>JAPUBQ010000034.1:2641800-3960201 GCA_035578125.1 Mellilla xanthometata | reverse complement strand
GCCTTTTTGTTTATGTATGTATATGCACGTGTAGCGCGCGCATACACAGACGGACCGACGACGACGGCTTAGCCTCCGAAACCGTACAGGGTGCGTCCCTGACGTTTCAGGGCGTACACCACGTCCATGGCGGTGACGGTTTTCCTCTTGGCGTGCTCGGTGTAGGTGACGGCGTCGCGGATCACGTTCTCGAGGAACACCTTGAGCACACCGCGAGTCTCCTCGTAGATAAGACCGGAGATACGCTTCACGCCGCCTCTGCGCGCCAGACGACGGATGGCGGGCTTCGTGATACCCTGGATGTTATCGCGGAGCACTTTCCTGTGACGCTTGGCGCCACCTTTCCCCAGACCTTTTCCTCCTTTACCGCGACCGGTCATCTTGAAAGTATAGAGTTTTCTTGATTTTTAATAAACGACGGCGACGTACTGCCACACAAGCACACACACACGATGCGGCGAACGACTGTGACACCGCATCGAGCGACTTACGCTTATATTTATATGAAATCGTCATGTGAGAGACGTACTGTTCATAGTTAGAGCGAGAAAGGTATAAGTATTATTCCCCGCATACCCCTCGAGGGGGGGCCCGGTTGGCTCACGAAACGATGCAATATTATTAATATTATTTTATGTAAATTAAAATAAAATCTTCAATATATATGAGCTTTATGTACCTATATAATTTGTGTTATATCACAATTAACAAAAAAAAAAAAAAATTGTACTTAGGTACTATCTATCTATCTAAATAAATAATATAGGTAATATAATATATCAATGCTCATATAGAAAATCACGAGAATGTGCTCGTTGCTATATATCTTATGATGATATTCCATGAAAAATATCTATTCTATATCTACATATGTAGTTGAATTATTTTAGTAATATATTTATTAAGTATATTAGGTATGCCAACTAACTATATTCAGCGAGCTGTGAGTTCAGTAGTGCATGCGTATGTGAATCAAGTAGTATTTAATTAACCTCTATGAATGAATAGGTGCGTAACTACGTTACTAACAAATTGTAAAGTAATAATAATAATATTATTATTATGTGTATCGTACAGTAACCATTTAAATTGTTGCGACTTCGATTGTGAAAGATTCAGTAAGTATATGAAACTATTTCTCGCATGAGTGCATGAAACTTGTGTGGCCCTGAAAAGGGCCGTTTTGTTTGTAATATAGCGCAGCATAGCTTGCAGAGAAGCAACGCGGCCAGATCTCGAGAAGAGATCTAGGCGCGCTCGCCGCGGATTCTGCGCGCCAGCTGAATATCCTTGGGCATGATGGTGACGCGCTTGGCGTGGATGGCGCACAGGTTGGTGTCTTCGAACAGGCCGACGAGGTAAGCCTCGCTGGCCTCCTGCAGGGCCATCACGGCGGAGCTCTGGAAGCGGAGATCGGTCTTGAAGTCTTGAGCAATTTCACGCACCAGACGCTGGAACGGCAACTTGCGGATCAGCAGTTCCGTGCTCTTCTGGTAACGACGGATCTCACGCAGAGCAACAGTTCCGGGCCTGTAACGATGGGGCTTCTTCACTCCTCCGGTGGCGGGTGCGCTCTTGCGCGCAGCCTTGGTGGCGAGCTGTTTACGGGGCGCCTTACCACCGGTGGATTTACGAGCGGTCTGCTTGGTACGGGCCATTTTGATTTGATAACGTAAATAAAGTAAGCGAACGGATGCGGGCGACACGAACGAACGACGACACGCGAATGTTTAAAAAATCCCCTTACGACCCACGTATATATTTATACTAAAACTCACGAGCGTCTTTGTATCGCCATCTCGCTCACGCGTTCTCAGTCTGTCACATTCCCTCTTTGCCTGACGCGCCGCGCCTCCAGCCGGCCGGTCATGCACATTTTTCATTTTCATAATACATAGTATTAACTACATACAGCAAAATTTGGAGCTAAAAATATTTAACTCTAGATCATTAACGACGACGCGAATTTTCAGCTAATCTCTATTCGACCCGTTGCACTTGCTAGATCCACAGTATAGGGGTAAGTGTATATTATATATAATTAATTATTAACGATAGATATACCTACTGACGACAGAGATATATTATTTTTTTAAATCAATATTTAAATTTAAATACATACACAACATAGCAATAGGTAGGTACAATTAAATTGAAATGTTCAAATAAAACCTCTTTACAAATATAATTAAATTGTCGTTGAATGTAACGAAATTCTATCTAGGTAGGTATCTTACCGAGCTAACTACGTTAATGTATAATAAATAGTATTGGCACTAAGTATGTTCTCAATCGGTATGTACTTACTATATGGATTTTTGGTATGTAGGTATATAGATAATATAGTAGAAAACATAAGTTTAGATTCTCATATTATAACGAATAAAAATTTTTGTAGTTAAATCTTTTTTTTTTTTAAAGACTTTTATGTAAATTCTACTAAATGTATGTATGTATGTAATGGTAATATGACTTTTACGTGATCCGTTCATTCGAATGAAACCATTTCACACATATTGTGTATATGTGTGTGCGTATATAGAATAATTTTGTGGCCCTGAAAAGGGCCGTTTGTTGTGCGTTGAACGCTACACGTTCGGCGCTATGTTCACTTGGAGCTGGTGTACTTGGTGACGGCCTTTGTGCCCTCGCTGACAGCGTGCTTGGCCAGCTCGCCGGGCAGCAGGAGCCTCACGGAGGTCTGCACCTCCCTCGATGTGATGGTGGAACGCTTGTTGTAATGGGCGAGGCGTGAAGCTTCGGCGGCGATGCGTTCGAAGATGTCGTTCACGAACGAGTTCATGATCGACATGGCCTTGCTGGAGATACCGGTGTCCGGGTGGACCTGCTTGAGCACCTTGTAGATGTAGATGGCGTAACTCTCCTTCCTCTTGTGCTTCTTCTTCCTTTTGTCGGTCTTGGAGATGTTCTTTTGAGCCTTGCCAGATTTTTTGGCGGCCTTACCGCTGGTCTTGGGCGGCATGATAGACTGTTGAAGAATTCAAAGTAAGATATAAATTACAGACAGGCGTACCGTACGACTGTCGGTTGGCTTCTGATAAATGGGAACGACCGCGATTCTGTTTTATTCCGATCGGGTATAGCAGTACGCTACGGTTTGCGCCAGCGTCTCTATCTAAAATACACCAATGGCAGGGCGCGCGAGCAATAGCGCTCTGACCTTAGACCCGCCCCTTTGGCGGGGCAGCGGGGGACGGGGGGGAATTAAAATATCTCTCTCGCGCCAAGCAACTCACTTTTCAGAACCATTTATTTTACAGACTAGGCATGCTCCATATGTTTTTTTTTTTTTTTTATGTTGTTACATTACTTTTGTTTTAAAATACAATAATTACAGCCTATAAGATTTTTTGATCTCTCTCATAGGTAGTAAAAATAAATATTATTTTAATAAAAAACTAATGAAAAGTCTGCTGTTAATAGATGACAAAATTAAATATTTAGTGTACTTCCAATGTGATCCTAAATCCAAATTAAGACAAGTAAAGGAAAAATCAACTAAGATCAATTAACCAAGCTTAATTAACTAAGATTAATTAACTAAGATTAATTAAGATTAACGTTACCTATCACAATTCGGAAATTATTAACTCTACACGTGTTTCGCCTAAACACACAAGGCATCATCAGGAGATGCTGAATCTTCGAACGACAAGTCGAGAGTAAGTCTGCTGTTACTGCGGTTTAGGCTCGGTTGGGCAGTGTTGAAAGAAGAAAGTTTTAATGCCGCGTTTAATAAATAGTTAACAAACTGGCTAAAGATAATGCATTATACTTACTTATACTGGTCATACGGTCAAAGGAAGTGCAATTCAATTATTGTTCTCGATAATGACTTTAACCAGTGTGAAACAATTCGTCAATGTGAAACTTTTCAATTTGTCGTGCCGTAATAGCACATAAATTATTTAGTTAGATGTATATTGTGGCCCTGAAAAGGGCCGTTTGTATGGTGTATCGCTATATCATATATTAATAATGACAGCGATAGCGATGTGCGGGGAGAGCTTCTTATGCTTTCTTCTCGGTCTTCTTTGGCAGCAGAACCGCTTGGATGTTCGGCAACACACCACCCTGTGCGATGGTGACACCGGACAGGAGCTTGTTCAACTCCTCGTCGTTTCTGATCGCCAGTTGCAAGTGACGAGGAATGATCCTGGTCTTCTTGTTGTCCCTCGCGGCGTTGCCGGCCAACTCCAACACTTCGGCGGCCAGGTATTCCATCACGGCGGCGAGGTACACGGGAGCACCGGCGCCGACGCGCTCTGCATAATTACCATTACGCAGGAGACGATGGATACGACCCACGGGAAACTGAAGTCCGGCACGGTTGGAACGGGACTTTGCCTTTCCCTTGACTTTGCCGCCTTTACCACGTCCGGACATTGTTAAAAGATTGTTTGATTGAAGCGAGATAAATCAAAACGTACGATGCGTACGTGTATACCGTATGACGATCGAGCGCAAACAGTGCGCCGAGCCGAGCCGAATTTCTTTATATATACAAAAGGGATGGTCGCTCGGTTCGCGAGTGCGATAGCGCGCTAACGATGCATTACGGCGGACCAATGAAATGCGTCAAAATCATGAGTCAATGAGCTTTGTTTCCTCGTGGATTATGAATTTTTAGCTATTTGTTAAAAACATAATAATTAAGTATGTATGTAAATGTAAAACGAAATGTACATTATTTATAATCAAGTACGTTTAACTACAATTTAAATCTTATAAGTACTTGATTTATTAAAATATTGGTACTAAGTAATTATAATTATAGGTATACTACTACTATAAGTAAGTAAGTATGTTCATTGTTAATTTTAAGAAGTTCCAAGTAGGCATAAGGCAGTCGGCAGTCGGTGAAGAGAGAGAGAAGAGAAGAGATAAATAAATAATAATGTAGATTATTGATACCTATGTATTGCGATGTGAATGAATATTATAGGGTTATATATAATACATATGTAGCTGGTGGTGGTGCGTGCGGGGTATAGTTTGTTGTGTATATATTAATTAATAGTAAGTAATATTGATTTGACCGTTTGTTGTTTTCCGGTTGTGTGTGTGTGCGTGCGACTTTCGTGTGTGTAGTAATTTTATAGTGTCATCGATGGTGAAACAAATTATTTAATTTTTTTTGAAACGTATGTTAGCCCTGAAAAGGGCTTTTTGTTGCGAGGTGGGGGGGTGTGCGATGACGCGCGCGCGCGCCCCACGCAAGCTGACCGGACGCGCCAGACGACACTGGTCACTCACTTCTTGGAGGCGGATGTCTTCTTGGCGGCGGTGGCCTTCTTGGTCGGCGTAGCGGCGGCCCTCTTCGGTTTGGGAGCTTTCGGCTTCTTAGTAGGAGGCTTGGTGGTCTTTTTCGCCTTGGGGGCGGCGGCGGCGGCCTTGCCCTTGGCGGGCGCGGCGGCTTTCTTCGCGGCGGGCTTCTTCTTGGCGGCGGCGGCTTTCTTGTCTTTAGTCGCGGCGCTAGGCTTCGATTTGGCCGGCGAGGCGGAAGCGGCGGCGGCGGCGGCGGCCTTCCTGCCCCTGCCGGAGGCGGGCGCGGCCGCGGCGGCCTTCTTCGACTTGGCGGCGGCGGTCTCCTTTTTCTCGGCGGATTTTTTCTTTTCGCCGCCGGCGGGCTTCTTGGCGCCTGAAGATTTCGACTCGAGCTTGAAACTGCCCGACGCGCCCTTGCCCTTGGTCTGGATCAGCGTACCGGATTCGACGGCGCTCTTCAGATATTTTCTGATGAACGGCGCCAGCTTCTCCGCGTCCACCTTGTACTGGGCGGCGATGTATTTCTTGATCGCCTTCAGCGACGACCCGCTGCGCTCCTTCAACTCCTTGATGGCGCTGTTGACCATTTCGGAAGTTTTCGGGTGCGTGGGTTTCGCTTTAGGCTTCTTAACGCCGGCGCCGGCTGACGCCTTCGGCTTCTTCGCGGGCGTAGCCGGAGCGGGGGTTTCGGCTGCTACTGCTGTGTCTGCCATTATGTATGATGAGTTTGTTGTAGGTAAACAACGTAACGTACGGTACGAGAAAGCACGTAAGTAAAGCTTCAAACAAAAACTTAAACGTAAAATAAGTTTTTTTTTTTAAGTTTAGGCTCTTCCTCGCCTCATGTGTGGGAGGTAGGGAGCCCGTCTCGAGGGGGTCCTCATTACGGGGGCTGGACTCCAGAGCTCATCGGCCCTGGGGAATGTGCTGTGCACCCCGGGAGTCTCGCCAGAGCGGGCGAGCGGGATCGCTCGGCGGCCCTCTCCGGGACTCGACCAGGGTGCCAGGAAGGAAGGAGGCGCTCCGTGCGGCGCCCGTGCCGGCTGCCATGGCCTGGCCGCCTCTAACGTACCATGGGGACGCGAGGCTAGCCAAGGCGGGCGCTCAGCTCGGCCAATTCTCGCACCGCGGAGCTCTGGAGGCTTTCCCCGGCCGCGATGGAGGTCAGCAGTCGCACCCAGGACCCCATCAGCTTCCCGACGGCGTCGTCCCGGGCGATCCTGGCTCTGAGCCCCTCAGAGATGAGAGGGCTCGGTGTGGAGGGCGGAGCCTCTCCCCTGGGTAAGCATAACCCGGGGGGGCTCCGCTGGCGCTCTGCGGTAGCCCGGGGAGCCTCGCTCGACCCAGGGCTGTGGTGCTGCTGCGGTATTGTGCTGGCCTTCCTGGGTGAAGGCACCGGTGCCTGCGACGCCAACAATGGCGTTTCCAGTTGCGGGGAGACGGCCCGCGAGGAGTCCATGCGCTCAGCCGGCGCGGGCTCGCGAGCCGTGTCGCGTTGGTCGGCAGCTATCGTTGGAGGCGGGGATGGCTGCGGGCTGTACTGCGTCCCCGTGTGTTGTCGCCGCCCTACTGGGCCCCGTAGGGCGGGCAGGGCGGCGGAGTGAGCAGGCAGGGCGGCGGAGTGAGCGGTTGCTCTTCCTCGCCTCCCCCTGCCCCGTCGTCGGCGGCGTTTGCCACCCTCTCCTGCCGGCGGGTTTGCCGGCGGCCGCAGGGTGGCTGGTGCTGGCGGTGGTGGGGCCTGGTCGGCTCGTCGGACGGGCGGCGAGCGGGGCGCCGGTATCGGTACCGGCTGGAGTGGTCGGGAGGCGGGCGCGCGTCTGTCCCCGGGTATGGGGATCGCGCGCTTCCGTGCCTCCCGGCGATAAATGGCGCAGGTACGGCTGTTGGCCGCGTGCGGCCCCTGGCAGTTTGCGCATGACAGGGGCGCCTCCGCGGCCCTTGGGCACTCGCTGCCAAAGTGCGGTCCGCCGCACTTGACGCAGCGCTGTGGGCGGTGGCAGTTGGTGGATGAGTGCCCGAAGTGCTGGCACCGGTGGCACTGGGGCACGGTCGTCTTGCCCCGCCAAGCTTCGATGCTGACCCGAGGCATGTTCAGCAGCTCTCGCGTGCCGTAGAGCCGCTCCAGGTCGCTCTTGCCCATGCGATCCAGCTGAACATGGACAACAGCTTTGGTTGCCCCGGGTCTCGTGGGGAGGGCCCTCGCGAACCTGGCTGGGAAGCCCAGGTCCTTCAGAGCCCCCACAATGAGGTCGCAATCGGTGCCCGCTGGTAGGCCCCACAGCGCGACCTTGAGTGGCCGTTCATTTTCGAGCGAGAAGCAGTACCAGCTTAAGGCTGGCGTCGTCTTCTCGAGCTCGAACAAGTAGCGTTGAGTGAGCCGGAACTCCTCTATTGTTTTGGGCCGGATACAAATTCCCTTGCCTAGGGGGCGCGCGCTAGGCATATGGCCCAGCCTGCGGCGCAGCTCCCCTAGGTGACGCGGCCAGTCAGGGAGACACTCGACAATGATGGGGGGGTACTTGCCGAGTGTCCCTGCAGTAGTGGTGGCGGCGGTGGTGGCGGCGGCGGTGGTAGTGGGCGCCGCTTGCGTCGGTCTCGGCGCAGCAGGCGCTCTGAGCGCCGCCGCGTAAGACGTCGACGGCGTCGGCGATGTTGGCGGGACTGGTGAGTCCGCTGCGGTCGGAGTCGGTGGTCTGGCCGCCGCTGGCTGCGCCGGCAAGGCGGCCGCGACGTCGGTCATCTCCTCGATGCTCGAAACCGGCCTTACTGGGGAGGCCGACCGAGCCCGCTGGATCGGTTGGGCTGGCGATGGCGATGCTGACCTCCCGAGCCCGAGGTAGGAGGTCTCGTCGTGCCTCTCCATCTCCATGCTGATGTGCACGGGCGGGGCGGGCGAGACCGTCGGGGTCGAGGCAGCTGGTTCGGTGAGAGCGGCCGGCGGCGAGCGCCGGGGCGCCGGCACCGGTGGGGTCGGCCGGGCCGGTCGGGCCAGCCACTCGAATGCGTCCGGGGAGGTCGGAGTGTCCGGAACGCTTGACGCCGGCGGCCGCGGAGCTTGCACCGGCGGAGCGCGTCGGGCCCTCCAGTTACTCGCCGGGGACGCAGGAGTGTCCGGCAAGGGCACTGACCGGGGGCTGTTGCCCTCCGGCGACTTGGTCGGAGTGGTGAGCGGCGGTGGCGCGCTCACCCGCAGTGGCGGGGAAGGCGCTCGCTGCGCACGCTGCGGAGCCCGCGCGCGCGGTGCGCGCTGCGGACGCGGAAGCGACGTTGTCGCAGCATCACGGCCGGTGATGCGCACGATCGGTCGAGGTGCGGAAGTGCTGGCCTTCGTGCGCTTCTCCTCGTTTGTGGGCGACTTGGAGTCGTCCAGGTGCTTGCTGCGGTCGGCGCGCTTTCGCCGGGACGCAGTTTGTGCTGATGACGGTTGAATTTTCACGCCTGCGTGTTTAGAACGCGGGGCGCGGTATAGCCCGAGCTCGGCAGCCGGTACTATTACCGAGGCGCTCGGGTTGAATAAGTCGCGGCACACGACGACATCGCTGTCGTGGGGGAGCTCGCGACGGGCGGGAGGGGGTGAGGGGGAGGACGTGAATGATGAGCTTGAAGAGCTCATCATAGGAATTAAGTTGGGGAAAGGCTGGGTTAGTACTTTCCCAGAGGTTCAGCTAACCTTTGCGGCGATGCAGGGCAAGCCGGGTGAGATCACCGGCGTACCGGTGAAGGCCCAGCTCAGCCCGATCAGCTCAACAAAGGTCAGCCTAGCTCCGGTAGGTACGCACCGGACGGGGGACACACGGGGCGGATCCCTGCACTGCCGTTTGAAAACAAACGGCTAGGCAAAAGACCTTAGCCGTGTCTTCGCGCTTACCTAAGTGGCAAGGCACGGATAAAAAACACTGTACTCACAGTTTGGTTTGCACTGTATCCGTTCACTTTCGCGCGCGGCCGTTTCTCGACGCTCTGTAGCGGAGGCAGGCGCGCACGGGGGGGTGAGCGGGGGGCGGCGGGGGTACTGGTCGGTGCGCGACTCGCGGTGGCGGAGCGAGGCTCGAAACGTCACGGGAGCGCGGCGCGACACAGTTGTAGCTCCAGTTGGCGAGTAGACGCGGCGGCGATGACTCAGCACGCACGCTAACACTGCACACAACGGGAACCCTAAACGTAAAATTTTCAAGGAAAATTTGGTACCTGTTCTGAACTTTACCGTAAAGACGTCACCGCAGCCGATATACGATTTCTCGTAGCAACACTCGTGACTTTTCACTAACACCGCTCTGATTAAATAGCACTTTTTTAATATTTCAATACTGAATGATTCACTTTAATTATTTGATATGAAACATTTTGAACCCGACCGCGATCTGAGTAAACTTTTGACCGCGTCACGTGTACCGTTCACGTTATACAAATGATTAATCGAGCCGCTCGTGGCGCGCGCAAGCTCGGCTCGAGTTTAAAATTGAATTTTCTCTATAAAATCAAAATTTTCTACACATTTCACGCGATAGATAAACGACAAAGATATCGTTTTCAATATATACATAATAAGTCGTGTAAATTTTCACGTATTTATGTTAAAAATCGTCCGATATTTTGATGCTCGTAAAACAGCTCGCCCAGTTTCCGCAGAATCGTACAGAAGCGATCGTATTCGGCCTGAAAGTATCATATTGTAATTTGTTTTATAAATGAAACACTAATCAATGTTATTAATTCACTTATTTAACATAATTCAATATACAATAGTGTTACTTGCCACTAACTAACCGAGTTGGTTTGAACACACAGCTCTGCGAGTGAGACGCAGTTTCATTCGCATACTACAATTTATGATAATTTATAATGGCTCGTAACTACGCAGTCTAGCAGATATATAATGTACACGCTTACTGAACCAAAATGAGTAATTATCAAACAAACAAAAAAAAAAAACATAAATAAGTAATAATAATAATAATGTATGTACCTAACTCTAAAGTACTAATCGTGTGCACATTGAATAGTAGATATATCTACTTAGATACTTCTTTACTAACTTCGTAGAAATTACATTTTTTTTTTTTTTGTTTTCATCTACTGTCTACAAATTTGTTAGCTGTTAACTATGTATGTAACATTATATGTAAAATAAAATAATTTCGTGATATACCTAAGTAATATTTAAAATAAACTTGCACGATGGAGTAGAGAGATGGATGGAATAGAGAGCAAGTTACACTTACAAAGATATGTAGCGCACCTACATAGGTAATATAATATTATTATGATATAATACATAGGTAGGTACCTAGTCAGTTTATTTTTATTATATATTATTTCAGTTTTATTATTTCAGTTTTATTACATAGGTACCTCTATATATAATTTACTGATACGAGCATTTATTTGAATGAATATTATTAGTTAACTGATTTTATATAATTACTTATATTAAATTATTATGAATGCTTCTTGCTGCCGATTGTTGATTCATGTGTATTTGTAATATACTTTTATGTGATGTGTGTTATATTAATTCATCGATGTGAAACCAAAATTAATTAATAATAGAACAACATGCGGCCCTGAAAAGGGCCTTTTTGTTTATGTATGTATATGCACGTGTAGCGCGCGCATACACAGACGGACCGACGACGACGGCTTAGCCTCCGAAACCGTACAGGGTGCGTCCCTGACGTTTCAGGGCGTACACCACGTCCATGGCGGTGACGGTTTTCCTCTTGGCGTGCTCGGTGTAGGTGACGGCGTCGCGGATCACGTTCTCGAGGAACACCTTGAGCACACCGCGAGTCTCCTCGTAGATAAGACCGGAGATACGCTTCACGCCGCCTCTGCGCGCCAGACGACGGATGGCGGGCTTCGTGATACCCTGGATGTTATCGCGGAGCACTTTCCTGTGACGCTTGGCGCCACCTTTCCCCAGACCTTTTCCTCCTTTACCGCGACCGGTCATCTTGAAAGTATAGAGTTTTCTTGATTTTTAATAAACGACGGCGACGTACTGCCACACAAGCACACACACACGATGCGGCGAACGACTGTGACACCGCATCGAGCGACTTACGCTTATATTTATATGAAATCGTCATGTGAGAGACGTACTGTTCATAGTTAGAGCGAGAAAGGTATAAGTATTATTCCCCGCATACCCCTCGAGGGGGGGCCCGGTTGGCTCACGAAACGATGCAATATTATTAATATTATTTTATGTAAATTAAAATAAAATCTTCAATATATATGAGCTTTATGTACCTATATAATTTGTGTTATATCACAATTAACAAAAAAAAAAAAAAATTGTACTTAGGTACTATCTATCTATCTAAATAAATAATATAGGTAATATAATATATCAATGCTCATATAGAAAATCACGAGAATGTGCTCGTTGCTATATATCTTATGATGATATTCCATGAAAAATATCTATTCTATATCTACATATGTAGTTGAATTATTTTAGTAATATATTTATTAAGTATATTAGGTATGCCAACTAACTATATTCAGCGAGCTGTGAGTTCAGTAGTGCATGCGTATGTGAATCAAGTAGTATTTAATTAACCTCTATGAATGAATAGGTGCGTAACTACGTTACTAACAAATTGTAAAGTAATAATAATAATATTATTATTATGTGTATCGTACAGTAACCATTTAAATTGTTGCGACTTCGATTGTGAAAGATTCAGTAAGTATATGAAACTATTTCTCGCATGAGTGCATGAAACTTGTGTGGCCCTGAAAAGGGCCGTTTTGTTTGTAATATAGCGCAGCATAGCTTGCAGAGAAGCAACGCGGCCAGATCTCGAGAAGAGATCTAGGCGCGCTCGCCGCGGATTCTGCGCGCCAGCTGAATATCCTTGGGCATGATGGTGACGCGCTTGGCGTGGATGGCGCACAGGTTGGTGTCTTCGAACAGGCCGACGAGGTAAGCCTCGCTGGCCTCCTGCAGGGCCATCACGGCGGAGCTCTGGAAGCGGAGATCGGTCTTGAAGTCTTGAGCAATTTCACGCACCAGACGCTGGAACGGCAACTTGCGGATCAGCAGTTCCGTGCTCTTCTGGTAACGACGGATCTCACGCAGAGCAACAGTTCCGGGCCTGTAACGATGGGGCTTCTTCACTCCTCCGGTGGCGGGTGCGCTCTTGCGCGCAGCCTTGGTGGCGAGCTGTTTACGGGGCGCCTTACCACCGGTGGATTTACGAGCGGTCTGCTTGGTACGGGCCATTTTGATTTGATAACGTAAATAAAGTAAGCGAACGGATGCGGGCGACACGAACGAACGACGACACGCGAATGTTTAAAAAATCCCCTTACGACCCACGTATATATTTATACTAAAACTCACGAGCGTCTTTGTATCGCCATCTCGCTCACGCGTTCTCAGTCTGTCACATTCCCTCTTTGCCTGACGCGCCGCGCCTCCAGCCGGCCGGTCATGCACATTTTTCATTTTCATAATACATAGTATTAACTACATACAGCAAAATTTGGAGCTAAAAATATTTAACTCTAGATCATTAACGACGACGCGAATTTTCAGCTAATCTCTATTCGACCCGTTGCACTTGCTAGATCCACAGTATAGGGGTAAGTGTATATTATATATAATTAATTATTAACGATAGATATACCTACTGACGACAGAGATATATTATTTTTTTAAATCAATATTTAAATTTAAATACATACACAACATAGCAATAGGTAGGTACAATTAAATTGAAATGTTCAAATAAAACCTCTTTACAAATATAATTAAATTGTCGTTGAATGTAACGAAATTCTATCTAGGTAGGTATCTTACCGAGCTAACTACGTTAATGTATAATAAATAGTATTGGCACTAAGTATGTTCTCAATCGGTATGTACTTACTATATGGATTTTTGGTATGTAGGTATATAGATAATATAGTAGAAAACATAAGTTTAGATTCTCATATTATAACGAATAAAAATTTTTGTAGTTAAATCTTTTTTTTTTTTAAAGACTTTTATGTAAATTCTACTAAATGTATGTATGTATGTAATGGTAATATGACTTTTACGTGATCCGTTCATTCGAATGAAACCATTTCACACATATTGTGTATATGTGTGTGCGTATATAGAATAATTTTGTGGCCCTGAAAAGGGCCGTTTGTTGTGCGTTGAACGCTACACGTTCGGCGCTATGTTCACTTGGAGCTGGTGTACTTGGTGACGGCCTTTGTGCCCTCGCTGACAGCGTGCTTGGCCAGCTCGCCGGGCAGCAGGAGCCTCACGGAGGTCTGCACCTCCCTCGATGTGATGGTGGAACGCTTGTTGTAATGGGCGAGGCGTGAAGCTTCGGCGGCGATGCGTTCGAAGATGTCGTTCACGAACGAGTTCATGATCGACATGGCCTTGCTGGAGATACCGGTGTCCGGGTGGACCTGCTTGAGCACCTTGTAGATGTAGATGGCGTAACTCTCCTTCCTCTTGTGCTTCTTCTTCCTTTTGTCGGTCTTGGAGATGTTCTTTTGAGCCTTGCCAGATTTTTTGGCGGCCTTACCGCTGGTCTTGGGCGGCATGATAGACTGTTGAAGAATTCAAAGTAAGATATAAATTACAGACAGGCGTACCGTACGACTGTCGGTTGGCTTCTGATAAATGGGAACGACCGCGATTCTGTTTTATTCCGATCGGGTATAGCAGTACGCTACGGTTTGCGCCAGCGTCTCTATCTAAAATACACCAATGGCAGGGCGCGCGAGCAATAGCGCTCTGACCTTAGACCCGCCCCTTTGGCGGGGCAGCGGGGGACGGGGGGGAATTAAAATATCTCTCTCGCGCCAAGCAACTCACTTTTCAGAACCATTTATTTTACAGACTAGGCATGCTCCATATGTTTTTTTTTTTTTTTTATGTTGTTACATTACTTTTGTTTTAAAATACAATAATTACAGCCTATAAGATTTTTTGATCTCTCTCATAGGTAGTAAAAATAAATATTATTTTAATAAAAAACTAATGAAAAGTCTGCTGTTAATAGATGACAAAATTAAATATTTAGTGTACTTCCAATGTGATCCTAAATCCAAATTAAGACAAGTAAAGGAAAAATCAACTAAGATCAATTAACCAAGCTTAATTAACTAAGATTAATTAACTAAGATTAATTAAGATTAACGTTACCTATCACAATTCGGAAATTATTAACTCTACACGTGTTTCGCCTAAACACACAAGGCATCATCAGGAGATGCTGAATCTTCGAACGACAAGTCGAGAGTAAGTCTGCTGTTACTGCGGTTTAGGCTCGGTTGGGCAGTGTTGAAAGAAGAAAGTTTTAATGCCGCGTTTAATAAATAGTTAACAAACTGGCTAAAGATAATGCATTATACTTACTTATACTGGTCATACGGTCAAAGGAAGTGCAATTCAATTATTGTTCTCGATAATGACTTTAACCAGTGTGAAACAATTCGTCAATGTGAAACTTTTCAATTTGTCGTGCCGTAATAGCACATAAATTATTTAGTTAGATGTATATTGTGGCCCTGAAAAGGGCCGTTTGTATGGTGTATCGCTATATCATATATTAATAATGACAGCGATAGCGATGTGCGGGGAGAGCTTCTTATGCTTTCTTCTCGGTCTTCTTTGGCAGCAGAACCGCTTGGATGTTCGGCAACACACCACCCTGTGCGATGGTGACACCGGACAGGAGCTTGTTCAACTCCTCGTCGTTTCTGATCGCCAGTTGCAAGTGACGAGGAATGATCCTGGTCTTCTTGTTGTCCCTCGCGGCGTTGCCGGCCAACTCCAACACTTCGGCGGCCAGGTATTCCATCACGGCGGCGAGGTACACGGGAGCACCGGCGCCGACGCGCTCTGCATAATTACCATTACGCAGGAGACGATGGATACGACCCACGGGAAACTGAAGTCCGGCACGGTTGGAACGGGACTTTGCCTTTCCCTTGACTTTGCCGCCTTTACCACGTCCGGACATTGTTAAAAGATTGTTTGATTGAAGCGAGATAAATCAAAACGTACGATGCGTACGTGTATACCGTATGACGATCGAGCGCAAACAGTGCGCCGAGCCGAGCCGAATTTCTTTATATATACAAAAGGGATGGTCGCTCGGTTCGCGAGTGCGATAGCGCGCTAACGATGCATTACGGCGGACCAATGAAATGCGTCAAAATCATGAGTCAATGAGCTTTGTTTCCTCGTGGATTATGAATTTTTAGCTATTTGTTAAAAACATAATAATTAAGTATGTATGTAAATGTAAAACGAAATGTACATTATTTATAATCAAGTACGTTTAACTACAATTTAAATCTTATAAGTACTTGATTTATTAAAATATTGGTACTAAGTAATTATAATTATAGGTATACTACTACTATAAGTAAGTAAGTATGTTCATTGTTAATTTTAAGAAGTTCCAAGTAGGCATAAGGCAGTCGGCAGTCGGTGAAGAGAGAGAGAAGAGAAGAGATAAATAAATAATAATGTAGATTATTGATACCTATGTATTGCGATGTGAATGAATATTATAGGGTTATATATAATACATATGTAGCTGGTGGTGGTGCGTGCGGGGTATAGTTTGTTGTGTATATATTAATTAATAGTAAGTAATATTGATTTGACCGTTTGTTGTTTTCCGGTTGTGTGTGTGTGCGTGCGACTTTCGTGTGTGTAGTAATTTTATAGTGTCATCGATGGTGAAACAAATTATTTAATTTTTTTTGAAACGTATGTTAGCCCTGAAAAGGGCTTTTTGTTGCGAGGTGGGGGGGTGTGCGATGACGCGCGCGCGCGCCCCACGCAAGCTGACCGGACGCGCCAGACGACACTGGTCACTCACTTCTTGGAGGCGGATGTCTTCTTGGCGGCGGTGGCCTTCTTGGTCGGCGTAGCGGCGGCCCTCTTCGGTTTGGGAGCTTTCGGCTTCTTAGTAGGAGGCTTGGTGGTCTTTTTCGCCTTGGGGGCGGCGGCGGCGGCCTTGCCCTTGGCGGGCGCGGCGGCTTTCTTCGCGGCGGGCTTCTTCTTGGCGGCGGCGGCTTTCTTGTCTTTAGTCGCGGCGCTAGGCTTCGATTTGGCCGGCGAGGCGGAAGCGGCGGCGGCGGCGGCGGCCTTCCTGCCCCTGCCGGAGGCGGGCGCGGCCGCGGCGGCCTTCTTCGACTTGGCGGCGGCGGTCTCCTTTTTCTCGGCGGATTTTTTCTTTTCGCCGCCGGCGGGCTTCTTGGCGCCTGAAGATTTCGACTCGAGCTTGAAACTGCCCGACGCGCCCTTGCCCTTGGTCTGGATCAGCGTACCGGATTCGACGGCGCTCTTCAGATATTTTCTGATGAACGGCGCCAGCTTCTCCGCGTCCACCTTGTACTGGGCGGCGATGTATTTCTTGATCGCCTTCAGCGACGACCCGCTGCGCTCCTTCAACTCCTTGATGGCGCTGTTGACCATTTCGGAAGTTTTCGGGTGCGTGGGTTTCGCTTTAGGCTTCTTAACGCCGGCGCCGGCTGACGCCTTCGGCTTCTTCGCGGGCGTAGCCGGAGCGGGGGTTTCGGCTGCTACTGCTGTGTCTGCCATTATGTATGATGAGTTTGTTGTAGGTAAACAACGTAACGTACGGTACGAGAAAGCACGTAAGTAAAGCTTCAAACAAAAACTTAAACGTAAAATACGTTACGTTTTGGCTCTTCCTCGCCTCATGTGTGGGAGGTAGGGAGCCCGTCTCGAGGGAGTCCTCATTACGGGGGCTGGACTCCAGAGCTCATCGGCCCTGGGGAATGTGCTGTGCACCCCGGGAGTCTCGCCAGAGCGGGCGAGCGGGATCGCTCGGCGGCCCTCTCCGGGACTCGACCAGGGTGCCAGGAAGGAAGGAGGCGCTCCGTGCGGCGCCCGTGCCGGCTGCCATGGCCTGGCCGCCTCTAACGTACCATGGGGACGCGAGGCTAGCCAAGGCGGGCGCTCAGCTCGGCCAGTTCTCGCACCGCGGAGCTCTGGAGGCTTTCCCCGGCCGCGATGGAGGTCAGCAGTCTCACCCAGGACCCCATCAGCTTCCCGACGGCGTCGTCCCGGGCGATTCTAGCCTTAAGCCCCTCCGATATGAGAGGGCTCGATGTGGAGGGCGGAGCCTCTCCCCTGGGTAAGCATAACCCGGGGGGGCTCCGCTGGCGCTCTGCGGTAGCCCGGGGAGCCTCGCTCGACCCAGGGCTGTGGTGCTGCTGCGGTTCAGTGCTGGCCTTCCTGGGTGAAGGCACCGGTGCCTGCGACGCCAACAATGGCGTTTCCAGTTGCGGGGAGACGGCCCGCGAGGAGTCCATGCGCTCAACAAGCGCGGACTCGCGAGCCGTGTCGCGTTGGTCGGCAGCTATCGTTGGAGGCGGGGATGGCTGCGGGCTGTACTGCGTCCCCGTGTGTTGTCGCCGCCCTACTGGGCCCCGTAGGGCGGGCAGGGCGGCGGAGTGAGCAGGCAGGGCGGCGGAGTGAGCGGTTGCTCTTCCTCGCCTCCCCCTGCCCCGTCGTCGGCGGCGTTTGCCACCCTCTCCTGCCGGCGGGTTTGCCGGCGGCCGCAGGGTGGCTGGTGCTGGCGGTGGTGGGGCCTGGTCGGCTCGTCGGACGGGCGGCGAGCGGGGCGCCGGTATCGGTACCGGCTGGAGTGGTCGGGAGGCGGGCGCGCGTCTGTCCCCGGGTATGGGGATCGCGCGCTTCCGTGCCTCCCGGCGATAGATGGCGCAGGTACGGCTGTTGGCCGCGTGCGGCCCCTGGCAGTTTGCGCATGACAGGGGCGCCTCCGCGGCCCTTGGGCACTCGCTGCCAAAGTGCGGTCCGCCGCACTTGACGCAGCGCTGTGGGCGGTGGCAGTTGGTGGATGAGTGCCCGAAGTGCTGGCACCGGTGGCACTGGGGCACGGTCGTCTTGCCCCGCCAAGCTTCAATGCTGACCCGAGGCATGTTCAGCAGCTCTCGCGTGCCGTAGAGCCGCTCCAGGTCGCTCTTGCCCATGCGATCCAGCTGAACATGGACAACAGCTTTGGTTGCCCCGGGTCTCGTGGGGAGGGCCCTCGCGAACCTGGCTGGGAAGCCCAGGTCCTTCAGAGCCCCCACAATGAGGTCGCAGTCGGTGCCCGCTGGTAGGCCCCACAGCGCGACCTTGAGTGGCCGTTCATTTTCGAGCGAGAAACAGTACCAGCTTAAGGCTGGCGTCGTCTTCTCGAGCTCGAACAAGTAGCGTTGAGTGAGCCGGAACTCCTCTATTGTCTTGGGCCGGATACAAATTCCCTTGCCTAGGGGGCGCGCGCTAGGCATATGGCCCAGCCTGCGGCGCAGCTCCCCTAGGTGACGCGGCCAGTCAGGGAGACACTCGACAATGATGGGGGGGTACTTGCCGAGTGTCCCTGCAGTAGTGGTGGCGGCGGTGGTGGCGGCGGCGGTGGTAGTGGGCGCCGCTTGCGTCGGTCTCGGCGCAGCAGGCGCTCTGAGCGCCGCCGCGTAAGACGTCGACGGCGTCGGCGACGTTGGCGGGACTGGTGAGTCCGCTGCGGTCGGAGTCGGTGGTCTGGCCGCCGCTGGCTGCGCCGGCAAGGCGGCCGCGACGTCGGTCATCTCCTCGATGCTCGAAACCGGCCTTACTGGGGAGGCCGACCGAGCCCGCTGGATCGGTTGGGCTGGCGATGGCGATGCTGACCTCCCGAGCCCGAGGTAGGAGGTCTCGTCGTGCCTCTCCATCTCCATGCTGATGTGCACGGGCGGGGCGGGCGAGACCGTCGGGGTCGAGGCAGCTGGTTCGGTGAGAGCGGCCGGCGGCGAGCGCCGGGGCGCCGGCACCGGTGGGGTCGGCCGGGCCGGTCGGGCCAGCCACTCGAATGCGTCCGGGGAGGTCGGAGTGTCCGGAACGCTTGACGCCGGCGGCCGCGGAGCTTGCACCGGCGGAGCGCGTCGGGCCCTCCAGTTACTCGCCGGGGACGCAGGAGTGTCCGGCAAGGGCACTGACCGGGGGCTGTTGCCCTCCGGCGACTTGGTCGGAGTGGTGAGCGGCGGTGGCGCGCTCACCCGCAGTGGCGGGGAAGGCGCTCGCTGCGCACGCTGCGGAGCCCGCGCGCGCGGTGCGCGCTGCGGACGCGGAAGCGACGTTGTCGCAGCATCACGGCCGGTGATGCGCACGATCGGTCGAGGTGCGGAAGTGCTGGCCTTCGTGCGCTTCTCCTCGTTTGTGGGCGACTTGGAGTCGTCCAGGTGTTTGCTGCGGTCGGCGCGCTTTCGCCGGGACGCAGTTTGTGCTGATGATGGTTGAGTTTGAGTTTTCACGCCTGCGTGTTTAGAACGCGGGGCGCGGTATAGCCCGAGCTCGGCGGCCGGTACTATTACCGAGGCGCTCGGGTTGAATAAGTCGCGGCATACGACGACATCGCTGTCGTGGGGGAGCTCGCGACGGGCGGGAGGGGGTGAGGGGGAGGACGTGAATGATGAGCTTGAAGAGCTCATCATAGGAATTAAGTTGGGGAAAGGCTGGGTTAGTACTTTCCCAGAGGTTCAGCTAACCTTTGCGGCGATGCAGGGCAAGCCGGGTGAGATCACCGGCGTACCGGTGAAGGCCCAGCTCAGCCCGATCAGCTCAACAAAGGTCAGCCTAGCTCCGGTAGGTACGCACCGGACGGGGGACACACGGGGCGGATCCCTGCACTGCCGTTTGAAAACAAACGGCTAGGCAAAAGACCTTAGCCGTGTCTTCGCGCTTACCTAAGTGGCAAGGCACGGATAAAAAACACTGTACTCACAGTTTGGTTTGCACTGTATCCGTTCACTTTCGCGCGCGGCCGTTTCTCGACGCTCTGCAGCGGAGGCAGGCGCGCACGGGGGGGTGAGCGGGGGGCGGCGGGGGTACTGGTCGGTGCGCGACTCGCGGTGGCGGAGCGAGGCTCGAAACGTCACGGGAGCGCGGCGCGACACAGTTGTAGCTCCAGTTGGCGAGTAGACGCGGCGGCGATGACTCAGCACGCACGCTAACACTGCACACAACGGGAACCAAACGTAAAATTTTCAAGGAAAATTTGGTACCTGTTCTGAACTTTACCGTAAAGACGTCACCGCAGCCGATATACGATTTCTCGTAGCAACACTCGTGACTTTTCACTAACACCGCTCTGATTAAATAGCACTTTTTTAATATTTCAATACTGAATGATTCACTTTAATTATTTGATATGAAACATTTTGAACCCGACCGCGATCTGAGTAAACTTTTGACCGCGTCACGTGTACCGTTCACGTTATACAAATGATTAATCGAGCCGCTCGTGGCGCGCGCAAGCTCGGCTCGAGTTTAAAATTGAATTTTCTCTATAAAATCAAAATTTTCTACACATTTCACGCGATAGATAAACGACAAAGATATCGTTTTCAATATATACATAATAAGTCGTGTAAATTTTCACGTATTTATGTTAAAAATCGTCCGATATTTTGATGCTCGTAAAACAGCTCGCCCAGTTTCCGCAGAATCGTACAGAAGCGATCGTATTCGGCCTGAAAGTATCATATTGTAATTTGTTTTATAAATGAAACACTAATCAATGTTATTAATTCACTTATTTAACATAATTCAATATACAATAGTGTTACTTGCCACTAACTAACCGAGTTGGTTTGAACACACAGCTCTGCGAGTGAGACGCAGTTTCATTCGCATACTACAATTTATGATAATTTATAATGGCTCGTAACTACGCAGTCTAGCAGATATATAATGTACACGCTTACTGAACCAAAATGAGTAATTATCAAACAAACAAAAAAAAAAAACATAAATAAGTAATAATAATAATAATGTATGTACCTAACTCTAAAGTACTAATCGTGTGCACATTGAATAGTAGATATATCTACTTAGATACTTCTTTACTAACTTCGTAGAAATTACATTTTTTTTTTTTTTGTTTTCATCTACTGTCTACAAATTTGTTAGCTGTTAACTATGTATGTAACATTATATGTAAAATAAAATAATTTCGTGATATACCTAAGTAATATTTAAAATAAACTTGCACGATGGAGTAGAGAGATGGATGGAATAGAGAGCAAGTTACACTTACAAAGATATGTAGCGCACCTACATAGGTAATATAATATTATTATGATATAATACATAGGTAGGTACCTAGTCAGTTTATTTTTATTATATATTATTTCAGTTTTATTATTTCAGTTTTATTACATAGGTACCTCTATATATAATTTACTGATACGAGCATTTATTTGAATGAATATTATTAGTTAACTGATTTTATATAATTACTTATATTAAATTATTATGAATGCTTCTTGCTGCCGATTGTTGATTCATGTGTATTTGTAATATACTTTTATGTGATGTGTGTTATATTAATTCATCGATGTGAAACCAAAATTAATTAATAATAGAACAACATGCGGCCCTGAAAAGGGCCTTTTTGTTTATGTATGTATATGCACGTGTAGCGCGCGCATACACAGACGGACCGACGACGACGGCTTAGCCTCCGAAACCGTACAGGGTGCGTCCCTGACGTTTCAGGGCGTACACCACGTCCATGGCGGTGACGGTTTTCCTCTTGGCGTGCTCGGTGTAGGTGACGGCGTCGCGGATCACGTTCTCGAGGAACACCTTGAGCACACCGCGAGTCTCCTCGTAGATAAGACCGGAGATACGCTTCACGCCGCCTCTGCGCGCCAGACGACGGATGGCGGGCTTCGTGATACCCTGGATGTTATCGCGGAGCACTTTCCTGTGACGCTTGGCGCCACCTTTCCCCAGACCTTTTCCTCCTTTACCGCGACCGGTCATCTTGAAAGTATAGAGTTTTCTTGATTTTTAATAAACGACGGCGACGTACTGCCACACAAGCACACACACACGATGCGGCGAACGACTGTGACACCGCATCGAGCGACTTACGCTTATATTTATATGAAATCGTCATGTGAGAGACGTACTGTTCATAGTTAGAGCGAGAAAGGTATAAGTATTATTCCCCGCATACCCCTCGAGGGGGGGCCCGGTTGGCTCACGAAACGATGCAATATTATTAATATTATTTTATGTAAATTAAAATAAAATCTTCAATATATATGAGCTTTATGTACCTATATAATTTGTGTTATATCACAATTAACAAAAAAAAAAAAAAATTGTACTTAGGTACTATCTATCTATCTAAATAAATAATATAGGTAATATAATATATCAATGCTCATATAGAAAATCACGAGAATGTGCTCGTTGCTATATATCTTATGATGATATTCCATGAAAAATATCTATTCTATATCTACATATGTAGTTGAATTATTTTAGTAATATATTTATTAAGTATATTAGGTATGCCAACTAACTATATTCAGCGAGCTGTGAGTTCAGTAGTGCATGCGTATGTGAATCAAGTAGTATTTAATTAACCTCTATGAATGAATAGGTGCGTAACTACGTTACTAACAAATTGTAAAGTAATAATAATAATATTATTATTATGTGTATCGTACAGTAACCATTTAAATTGTTGCGACTTCGATTGTGAAAGATTCAGTAAGTATATGAAACTATTTCTCGCATGAGTGCATGAAACTTGTGTGGCCCTGAAAAGGGCCGTTTTGTTTGTAATATAGCGCAGCATAGCTTGCAGAGAAGCAACGCGGCCAGATCTCGAGAAGAGATCTAGGCGCGCTCGCCGCGGATTCTGCGCGCCAGCTGAATATCCTTGGGCATGATGGTGACGCGCTTGGCGTGGATGGCGCACAGGTTGGTGTCTTCGAACAGGCCGACGAGGTAAGCCTCGCTGGCCTCCTGCAGGGCCATCACGGCGGAGCTCTGGAAGCGGAGATCGGTCTTGAAGTCTTGAGCAATTTCACGCACCAGACGCTGGAACGGCAACTTGCGGATCAGCAGTTCCGTGCTCTTCTGGTAACGACGGATCTCACGCAGAGCAACAGTTCCGGGCCTGTAACGATGGGGCTTCTTCACTCCTCCGGTGGCGGGTGCGCTCTTGCGCGCAGCCTTGGTGGCGAGCTGTTTACGGGGCGCCTTACCACCGGTGGATTTACGAGCGGTCTGCTTGGTACGGGCCATTTTGATTTGATAACGTAAATAAAGTAAGCGAACGGATGCGGGCGACACGAACGAACGACGACACGCGAATGTTTAAAAAATCCCCTTACGACCCACGTATATATTTATACTAAAACTCACGAGCGTCTTTGTATCGCCATCTCGCTCACGCGTTCTCAGTCTGTCACATTCCCTCTTTGCCTGACGCGCCGCGCCTCCAGCCGGCCGGTCATGCACATTTTTCATTTTCATAATACATAGTATTAACTACATACAGCAAAATTTGGAGCTAAAAATATTTAACTCTAGATCATTAACGACGACGCGAATTTTCAGCTAATCTCTATTCGACCCGTTGCACTTGCTAGATCCACAGTATAGGGGTAAGTGTATATTATATATAATTAATTATTAACGATAGATATACCTACTGACGACAGAGATATATTATTTTTTTAAATCAATATTTAAATTTAAATACATACACAACATAGCAATAGGTAGGTACAATTAAATTGAAATGTTCAAATAAAACCTCTTTACAAATATAATTAAATTGTCGTTGAATGTAACGAAATTCTATCTAGGTAGGTATCTTACCGAGCTAACTACGTTAATGTATAATAAATAGTATTGGCACTAAGTATGTTCTCAATCGGTATGTACTTACTATATGGATTTTTGGTATGTAGGTATATAGATAATATAGTAGAAAACATAAGTTTAGATTCTCATATTATAACGAATAAAAATTTTTGTAGTTAAATCTTTTTTTTTTTTAAAGACTTTTATGTAAATTCTACTAAATGTATGTATGTATGTAATGGTAATATGACTTTTACGTGATCCGTTCATTCGAATGAAACCATTTCACACATATTGTGTATATGTGTGTGCGTATATAGAATAATTTTGTGGCCCTGAAAAGGGCCGTTTGTTGTGCGTTGAACGCTACACGTTCGGCGCTATGTTCACTTGGAGCTGGTGTACTTGGTGACGGCCTTTGTGCCCTCGCTGACAGCGTGCTTGGCCAGCTCGCCGGGCAGCAGGAGCCTCACGGAGGTCTGCACCTCCCTCGATGTGATGGTGGAACGCTTGTTGTAATGGGCGAGGCGTGAAGCTTCGGCGGCGATGCGTTCGAAGATGTCGTTCACGAACGAGTTCATGATCGACATGGCCTTGCTGGAGATACCGGTGTCCGGGTGGACCTGCTTGAGCACCTTGTAGATGTAGATGGCGTAACTCTCCTTCCTCTTGTGCTTCTTCTTCCTTTTGTCGGTCTTGGAGATGTTCTTTTGAGCCTTGCCAGATTTTTTGGCGGCCTTACCGCTGGTCTTGGGCGGCATGATAGACTGTTGAAGAATTCAAAGTAAGATATAAATTACAGACAGGCGTACCGTACGACTGTCGGTTGGCTTCTGATAAATGGGAACGACCGCGATTCTGTTTTATTCCGATCGGGTATAGCAGTACGCTACGGTTTGCGCCAGCGTCTCTATCTAAAATACACCAATGGCAGGGCGCGCGAGCAATAGCGCTCTGACCTTAGACCCGCCCCTTTGGCGGGGCAGCGGGGGACGGGGGGGAATTAAAATATCTCTCTCGCGCCAAGCAACTCACTTTTCAGAACCATTTATTTTACAGACTAGGCATGCTCCATATGTTTTTTTTTTTTTTTTATGTTGTTACATTACTTTTGTTTTAAAATACAATAATTACAGCCTATAAGATTTTTTGATCTCTCTCATAGGTAGTAAAAATAAATATTATTTTAATAAAAAACTAATGAAAAGTCTGCTGTTAATAGATGACAAAATTAAATATTTAGTGTACTTCCAATGTGATCCTAAATCCAAATTAAGACAAGTAAAGGAAAAATCAACTAAGATCAATTAACCAAGCTTAATTAACTAAGATTAATTAACTAAGATTAATTAAGATTAACGTTACCTATCACAATTCGGAAATTATTAACTCTACACGTGTTTCGCCTAAACACACAAGGCATCATCAGGAGATGCTGAATCTTCGAACGACAAGTCGAGAGTAAGTCTGCTGTTACTGCGGTTTAGGCTCGGTTGGGCAGTGTTGAAAGAAGAAAGTTTTAATGCCGCGTTTAATAAATAGTTAACAAACTGGCTAAAGATAATGCATTATACTTACTTATACTGGTCATACGGTCAAAGGAAGTGCAATTCAATTATTGTTCTCGATAATGACTTTAACCAGTGTGAAACAATTCGTCAATGTGAAACTTTTCAATTTGTCGTGCCGTAATAGCACATAAATTATTTAGTTAGATGTATATTGTGGCCCTGAAAAGGGCCGTTTGTATGGTGTATCGCTATATCATATATTAATAATGACAGCGATAGCGATGTGCGGGGAGAGCTTCTTATGCTTTCTTCTCGGTCTTCTTTGGCAGCAGAACCGCTTGGATGTTCGGCAACACACCACCCTGTGCGATGGTGACACCGGACAGGAGCTTGTTCAACTCCTCGTCGTTTCTGATCGCCAGTTGCAAGTGACGAGGAATGATCCTGGTCTTCTTGTTGTCCCTCGCGGCGTTGCCGGCCAACTCCAACACTTCGGCGGCCAGGTATTCCATCACGGCGGCGAGGTACACGGGAGCACCGGCGCCGACGCGCTCTGCATAATTACCATTACGCAGGAGACGATGGATACGACCCACGGGAAACTGAAGTCCGGCACGGTTGGAACGGGACTTTGCCTTTCCCTTGACTTTGCCGCCTTTACCACGTCCGGACATTGTTAAAAGATTGTTTGATTGAAGCG
Source organism: Mellilla xanthometata (assembly GCA_035578125.1). Taxonomy (NCBI): domain Eukaryota; kingdom Metazoa; phylum Arthropoda; class Insecta; order Lepidoptera; family Geometridae; genus Mellilla; species Mellilla xanthometata. Next base: position 3,934,049 of record JAPUBQ010000034.1, on the reverse strand, counting down.
AGATAAATCAAAACGTACGATGCGTACGTGTATACCGTATGACGATCGAGCGCAAACAGTGCGCCGAGCCGAGCCGAATTTCTTTATATATACAAAAGGGATGGTCGCTCGGTTCGCGAGTGCGATAGCGCGCTAACGATGCATTACGGCGGACCAATGAAATGCGTCAAAATCATGAGTCAATGAGCTTTGTTTCCTCGTGGATTATGAATTTTTAGCTATTTGTTAAAAACATAATAATTAAGTATGTATGTAAATGTAAAACGAAATGTACATTATTTATAATCAAGTACGTTTAACTACAATTTAAATCTTATAAGTACTTGATTTATTAAAATATTGGTACTAAGTAATTATAATTATAGGTATACTACTACTATAAGTAAGTAAGTATGTTCATTGTTAATTTTAAGAAGTTCCAAGTAGGCATAAGGCAGTCGGCAGTCGGTGAAGAGAGAGAGAAGAGAAGAGATAAATAAATAATAATGTAGATTATTGATACCTATGTATTGCGATGTGAATGAATATTATAGGGTTATATATAATACATATGTAGCTGGTGGTGGTGCGTGCGGGGTATAGTTTGTTGTGTATATATTAATTAATAGTAAGTAATATTGATTTGACCGTTTGTTGTTTTCCGGTTGTGTGTGTGTGCGTGCGACTTTCGTGTGTGTAGTAATTTTATAGTGTCATCGATGGTGAAACAAATTATTTAATTTTTTTTGAAACGTATGTTAGCCCTGAAAAGGGCTTTTTGTTGCGAGGTGGGGGGGTGTGCGATGACGCGCGCGCGCGCCCCACGCAAGCTGACCGGACGCGCCAGACGACACTGGTCACTCACTTCTTGGAGGCGGATGTCTTCTTGGCGGCGGTGGCCTTCTTGGTCGGCGTAGCGGCGGCCCTCTTCGGTTTGGGAGCTTTCGGCTTCTTAGTAGGAGGCTTGGTGGTCTTTTTCGCCTTGGGGGCGGCGGCGGCGGCCTTGCCCTTGGCGGGCGCGGCGGCTTTCTTCGCGGCGGGCTTCTTCTTGGCGGCGGCGGCTTTCTTGTCTTTAGTCGCGGCGCTAGGCTTCGATTTGGCCGGCGAGGCGGAAGCGGCGGCGGCGGCGGCGGCCTTCCTGCCCCTGCCGGAGGCGGGCGCGGCCGCGGCGGCCTTCTTCGACTTGGCGGCGGCGGTCTCCTTTTTCTCGGCGGATTTTTTCTTTTCGCCGCCGGCGGGCTTCTTGGCGCCTGAAGATTTCGACTCGAGCTTGAAACTGCCCGACGCGCCCTTGCCCTTGGTCTGGATCAGCGTACCGGATTCGACGGCGCTCTTCAGATATTTTCTGATGAACGGCGCCAGCTTCTCCGCGTCCACCTTGTACTGGGCGGCGATGTATTTCTTGATCGCCTTCAGCGACGACCCGCTGCGCTCCTTCAACTCCTTGATGGCGCTGTTGACCATTTCGGAAGTTTTCGGGTGCGTGGGTTTCGCTTTAGGCTTCTTAACGCCGGCGCCGGCTGACGCCTTCGGCTTCTTCGCGGGCGTAGCCGGAGCGGGGGTTTCGGCTGCTACTGCTGTGTCTGCCATTATGTATGATGAGTTTGTTGTAGGTAAACAACGTAACGTACGGTACGAGAAAGCACGTAAGTAAAGCTTCAAACAAAAACTTAAACGTAAAATTTTCAAGGAAAATTTGGTACCTGTTCTGAACTTTACCGTAAAGACGTCACCGCAGCCGATATACGATTTCTCGTAGCAACACTCGTGACTTTTCACTAACACCGCTCTGATTAAATAGCACTTTTTTAATATTTCAATACTGAATGATTCACTTTAATTATTTGATATGAAACATTTTGAACCCGACCGCGATCTGAGTAAACTTTTGACCGCGTCACGTGTACCGTTCACGTTATACAAATGATTAATCGAGCCGCTCGTGGCGCGCGCAAGCTCGGCTCGAGTTTAAAATTGAATTTTCTCTATAAAATCAAAATTTTCTACACATTTCACGCGATAGATAAACGACAAAGATATCGTTTTCAATATATACATAATAAGTCGTGTAAATTTTCACGTATTTATGTTAAAAATCGTCCGATATTTTGATGCTCGTAAAACAGCTCGCCCAGTTTCCGCAGAATCGTACAGAAGCGATCGTATTCGGCCTGAAAGTATCATATTGTAATTTGTTTTATAAATGAAACACTAATCAATGTTATTAATTCACTTATTTAACATAATTCAATATACAATAGTGTTACTTGCCACTAACTAACCGAGTTGGTTTGAACACACAGCTCTGCGAGTGAGACGCAGTTTCATTCGCATACTACAATTTATGATAATTTATAATGGCTCGTAACTACGCAGTCTAGCAGATATATAATGTACACGCTTACTGAACCAAAATGAGTAATTATCAAACAAACAAAAAAAAAAAACATAAATAAGTAATAATAATAATAATGTATGTACCTAACTCTAAAGTACTAATCGTGTGCACATTGAATAGTAGATATATCTACTTAGATACTTCTTTACTAACTTCGTAGAAATTACATTTTTTTTTTTTTTGTTTTCATCTACTGTCTACAAATTTGTTAGCTGTTAACTATGTATGTAACATTATATGTAAAATAAAATAATTTCGTGATATACCTAAGTAATATTTAAAATAAACTTGCACGATGGAGTAGAGAGATGGATGGAATAGAGAGCAAGTTACACTTACAAAGATATGTAGCGCACCTACATAGGTAATATAATATTATTATGATATAATACATAGGTAGGTACCTAGTCAGTTTATTTTTATTATATATTATTTCAGTTTTATTATTTCAGTTTTATTACATAGGTACCTCTATATATAATTTACTGATACGAGCATTTATTTGAATGAATATTATTAGTTAACTGATTTTATATAATTACTTATATTAAATTATTATGAATGCTTCTTGCTGCCGATTGTTGATTCATGTGTATTTGTAATATACTTTTATGTGATGTGTGTTATATTAATTCATCGATGTGAAACCAAAATTAATTAATAATAGAACAACATGCGGCCCTGAAAAGGGCCTTTTTGTTTATGTATGTATATGCACGTGTAGCGCGCGCATACACAGACGGACCGACGACGACGGCTTAGCCTCCGAAACCGTACAGGGTGCGTCCCTGACGTTTCAGGGCGTACACCACGTCCATGGCGGTGACGGTTTTCCTCTTGGCGTGCTCGGTGTAGGTGACGGCGTCGCGGATCACGTTCTCGAGGAACACCTTGAGCACACCGCGAGTCTCCTCGTAGATAAGACCGGAGATACGCTTCACGCCGCCTCTGCGCGCCAGACGACGGATGGCGGGCTTCGTGATACCCTGGATGTTATCGCGGAGCACTTTCCTGTGACGCTTGGCGCCACCTTTCCCCAGACCTTTTCCTCCTTTACCGCGACCGGTCATCTTGAAAGTATAGAGTTTTCTTGATTTTTAATAAACGACGGCGACGTACTGCCACACAAGCACACACACACGATGCGGCGAACGACTGTGACACCGCATCGAGCGACTTACGCTTATATTTATATGAAATCGTCATGTGAGAAACGTACTGTTCATAGTTAGAGCGAGAAAGGTATAAGTATTATTCCCCGCATACCCCTCGAGGGGGGGCCCGGTTGGCTCACGAAACGATGCAATATTATTAATATTATTTTATGTAAATTAAAATAAAATCTTCAATATATATGAGCTTTATGTACCTATATAATTTGTGTTATATCACAATTAACAAAAAAAAAAAAAAATTGTACTTAGGTACTATCTATCTATCTAAATAAATAATATAGGTAATATAATATATCAATGCTCATATAGAAAATCACGAGAATGTGCTCGTTGCTATATATCTTATGATGATATTCCATGAAAAATATCTATTCTATATCTACATATGTAGTTGAATTATTTTAGTAATATATTTATTAAGTATATTAGGTATGCCAACTAACTATATTCAGCGAGCTGTGAGTTCAGTAGTGCATGCGTATGTGAATCAAGTAGTATTTAATTAACCTCTATGAATGAATAGGTGCGTAACTACGTTACTAACAAATTGTAAAGTAATAATAATAATATTATTATTATGTGTATCGTACAGTAACCATTTAAATTGTTGCGACTTCGATTGTGAAAGATTCAGTAAGTATATGAAACTATTTCTCGCATGAGTGCATGAAACTTGTGTGGCCCTGAAAAGGGCCGTTTTGTTTGTAATATAGCGCAGCATAGCTTGCAGAGAAGCAACGCGGCCAGATCTCGAGAAGAGATCTAGGCGCGCTCGCCGCGGATTCTGCGCGCCAGCTGAATATCCTTGGGCATGATGGTGACGCGCTTGGCGTGGATGGCGCACAGGTTGGTGTCTTCGAACAGGCCGACGAGGTAAGCCTCGCTGGCCTCCTGCAGGGCCATCACGGCGGAGCTCTGGAAGCGGAGATCGGTCTTGAAGTCTTGAGCAATTTCACGCACCAGACGCTGGAACGGCAACTTGCGGATCAGCAGTTCCGTGCTCTTCTGGTAACGACGGATCTCACGCAGAGCAACAGTTCCGGGCCTGTAACGATGGGGCTTCTTCACTCCTCCGGTGGCGGGTGCGCTCTTGCGCGCAGCCTTGGTGGCGAGCTGTTTACGGGGCGCCTTACCACCGGTGGATTTACGAGCGGTCTGCTTGGTACGGGCCATTTTGATTTGATAACGTAAATAAAGTAAGCGAACGGATGCGGGCGACACGAACGAACGACGACACGCGAATGTTTAAAAAATCCCCTTACGACCCACGTATATATTTATACTAAAACTCACGAGCGTCTTTGTATCGCCATCTCGCTCACGCGTTCTCAGTCTGTCACATTCCCTCTTTGCCTGACGCGCCGCGCCTCCAGCCGGCCGGTCATGCACATTTTTCATTTTCATAATACATAGTATTAACTACATACAGCAAAATTTGGAGCTAAAAATATTTAACTCTAGATCATTAACGACGACGCGAATTTTCAGCTAATCTCTATTCGACCCGTTGCACTTGCTAGATCCACAGTATAGGGGTAAGTGTATATTATATATAATTAATTATTAACGATAGATATACCTACTGACGACAGAGATATATTATTTTTTTAAATCAATATTTAAATTTAAATACATACACAACATAGCAATAGGTAGGTACAATTAAATTGAAATGTTCAAATAAAACCTCTTTACAAATATAATTAAATTGTCGTTGAATGTAACGAAATTCTATCTAGGTAGGTATCTTACCGAGCTAACTACGTTAATGTATAATAAATAGTATTGGCACTAAGTATGTTCTCAATCGGTATGTACTTACTATATGGATTTTTGGTATGTAGGTATATAGATAATATAGTAGAAAACATAAGTTTAGATTCTCATATTATAACGAATAAAAATTTTTGTAGTTAAATCTTTTTTTTTTTTAAAGACTTTTATGTAAATTCTACTAAATGTATGTATGTATGTAATGGTAATATGACTTTTACGTGATCCGTTCATTCGAATGAAACCATTTCACACATATTGTGTATATGTGTGTGCGTATATAGAATAATTTTGTGGCCCTGAAAAGGGCCGTTTGTTGTGCGTTGAACGCTACACGTTCGGCGCTATGTTCACTTGGAGCTGGTGTACTTGGTGACGGCCTTTGTGCCCTCGCTGACAGCGTGCTTGGCCAGCTCGCCGGGCAGCAGGAGCCTCACGGAGGTCTGCACCTCCCTCGATGTGATGGTGGAACGCTTGTTGTAATGGGCGAGGCGTGAAGCTTCGGCGGCGATGCGTTCGAAGATGTCGTTCACGAACGAGTTCATGATCGACATGGCCTTGCTGGAGATACCGGTGTCCGGGTGGACCTGCTTGAGCACCTTGTAGATGTAGATGGCGTAACTCTCCTTCCTCTTGTGCTTCTTCTTCCTTTTGTCGGTCTTGGAGATGTTCTTTTGAGCCTTGCCAGATTTTTTGGCGGCCTTACCGCTGGTCTTGGGCGGCATGATAGACTGTTGAAGAATTCAAAGTAAGATATAAATTACAGACAGGCGTACCGTACGACTGTCGGTTGGCTTCTGATAAATGGGAACGACCGCGATTCTGTTTTATTCCGATCGGGTATAGCAGTACGCTACGGTTTGCGCCAGCGTCTCTATCTAAAATACACCAATGGCAGGGCGCGCGAGCAATAGCGCTCTGACCTTAGACCCGCCCCTTTGGCGGGGCAGCGGGGGACGGGGGGGAATTAAAATATCTCTCTCGCGCCAAGCAACTCACTTTTCAGAACCATTTATTTTACAGACTAGGCATGCTCCATATGTTTTTTTTTTTTTTTTATGTTGTTACATTACTTTTGTTTTAAAATACAATAATTACAGCCTATAAGATTTTTTGATCTCTCTCATAGGTAGTAAAAATAAATATTATTTTAATAAAAAACTAATGAAAAGTCTGCTGTTAATAGATGACAAAATTAAATATTTAGTGTACTTCCAATGTGATCCTAAATCCAAATTAAGACAAGTAAAGGAAAAATCAACTAAGATCAATTAACCAAGCTTAATTAACTAAGATTAATTAACTAAGATTAATTAAGATTAACGTTACCTATCACAATTCGGAAATTATTAACTCTACACGTGTTTCGCCTAAACACACAAGGCATCATCAGGAGATGCTGAATCTTCGAACGACAAGTCGAGAGTAAGTCTGCTGTTACTGCGGTTTAGGCTCGGTTGGGCAGTGTTGAAAGAAGAAAGTTTTAATGCCGCGTTTAATAAATAGTTAACAAACTGGCTAAAGATAATGCATTATACTTACTTATACTGGTCATACGGTCAAAGGAAGTGCAATTCAATTATTGTTCTCGATAATGACTTTAACCAGTGTGAAACAATTCGTCAATGTGAAACTTTTCAATTTGTCGTGCCGTAATAGCACATAAATTATTTAGTTAGATGTATATTGTGGCCCTGAAAAGGGCCGTTTGTATGGTGTATCGCTATATCATATATTAATAATGACAGCGATAGCGATGTGCGGGGAGAGCTTCTTATGCTTTCTTCTCGGTCTTCTTTGGCAGCAGAACCGCTTGGATGTTCGGCAACACACCACCCTGTGCGATGGTGACACCGGACAGGAGCTTGTTCAACTCCTCGTCGTTTCTGATCGCCAGTTGCAAGTGACGAGGAATGATCCTGGTCTTCTTGTTGTCCCTCGCGGCGTTGCCGGCCAACTCCAACACTTCGGCGGCCAGGTATTCCATCACGGCGGCGAGGTACACGGGAGCACCGGCGCCGACGCGCTCTGCATAATTACCATTACGCAGGAGACGATGGATACGACCCACGGGAAACTGAAGTCCGGCACGGTTGGAACGGGACTTTGCCTTTCCCTTGACTTTGCCGCCTTTACCACGTCCGGACATTGTTAAAAGATTGTTTGATTGAAGCGAGATAAATCAAAACGTACGATGCGTACGTGTATACCGTATGACGATCGAGCGCAAACAGTGCGCCGAGCCGAGCCGAATTTCTTTATATATACAAAAGGGATGGTCGCTCGGTTCGCGAGTGCGATAGCGCGCTAACGATGCATTACGGCGGACCAATGAAATGCGTCAAAATCATGAGTCAATGAGCTTTGTTTCCTCGTGGATTATGAATTTTTAGCTATTTGTTAAAAACATAATAATTAAGTATGTATGTAAATGTAAAACGAAATGTACATTATTTATAATCAAGTACGTTTAACTACAATTTAAATCTTATAAGTACTTGATTTATTAAAATATTGGTACTAAGTAATTATAATTATAGGTATACTACTACTATAAGTAAGTAAGTATGTTCATTGTTAATTTTAAGAAGTTCCAAGTAGGCATAAGGCAGTCGGCAGTCGGTGAAGAGAGAGAGAAGAGAAGAGATAAATAAATAATAATGTAGATTATTGATACCTATGTATTGCGATGTGAATGAATATTATAGGGTTATATATAATACATATGTAGCTGGTGGTGGTGCGTGCGGGGTATAGTTTGTTGTGTATATATTAATTAATAGTAAGTAATATTGATTTGACCGTTTGTTGTTTTCCGGTTGTGTGTGTGTGCGTGCGACTTTCGTGTGTGTAGTAATTTTATAGTGTCATCGATGGTGAAACAAATTATTTAATTTTTTTTGAAACGTATGTTAGCCCTGAAAAGGGCTTTTTGTTGCGAGGTGGGGGGGTGTGCGATGACGCGCGCGCGCGCCCCACGCAAGCTGACCGGACGCGCCAGACGACACTGGTCACTCACTTCTTGGAGGCGGATGTCTTCTTGGCGGCGGTGGCCTTCTTGGTCGGCGTAGCGGCGGCCCTCTTCGGTTTGGGAGCTTTCGGCTTCTTAGTAGGAGGCTTGGTGGTCTTTTTCGCCTTGGGGGCGGCGGCGGCGGCCTTGCCCTTGGCGGGCGCGGCGGCTTTCTTCGCGGCGGGCTTCTTCTTGGCGGCGGCGGCTTTCTTGTCTTTAGTCGCGGCGCTAGGCTTCGATTTGGCCGGCGAGGCGGAAGCGGCGGCGGCGGCGGCGGCCTTCCTGCCCCTGCCGGAGGCGGGCGCGGCCGCGGCGGCCTTCTTCAACTTGGCGGCGGCGGTCTCCTTTTTCTCGGCGGATTTTTTCTTTTCGCCGCCGGCGGGCTTCTTGGCGCCTGAAGATTTCGACTCGAGCTTGAAACTGCCCGACGCGCCCTTGCCCTTGGTCTGGATCAGCGTACCGGATTCGACGGCGCTCTTCAGATATTTTCTGATGAACGGCGCCAGCTTCTCCGCGTCCACCTTGTACTGGGCGGCGATGTATTTCTTGATCGCCTTCAGCGACGACCCGCTGCGCTCCTTCAACTCCTTGATGGCGCTGTTGACCATTTCGGAAGTTTTCGGGTGCGTGGGTTTCGCTTTAGGCTTCTTAACGCCGGCGCCGGCTGACGCCTTCGGCTTCTTCGCGGGCGTAGCCGGAGCGGGGGTTTCGGCTGCTACTGCTGTGTCTGCCATTATGTATGATGAGTTTGTTGTAGGTAAACAACGTAACGTACGGTACGAGAAAGCACGTAAGTAAAGCTTCAAACAAAAACTTAAACGTAAAATTTTCAAGGAAAATTTGGTACCTGTTCTGAACTTTACCGTAAAGACGTCACCGCAGCCGATATACGATTTCTCGTAGCAACACTCGTGACTTTTCACTAACACCGCTCTGATTAAATAGCACTTTTTTAATATTTCAATACTGAATGATTCACTTTAATTATTTGATATGAAACATTTTGAACCCGACCGCGATCTGAGTAAACTTTTGACCGCGTCACGTGTACCGTTCACGTTATACAAATGATTAATCGAGCCGCTCGTGGCGCGCGCAAGCTCGGCTCGAGTTTAAAATTGAATTTTCTCTATAAAATCAAAATTTTCTACACATTTCACGCGATAGATAAACGACAAAGATATCGTTTTCAATATATACATAATAAGTCGTGTAAATTTTCACGTATTTATGTTAAAAATCGTCCGATATTTTGATGCTCGTAAAACAGCTCGCCCAGTTTCCGCAGAATCGTACAGAAGCGATCGTATTCGGCCTGAAAGTATCATATTGTAATTTGTTTTATAAATGAAACACTAATCAATGTTATTAATTCACTTATTTAACATAATTCAATATACAATAGTGTTACTTGCCACTAACTAACCGAGTTGGTTTGAACACACAGCTCTGCGAGTGAGACGCAGTTTCATTCGCATACTACAATTTATGATAATTTATAATGGCTCGTAACTACGCAGTCTAGCAGATATATAATGTACACGCTTACTGAACCAAAATGAGTAATTATCAAACAAACAAAAAAAAAAAACATAAATAAGTAATAATAATAATAATGTATGTACCTAACTCTAAAGTACTAATCGTGTGCACATTGAATAGTAGATATATCTACTTAGATACTTCTTTACTAACTTCGTAGAAATTACATTTTTTTTTTTTTTGTTTTCATCTACTGTCTACAAATTTGTTAGCTGTTAACTATGTATGTAACATTATATGTAAAATAAAATAATTTCGTGATATACCTAAGTAATATTTAAAATAAACTTGCACGATGGAGTAGAGAGATGGATGGAATAGAGAGCAAGTTACACTTACAAAGATATGTAGCGCACCTACATAGGTAATATAATATTATTATGATATAATACATAGGTAGGTACCTAGTCAGTTTATTTTTATTATATATTATTTCAGTTTTATTATTTCAGTTTTATTACATAGGTACCTCTATATATAATTTACTGATACGAGCATTTATTTGAATGAATATTATTAGTTAACTGATTTTATATAATTACTTATATTAAATTATTATGAATGCTTCTTGCTGCCGATTGTTGATTCATGTGTATTTGTAATATACTTTTATGTGATGTGTGTTATATTAATTCATCGATGTGAAACCAAAATTAATTAATAATAGAACAACATGCGGCCCTGAAAAGGGCCTTTTTGTTTATGTATGTATATGCACGTGTAGCGCGCGCATACACAGACGGACCGACGACGACGGCTTAGCCTCCGAAACCGTACAGGGTGCGTCCCTGACGTTTCAGGGCGTACACCACGTCCATGGCGGTGACGGTTTTCCTCTTGGCGTGCTCGGTGTAGGTGACGGCGTCGCGGATCACGTTCTCGAGGAACACCTTGAGCACACCGCGAGTCTCCTCGTAGATAAGACCGGAGATACGCTTCACGCCGCCTCTGCGCGCCAGACGACGGATGGCGGGCTTCGTGATACCCTGGATGTTATCGCGGAGCACTTTCCTGTGACGCTTGGCGCCACCTTTCCCCAGACCTTTTCCTCCTTTACCGCGACCGGTCATCTTGAAAGTATAGAGTTTTCTTGATTTTTAATAAACGACGGCGACGTACTGCCACACAAGCACACACACACGATGCGGCGAACGACTGTGACACCGCATCGAGCGACTTACGCTTATATTTATATGAAATCGTCATGTGAGAGACGTACTGTTCATAGTTAGAGCGAGAAAGGTATAAGTATTATTCCCCGCATACCCCTCGAGGGGGGGCCCGGTTGGCTCACGAAACGATGCAATATTATTAATATTATTTTATGTAAATTAAAATAAAATCTTCAATATATATGAGCTTTATGTACCTATATAATTTGTGTTATATCACAATTAACAAAAAAAAAAAAAAATTGTACTTAGGTACTATCTATCTATCTAAATAAATAATATAGGTAATATAATATATCAATGCTCATATAGAAAATCACGAGAATGTGCTCGTTGCTATATATCTTATGATGATATTCCATGAAAAATATCTATTCTATATCTACATATGTAGTTGAATTATTTTAGTAATATATTTATTAAGTATATTAGGTATGCCAACTAACTATATTCAGCGAGCTGTGAGTTCAGTAGTGCATGCGTATGTGAATCAAGTAGTATTTAATTAACCTCTATGAATGAATAGGTGCGTAACTACGTTACTAACAAATTGTAAAGTAATAATAATAATATTATTATTATGTGTATCGTACAGTAACCATTTAAATTGTTGCGACTTCGATTGTGAAAGATTCAGTAAGTATATGAAACTATTTCTCGCATGAGTGCATGAAACTTGTGTGGCCCTGAAAAGGGCCGTTTTGTTTGTAATATAGCGCAGCATAGCTTGCAGAGAAGCAACGCGGCCAGATCTCGAGAAGAGATCTAGGCGCGCTCGCCGCGGATTCTGCGCGCCAGCTGAATATCCTTGGGCATGATGGTGACGCGCTTGGCGTGGATGGCGCACAGGTTGGTGTCTTCGAACAGGCCGACGAGGTAAGCCTCGCTGGCCTCCTGCAGGGCCATCACGGCGGAGCTCTGGAAGCGGAGATCGGTCTTGAAGTCTTGAGCAATTTCACGCACCAGACGCTGGAACGGCAACTTGCGGATCAGCAGTTCCGTGCTCTTCTGGTAACGACGGATCTCACGCAGAGCAACAGTTCCGGGCCTGTAACGATGGGGCTTCTTCACTCCTCCGGTGGCGGGTGCGCTCTTGCGCGCAGCCTTGGTGGCGAGCTGTTTACGGGGCGCCTTACCACCGGTGGATTTACGAGCGGTCTGCTTGGTACGGGCCATTTTGATTTGATAACGTAAATAAAGTAAGCGAACGGATGCGGGCGACACGAACGAACGACGACACGCGAATGTTTAAAAAATCCCCTTACGACCCACGTATATATTTATACTAAAACTCACGAGCGTCTTTGTATCGCCATCTCGCTCACGCGTTCTCAGTCTGTCACATTCCCTCTTTGCCTGACGCGCCGCGCCTCCAGCCGGCCGGTCATGCACATTTTTCATTTTCATAATACATAGTATTAACTACATACAGCAAAATTTGGAGCTAAAAATATTTAACTCTAGATCATTAACGACGACGCGAATTTTCAGCTAATCTCTATTCGACCCGTTGCACTTGCTAGATCCACAGTATAGGGGTAAGTGTATATTATATATAATTAATTATTAACGATAGATATACCTACTGACGACAGAGATATATTATTTTTTTAAATCAATATTTAAATTTAAATACATACACAACATAGCAATAGGTAGGTACAATTAAATTGAAATGTTCAAATAAAACCTCTTTACAAATATAATTAAATTGTCGTTGAATGTAACGAAATTCTATCTAGGTAGGTATCTTACCGAGCTAACTACGTTAATGTATAATAAATAGTATTGGCACTAAGTATGTTCTCAATCGGTATGTACTTACTATATGGATTTTTGGTATGTAGGTATATAGATAATATAGTAGAAAACATAAGTTTAGATTCTCATATTATAACGAATAAAAATTTTTGTAGTTAAATCTTTTTTTTTTTTAAAGACTTTTATGTAAATTCTACTAAATGTATGTATGTATGTAATGGTAATATGACTTTTACGTGATCCGTTCATTCGAATGAAACCATTTCACACATATTGTGTATATGTGTGTGCGTATATCGAATAATTTTGTGGCCCTGAAAAGGGCCGTTTGTTGTGCGTTGAACGCTACACGTTCGGCGCTATGTTCACTTGGAGCTGGTGTACTTGGTGACGGCCTTTGTGCCCTCGCTGACAGCGTGCTTGGCCAGCTCGCCGGGCAGCAGGAGCCTCACGGAGGTCTGCACCTCCCTCGATGTGATGGTGGAACGCTTGTTGTAATGGGCGAGGCGTGAAGCTTCGGCGGCGATGCGTTCGAAGATGTCGTTCACGAACGAGTTCATGATCGACATGGCCTTGCTGGAGATACCGGTGTCCGGGTGGACCTGCTTGAGCACCTTGTAGATGTAGATGGCGTAACTCTCCTTCCTCTTGTGCTTCTTCTTCCTTTTGTCGGTCTTGGAGATGTTCTTTTGAGCCTTGCCAGATTTTTTGGCGGCCTTACCGCTGGTCTTGGGCGGCATGATAGACTGTTGAAGAATTCAAAGTAAGATATAAATTACAGACAGGCGTACCGTACGACTGTCGGTTGGCTTCTGATAAATGGGAACGACCGCGATTCTGTTTTATTCCGATCGGGTATAGCAGTACGCTACGGTTTGCGCCAGCGTCTCTATCTAAAATACACCAATGGCAGGGCGCGCGAGCAATAGCGCTCTGACCTTAGACCCGCCCCTTTGGCGGGGCAGCGGGGGACGGGGGGGAATTAAAATATCTCTCTCGCGCCAAGCAACTCACTTTTCAGAACCATTTATTTTACAGACTAGGCATGCTCCATATGTTTTTTTTTTTTTTTTATGTTGTTACATTACTTTTGTTTTAAAATACAATAATTACAGCCTATAAGATTTTTTGATCTCTCTCATAGGTAGTAAAAATAAATATTATTTTAATAAAAAACTAATGAAAAGTCTGCTGTTAATAGATGACAAAATTAAATATTTAGTGTACTTCCAATGTGATCCTAAATCCAAATTAAGACAAGTAAAGGAAAAATCAACTAAGATCAATTAACCAAGCTTAATTAACTAAGATTAATTAACTAAGATTAATTAAGATTAACGTTACCTATCACAATTCGGAAATTATTAACTCTACACGTGTTTCGCCTAAACACACAAGGCATCATCAGGAGATGCTGAATCTTCGAACGACAAGTCGAGAGTAAGTCTGCTGTTACTGCGGTTTAGGCTCGGTTGGGCAGTGTTGAAAGAAGAAAGTTTTAATGCCGCGTTTAATAAATAGTTAACAAACTGGCTAAAGATAATGCATTATACTTACTTATACTGGTCATACGGTCAAAGGAAGTGCAATTCAATTATTGTTCTCGATAATGACTTTAACCAGTGTGAAACAATTCGTCAATGTGAAACTTTTCAATTTGTCGTGCCGTAATAGCACATAAATTATTTAGTTAGATGTATATTGTGGCCCTGAAAAGGGCCGTTTGTATGGTGTATCGCTATATCATATATTAATAATGACAGCGATAGCGATGTGCGGGGAGAGCTTCTTATGCTTTCTTCTCGGTCTTCTTTGGCAGCAGAACCGCTTGGATGTTCGGCAACACACCACCCTGTGCGATGGTGACACCGGACAGGAGCTTGTTCAACTCCTCGTCGTTTCTGATCGCCAGTTGCAAGTGACGAGGAATGATCCTGGTCTTCTTGTTGTCCCTCGCGGCGTTGCCGGCCAACTCCAACACTTCGGCGGCCAGGTATTCCATCACGGCGGCGAGGTACACGGGAGCACCGGCGCCGACGCGCTCTGCATAATTACCATTACGCAGGAGACGATGGATACGACCCACGGGAAACTGAAGTCCGGCACGGTTGGAACGGGACTTTGCCTTTCCCTTGACTTTGCCGCCTTTACCACGTCCGGACATTGTTAAAAGATTGTTTGATTGAAGCGAGATAAATCAAAACGTACGATGCGTACGTGTATACCGTATGACGATCGAGCGCAAACAGTGCGCCGAGCCGAGCCGAATTTCTTTATATATACAAAAGGGATGGTCGCTCGGTTCGCGAGTGCGATAGCGCGCTAACGATGCATTACGGCGGACCAATGAAATGCGTCAAAATCATGAGTCAATGAGCTTTGTTTCCTCGTGGATTATGAATTTTTAGCTATTTGTTAAAAACATAATAATTAAGTATGTATGTAAATGTAAAACGAAATGTACATTATTTATAATCAAGTACGTTTAACTACAATTTAAATCTTATAAGTACTTGATTTATTAAAATATTGGTACTAAGTAATTATAATTATAGGTATACTACTACTATAAGTAAGTAAGTATGTTCATTGTTAATTTTAAGAAGTTCCAAGTAGGCATAAGGCAGTCGGCAGTCGGTGAAGAGAGAGAGAAGAGAAGAGATAAATAAATAATAATGTAGATTATTGATACCTATGTATTGCGATGTGAATGAATATTATAGGGTTATATATAATACATATGTAGCTGGTGGTGGTGCGTGCGGGGTATAGTTTGTTGTGTATATATTAATTAATAGTAAGTAATATTGATTTGACCGTTTGTTGTTTTCCGGTTGTGTGTGTGTGCGTGCGACTTTCGTGTGTGTAGTAATTTTATAGTGTCATCGATGGTGAAACAAATTATTTAATTTTTTTTGAAACGTATGTTAGCCCTGAAAAGGGCTTTTTGTTGCGAGGTGGGGGGGTGTGCGATGACGCGCGCGCGCGCCCCACGCAAGCTGACCGGACGCGCCAGACGACACTGGTCACTCACTTCTTGGAGGCGGATGTCTTCTTGGCGGCGGTGGCCTTCTTGGTCGGCGTAGCGGCGGCCCTCTTCGGTTTGGGAGCTTTCGGCTTCTTAGTAGGAGGCTTGGTGGTCTTTTTCGCCTTGGGGGCGGCGGCGGCGGCCTTGCCCTTGGCGGGCGCGGCGGCTTTCTTCGCGGCGGGCTTCTTCTTGGCGGCGGCGGCTTTCTTGTCTTTAGTCGCGGCGCTAGGCTTCGATTTGGCCGGCGAGGCGGAAGCGGCGGCGGCGGCGGCGGCCTTCCTGCCCCTGCCGGAGGCGGGCGCGGCCGCGGCGGCCTTCTTCGACTTGGCGGCGGCGGTCTCCTTTTTCTCGGCGGATTTTTTCTTTTCGCCGCCGGCGGGCTTCTTGGCGCCTGAAGATTTCGACTCGAGCTTGAAACTGCCCGACGCGCCCTTGCCCTTGGTCTGGATCAGCGTACCGGATTCGACGGCGCTCTTCAGATATTTTCTGATGAACGGCGCCAGCTTCTCCGCGTCCACCTTGTACTGGGCGGCGATGTATTTCTTGATCGCCTTCAGCGACGACCCGCTGCGCTCCTTCAACTCCTTGATGGCGCTGTTGACCATTTCGGAAGTTTTCGGGTGCGTGGGTTTCGCTTTAGGCTTCTTAACGCCGGCGCCGGCTGACGCCTTCGGCTTCTTCGCGGGCGTAGCCGGAGCGGGGGTTTCGGCTGCTACTGCTGTGTCTGCCATTATGTATGATGAGTTTGTTGTAGGTAAACAACGTAACGTACGGTACGAGAAAGCACGTAAGTAAAGCTTCAAACAAAAACTTAAACGTAAAATTTTCAAGGAAAATTTGGTACCTGTTCTGAACTTTACCGTAAAGACGTCACCGCAGCCGATATACGATTTCTCGTAGCAACACTCGTGACTTTTCACTAACACCGCTCTGATTAAATAGCACTTTTTTAATATTTCAATACTGAATGATTCACTTTAATTATTTGATATGAAACATTTTGAACCCGACCGCGATCTGAGTAAACTTTTGACCGCGTCACGTGTACCGTTCACGTTATACAAATGATTAATCGAGCCGCTCGTGGCGCGCGCAAGCTCGGCTCGAGTTTAAAATTGAATTTTCTCTATAAAATCAAAATTTTCTACACATTTCACGCGATAGATAAACGACAAAGATATCGTTTTCAATATATACATAATAAGTCGTGTAAATTTTCACGTATTTATGTTAAAAATCGTCCGATATTTTGATGCTCGTAAAACAGCTCGCCCAGTTTCCGCAGAATCGTACAGAAGCGATCGTATTCGGCCTGAAAGTATCATATTGTAATTTGTTTTATAAATGAAACACTAATCAATGTTATTAATTCACTTATTTAACATAATTCAATATACAATAGTGTTACTTGCCACTAACTAACCGAGTTGGTTTGAACACACAGCTCTGCGAGTGAGACGCAGTTTCATTCGCATACTACAATTTATGATAATTTATAATGGCTCGTAACTACGCAGTCTAGCAGATATATAATGTACACGCTTACTGAACCAAAATGAGTAATTATCAAACAAACAAAAAAAAAAAACATAAATAAGTAATAATAATAATAATGTATGTACCTAACTCTAAAGTACTAATCGTGTGCACATTGAATAGTAGATATATCTACTTAGATACTTCTTTACTAACTTCGTAGAAATTACATTTTTTTTTTTTTTGTTTTCATCTACTGTCTACAAATTTGTTAGCTGTTAACTATGTATGTAACATTATATGTAAAATAAAATAATTTCGTGATATACCTAAGTAATATTTAAAATAAACTTGCACGATGGAGTAGAGAGATGGATGGAATAGAGAGCAAGTTACACTTACAAAGATATGTAGCGCACCTACATAGGTAATATAATATTATTATGATATAATACATAGGTAGGTACCTAGTCAGTTTATTTTTATTATATATTATTTCAGTTTTATTATTTCAGTTTTATTACATAGGTACCTCTATATATAATTTACTGATACGAGCATTTATTTGAATGAATATTATTAGTTAACTGATTTTATATAATTACTTATATTAAATTATTATGAATGCTTCTTGCTGCCGATTGTTGATTCATGTGTATTTGTAATATACTTTTATGTGATGTGTGTTATATTAATTCATCGATGTGAAACCAAAATTAATTAATAATAGAACAACATGCGGCCCTGAAAAGGGCCTTTTTGTTTATGTATGTATATGCACGTGTAGCGCGCGCATACACAGACGGACCGACGACGACGGCTTAGCCTCCGAAACCGTACAGGGTGCGTCCCTGACGTTTCAGGGCGTACACCACGTCCATGGCGGTGACGGTTTTCCTCTTGGCGTGCTCGGTGTAGGTGACGGCGTCGCGGATCACGTTCTCGAGGAACACCTTGAGCACACCGCGAGTCTCCTCGTAGATAAGACCGGAGATACGCTTCACGCCGCCTCTGCGCGCCAGACGACGGATGGCGGGCTTCGTGATACCCTGGATGTTATCGCGGAGCACTTTCCTGTGACGCTTGGCGCCACCTTTCCCCAGACCTTTTCCTCCTTTACCGCGACCGGTCATCTTGAAAGTATAGAGTTTTCTTGATTTTTAATAAACGACGGCGACGTACTGCCACACAAGCACACACACACGATGCGGCGAACGACTGTGACACCGCATCGAGCGACTTACGCTTATATTTATATGAAATCGTCATGTGAGAGACGTACTGTTCATAGTTAGAGCGAGAAAGGTATAAGTATTATTCCCCGCATACCCCTCGAGGGGGGGCCCGGTTGGCTCACGAAACGATGCAATATTATTAATATTATTTTATGTAAATTAAAATAAAATCTTCAATATATATGAGCTTTATGTACCTATATAATTTGTGTTATATCACAATTAACAAAAAAAAAAAAAAATTGTACTTAGGTACTATCTATCTATCTAAATAAATAATATAGGTAATATAATATATCAATGCTCATATAGAAAATCACGAGAATGTGCTCGTTGCTATATATCTTATGATGATATTCCATGAAAAATATCTATTCTATATCTACATATGTAGTTGAATTATTTTAGTAATATATTTATTAAGTATATTAGGTATGCCAACTAACTATATTCAGCGAGCTGTGAGTTCAGTAGTGCATGCGTATGTGAATCAAGTAGTATTTAATTAACCTCTATGAATGAATAGGTGCGTAACTACGTTACTAACAAATTGTAAAGTAATAATAATAATATTATTATTATGTGTATCGTACAGTAACCATTTAAATTGTTGCGACTTCGATTGTGAAAGATTCAGTAAGTATATGAAACTATTTCTCGCATGAGTGCATGAAACTTGTGTGGCCCTGAAAAGGGCCGTTTTGTTTGTAATATAGCGCAGCATAGCTTGCAGAGAAGCAACGCGGCCAGATCTCGAGAAGAGATCTAGGCGCGCTCGCCGCGGATTCTGCGCGCCAGCTGAATATCCTTGGGCATGATGGTGACGCGCTTGGCGTGGATGGCGCACAGGTTGGTGTCTTCGAACAGGCCGACGAGGTAAGCCTCGCTGGCCTCCTGCAGGGCCATCACGGCGGAGCTCTGGAAGCGGAGATCGGTCTTGAAGTCTTGAGCAATTTCACGCACCAGACGCTGGAACGGCAACTTGCGGATCAGCAGTTCCGTGCTCTTCTGGTAACGACGGATCTCACGCAGAGCAACAGTTCCGGGCCTGTAACGATGGGGCTTCTTCACTCCTCCGGTGGCGGGTGCGCTCTTGCGCGCAGCCTTGGTGGCGAGCTGTTTACGGGGCGCCTTACCACCGGTGGATTTACGAGCGGTCTGCTTGGTACGGGCCATTTTGATTTGATAACGTAAATAAAGTAAGCGAACGGATGCGGGCGACACGAACGAACGACGACACGCGAATGTTTAAAAAATCCCCTTACGACCCACGTATATATTTATACTAAAACTCACGAGCGTCTTTGTATCGCCATCTCGCTCACGCGTTCTCAGTCTGTCACATTCCCTCTTTGCCTGACGCGCCGCGCCTCCAGCCGGCCGGTCATGCACATTTTTCATTTTCATAATACATAGTATTAACTACATACAGCAAAATTTGGAGCTAAAAATATTTAACTCTAGATCATTAACGACGACGCGAATTTTCAGCTAATCTCTATTCGACCCGTTGCACTTGCTAGATCCACAGTATAGGGGTAAGTGTATATTATATATAATTAATTATTAACGATAGATATACCTACTGACGACAGAGATATATTATTTTTTTAAATCAATATTTAAATTTAAATACATACACAACATAGCAATAGGTAGGTACAATTAAATTGAAATGTTCAAATAAAACCTCTTTACAAATATAATTAAATTGTCGTTGAATGTAACGAAATTCTATCTAGGTAGGTATCTTACCGAGCTAACTACGTTAATGTATAATAAATAGTATTGGCACTAAGTATGTTCTCAATCGGTATGTACTTACTATATGGATTTTTGGTATGTAGGTATATAGATAATATAGTAGAAAACATAAGTTTAGATTCTCATATTATAACGAATAAAAATTTTTGTAGTTAAATCTTTTTTTTTTTTAAAGACTTTTATGTAAATTCTACTAAATGTATGTATGTATGTAATGGTAATATGACTTTTACGTGATCCGTTCATTCGAATGAAACCATTTCACACATATTGTGTATATGTGTGTGCGTATATAGAATAATTTTGTGGCCCTGAAAAGGGCCGTTTGTTGTGCGTTGAACGCTACACGTTCGGCGCTATGTTCACTTGGAGCTGGTGTACTTGGTGACGGCCTTTGTGCCCTCGCTGACAGCGTGCTTGGCCAGCTCGCCGGGCAGCAGGAGCCTCACGGAGGTCTGCACCTCCCTCGATGTGATGGTGGAACGCTTGTTGTAATGGGCGAGGCGTGAAGCTTCGGCGGCGATGCGTTCGAAGATGTCGTTCACGAACGAGTTCATGATCGACATGGCCTTGCTGGAGATACCGGTGTCCGGGTGGACCTGCTTGAGCACCTTGTAGATGTAGATGGCGTAACTCTCCTTCCTCTTGTGCTTCTTCTTCCTTTTGTCGGTCTTGGAGATGTTCTTTTGAGCCTTGCCAGATTTTTTGGCGGCCTTACCGCTGGTCTTGGGCGGCATGATAGACTGTTGAAGAATTCAAAGTAAGATATAAATTACAGACAGGCGTACCGTACGACTGTCGGTTGGCTTCTGATAAATGGGAACGACCGCGATTCTGTTTTATTCCGATCGGGTATAGCAGTACGCTACGGTTTGCGCCAGCGTCTCTATCTAAAATACACCAATGGCAGGGCGCGCGAGCAATAGCGCTCTGACCTTAGACCCGCCCCTTTGGCGGGGCAGCGGGGGACGGGGGGGAATTAAAATATCTCTCTCGCGCCAAGCAACTCACTTTTCAGAACCATTTATTTTACAGACTAGGCATGCTCCATATGTTTTTTTTTTTTTTTTATGTTGTTACATTACTTTTGTTTTAAAATACAATAATTACAGCCTATAAGATTTTTTGATCTCTCTCATAGGTAGTAAAAATAAATATTATTTTAATAAAAAACTAATGAAAAGTCTGCTGTTAATAGATGACAAAATTAAATATTTAGTGTACTTCCAATGTGATCCTAAATCCAAATTAAGACAAGTAAAGGAAAAATCAACTAAGATCAATTAACCAAGCTTAATTAACTAAGATTAATTAACTAAGATTAATTAAGATTAACGTTACCTATCACAATTCGGAAATTATTAACTCTACACGTGTTTCGCCTAAACACACAAGGCATCATCAGGAGATGCTGAATCTTCGAACGACAAGTCGAGAGTAAGTCTGCTGTTACTGCGGTTTAGGCTCGGTTGGGCAGTGTTGAAAGAAGAAAGTTTTAATGCCGCGTTTAATAAATAGTTAACAAACTGGCTAAAGATAATGCATTATACTTACTTATACTGGTCATACGGTCAAAGGAAGTGCAATTCAATTATTGTTCTCGATAATGACTTTAACCAGTGTGAAACAATTCGTCAATGTGAAACTTTTCAATTTGTCGTGCCGTAATAGCACATAAATTATTTAGTTAGATGTATATTGTGGCCCTGAAAAGGGCCGTTTGTATGGTGTATCGCTATATCATATATTAATAATGACAGCGATAGCGATGTGCGGGGAGAGCTTCTTATGCTTTCTTCTCGGTCTTCTTTGGCAGCAGAACCGCTTGGATGTTCGGCAACACACCACCCTGTGCGATGGTGACACCGGACAGGAGCTTGTTCAACTCCTCGTCGTTTCTGATCGCCAGTTGCAAGTGACGAGGAATGATCCTGGTCTTCTTGTTGTCCCTCGCGGCGTTGCCGGCCAACTCCAACACTTCGGCGGCCAGGTATTCCATCACGGCGGCGAGGTACACGGGAGCACCGGCGCCGACGCGCTCTGCATAATTACCATTACGCAGGAGACGATGGATACGACCCACGGGAAACTGAAGTCCGGCACGGTTGGAACGGGACTTTGCCTTTCCCTTGACTTTGCCGCCTTTACCACGTCCGGACATTGTTAAAAGATTGTTTGATTGAAGCGAGATAAATCAAAACGTACGATGCGTACGTGTATACCGTATGACGATCGAGCGCAAACAGTGCGCCGAGCCGAGCCGAATTTCTTTATATATACAAAAGGGATGGTCGCTCGGTTCGCGAGTGCGATAGCGCGCTAACGATGCATTACGGCGGACCAATGAAATGCGTCAAAATCATGAGTCAATGAGCTTTGTTTCCTCGTGGATTATGAATTTTTAGCTATTTGTTAAAAACATAATAATTAAGTATGTATGTAAATGTAAAACGAAATGTACATTATTTATAATCAAGTACGTTTAACTACAATTTAAATCTTATAAGTACTTGATTTATTAAAATATTGGTACTAAGTAATTATAATTATAGGTATACTACTACTATAAGTAAGTAAGTATGTTCATTGTTAATTTTAAGAAGTTCCAAGTAGGCATAAGGCAGTCGGCAGTCGGTGAAGAGAGAGAGAAGAGAAGAGATAAATAAATAATAATGTAGATTATTGATACCTATGTATTGCGATGTGAATGAATATTATAGGGTTATATATAATACATATGTAGCTGGTGGTGGTGCGTGCGGGGTATAGTTTGTTGTGTATATATTAATTAATAGTAAGTAATATTGATTTGACCGTTTGTTGTTTTCCGGTTGTGTGTGTGTGCGTGCGACTTTCGTGTGTGTAGTAATTTTATAGTGTCATCGATGGTGAAACAAATTATTTAATTTTTTTTGAAACGTATGTTAGCCCTGAAAAGGGCTTTTTGTTGCGAGGTGGGGGGGTGTGCGATGACGCGCGCGCGCGCCCCACGCAAGCTGACCGGACGCGCCAGACGACACTGGTCACTCACTTCTTGGAGGCGGATGTCTTCTTGGCGGCGGTGGCCTTCTTGGTCGGCGTAGCGGCGGCCCTCTTCGGTTTGGGAGCTTTCGGCTTCTTAGTAGGAGGCTTGGTGGTCTTTTTCGCCTTGGGGGCGGCGGCGGCGGCCTTGCCCTTGGCGGGCGCGGCGGCTTTCTTCGCGGCGGGCTTCTTCTTGGCGGCGGCGGCTTTCTTGTCTTTAGTCGCGGCGCTAGGCTTCGATTTGGCCGGCGAGGCGGAAGCGGCGGCGGCGGCGGCGGCCTTCCTGCCCCTGCCGGAGGCGGGCGCGGCCGCGGCGGCCTTCTTCGACTTGGCGGCGGCGGTCTCCTTTTTCTCGGCGGATTTTTTCTTTTCGCCGCCGGCGGGCTTCTTGGCGCCTGAAGATTTCGACTCGAGCTTGAAACTGCCCGACGCGCCCTTGCCCTTGGTCTGGATCAGCGTACCGGATTCGACGGCGCTCTTCAGATATTTTCTGATGAACGGCGCCAGCTTCTCCGCGTCCACCTTGTACTGGGCGGCGATGTATTTCTTGATCGCCTTCAGCGACGACCCGCTGCGCTCCTTCAACTCCTTGATGGCGCTGTTGACCATTTCGGAAGTTTTCGGGTGCGTGGGTTTCGCTTTAGGCTTCTTAACGCCGGCGCCGGCTGACGCCTTCGGCTTCTTCGCGGGCGTAGCCGGAGCGGGGGTTTCGGCTGCTACTGCTGTGTCTGCCATTATGTATGATGAGTTTGTTGTAGGTAAACAACGTAACGTACGGTACGAGAAAGCACGTAAGTAAAGCTTCAAACAAAAACTTAAACGTAAAATGTTGTTGTTTTGATTCTTCCTCGCCTCGTTTGCTCGGGAGGTAGGGAATCCGTCTCGAGGAGGTTCCTCTTTACGGAGGCTGGGCTCCAGGGCACATTGACCCTGGGGAAAGTGCTGCACCCCGGGAGTCTCACCAGAGCGGGCGAGCGGGAACACTCGGCGGCCTTCTCTGGGACTCAACCAGGGGTGTCAGTGTCAAGTCCGGTTGCCATCATGGCTTGTGTGTGTGTGGCGGGCCTCATTGGTCTCTGCCGCTGTCCTCTTCGCCTTCAGAGTCGGTCAGCTGAAGGAGATCTCGAGGGAGCGATCGCCATGTACGTACGTCAGGCGGGCGCGTGTGCAGCGGCGCAATGTTCCAGAGGTGAGGGTGCGGTCCGTTGTCAGCGCGGTCAAACATGACGCGCGACAAACGAACCACGAACTCCCTCACCGTTTCGGTTTTGGTGTCCCGGGCGATGACGTCATTGCGTACGTACCGGCCGGCTCCCGAGATCATCCTCAGGCTGACATTTTGGACGGTCTGCAGTTTCTTCCGACGATAGCGCGCGCAGAGGGAGTACCATGCAGGCGCAGCGTAGGTAAGACGTGTGCGGATGTACGTTTTGTAGATGGCCAGTTTGGTTCGCAGCTGCAACTTGGAGTACAGGACCGGACGGAGCAATGAGCGCGCGGCCTTCGCCTGATTGACGGCGTGGTCCACGTGCGTGCCCATGCTCAACGTCCGATCGATGAAGACACCCAGGTACTTGACCGACTTTTCCCACGCGATGTCTTGTCCTCCCAGTTGCAGTGGAGGTGGCAGCTTGTTCTCACGACCGGTCAGAAGCGCAGCCGTCTTACCCACATTCACGGCGATGCGCCAACTGTCCAGCCAGTCGGGTAGCTTGTCCAGGACCCTCTGGACTCTCCTGGCGGCAATGGTACTCCTCTGCGACGATGCGATGTAGGCGCTATCATCGGCGAAGAGGCACAGCATGACTCCCCTCTCACCTGGCTGAAGATCTTCTTCCTCCAGTGTCGGTATGTCATCTGTGTAAGCGGCATAGAGGGCTGGTGAAAGACAACTTCCTTGCGGAACCCCCGCGGCGATCGGCTTGTGCCCGGAGTCTTCGTTCTCGACGGACACAAAGAATCGACGCTCGGCGAGGAAGGACGCCACGATGCTGACTAGCATAGGCGGCGTCGTCGTCTTCATCAGCTTGTAGATGAGGCCCTCGTGCCAAACCCTGTCGAAGGCCTTCTCCACGTCGAGGAACACTGCGACGGAATGTCTTCCCAGGTTCAACTCAGACGCGAGATGGTGCAGCACTCTCGTTAGCTGGAGCGTGGTGGAGTGTCCTGCCCGGAATCCATACTGCTCGTCCCGGGGTGAAATGTGGGGACGCAGTCTCCGCAGCAGGATGCGCTCGAACAGCTTGGCGATGTGCGGCAGAAGAGTGATCGGGCGGTAACTGGCTGGCAAGCGTCTGTCCTTCCCTGGCTTGTGCAGGACGATCACCTTGCCAGTTTTCCAGGAGGAGGGGAAATGTCCGGTTCTGAGGATGCCGTTGAAGAGCCGGGTTAAGCAGACCAGGGCTCGCGGTGGGAGCTGCTTGACGGCTGCGCTCGGTATTCCGTCGTAACCCGGCGCCTTCTTCGCCTTCAGTCTCCTCGCGGCTTGGACGACTTCCGTTGGGGCTATGAAGTCCTCCCCACCCAACGGAGGAGCCGGGGACCGAAGGAACTCGGACACCTCCCTCTCGACTCGCGCGTGGTGGTCCAGGGTCTTCTGCGTGGCTTCTGCTGGGACAGGGTTTGGCTCGAATTGACCACTCAAGTGGTCAGCTAGGAGCTCTGCCCTCTCTAAGGCTGAGTAACGCCTCTGCCCAGTGTTGTCCAGGAGTGGGCAGACGGTCGCTTTAGCCTGGGTCAGGTGGCGGTTGAGGTTGTACAGATTGGTCTTGTCCTCTTCGCACCGGGCGATAGTGTCGTCCCAGGCGGCGCCTCTCCAGGCATTGACCTCATCTGACAACCTCGCTGTCAGTGCGTTGAGTTCCGTCTTCAACCTGGGGCAGCGAGTGTGCGCCCAGAGCTTGCGAAGTGCACCTTTCTTTCTTCGCAACGCTCGCAGGTTGGACGGCAGTGGGTCTTTCCGGTTTGTTGGTGGGATGACTGCTTCGGCGGCTTTCCTCGCAGCCACAATCGCCTCGGTCACTTCGCTCGCGCAGGCCTCGACGTCATCAGGCGTAGCGAGCGGTCCGACCGTCAGCGACTGCAGCTCATCGCGGTACTTCACCCAGTCAATCCTCGTCCTTGGTGGTCTTGATGGTGTGCAGGTTGCCGTCGCGCCCAAGGTGATGAGGAGGGGCTGGTGCTGTGTGTCCAGGTCATACAAGACCTCCACAGCAACGGGTACGTCGATCCTCTTGTACGCGACGACATCCAGCACGTCGGCACGCATGTTGGGGTTTGTGGGGATGTTTGTCGGAGTATCTGGGCCGATGATGGTGAAGCCCAGTGCCTCCGACTTCTCCAGCAGCTTCTTCCCTTCCGGCCGGATATGCGTGGACCCCCACGCCACGTGCTTGGCGTTAAGGTCGGCGGCCAGAAGCGTCGGAGTGTCGCCGCTGAAGATACTCCCGAAGTCCGTTAGGTCGATGGGGTTTTTCGGAGGTCGGTAGCCGGCTAGGATCCTGGTTTCCCTGCCGGCCACCAACATGCGCACCCCAATGGTCCTCGTCTGAACAAACGGTGCAATATCCAGCTCGTCGTGGACCACGTCCCGCCGCACGAGGCAAGCCGTCCCCCTAAACGGCTTGCCTGCCGGTGATATTTCGTCGCGGCGGTAGACGTGGTAGCCGGACACCCTCAGGTCCAGGCGAGGAGACAACATCGTTTCGCCCAGGAGGATGATGTGCACATCCTGCGACTGGGCGAGTAAAAGGAGTTCCGCGGCGCGCCTCGTCTTGCCAGCTGCCGTCGCCAGGCCGCCTCCCGCGTTCCAGTAGAGGACGCGGAGGCTAGCCATAGCGAACGTTGAGCTTGGCCAGTTCGCGCACCGCGTACTCTTGGAGATCTTCTCCGGTCGCGATGGTAGCCAGGAGACCCACCCAGGACCCCATCAGTTCTCCGATGGTGTCCTCATGGTGGATCCTGGCCATCAGTCCCCTCACCAGGCGAGGGACCGATGTGGAGAGCGGAGCCTCTCCCCTGGGATGACGTATCCCGGGGGGGCTCTGCTGGTGCTGTGTGTCTGCCCGGGGAGCCTCGCTCGACCCGGGGGAGTTTTGCCCCTCGCTGTGCGCCTGCACTGTAGTGGCTGGGCGCTGGGCAAGGGGTCGCCGAACCTCACCGGCCCCGGCAGCCATCATCGGCTTGACCGGTACAAAGCCGCTGCGGCGAGGTCGAGTCAGCTGCTCGGAGTCGGCCGGCAGCAGGGGTGCACCGGTGTTCCCTTTCCTTGGCGCAGGCACCGGCATGGCTCCATAGTCCTGGGCCACCGGTTTCTGCGACGCTAATACCGGTGTTGCCGGCAGCGGCGAGTCAGCACGCACCGCCGGCGCATTCCGGCTACGCCCCCTGCCTCGCCTGCGTCTCTGGCGCTGGGGCAGGGGCGCAGCTTGGTATGCAGGTGGGGACGGCTGGGGACTGTACTGGGTCCCCGCCGTGCGCTGCTGTGTCACTGCTGCTGCCCGGTGTTCACCCACCGGGTGACGTAGTAAGGCGGTAGGTGGGGCTCGTGGTGCAGGCAGGGGGGTGGGCGGAGCGGTTGCTCTGCCTCGTCTCCCCCTGCCCCGTCGTCTGCGGCGTTTGCCACCCTCGCCTGCCGGCATGTTTGCCGGCGGTCGCAGGGTGGTTGGAGTGGAGCGCCCCGGCGGCGCATCGCGCCTGCCTGGGCGGGGAGCTGGAGAAGGTGGCCTAACGGCCACCGGCTGGAGTGGCCGGGAGGCGGGCGCGCGTCTGTCCCCGGGTATGGGGATCGCGCGCTTCCGTGCCTCCCGGCGAAACACGGCGCAGGTCCGGCTGTTGGCCGCGTGCGGCCCCTGGCAGTTGGCGCATGACAGGGGCGCCTCCGCGGTCATAGGGCACTCGCTGCCAAAGTGCGGCCCCCCGCACTTTACGCAGCGCTGGGGGCGGTGGCAGTTAGCCGACGAGTGGCCAAACTGCTGGCAGCGGTGGCATTGCGGCACCGTTGCCCTGCCCCTCCAGGCTTCAATAGTGACCCGAGGCATGTTGAGCAGCTCTCGGGTGCTGTAGAGCCGCTCCAGGTCACTTCTGGACATATGGTCCAGCTGCACATGGACTACCGCCTTGGTAGCCCCGGGTCTTGTGGGGAGGGCCCTTGCGAACCTGGCCGGGAAGCCCAGGTCCTTTAAGGCCCCCACGATGAGGTCGGTGCTGGTGCCCGCTGGCAGGCCCCACAGCGCCACCTTGAGCGGCCGCTCACTCTCAAGTGAGTAACAATACCAGCTTAAAGCTGGCGTCGTCTCCTCCAACTCGACGAGGTACCGCTGGGTGACGCGGAACTCCTCAGCGGTTTGCGGCCGGAAGCGGATGCCCTTGTCTAGGGGGCGCGCGCTAGGCACATGGCCCAGCCTGCGGCGCAGCTCCCCTAGATGCCGCGGCCAGTCGGGGAGGCACTCGACAATTATCGGAGGATACTTGCCGAGTCCTCCTGCAGCAGTGGTGGTGGCCGCGGTGGTGGTGCTGGTGGTGGTGGTGGTGGCGGCGGCGGTGGTGCGCGCCGCCTCCGTCGGCCTCGGCGCAGCAGGCGCTCTGAGCGCCGCCGCGTACGATGTCGACGGCGTCGGCGATGCACGGAGGGCTGGTGGAGCCGGCGTGGTCGGTGCTGGCAGCTGGACCGCCGCAGGCAGCTCCGGCAAGGCGGCCGCGGCAGTGACCCGTGCATCCGGGCTCGAAGCCAGCTTTACTGCCGAAGCCGGCCGAGCCCGCTCGATTTGCTGAGCTGGCGATGATGGTGGTGGTGTTGCCTTCCCGAGCCCGAGGTAGGAGGTCTCGTCATGCCTCCCCAGCTCCATGCTTACATGCACGGGCGGGGCGGGCGAGACCGTCGGGGTCGAAGCAGCTCGTTCGGCCGGGGCGGCCGGCGGCGAGCGCCGGGGCGCCGGCACCGGGCGGGCTGGCAGGGTCGGCTCGGTTAGCCGCTCCGTGGGTGGAGTCGGCGCTGTAGGTGCGGTCGGTCGGGCCAACCGGTCGACCGCGTCCGGGGAGGTCGGCGCGCCCGGCACCACCCGGCGTGACACCGGTGTCGGCGGAGATCGCACCGGTGTAACCCGGATCGGCGGCGGGACACGTCGGGCTCTCCAGTCGGACACAGGAGTGTCCGGCAAGGGCACTGACCTCGGGCTGCTGCCCTCCGACGACTGCAGCGGTGATATGAACGGCGGCGGCGCGCTCACCCGCGGGGGCGGGGAGGGCGCTCGCTGAGCACGCTGCGGGGCCCGCGCGCGCGGTGCGCGCTGCGGGAGCGGTATGCGGGTTGAAGCGGCCTCTCGACCGGTTATTCGCACTATCGGCCGAGGGGCGGACGTCGCGGTCTTAGGCCGCTTTTCTTCATTTTGAGGTGACTTGGACTCGTCCAAGTCACGTGTTTTATCCGCGCGCTTTCGTCGCGGCGCTGGGTTGGATGCTGGCTGGCGCGCCGCACCAACATCGTCGGACTTAGCGCGCGGGGCGCGGCGTAGCCCGAGCGCGGCGGCCGGTACGATTACCGAAGCGCTCGGGTTGAATAAATCGCGGCACACTACGACATCGCTGTCGCGGGGGAGCTCGCGACGGGCGGGAGGGGGTGAGGGGGAGGACGTGGATGATGAGCTTGAAGAGCTCATCATAGGAAATTTAAATTGGGGGAAGGCTGGGTTTGTACTTTCCCAGAGGTTCAGCTAACCTTTGCGGCGATGCAGGGCAAGCCGGGTGAGATCACCGGCGTACCGGTGAAGGCCCAGCTCAGCCCGATCAGCTCAACAAAGGTCAGCCTAGCTCCGGTAGGTACGCACCGGACGGGGGACACACGGGGCGGATCCCTGCACTGCCGTTTGAAAACAAACGGCTAGGCAAAAGACCTAAGCCGTGTCTTCGCGCTTACCAGAATGGCAAGGCGCGGATAAATAAAGCACACTGTACTTACGGTTTGTATGCACTCAATCCGATCACTTTACGCGCGCGCGGCCGTTCCTCGACGCTCTGTAGCGGAGGGCAGGCGCGCACGGGGGGGTGAGCGGTGCGCGGCGGGGGTACTGGTCGGTGCGCGACTCGCGGCGGCGGAGCGAGTTACCGGAACAATACCGGCGGCTCGAAACGACACGGGAGCGCGGCGCGACACAGTTGTAGTTCCAGTTGGCGAGTAGACGCGGCGGCGATGACTCAGCACGCACACTAATACTGCACACAACGGGGCCAAACGTAAAATTTTCAAGGAAAATTTGGTACCTGTTCTGAACTTTACCGTAAAGACGTCACCGCAGCCGATATACGATTTCTCGTAGCAACACTCGTGACTTTTCACTAACACCGCTCTGATTAAATAGCACTTTTTTAATATTTCAATACTGAATGATTCACTTTAATTATTTGATATGAAACATTTTGAACCCGACCGCGATCTGAGTAAACTTTTGACCGCGTCACGTGTACCGTTCACGTTATACAAATGATTAATCGAGCCGCTCGTGGCGCGCGCAAGCTCGGCTCGAGTTTAAAATTGAATTTTCTCTATAAAATCAAAATTTTCTACACATTTCACGCGATAGATAAACGACAAAGATATCGTTTTCAATATATACATAATAAGTCGTGTAAATTTTCACGTATTTATGTTAAAAATCGTCCGATATTTTGATGCTCGTAAAACAGCTCGCCCAGTTTCCGCAGAATCGTACAGAAGCGATCGTATTCGGCCTGAAAGTATCATATTGTAATTTGTTTTATAAATGAAACACTAATCAATGTTATTAATTCACTTATTTAACATAATTCAATATACAATAGTGTTACTTGCCACTAACTAACCGAGTTGGTTTGAACACACAGCTCTGCGAGTGAGACGCAGTTTCATTCGCATACTACAATTTATGATAATTTATAATGGCTCGTAACTACGCAGTCTAGCAGATATATAATGTACACGCTTACTGAACCAAAATGAGTAATTATCAAACAAACAAAAAAAAAAAACATAAATAAGTAATAATAATAATAATGTATGTACCTAACTCTAAAGTACTAATCGTGTGCACATTGAATAGTAGATATATCTACTTAGATACTTCTTTACTAACTTCGTAGAAATTACATTTTTTTTTTTTTTGTTTTCATCTACTGTCTACAAATTTGTTAGCTGTTAACTATGTATGTA
Source organism: Mellilla xanthometata (assembly GCA_035578125.1). Lineage (NCBI taxonomy): Eukaryota > Metazoa > Arthropoda > Insecta > Lepidoptera > Geometridae > Mellilla > Mellilla xanthometata. The sequence continues at coordinate 3,902,533 of JAPUBQ010000034.1, read as the reverse complement.
ACATTATATGTAAAATAAAATAATTTCGTGATATACCTAAGTAATATTTAAAATAAACTTGCACGATGGAGTAGAGAGATGGATGGAATAGAGAGCAAGTTACACTTACAAAGATATGTAGCGCACCTACATAGGTAATATAATATTATTATGATATAATACATAGGTAGGTACCTAGTCAGTTTATTTTTATTATATATTATTTCAGTTTTATTATTTCAGTTTTATTACATAGGTACCTCTATATATAATTTACTGATACGAGCATTTATTTGAATGAATATTATTAGTTAACTGATTTTATATAATTACTTATATTAAATTATTATGAATGCTTCTTGCTGCCGATTGTTGATTCATGTGTATTTGTAATATACTTTTATGTGATGTGTGTTATATTAATTCATCGATGTGAAACCAAAATTAATTAATAATAGAACAACATGCGGCCCTGAAAAGGGCCTTTTTGTTTATGTATGTATATGCACGTGTAGCGCGCGCATACACAGACGGACCGACGACGACGGCTTAGCCTCCGAAACCGTACAGGGTGCGTCCCTGACGTTTCAGGGCGTACACCACGTCCATGGCGGTGACGGTTTTCCTCTTGGCGTGCTCGGTGTAGGTGACGGCGTCGCGGATCACGTTCTCGAGGAACACCTTGAGCACACCGCGAGTCTCCTCGTAGATAAGACCGGAGATACGCTTCACGCCGCCTCTGCGCGCCAGACGACGGATGGCGGGCTTCGTGATACCCTGGATGTTATCGCGGAGCACTTTCCTGTGACGCTTGGCGCCACCTTTCCCCAGACCTTTTCCTCCTTTACCGCGACCGGTCATCTTGAAAGTATAGAGTTTTCTTGATTTTTAATAAACGACGGCGACGTACTGCCACACAAGCACACACACACGATGCGGCGAACGACTGTGACACCGCATCGAGCGACTTACGCTTATATTTATATGAAATCGTCATGTGAGAGACGTACTGTTCATAGTTAGAGCGAGAAAGGTATAAGTATTATTCCCCGCATACCCCTCGAGGGGGGGCCCGGTTGGCTCACGAAACGATGCAATATTATTAATATTATTTTATGTAAATTAAAATAAAATCTTCAATATATATGAGCTTTATGTACCTATATAATTTGTGTTATATCACAATTAACAAAAAAAAAAAAAAATTGTACTTAGGTACTATCTATCTATCTAAATAAATAATATAGGTAATATAATATATCAATGCTCATATAGAAAATCACGAGAATGTGCTCGTTGCTATATATCTTATGATGATATTCCATGAAAAATATCTATTCTATATCTACATATGTAGTTGAATTATTTTAGTAATATATTTATTAAGTATATTAGGTATGCCAACTAACTATATTCAGCGAGCTGTGAGTTCAGTAGTGCATGCGTATGTGAATCAAGTAGTATTTAATTAACCTCTATGAATGAATAGGTGCGTAACTACGTTACTAACAAATTGTAAAGTAATAATAATAATATTATTATTATGTGTATCGTACAGTAACCATTTAAATTGTTGCGACTTCGATTGTGAAAGATTCAGTAAGTATATGAAACTATTTCTCGCATGAGTGCATGAAACTTGTGTGGCCCTGAAAAGGGCCGTTTTGTTTGTAATATAGCGCAGCATAGCTTGCAGAGAAGCAACGCGGCCAGATCTCGAGAAGAGATCTAGGCGCGCTCGCCGCGGATTCTGCGCGCCAGCTGAATATCCTTGGGCATGATGGTGACGCGCTTGGCGTGGATGGCGCACAGGTTGGTGTCTTCGAACAGGCCGACGAGGTAAGCCTCGCTGGCCTCCTGCAGGGCCATCACGGCGGAGCTCTGGAAGCGGAGATCGGTCTTGAAGTCTTGAGCAATTTCACGCACCAGACGCTGGAACGGCAACTTGCGGATCAGCAGTTCCGTGCTCTTCTGGTAACGACGGATCTCACGCAGAGCAACAGTTCCGGGCCTGTAACGATGGGGCTTCTTCACTCCTCCGGTGGCGGGTGCGCTCTTGCGCGCAGCCTTGGTGGCGAGCTGTTTACGGGGCGCCTTACCACCGGTGGATTTACGAGCGGTCTGCTTGGTACGGGCCATTTTGATTTGATAACGTAAATAAAGTAAGCGAACGGATGCGGGCGACACGAACGAACGACGACACGCGAATGTTTAAAAAATCCCCTTACGACCCACGTATATATTTATACTAAAACTCACGAGCGTCTTTGTATCGCCATCTCGCTCACGCGTTCTCAGTCTGTCACATTCCCTCTTTGCCTGACGCGCCGCGCCTCCAGCCGGCCGGTCATGCACATTTTTCATTTTCATAATACATAGTATTAACTACATACAGCAAAATTTGGAGCTAAAAATATTTAACTCTAGATCATTAACGACGACGCGAATTTTCAGCTAATCTCTATTCGACCCGTTGCACTTGCTAGATCCACAGTATAGGGGTAAGTGTATATTATATATAATTAATTATTAACGATAGATATACCTACTGACGACAGAGATATATTATTTTTTTAAATCAATATTTAAATTTAAATACATACACAACATAGCAATAGGTAGGTACAATTAAATTGAAATGTTCAAATAAAACCTCTTTACAAATATAATTAAATTGTCGTTGAATGTAACGAAATTCTATCTAGGTAGGTATCTTACCGAGCTAACTACGTTAATGTATAATAAATAGTATTGGCACTAAGTATGTTCTCAATCGGTATGTACTTACTATATGGATTTTTGGTATGTAGGTATATAGATAATATAGTAGAAAACATAAGTTTAGATTCTCATATTATAACGAATAAAAATTTTTGTAGTTAAATCTTTTTTTTTTTTAAAGACTTTTATGTAAATTCTACTAAATGTATGTATGTATGTAATGGTAATATGACTTTTACGTGATCCGTTCATTCGAATGAAACCATTTCACACATATTGTGTATATGTGTGTGCGTATATAGAATAATTTTGTGGCCCTGAAAAGGGCCGTTTGTTGTGCGTTGAACGCTACACGTTCGGCGCTATGTTCACTTGGAGCTGGTGTACTTGGTGACGGCCTTTGTGCCCTCGCTGACAGCGTGCTTGGCCAGCTCGCCGGGCAGCAGGAGCCTCACGGAGGTCTGCACCTCCCTCGATGTGATGGTGGAACGCTTGTTGTAATGGGCGAGGCGTGAAGCTTCGGCGGCGATGCGTTCGAAGATGTCGTTCACGAACGAGTTCATGATCGACATGGCCTTGCTGGAGATACCGGTGTCCGGGTGGACCTGCTTGAGCACCTTGTAGATGTAGATGGCGTAACTCTCCTTCCTCTTGTGCTTCTTCTTCCTTTTGTCGGTCTTGGAGATGTTCTTTTGAGCCTTGCCAGATTTTTTGGCGGCCTTACCGCTGGTCTTGGGCGGCATGATAGACTGTTGAAGAATTCAAAGTAAGATATAAATTACAGACAGGCGTACCGTACGACTGTCGGTTGGCTTCTGATAAATGGGAACGACCGCGATTCTGTTTTATTCCGATCGGGTATAGCAGTACGCTACGGTTTGCGCCAGCGTCTCTATCTAAAATACACCAATGGCAGGGCGCGCGAGCAATAGCGCTCTGACCTTAGACCCGCCCCTTTGGCGGGGCAGCGGGGGACGGGGGGGAATTAAAATATCTCTCTCGCGCCAAGCAACTCACTTTTCAGAACCATTTATTTTACAGACTAGGCATGCTCCATATGTTTTTTTTTTTTTTTTATGTTGTTACATTACTTTTGTTTTAAAATACAATAATTACAGCCTATAAGATTTTTTGATCTCTCTCATAGGTAGTAAAAATAAATATTATTTTAATAAAAAACTAATGAAAAGTCTGCTGTTAATAGATGACAAAATTAAATATTTAGTGTACTTCCAATGTGATCCTAAATCCAAATTAAGACAAGTAAAGGAAAAATCAACTAAGATCAATTAACCAAGCTTAATTAACTAAGATTAATTAACTAAGATTAATTAAGATTAACGTTACCTATCACAATTCGGAAATTATTAACTCTACACGTGTTTCGCCTAAACACACAAGGCATCATCAGGAGATGCTGAATCTTCGAACGACAAGTCGAGAGTAAGTCTGCTGTTACTGCGGTTTAGGCTCGGTTGGGCAGTGTTGAAAGAAGAAAGTTTTAATGCCGCGTTTAATAAATAGTTAACAAACTGGCTAAAGATAATGCATTATACTTACTTATACTGGTCATACGGTCAAAGGAAGTGCAATTCAATTATTGTTCTCGATAATGACTTTAACCAGTGTGAAACAATTCGTCAATGTGAAACTTTTCAATTTGTCGTGCCGTAATAGCACATAAATTATTTAGTTAGATGTATATTGTGGCCCTGAAAAGGGCCGTTTGTATGGTGTATCGCTATATCATATATTAATAATGACAGCGATAGCGATGTGCGGGGAGAGCTTCTTATGCTTTCTTCTCGGTCTTCTTTGGCAGCAGAACCGCTTGGATGTTCGGCAACACACCACCCTGTGCGATGGTGACACCGGACAGGAGCTTGTTCAACTCCTCGTCGTTTCTGATCGCCAGTTGCAAGTGACGAGGAATGATCCTGGTCTTCTTGTTGTCCCTCGCGGCGTTGCCGGCCAACTCCAACACTTCGGCGGCCAGGTATTCCATCACGGCGGCGAGGTACACGGGAGCACCGGCGCCGACGCGCTCTGCATAATTACCATTACGCAGGAGACGATGGATACGACCCACGGGAAACTGAAGTCCGGCACGGTTGGAACGGGACTTTGCCTTTCCCTTGACTTTGCCGCCTTTACCACGTCCGGACATTGTTAAAAGATTGTTTGATTGAAGCGAGATAAATCAAAACGTACGATGCGTACGTGTATACCGTATGACGATCGAGCGCAAACAGTGCGCCGAGCCGAGCCGAATTTCTTTATATATACAAAAGGGATGGTCGCTCGGTTCGCGAGTGCGATAGCGCGCTAACGATGCATTACGGCGGACCAATGAAATGCGTCAAAATCATGAGTCAATGAGCTTTGTTTCCTCGTGGATTATGAATTTTTAGCTATTTGTTAAAAACATAATAATTAAGTATGTATGTAAATGTAAAACGAAATGTACATTATTTATAATCAAGTACGTTTAACTACAATTTAAATCTTATAAGTACTTGATTTATTAAAATATTGGTACTAAGTAATTATAATTATAGGTATACTACTACTATAAGTAAGTAAGTATGTTCATTGTTAATTTTAAGAAGTTCCAAGTAGGCATAAGGCAGTCGGCAGTCGGTGAAGAGAGAGAGAAGAGAAGAGATAAATAAATAATAATGTAGATTATTGATACCTATGTATTGCGATGTGAATGAATATTATAGGGTTATATATAATACATATGTAGCTGGTGGTGGTGCGTGCGGGGTATAGTTTGTTGTGTATATATTAATTAATAGTAAGTAATATTGATTTGACCGTTTGTTGTTTTCCGGTTGTGTGTGTGTGCGTGCGACTTTCGTGTGTGTAGTAATTTTATAGTGTCATCGATGGTGAAACAAATTATTTAATTTTTTTTGAAACGTATGTTAGCCCTGAAAAGGGCTTTTTGTTGCGAGGTGGGGGGGTGTGCGATGACGCGCGCGCGCGCCCCACGCAAGCTGACCGGACGCGCCAGACGACACTGGTCACTCACTTCTTGGAGGCGGATGTCTTCTTGGCGGCGGTGGCCTTCTTGGTCGGCGTAGCGGCGGCCCTCTTCGGTTTGGGAGCTTTCGGCTTCTTAGTAGGAGGCTTGGTGGTCTTTTTCGCCTTGGGGGCGGCGGCGGCGGCCTTGCCCTTGGCGGGCGCGGCGGCTTTCTTCGCGGCGGGCTTCTTCTTGGCGGCGGCGGCTTTCTTGTCTTTAGTCGCGGCGCTAGGCTTCGATTTGGCCGGCGAGGCGGAAGCGGCGGCGGCGGCGGCGGCCTTCCTGCCCCTGCCGGAGGCGGGCGCGGCCGCGGCGGCCTTCTTCGACTTGGCGGCGGCGGTCTCCTTTTTCTCGGCGGATTTTTTCTTTTCGCCGCCGGCGGGCTTCTTGGCGCCTGAAGATTTCGACTCGAGCTTGAAACTGCCCGACGCGCCCTTGCCCTTGGTCTGGATCAGCGTACCGGATTCGACGGCGCTCTTCAGATATTTTCTGATGAACGGCGCCAGCTTCTCCGCGTCCACCTTGTACTGGGCGGCGATGTATTTCTTGATCGCCTTCAGCGACGACCCGCTGCGCTCCTTCAACTCCTTGATGGCGCTGTTGACCATTTCGGAAGTTTTCGGGTGCGTGGGTTTCGCTTTAGGCTTCTTAACGCCGGCGCCGGCTGACGCCTTCGGCTTCTTCGCGGGCGTAGCCGGAGCGGGGGTTTCGGCTGCTACTGCTGTGTCTGCCATTATGTATGATGAGTTTGTTGTAGGTAAACAACGTAACGTACGGTACGAGAAAGCACGTAAGTAAAGCTTCAAACAAAAACTTAAACGTAAAATACGTTACGTTTAGGCTCTTCCTCGCCTCATGTGTGGGAGGTAGGGAGCCCGTCTCGAGGGAGTCCTCATTACGGGGGCTGGACTCCAGAGCTCATCGGCCCTGGGGAATGTGCTGTGCACCCCGGGAGTCTCGCCAGAGCGGGCGAGCGGGATCGCTCGGCGGCCCTCTCCGGGACTCGACCAGGGTGCCAGGAAGGAAGGAGGCGCTCCGTGCGGCGCCCGTGCCGGCTGCCATGGCCTGGCCGCCTCTAACGTACCATGGGGACGCGAGGCTAGCCAAGGCGGGCGCTCAGCTCGGCCAATTCTCGCACCGCGGAGGTCTGGAGGCTTTCCCCGGCCGCGATGGAGGTCAGCAGTCGCACCCAGGACCCCATCAGCTTCCCGACGGCGTCGTCCCGGGCGATCCTGGCTCTGAGCCCCTCAGAGATGAGAGGGCTCGGTGTGGAGGGCGGAGCCTCTCCCCTGGGTAAGCATAACCCGGGGGGGCTCCGCTGGCGCTCTGCGGTAGCCCGGGGAGCCTCGCTCGACCCAGGGCTGTGGTGCTGCTGCGGTATTGTGCTGGCCTTCCTGGGTGAAGGCACCGGTGCCTGCGACGCCAACAATGGCGTTTCCAGTTGCGGGGAGACGGCCCGCGAGGAGTCCATGCGCTCAACAAGCGCGGACTCGCGAGCCGTGTCGCGTTGGTCGGCAGCTATCGTTGGAGGCGGGGATGGCTGCGGGCTGTACTGCGTCCCCGCGTGTTGTCGCCGCCCTACTGGGCGCCGTAGAGCGGGCAGGGCGGCGGAGTGAGCGGGCAGGGCGGCGGAGTGAGCGGTCGCTCTTCCTCGCCTCCCCCTGCCCCGTCGTCGGCGGCGTTTGCCACCCTCTCCTGCCGGCGGGTTTGCCGGCGGCCGCAGGGTGGCTGGTGCTGGCGGTGGTGGGGCCTGGTCGGCTCGTCGGACGGGCGGCGAGCGGGGCGCCGGTATCGGTACCGGCTGGAGTGGTCGGGAGGCGGGCGCGCGTCTGTCCCCGGGTATGGGGATCGCGCGCTTCCGTGCCTCCCGGCGATAAATGGCGCAGGTACGGCTGTTGGCCGCGTGCGGCCCCTGGCAGTTTGCGCATGACAGGGGCGCCTCCGCGGCCCTTGGGCACTCACTGCCAAAGTGCGGTCCGCCGCACTTGACGCAGCGCTGTGGGCGGTGGCAGTTGGTGGATGAGTGCCCGAAGTGCTGGCACCGGTGGCACTGGGGCACGGTCGTCTTGCCCCGCCAAGCTTCAATGCTGACCCGAGGCATGTTCAGCAGCTCTCGCGTGCCGTAGAGCCGCTCCAGGTCGCTCTTGCCCATGCGATCCAGCTGAACATGGACAACAGCTTTGGTTGCCCCGGGTCTCGTGGGGAGGGCCCTCGCGAACCTGGCTGGGAAGCCCAGGTCCTTCAGAGCCCCCACAATGAGGTCGCAGTCGGTGCCCGCTGGTAGGCCCCACAGCGCGACCTTGAGTGGCCGTTCATTTTCAAGCGAGAAACAGTACCAGCTTAAGGCTGGCGTCGTCTTCTCGAGCTCGAATAAGTAGCGTTGAGTGAGCCGGAACTCCTCGATTGTTTTGGGCCGGATACAAATTCCCTTGCCTAGGGGGCGCGCGCTAGGCATATGGCCCAGCCTGCGGCGCAGCTCCCCTAGGTGACGCGGCCAGTCAGGGAGACACTCGACAATGATGGGGGGGTACTTGCCGAGTGTCCCTGCAGTAGTGGTGGCGGCGGTGGTGGCGGCGGCGGTGGTAGTGGGCGCCGCTTGCGTCGGTCTCGGCGCAGCAGGCGCTCTGAGCGCCGCCGCGTACGACGTCGACGGCGTCGGCGATGTTGGCGGGACTGGTGTGTCCGCTGCGGTCGGAGTCGGTGGTCTGGCCGCCGCTGGCTGCGCCGGCAAGGCGGCCGCGACGTCGGTCATCTCCTCGATGCTCGAAACCGGCCTTACTGGGGAGGCCGACCGAGCCCGCTGGATCGGTTGGGCTGGCGATGGCGATGCTGACCTCCCGAGCCCGAGGTAGGAGGTCTCGTCGTGCCTCTCCATCTCCATGCTGATGTGCACGGGCGGGGCGGGCGAGACCGTCGGGGTCGAGGCAGCTGGTTCGGTGAGAGCGGCCGGCGGCGAGCGCCGGGGCGCCGGCACCGGTGGGGTCGGCCGGGCCGGTCGGGCCAGCCACTCGAATGCGTCCGGGGAGGTCGGAGTGTCCGGAACGCTTGACGCCGGCGGCCGCGGAGCTTGCACCGGCGGAGCGCGTCGGGCCCTCCAGTTACTCGCCGGGGACGCAGGAGTGTCCGGCAAGGGCACTGACCGGGGGCTGTTGCCCTCCGGCGACTTGGTCGGAGTGGTGAGCGGCGGTGGCGCGCTCACCCGCAGTGGCGGGGAAGGCGCTCGCTGCGCACGCTGCGGAGCCCGCGCGCGCGGTGCGCGCTGCGGACGCGGAAGCGACGTTGTCGCAGCATCACGGCCGGTGATGTGCACGATCGGTCGAGGTGCGGAAGTGCTGGCCTTCGTGCGCTTCTCCTCGTTTGTGGGCGACTTGGAGTCGTCCAGGTGCTTGCTGCGGTCGGCGCGCTTTCGCCGGGACGCAGTTTGTGCTGATGACGGTTGAATTTTCACGCCGGCGTGTTTAGAACGCGGGGCGCGGTATAGCCCGAGCTCGGCAGCCGGTACAATTACCGACGCGCTCGGGTTGAATAAGTCGCGGCATACGACGACATCGCTGTCGTGGGGGAGCTCGCGACGGGCGGAAGGGGGTGAGGGGGAGGACGTGGATGATGAGCTTGAAGAGCTCATCATAGGAATTAAAATGGGGAAAGGCTGGGTTTGTACTTTCCCAGAGGTTCAGCTAACCTTTGCGGCGATGCAGGGCAAGCCGGGTGAGATCACCGGCGTACCGGTGAAGGCCCAGCTCAGCCCGATCAGCTCAACAAAGGTCAGCCTAGCTCCGGTAGGTACGCACCGGACGGGGGACACACGGGGCGGATCCCTGCACTGCCGTTTGAAAACAAACGGCTAGGCAAAAGACCTTAGCCGTGTCTTCGCGCTTACCTAAGTGGCAAGGCACGGATAAAAAACACTGTACTCACAGTTTGGTTTGCACTGTATCCGTTCACTTTCGCGCGCGGCCGTTTCTCGACGCTCTGTAGCGGAGGCAGGCGCGCACGGGAGGGTGAGCGGGGGGCGGCGGGGGTACTGGTCGGTGCGCGACTCGCGGTGGCGGAGCGAGGCTCGAAACGTCACGGGAGCGCGGCGCGACACAGTTGTAGCTCCAGTTGGCGAGTAGACGCGGCGGCGATGACTCAGCACGCACGCTAACACTGCACACAACGGGAACCAAACGTAAAATTTTCAAGGAAAATTTGGTACCTGTTCTGAACTTTACCGTAAAGACGTCACCGCAGCCGATATACGATTTCTCGTAGCAACACTCGTGACTTTTCACTAACACCGCTCTGATTAAATAGCACTTTTTTAATATTTCAATACTGAATGATTCACTTTAATTATTTGATATGAAACATTTTGAACCCGACCGCGATCTGAGTAAACTTTTGACCGCGTCACGTGTACCGTTCACGTTATACAAATGATTAATCGAGCCGCTCGTGGCGCGCGCAAGCTCGGCTCGAGTTTAAAATTGAATTTTCTCTATAAAATCAAAATTTTCTACACATTTCACGCGATAGATAAACGACAAAGATATCGTTTTCAATATATACATAATAAGTCGTGTAAATTTTCACGTATTTATGTTAAAAATCGTCCGATATTTTGATGCTCGTAAAACAGCTCGCCCAGTTTCCGCAGAATCGTACAGAAGCGATCGTATTCGGCCTGAAAGTATCATATTGTAATTTGTTTTATAAATGAAACACTAATCAATGTTATTAATTCACTTATTTAACATAATTCAATATACAATAGTGTTACTTGCCACTAACTAACCGAGTTGGTTTGAACACACAGCTCTGCGAGTGAGACGCAGTTTCATTCGCATACTACAATTTATGATAATTTATAATGGCTAAGACCGGAGATACGCTTCACGCCGCCTCTGCGCGCCAGACGACGGATGGCGGGCTTCGTGATACCCTGGATGTTATCGCGGAGCACTTTCCTGTGACGCTTGGCGCCACCTTTCCCCAGACCTTTTCCTCCTTTACCGCGACCGGTCATCTTGAAAGTATAGAGTTTTCTTGATTTTTAATAAACGACGGCGACGTACTGCCACACAAGCACACACACACGATGCGGCGAACGACTGTGACACCGCATCGAGCGACTTACGCTTATATTTATATGAAATCGTCATGTGAGAGACGTACTGTTCATAGTTAGAGCGAGAAAGGTATAAGTATTATTCCCCGCATACCCCTCGAGGGGGGGCCCGGTTGGCTCACGAAACGATGCAATATTATTAATATTATTTTATGTAAATTAAAATAAAATCTTCAATATATATGAGCTTTATGTACCTATATAATTTGTGTTATATCACAATTAACAAAAAAAAAAAAAAAATTGTACTTAGGTACTATCTATCTATCTAAATAAATAATATAGGTAATATAATATATCAATGCTCATATAGAAAATCACGAGAATGTGCTCGTTGCTATATATCTTATGATGATATTCCATGAAAAATATCTATTCTATATCTACATATGTAGTTGAATTATTTTAGTAATATATTTATTAAGTATATTAGGTATGCCAACTAACTATATTCAGCGAGCTGTGAGTTCAGTAGTGCATGCGTATGTGAATCAAGTAGTATTTAATTAACCTCTATGAATGAATAGGTGCGTAACTACGTTACTAACAAATTGTAAAGTAATAATAATAATATTATTATTATGTGTATCGTACAGTAACCATTTAAATTGTTGCGACTTCGATTGTGAAAGATTCAGTAAGTATATGAAACTATTTCTCGCATGAGTGCATGAAACTTGTGTGGCCCTGAAAAGGGCCGTTTTGTTTGTAATATAGCGCAGCATAGCTTGCAGAGAAGCAACGCGGCCAGATCTCGAGAAGAGATCTAGGCGCGCTCGCCGCGGATTCTGCGCGCCAGCTGAATATCCTTGGGCATGATGGTGACGCGCTTGGCGTGGATGGCGCACAGGTTGGTGTCTTCGAACAGGCCGACGAGGTAAGCCTCGCTGGCCTCCTGCAGGGCCATCACGGCGGAGCTCTGGAAGCGGAGATCGGTCTTGAAGTCTTGAGCAATTTCACGCACCAGACGCTGGAACGGCAACTTGCGGATCAGCAGTTCCGTGCTCTTCTGGTAACGACGGATCTCACGCAGAGCAACAGTTCCGGGCCTGTAACGATGGGGCTTCTTCACTCCTCCGGTGGCGGGTGCGCTCTTGCGCGCAGCCTTGGTGGCGAGCTGTTTACGGGGCGCCTTACCACCGGTGGATTTACGAGCGGTCTGCTTGGTACGGGCCATTTTGATTTGATAACGTAAATAAAGTAAGCGAACGGATGCGGGCGACACGAACGAACGACGACACGCGAATGTTTAAAAAATCCCCTTACGACCCACGTATATATTTATACTAAAACTCACGAGCGTCTTTGTATCGCCATCTCGCTCACGCGTTCTCAGTCTGTCACATTCCCTCTTTGCCTGACGCGCCGCGCCTCCAGCCGGCCGGTCATGCACATTTTTCATTTTCATAATACATAGTATTAACTACATACAGCAAAATTTGGAGCTAAAAATATTTAACTCTAGATCATTAACGACGACGCGAATTTTCAGCTAATCTCTATTCGACCCGTTGCACTTGCTAGATCCACAGTATAGGGGTAAGTGTATATTATATATAATTAATTATTAACGATAGATATACCTACTGACGACAGAGATATATTATTTTTTTAAATCAATATTTAAATTTAAATACATACACAACATAGCAATAGGTAGGTACAATTAAATTGAAATGTTCAAATAAAACCTCTTTACAAATATAATTAAATTGTCGTTGAATGTAACGAAATTCTATCTAGGTAGGTATCTTACCGAGCTAACTACGTTAATGTATAATAAATAGTATTGGCACTAAGTATGTTCTCAATCGGTATGTACTTACTATATGGATTTTTGGTATGTAGGTATATAGATAATATAGTAGAAAACATAAGTTTAGATTCTCATATTATAACGAATAAAAATTTTTGTAGTTAAATCTTTTTTTTTTTTAAAGACTTTTATGTAAATTCTACTAAATGTATGTATGTATGTAATGGTAATATGACTTTTACGTGATCCGTTCATTCGAATGAAACCATTTCACACATATTGTGTATATGTGTGTGCGTATATAGAATAATTTTGTGGCCCTGAAAAGGGCCGTTTGTTGTGCGTTGAACGCTACACGTTCGGCGCTATGTTCACTTGGAGCTGGTGTACTTGGTGACGGCCTTTGTGCCCTCGCTGACAGCGTGCTTGGCCAGCTCGCCGGGCAGCAGGAGCCTCACGGAGGTCTGCACCTCCCTCGATGTGATGGTGGAACGCTTGTTGTAATGGGCGAGGCGTGAAGCTTCGGCGGCGATGCGTTCGAAGATGTCGTTCACGAACGAGTTCATGATCGACATGGCCTTGCTGGAGATACCGGTGTCCGGGTGGACCTGCTTGAGCACCTTGTAGATGTAGATGGCGTAACTCTCCTTCCTCTTGTGCTTCTTCTTCCTTTTGTCGGTCTTGGAGATGTTCTTTTGAGCCTTGCCAGATTTTTTGGCGGCCTTACCGCTGGTCTTGGGCGGCATGATAGACTGTTGAAGAATTCAAAGTAAGATATAAATTACAGACAGGCGTACCGTACGACTGTCGGTTGGCTTCTGATAAATGGGATTTTTTTTTTTTTTTTTTTTTTTTTTTTTTTTTTTTTTTTTTTTTTTTTTTTTTTTTGATAATGACTATGCTGTTGGCCTGATGGGCCTCTACAGCGACACCGGACAAGAGGCTGGGCGCTGATGGCGCCGGGCCAGAGTTTGTTGTTATGGGTGACTTGCTCCAAGGGCACCTCTAGAGGTACGAACCTCGGCTTGGACCGTCACCAGAGTAGGGGGAGACCGGGTTGCCCTGTTAGTCCCAGAAGGGGAGCAAACTAAGGCCCTAATGTTTGTTAAACTGATTGATTATTTGGAGAGAATCGATTTGACCTGAGGGGTCGGCCACCACGCCGGCGGGGGCGGAATCGGGGACGTGTCGTTGCACTACTAAGCTGGCGTTGGTACCCGGGACCAATGCCGAAGACGGGGTGCGTGTTACCGCCGGAATTGTTGTGAGAAGGGGAGGAGCCTAGAGCAGCCGAGATAACGGCTGCTATTGGGTCGTCCGGATCGACCAAAGCGTGCTTTGGGCGTCTACGAAGGAGCTCACGGCCCGGAGTTGGGTCCGTGGAATAGTCGGAGGCTTGGACTACGAGAGGGTTTGGGTGATGGGGGGCGGCGTCAAAGTAACGACGAGAGGCGTGTTTCATCCACTGTGGGATGGAGGGAAGTTGTAGGTCGCAATGTAGGTCAGCGTTGCGCATGAACCACTCTGCGCCTGTTGCTTGACGAATGAAACGGTTTTGGAGTTTTTGAAGGGGCTCTAGAACATAGCTAGGCCTGTGGGCGAATACAACAGAGGAGTACGTGAGGACAGGGCGGATGCAAGTTTTGTAGATTGTCACCTTATTTCTAAGGGACAATTTACTCCTAGCGCAAATCATTGGATACAAACGACCCAGGAAGAAAGCCGCTCTGTTGCGGACTATCGAGATATGTTTCGAAAATGACAGTTGACTATCAAGAGTGACACCTAGATACTTGGTCGTTTTGACCCAAGGGACGGTCGTACCGTTTAGGCGGATTGAAGTTGGAGGCTCAAAACGGTGGGCAATCGTAGAAAAGCGCATGGCTGCGCTTTTTTCCGGATTCACCGTTATTCCCCACAACTTGAACCAGTCGCCTAGCTGGTTGAGAGCCTTTTGAAGCCGCGGGATGGTGAGGTTACGTTTCCAGCCTCTAGAGTAGAGGGCGGTATCGTCAGCAAAAAGGGCGATCTCTACATGTGGAGAGCGAGGGATGTCACTAGTAAACAAAGTGAAGAGAACGGGAGCGAGCACCGAGCCCTGGGGGACGCCGGCTTGTATTCTCCTAGGAGAAGAGAGGTCACCTTCTACCTTGTAGCGAAAACTGCGAGCCCTGAGATAGTCAGAGATTATTAATACGAGACGGTCTGGGAAGCGGAGTTGATACAATTTGTATAACAGTCCGTTATGCCAGACTTTATCAAAAGCTTTTGCGACGTCTAGGAAGACCGCGTAGGTCGCCTGGGAGCTCCGGAGGGGCTTATTGTTGAAGCCTTCGAGTATGTACTCCGTGATGCGGTGTACTTGTTGAGGGCAGGAGTGCCTAGCTCGGAAACCAAACTGTTCGTTAGGGAGGAGATTGTTGGCGTGTACGTGGGACCATATGCGACTCAGGAGGAGACGTTCGTAGACTTTACCGAGAGTGCTGAGGAGACTGATAGGTCGATAGCTAGAGGGCTCGGACGCCTTCTTGCCTGGCTTGTGGATTCCGATGACATTGGCGCATTTCCAAGCGTCAGGGAACATGCAGTTTTTCAGGGCTGCATTGAAAATACTAACTAAGAGATGTATTAAGGGAGGAGAGAAGTGCTTGAGCACTGTGTTATTTATGCCGTCAGCGCCGGGCGCTTTACGAGCACGGAGTTTTTTAATGACTGAGACCACTTCAGAGGTGGAGATAGGCTTCAGGGGAGGATCAGAAGGGGGAGTGCAAGATTTGAGTTCAATCTGCCTATCAACCTTTTCGAGGTGTTTTGGATCAATAAGTCCAAACGAAGGAGAACATTGTGATTCGAGGCTGTCGGCGAGACACTCTGCCTTTTCCTCGTCCGTGAAAGCGGGCTGGCGGTTGGGACGGTTAAGCGGTGGTAACGAAGTGACCGTGCCATCTGATTTTAGGGAACGTGCTAACTTCCAAAAGGCTTGGTGGGTTGGATCGATTGTCGAGAGAAGGTCCTCCCACTTCTGATTACGGAGTTCACTCATACGGCGTTTTACGGCACGCTCGTAGTACCGCAGAGTGGCTCTGTTATCTTCGGTGCGATTCCAATCGAAAGCCCTCATGGCCGCGTTCTTGGCTCTCAGTAGCTCTCTCGCGTCCTCTGGGAGGGCCCAGCGTTGGAGATCCTCCGCTGGGATTCTCTTAGAGGATTTGCCTATGGCGTTTGTGAGGTGGCTAGTGAGAGCGTCGATCGAACGATTAACATCGTCAACAGTTATAATGTCATCGGGTAGACTGTCAAGTTGTGGAGTGTTTATGGACTTTAGAGTCTCCTCTAGTGTCCGCCAATCCACTACTTGTCTTGTCTGCGTGATGCGTTGTGAAGGCTCGGGCCCTAAGCGCATAACTACAGGTCTATGATCGGATGACAATTCGTGGAACACTTCTATGGAACGCAACTGTAAGGTTACGTTTCTTAAAAGTGCCATGTCAAGTACGTCGGGTCTGTGTTCCAAGAATGTTGGAAAATGTGTGGGAGCACTGGGAGGGATGACCTCGAAGCCTAGTGATTCCGAGAGAGAATAGAGACGGTGGCCATGTACTCTGGTGTCATTACAACCCCAAAGAACATGTTTGCTATTGAAATCTCCTGCCAAGATGACCGAGTTGTCTAGCGAGAAAAGAGCCTCAAAATCCGAGTCTAATAATTTCCTATTACCAGAGAGGTAGCAAGAAGCAATAGTGATTGGCGGATGGCCAGTGAGAGCTAGGCGGCAACACGACGCTTCGAGTTGTTCGAGAGGCGGGGTGTCTATTGGGACGCAATGCAGGGAGTTTCTGTAATAGATGAGAGTGCCGCCTCCATTAGAAGAGGTCCTATCATTGCGCACTAGCCGGTAGTTAGCGATATTAGGATCGCGCTTACCCGGCTTTAGAAAAGTCTCCTGAATAAGAAAAATATCAACTTGATGAGCTGATAGAAAGTTAGCGATAGCAGGACGCTGATCGCCTCGGGAGTCAGAATTGAGACAGTTCGCGTTGAAAAACGCTAACGTGAACGCGTGGGGTCTAGTTCGTTTAGGTGTACTATCCATAGTAGTGCCTAAAGGGGAGTGGATTGGATACTTCTTATGGCGCGGAAGACGTCAGGGTATTCAGCCATTAGACGGAGCACCGCGAGTTGGTCGTGAGACACCTCCTCGATCTTGAGCGCAATCTCATTAACTCGATCGATGTCCACGATGTTTGCTAGGTGGAAGACGAGGTTAAGGCCGCTCTGGGAAGGGCCGAGAGAGGCAGGCTTTGCCGGAGGCATCGCTTTGGGCTTTGCCAAAGGCATCGCCTTGGGCTTTGCCGAAGGCATCGCTTGAGGCAACAGAGATTTGGTTTGGCTGGGGGCCGAGCTAGCTGGTTGGACTGAAGCGGCACGTGCATGCCATGCGTTGACGGCGGGCGGCGGGGCCGGGACAAACTTGGGTGCGGGCGGGGCCGAGGTAGATGGGGTGAAGGTTACACCCTTTTGGGAGGCTTTCGGTTTGCGAGAGCCAGTGGTGGGCTTAGCGAGCGCGGACCTGCGAGTCTTTGGGGCCTTGGGACAGCCACGGTAGTTGGCGGTGTGTCCCACGGTCCCGCAGAGCACGCAAGAAGGAGGGGTCGGGTCGTCCTTTTTGCGGGAGCACTCCGACGTATTGTGCTCACCGGCACATTTGACGCAACGGGGTTTGGCGAAGCAAAAACGGGCCGCATGACCATAAAACTGGCAACGATGGCACTGGGACGGAGCACCTTTGCGGTGGGGGGTTTCAACTGAAATCCCCGAGAGGTTGCACACTGACTTTAAATTGAAGATGTCCTTGGCCTCCTGAGACTTCGTGAGAACCACGAGGATGAGATCGAAGGGAGTGCGGTCCCTTCGGACAAGACGGTGTAGTTCGAGCACCGGGAAGCCCTGCTTGATGAGATCCTCGCGGATAAGCTCCACGGGAATCTCTTTGGGCAGGCCTCTAATAATGACTCGCAGCACTTGCTGATCCTCAAGTGCATACGTGTGGAACCCGATGTGGTCCTCACGCAGGCACTTGGTGATAATTCGGTGGTCACCGGACGAGGCCAACGATAATTTGATGCCCGCTGCGCCGGATTTGGCAGTGGTTATGACCACTCCCTTTTCCTTCGCGAGTCGGGTAACTCGTTCCCATTTTGCCTTATCTTGGATGAAAATAGGCGGAGGCGGCTTGGTGGACTTAGCAGCGGGTTGGCTGCTAGGGCAGGCGGACTTGGGCGGGGGGGCAATGGGGTCTGAACTAGGGCGCTTTTTCCCTTTTGTAACTAAAGTGAATCCGTCCTCGGGAGAGGAGGGAGAATCGGACATGTCCAAGACATGCTGGTGAGGATAACGTGACGCGATATCCTCGTTGGCGGGGGGCGCAGGGGCAGAGCGCTTCGGGGAGCGCGAGCGGGGACACGAGCGGGATCGTGAGCGGGGGCACGAGCGAGATCGCGAGCGGGGGCACGAGCGGGAGCGCGAGCGGGAGAGCGAGCGGGAGGGCGAGCGGGATCGCGAGTGGGAGCGCGAGCGGGATCGCGGGCGAGACGAAACGCGAACTTGATTGTTCGCACGAGCCTGTGCGCGGAGGAGGGCATCTTTTTCGTGGATCAACCTAGCCTCGAAAGAAGCTAGGGTGATGCCGAAGTGCTTGAGGGTCTTAATTTGGATCGATGTTAGGGACATGACGAATATATAGATAGTGCAACGACAATATAACGGACTGACCTAGGTGTTCTCGGGCGGTGGCGGCGGCAGGGCGATGTGACACAAGAGTTCGTCACTAGCACAGTCAGTTCGTCACTAACACTAACACTGAGTCCAGAGTCCAGAGTCCAGAGTCACGGAGCACAGCACTGCACAGCACTGAGGGCGGCGCGTTGGGTGCGCGCGAGTTGGCCAGATCGGATGGCCGGAGATGCACGAGCAATGCTCGGCACTGCGGGTGGCGCGGCGACTGCGCGCGAGTGAGCAAGTGAACGGGCGGAGCGAGACGTGCGAACGGAGCGGCGGATGCCGCGCGAATGTGATAAATGGGAATTTTTTTTTTTTTTTTTTTTTTTTTTTTTTTTTTTTTTTTGATAATGACTATGCTGTTGGCCTGATGGGCCTCTACAGCGACACCGGACAAGTGGCTGGGCGCTGATGGCGCCGGGCCAGAGTTTGTTGTTATGGGTGACTTGCTCCAAGGGCACCTCTAGAGGTACGAACCTCGGCTTGGACCGTCACCAGAGTAGGGGGAGACCGGGTTGCCCTGTTAGTCCCAGAAGGGGAGCAAACTAAGGCCCTAATGTTTGTTAAACTGATTGATTATTTGGAGAGAATCGATTTGACCTGAGGGGTCGGCCACCACGCCGGCGGGGGCGGAATCGGGGACGTGTCGTTGCACTACTAAGCTGGCGTTGGTACCCGGGACCAATGCCGAAGACGGGGTGCGTGTTACCGCCGGAATTGTTGTGAGAAGGGGAGGAGCCTAGAGCAGCCGAGATAACGGCTGCTATTGGGTCGTCCGGATCGACCAAAGCGTGCTTTGGGCGTCTACGAAGGAGCTCACGGCCCGGAGTTGGGTCCGTGGAATAGTCGGAGGCTTGGACTACGAGAGGGTTTGGGTGATGGGGGGCGGCGTCAAAGTAACGACGAGAGGCGTGTTTCATCCACTGTGGGATGGAGGGAAGTTGTAGGTCGCAATGTAGGTCAGCGTTGCGCATGAACCACTCTGCGCCTGTTGCTTGACGAATGAAACGATTTTGGAGTTTTTGAAGAGGCTCTAGAACATAGCTAGGCCTGTGGGCGAATACAACAGAGGAGTACGTGAGGACAGGGCGGATGCAAGTTTTGTAGATTGTCACCTTATTTCTAAGGGACAATTTACTCCTAGCGCAAATCATTGGATACAAACGACCCAGGAAGAAAGCCGCTCTGTTGCGGACTATCGAGATATGTTTCGAAAATGACAGTTGACTATCAAGAGTGACACCTAGATACTTGGTCGTTTTGACCCAAGGGACGGTCGTACCGTTTAGGCGGATTGAAGTTGGTGGCTCAAAACGGTGGGCAATCGTAGAAAAGCGCATGGCTGCGCTTTTTTCCGGATTCACCGTTATTCCCCACAACTTGAACCAGTCGCCTAGCTGGTTGAGAGCCTTTTGAAGCCGCGGGATGGTGAGGTTACGTTTCCAGCCTCTAGAGTAGAGGGCGGTATCGTCAGCAAAAAGGGCGATCTCTACATGTGGAGAGCGAGGGATGTCACTAGTGAACAAAGTGAAGAGAACGGGAGCGAGCACCGAGCCCTGGGGGACGCCGGCTTGTATTCTCCTAGGAGAAGAGAGGTCACCTTCTACCTTGTAGCGAAAACTGCGAGCCCTGAGATAGTCAGAGATTATTAATACGAGACGGTCTGGGAAGCGGAGTTGATACAATTTGTATAGCAGTCCGTTGTGCCAGACTTTATCAAAAGCTTTTGCGACGTCTAGGAAGACCGCGTAGGTCGCCTGGGAGCTCCGGAGGGGCTTATTGTTGAAGCCTTCGAGTATGTACTCCGTGATGCGGTGTACTTGTTGAGGGCAGGAGTGCCTAGCTCGGAAACCAAACTGTTCGTTAGGGAGGAGATTGTTGGCGTGTACGTGGGACCATATGCGACTCAGGAGGAGACGTTCGTAGACTTTACCGAGAGTGCTGAGGAGACTGATAGGTCGATAGCTAGAGGGCTCGGACGCCTTCTTGCCTGGCTTGTGGATTCCGATGACATTGGCGCATTTCCAAGCGTCAGGGAACATGCAGTTTTTCAGGGCTGCATTGAAAATACTAACTAAGAGATGTATTAAGGGAGGAGAGAAGTGCTTGAGCACTGTGTTATTTATGCCATCAGCGCCCGGCGCTTTACGAGCACGGAGCTTTTTAATGACTAAGACCACTTCAGAGGTGGAGATAGGCTTCAGGGGAGGGTCAGAAGGGGGAGTGCAAGATTTGAGTTCAATCTGCCTATCGACCTTTTCGAGGTGTTTTGGATCAATAAGTCCAAACGAAGGAGAACATTGTGATTCGAGGCTGTCGGCGAGACACTCTGCCTTTTCCTCGTCCGTGAAAGCGGGCTGGCGGTTGGGACGGTTAAGCGGTGGTAACGAAGTGACCGTGCCATCTGATTTTAGGGAACGTGCTAACTTCCAAAAGGCTTGGTGGGTTGGATCAATTGTCGAGAGAAGGTCCTCCCACTTCTGATTACGGAGTTCACTCATACGGCGTTTTACGGCACGCTCGTAGTACCGCAGAGTGGCTCTGTTATCTTCGGTGCGATTCCAATCGAAAGCCCTCATGGCCGCGTTCTTGGCTCTCAGTAGCTCTCTCGCGTCCTCTGGGAGGGCCCAGCGTTGGAGATCCTCCGCTGGGATTCTCTTAGAGGATTTGCCTATGGCGTTTGTGAGGTGGCTAGTGAGAGCGTCGATCGAACGATTAACATCGTCAACAGTTATAATGTCATCGGGTAGACTGTCAAGTTGTGGAGTGTTTATGGACTTTAGAGTCTCCTCTAGTGTCCGCCAATCCACTACTTGTCTTGTCTGCGTGATGCGTTGTGAAGGCTCGGGCCCTAAGCGCATAACTACAGGTCTATGATCGGATGACAATTCGTGGAACACTTCTATGGAACGCAACTGTAAGGTTACGTTTCTTAAAAGTGCCATGTCAAGTACGTCGGGTCTGTGTTCCAAGAATGTTGGAAAATGTGTGGGAGCACTGGGAGGGATGACCTCGAAGCCTAGTGATTCCGAGAGAGAATAGAGACGGTGGCCATGTACTTTGGTGTCATTACAACCCCAAAGAACATGTTTGCTATTGAAATCTCCTGCCAAGATGACCGAGTTGTCTAGCGAGAAAAGAGCCTCAAAATCCGAGTCTAATAATTTCCTATTACCAGAGAGGTAGCAAGAAGCAATGGTGATTGGCGGATGGCCAGTGAGAGCTAGGCGGCAACACGACGCTTCGAGTTGTTCGAGAGGCGGGGTGTCTATTGGGACGCAATGCAGGGAGTTTCTGTAATAGATGAGAGTGCCGCCTCCATTAGAAGAGGTCCTATCATTGCGCACTAGCCGGTAGTTAGCGATATTAGGATCGCGCTTACCCGGCTTTAGGAAAGTCTCCTGAATGAGAAAAATATCAACTTGATGAGCTGATAGAAAGTTAGCGATAGCAGGACGCTGATCGCCTCGGGAGTCAGAATTGAGACAGTTCGCGTTGAAAAACGCTAACGTGAACGCGTGGGGTCTAGTTCGTTTAGATGTACTATCCATAGTGGTGCCTAAAGGGGAGTGGATTGGATACTTCTTATGGCGCGGAAGACGTCAGGGTATTCAGCCATTAGACGGAGCACCGCGAGTTGGTCGTGAGACACCTCCTCGATCTTGAGCGCAATCTCATTAACTCGATCGATGTCCACGATGTTTGCTAGGTGGAAGACGAGGTTAAGGCCGCTCTGGGAAGGGCCGAGAGAGGCAGGCTTTGCCGGAGGCATCGCTTTGGGCTTTGCCAAAGGCATCGCCTTGGGCTTTGCCGAAGGCATCGCTTGAGGCAACAGAGATTTGGTTTGGCTGGGGGCCGAGCTAGCTGGTTGGACTGAAGCGGCACGTGCATGCCATGCGTTGACGGCGGGCGGCGGGGCCGGGACAAACTTGGGTGCGGGCGGGGCCGAGGTAGATGGGGTGAAGGTTACACCCTTTTGGGAGGCTTTCGGTTTGCGAGAGCCAGTGGTGGGCTTAGCGAGCGCGGACCTGCGAGTCTTTGGGGCCTTGGGACAGCCACGGTAGTTGGCGGTGTGTCCCACGGTCCCGCAGAGCACGCAAGAAGGAGGGGTCGGGTCGTCCTTTTTGCGGGAGCATTCCGAGGTATTGTGCTCACCGGCACATTTGACGCAACGGGGTTTGGCGAAGCAAAAACGGGCCGCATGACCATAAAACTGGCAACGATGGCACTGGGACGGAGCACCTTTGCGGTGGGGGGTTTCAACCGAAATCCCCGAGAGGTTGCACACTGACTTTAAATTGAAGATGTCCTTGGCCTCCTGAGACTTCGTGAG
This sequence comes from Mellilla xanthometata, assembly GCA_035578125.1. Classification (NCBI taxonomy): domain Eukaryota; kingdom Metazoa; phylum Arthropoda; class Insecta; order Lepidoptera; family Geometridae; genus Mellilla; species Mellilla xanthometata. The sequence goes on along the minus strand of JAPUBQ010000034.1, from coordinate 3,879,828 downwards.
AACCACGAGGATGAGATCGAAGGGAGTGCGGTCCCTTCGGACAAGACGGTGTAGTTCGAGCACCGGGAAGCCCTGCTTGATGAGATCCTCGCGGATAAGCTCCACGGGAATCTCTTTGGGCAGGCCTCTAATAATGACTCGCAGCACTTGCTGATCCTCAAGTGCATACGTGTGGAACCCGATGTGGTCCTCACGCAGGCACTTGGTGATAATTCGGTGGTCACCGGACGAGGCCAACGATAATTTGATGCCCGCTGCGCCGGATTTGGCAGTGGTTATGACCACTCCCTTTTCCTTCGCGAGTCGGGTAACTCGTTCCCATTTTGCCTTATCTTGGATGAAAATAGGCGGAGGCGGCTTGGTGGACTTAGCAGGGGGTTGGCTGCTAGGGCAGGCGGACTTGGGCGGGGGGGCAATGGGGTCTGAACTAGGGCGCTTTTTCCCTTTTGTAACTAAAGTGAATCCGTCCTCGGGAGAGGAGGGAGAATCGGACATGTCCAAGACATGCTGGTGAGGATAACGTGACGCGATATCCTCGTTGGCGGGGGGCGCAGGGGCAGAGCGCTTCGGGGAGCGCGAGCGGGGACACGAGCGGGATCGTGAGCGGGGGCACGAGCGAGATCGCGAGCGGGGGCACGAGCGGGAGCGCGAGCGGGAGAGCGAGCGGGAGGGCGAGCGGGATCGCGAGTGGGAGCGCGAGCGGGATCGCGGGCGAGACGAAACGCGAACTTGATTGTTCGCACGAGCCTGTGCGCGGAGGAGGGCATCTTTTTCGTGGATCAACCTAGCCTCGAAAGAAGCTAGGGTGATGCCGAAGTGCTTGAGGGTCTTAATTTGGATCGATGTTAGGGACATGACGAATATATAGATAGTGCAACGACAATATAACGGACTGACCTAGGTGTTCTCGGGCGGTGGCGGCGGCAGGGCGATGTGACGCAAGAGTTCGTCACTAACACTAACACTGAGTCCAGAGTCCAGAGTCCAGAGTCACTGAGCACAGCACTGCACAGCACTGAGGGCGGCGCGTTGGGTGCGCGCGAGTTGGCCAGATCGGATGGCCGGAGATGCACGAGCAATGCTCGGCACTGCGGGTGGCGCGGCGACTGCGCGCGAGTGAGCAAGTGAACGGGCGGAGCGAGACGTGCGAACGGAGCGGCGGATGCCGCGCGAATGATGATAAATGGGAACGACCGCGATTCTGTTTTATTCCGATCGGGTATAGCAGTACGCTACGGTTTGCGCCAGCGTCTCTATCTAAAATACACCAATGGCAGGGCGCGCGAGCAATAGCGCTCTGACCTTAGACCCGCCCCTTTGGCGGGGCAGCGGGGGACGGGGGGGAATTAAAATATCTCTCTCGCGCCAAGCAACTCACTTTTCAGAACCATTTATTTTACAGACTAGGCATGCTCCATATGTTTTTTTTTTTTTTTTATGTTGTTACATTACTTTTGTTTTAAAATACAATAATTACAGCCTATAAGATTTTTTGATCTCTCTCATAGGTAGTAAAAATAAATATTATTTTAATAAAAAACTAATGAAAAGTCTGCTGTTAATAGATGACAAAATTAAATATTTAGTGTACTTCCAATGTGATCCTAAATCCAAATTAAGACAAGTAAAGGAAAAATCAACTAAGATCAATTAACCAAGCTTAATTAACTAAGATTAATTAACTAAGATTAATTAAGATTAACGTTACCTATCACAATTCGGAAATTATTAACTCTACACGTGTTTCGCCTTAACACACAAGGCATCATCAGGAGATGCTGAATCTTCGAACGACAAGTCGAGAGTAAGTCTGCTGTTACTGCGGTTTAGGCTCGGTTGGGCAGTGTTGAAAGAAGAAAGTTTTAATGCCGCGTTTAATAAATAGTTAACAAACTGGCTAAAGATAATGCATTATACTTACTTATACTGGTCATACGGTCAAAGGAAGTGCAATTCAATTATTGTTCTCGATAATGACTTTAACCAGTGTGAAACAATTCGTCAATGTGAAACTTTTCAATTTGTCGTGCCGTAATAGCACATAAATTATTTAGTTAGATGTATATTGTGGCCCTGAAAAGGGCCGTTTGTATGGTGTATCGCTATATCATATATTAATAATGACAGCGATAGCGATGTGCGGGGAGAGCTTCTTATGCTTTCTTCTCGGTCTTCTTTGGCAGCAGAACCGCTTGGATGTTCGGCAACACACCACCCTGTGCGATGGTGACACCGGACAGGAGCTTGTTCAACTCCTCGTCGTTTCTGATCGCCAGTTGCAAGTGACGAGGAATGATCCTGGTCTTCTTGTTGTCCCTCGCGGCGTTGCCGGCCAACTCCAACACTTCGGCGGCCAGGTATTCCATCACGGCGGCGAGGTACACGGGAGCACCGGCGCCGACGCGCTCTGCATAATTACCATTACGCAGGAGACGATGGATACGACCCACGGGAAACTGAAGTCCGGCACGGTTGGAACGGGACTTTGCCTTTCCCTTGACTTTGCCGCCTTTACCACGTCCGGACATTGTTAAAAGATTGTTTGATTGAAGCGAGATAAATCAAAACGTACGATGCGTACGTGTATACCGTATGACGATCGAGCGCAAACAGTGCGCCGAGCCGAGCCGAATTTCTTTATATATACAAAAGGGATGGTCGCTCGGTTCGCGAGTGCGATAGCGCGCTAACGATGCATTACGGCGGACCAATGAAATGCGTCAAAATCATGAGTCAATGAGCTTTGTTTCCTCGTGGATTATGAATTTTTAGCTATTTGTTAAAAACATAATAATTAAGTATGTATGTAAATGTAAAACGAAATGTACATTATTTATAATCAAGTACGTTTAACTACAATTTAAATCTTATAAGTACTTGATTTATTAAAATATTGGTACTAAGTAATTATAATTATAGGTATACTACTACTATAAGTAAGTAAGTATGTTCATTGTTAATTTTAAGAAGTTCCAAGTAGGCATAAGGCAGTCGGCAGTCGGTGAAGAGAGAGAGAAGAGAAGAGATAAATAAATAATAATGTAGATTATTGATACCTATGTATTGCGATGTGAATGAATATTATAGGGTTATATATAATACATATGTAGCTGGTGGTGGTGCGTGCGGGGTATAGTTTGTTGTGTATATATTAATTAATAGTAAGTAATATTGATTTGACCGTTTGTTGTTTTCCGGTTGTGTGTGTGTGCGTGCGACTTTCGTGTGTGTAGTAATTTTATAGTGTCATCGATGGTGAAACAAATTATTTAATTTTTTTTGAAACGTATGTTAGCCCTGAAAAGGGCTTTTTGTTGCGAGGTGGGGGGGTGTGCGATGACGCGCGCGCGCGCCCCACGCAAGCTGACCGGACGCGCCAGACGACACTGGTCACTCACTTCTTGGAGGCGGATGTCTTCTTGGCGGCGGTGGCCTTCTTGGTCGGCGTAGCGGCGGCCCTCTTCGGTTTGGGAGCTTTCGGCTTCTTAGTAGGAGGCTTGGTGGTCTTTTTCGCCTTGGGGGCGGCGGCGGCGGCCTTGCCCTTGGCGGGCGCGGCGGCTTTCTTCGCGGCGGGCTTCTTCTTGGCGGCGGCGGCTTTCTTGTCTTTAGTCGCGGCGCTAGGCTTCGATTTGGCCGGCGAGGCGGAAGCGGCGGCGGCGGCGGCGGCCTTCCTGCCCCTGCCGGAGGCGGGCGCGGCCGCGGCGGCCTTCTTCGACTTGGCGGCGGCGGTCTCCTTTTTCTCGGCGGATTTTTTCTTTTCGCCGCCGGCGGGCTTCTTGGCGCCTGAAGATTTCGACTCGAGCTTGAAACTGCCCGACGCGCCCTTGCCCTTGGTCTGGATCAGCGTACCGGATTCGACGGCGCTCTTCAGATATTTTCTGATGAACGGCGCCAGCTTCTCCGCGTCCACCTTGTACTGGGCGGCGATGTATTTCTTGATCGCCTTCAGCGACGACCCGCTGCGCTCCTTCAACTCCTTGATGGCGCTGTTGACCATTTCGGAAGTTTTCGGGTGCGTGGGTTTCGCTTTAGGCTTCTTAACGCCGGCGCCGGCTGACGCCTTCGGCTTCTTCGCGGGCGTAGCCGGAGCGGGGGTTTCGGCTGCTACTGCTGTGTCTGCCATTATGTATGATGAGTTTGTTGTAGGTAAACAACGTAACGTACGGTACGAGAAAGCACGTAAGTAAAGCTTCAAACAAAAACTTAAACGTAAAACTCTGACTGACTTCTTCTTCCACGTACCGCTGGGCGGTGGTGGGAGCCTGCCTCGAGGCATCCCTCTTTGCAGGGGCTGGGCTCCGCGGCACTCTGGCCGCGGGGAATTACACGTTTAAGTTGGAACTAGGTTACTTGAATGGTAATTTGTTAGCTACAATTTTTGTTCTGCACCTGGGTGCAGTTTGGGGTGGTGCTGAAGGGGATGGTGGCGTCCCAGATGGCTGCGCTGTCGCTGCAGGAAGAGCTGCCTCCTCGTCCTGCAGGAGGTCTCGTGGAAGGGCGCGCCATCTTCCAGTGGACGTTTCTGGAGGCCGCGCATGCAGTGGCGCGAGTCCCTGCAGGTGCTTTTGTGACCCGTTGTCTGCTCTGTCGAACATCTTCCGCGACAAACGGGTCACAAAACTTTTGATGGGCTCGATGCGGAGGTCCCTGGCGAGAACGTCATTTCGGACGTACTTTCCGGCCCCGGCGATCATACGCAGCGTTGCATTCTGCACTGTCTGGAGGGTCTTCCTGCGCGCCTCAGACAGCAGAGGGTACCACGCTGGCGCTGCGTAGGTCAGCCTAGACCGGATGTAAGTTTTGTAGATGCTCGTCCTCGTCCTAAGGGCGAGCTTGGCTTGGAGGATGGGGCGTAATTGGGCTCTTGCCGCTTTGGCCTGGTTTGCTGCGTGCCGCGTCTGGATATCCATCTTCAGGCCCCGGTCGATGGTGATCCCCAGGTACTTGACTGTCGGCATCCACTCCAGCTGTTGTCCCCGCAGCCGCAGATTTTCTGGCATTTTCCTTTGGTGGCTGAACAGTATGGCTTGCGTCTTCGCCACGTTGACCGCCATCCGCCATCTGTCCAGCCACTCGGGCAGGGCATCCAGCACCCTTTGGATGCGAAGGCACGCGATCTTGGCACTTCGTGCCGATGCGAAGTAGGCACTGTCATCGGCAAAGAGTGCCAGGGTTACCGGACGCGTGCCCTCGAACTCTTCTGCTGGGAGTGGTATGTCGTCTGTGTACGCTGCGTACAGGACTGGTGACAGGCAGCTACCCTGAGGCACCCCTGCTGCGATCGGTCTTCGCCCGGAGTTTTCTCCCTCGACGGTTACGAAGAAGTCCCTATCCGCGAGGAAGGATGCCACTGTCTTTATGAGCTGCTTCGGCGTGCTGGTCTGCAGGAGTTTGAACAGTAGTCCGCTGTGCCACACACGGTCGAACGCCTTCTCCACGTCCAGCATGACGGCGGCAGTTCGTCTTCCCATGTTCCAATTGTGACTCAGCATGTGCGTCACTCGCGTGAGCTGTAGGGTGGTGGAGTGATGCATGCGGAAGCCGAACTGCTCATCCCTTGGCGTTAACGCTGGGCGCAGTCTTCGCAGCAATATCCTCTCGAAGAGTTTGGCCATGTGTGGTAGGAGTGTGATCGGTCGATAGCTAGCGGGTGATCGTCTATCCTTTCCCGGCTTATGAAGGACGATCACCCTGCCCGTCTTCCACACCTTCGGGAAGTGGCCTGTTCTTAGTATCCCGTTGAACAGCCTGGCCAAGCCTACCAGTCCCTTCCTGGGTAGGTTCTTGAGGGCCGCATTCGAGATACCATCGCATCCTGGGGCCTTCTTGGTCTTGAGTCGCGACACCTCATACGCAACCTCTGCTGGGGCAATGAAATCCTGGCCACTCAGAGGTGGGGCCTTGGATTGGAGGAACTCCGCTACCACTCTCCTCACTCTTGAATGGTGGTCTAGGGTCTCTTGGGCCGTCCCTTCCTCCACAGGATGGGGCTCGAACTGCCTCTGAAGGTGTGCGGCCAGGAGTTCCGCTCTGTCCTTTGCCAGGTAGTGCCTATTACCCTGGTCGTCCATTAGTGGGCAGACGGTCGGTTTAGAGCTTGTTAATTGGCGGTTTAGGTTGTAGAGGTTTGCCCTTTCCTCGTCACACTGTGCAATGTGTTCGTCCCAAGCGGCTCCCCTCCACAACCTCACCCTTTCCGACAAATCCTGGGTCAGGGCGTTCAGTTCCTTTTTCAGTTTTGGGCATCTCGACTTTGCCCACTGCTTCCTCAACTCCCTTTTCTTTCTTCTGAGGGCCTGTATTGCGATTGGCAGTTCTTCCCTATAAGCGGTACGAGGTACCATCTTTGTGGCTTTTTCCTGTGCAGCTCCTATGGCGGAAGACATGGCTACCGCGCAGCTTTCCACCTCCTCGGGAGTAGTCAGAGGTCCGACAGACATGGCCGGTAAATTCTCACTATACACCTTCCAGTCGATCCTCTTGCTCATGGGCCGCTTGATTGTGCTTGTTTCTCCTCCCACCGTGATTAGGAGGGGGCAGTGCTCAGTGTCCATGTCGTATAGGACTTCGATTGACACAGGCGTGCGGAGGTCTCTGTGCACTACGATATCCAACACATCTGCTCTGAATCTAGGGTTGGATGGTATGTTTGTAGGGGAGTCCGGACCCAACGCTGTGGCGCCAACCCCTTCCACGGCCTGCATTAGCAGTCTTCCACTGGTGCTAATGCTGTGGGAGCCCCAGGCCGTGTGCTTGGCGTTCAGGTCCGCTGCTAATATGGTCGGCTGGTTATGTTGGAATATGTTCCGTATCTCTCTTGCCTCCAGAGGTTCTCCCTTTTGTGGGGGTCTGTACCCGGCGTAGATGCGGGTCTCCCGTCCAGCTATCTGGGTTCGGATTCCCACTGTTCTAATGTGTTTGTAGGGAATCAGTGGGAGTTCTTCGTGTACGAGATCTCTTCTGGCCAGGACCGCCACTCCTCTATAGGCAAGTCCTTTGGGAGAGACTTCATCCAGCCGGTAACTGGAGAATCCTTTTAGTTCGAACCTTTGGCCTGTCTTTAGTTTAGTCTCTCCTAGGAGGACTACGTGGATATCCTGCTGGTGGGCCAGTGTCTGCAGTGCGAGTCTTTTTGATCGGACTCCGCCTGCGTTCCAGTATAAGATCCTAGTGGTCTTCCGATCCATACTGGAGTTGTTGGATACTGGCCATTGCTCGCAACGCCTGATTTCGCAGCTCTTTTGCGGCTCGGACGATGGCTGCTAGTACATCCAGGAGGCCTCCCATTTGCCTGGCAAATGGGTTCCCCTCTGGAGTCGTCGCGTTGTTTCTCCTCGTGTTGCTGCGAGGCTGGTGGTTTCCTGTTATTGCAGGTTGCGTGGGAGGGCCCATCAACGGAGCTCTTCTGGGCACAGGTATTGGCATTGCGCCTCGCAGGAACTCTGGCATTTGTGGCGGTGGATTCTGCGAGGCTGGCGTGGGGGTTGCTTGGAGTTCAGCATCGGCAGCCACTGCTCGGCTCCTTGCTCTCCTTGGGTCCCTTGGGTGGGCACTTGGTACGGTTTTGGTATCCGTGGTCTTCGTCAGCTGAACGGGTTTCGCCGCTTGGACCGCCCGCGGCTGTTCTGGGCGATGCTGGGGATGAGGGTGTCCGCGCGTAGGGACTCTTCCACGGCCTCTCGATTCTCCACTCCTTCCCCGAGTGCTGCTCCCTCTTGAGCTGCCTCTTGAAGGTCCTCGGCCTCGAGTCCCACTCTTGCGGTCCCTGGGCTCGACATGGGTTCCCGATGATCTTGGGTTTGGGGCAGTCACCGGAGTGAAGGGCTCGAAAGCTGGTGGTCCCATCTCAGTGGGGACAGGCGTAGAGGCCGGAATAATGTGACGTCGGTCTCTAGCGCCCCGTCCACGTCTCCTTTTCCTCCTCTGGGTCATTCCACCTCTATCTTGTGGGTCGTTCGCTGGTGGGCGCAGGGTAGTGACGACGTTTCGTGTGTCCCATTGTCGTCCCGCCTGTTTCGCCTCTCCATCCTCCTGCAGCCGGGGGAGAGGCTGGGGTTGACGTTGGCGCTGCGGAGCTACTGGCGCGGGCCTTCCGTCGCCTGGTATGCGTATGTTGCGCTTGCGCGCCTCGCGTCGGAAGGCCGGGCATATGCGGCTGTTAGCTGCGTGTGGGCCTTTGCAGTTCGCGCACTTCAGTGGTTCACTCTGAAGTCGGTTGCACTCGCTTCCGAAGTGCGGTCCACCGCACTTCACGCACTTTTGTGGGCGGTGACAGTTTGTAGACGAATGTCCGAAATTTTGGCAACGGTGGCATTGCGGGACCACCGTGCGACCTCTCCATGCTTCCACCGTTATCCTGGGCATGTTGAGGAGCTCGTCCAGCCGGTATAGCTTCTCCAGCTGCTCCTTTTCCATCGGGTCCAATTGAATGTGGTAAACACTTTTCTTTGCTCCGGGCCGTGTAGGCAGAGCCCGGGCAAACCTCGCTGGGAAGTCGATTTCCTTCAGCGCCTCCACTATCGCTTCTCCAGGGGTATCCTGGGGAAGTCCCCAGAGTGCGACCTTGTGTGGCTTCTCAGATTCCAGGGCGTAGCAGTACCATGCTATCCCTGGGTTTTTTCTCTGCTCCTCGGTGAGGTACGCCTGGATCGTCCTATATTCCTCGGCTGACTTGGGGCGGAATCGAATCCCTTTGTCGAGAGGACGGGCGTTTGGAATGTGGCCTAAGCGCCTTCTTAGCTCTCCTAAGTGTCTTGGCCAATCAGGAAGCACCTCCACGATAAGGGGGGGGTAGTTTTTAGCGGGTTCCTTTGTCCGCTCCACCTGTATATCCATAATGTCTTCTTGTTTTTGGCCATGTCGTGACCTCTGGCTGACTGATGGCATCTCTGGTTGGGGGGGACTCTTTCTTTGCCTTGGTGGAGAGTTTAGAACAGCCGCATAAAGCGCGGCGGGTGGTGATGGCGGGGACGGGAGTGGCGCCGCTTCAATTGGCACTGACTCGATTCCCGCGTAGGAGGTATCGTCATGCGATCCTATTTCGCTGGTGGATTGCTGCCTTCTTGCAGATGTTTGGCTTGCGTCAACATGCACCTGTGCGATCACCGTACTGCTGCGCTTTGATTGTGCTGAAACGCACGAGCTAGAGTCGTCCTCTTCCGCGGAAGACTCTGAGTCTGTTTCTTCGCTGCTCGAGCTCTGGCAAGATTCCACCTGGGTGGTTCTTGCGGGTTTGGTTTGGATTTGGTCATCATCATCATCTTCTTCTACATCTTCTTCGGCGCCTACAATGTTGGTGTCGAATGGGGGAGGTGAAATAACAGGCGGCGGCGTATATGCGCGCTCGGTTTCCCGTTGAGGTACGGTTTTCGATTTCTTCTCTTCGTTTGTGGGCGAATTTTCGTCGTTACTGTCGCGGAGTTGGTCCCGCTTGCGCCTGGCTCCGCTCGCCGAAGAAGGCGCTTCCGTATCCTCCACTTCCGGAATATCAATTCCCGAAGAGCGGATATTTCCGGTCCTCCCGGCGCTGCGGTCGCGAGGCGCGCCGCGGGGGTTCAGGGCGGTCGTAGGTACTACGTATGATCGCTCTGGGTTGAATAGGTCTCTACACACTACCACCTTGTCTGTGGCACGCTGCTTGTCCGGTGCGGGGGGTGGTGAGGGCGGGGGGGAGCGGTAAGGCTCCGATTGCTGGCTGCTGCCAGGTTTACTCGGGCTTGACATAGTGTATTCACTGCTTCACCAATGCTCTCGCTTACAGCGGCGACTCAGGGCCAGCCAGGTGAGATCGCCGGCTAACCGGCGAAGGCCCAGCTAACCCGATCAGCTCGACTGCAGCGTGCAAGCGTCGGTTAGGCGCGTAAATACATAATAAACAGGTTTCTGCGATGTGGGTCACTGCCCTGTCGTTTGCTCATCAAACGACTAGTCAGTAGACTTGAGTCGCAGAGCGTGCGATTCCCGATGGGATAACTACAGAGTACTAATACGAAGTAGTAACGCACTTACCTTATCGGCGCGCACCGTTTCGCGTTGGCCTGGCTCGACGTGTGGCACGGAGTGTACAGGCCGTGCGGTGGGGGCGCGCGGAGGGGCGGTGGTTACTGGCCGACGCGCGACTCGCTGCGGCAGGACGGAGTCTCCAGTTGGGTCCCGGAGGCTCGGCCCGACACACGCGGAGTGCGGGGCGACGCAGTTGTAGAGCGCTGTTGGCGGTTTTCGTGGCGGCGATGACTCAGCACACTAACACTAGTACGGCACAACAGAACTCCAATTAATTTTTAATTAAGAAACGTAAAATTTTCAAGGAAAATTTGGTACCTGTTCTGAACTTTACCGTAAAGACGTCACCGCAGCCGATATACGATTTCTCGTAGCAACACTCGTGACTTTTCACTAACACCGCTCTGATTAAATAGCACTTTTTTAATATTTCAATACTGAATGATTCACTTTAATTATTTGATATGAAACATTTTGAACCCGACCGCGATCTGAGTAAACTTTTGACCGCGTCACGTGTACCGTTCACGTTATACAAATGATTAATCGAGCCGCTCGTGGCGCGCGCAAGCTCGGCTCGAGTTTAAAATTGAATTTTCTCTATAAAATCAAAATTTTCTACACATTTCACGCGATAGATAAACGACAAAGATATCGTTTTCAATATATACATAATAAGTCGTGTAAATTTTCACGTATTTATGTTAAAAATCGTCCGATATTTTGATGCTCGTAAAACAGCTCGCCCAGTTTCCGCAGAATCGTACAGAAGCGATCGTATTCGGCCTGAAAGTATCATATTGTAATTTGTTTTATAAATGAAACACTAATCAATGTTATTAATTCACTTATTTAACATAATTCAATATACAATAGTGTTACTTGCCACTAACTAACCGAGTTGGTTTGAACACACAGCTCTGCGAGTGAGACGCAGTTTCATTCGCATACTACAATTTATGATAATTTATAATGGCTCGTAACTACGCAGTCTAGCAGATATATAATGTACACGCTTACTGAACCAAAATGAGTAATTATCAAACAAACAAAAAAAAAAAACATAAATAAGTAATAATAATAATAATGTATGTACCTAACTCTAAAGTACTAATCGTGTGCACATTGAATAGTAGATATATCTACTTAGATACTTCTTTACTAACTTCGTAGAAATTACATTTTTTTTTTTTTTGTTTTCATCTACTGTCTACAAATTTGTTAGCTGTTAACTATGTATGTAACATTATATGTAAAATAAAATAATTTCGTGATATACCTAAGTAATATTTAAAATAAACTTGCACGATGGAGTAGAGAGATGGATGGAATAGAGAGCAAGTTACACTTACAAAGATATGTAGCGCACCTACATAGGTAATATAATATTATTATGATATAATACATAGGTAGGTACCTAGTCAGTTTATTTTTATTATATATTATTTCAGTTTTATTATTTCAGTTTTATTACATAGGTACCTCTATATATAATTTACTGATACGAGCATTTATTTGAATGAATATTATTAGTTAACTGATTTTATATAATTACTTATATTAAATTATTATGAATGCTTCTTGCTGCCGATTGTTGATTCATGTGTATTTGTAATATACTTTTATGTGATGTGTGTTATATTAATTCATCGATGTGAAACCAAAATTAATTAATAATAGAACAACATGCGGCCCTGAAAAGGGCCTTTTTGTTTATGTATGTATATGCACGTGTAGCGCGCGCATACACAGACGGACCGACGACGACGGCTTAGCCTCCGAAACCGTACAGGGTGCGTCCCTGACGTTTCAGGGCGTACACCACGTCCATGGCGGTGACGGTTTTCCTCTTGGCGTGCTCGGTGTAGGTGACGGCGTCGCGGATCACGTTCTCGAGGAACACCTTGAGCACACCGCGAGTCTCCTCGTAGATAAGACCGGAGATACGCTTCACGCCGCCTCTGCGCGCCAGACGACGGATGGCGGGCTTCGTGATACCCTGGATGTTATCGCGGAGCACTTTCCTGTGACGCTTGGCGCCACCTTTCCCCAGACCTTTTCCTCCTTTACCGCGACCGGTCATCTTGAAAGTATAGAGTTTTCTTGATTTTTAATAAACGACGGCGACGTACTGCCACACAAGCACACACACACGATGCGGCGAACGACTGTGACACCGCATCGAGCGACTTACGCTTATATTTATATGAAATCGTCATGTGAGAGACGTACTGTTCATAGTTAGAGCGAGAAAGGTATAAGTATTATTCCCCGCATACCCCTCGAGGGGGGGCCCGGTTGGCTCACGAAACGATGCAATATTATTAATATTATTTTATGTAAATTAAAATAAAATCTTCAATATATATGAGCTTTATGTACCTATATAATTTGTGTTATATCACAATTAACAAAAAAAAAAAAAAATTGTACTTAGGTACTATCTATCTATCTAAATAAATAATATAGGTAATATAATATATCAATGCTCATATAGAAAATCACGAGAATGTGCTCGTTGCTATATATCTTATGATGATATTCCATGAAAAATATCTATTCTATATCTACATATGTAGTTGAATTATTTTAGTAATATATTTATTAAGTATATTAGGTATGCCAACTAACTATATTCAGCGAGCTGTGAGTTCAGTAGTGCATGCGTATGTGAATCAAGTAGTATTTAATTAACCTCTATGAATGAATAGGTGCGTAACTACGTTACTAACAAATTGTAAAGTAATAATAATAATATTATTATTATGTGTATCGTACAGTAACCATTTAAATTGTTGCGACTTCGATTGTGAAAGATTCAGTAAGTATATGAAACTATTTCTCGCATGAGTGCATGAAACTTGTGTGGCCCTGAAAAGGGCCGTTTTGTTTGTAATATAGCGCAGCATAGCTTGCAGAGAAGCAACGCGGCCAGATCTCGAGAAGAGATCTAGGCGCGCTCGCCGCGGATTCTGCGCGCCAGCTGAATATCCTTGGGCATGATGGTGACGCGCTTGGCGTGGATGGCGCACAGGTTGGTGTCTTCGAACAGGCCGACGAGGTAAGCCTCGCTGGCCTCCTGCAGGGCCATCACGGCGGAGCTCTGGAAGCGGAGATCGGTCTTGAAGTCTTGAGCAATTTCACGCACCAGACGCTGGAACGGCAACTTGCGGATCAGCAGTTCCGTGCTCTTCTGGTAACGACGGATCTCACGCAGAGCAACAGTTCCGGGCCTGTAACGATGGGGCTTCTTCACTCCTCCGGTGGCGGGTGCGCTCTTGCGCGCAGCCTTGGTGGCGAGCTGTTTACGGGGCGCCTTACCACCGGTGGATTTACGAGCGGTCTGCTTGGTACGGGCCATTTTGATTTGATAACGTAAATAAAGTAAGCGAACGGATACGGGCGACACGAACGAACGACGACACGCGAATGTTTAAAAAATCCCCTTACGACCCACGTATATATTTATACTAAAACTCACGAGCGTCTTTGTATCGCCATCTCGCTCACGCGTTCTCAGTCTGTCACATTCCCTCTTTGCCTGACGCGCCGCGCCTCCAGCCGGCCGGTCATGCACATTTTTCATTTTCATAATACATAGTATTAACTACATACAGCAAAATTTGGAGCTAAAAATATTTAACTCTAGATCATTAACGACGACGCGAATTTTCAGCTAATCTCTATTCGACCCGTTGCACTTGCTAGATCCACAGTATAGGGGTAAGTGTATATTATATATAATTAATTATTAACGATAGATATACCTACTGACGACAGAGATATATTATTTTTTTAAATCAATATTTAAATTTAAATACATACACAACATAGCAATAGGTAGGTACAATTAAATTGAAATGTTCAAATAAAACCTCTTTACAAATATAATTAAATTGTCGTTGAATGTAACGAAATTCTATCTAGGTAGGTATCTTACCGAGCTAACTACGTTAATGTATAATAAATAGTATTGGCACTAAGTATGTTCTCAATCGGTATGTACTTACTATATGGATTTTTGGTATGTAGGTATATAGATAATATAGTAGAAAACATAAGTTTAGATTCTCATATTATAACGAATAAAAATTTTTGTAGTTAAATCTTTTTTTTTTTTAAAGACTTTTATGTAAATTCTACTAAATGTATGTATGTATGTAATGGTAATATGACTTTTACGTGATCCGTTCATTCGAATGAAACCATTTCACACATATTGTGTATATGTGTGTGCGTATATAGAATAATTTTGTGGCCCTGAAAAGGGCCGTTTGTTGTGCGTTGAACGCTACACGTTCGGCGCTATGTTCACTTGGAGCTGGTGTACTTGGTGACGGCCTTTGTGCCCTCGCTGACAGCGTGCTTGGCCAGCTCGCCGGGCAGCAGGAGCCTCACGGAGGTCTGCACCTCCCTCGATGTGATGGTGGAACGCTTGTTGTAATGGGCGAGGCGTGAAGCTTCGGCGGCGATGCGTTCGAAGATGTCGTTCACGAACGAGTTCATGATCGACATGGCCTTGCTGGAGATACCGGTGTCCGGGTGGACCTGCTTGAGCACCTTGTAGATGTAGATGGCGTAACTCTCCTTCCTCTTGTGCTTCTTCTTCCTTTTGTCGGTCTTGGAGATGTTCTTTTGAGCCTTGCCAGATTTTTTGGCGGCCTTACCGCTGGTCTTGGGCGGCATGATAGACTGTTGAAGAATTCAAAGTAAGATATAAATTACAGACAGGCGTACCGTACGACTGTCGGTTGGCTTCTGATAAATGGGAACGACCGCGATTCTGTTTTATTCCGATCGGGTATAGCAGTACGCTACGGTTTGCGCCAGCGTCTCTATCTAAAATACACCAATGGCAGGGCGCGCGAGCAATAGCGCTCTGACCTTAGACCCGCCCCTTTGGCGGGGCAGCGGGGGACGGGGGGGAATTAAAATATCTCTCTCGCGCCAAGCAACTCACTTTTCAGAACCATTTATTTTACAGACTAGGCATGCTCCATATGTTTTTTTTTTTTTTTTATGTTGTTACATTACTTTTGTTTTAAAATACAATAATTACAGCCTATAAGATTTTTTGATCTCTCTCATAGGTAGTAAAAATAAATATTATTTTAATAAAAAACTAATGAAAAGTCTGCTGTTAATAGATGACAAAATTAAATATTTAGTGTACTTCCAATGTGATCCTAAATCCAAATTAAGACAAGTAAAGGAAAAATCAACTAAGATCAATTAACCAAGCTTAATTAACTAAGATTAATTAACTAAGATTAATTAAGATTAACGTTACCTATCACAATTCGGAAATTATTAACTCTACACGTGTTTCGCCTAAACACACAAGGCATCATCAGGAGATGCTGAATCTTCGAACGACAAGTCGAGAGTAAGTCTGCTGTTACTGCGGTTTAGGCTCGGTTGGGCAGTGTTGAAAGAAGAAAGTTTTAATGCCGCGTTTAATAAATAGTTAACAAACTGGCTAAAGATAATGCATTATACTTACTTATACTGGTCATACGGTCAAAGGAAGTGCAATTCAATTATTGTTCTCGATAATGACTTTAACCAGTGTGAAACAATTCGTCAATGTGAAACTTTTCAATTTGTCGTGCCGTAATAGCACATAAATTATTTAGTTAGATGTATATTGTGGCCCTGAAAAGGGCCGTTTGTATGGTGTATCGCTATATCATATATTAATAATGACAGCGATAGCGATGTGCGGGGAGAGCTTCTTATGCTTTCTTCTCGGTCTTCTTTGGCAGCAGAACCGCTTGGATGTTCGGCAACACACCACCCTGTGCGATGGTGACACCGGACAGGAGCTTGTTCAACTCCTCGTCGTTTCTGATCGCCAGTTGCAAGTGACGAGGAATGATCCTGGTCTTCTTGTTGTCCCTCGCGGCGTTGCCGGCCAACTCCAACACTTCGGCGGCCAGGTATTCCATCACGGCGGCGAGGTACACGGGAGCACCGGCGCCGACGCGCTCTGCATAATTACCATTACGCAGGAGACGATGGATACGACCCACGGGAAACTGAAGTCCGGCACGGTTGGAACGGGACTTTGCCTTTCCCTTGACTTTGCCGCCTTTACCACGTCCGGACATTGTTAAAAGATTGTTTGATTGAAGCGAGATAAATCAAAACGTACGATGCGTACGTGTATACCGTATGACGATCGAGCGCAAACAGTGCGCCGAGCCGAGCCGAATTTCTTTATATATACAAAAGGGATGGTCGCTCGGTTCGCGAGTGCGATAGCGCGCTAACGATGCATTACGGCGGACCAATGAAATGCGTCAAAATCATGAGTCAATGAGCTTTGTTTCCTCGTGGATTATGAATTTTTAGCTATTTGTTAAAAACATAATAATTAAGTATGTATGTAAATGTAAAACGAAATGTACATTATTTATAATCAAGTACGTTTAACTACAATTTAAATCTTATAAGTACTTGATTTATTAAAATATTGGTACTAAGTAATTATAATTATAGGTATACTACTACTATAAGTAAGTAAGTATGTTCATTGTTAATTTTAAGAAGTTCCAAGTAGGCATAAGGCAGTCGGCAGTCGGTGAAGAGAGAGAGAAGAGAAGAGATAAATAAATAATAATGTAGATTATTGATACCTATGTATTGCGATGTGAATGAATATTATAGGGTTATATATAATACATATGTAGCTGGTGGTGGTGCGTGCGGGGTATAGTTTGTTGTGTATATATTAATTAATAGTAAGTAATATTGATTTGACCGTTTGTTGTTTTCCGGTTGTGTGTGTGTGCGTGCGACTTTCGTGTGTGTAGTAATTTTATAGTGTCATCGATGGTGAAACAAATTATTTAATTTTTTTTGAAACGTATGTTAGCCCTGAAAAGGGCTTTTTGTTGCGAGGTGGGGGGGTGTGCGATGACGCGCGCGCGCGCCCCACGCAAGCTGACCGGACGCGCCAGACGACACTGGTCACTCACTTCTTGGAGGCGGATGTCTTCTTGGCGGCGGTGGCCTTCTTGGTCGGCGTAGCGGCGGCCCTCTTCGGTTTGGGAGCTTTCGGCTTCTTAGTAGGAGGCTTGGTGGTCTTTTTCGCCTTGGGGGCGGCGGCGGCGGCCTTGCCCTTGGCGGGCGCGGCGGCTTTCTTCGCGGCGGGCTTCTTCTTGGCGGCGGCGGCTTTCTTGTCTTTAGTCGCGGCGCTAGGCTTCGATTTGGCCGGCGAGGCGGAAGCGGCGGCGGCGGCGGCGGCCTTCCTGCCCCTGCCGGAGGCGGGCGCGGCCGCGGCGGCCTTCTTCGACTTGGCGGCGGCGGTCTCCTTTTTCTCGGCGGATTTTTTCTTTTCGCCGCCGGCGGGCTTCTTGGCGCCTGAAGATTTCGACTCGAGCTTGAAACTGCCCGACGCGCCCTTGCCCTTGGTCTGGATCAGCGTACCGGATTCGACGGCGCTCTTCAGATATTTTCTGATGAACGGCGCCAGCTTCTCCGCGTCCACCTTGTACTGGGCGGCGATGTATTTCTTGATCGCCTTCAGCGACGACCCGCTGCGCTCCTTCAACTCCTTGATGGCGCTGTTGACCATTTCGGAAGTTTTCGGGTGCGTGGGTTTCGCTTTAGGCTTCTTAACGCCGGCGCCGGCTGACGCCTTCGGCTTCTTCGCGGGCGTAGCCGGAGCGGGGGTTTCGGCTGCTACTGCTGTGTCTGCCATTATGTATGATGAGTTTGTTGTAGGTAAACAACGTAACGTACGGTACGAGAAAGCACGTAAGTAAAGCTTCAAACAAAAACTTAAACGTAAAATTCAGTTCAGTTTGATTCTTCCTCGCCTCGTTTGCTCGGGAGGTAGGGAATCCGTCTCGAGGAGGTTCCTCTTTACGGAGGCTGGGCTCCAGGGCACATTGACCCTGGGGAAAGTGCTGCACCCCGGGAGTCTCACCAGAGCGGGCGAGCGGGAACACTCGGCGGCCTTCTCTGGGACTCAACCAGGGGTGTCAGTGTCAAGTCCGGTTGCCATCATGGCTTGTGTGTGTGTGGCGGGCCTCATTGGTCTCTGCCGCTGTCCTCTTCGCCTTCAGAGTCGGTCAGCTGAAGGAGATCTCGAGGGAGCGATCGCCATGTACGTACGTCAGGCGGGCGCGTGTGCAGCGGCGCAATGTTCCAGAGGTGAGGGTGCGGTCCGTTGTCAGCGCGGTCAAACATGACGCGCGACAAACGAACCACGAACTCCCTCACCGTTTCGGTTTTGGTGTCCCGGGCGATGACGTCATTGCGTACGTACCGGCCGGCTCCCGAGATCATCCTCAGGCTGACATTTTGGACGGTCTGCAGTTTCTTCCGACGATAGCGCGCGCAGAGGGAGTACCATGCAGGCGCAGCGTAGGTAAGACGTGTGCGGATGTACGTTTTGTAGATGGCCAGTTTGGTTCGCAGCTGCAACTTGGAGTACAGGACCGGACGGAGCAATGAGCGCGCGGCCTTCGCCTGATTGACGGCGTGGTCCACGTGCGTGCCCATGCTCAACGTCCGATCGATGAAGACACCCAGGTACTTGACCGACTTTTCCCACGCGATGTCTTGTCCTCCCAGTTGCAGTGGAGGTGGCAGCTTGTTCTCACGACCGGTCAGAAGCGCAGCCGTCTTACCCACATTCACGGCGATGCGCCAACTGTCCAGCCAGTCGGGTAGCTTGTCCAGGACCCTCTGGACTCTCCTGGCGGCAATGGTACTCCTCTGCGACGATGCGATGTAGGCGCTATCATCGGCGAAGAGGCACAGCATGACTCCCCTCTCACCTGGCTGAAGATCTTCTTCCTCCAGTGTCGGTATGTCATCTGTGTAAGCGGCATAGAGGGCTGGTGAAAGACAACTTCCTTGCGGAACCCCCGCGGCGATCGGCTTGTGCCCGGAGTCTTCGTTCTCGACGGACACAAAGAATCGACGCTCGGCGAGGAAGGACGCCACGATGCTGACTAGCATAGGCGGCGTCGTCGTCTTCATCAGCTTGTAGATGAGGCCCTCGTGCCAAACCCTGTCGAAGGCCTTCTCCACGTCGAGGAACACTGCGACGGAATGTCTTCCCAGGTTCAACTCAGACGCGAGATGGTGCAGCACTCTCGTTAGCTGGAGCGTGGTGGAGTGTCCTGCCCGGAATCCATACTGCTCGTCCCGGGGTGAAATGTGGGGACGCAGTCTCCGCAGCAGGATGCGCTCGAACAGCTTGGCGATGTGCGGCAGAAGAGTGATCGGGCGGTAACTGGCTGGCAAGCGTCTGTCCTTCCCTGGCTTGTGCAGGACGATCACCTTGCCAGTTTTCCAGGAGGAGGGGAAATGTCCGGTTCTGAGGATGCCGTTGAAGAGCCGGGTTAAGCAGACCAGGGCTCGCGGTGGGAGCTGCTTGACGGCTGCGCTCGGTATTCCGTCGTAACCCGGCGCCTTCTTCGCCTTCAGTCTCCTCGCGGCTTGGACGACTTCCGTTGGGGCTATGAAGTCCTCCCCACCCAACGGAGGAGCCGGGGACCGAAGGAACTCGGACACCTCCCTCTCGACTCGCGCGTGGTGGTCCAGGGTCTTCTGCGTGGCTTCTGCTGGGACAGGGTTTGGCTCGAATTGACCACTCAAGTGGTCAGCTAGGAGCTCTGCCCTAAACGTAAAATTTTCAAGGAAAATTTGGTACCTGTTCTGAACTTTACCGTAAAGACGTCACCGCAGCCGATATACGATTTCTCGTAGCAACACTCGTGACTTTTCACTAACACCGCTCTGATTAAATAGCACTTTTTTAATATTTCAATACTGAATGATTCACTTTAATTATTTGAT
The DNA here is from genome assembly GCA_035578125.1 of Mellilla xanthometata. NCBI lineage: Eukaryota > Metazoa > Arthropoda > Insecta > Lepidoptera > Geometridae > Mellilla > Mellilla xanthometata. The sequence goes on along the minus strand of JAPUBQ010000034.1, from coordinate 3,860,010 downwards.
ATGAAACATTTTGAACCCGACCGCGATCTGAGTAAACTTTTGACCGCGTCACGTGTACCGTTCACGTTATACAAATGATTAATCGAGCCGCTCGTGGCGCGCGCAAGCTCGGCTCGAGTTTAAAATTGAATTTTCTCTATAAAATCAAAATTTTCTACACATTTCACGCGATAGATAAACGACAAAGATATCGTTTTCAATATATACATAATAAGTCGTGTAAATTTTCACGTATTTATGTTAAAAATCGTCCGATATTTTGATGCTCGTAAAACAGCTCGCCCAGTTTCCGCAGAATCGTACAGAAGCGATCGTATTCGGCCTGAAAGTATCATATTGTAATTTGTTTTATAAATGAAACACTAATCAATGTTATTAATTCACTTATTTAACATAATTCAATATACAATAGTGTTACTTGCCACTAACTAACCGAGTTGGTTTGAACACACAGCTCTGCGAGTGAGACGCAGTTTCATTCGCATACTACAATTTATGATAATTTATAATGGCTCGTAACTACGCAGTCTAGCAGATATATAATGTACACGCTTACTGAACCAAAATGAGTAATTATCAAACAAACAAAAAAAAAAAACATAAATAAGTAATAATAATAATAATGTATGTACCTAACTCTAAAGTACTAATCGTGTGCACATTGAATAGTAGATATATCTACTTAGATACTTCTTTACTAACTTCGTAGAAATTACATTTTTTTTTTTTTTGTTTTCATCTACTGTCTACAAATTTGTTAGCTGTTAACTATGTATGTAACATTATATGTAAAATAAAATAATTTCGTGATATACCTAAGTAATATTTAAAATAAACTTGCACGATGGAGTAGAGAGATGGATGGAATAGAGAGCAAGTTACACTTACAAAGATATGTAGCGCACCTACATAGGTAATATAATATTATTATGATATAATACATAGGTAGGTACCTAGTCAGTTTATTTTTATTATATATTATTTCAGTTTTATTATTTCAGTTTTATTACATAGGTACCTCTATATATAATTTACTGATACGAGCATTTATTTGAATGAATATTATTAGTTAACTGATTTTATATAATTACTTATATTAAATTATTATGAATGCTTCTTGCTGCCGATTGTTGATTCATGTGTATTTGTAATATACTTTTATGTGATGTGTGTTATATTAATTCATCGATGTGAAACCAAAATTAATTAATAATAGAACAACATGCGGCCCTGAAAAGGGCCTTTTTGTTTATGTATGTATATGCACGTGTAGCGCGCGCATACACAGACGGACCGACGACGACGGCTTAGCCTCCGAAACCGTACAGGGTGCGTCCCTGACGTTTCAGGGCGTACACCACGTCCATGGCGGTGACGGTTTTCCTCTTGGCGTGCTCGGTGTAGGTGACGGCGTCGCGGATCACGTTCTCGAGGAACACCTTGAGCACACCGCGAGTCTCCTCGTAGATAAGACCGGAGATACGCTTCACGCCGCCTCTGCGCGCCAGACGACGGATGGCGGGCTTCGTGATACCCTGGATGTTATCGCGGAGCACTTTCCTGTGACGCTTGGCGCCACCTTTCCCCAGACCTTTTCCTCCTTTACCGCGACCGGTCATCTTGAAAGTATAGAGTTTTCTTGATTTTTAATAAACGACGGCGACGTACTGCCACACAAGCACACACACACGATGCGGCGAACGACTGTGACACCGCATCGAGCGACTTACGCTTATATTTATATGAAATCGTCATGTGAGAGACGTACTGTTCATAGTTAGAGCGAGAAAGGTATAAGTATTATTCCCCGCATACCCCTCGAGGGGGGGCCCGGTTGGCTCACGAAACGATGCAATATTATTAATATTATTTTATGTAAATTAAAATAAAATCTTCAATATATATGAGCTTTATGTACCTATATAATTTGTGTTATATCACAATTAACAAAAAAAAAAAAAAAATTGTACTTAGGTACTATCTATCTATCTAAATAAATAATATAGGTAATATAATATATCAATGCTCATATAGAAAATCACGAGAATGTGCTCGTTGCTATATATCTTATGATGATATTCCATGAAAAATATCTATTCTATATCTACATATGTAGTTGAATTATTTTAGTAATATATTTATTAAGTATATTAGGTATGCCAACTAACTATATTCAGCGAGCTGTGAGTTCAGTAGTGCATGCGTATGTGAATCAAGTAGTATTTAATTAACCTCTATGAATGAATAGGTGCGTAACTACGTTACTAACAAATTGTAAAGTAATAATAATAATATTATTATTATGTGTATCGTACAGTAACCATTTAAATTGTTGCGACTTCGATTGTGAAAGATTCAGTAAGTATATGAAACTATTTCTCGCATGAGTGCATGAAACTTGTGTGGCCCTGAAAAGGGCCGTTTTGTTTGTAATATAGCGCAGCATAGCTTGCAGAGAAGCAACGCGGCCAGATCTCGAGAAGAGATCTAGGCGCGCTCGCCGCGGATTCTGCGCGCCAGCTGAATATCCTTGGGCATGATGGTGACGCGCTTGGCGTGGATGGCGCACAGGTTGGTGTCTTCGAACAGGCCGACGAGGTAAGCCTCGCTGGCCTCCTGCAGGGCCATCACGGCGGAGCTCTGGAAGCGGAGATCGGTCTTGAAGTCTTGAGCAATTTCACGCACCAGACGCTGGAACGGCAACTTGCGGATCAGCAGTTCCGTGCTCTTCTGGTAACGACGGATCTCACGCAGAGCAACAGTTCCGGGCCTGTAACGATGGGGCTTCTTCACTCCTCCGGTGGCGGGTGCGCTCTTGCGCGCAGCCTTGGTGGCGAGCTGTTTACGGGGCGCCTTACCACCGGTGGATTTACGAGCGGTCTGCTTGGTACGGGCCATTTTGATTTGATAACGTAAATAAAGTAAGCGAACGGATGCGGGCGACACGAACGAACGACGACACGCGAATGTTTAAAAAATCCCCTTACGACCCACGTATATATTTATACTAAAACTCACGAGCGTCTTTGTATCGCCATCTCGCTCACGCGTTCTCAGTCTGTCACATTCCCTCTTTGCCTGACGCGCCGCGCCTCCAGCCGGCCGGTCATGCACATTTTTCATTTTCATAATACATAGTATTAACTACATACAGCAAAATTTGGAGCTAAAAATATTTAACTCTAGATCATTAACGACGACGCGAATTTTCAGCTAATCTCTATTCGACCCGTTGCACTTGCTAGATCCACAGTATAGGGGTAAGTGTATATTATATATAATTAATTATTAACGATAGATATACCTACTGACGACAGAGATATATTATTTTTTTAAATCAATATTTAAATTTAAATACATACACAACATAGCAATAGGTAGGTACAATTAAATTGAAATGTTCAAATAAAACCTCTTTACAAATATAATTAAATTGTCGTTGAATGTAACGAAATTCTATCTAGGTAGGTATCTTACCGAGCTAACTACGTTAATGTATAATAAATAGTATTGGCACTAAGTATGTTCTCAATCGGTATGTACTTACTATATGGATTTTTGGTATGTAGGTATATAGATAATATAGTAGAAAACATAAGTTTAGATTCTCATATTATAACGAATAAAAATTTTTGTAGTTAAATCTTTTTTTTTTTTAAAGACTTTTATGTAAATTCTACTAAATGTATGTATGTATGTAATGGTAATATGACTTTTACGTGATCCGTTCATTCGAATGAAACCATTTCACACATATTGTGTATATGTGTGTGCGTATATAGAATAATTTTGTGGCCCTGAAAAGGGCCGTTTGTTGTGCGTTGAACGCTACACGTTCGGCGCTATGTTCACTTGGAGCTGGTGTACTTGGTGACGGCCTTTGTGCCCTCGCTGACAGCGTGCTTGGCCAGCTCGCCGGGCAGCAGGAGCCTCACGGAGGTCTGCACCTCCCTCGATGTGATGGTGGAACGCTTGTTGTAATGGGCGAGGCGTGAAGCTTCGGCGGCGATGCGTTCGAAGATGTCGTTCACGAACGAGTTCATGATCGACATGGCCTTGCTGGAGATACCGGTGTCCGGGTGGACCTGCTTGAGCACCTTGTAGATGTAGATGGCGTAACTCTCCTTCCTCTTGTGCTTCTTCTTCCTTTTGTCGGTCTTGGAGATGTTCTTTTGAGCCTTGCCAGATTTTTTGGCGGCCTTACCGCTGGTCTTGGGCGGCATGATAGACTGTTGAAGAATTCAAAGTAAGATATAAATTACAGACAGGCGTACCGTACGACTGTCGGTTGGCTTCTGATAAATGGGAACGACCGCGATTCTGTTTTATTCCGATCGGGTATAGCAGTACGCTACGGTTTGCGCCAGCGTCTCTATCTAAAATACACCAATGGCAGGGCGCGCGAGCAATAGCGCTCTGACCTTAGACCCGCCCCTTTGGCGGGGCAGCGGGGGACGGGGGGGAATTAAAATATCTCTCTCGCGCCAAGCAACTCACTTTTCAGAACCATTTATTTTACAGACTAGGCATGCTCCATATGTTTTTTTTTTTTTTTTATGTTGTTACATTACTTTTGTTTTAAAATACAATAATTACAGCCTATAAGATTTTTTGATCTCTCTCATAGGTAGTAAAAATAAATATTATTTTAATAAAAAACTAATGAAAAGTCTGCTGTTAATAGATGACAAAATTAAATATTTAGTGTACTTCCAATGTGATCCTAAATCCAAATTAAGACAAGTAAAGGAAAAATCAACTAAGATCAATTAACCAAGCTTAATTAACTAAGATTAATTAACTAAGATTAATTAAGATTAACGTTACCTATCACAATTCGGAAATTATTAACTCTACACGTGTTTCGCCTAAACACACAAGGCATCATCAGGAGATGCTGAATCTTCGAACGACAAGTCGAGAGTAAGTCTGCTGTTACTGCGGTTTAGGCTCGGTTGGGCAGTGTTGAAAGAAGAAAGTTTTAATGCCGCGTTTAATAAATAGTTAACAAACTGGCTAAAGATAATGCATTATACTTACTTATACTGGTCATACGGTCAAAGGAAGTGCAATTCAATTATTGTTCTCGATAATGACTTTAACCAGTGTGAAACAATTCGTCAATGTGAAACTTTTCAATTTGTCGTGCCGTAATAGCACATAAATTATTTAGTTAGATGTATATTGTGGCCCTGAAAAGGGCCGTTTGTATGGTGTATCGCTATATCATATATTAATAATGACAGCGATAGCGATGTGCGGGGAGAGCTTCTTATGCTTTCTTCTCGGTCTTCTTTGGCAGCAGAACCGCTTGGATGTTCGGCAACACACCACCCTGTGCGATGGTGACACCGGACAGGAGCTTGTTCAACTCCTCGTCGTTTCTGATCGCCAGTTGCAAGTGACGAGGAATGATCCTGGTCTTCTTGTTGTCCCTCGCGGCGTTGCCGGCCAACTCCAACACTTCGGCGGCCAGGTATTCCATCACGGCGGCGAGGTACACGGGAGCACCGGCGCCGACGCGCTCTGCATAATTACCATTACGCAGGAGACGATGGATACGACCCACGGGAAACTGAAGTCCGGCACGGTTGGAACGGGACTTTGCCTTTCCCTTGACTTTGCCGCCTTTACCACGTCCGGACATTGTTAAAAGATTGTTTGATTGAAGCGAGATAAATCAAAACGTACGATGCGTACGTGTATACCGTATGACGATCGAGCGCAAACAGTGCGCCGAGCCGAGCCGAATTTCTTTATATATACAAAAGGGATGGTCGCTCGGTTCGCGAGTGCGATAGCGCGCTAACGATGCATTACGGCGGACCAATGAAATGCGTCAAAATCATGAGTCAATGAGCTTTGTTTCCTCGTGGATTATGAATTTTTAGCTATTTGTTAAAAACATAATAATTAAGTATGTATGTAAATGTAAAACGAAATGTACATTATTTATAATCAAGTACGTTTAACTACAATTTAAATCTTATAAGTACTTGATTTATTAAAATATTGGTACTAAGTAATTATAATTATAGGTATACTACTACTATAAGTAAGTAAGTATGTTCATTGTTAATTTTAAGAAGTTCCAAGTAGGCATAAGGCAGTCGGCAGTCGGTGAAGAGAGAGAGAAGAGAAGAGATAAATAAATAATAATGTAGATTATTGATACCTATGTATTGCGATGTGAATGAATATTATAGGGTTATATATAATACATATGTAGCTGGTGGTGGTGCGTGCGGGGTATAGTTTGTTGTGTATATATTAATTAATAGTAAGTAATATTGATTTGACCGTTTGTTGTTTTCCGGTTGTGTGTGTGTGCGTGCGACTTTCGTGTGTGTAGTAATTTTATAGTGTCATCGATGGTGAAACAAATTATTTAATTTTTTTTGAAACGTATGTTAGCCCTGAAAAGGGCTTTTTGTTGCGAGGTGGGGGGGTGTGCGATGACGCGCGCGCGCGCCCCACGCAAGCTGACCGGACGCGCCAGACGACACTGGTCACTCACTTCTTGGAGGCGGATGTCTTCTTGGCGGCGGTGGCCTTCTTGGTCGGCGTAGCGGCGGCCCTCTTCGGTTTGGGAGCTTTCGGCTTCTTAGTAGGAGGCTTGGTGGTCTTTTTCGCCTTGGGGGCGGCGGCGGCGGCCTTGCCCTTGGCGGGCGCGGCGGCTTTCTTCGCGGCGGGCTTCTTCTTGGCGGCGGCGGCTTTCTTGTCTTTAGTCGCGGCGCTAGGCTTCGATTTGGCCGGCGAGGCGGAAGCGGCGGCGGCGGCGGCGGCCTTCCTGCCCCTGCCGGAGGCGGGCGCGGCCGCGGCGGCCTTCTTCGACTTGGCGGCGGCGGTCTCCTTTTTCTCGGCGGATTTTTTCTTTTCGCCGCCGGCGGGCTTCTTGGCGCCTGAAGATTTCGACTCGAGCTTGAAACTGCCCGACGCGCCCTTGCCCTTGGTCTGGATCAGCGTACCGGATTCGACGGCGCTCTTCAGATATTTTCTGATGAACGGCGCCAGCTTCTCCGCGTCCACCTTGTACTGGGCGGCGATGTATTTCTTGATCGCCTTCAGCGACGACCCGCTGCGCTCCTTCAACTCCTTGATGGCGCTGTTGACCATTTCGGAAGTTTTCGGGTGCGTGGGTTTCGCTTTAGGCTTCTTAACGCCGGCGCCGGCTGACGCCTTCGGCTTCTTCGCGGGCGTAGCCGGAGCGGGGGTTTCGGCTGCTACTGCTGTGTCTGCCATTATGTATGATGAGTTTGTTGTAGGTAAACAACGTAACGTACGGTACGAGAAAGCACGTAAGTAAAGCTTCAAACAAAAACTTAAACGTAAAATTTTCAAGGAAAATTTGGTACCTGTTCTGAACTTTACCGTAAAGACGTCACCGCAGCCGATATACGATTTCTCGTAGCAACACTCGTGACTTTTCACTAACACCGCTCTGATTAAATAGCACTTTTTTAATATTTCAATACTGAATGATTCACTTTAATTATTTGATATGAAACATTTTGAACCCGACCGCGATCTGAGTAAACTTTTGACCGCGTCACGTGTACCGTTCACGTTATACAAATGATTAATCGAGCCGCTCGTGGCGCGCGCAAGCTCGGCTCGAGTTTAAAATTGAATTTTCTCTATAAAATCAAAATTTTCTACACATTTCACGCGATAGATAAACGACAAAGATATCGTTTTCAATATATACATAATAAGTCGTGTAAATTTTCACGTATTTATGTTAAAAATCGTCCGATATTTTGATGCTCGTAAAACAGCTCGCCCAGTTTCCGCAGAATCGTACAGAAGCGATCGTATTCGGCCTGAAAGTATCATATTGTAATTTGTTTTATAAATGAAACACTAATCAATGTTATTAATTCACTTATTTAACATAATTCAATATACAATAGTGTTACTTGCCACTAACTAACCGAGTTGGTTTGAACACACAGCTCTGCGAGTGAGACGCAGTTTCATTCGCATACTACAATTTATGATAATTTATAATGGCTCGTAACTACGCAGTCTAGCAGATATATAATGTACACGCTTACTGAACCAAAATGAGTAATTATCAAACAAACAAAAAAAAAAAACATAAATAAGTAATAATAATAATAATGTATGTACCTAACTCTAAAGTACTAATCGTGTGCACATTGAATAGTAGATATATCTACTTAGATACTTCTTTACTAACTTCGTAGAAATTACATTTTTTTTTTTTTTGTTTTCATCTACTGTCTACAAATTTGTTAGCTGTTAACTATGTATGTAACATTATATGTAAAATAAAATAATTTCGTGATATACCTAAGTAATATTTAAAATAAACTTGCACGATGGAGTAGAGAGATGGATGGAATAGAGAGCAAGTTACACTTACAAAGATATGTAGCGCACCTACATAGGTAATATAATATTATTATGATATAATACATAGGTAGGTACCTAGTCAGTTTATTTTTATTATATATTATTTCAGTTTTATTATTTCAGTTTTATTACATAGGTACCTCTATATATAATTTACTGATACGAGCATTTATTTGAATGAATATTATTAGTTAACTGATTTTATATAATTACTTATATTAAATTATTATGAATGCTTCTTGCTGCCGATTGTTGATTCATGTGTATTTGTAATATACTTTTATGTGATGTGTGTTATATTAATTCATCGATGTGAAACCAAAATTAATTAATAATAGAACAACATGCGGCCCTGAAAAGGGCCTTTTTGTTTATGTATGTATATGCACGTGTAGCGCGCGCATACACAGACGGACCGACGACGACGGCTTAGCCTCCGAAACCGTACAGGGTGCGTCCCTGACGTTTCAGGGCGTACACCACGTCCATGGCGGTGACGGTTTTCCTCTTGGCGTGCTCGGTGTAGGTGACGGCGTCGCGGATCACGTTCTCGAGGAACACCTTGAGCACACCGCGAGTCTCCTCGTAGATAAGACCGGAGATACGCTTCACGCCGCCTCTGCGCGCCAGACGACGGATGGCGGGCTTCGTGATACCCTGGATGTTATCGCGGAGCACTTTCCTGTGACGCTTGGCGCCACCTTTCCCCAGACCTTTTCCTCCTTTACCGCGACCGGTCATCTTGAAAGTATAGAGTTTTCTTGATTTTTAATAAACGACGGCGACGTACTGCCACACAAGCACACACACACGATGCGGCGAACGACTGTGACACCGCATCGAGCGACTTACGCTTATATTTATATGAAATCGTCATGTGAGAGACGTACTGTTCATAGTTAGAGCGAGAAAGGTATAAGTATTATTCCCCGCATACCCCTCGAGGGGGGGCCCGGTTGGCTCACGAAACGATGCAATATTATTAATATTATTTTATGTAAATTAAAATAAAATCTTCAATATATATGAGCTTTATGTACCTATATAATTTGTGTTATATCACAATTAACAAAAAAAAAAAAAAATTGTACTTAGGTACTATCTATCTATCTAAATAAATAATATAGGTAATATAATATATCAATGCTCATATAGAAAATCACGAGAATGTGCTCGTTGCTATATATCTTATGATGATATTCCATGAAAAATATCTATTCTATATCTACATATGTAGTTGAATTATTTTAGTAATATATTTATTAAGTATATTAGGTATGCCAACTAACTATATTCAGCGAGCTGTGAGTTCAGTAGTGCATGCGTATGTGAATCAAGTAGTATTTAATTAACCTCTATGAATGAATAGGTGCGTAACTACGTTACTAACAAATTGTAAAGTAATAATAATAATATTATTATTATGTGTATCGTACAGTAACCATTTAAATTGTTGCGACTTCGATTGTGAAAGATTCAGTAAGTATATGAAACTATTTCTCGCATGAGTGCATGAAACTTGTGTGGCCCTGAAAAGGGCCGTTTTGTTTGTAATATAGCGCAGCATAGCTTGCAGAGAAGCAACGCGGCCAGATCTCGAGAAGAGATCTAGGCGCGCTCGCCGCGGATTCTGCGCGCCAGCTGAATATCCTTGGGCATGATGGTGACGCGCTTGGCGTGGATGGCGCACAGGTTGGTGTCTTCGAACAGGCCGACGAGGTAAGCCTCGCTGGCCTCCTGCAGGGCCATCACGGCGGAGCTCTGGAAGCGGAGATCGGTCTTGAAGTCTTGAGCAATTTCACGCACCAGACGCTGGAACGGCAACTTGCGGATCAGCAGTTCCGTGCTCTTCTGGTAACGACGGATCTCACGCAGAGCAACAGTTCCGGGCCTGTAACGATGGGGCTTCTTCACTCCTCCGGTGGCGGGTGCGCTCTTGCGCGCAGCCTTGGTGGCGAGCTGTTTACGGGGCGCCTTACCACCGGTGGATTTACGAGCGGTCTGCTTGGTACGGGCCATTTTGATTTGATAACGTAAATAAAGTAAGCGAACGGATGCGGGCGACACGAACGAACGACGACACGCGAATGTTTAAAAAATCCCCTTACGACCCACGTATATATTTATACTAAAACTCACGAGCGTCTTTGTATCGCCATCTCGCTCACGCGTTCTCAGTCTGTCACATTCCCTCTTTGCCTGACGCGCCGCGCCTCCAGCCGGCCGGTCATGCACATTTTTCATTTTCATAATACATAGTATTAACTACATACAGCAAAATTTGGAGCTAAAAATATTTAACTCTAGATCATTAACGACGACGCGAATTTTCAGCTAATCTCTATTCGACCCGTTGCACTTGCTAGATCCACAGTATAGGGGTAAGTGTATATTATATATAATTAATTATTAACGATAGATATACCTACTGACGACAGAGATATATTATTTTTTTAAATCAATATTTAAATTTAAATACATACACAACATAGCAATAGGTAGGTACAATTAAATTGAAATGTTCAAATAAAACCTCTTTACAAATATAATTAAATTGTCGTTGAATGTAACGAAATTCTATCTAGGTAGGTATCTTACCGAGCTAACTACGTTAATGTATAATAAATAGTATTGGCACTAAGTATGTTCTCAATCGGTATGTACTTACTATATGGATTTTTGGTATGTAGGTATATAGATAATATAGTAGAAAACATAAGTTTAGATTCTCATATTATAACGAATAAAAATTTTTGTAGTTAAATCTTTTTTTTTTTTAAAGACTTTTATGTAAATTCTACTAAATGTATGTATGTATGTAATGGTAATATGACTTTTACGTGATCCGTTCATTCGAATGAAACCATTTCACACATATTGTGTATATGTGTGTGCGTATATAGAATAATTTTGTGGCCCTGAAAAGGGCCGTTTGTTGTGCGTTGAACGCTACACGTTCGGCGCTATGTTCACTTGGAGCTGGTGTACTTGGTGACGGCCTTTGTGCCCTCGCTGACAGCGTGCTTGGCCAGCTCGCCGGGCAGCAGGAGCCTCACGGAGGTCTGCACCTCCCTCGATGTGATGGTGGAACGCTTGTTGTAATGGGCGAGGCGTGAAGCTTCGGCGGCGATGCGTTCGAAGATGTCGTTCACGAACGAGTTCATGATCGACATGGCCTTGCTGGAGATACCGGTGTCCGGGTGGACCTGCTTGAGCACCTTGTAGATGTAGATGGCGTAACTCTCCTTCCTCTTGTGCTTCTTCTTCCTTTTGTCGGTCTTGGACATGTTCTTTTGAGCCTTGCCAGATTTTTTGGCGGCCTTACCGCTGGTCTTGGGCGGCATGATAGACTGTTGAAGAATTCAAAGTAAGATATAAATTACAGACAGGCGTACCGTACGACTGTCGGTTGGCTTCTGATAAATGGGATTTTTTTTTTTTTTTTTTTTTTTTTTTTTTTTTTTTTTTTTTTTTTTTTTTTGATAATGACTATGCTGTTGGCCTGAGGGGCCTCTACAGCGACACCGGACAAGTGGCTGGGCGCTGATGGCGCCGGGCCAGAGTTTGTTGTTATGGGTGACTTGCTCCAAGGGCACCTCTAGAGGTACGAACCTCGGCTTGGACCGTCACCAGAGTAGGGGGAGACCGGGTTGCCCTGTTAGTCCCAGAAGGGGAGCAAACTAAGGCCCTAATGTTTGTTAAACTGATTGATTATTTGGAGAGAATCGATTTGACCTGAGGGGTCGGCCACCACGCCGGCGGGGGCGGAATCGGGGACGTGTCGTTGCACTACTAAGCTGGCGTTGGTACCCGGGACCAATGCCGAAGACGGGGTGCGTGTTACCGCCGGAATTGTTGTGAGAAGGGGAGGAGCCTAGAGCAGCCGAGATAACGGCTGCTATTGGGTCGTCCGGATCGACCAAAGCGTGCTTTGGGCGTCTACGAAGGAGCTCACGGCCCGGAGTTGGGTCCGTGGAATAGTCGGAGGCTTGGACTACGAGAGGGTTTGGGTGATGGGGGGCGGCGTCAAAGTAACGACGAGAGGCGTGTTTCATCCACTGTGGGATGGAGGGAAGTTGTAGGTCGCAATGTAGGTCAGCGTTGCGCATGAACCACTCTGCGCCTGTTGCTTGACGAATGAAACGGTTTTGGAGTTTTTGAAGGGGCTCTAGAACATAGCTAGGCCTGTGGGCGAATACAACAGAGGAGTACGTGAGGACAGGGCGGATGCAAGTTTTGTAGATTGTCACCTTATTTCTAAGGGACAATTTACTCCTAGCGCAAATCATTGGATACAAACGACCCAGGAAGAAAGCCGCTCTGTTGCGGACTATCGAGATATGTTTCGAAAATGACAGTTGACTATCAAGAGTGACACCTAGATACTTGGTCGTTTTGACCCAAGGGACGGTCGTACCGTTTAGGCGGATTGAAGTTGGTGGCTCAAAACGGTGGGCAATCGTAGAAAAGCGCATGGCTGCGCTTTTTTCCGGATTCACCGTTATTCCCCACAACTTGAACCAGTCGCCTAACTGGTTGAGAGCCTTTTGAAGCCGCGGGATGGTGAGGTTACGTTTCCAGCCTCTAGAGTAGAGGGCGGTATCGTCAGCAAATAGGGCGATCTCTACATGTGGAGAGCGAGGGATGTCACTAGTAAACAAAGTGAAGAGAACGGGAGCGAGCACCGAGCCCTGGGGGACGCCGGCTTGTATTCTCCTAGGAGAAGAGAGGTCACCTTCTACCTTGTAGCGAAAACTGCGAGCCCTGAGATAGTCAGAGATTATTAATACGAGACGGTCTGGGAAGCGGAGTTGATACAATTTGTATAACAGTCCGTTATGCCAGACTTTATCAAAAGCTTTTGCGACGTCTAGGAAGACCGCGTAGGTCGCCTGGGAGCTCCGGAGGGGCTTATTGTTGAAGCCTTCGAGTATGTACTCCGTGATGCGGTGTACTTGTTGAGGGCAGGAGTGCCTAGCTCGGAAACCAAACTGTTCGTTAGGGAGGAGATTGTTGGCGTGTACGTGGGACCATATGCGACTCAGGAGGAGACGTTCGTAGACTTTACCGAGAGTGCTGAGGAGACTGATAGGTCGATAGCTAGAGGGCTCGGACGCCTTCTTGCCTGGCTTGTGGATTCCGATGACATTGGCGCATTTCCAAGCGTCAGGGAACATGCAGTTTTTCAGGGCTGCATTGAAAATACTAACTAAGAGATGTATTAAGGGAGGAGAGAAGTGCTTGAGCACTGTGTTATTTATGCCGTCAGCGCCCGGCGCTTTACGAGCACGGAGTTTTTTAATGACTAAGACCACTTCAGAGGTGGAGATAGGCTTCAGGGGAGGGTCAGAAGGGGGAGTGCAAGATTTGAGTTCAATCTGCCTATCGACCTTTTCGAGGTGTTTTGGATCAATAAGTCCAAACGAAGGAGAACATTGTGATTCGAGGCTGTCGGCGAGACACTCTGCCTTTTCCTCGTCCGTGAAAGCGGGCTGGCGGTTGGGACGGTTAAGCGGTGGTAACGAAGTGACCGTGCCATCTGATTTTAGGGAACGTGCTAACTTCCAAAAGGCTTGGTGGGTTGGATCGATTGTCGAGAGAAGGTCCTCCCACTTCTGATTACGGAGTTCACTCATACGGCGTTTTACGGCACGCTCGTAGTACCGCAGAGTGGCTCTGTTATCTTCGGTGCGATTCCAATCGAAAGCTCTCATGGCCGCGTTCTTGGCTCTCAGTAGCTCTCTCGCGTCCTCTGGGAGGGCCCAGCGTTGGAGATCCTCCGCTGGGATTCTCTTAGAGGATTTGCCTATGGCGTTTGTGAGGTGGCTAGTGAGAGCGTCGATCGAACGATTAACATCGTCAACAGTTATAATGTCATCGGGTAGACTGTCAAGTTGTGGAGTGTTTATGGACTTTAGAGTCTCCTCTAGTGTCCGCCAATCCACTACTTGTCTTGTCTGCGTGATGCGTTGAGAAGGCTCGGGCCCTAAGCGCATAACTACAGGTCTATGGTCGGATGACAATTCGTGGAACACTTCTATGGAACGCAACTGTAAGGTTACGTTTCTTAAAAGTGCCATGTCAAGTACGTCGGGTCTGTGTTCCAAGAATGTTGGAAAATGTGTGGGAGCACTGGGAGGGATGACCTCGAAGCCTAGTGATTCCGAGAGAGAATAGAGACGGTGGCCATGTACTCTGGTGTCATTACAACCCCAAAGAACATGTTTGCTATTGAAATCTCCTGCCAAGATGACCGAGTTGTCTAGCGAGAAAAGAGCCTCAAAATCCGAGTCTAATAATTTCCTATTACCAGAGAGGTAGCAAGAAGCAATAGTGATTGGCGGATGGCCAGTGAGAGCTAGGCGGCAACACGACGCTTCGAGTTGTTCGAGAGGCGGGGTGTCTATTGGGACGCAATGCAGGGAGTTTCTGTAATAGATGAGAGTGCCGCCTCCATTAGAAGAGGTCCTATCATTGCGCACTAGCCGGTAATTAGCGATATTAGGATCGCGCTTACCCGGCTTTAGAAAAGTCTCCTGAATAAGAAAAATATCAACTTGATGAGCTGATAGAAAGTTAGCGATAGCAGGACGCTGATCTCCTCGGGAGTCAGAATTGAGACAGTTCGCGTTGAAAAACGCTAACGTGAACGCGTGGGGTCTAGTTCGTTTAGATGTACTATCCATAGTAGTGCCTAAAGGGGAGTGGATTGGATACTTCTTATGGCGCGGAAGACGTCAGGGTATTCAGCCATTAGACGGAGCACCGCGAGTTGGTCGTGAGACACCTCCTCGATCTTGAGCGCAATCTCATTGACTCGATCGATGTCCACGATGTTTGCTAGGTGGAAGACGAGGTTAAGGCCGCTCTGGGAAGGGCCGAGAGAGGCAGGCTTTGCCGGAGGCATCGCTTTGGGCTTTGCCAAAGGCATCGCCTTGGGCTTTGCCGAAGGCATCGCTTGAGGCAACAGAGATTTGGTTTGGCTGGGGGCCGAGCTAGCTGGTTGGACTGAAGCGGCACGTGCATGCCATGCGTTGACGGCGGGCGGCGGGGCCGGGACAAACTTGGGTGCGGGCGGGGCCGAGGTAGATGGGGTGAAGGTTACACCCTTTTGGGAGGCTTTCGGTTTGCGAGAGCCAGTGGTGGGCTTAGCGAGCGCGGACCTGCGAGTCTTTGGGGCCTTGGGACAGCCACGGTAGTTGGCGGTGTGTCCCACGGTCCCGCAGAGCACGCAAGAAGGAGGGGTCGGGTCGTCCTTTTTGCGGGAGCATTCCGATGTATTGTGCTCACCGGCACATTTGACGCAACGGGGTTTGGCGAAGCAAAAACGGGCCGCATGACCATAAAACTGGCAACGATGGCACTGGGACGGAGCACCTTTGCGGTGGGGGGTTTCAACCGAAATCCCCGAGAGGTTGCACACTGACTTTAAATTGAAGATGTCCTTGGCCTCCTGAGACTTCGTGAGAACCACGAGGATGAGATCGAAGGGAGTGCGGTCCCTTCGGAAGAGACGGTGTAGTTCGAGCACCGGGAAGCCCTGCTTGATGAGATCCTCGCGGATAAGCTCCACGGGAATCTCTTTGGGCAGGCCTCTGATTATGACTCGCAGCACTTGCTGATCCTCAAGTGCATACGTGTGGAACCCGATGTGGTCCTCACGCAGGCACTTGGTGATAATTCGGTGGTCACCGGACGAAGCCAACGATAATTTGATGCCCGCTGCGCCGGATTTGGCAGTGGTTATGACCACTCCCTTTTCCTTCGCGAGTCGGGTAACTCGTTCCCATTTTGCCTTATCTTGGATAAAAATAGGCGGAGGCGGCTTGGTGGACTTAGCAGCGGGTTGGCTGCTAGGGCAGGCGGACTTGGGCGGGGGGGCAATGGGGTCTGAACTAGGGCGCTTTTTCCCTTTTGTAACTAAAGTGAATCCGTCCTCGGGAGAGGAGGGAGAATCAGCCATGTCTAAGACATGCTGTTGAGGGTAACGAGGCGCGATATCCTCGTTGGCGGGGGGCGCAGGGCCAGAGCGCTTCGGGGAGCGCGAGCGGGGACACGAGCGGGATCGTGAGCGGGGACACGAGCGAGATCGCGAGCGGGGGCACGAGCGGGAGCGCGAGCGGGAGAGCGAGCGGGAGGGCGAGCGGGATCGCGAGTGGGAGCGCGAGCGGGATCGCGGGCGAGACGAAACGCGAACTTGATTGTTCGCACGAGCCTGTGCGCGGAGGAGGGCATCTTTTTCGTGGATCAACCTAGCCTCGAAAGAAGCTAGGGTGATGCCGAAGTGCTTGAGGGTCTTAATTTGGATCGATGTTAGGGACATGACGAATATATAGATAGTGCAACGACAATATAACGGACTGACCTAGGTGTTCTCGGGCGGTGGCGGCGGCAGGGGGATGTGACGCAAAAGTTCGTCACTAGCACAGTCAGTTCGTCACTAACACTAACACTGAGTCCAGAGTCCAGAGTCCAGAGTCACTGAGCACAGCACTGCACAGCACTGAGGGCGGCGCGTTGGGTGCGCGCGAGTTGGCCAGATCGGATGGCCGGAGATGCACGAGCAATGCTCGGCACTGCGGGTGGCGCGGCGACTGCGCGCGAGTGAGCAAGTGAACGGGCGGAGCGAGACGTGCGAACGGAGCGGCGGATGCCGCGCGAATGATGTGCGCCGAGCCGAGCCGAATTTCTTTATATATACAAAAGGGATGGTCGCTCGGTTCGCGAGTGCGATAGCGCGCTAACGATGCATTACGGCGGACCAATGAAATGCGTCAAAATCATGAGTCAATGAGCTTTGTTTCCTCGTGGATTATGAATTTTTAGCTATTTGTTAAAAACATAATAATTAAGTATGTATGTAAATGTAAAACGAAATGTACATTATTTATAATCAAGTACGTTTAACTACAATTTAAATCTTATAAGTACTTGATTTATTAAAATATTGGTACTAAGTAATTATAATTATAGGTATACTACTACTATAAGTAAGTAAGTATGTTCATTGTTAATTTTAAGAAGTTCCAAGTAGGCATAAGGCAGTCGGCAGTCGGTGAAGAGAGAGAGAAGAGAAGAGATAAATAAATAATAATGTAGATTATTGATACCTATGTATTGCGATGTGAATGAATATTATAGGGTTATATATAATACATATGTAGCTGGTGGTGGTGCGTGCGGGGTATAGTTTGTTGTGTATATATTAATTAATAGTAAGTAATATTGATTTGACCGTTTGTTGTTTTCCGGTTGTGTGTGTGTGCGTGCGACTTTCGTGTGTGTAGTAATTTTATAGTGTCATCGATGGTGAAACAAATTATTTAATTTTTTTTGAAACGTATGTTAGCCCTGAAAAGGGCTTTTTGTTGCGAGGTGGGGGGGTGTGCGATGACGCGCGCGCGCGCCCCACGCAAGCTGACCGGACGCGCCAGACGACACTGGTCACTCACTTCTTGGAGGCGGATGTCTTCTTGGCGGCGGTGGCCTTCTTGGTCGGCGTAGCGGCGGCCCTCTTCGGTTTGGGAGCTTTCGGCTTCTTAGTAGGAGGCTTGGTGGTCTTTTTCGCCTTGGGGGCGGCGGCGGCGGCCTTGCCCTTGGCGGGCGCGGCGGCTTTCTTCGCGGCGGGCTTCTTCTTGGCGGCGGCGGCTTTCTTGTCTTTAGTCGCGGCGCTAGGCTTCGATTTGGCCGGCGAGGCGGAAGCGGCGGCGGCGGCGGCGGCCTTCCTGCCCCTGCCGGAGGCGGGCGCGGCCGCGGCGGCCTTCTTCGACTTGGCGGCGGCGGTCTCCTTTTTCTCGGCGGATTTTTTCTTTTCGCCGCCGGCGGGCTTCTTGGCGCCTGAAGATTTCGACTCGAGCTTGAAACTGCCCGACGCGCCCTTGCCCTTGGTCTGGATCAGCGTACCGGATTCGACGGCGCTCTTCAGATATTTTCTGATGAACGGCGCCAGCTTCTCCGCGTCCACCTTGTACTGGGCGGCGATGTATTTCTTGATCGCCTTCAGCGACGACCCGCTGCGCTCCTTCAACTCCTTGATGGCGCTGTTGACCATTTCGGAAGTTTTCGGGTGCGTGGGTTTCGCTTTAGGCTTCTTAACGCCGGCGCCGGCTGACGCCTTCGGCTTCTTCGCGGGCGTAGCCGGAGCGGGGGTTTCGGCTGCTACTGCTGTGTCTGCCATTATGTATGATGAGTTTGTTGTAGGTAAACAACGTAACGTACGGTACGAGAAAGCACGTAAGTAAAGCTTCAAACAAAAACTTAAACGTAAACTGCCTGACTGACTTCTTCTTCCACGTACCGCTGGGCGGTGGTGGGAGCCTGCCTCGAGGCATCCCTCTTTGCAGGGGCTGGGCTCCGCGGCACTCTGGCCGCGGGGAATTACACGTTTAAGTTGGAACTGTAGTTAATTTAACGTTAATTTGTTAACTACAATTTTTGTTCTGCACCTGGGTGCAGTTTGGGGTGGTGCTGTAGGGGATGGTGGCGTCCCAGATGGCTGCGCTGTCGCTGCAGGAAGAGCTGCCTCCTCGTCCTGCAGGAGGTCTCGTGGAAGGGCGCGCCATCTTCTAGTGGACGTTTCTGGAGGCCGCGCATGCAGTGGCGCGAGTCCCTGCAGGTGCTTTTGTGACCCGTTGTCTGCTCTGTCGAACATCTTCCGCGACAAACGGGTCACAAAACTTTTGATGGGCTCGATGCGGAGGTCCCTGGCGAGAACGTCATTTCGGACGTACTTTCCGGCCCCGGCGATCATACGCAGCGTTACATTCTGCACTGTCTGGAGGGTCTTCCTGCGCGCCTCAGACAGCAGAGGGTACCACGCTGGCGCTGCGTAGGTCAGCCTAGACCGGATGTAAGTTTTGTAGATGCTCGTCCTCGTCCTAAGGGCGAGCTTGGCTTGGAGGATGGGGCGTAATTGGGCTCTTGCCGCTTTGGCCTGGTTTGCTGCGTGCCGCGTCTGGATGTCCATCTTCAGGCCCCGGTCGATGGTGATCCCCAGGTACTTGACTGTCGGCATCCACTCCAGCTGTTGTCCCCGCAGCCGCAGATTTTCTGGCATTTTCCTTTGGTGGCTGAACAGTATGGCTTGCGTCTTCGCCACGTTGACCGCCATCCGCCATCTGTCCAGCCACTCGGGCAGGGCATCCAGCACCCTTTGGATGCGAAGGCACGCGATCTTGGCACTTCGTGCCGATGCGAAGTAGGCACTGTCATCGGCAAAGAGTGCCAGGGTTCGTTAAACGTAAAATTTTCAAGGAAAATTTGGTACCTGTTCTGAACTTTACCGTAAAGACGTCACCGCAGCCGATATACGATTTCTCGTAGCAACACTCGTGACTTTTCACTAACACCGCTCTGATTAAATAGCACTTTTTTAATATTTCAATACTGAATGATTCACTTTAATTATTTGATATGAAACATTTTGAACCCGACCGCGATCTGAGTAAACTTTTGACCGCGTCACGTGTACCGTTCACGTTATACAAATGATTAATCGAGCCGCTCGTGGCGCGCGCAAGCTCGGCTCGAGTTTAAAATTGAATTTTCTCTATAAAATCAAAATTTTCTACACATTTCACGCGATAGATAAACGACAAAGATATCGTTTTCAATATATACATAATAAGTCGTGTAAATTTTCACGTATTTATGTTAAAAATCGTCCGATATTTTGATGCTCGTAAAACAGCTCGCCCAGTTTCCGCAGAATCGTACAGAAGCGATCGTATTCGGCCTGAAAGTATCATATTGTAATTTGTTTTATAAATGAAACACTAATCAATGTTATTAATTCACTTATTTAACATAATTCAATATACAATAGTGTTACTTGCCACTAACTAACCGAGTTGGTTTGAACACACAGCTCTGCGAGTGAGACGCAGTTTCATTCGCATACTACAATTTATGATAATTTATAATGGCTCGTAACTACGCAGTCTAGCAGATATATAATGTACACGCTTACTGAACCAAAATGAGTAATTATCAAACAAACAAAAAAAAAAAACATAAATAAGTAATAATAATAATAATGTATGTACCTAACTCTAAAGTACTAATCGTGTGCACATTGAATAGTAGATATATCTACTTAGATACTTCTTTACTAACTTCGTAGAAATTACATTTTTTTTTTTTTTGTTTTCATCTACTGTCTACAAATTTGTTAGCTGTTAACTATGTATGTAACATTATATGTAAAATAAAATAATTTCGTGATATACCTAAGTAATATTTAAAATAAACTTGCACGATGGAGTAGAGAGATGGATGGAATAGAGAGCAAGTTACACTTACAAAGATATGTAGCGCACCTACATAGGTAATATAATATTATTATGATATAATACATAGGTAGGTACCTAGTCAGTTTATTTTTATTATATATTATTTCAGTTTTATTATTTCAGTTTTATTACATAGGTACCTCTATATATAATTTACTGATACGAGCATTTATTTGAATGAATATTATTAGTTAACTGATTTTATATAATTACTTATATTAAATTATTATGAATGCTTCTTGCTGCCGATTGTTGATTCATGTGTATTTGTAATATACTTTTATGTGATGTGTGTTATATTAATTCATCGATGTGAAACCAAAATTAATTAATAATAGAACAACATGCGGCCCTGAAAAGGGCCTTTTTGTTTATGTATGTATATGCACGTGTAGCGCGCGCATACACAGACGGACCGACGACGACGGCTTAGCCTCCGAAACCGTACAGGGTGCGTCCCTGACGTTTCAGGGCGTACACCACGTCCATGGCGGTGACGGTTTTCCTCTTGGCGTGCTCGGTGTAGGTGACGGCGTCGCGGATCACGTTCTCGAGGAACACCTTGAGCACACCGCGAGTCTCCTCGTAGATAAGACCGGAGATACGCTTCACGCCGCCTCTGCGCGCCAGACGACGGATGGCGGGCTTCGTGATACCCTGGATGTTATCGCGGAGCACTTTCCTGTGACGCTTGGCGCCACCTTTCCCCAGACCTTTTCCTCCTTTACCGCGACCGGTCATCTTGAAAGTATAGAGTTTTCTTGATTTTTAATAAACGACGGCGACGTACTGCCACACAAGCACACACACACGATGCGGCGAACGACTGTGACACCGCATCGAGCGACTTACGCTTATATTTATATGAAATCGTCATGTGAGAGACGTACTGTTCATAGTTAGAGCGAGAAAGGTATAAGTATTATTCCCCGCATACCCCTCGAGGGGGGGCCCGGTTGGCTCACGAAACGATGCAATATTATTAATATTATTTTATGTAAATTAAAATAAAATCTTCAATATATATGAGCTTTATGTACCTATATAATTTGTGTTATATCACAATTAACAAAAAAAAAAAAAAAATTGTACTTAGGTACTATCTATCTATCTAAATAAATAATATAGGTAATATAATATATCAATGCTCATATAGAAAATCACGAGAATGTGCTCGTTGCTATATATCTTATGATGATATTCCATGAAAAATATCTATTCTATATCTACATATGTAGTTGAATTATTTTAGTAATATATTTATTAAGTATATTAGGTATGCCAACTAACTATATTCAGCGAGCTGTGAGTTCAGTAGTGCATGCGTATGTGAATCAAGTAGTATTTAATTAACCTCTATGAATGAATAGGTGCGTAACTACGTTACTAACAAATTGTAAAGTAATAATAATAATATTATTATTATGTGTATCGTACAGTAACCATTTAAATTGTTGCGACTTCGATTGTGAAAGATTCAGTAAGTATATGAAACTATTTCTCGCATGAGTGCATGAAACTTGTGTGGCCCTGAAAAGGGCCGTTTTGTTTGTAATATAGCGCAGCATAGCTTGCAGAGAAGCAACGCGGCCAGATCTCGAGAAGAGATCTAGGCGCGCTCGCCGCGGATTCTGCGCGCCAGCTGAATATCCTTGGGCATGATGGTGACGCGCTTGGCGTGGATGGCGCACAGGTTGGTGTCTTCGAACAGGCCGACGAGGTAAGCCTCGCTGGCCTCCTGCAGGGCCATCACGGCGGAGCTCTGGAAGCGGAGATCGGTCTTGAAGTCTTGAGCAATTTCACGCACCAGACGCTGGAACGGCAACTTGCGGATCAGCAGTTCCGTGCTCTTCTGGTAACGACGGATCTCACGCAGAGCAACAGTTCCGGGCCTGTAACGATGGGGCTTCTTCACTCCTCCGGTGGCGGGTGCGCTCTTGCGCGCAGCCTTGGTGGCGAGCTGTTTACGGGGCGCCTTACCACCGGTGGATTTACGAGCGGTCTGCTTGGTACGGGCCATTTTGATTTGATAACGTAAATAAAGTAAGCGAACGGATGCGGGCGACACGAACGAACGACGACACGCGAATGTTTAAAAAATCCCCTTACGACCCACGTATATATTTATACTAAAACTCACGAGCGTCTTTGTATCGCCATCTCGCTCACGCGTTCTCAGTCTGTCACATTCCCTCTTTGCCTGACGCGCCGCGCCTCCAGCCGGCCGGTCATGCACATTTTTCATTTTCATAATACATAGTATTAACTACATACAGCAAAATTTGGAGCTAAAAATATTTAACTCTAGATCATTAACGACGACGCGAATTTTCAGCTAATCTCTATTCGACCCGTTGCACTTGCTAGATCCACAGTATAGGGGTAAGTGTATATTATATATAATTAATTATTAACGATAGATATACCTACTGACGACAGAGATATATTATTTTTTTAAATCAATATTTAAATTTAAATACATACACAACATAGCAATAGGTAGGTACAATTAAATTGAAATGTTCAAATAAAACCTCTTTACAAATATAATTAAATTGTCGTTGAATGTAACGAAATTCTATCTAGGTAGGTATCTTACCGAGCTAACTACGTTAATGTATAATAAATAGTATTGGCACTAAGTATGTTCTCAATCGGTATGTACTTACTATATGGATTTTTGGTATGTAGGTATATAGATAATATAGTAGAAAACATAAGTTTAGATTCTCATATTATAACGAATAAAAATTTTTGTAGTTAAATCTTTTTTTTTTTTAAAGACTTTTATGTAAATTCTACTAAATGTATGTATGTATGTAATGGTAATATGACTTTTACGTGATCCGTTCATTCGAATGAAACCATTTCACACATATTGTGTATATGTGTGTGCGTATATAGAATAATTTTGTGGCCCTGAAAAGGGCCGTTTGTTGTGCGTTGAACGCTACACGTTCGGCGCTATGTTCACTTGGAGCTGGTGTACTTGGTGACGGCCTTTGTGCCCTCGCTGACAGCGTGCTTGGCCAGCTCGCCGGGCAGCAGGAGCCTCACGGAGGTCTGCACCTCCCTCGATGTGATGGTGGAACGCTTGTTGTAATGGGCGAGGCGTGAAGCTTCGGCGGCGATGCGTTCGAAGATGTCGTTCACGAACGAGTTCATGATCGACATGGCCTTGCTGGAGATACCGGTGTCCGGGTGGACCTGCTTGAGCACCTTGTAGATGTAGATGGCGTAACTCTCCTTCCTCTTGTGCTTCTTCTTCCTTTTGTCGGTCTTGGAGATGTTCTTTTGAGCCTTGCCAGATTTTTTGGCGGCCTTACCGCTGGTCTTGGGCGGCATGATAGACTGTTGAAGAATTCAAAGTAAGATATAAATTACAGACAGGCGTACCGTACGACTGTCGGTTGGCTTCTGATAAATGGGAATTTTTTTTTTTTTTTTTTTTTTTTTTTTTTTGATAATGACTATGCTGTTGGCCTGATGGGCCTCTACAGCGACACCGGACAAGTGGCTGGGCGCTGATGGCGCCGGGCCAGAGTTTGTTGTTATGGGTGACTTGCTCCAAGGGCACCTCTAGAGGTACGAACCTCGGCTTGGACCGTCACCAGAGTAGGGGGAGACCGGGTTGCCCTGTTAGTCCCAGAAGGGGAGCAAACTAAGGCCCTAATGTTTGTTAAACTGATTGATTATTTGGAGAGAATCGATTTGACCTGAGGGGTCGGCCACCACGCCGGCGGGGGCGGAATCGGGGACGTGTCGTTGCACTACTAAGCTGGCGTTGGTACCCGGGACCAATGCCGAAGACGGGGTGCGTGTTACCGCCGGAATTGTTGTGAGAAGGGGAGGAGCCTAGAGCAGCCGAGATAACGGCTGCTATTGGGTCGTCCGGATCGACCAAAGCGTGCTTTGGGCGTCTACGAAGGAGCTCACGGCCCGGAGTTGGGTCCGTGGAATAGACGGAGGCTTGGACTACGAGAGGGTTTGGGTGATGGGGGGCGGCGTCAAAGTAACGACGAGAGGCGTGTTTCATCCACTGTGGGATGGAGGGAAGTTGTAGGTCGCAATGTAGGTCAGCGTTGCGCATGAACCACTCTGCGCCTGTTGCTTGACGAATGAAACGATTTTGGAGTTTTTGAAGAGGCTCTAGAACATAGCTAGGCCTGTGGGCGAATACAACAGAGGAGTACGTGAGGACAGGGCGGATGCAAGTTTTGTAGATTGTCACCTTATTTCTAAGGGACAATTTACTCCTAGCGCAAATCATTGGATACAAACGACCCAGGAAGAAAGCCGCTCTGTTGCGGACTATCGAGATATGTTTCGAAAATGACAGTTGACTATCAAGAGTGACACCTAGATACTTGGTCGTTTTGACCCAAGGGACGGTCGTACCGTTTAGGCGGATTGAAGTTGGAGGCTCAAAACGGTGGGCAATCGTAGAAAAGCGCATGGCTGCGCTTTTTTCCGGATTCACCGTTATTCCCCACAACTTGAACCAGTCGCCTAGCTGGTTGAGAGCCTTTTGAAGCCGCGGGATGGTGAGGTTACGTTTCCAGCCTCTAGAGTAGAGGGCGGTATCGTCAGCAAAAAGGGCGATCTCTACATGTGGAGAGCGAGGGATGTCACTAGTGAACAAAGTGAAGAGAACGGGAGCGAGCACCGAGCCCTGGGGGACGCCGGCTTGTATTCTCCTAGGAGAAGAGAGGTCACCTTCTACCTTGTAGCGAAAACTGCGAGCCCTGAGATAGTCAGAGATTATTAATACGAGACGGTCTGGGAAGCGGAGTTGATACAATTTGTATAACAGTCCGTTGTGCCAGACTTTATCAAAAGCTTTTGCGACGTCTAGGAAGACCGCGTAGGTCGCCTGGGAGCTCCGGAGGGGCTTATTGTTGAAGCCTTCGAGTATGTACTCCGTGATGCGGTGTACTTGTTGAGGGCAGGAGTGCCTAGCTCGGAAACCAAACTGTTCGTTAGGGAGGAGATTGTTGGCGTGTACGTGGGACCATATGCGACTCAGGAGGAGACGTTCGTAGACTTTACCGAGAGTGCTGAGGAGACTGATAGGTCGATAGCTAGAGGGCTCGGACGCCTTCTTGCCTGGCTTGTGGATTCCGATGACATTGGCGCATTTCCAAGCGTCAGGGAACATGCAGTTTTTCAGGGCTGCATTGAAAATACTAACTAAGAGATGTATTAAGGGAGGAGAGAAGTGCTTGAGCACTGTGTTATTTATGCCATCAGCGCCCGGCGCTTTACGAGCACGGAGCTTTTTAATGACTAAGACCACTTCAGAGGTGGAGATAGGCTTCAGGGGAGGGTCAGAAGGGGGAGTGCAAGATTTGAGTTCAATCTGCCTATCAACCTTTTCGAGGTGTTTTGGATCAATAAGTCCAAACGAAGGAGAACATTGTGATTCGAGGCTGTCGGCGAGACACTCTGCCTTTTCCTCGTCCGTGAAAGCGGGCTGGCGGTTGGGACGGTTAAGCGGTGGTAACGAAGTGACCGTGCCATCTGATTTTAGGGAACGTGCTAACTTCCAAAAGGCTTGGTGGGTTGGATCAATTGTCGAGAGAAGGTCCTCCCACTTCTGATTACGGAGTTCACTCATACGGCGTTTTACGGCACGCTCGTAGTACCGCAGAGTGGCTCTGTTATCTTCGGTGCGATTCCAATCGAAAGCCCTCATGGCCGCTTTCTTGGCTCTCAGTAGCTCTCTCGCGTCCTCTGGGAGGGCCCAGCGTTGGAGATCCTCCGCTGGGATTCTCTTAGAGGATTTGCCTATGGCGTTTGTGAGGTGGCTAGTGAGAGCGTCGATCGAACGATTAACATCGTCAACAGTTATAATGTCATCGGGTAGACTGTCAAGTTGTGGAGTGTTTATGGACTTTAGAGTCTCCTCTAGTGTCCGCCAATCCACTACTTGTCTTGTCTGCGTGATGCGTTGTGAAGGCTCGGGCCCTAAGCGCATAACTACAGGTCTATGATCGGATGACAATTCGTGGAACACTTCTATGGAACGCAACTGTAAGGTTACGTTTCTTAAAAGTGCCATGTCAAGTACGTCGGGTCTGTGTTCCAAGAATGTTGGAAAATGTGTGGGAGCACTGGGAGGGATGACCTCGAAGCCTAGTGATTCCGAGAGAGAATAGAGACGGTGGCCATGTACTTTGGTGTCATTACAACCCCAAAGAACATGTTTGCTATTGAAATCTCCTGCCAAGATGACCGAGTTGTCTAGCGAGAAAAGAGCCTCAAAATCCGAGTCTAATAATTTCCTATTACCAGAGAGGTAGCAAGAAGCAATGGTGATTGGCGGATGGCCAGTGAGAGCTAGGCGGCAACACGACGCTTCGAGTTGTTCGAGAGGCGGGGTGTCTATTGGGACGCAATGCAGGGAGTTTCTGTAATAGATGAGAGTGCCGCCTCCATTAGAAGAGGTCCTATCATTGCGCACTAGCCGGTAGTTAGCGATATTAGGATCGCGCTTACCCGGCTTTAGAAAAGTCTCCTGAATAAGAAAAATATCAACTTGATGAGCTGATAGAAAGTTAGCGATAGCAGGACGCTGATCGCCTCGGGAGTCAGAATTGAGACAGTTCGCGTTGAAAAACGCTAACGTGAACGCGTGGGGTCTAGTTCGTTTAGGTGTACTATCCATAGTAGTGCCTAAAGGGGAGTGGATTGGATACTTCTTATGGCGCGGAAGACGTCAGGGTATTCAGCCATTAGACGGAGCACCGCGAGTTGGTCGTGAGACACCTCCTCGATCTTGAGCGCAATCTCATTAACTCGATCGATGTCCACGATGTTTGCTAGGTGGAAGACGAGGTTAAGGCCGCTCTGGGAAGGGCCGAGAGAGGCAGGCTTTGCCGGAGGCATCGCTTTGGGCTTTGCCAAAGGCATCGCCTTGGGCTTTGCCGAAGGCATCGCTTGAGGCAACAGAGATTTGGTTTGGCTGGGGGCCGAGCTAGCTGGTTGGACTGAAGCGGCACGTGCATGCCATGCGTTGACGGCGGGCGGCGGGGCCGGGACAAACTTGGGTGCGGGCGGGGCCGAGGTAGATGGGGTGAAGGTTACACCCTTTTGGGAGGCTTTCGGTTTGCGAGAGCCAGTGGTGGGCTTAGCGAGCGCGGACCTGCGAGTCTTTGGGGCCTTGGGACAGCCACGGTAGTTGGCGGTGTGTCCCACGGTCCCGCAGAGCACGCAAGAAGGAGGGGTCGGGTCGTCCTTTTTGCGGGAGCATTCCGAGGTATTGTGCTCACCGGCACATTTGACGCAACGGGGTTTGGCGAAGCAAAAACGGGCCGCATGACCATAAAACTGGCAACGATGGCACTGGGACGGAGCACCTTTGCGGTGGGGGGTTTCAACCGAAATCCCCGAGAGGTTGCACACTGACTTTAAATTGAAGATGTCCTTGGCCTCCTGAGACTTCGTGAGAACCACGAGGATGAGATCGAAGGGAGTGCGGTCCCTTCGGACAAGACGGTGTAGTTCGAGCACCGGGAAGCCCTGCTTGATGAGATCCTCGCGGATAAGCTCCACGGGAATCTCTTTGGGCAGGCCTCTAATAATGACTCGCAGCACTTGCTGATCCTCAAGTGCATACGTGTGGAACCCGATGTGGTCCTCACGCAGGCACTTGGTGATAATTCGGTGGTCACCGGACGAGGCCAACGATAATTTGATGCCCGCTGCGCCGGATTTGGCAGTGGTTATGACCACTCCCTTTTCCTTCGCGAGTCGGGTAACTCGTTCCCATTTTGCCTTATCTTGGATGAAAATAGGCGGAGGCGGCTTGGTGGACTTAGCAGCGGGTTGGCTGCTAGGGCAGGCGGACTTGGGCGGGGGGGCAATGGGGTCTGAACTAGGGCGCTTTTTCCCTTTTGTAACTAAAGTGAATCCGTCCTCGGGAGAGGAGGGAGAATCGGACATGTCCAAGACATGCTGGTGAGGATAACGTGACGCGATATCCTCGTTGGCGGGGGGCGCAGGGGCAGAGCGCTTCGGGGAGCGCGAGCGGGGACACGAGCGGGATCGTGAGCGGGGGCACGAGCGAGATCGCGAGCGGGGGCACGAGCGGGAGCGCGAGCGGGAGAGCGAGCGGGAGGGCGAGCGGGATCGCGAATGGGAGCGCGAGCGGGATCGCGGGCGAGACGAAACGCGAACTTGATTGTTCGCACGAGCCTGTGCGCGGAGGAGGGCATCTTTTTCGTGGATCAACCTAGCCTCGAAAGAAGCTAGGGTGATGCCGAAGTGGATAAATGGGAACGACCGCGATTCTGTTTTATTCCGATCGGGTATAGCAGTACGCTACGGTTTGCGCCAGCGTCTCTATCTAAAATACACCAATGGCAGGGCGCGCGAGCAATAGCGCTCTGACCTTAGACCCGCCCCTTTGGCGGGGCAGCGGGGGACGGGGGGGAATTAAAATATCTCTCTCGCGCCAAGCAACTCACTTTTCAGAACCATTTATTTTACAGACTAGGCATGCTCCATATGTTTTTTTTTTTTTTTTATGTTGTTACATTACTTTTGTTTTAAAATACAATAATTACAGCCTATAAGATTTTTTGATCTCTCTCATAGGTAGTAAAAATAAATATTATTTTAATAAAAAACTAATGAAAAGTCTGCTGTTAATAGATGACAAAATTAAATATTTAGTGTACTTCCAATGTGATCCTAAATCCAAATTAAGACAAGTAAAGGAAAAATCAACTAAGATCAATTAACCAAGCTTAATTAACTAAGATTAATTAACTAAGATTAATTAAGATTAACGTTACCTATCACAATTCGGAAATTATTAACTCTACACGTGTTTCGCCTAAACACACAAGGCATCATCAGGAGATGCTGAATCTTCGAACGACAAGTCGAGAGTAAGTCTGCTGTTACTGCGGTTTAGGCTCGGTTGGGCAGTGTTGAAAGAAGAAAGTTTTAATGCCGCGTTTAATAAATAGTTAACAAACTGGCTAAAGATAATGCATTATACTTACTTATACTGGTCATACGGTCAAAGGAAGTGCAATTCAATTATTGTTCTCGATAATGACTTTAACCAGTGTGAAACAATTCGTCAATGTGAAACTTTTCAATTTGTCGTGCCGTAATAGCACATAAATTATTTAGTTAGATGTATATTGTGGCCCTGAAAAGGGCCGTTTGTATGGTGTATCGCTATATCATATATTAATAATGACAGCGATAGCGATGTGCGGGGAGAGCTTCTTATGCTTTCTTCTCGGTCTTCTTTGGCAGCAGAACCGCTTGGATGTTCGGCAACACACCACCCTGTGCGATGGTGACACCGGACAGGAGCTTGTTCAACTCCTCGTCGTTTCTGATCGCCAGTTGCAAGTGACGAGGAATGATCCTGGTCTTCTTGTTGTCCCTCGCGGCGTTGCCGGCCAACTCCAACACTTCGGCGGCCAGGTATTCCATCACGGCGGCGAGGTACACGGGAGCACCGGCGCCGACGCGCTCTGCATAATTACCATTACGCAGGAGACGATGGATACGACCCACGGGAAACTGAAGTCCGGCACGGTTGGAACGGGACTTTGCCTTTCCCTTGACTTTGCCGCCTTTACCACGTCCGGACATTGTTAAAAGATTGTTTGATTGAAGCGAGATAAATCAAAACGTACGATGCGTACGTGTATACCGTATGACGATCGAGCGCAAACAGTGCGCCGAGCCGAGCCGAATTTCTTTATATATACAAAAGGGATGGTCGCTCGGTTCGCGAGTGCGATAG
Source organism: Mellilla xanthometata (assembly GCA_035578125.1). Classification (NCBI taxonomy): domain Eukaryota; kingdom Metazoa; phylum Arthropoda; class Insecta; order Lepidoptera; family Geometridae; genus Mellilla; species Mellilla xanthometata. The sequence continues at coordinate 3,829,569 of JAPUBQ010000034.1, read as the reverse complement.
CGCGCTAACGATGCATTACGGCGGACCAATGAAATGCGTCAAAATCATGAGTCAATGAGCTTTGTTTCCTCGTGGATTATGAATTTTTAGCTATTTGTTAAAAACATAATAATTAAGTATGTATGTAAATGTAAAACGAAATGTACATTATTTATAATCAAGTACGTTTAACTACAATTTAAATCTTATAAGTACTTGATTTATTAAAATATTGGTACTAAGTAATTATAATTATAGGTATACTACTACTATAAGTAAGTAAGTATGTTCATTGTTAATTTTAAGAAGTTCCAAGTAGGCATAAGGCAGTCGGCAGTCGGTGAAGAGAGAGAGAAGAGAAGAGATAAATAAATAATAATGTAGATTATTGATACCTATGTATTGCGATGTGAATGAATATTATAGGGTTATATATAATACATATGTAGCTGGTGGTGGTGCGTGCGGGGTATAGTTTGTTGTGTATATATTAATTAATAGTAAGTAATATTGATTTGACCGTTTGTTGTTTTCCGGTTGTGTGTGTGTGCGTGCGACTTTCGTGTGTGTAGTAATTTTATAGTGTCATCGATGGTGAAACAAATTATTTAATTTTTTTTGAAACGTATGTTAGCCCTGAAAAGGGCTTTTTGTTGCGAGGTGGGGGGGTGTGCGATGACGCGCGCGCGCGCCCCACGCAAGCTGACCGGACGCGCCAGACGACACTGGTCACTCACTTCTTGGAGGCGGATGTCTTCTTGGCGGCGGTGGCCTTCTTGGTCGGCGTAGCGGCGGCCCTCTTCGGTTTGGGAGCTTTCGGCTTCTTAGTAGGAGGCTTGGTGGTCTTTTTCGCCTTGGGGGCGGCGGCGGCGGCCTTGCCCTTGGCGGGCGCGGCGGCTTTCTTCGCGGCGGGCTTCTTCTTGGCGGCGGCGGCTTTCTTGTCTTTAGTCGCGGCGCTAGGCTTCGATTTGGCCGGCGAGGCGGAAGCGGCGGCGGCGGCGGCGGCCTTCCTGCCCCTGCCGGAGGCGGGCGCGGCCGCGGCGGCCTTCTTCGACTTGGCGGCGGCGGTCTCCTTTTTCTCGGCGGATTTTTTCTTTTCGCCGCCGGCGGGCTTCTTGGCGCCTGAAGATTTCGACTCGAGCTTGAAACTGCCCGACGCGCCCTTGCCCTTGGTCTGGATCAGCGTACCGGATTCGACGGCGCTCTTCAGATATTTTCTGATGAACGGCGCCAGCTTCTCCGCGTCCACCTTGTACTGGGCGGCGATGTATTTCTTGATCGCCTTCAGCGACGACCCGCTGCGCTCCTTCAACTCCTTGATGGCGCTGTTGACCATTTCGGAAGTTTTCGGGTGCGTGGGTTTCGCTTTAGGCTTCTTAACGCCGGCGCCGGCTGACGCCTTCGGCTTCTTCGCGGGCGTAGCCGGAGCGGGGGTTTCGGCTGCTACTGCTGTGTCTGCCATTATGTATGATGAGTTTGTTGTAGGTAAACAACGTAACGTACGGTACGAGAAAGCACGTAAGTAAAGCTTCAAACAAAAACTTAAACGTAAAATTTTCAAGGAAAATTTGGTACCTGTTCTGAACTTTACCGTAAAGACGTCACCGCAGCCGATATACGATTTCTCGTAGCAACACTCGTGACTTTTCACTAACACCGCTCTGATTAAATAGCACTTTTTTAATATTTCAATACTGAATGATTCACTTTAATTATTTGATATGAAACATTTTGAACCCGACCGCGATCTGAGTAAACTTTTGACCGCGTCACGTGTACCGTTCACGTTATACAAATGATTAATCGAGCCGCTCGTGGCGCGCGCAAGCTCGGCTCGAGTTTAAAATTGAATTTTCTCTATAAAATCAAAATTTTCTACACATTTCACGCGATAGATAAACGACAAAGATATCGTTTTCAATATATACATAATAAGTCGTGTAAATTTTCACGTATTTATGTTAAAAATCGTCCGATATTTTGATGCTCGTAAAACAGCTCGCCCAGTTTCCGCAGAATCGTACAGAAGCGATCGTATTCGGCCTGAAAGTATCATATTGTAATTTGTTTTATAAATGAAACACTAATCAATGTTATTAATTCACTTATTTAACATAATTCAATATACAATAGTGTTACTTGCCACTAACTAACCGAGTTGGTTTGAACACACAGCTCTGCGAGTGAGACGCAGTTTCATTCGCATACTACAATTTATGATAATTTATAATGGCTCGTAACTACGCAGTCTAGCAGATATATAATGTACACGCTTACTGAACCAAAATGAGTAATTATCAAACAAACAAAAAAAAAAAACATAAATAAGTAATAATAATAATAATGTATGTACCTAACTCTAAAGTACTAATCGTGTGCACATTGAATAGTAGATATATCTACTTAGATACTTCTTTACTAACTTCGTAGAAATTACATTTTTTTTTTTTTTGTTTTCATCTACTGTCTACAAATTTGTTAGCTGTTAACTATGTATGTAACATTATATGTAAAATAAAATAATTTCGTGATATACCTAAGTAATATTTAAAATAAACTTGCACGATGGAGTAGAGAGATGGATGGAATAGAGAGCAAGTTACACTTACAAAGATATGTAGCGCACCTACATAGGTAATATAATATTATTATGATATAATACATAGGTAGGTACCTAGTCAGTTTATTTTTATTATATATTATTTCAGTTTTATTATTTCAGTTTTATTACATAGGTACCTCTATATATAATTTACTGATACGAGCATTTATTTGAATGAATATTATTAGTTAACTGATTTTATATAATTACTTATATTAAATTATTATGAATGCTTCTTGCTGCCGATTGTTGATTCATGTGTATTTGTAATATACTTTTATGTGATGTGTGTTATATTAATTCATCGATGTGAAACCAAAATTAATTAATAATAGAACAACATGCGGCCCTGAAAAGGGCCTTTTTGTTTATGTATGTATATGCACGTGTAGCGCGCGCATACACAGACGGACCGACGACGACGGCTTAGCCTCCGAAACCGTACAGGGTGCGTCCCTGACGTTTCAGGGCGTACACCACGTCCATGGCGGTGACGGTTTTCCTCTTGGCGTGCTCGGTGTAGGTGACGGCGTCGCGGATCACGTTCTCGAGGAACACCTTGAGCACACCGCGAGTCTCCTCGTAGATAAGACCGGAGATACGCTTCACGCCGCCTCTGCGCGCCAGACGACGGATGGCGGGCTTCGTGATACCCTGGATGTTATCGCGGAGCACTTTCCTGTGACGCTTGGCGCCACCTTTCCCCAGACCTTTTCCTCCTTTACCGCGACCGGTCATCTTGAAAGTATAGAGTTTTCTTGATTTTTAATAAACGACGGCGACGTACTGCCACACAAGCACACACACACGATGCGGCGAACGACTGTGACACCGCATCGAGCGACTTACGCTTATATTTATATGAAATCGTCATGTGAGAGACGTACTGTTCATAGTTAGAGCGAGAAAGGTATAAGTATTATTCCCCGCATACCCCTCGAGGGGGGGCCCGGTTGGCTCACGAAACGATGCAATATTATTAATATTATTTTATGTAAATTAAAATAAAATCTTCAATATATATGAGCTTTATGTACCTATATAATTTGTGTTATATCACAATTAACAAAAAAAAAAAAAAAATTGTACTTAGGTACTATCTATCTATCTAAATAAATAATATAGGTAATATAATATATCAATGCTCATATAGAAAATCACGAGAATGTGCTCGTTGCTATATATCTTATGATGATATTCCATGAAAAATATCTATTCTATATCTACATATGTAGTTGAATTATTTTAGTAATATATTTATTAAGTATATTAGGTATGCCAACTAACTATATTCAGCGAGCTGTGAGTTCAGTAGTGCATGCGTATGTGAATCAAGTAGTATTTAATTAACCTCTATGAATGAATAGGTGCGTAACTACGTTACTAACAAATTGTAAAGTAATAATAATAATATTATTATTATGTGTATCGTACAGTAACCATTTAAATTGTTGCGACTTCGATTGTGAAAGATTCAGTAAGTATATGAAACTATTTCTCGCATGAGTGCATGAAACTTGTGTGGCCCTGAAAAGGGCCGTTTTGTTTGTAATATAGCGCAGCATAGCTTGCAGAGAAGCAACGCGGCCAGATCTCGAGAAGAGATCTAGGCGCGCTCGCCGCGGATTCTGCGCGCCAGCTGAATATCCTTGGGCATGATGGTGACGCGCTTGGCGTGGATGGCGCACAGGTTGGTGTCTTCGAACAGGCCGACGAGGTAAGCCTCGCTGGCCTCCTGCAGGGCCATCACGGCGGAGCTCTGGAAGCGGAGATCGGTCTTGAAGTCTTGAGCAATTTCACGCACCAGACGCTGGAACGGCAACTTGCGGATCAGCAGTTCCGTGCTCTTCTGGTAACGACGGATCTCACGCAGAGCAACAGTTCCGGGCCTGTAACGATGGGGCTTCTTCACTCCTCCGGTGGCGGGTGCGCTCTTGCGCGCAGCCTTGGTGGCGAGCTGTTTACGGGGCGCCTTACCACCGGTGGATTTACGAGCGGTCTGCTTGGTACGGGCCATTTTGATTTGATAACGTAAATAAAGTAAGCGAACGGATGCGGGCGACACGAACGAACGACGACACGCGAATGTTTAAAAAATCCCCTTACGACCCACGTATATATTTATACTAAAACTCACGAGCGTCTTTGTATCGCCATCTCGCTCACGCGTTCTCAGTCTGTCACATTCCCTCTTTGCCTGACGCGCCGCGCCTCCAGCCGGCCGGTCATGCACATTTTTCATTTTCATAATACATAGTATTAACTACATACAGCAAAATTTGGAGCTAAAAATATTTAACTCTAGATCATTAACGACGACGCGAATTTTCAGCTAATCTCTATTCGACCCGTTGCACTTGCTAGATCCACAGTATAGGGGTAAGTGTATATTATATATAATTAATTATTAACGATAGATATACCTACTGACGACAGAGATATATTATTTTTTTAAATCAATATTTAAATTTAAATACATACACAACATAGCAATAGGTAGGTACAATTAAATTGAAATGTTCAAATAAAACCTCTTTACAAATATAATTAAATTGTCGTTGAATGTAACGAAATTCTATCTAGGTAGGTATCTTACCGAGCTAACTACGTTAATGTATAATAAATAGTATTGGCACTAAGTATGTTCTCAATCGGTATGTACTTACTATATGGATTTTTGGTATGTAGGTATATAGATAATATAGTAGAAAACATAAGTTTAGATTCTCATATTATAACGAATAAAAATTTTTGTAGTTAAATCTTTTTTTTTTTTAAAGACTTTTATGTAAATTCTACTAAATGTATGTATGTATGTAATGGTAATATGACTTTTACGTGATCCGTTCATTCGAATGAAACCATTTCACACATATTGTGTATATGTGTGTGCGTATATAGAATAATTTTGTGGCCCTGAAAAGGGCCGTTTGTTGTGCGTTGAACGCTACACGTTCGGCGCTATGTTCACTTGGAGCTGGTGTACTTGGTGACGGCCTTTGTGCCCTCGCTGACAGCGTGCTTGGCCAGCTCGCCGGGCAGCAGGAGCCTCACGGAGGTCTGCACCTCCCTCGATGTGATGGTGGAACGCTTGTTGTAATGGGCGAGGCGTGAAGCTTCGGCGGCGATGCGTTCGAAGATGTCGTTCACGAACGAGTTCATGATCGACATGGCCTTGCTGGAGATACCGGTGTCCGGGTGGACCTGCTTGAGCACCTTGTAGATGTAGATGGCGTAACTCTCCTTCCTCTTGTGCTTCTTCTTCCTTTTGTCGGTCTTGGACATGTTCTTTTGAGCCTTGCCAGATTTTTTGGCGGCCTTACCGCTGGTCTTGGGCGGCATGATAGACTGTTGAAGAATTCAAAGTAAGATATAAATTACAGACAGGCGTACCGTACGACTGTCGGTTGGCTTCTGATAAATGGGAATTTTTTTTTTTTTTTTTTTTTTTTTTTTTTTTTTTTTTTTTTTTTGATAATGACTATGCTGTTGGCCTGAGGGGCCTCTACAGCGACACCGGACAAGTGGCTGGGCGCTGATGGCGCCGGGCCAGAGTTTGTTGTTATGGGTGACTTGCTCCAAGGGCACCTCTAGAGGTACGAACCTCGGCTTGGACCGTCACCAGAGTAGGGGGAGACCGGGTTGCCCTGTTAGTCCCAGAAGGGGAGCAAACTAAGGCCCTAATGTTTTGTTAAACTGATTGATTATTTGGAGAGAATCGATTTGACCTGAGGGGTCGGCCACCACGCCGGCGGGGGCGGAATCGGGGACGTGTCGTTGCACTACTAAGCTGGCGTTGGTACCCGGGACCAATGCCGAAGACGGGGTGCGTGTTACCGCCGGAATTGTTGTGAGAAGGGGAGGAGCCTAGAGCAGCCGAGATAACGGCTGCTATTGGGTCGTCCGGATCGACCAAAGCGTGCTTTGGGCGTCTACGAAGGAGGTCACGGCCCGGAGTTGGGTCCGTGGAATAGTCGGAGGCTTGGACTACGAGAGGGTTTGGGTGATGGGGGGCGGCGTCAAAGTAACGACGAGAGGCGTGTTTCATCCACTGTGGGATGGAGGGAAGTTGTAGGTCGCAATGTAGGTCAGCGTTGCGCATGAACCACTCTGCGCCTGTTGCTTGACGAATGAAACGGTTTTGGAGTTTTTGAAGAGGCTCTAGAACATAGCTAGGCCTGTGGGCGAATACAACAGAGGAGTACGTGAGGACAGGGCGGATGCAAGTTTTGTAGATTGTCACCTTATTTCTAAGGGACAATTTACTCCTAGCGCAAATCATTGGATACAAACGACCCAGGAAGAAAGCCGCTCTGTTGCGGACTATCGAGATATGTTTCGAAAATGACAGTTGACTATCAAGAGTGACACCTAGATACTTGGTCGTTTTGACCCAAGGGACGGTCGTACCGTTTAGGCGGATTGAAGTTGGGGGCTCAAAACGGTGGGCAATCGTAGAAAAGCGCATGGCTGCGCTTTTTTCCGGATTCACCGTTATTCCCCACAACTTGAACCAGTCGCCTAGCTGGTTGAGAGCCTTTTGAAGCCGCGGGATGGTGAGGTTACGTTTCCAGCCTCTAGAGTAGAGGGCGGTATCGTCAGCAAAAAGGGCGATCTCTACATGTGGAGAGCGAGGGATGTCACTAGTAAACAAAGTGAAGAGAACGGGAGCGAGCACCGAGCCCTGGGGGACGCCGGCTTGTATTCTCCTAGGAGAAGAGAGGTCACCTTCTACCTTGTAGCGAAAACTGCGAGCCCTGAGATAGTCAGAGATTATTAATACGAGACGGTCTGGGAAGCGGAGTTGATACAGTTTGTATAACAGTCCGTTATGCCAGACTTTATCAAAAGCTTTTGCGACGTCTAGGAAGACCGCGTAGGTCGCCTGGGACCTCCGGAGGAGCTTATTGTTGAAGCCTTCGAGTATGTACTCCGTGATGCGGTGTACTTGTTGAGGGCAGGAGTGCCTAGCTCGGAAACCAAACTGTTCGTTAGGGAGGAGATTGTTGGCGTGTACGTGGGACCATATGCGACTCAGGAGGAGACGTTCGTAGACTTTACCGAGAGTGCTGAGGAGACTGATAGGTCGATAGCTAGAGGGCTCGGACGCCTTCTTGCCTGGCTTGTGGATTCCGATGACATTGGCGCATTTCCAAGCGTCAGGGAACATGCAGTTTTTCAGGGCTGCATTGAAGATACTAACTAAGAGATGTATTAAGGGAGGAGAGAAGTGCTTGAGCACTGTGTTATTTATGCCGTCAGCGCCCGGCGCTTTACGAGCACGGAGTTTTTTAATGACTAAGACCACTTCAGAGGTGGAAATAGGCTTCAGGGGAGGGTCAGAAGGGGGAGTGCAAGATTTGAGTTCAATCTGTCTATCGACCTTTTCGAGGTGTTTTGGATCAATAAGTCCAAACGAAGGAGAACATTGTGATTCGAGGCTGTCGGCGAGACACTCTGCCTTTTCCTCGTCCGTGAAAGCGGGCTGGCGGTTGGGACGGTTAAGCGGTGGTAACGAAGTGACCGTGCCATCTGATTTTAGGGAACGTGCTAACTTCCAAAAGGCTTGGTGGGTTGGATCGATTGTCGAGAGAAGGTCCTCCCACTTCTGATTACGGAGTTCACTCATACGGCGTTTTACAGCACGCTCGTAGTACCGCAGAGTGGCTCTGTTATCTTCGGTGCGATTCCAATCGAAAGCCCTCATGGCCGCGTTCTTGGCTCTCAGTAGCTCTCTCGCGTCCTCTGGGAGGGCCCAGCGTTGGAGATCCTCCGCTGGGATTCTCTTAGAGGATTTGCCTATGGCGTTTGTGAGGTGGCTAGTGAGAGCGTCGATCGATCGATTAACATCGTCAACAGTTATAATGTCATCGGGTAGACTGTCAAGTTGTGGAGTGTTTATGGACTTTAGAGTCTCCTCTAGTGTCCGCCAATCCACTACTTGTCTTGTCTGCGTGATGCGTTGTGAAGGCTCGGGCCCTAAGCGCATAACTACAGGTCTATGATCGGATGACAATTCGTGGAACACTTCTATGGAACGCAACTGTAAGGTTACGTTTCTTAAAAGTGCCATGTCAAGTACGTCGGGTCTGTGTTCCAAGAATGTTGGAAAATGTGTGGGAGCACTGGGAGGGATGACCTCGAAGCCTAGTGATTCCGAGAGAGAATAGAGACGGTGGCCATGTACTTTGGTGTCATTACAACCCCAAAGAACATGTTTGCTATTGAAATCTCCTGCCAAGATGACCGAGTTGTCTAGCGAGAAAAGAGCCTCAAAATCCGAGTCTAATAATTTCCTATTACCAGAGAGGTAGCAAGAAGCAATAGTGATTGGCGGATGGCCAGTGAGAGCTAGGCGGCAACACGACGCTTCGAGTTGTTCGAGAGGCGGGGTGTCTATTGGGACGCAATGCAGGGAGTTTCTGTAATAGATGAGAGTGCCGCCTCCATTAGAAGAGGTCCTATCATTGCGCACTAGCCGGTAGTTAGCGATATTAGGATCGCGCTTACCCGGCTTTAGAAAAGTCTCCTGAATGAGAAAAATATCAACTTGATGAGCTGATAGAAAGTTAGCGATAGCAGGACGCTGATCGCCTCGGGAGTCAGAATTGAGACAGTTCGCGTTGAAAAACGCTAACGTGAACGCGTGGGGTCTAGTTCGTTTAGATGTACTATCCATAGTAGTGCCTAAAGGGGAGTGGATTGGATACTTCTTATGGCGCGGAAGACGTCAGGGTATTCAGCCATTAGACGGAGCACCGCGAGTTGGTCGTGAGACACCTCCTCGATCTTGAGCGCAATCTCATTAACTCGATCGATGTCCACGATGTTTGCTAGGTGGAAGACGAGGTTAAGGCCGCTCTGGGAAGGGCCGAGAGAGGCAGGCTTTGCCGGAGGCATCGCTTTGGGCTTTGCCAAAGGCATCGCCTTGGGCTTTGCCGAAGGCATCGCTTGAGGCAACAGAGATTTGGTTTGGCTGGGGGCCGAGCTAGCTGGTTGGACTGAAGCGGCACGTGCATGCCATGCGTTGACGGCGGGCGGCGGGGCCGGGAAAAACTTGGGTGCGGGCGGGGCCGAGGTAGATGGGGTGAAGGTTACACCCTTTTGGGAGGCTTTCGGTTTGCGAGAGCCAGTGGTGGGCTTAGCGAGCGCGGACCTGCGAGTCTTTGGGGCCTTGGGACAGCCACGGTAGTTGGCGGTGTGTCCCACGGTCCCGCAGAGCACGCAAGAAGGAGGGGTCGGGTCGTCCTTTTTTCGGGAGCATTCCGAGGTATTGTGCTCACCGGCACATTTGACGCAACGGGGTTTGGCGAAGCAAAAACGGGCCGCATGACCATAAAACTGGCAACGATGGCACTGGGACGGAGCACCTTTGCGGTGGGGGGTTTCAACCGAAATCCCCGAGAGGTTGCACACTGACTTTAAATTGAAGATGTCCTTGGCCTCCTGAGACTTCGTGAGAACCACGAGGATGAGATCGAAGGGAGTGCGGTCCCTTCGGACAAGACGGTGTAGTTCGAGCACCGGGAAGCCCTGCTTGATGAGATCCTCGCGGATAAGCTCCACGGGAATCTCTTTGGGCAGGCCTCTAATAATGACTCGCAGCACTTGCTGATCCTCAAGTGCATACGTGTGGAACCCGATGTGGTCCTCACGCAGGCACTTGGTGATAATTCGGTGGTCACCGGACGAGGCCAACGATAATTTGATGCCCGCTGCGCCGGATTTGGCAGTGGTTATGACCACTCCCTTTTCCTTCGCGAGTCGGGTAACTCGCTCCCATTTTGCCTTATCTTGGATAAAAATAGGCGGAGGCGGCTTGGTGGACTTAGCAGCGGGTTGGCTGCTAGGGCAGGCGGACTTGGGCGGGGGGGCAATGGGGTCTGAACTAGGGCGCTTTTTCCCTTTTGTAACTAAAGTGAATCCGTCCTCGGGAGAGGAGGGAGAATCGGACATGTCCAAGACATGCTGGTGAGGATAACGAGACGCGATATCCTCGTTGGCGGGGGGCGCAGGGGCAGAGCGCTTCGGGGAGCGCGAGCGGGGACACGAGCGGGATCGTGAGCGGGGGCACGAGCGAGATCGCGAGCGGGGGCACGAGCGGGAGCGCGAGCGGGAGAGCGAGCGGGAGGGCGAGCGGGATCGCGAGTGGGAGCGCGAGCGGGATCGCGGGCGAGACGAAACGCGAACTTGATTGTTCGCACGAGCCTGTGCGCGGAGGAGGGCATCTTTTTCTTGGATCAACCTAGCCTCGAAAGAAGCTAGGGTGATGCCGAAGTGCTTGAGGGTCTTAATTTGGAGCGATGTTAGGGACATGACGAGTATATAGATAGTGCAACGACAATATAACGGACTGACCTAGGTGTTCTCGGGCGGTGGCGGCGGCAGGGCGATGTGACGCAAGAGTTCGTCACTAGCACAGTCAGTTCGTCACTAACACTAACACTGAGTCCAGAGTCCAGAGTCCAGAGTCACTGAGCACAGCACTGCACAGCACTGAGGGCGGCGCGTTGGGTGCGCGCGAGTTGGCCAGATCGGATGGCCGGAGATGCACGAGCAATGCTCGGCACTGCGGGTGGCGCGGCGACTGCGCGCGAGTGAGCAAGTGAACGGGCGGAGCGAGACGTGCGAACGGAGCGGCGGATGCCGCGCGAATGATGATAAATGGGAACGACCGCGATTCTGTTTTATTCCGATCGGGTATAGCAGTACGCTACGGTTTGCGCCAGCGTCTCTATCTAAAATACACCAATGGCAGGGCGCGCGAGCAATAGCGCTCTGACCTTAGACCCGCCCCTTTGGCGGGGCAGCGGGGGACGGGGGGGAATTAAAATATCTCTCTCGCGCCAAGCAACTCACTTTTCAGAACCATTTATTTTACAGACTAGGCATGCTCCATATGTTTTTTTTTTTTTTTATGTTGTTACATTACTTTTGTTTTAAAATACAATAATTACAGCCTATAAGATTTTTTGATCTCTCTCATAGGTAGTAAAAATAAATATTATTTTAATAAAAAACTAATGAAAAGTCTGCTGTTAATAGATGACAAAATTAAATATTTAGTGTACTTCCAATGTGATCCTAAATCCAAATTAAGACAAGTAAAGGAAAAATCAACTAAGATCAATTAACCAAGCTTAATTAACTAAGATTAATTAACTAAGATTAATTAAGATTAACGTTACCTATCACAATTCGGAAATTATTAACTCTACACGTGTTTCGCCTAAACACACAAGGCATCATCAGGAGATGCTGAATCTTCGAACGACAAGTCGAGAGTAAGTCTGCTGTTACTGCGGTTTAGGCTCGGTTGGGCAGTGTTGAAAGAAGAAAGTTTTAATGCCGCGTTTAATAAATAGTTAACAAACTGGCTAAAGATAATGCATTATACTTACTTATACTGGTCATACGGTCAAAGGAAGTGCAATTCAATTATTGTTCTCGATAATGACTTTAACCAGTGTGAAACAATTCGTCAATGTGAAACTTTTCAATTTGTCGTGCCGTAATAGCACATAAATTATTTAGTTAGATGTATATTGTGGCCCTGAAAAGGGCCGTTTGTATGGTGTATCGCTATATCATATATTAATAATGACAGCGATAGCGATGTGCGGGGAGAGCTTCTTATGCTTTCTTCTCGGTCTTCTTTGGCAGCAGAACCGCTTGGATGTTCGGCAACACACCACCCTGTGCGATGGTGACACCGGACAGGAGCTTGTTCAACTCCTCGTCGTTTCTGATCGCCAGTTGCAAGTGACGAGGAATGATCCTGGTCTTCTTGTTGTCCCTCGCGGCGTTGCCGGCCAACTCCAACACTTCGGCGGCCAGGTATTCCATCACGGCGGCGAGGTACACGGGAGCACCGGCGCCGACGCGCTCTGCATAATTACCATTACGCAGGAGACGATGGATACGACCCACGGGAAACTGAAGTCCGGCACGGTTGGAACGGGACTTTGCCTTTCCCTTGACTTTGCCGCCTTTACCACGTCCGGACATTGTTAAAAGATTGTTTGATTGAAGCGAGATAAATCAAAACGTACGATGCGTACGTGTATACCGTATGACGATCGAGCGCAAACAGTGCGCCGAGCCGAGCCGAATTTCTTTATATATACAAAAGGGATGGTCGCTCGGTTCGCGAGTGCGATAGCGCGCTAACGATGCATTACGGCGGACCAATGAAATGCGTCAAAATCATGAGTCAATGAGCTTTGTTTCCTCGTGGATTATGAATTTTTAGCTATTTGTTAAAAACATAATAATTAAGTATGTATGTAAATGTAAAACGAAATGTACATTATTTATAATCAAGTACGTTTAACTACAATTTAAATCTTATAAGTACTTGATTTATTAAAATATTGGTACTAAGTAATTATAATTATAGGTATACTACTACTATAAGTAAGTAAGTATGTTCATTGTTAATTTTAAGAAGTTCCAAGTAGGCATAAGGCAGTCGGCAGTCGGTGAAGAGAGAGAGAAGAGAAGAGATAAATAAATAATAATGTAGATTATTGATACCTATGTATTGCGATGTGAATGAATATTATAGGGTTATATATAATACATATGTAGCTGGTGGTGGTGCGTGCGGGGTATAGTTTGTTGTGTATATATTAATTAATAGTAAGTAATATTGATTTGACCGTTTGTTGTTTTCCGGTTGTGTGTGTGTGCGTGCGACTTTCGTGTGTGTAGTAATTTTATAGTGTCATCGATGGTGAAACAAATTATTTAATTTTTTTTGAAACGTATGTTAGCCCTGAAAAGGGCTTTTTGTTGCGAGGTGGGGGGGTGTGCGATGACGCGCGCGCGCGCCCCACGCAAGCTGACCGGACGCGCCAGACGACACTGGTCACTCACTTCTTGGAGGCGGATGTCTTCTTGGCGGCGGTGGCCTTCTTGGTCGGCGTAGCGGCGGCCCTCTTCGGTTTGGGAGCTTTCGGCTTCTTAGTAGGAGGCTTGGTGGTCTTTTTCGCCTTGGGGGCGGCGGCGGCGGCCTTGCCCTTGGCGGGCGCGGCGGCTTTCTTCGCGGCGGGCTTCTTCTTGGCGGCGGCGGCTTTCTTGTCTTTAGTCGCGGCGCTAGGCTTCGATTTGGCCGGCGAGGCGGAAGCGGCGGCGGCGGCGGCGGCCTTCCTGCCCCTGCCGGAGGCGGGCGCGGCCGCGGCGGCCTTCTTCGACTTGGCGGCGGCGGTCTCCTTTTTCTCGGCGGATTTTTTCTTTTCGCCGCCGGCGGGCTTCTTGGCGCCTGAAGATTTCGACTCGAGCTTGAAACTGCCCGACGCGCCCTTGCCCTTGGTCTGGATCAGCGTACCGGATTCGACGGCGCTCTTCAGATATTTTCTGATGAACGGCGCCAGCTTCTCCGCGTCCACCTTGTACTGGGCGGCGATGTATTTCTTGATCGCCTTCAGCGACGACCCGCTGCGCTCCTTCAACTCCTTGATGGCGCTGTTGACCATTTCGGAAGTTTTCGGGTGCGTGGGTTTCGCTTTAGGCTTCTTAACGCCGGCGCCGGCTGACGCCTTCGGCTTCTTCGCGGGCGTAGCCGGAGCGGGGGTTTCGGCTGCTACTGCTGTGTCTGCCATTATGTATGATGAGTTTGTTGTAGGTAAACAACGTAACGTACGGTACGAGAAAGCACGTAAGTAAAGCTTCAAACAAAAACTTAAACGTAAAATTTTCAAGGAAAATTTGGTACCTGTTCTGAACTTTACCGTAAAGACGTCACCGCAGCCGATATACGATTTCTCGTAGCAACACTCGTGACTTTTCACTAACACCGCTCTGATTAAATAGCACTTTTTTAATATTTCAATACTGAATGATTCACTTTAATTATTTGATATGAAACATTTTGAACCCGACCGCGATCTGAGTAAACTTTTGACCGCGTCACGTGTACCGTTCACGTTATACAAATGATTAATCGAGCCGCTCGTGGCGCGCGCAAGCTCGGCTCGAGTTTAAAATTGAATTTTCTCTATAAAATCAAAATTTTCTACACATTTCACGCGATAGATAAACGACAAAGATATCGTTTTCAATATATACATAATAAGTCGTGTAAATTTTCACGTATTTATGTTAAAAATCGTCCGATATTTTGATGCTCGTAAAACAGCTCGCCCAGTTTCCGCAGAATCGTACAGAAGCGATCGTATTCGGCCTGAAAGTATCATATTGTAATTTGTTTTATAAATGAAACACTAATCAATGTTATTAATTCACTTATTTAACATAATTCAATATACAATAGTGTTACTTGCCACTAACTAACCGAGTTGGTTTGAACACACAGCTCTGCGAGTGAGACGCAGTTTCATTCGCATACTACAATTTATGATAATTTATAATGGCTCGTAACTACGCAGTCTAGCAGATATATAATGTACACGCTTACTGAACCAAAATGAGTAATTATCAAACAAACAAAAAAAAAAAACATAAATAAGTAATAATAATAATAATGTATGTACCTAACTCTAAAGTACTAATCGTGTGCACATTGAATAGTAGATATATCTACTTAGATACTTCTTTACTAACTTCGTAGAAATTACATTTTTTTTTTTTTTGTTTTCATCTACTGTCTACAAATTTGTTAGCTGTTAACTATGTATGTAACATTATATGTAAAATAAAATAATTTCGTGATATACCTAAGTAATATTTAAAATAAACTTGCACGATGGAGTAGAGAGATGGATGGAATAGAGAGCAAGTTACACTTACAAAGATATGTAGCGCACCTACATAGGTAATATAATATTATTATGATATAATACATAGGTAGGTACCTAGTCAGTTTATTTTTATTATATATTATTTCAGTTTTATTATTTCAGTTTTATTACATAGGTACCTCTATATATAATTTACTGATACGAGCATTTATTTGAATGAATATTATTAGTTAACTGATTTTATATAATTACTTATATTAAATTATTATGAATGCTTCTTGCTGCCGATTGTTGATTCATGTGTATTTGTAATATACTTTTATGTGATGTGTGTTATATTAATTCATCGATGTGAAACCAAAATTAATTAATAATAGAACAACATGCGGCCCTGAAAAGGGCCTTTTTGTTTATGTATGTATATGCACGTGTAGCGCGCGCATACACAGACGGACCGACGACGACGGCTTAGCCTCCGAAACCGTACAGGGTGCGTCCCTGACGTTTCAGGGCGTACACCACGTCCATGGCGGTGACGGTTTTCCTCTTGGCGTGCTCGGTGTAGGTGACGGCGTCGCGGATCACGTTCTCGAGGAACACCTTGAGCACACCGCGAGTCTCCTCGTAGATAAGACCGGAGATACGCTTCACGCCGCCTCTGCGCGCCAGACGACGGATGGCGGGCTTCGTGATACCCTGGATGTTATCGCGGAGCACTTTCCTGTGACGCTTGGCGCCACCTTTCCCCAGACCTTTTCCTCCTTTACCGCGACCGGTCATCTTGAAAGTATAGAGTTTTCTTGATTTTTAATAAACGACGGCGACGTACTGCCACACAAGCACACACACACGATGCGGCGAACGACTGTGACACCGCATCGAGCGACTTACGCTTATATTTATATGAAATCGTCATGTGAGAGACGTACTGTTCATAGTTAGAGCGAGAAAGGTATAAGTATTATTCCCCGCATACCCCTCGAGGGGGGGCCCGGTTGGCTCACGAAACGATGCAATATTATTAATATTATTTTATGTAAATTAAAATAAAATCTTCAATATATATGAGCTTTATGTACCTATATAATTTGTGTTATATCACAATTAACAAAAAAAAAAAAAAAATTGTACTTAGGTACTATCTATCTATCTAAATAAATAATATAGGTAATATAATATATCAATGCTCATATAGAAAATCACGAGAATGTGCTCGTTGCTATATATCTTATGATGATATTCCATGAAAAATATCTATTCTATATCTACATATGTAGTTGAATTATTTTAGTAATATATTTATTAAGTATATTAGGTATGCCAACTAACTATATTCAGCGAGCTGTGAGTTCAGTAGTGCATGCGTATGTGAATCAAGTAGTATTTAATTAACCTCTATGAATGAATAGGTGCGTAACTACGTTACTAACAAATTGTAAAGTAATAATAATAATATTATTATTATGTGTATCGTACAGTAACCATTTAAATTGTTGCGACTTCGATTGTGAAAGATTCAGTAAGTATATGAAACTATTTCTCGCATGAGTGCATGAAACTTGTGTGGCCCTGAAAAGGGCCGTTTTGTTTGTAATATAGCGCAGCATAGCTTGCAGAGAAGCAACGCGGCCAGATCTCGAGAAGAGATCTAGGCGCGCTCGCCGCGGATTCTGCGCGCCAGCTGAATATCCTTGGGCATGATGGTGACGCGCTTGGCGTGGATGGCGCACAGGTTGGTGTCTTCGAACAGGCCGACGAGGTAAGCCTCGCTGGCCTCCTGCAGGGCCATCACGGCGGAGCTCTGGAAGCGGAGATCGGTCTTGAAGTCTTGAGCAATTTCACGCACCAGACGCTGGAACGGCAACTTGCGGATCAGCAGTTCCGTGCTCTTCTGGTAACGACGGATCTCACGCAGAGCAACAGTTCCGGGCCTGTAACGATGGGGCTTCTTCACTCCTCCGGTGGCGGGTGCGCTCTTGCGCGCAGCCTTGGTGGCGAGCTGTTTACGGGGCGCCTTACCACCGGTGGATTTACGAGCGGTCTGCTTGGTACGGGCCATTTTGATTTGATAACGTAAATAAAGTAAGCGAACGGATGCGGGCGACACGAACGAACGACGACACGCGAATGTTTAAAAAATCCCCTTACGACCCACGTATATATTTATACTAAAACTCACGAGCGTCTTTGTATCGCCATCTCGCTCACGCGTTCTCAGTCTGTCACATTCCCTCTTTGCCTGACGCGCCGCGCCTCCAGCCGGCCGGTCATGCACATTTTTCATTTTCATAATACATAGTATTAACTACATACAGCAAAATTTGGAGCTAAAAATATTTAACTCTAGATCATTAACGACGACGCGAATTTTCAGCTAATCTCTATTCGACCCGTTGCACTTGCTAGATCCACAGTATAGGGGTAAGTGTATATTATATATAATTAATTATTAACGATAGATATACCTACTGACGACAGAGATATATTATTTTTTTAAATCAATATTTAAATTTAAATACATACACAACATAGCAATAGGTAGGTACAATTAAATTGAAATGTTCAAATAAAACCTCTTTACAAATATAATTAAATTGTCGTTGAATGTAACGAAATTCTATCTAGGTAGGTATCTTACCGAGCTAACTACGTTAATGTATAATAAATAGTATTGGCACTAAGTATGTTCTCAATCGGTATGTACTTACTATATGGATTTTTGGTATGTAGGTATATAGATAATATAGTAGAAAACATAAGTTTAGATTCTCATATTATAACGAATAAAAATTTTTGTAGTTAAATCTTTTTTTTTTTTAAAGACTTTTATGTAAATTCTACTAAATGTATGTATGTATGTAATGGTAATATGACTTTTACGTGATCCGTTCATTCGAATGAAACCATTTCACACATATTGTGTATATGTGTGTGCGTATATAGAATAATTTTGTGGCCCTGAAAAGGGCCGTTTGTTGTGCGTTGAACGCTACACGTTCGGCGCTATGTTCACTTGGAGCTGGTGTACTTGGTGACGGCCTTTGTGCCCTCGCTGACAGCGTGCTT
Organism: Mellilla xanthometata; assembly: GCA_035578125.1. Taxonomy (NCBI): domain Eukaryota; kingdom Metazoa; phylum Arthropoda; class Insecta; order Lepidoptera; family Geometridae; genus Mellilla; species Mellilla xanthometata. The sequence goes on along the minus strand of JAPUBQ010000034.1, from coordinate 3,811,221 downwards.
GGCCAGCTCGCCGGGCAGCAGGAGCCTCACGGAGGTCTGCACCTCCCTCGATGTGATGGTGGAACGCTTGTTGTAATGGGCGAGGCGTGAAGCTTCGGCGGCGATGCGTTCGAAGATGTCGTTCACGAACGAGTTCATGATCGACATGGCCTTGCTGGAGATACCGGTGTCCGGGTGGACCTGCTTGAGCACCTTGTAGATGTAGATGGCGTAACTCTCCTTCCTCTTGTGCTTCTTCTTCCTTTTGTCGGTCTTGGAGATGTTCTTTTGAGCCTTGCCAGATTTTTTGGCGGCCTTACCGCTGGTCTTGGGCGGCATGATAGACTGTTGAAGAATTCAAAGTAAGATATAAATTACAGACAGGCGTACCGTACGACTGTCGGTTGGCTTCTGATAAATGGGAACGACCGCGATTCTGTTTTATTCCGATCGGGTATAGCAGTACGCTACGGTTTGCGCCAGCGTCTCTATCTAAAATACACCAATGGCAGGGCGCGCGAGCAATAGCGCTCTGACCTTAGACCCGCCCCTTTGGCGGGGCAGCGGGGGACGGGGGGGAATTAAAATATCTCTCTCGCGCCAAGCAACTCACTTTTCAGAACCATTTATTTTACAGACTAGGCATGCTCCATATGTTTTTTTTTTTTTTTATGTTGTTACATTACTTTTGTTTTAAAATACAATAATTACAGCCTATAAGATTTTTTGATCTCTCTCATAGGTAGTAAAAATAAATATTATTTTAATAAAAAACTAATGAAAAGTCTGCTGTTAATAGATGACAAAATTAAATATTTAGTGTACTTCCAATGTGATCCTAAATCCAAATTAAGACAAGTAAAGGAAAAATCAACTAAGATCAATTAACCAAGCTTAATTAACTAAGATTAATTAACTAAGATTAATTAAGATTAACGTTACCTATCACAATTCGGAAATTATTAACTCTACACGTGTTTCGCCTAAACACACAAGGCATCATCAGGAGATGCTGAATCTTCGAACGACAAGTCGAGAGTAAGTCTGCTGTTACTGCGGTTTAGGCTCGGTTGGGCAGTGTTGAAAGAAGAAAGTTTTAATGCCGCGTTTAATAAATAGTTAACAAACTGGCTAAAGATAATGCATTATACTTACTTATACTGGTCATACGGTCAAAGGAAGTGCAATTCAATTATTGTTCTCGATAATGACTTTAACCAGTGTGAAACAATTCGTCAATGTGAAACTTTTCAATTTGTCGTGCCGTAATAGCACATAAATTATTTAGTTAGATGTATATTGTGGCCCTGAAAAGGGCCGTTTGTATGGTGTATCGCTATATCATATATTAATAATGACAGCGATAGCGATGTGCGGGGAGAGCTTCTTATGCTTTCTTCTCGGTCTTCTTTGGCAGCAGAACCGCTTGGATGTTCGGCAACACACCACCCTGTGCGATGGTGACACCGGACAGGAGCTTGTTCAACTCCTCGTCGTTTCTGATCGCCAGTTGCAAGTGACGAGGAATGATCCTGGTCTTCTTGTTGTCCCTCGCGGCGTTGCCGGCCAACTCCAACACTTCGGCGGCCAGGTATTCCATCACGGCGGCGAGGTACACGGGAGCACCGGCGCCGACGCGCTCTGCATAATTACCATTACGCAGGAGACGATGGATACGACCCACGGGAAACTGAAGTCCGGCACGGTTGGAACGGGACTTTGCCTTTCCCTTGACTTTGCCGCCTTTACCACGTCCGGACATTGTTAAAAGATTGTTTGATTGAAGCGAGATAAATCAAAACGTACGATGCGTACGTGTATACCGTATGACGATCGAGCGCAAACAGTGCGCCGAGCCTTTTTTTTTTTTTTTTTTTTTTTTTTTTTTTTGATAATGACTATGCTGTTGGCCTGATGGGCCTCTACAGCGACACCGGACAAGTGGCTGGGCGCTGATGGCGCCGGGCCAGAGTTTGTTGTTATGGGTGACTTGCTCCAAGGGCACCTCTAGAGGTACGAACCTCGGCTTGGACCGTCACCAGAGTAGGGGGAGACCGGGTTGCCCTGTTAGTCCCAGAAGGGGAGCAAACTAAGGCCCTAATGTTTGTTAAACTGATTGATTATTTGGAGAGAATCGATTTGACCTGAGGGGTCGGCCACCACGCCGGCGGGGGCGGAATCGGGGACGTGTCGTTGCACTACTAAGCTGGCGTTGGTACCCGGGACCAATGCCGAAGACGGGGTGCGTGTTACCGCCGGAATTGTTGTGAGAAGGGGAGGAGCCTAGAGCAGCCGAGATAACGGCTGCTATTGGGTCGTCCGGATCGACCAAAGCGTGCTTTGGGCGTCTACGAAGGAGCTCACGGCCCGGAGTTGGGTCCGTGGAATAGTCGGAGGCTTGGACTACGAGAGGGTTTGGGTGATGGGGGGCGGCGTCAAAGTAACGACGAGAGGCGTGTTTCATCCACTGTGGGATGGAGGGAAGTTGTAGGTCGCAATGTAGGTCAGCGTTGCGCATGAACCACTCTGCGCCTGTTGCTTGACGAATGAAACGATTTTGGAGTTTTTGAAGAGGCTCTAGAACATAGCTAGGCCTGTGGGCGAATACAACAGAGGAGTACGTGAGGACAGGGCGGATGCAAGTTTTGTAGATTGTCACCTTATTTCTAAGGGACAATTTACTCCTAGCGCAAATCATTGGATACAAACGACCCAGGAAGAAAGCCGCTCTGTTGCGGACTATCGAGATATGTTTCGAAAATGACAGTTGACTATCAAGAGTGACACCTAGATACTTGGTCGTTTTGACCCAAGGGACGGTCGTACCGTTTAGGCGGATTGAAGTTGGTGGCTCAAAACGGTGGGCAATCGTAGAAAAGCGCATGGCTGCGCTTTTTTCCGGATTCACCGTTATTCCCCACAACTTGAACCAGTCGCCTAGCTGGTTGAGAGCCTTTTGAAGCCGCGGGATGGTGAGGTTACGTTTCCAGCCTCTAGAGTAGAGGGCGGTATCGTCAGCAAAAAGGGCGATCTCTACATGTGGAGAGCGAGGGATGTCACTAGTGAACAAAGTGAAGAGAACGGGAGCGAGCACCGAGCCCTGGGGGACGCCGGCTTGTATTCTCCTAGGAGAAGAGAGGTCACCTTCTACCTTGTAGCGAAAACTGCGAGCCCTGAGATAGTCAGAGATTATTAATACGAGACGGTCTGGGAAGCGGAGTTGATACAATTTGTATAGCAGTCCGTTGTGCCAGACTTTATCAAAAGCTTTTGCGACGTCTAGGAAGACCGCGTAGGTCGCCTGGGAGCTCCGGAGGGGCTTATTGTTGAAGCCTTCGAGTATGTACTCCGTGATGCGGTGTACTTGTTGAGGGCAGGAGTGCCTAGCTCGGAAACCAAACTGTTCGTTAGGGAGGAGATTGTTGGCGTGTACGTGGGACCATATGCGACTCAGGAGGAGACGTTCGTAGACTTTACCGAGAGTGCTGAGGAGACTGATAGGTCGATAGCTAGAGGGCTCGGACGCCTTCTTGCCTGGCTTGTGGATTCCGATGACATTGGCGCATTTCCAAGCGTCAGGGAACATGCAGTTTTTCAGGGCTGCATTGAAAATACTAACTAAGAGATGTATTAAGGGAGGAGAGAAGTGCTTGAGCACTGTGTTATTTATGCCATCAGCGCCCGGCGCTTTACGAGCACGGAGCTTTTTAATGACTAAGACCACTTCAGAGGTGGAGATAGGCTTCAGGGGAGGGTCAGAAGGGGGAGTGCAAGATTTGAGTTCAATCTGCCTATCGACCTTTTCGAGGTGTTTTGGATCAATAAGTCCAAACGAAGGAGAACATTGTGATTCGAGGCTGTCGGCGAGACACTCTGCCTTTTCCTCGTCCGTGAAAGCGGGCTGGCGGTTGGGACGGTTAAGCGGTGGTAACGAAGTGACCGTGCCATCTGATTTTAGGGAACGTGCTAACTTCCAAAAGGCTTGGTGGGTTGGATCAATTGTCGAGAGAAGGTCCTCCCACTTCTGATTACGGAGTTCACTCATACGGCGTTTTACGGCACGCTCGTAGTACCGCAGAGTGGCTCTGTTATCTTCGGTGCGATTCCAATCGAAAGCCCTCATGGCCGCGTTCTTGGCTCTCAGTAGCTCTCTCGCGTCCTCTGGGAGGGCCCAGCGTTGGAGATCCTCCGCTGGGATTCTCTTAGAGGATTTGCCTATGGCGTTTGTGAGGTGGCTAGTGAGAGCGTCGATCGAACGATTAACATCGTCAACAGTTATAATGTCATCGGGTAGACTGTCAAGTTGTGGAGTGTTTATGGACTTTAGAGTCTCCTCTAGTGTCCGCCAATCCACTACTTGTCTTGTCTGCGTGATGCGTTGTGAAGGCTCGGGCCCTAAGCGCATAACTACAGGTCTATGATCGGATGACAATTCGTGGAACACTTCTATGGAACGCAACTGTAAGGTTACGTTTCTTAAAAGTGCCATGTCAAGTACGTCGGGTCTGTGTTCCAAGAATGTTGGAAAATGTGTGGGAGCACTGGGAGGGATGACCTCGAAGCCTAGTGATTCCGAGAGAGAATAGAGACGGTGGCCATGTACTTTGGTGTCATTACAACCCCAAAGAACATGTTTGCTATTGAAATCTCCTGCCAAGATGACCGAGTTGTCTAGCGAGAAAAGAGCCTCAAAATCCGAGTCTAATAATTTCCTATTACCAGAGAGGTAGCAAGAAGCAATGGTGATTGGCGGATGGCCAGTGAGAGCTAGGCGGCAACACGACGCTTCGAGTTGTTCGAGAGGCGGGGTGTCTATTGGGACGCAATGCAGGGAGTTTCTGTAATAGATGAGAGTGCCGCCTCCATTAGAAGAGGTCCTATCATTGCGCACTAGCCGGTAGTTAGCGATATTAGGATCGCGCTTACCCGGCTTTAGGAAAGTCTCCTGAATGAGAAAAATATCAACTTGATGAGCTGATAGAAAGTTAGCGATAGCAGGACGCTGATCGCCTCGGGAGTCAGAATTGAGACAGTTCGCGTTGAAAAACGCTAACGTGAACGCGTGGGGTCTAGTTCGTTTAGATGTACTATCCATAGTGGTGCCTAAAGGGGAGTGGATTGGATACTTCTTATGGCGCGGAAGACGTCAGGGTATTCAGCCATTAGACGGAGCACCGCGAGTTGGTCGTGAGACACCTCCTCGATCTTGAGCGCAATCTCATTAACTCGATCGATGTCCACGATGTTTGCTAGGTGGAAGACGAGGTTAAGGCCGCTCTGGGAAGGGCCGAGAGAGGCAGGCTTTGCCGGAGGCATCGCTTTGGGCTTTGCCAAAGGCATCGCCTTGGGCTTTGCCGAAGGCATCGCTTGAGGCAACAGAGATTTGGTTTGGCTGGGGGCCGAGCTAGCTGGTTGGACTGAAGCGGCACGTGCATGCCATGCGTTGACGGCGGGCGGCGGGGCCGGGACAAACTTGGGTGCGGGCGGGGCCGAGGTAGATGGGGTGAAGGTTACACCCTTTTGGGAGGCTTTCGGTTTGCGAGAGCCAGTGGTGGGCTTAGCGAGCGCGGACCTGCGAGTCTTTGGGGCCTTGGGACAGCCACGGTAGTTGGCGGTGTGTCCCACGGTCCCGCAGAGCACGCAAGAAGGAGGGGTCGGGTCGTCCTTTTTGCGGGAGCATTCCGAGGTATTGTGCTCACCGGCACATTTGACGCAACGGGGTTTGGCGAAGCAAAAACGGGCCGCATGACCATAAAACTGGCAACGATGGCACTGGGACGGAGCACCTTTGCGGTGGGGGGTTTCAACCGAAATCCCCGAGAGGTTGCACACTGACTTTAAATTGAAGATGTCCTTGGCCTCCTGAGACTTCGTGAGAACCACGAGGATGAGATCGAAGGGAGTGCGGTCCCTTCGGACAAGACGGTGTAGTTCGAGCACCGGGAAGCCCTGCTTGATGAGATCCTCGCGGATAAGCTCCACGGGAATCTCTTTGGGCAGGCCTCTAATAATGACTCGCAGCACTTGCTGATCCTCAAGTGCATACGTGTGGAACCCGATGTGGTCCTCACGCAGGCACTTGGTGATAATTCGGTGGTCACCGGACGAGGCCAACGATAATTTGATGCCCGCTGCGCCGGATTTGGCAGTGGTTATGACCACTCCCTTTTCCTTCGCGAGTCGGGTAACTCGTTCCCATTTTGCCTTATCTTGGATGAAAATAGGCGGAGGCGGCTTGGTGGACTTAGCAGGGGGTTGGCTGCTAGGGCAGGCGGACTTGGGCGGGGGGGCAATGGGGTCTGAACTAGGGCGCTTTTTCCCTTTTGTAACTAAAGTGAATCCGTCCTCGGGAGAGGAGGGAGAATCGGACATGTCCAAGACATGCTGGTGAGGATAACGTGACGCGATATCCTCGTTGGCGGGGGGCGCAGGGGCAGAGCGCTTCGGGGAGCGCGAGCGGGGACACGAGCGGGATCGTGAGCGGGGGCACGAGCGAGATCGCGAGCGGGGGCACGAGCGGGAGCGCGAGCGGGAGAGCGAGCGGGAGGGCGAGCGGGATCGCGAGTGGGAGCGCGAGCGGGATCGCGGGCGAGACGAAACGCGAACTTGATTGTTCGCACGAGCCTGTGCGCGGAGGAGGGCATCTTTTTCGTGGATCAACCTAGCCTCGAAAGAAGCTAGGGTGATGCCGAAGTGCTTGAGGGTCTTAATTTGGATCGATGTTAGGGACATGACGAATATATAGATAGTGCAACGACAATATAACGGACTGACCTAGGTGTTCTCGGGCGGTGGCGGCGGCAGGGCGATGTGACGCAAGAGTTCGTCACTAACACTAACACTGAGTCCAGAGTCCAGAGTCCAGAGTCACTGAGCACAGCACTGCACAGCACTGAGGGCGGCGCGTTGGGTGCGCGCGAGTTGGCCAGATCGGATGGCCGGAGATGCACGAGCAATGCTCGGCACTGCGGGTGGCGCGGCGACTGCGCGCGAGTGAGCAAGTGAACGGGCGGAGCGAGACGTGCGAACGGAGCGGCGGATGCCGCGCGAATGATGCGCCGAGCCGAGCCGAATTTCTTTATATATACAAAAGGGATGGTCGCTCGGTTCGCGAGTGCGATAGCGCGCTAACGATGCATTACGGCGGACCAATGAAATGCGTCAAAATCATGAGTCAATGAGCTTTGTTTCCTCGTGGATTATGAATTTTTAGCTATTTGTTAAAAACATAATAATTAAGTATGTATGTAAATGTAAAACGAAATGTACATTATTTATAATCAAGTACGTTTAACTACAATTTAAATCTTATAAGTACTTGATTTATTAAAATATTGGTACTAAGTAATTATAATTATAGGTATACTACTACTATAAGTAAGTAAGTATGTTCATTGTTAATTTTAAGAAGTTCCAAGTAGGCATAAGGCAGTCGGCAGTCGGTGAAGAGAGAGAGAAGAGAAGAGATAAATAAATAATAATGTAGATTATTGATACCTATGTATTGCGATGTGAATGAATATTATAGGGTTATATATAATACATATGTAGCTGGTGGTGGTGCGTGCGGGGTATAGGTAGTTTGTTGTGTATATATTAATTAATAGTAAGTAATATTGATTTGACCGTTTGTTGTTTTCCGGTTGTGTGTGTGTGCGTGCGACTTTCGTGTGTGTAGTAATTTTATAGTGTCATCGATGGTGAAACAAATTATTTAATTTTTTTTGAAACGTATGTTAGCCCTGAAAAGGGCTTTTTGTTGCGAGGTGGGGGGGTGTGCGATGACGCGCGCGCGCGCCCCACGCAAGCTGACCGGACGCGCCAGACGACACTGGTCACTCACTTCTTGGAGGCGGATGTCTTCTTGGCGGCGGTGGCCTTCTTGGTCGGCGTAGCGGCGGCCCTCTTCGGTTTGGGAGCTTTCGGCTTCTTAGTAGGAGGCTTGGTGGTCTTTTTCGCCTTGGGGGCGGCGGCGGCGGCCTTGCCCTTGGCGGGCGCGGCGGCTTTCTTCGCGGCGGGCTTCTTCTTGGCGGCGGCGGCTTTCTTGTCTTTAGTCGCGGCGCTAGGCTTCGATTTGGCCGGCGAGGCGGAAGCGGCGGCGGCGGCGGCGGCCTTCCTGCCCCTGCCGGAGGCGGGCGCGGCCGCGGCGGCCTTCTTCGACTTGGCGGCGGCGGTCTCCTTTTTCTCGGCGGATTTTTTCTTTTCGCCGCCGGCGGGCTTCTTGGCGCCTGAAGATTTCGACTCGAGCTTGAAACTGCCCGACGCGCCCTTGCCCTTGGTCTGGATCAGCGTACCGGATTCGACGGCGCTCTTCAGATATTTTCTGATGAACGGCGCCAGCTTCTCCGCGTCCACCTTGTACTGGGCGGCGATGTATTTCTTGATCGCCTTCAGCGACGACCCGCTGCGCTCCTTCAACTCCTTGATGGCGCTGTTGACCATTTCGGAAGTTTTCGGGTGCGTGGGTTTCGCTTTAGGCTTCTTAACGCCGGCGCCGGCTGACGCCTTCGGCTTCTTCGCGGGCGTAGCCGGAGCGGGGGTTTCGGCTGCTACTGCTGTGTCTGCCATTATGTATGATGAGTTTGTTGTAGGTAAACAACGTAACGTACGGTACGAGAAAGCACGTAAGTAAAGCTTCAAACAAAAACTTAAACGTAAAATTTTCAAGGAAAATTTGGTACCTGTTCTGAACTTTACCGTAAAGACGTCACCGCAGCCGATATACGATTTCTCGTAGCAACACTCGTGACTTTTCACTAACACCGCTCTGATTAAATAGCACTTTTTTAATATTTCAATACTGAATGATTCACTTTAATTATTTGATATGAAACATTTTGAACCCGACCGCGATCTGAGTAAACTTTTGACCGCGTCACGTGTACCGTTCACGTTATACAAATGATTAATCGAGCCGCTCGTGGCGCGCGCAAGCTCGGCTCGAGTTTAAAATTGAATTTTCTCTATAAAATCAAAATTTTCTACACATTTCACGCGATAGATAAACGACAAAGATATCGTTTTCAATATATACATAATAAGTCGTGTAAATTTTCACGTATTTATGTTAAAAATCGTCCGATATTTTGATGCTCGTAAAACAGCTCGCCCAGTTTCCGCAGAATCGTACAGAAGCGATCGTATTCGGCCTGAAAGTATCATATTGTAATTTGTTTTATAAATGAAACACTAATCAATGTTATTAATTCACTTATTTAACATAATTCAATATACAATAGTGTTACTTGCCACTAACTAACCGAGTTGGTTTGAACACACAGCTCTGCGAGTGAGACGCAGTTTCATTCGCATACTACAATTTATGATAATTTATAATGGCTCGTAACTACGCAGTCTAGCAGATATATAATGTACACGCTTACTGAACCAAAATGAGTAATTATCAAACAAACAAAAAAAAAAAACATAAATAAGTAATAATAATAATAATGTATGTACCTAACTCTAAAGTACTAATCGTGTGCACATTGAATAGTAGATATATCTACTTAGATACTTCTTTACTAACTTCGTAGAAATTACATTTTTTTTTTTTTTGTTTTCATCTACTGTCTACAAATTTGTTAGCTGTTAACTATGTATGTAACATTATATGTAAAATAAAATAATTTCGTGATATACCTAAGTAATATTTAAAATAAACTTGCACGATGGAGTAGAGAGATGGATGGAATAGAGAGCAAGTTACACTTACAAAGATATGTAGCGCACCTACATAGGTAATATAATATTATTATGATATAATACATAGGTAGGTACCTAGTCAGTTTATTTTTATTATATATTATTTCAGTTTTATTATTTCAGTTTTATTACATAGGTACCTCTATATATAATTTACTGATACGAGCATTTATTTGAATGAATATTAGTTAACTGATTTTATATAATTACTTATATTAAATTATTATGAATGCTTGCTGCCGATTGTTGATTTATGTGTATTTGTAATATACTTATATGTGACGTGTGTTATTAATAATTCATCGATGTGAAACCAAAATTAATTAATAATAGAACAACATGCGGCCCTGAAAAGGGCCTTTTTGTTATGTATATGCACGTGTAGCGCGCGCATACACAGACGGACCGACGACGGCTTAGCCTCCGAAACCGTACAGGGTGCGTCCCTGACGTTTCAGGGCGTACACCACGTCCATGGCGGTGACGGTTTTCCTCTTGGCGTGCTCGGTGTAGGTGACGGCGTCGCGGATCACGTTCTCGAGGAACACCTTGAGCACACCGCGAGTCTCCTCGTAGATAAGACCGGAGATACGCTTCACGCCGCCTCTGCGCGCCAGACGACGGATGGCGGGCTTCGTGATACCCTGGATGTTATCGCGGAGCACTTTCCTGTGACGCTTGGCGCCACCTTTCCCCAGACCTTTTCCTCCTTTACCGCGACCGGTCATCTTGAAAGTATAGAGTTTTCTTGATTTTTAATAAACGACGGCGACGTACTGCCACACAAGCACACACACACGATGCGGCGAACGACTGTGACACCGCATCGAGCGACTTACGCTTATATTTATATGAAATCGTCATGTGAGAGACGTACTGTTCATAGTTAGAGCGAGAAAGGTATAAGCATTATTCCCCGCATACCCCTCGAGGCTCACGAAACGACGCAATATTATTGATATTATTTTATGTAAATTAAAATAAAATCTTCAATAATATATATGAGCTTTATGTATATAATTTGTGTTATATCAAATTAACAAAAAAAAAAAAAAAACTAAATAATATAGGTAATATAATATATCAATGCTCATATAGAAAATCACGAGAATGTGCTCGTTGCTATATATTATGATGATATTCCATGAAAAATATCTATTCTATATCTACATATGTAGTTGAATTATTTTAGTAATATATTTATTAAGTATATTAGGTATGCCAACTATATATATTCAGCGAGCTGTGAGTTCAGTAGTGCATGCGTATGTGAATCAAGTAGTATTTAATTAACCTCTATGAATGAATAGGTGCGTTACTACCTACGTTACTAACAAATTGTAAAGTAATAATAATAATATTATTATTATTATTATTATTATTATGTGTATCGTACAGTAACCATTTAAATTGTTGCGACTTCGATTGTGAAAGATTCAGTAAGTATATGAAACTATTTCTCGCATGAGTGCATGAAACTTGTGTGGCCCTGAAAAGGGCCGTTTTGTTTGTAATATAGCGCAGCATAGCTTGCAGAGAAGCAACGCGGCCAGATCTCGAGAAGAGATCTAGGCGCGCTCGCCGCGGATTCTGCGCGCCAGCTGAATATCCTTGGGCATGATGGTGACGCGCTTGGCGTGGATGGCGCACAGGTTGGTGTCTTCGAACAGGCCGACGAGGTAAGCCTCGCTGGCCTCCTGCAGGGCCATCACGGCGGAGCTCTGGAAGCGGAGATCGGTCTTGAAGTCTTGAGCAATTTCACGCACCAGACGCTGGAACGGCAACTTGCGGATCAGCAGTTCCGTGCTCTTCTGGTAACGACGGATCTCACGCAGAGCAACAGTTCCGGGCCTGTAACGATGGGGCTTCTTCACTCCTCCGGTGGCGGGTGCGCTCTTGCGCGCAGCCTTGGTGGCGAGCTGTTTACGGGGCGCCTTACCACCGGTGGATTTACGAGCGGTCTGCTTGGTACGGGCCATTTTGATTTGATAACGTAAATAAAGTAAGCGAACGGATGCGGGCGACACGAACGAACGACGACACGCGAATGTTTAAAAAATCCCCTTACGACCCACGTATATATTTATACTAAAACTCACGAGCGTCTTTGTATCGCCATCTCGCTCACGCGTTCTCAGTCTGTCACATTCCCTCTTTGCCTGACGCGACGCGCCGCGCCGCCAGCCGGCCGGTCATGCACATTTTTCATTTTCATAATAGTATTAACTACATACAGCAAAATTTGGAGCTAAAAATATTTAACTCTAGATCATTAACGACGACGCGAATTTTCAGCTAATCTCTATTCGACCCGTTGCACTTGCTAGATCCACAGTATAGGGGTAAGTGTATATTATATATAATTAATTATTAACGATAGATATACTGACGACAGAGATATATTATTTTTTTAAATCAATATTTAAATTTAAATACATACACAACATAGCAATAGGTAGGTACAATTAAATTAAAATGTTCAAATAAAACCTCTTTACAAATATAATTAAATTGTCGTTGAATCTAACGAAATTCTATCTAGGTAGGTATCTTACCGAGCTAACTACGTTAATGTAATAATAAATAGTATTGGCACTAAGTATGTTCTCAATCGGTATGTACTTACTATATGGATTTTTGGTATGTAGGTATATAGATAATATAGTAGAAAACATAAGTTTAGATTCTCATATTATAACGAATAAAAAATTTTGTAGTTAAATCTTTTTTTTTTTTTTAAAGACTTTTATGTAAATTCTACTAAATGTATGTATGTAATGGTAATATGACTTTTACGTGATCCGTTCATTCGAATGAAACCATTTCACACATATTGTGTATATGTGTGTGCGTATATAGAATAATTTTGTGGCCCTGAAAAGGGCCGTTTGTTGTGCGTTGAACGCTACACGTTCGGCGCTATGTTCACTTGGAGCTGGTGTACTTGGTGACGGCCTTTGTGCCCTCGCTGACAGCGTGCTTGGCCAGCTCGCCGGGCAGCAGGAGCCTCACGGAGGTCTGCACCTCCCTCGATGTGATGGTGGAACGCTTGTTGTAATGGGCGAGGCGTGAAGCTTCGGCGGCGATGCGTTCGAAGATGTCGTTCACGAACGAGTTCATGATCGACATGGCCTTGCTGGAGATACCGGTGTCCGGGTGGACCTGCTTGAGCACCTTGTAGATGTAGATGGCGTAACTCTCCTTCCTCTTGTGCTTCTTCTTCCTTTTGTCGGTCTTGGAGATGTTCTTTTGAGCCTTGCCAGATTTTTTGGCGGCCTTACCGCTGGTCTTGGGCGGCATGATAGACTATTGAAGAATTCAAAGTAAGATATATTACAGACAGGCGTACCGTACGACTGTCGGTTGGCTTCTGATAAATGGGAACGACCGCGATTCTGTTTTATTCCGATCGGGTATAGCAGTACGCTACGGTTTGCGCCAGCGTCTCTATCTAAAATACACCAATGGCAGGGCGCGCGAGCAATAGCGCTCTGACCTTAGACCCGCCCCTTTGGCGGGGCAGCGGGGGACGGGGGGGAATTAAAATATCTCTCTCGCGCCAAGCAACTCACTTTTCAGAACCATTTATTTTACAGACTAGGCATGCTCCATATGTTTTTTTTTTTTTTTTTATGTTGTTACATTACTTTTGTTTTAAAATACAATAATTACAGCCTATAAGATTTTTTGATCTCTCTCATAGGTAGTAAAAATAAATATTATTTTAATAAAAAACTAATGAAAAGTCTGCTGTTAATAGATGACAAAATTAAATATTTAGTGTACTTCCAATGTGATCCTAAATCCAAATTAAGACAAGTAAAGGAAAAATCAACTAAGATCAATTAACCAAGCTTAATTAACTAAGATTAATTAACTAAGATCAATTAACTAAGATTAATTAAGATTAACGTTACCTATCACAATTCGGAAATTATTAACTCTACACGTGTTTCGCCTAAACACACAAGGCATCATCAGGAGATGCTGAATCTTCGAACGACAAGTCGAGAGTAAGTCTGCTGTTACTGCGGTTTAGGCTCGGTTGGGCAGTGTTGAAAGAAGAAAGTTTTAATGCCGCGTTTAATAAATAGTTAACAAACTGGCTAAAGATAATGCATTATACTTACTTATACTGGTCATACGGTCAAAGGAAGTGCAATTCAATTATTGTTCTCGATAATGACTTTAACCAGTGTGAAACAATTCGTCAATGTGAAACTTTTCAATTTGTCGTGCCGTAATAGCACATAAATTATTTAGTTAGATGTATATTGTGGCCCTGAAAAGGGCCGTTTGTATGGTGTATCGCTATATCATATATTAATAATGACAGCGATAGCGATGTGCGGGGAGAGCTTCTTATGCTTTCTTCTCGGTCTTCTTTGGCAGCAGAACCGCTTGGATGTTCGGCAACACACCACCCTGTGCGATGGTGACACCGGACAGGAGCTTGTTCAACTCCTCGTCGTTTCTGATCGCCAGTTGCAAGTGACGAGGAATGATCCTGGTCTTCTTGTTGTCCCTCGCGGCGTTGCCGGCCAACTCCAACACTTCGGCGGCCAGGTATTCCATCACGGCGGCGAGGTACACGGGAGCACCGGCGCCGACGCGCTCTGCATAATTACCATTACGCAGGAGACGATGGATACGACCCACGGGAAACTGAAGTCCGGCACGGTTGGAACGGGACTTTGCCTTTCCCTTGACTTTGCCGCCTTTACCACGTCCGGACATTGTTAAAAGATTGTTTGATTGAAGCGAGATAAATCAAAACGTACGATGCGTACGTGTATACCGTATGACGATCGAGCGCAAACAGTGCCCCGAGCCGAGCCGAATTTCTTTATATATACAAAAGGGATGGTCGCTCGGTTCGCGAGTGCGATAGCGCGCTAACGATGCATTACGGCGGACCAATGAAATGCGTCAAAATCATGAGTCAATGAGCTTTGTTTCCTCGTGGATTATGAATTTTTAGCTATTTGTTAAAAACATAATAATTAAGTATGTATGTAAATGTAAAACGAAATGTACATTATTTATAATCAAGTACGTTTAACTACAATTTAAATCTTATAAGTACTTGATTTATTAAAATATTGGTACTAAGTAATTATAATTATAGGTATACTACTACTATAAGTAAGTAAGTATGTTCATTGTTAATTTTAAGAAGTTCCAAGTAGACATAAGGCAGTCGGCAGTCGGTGAAGAGAGAGAAGAGAAGAGATAAATAAATAATAATGTAGAATAATTGATATGTATTGCGATGTGAATGAATATTATAGGGTTATATATCTAATATCATAATACATATGTAGCTGGTGGTGGTGCGTGCGGGGTATATAGTTTGTTGTGTATATATTAATTAATTAATAGTAAGTAATATTGATTTGACTGTTTGGTTGTTTTCCGGTTGTGTGTGTGCGACTTTCGTGTGTGTAGTAATTTTATAGTGTCATCGATGGTGAAACAAATTATTAATTTTTTTTTGAAACGTATGTTAGCCCTGAAAAGGGCTTTTTGTTGCGAGGTGGGGGGGTGTGCGATGACGCGCGCGCGCGCCCCACGCAAGCTGACCGGACGCGCCAGACGACACTGGTCACTCACTTCTTGGAGGCGGATGTCTTCTTGGCGGCGGTGGCCTTCTTGGTCGGCGTAGCGGCGGCCCTCTTCGGTTTGGGAGCTTTCGGCTTCTTAGTAGGAGGCTTGGTGGTCTTTTTCGCCTTGGGGGCGGCGGCGGCGGCCTTGCCCTTGGCGGGCGCGGCGGCTTTCTTCGCGGCGGGCTTCTTCTTGGCGGCGGCGGCTTTCTTGTCTTTAGTCGCGGCGCTAGGCTTCGATTTGGCCGGCGAGGCGGAAGCGGCGGCGGCGGCGGCGGCCTTCCTGCCCCTGCCGGAGGCGGGCGCGGCCGCGGCGGCCTTCTTCGACTTGGCGGCGGCGGTCTCCTTTTTCTCGGCGGATTTTTTCTTTTCGCCGCCGGCGGGCTTCTTGGCGCCTGAAGATTTCGACTCGAGCTTGAAACTGCCCGACGCGCCCTTGCCCTTGGTCTGGATCAGCGTGCCGGATTCGACGGCGCTCTTCAGATATTTTCTGATGAACGGCGCCAGCTTCTCCGCGTCAACCTTGTACTGGGCGGCGATGTATTTCTTGATCGCCTTCAGCGACGACCCGCTGCGCTCCTTCAACTCCTTGATGGCGCTGTTGACCATTTCGGAAGTTTTCGGGTGCGTGGGTTTCGCTTTAGGCTTCTTAACGCCGGCGCCGGCTGACGCCTTGGGCTTCTTCGCGGGCGTAGCCGGAGCGGGGGTTTCGGCTGCTACTGCTGTGTCTGCCATTGTAGGTATGATGAGTTTGTTGTAGGTAAATAAACAACGTAACGTACGTACGAGAAAGCACGTAAGTAAAGCTTCAAACAAAAACTTAAACGTAAAACTGACTGACTGACTTCTTCTTCCACGTACCGCTGGGCGGTGGTGGGAGCCTGCCTCGAGGCATCCCTCTTTGCAGGGGCTGGGCTCCGCGGCACTCTGGCCGCGGGGAATTACACGTTTAAGTTGGAACTAGGTTAATTGAATGGTAATTTGTTAACTACAATTTTTGTTCTGCACCTGGGTGCAGTTTGGAGTGGTGCTGAAGGGGATGGTGGCGTCCCAGATGGCTGCGCTGTCGCTGCAGGAAGAGCTGCCTCCTCGTCCTGCAGGAGGTCTCGTGGAAGGGCGCGCCATCTTCTAGTGGACGTTTCTGGGGGCCGCGCATGCAGTGGCGCGAGTCCCTGCAGGTGCTTTTGTGACCCGTTGTCTGCTCTGTCGAACATCTTCCGCGACAAACGGGTCACAAAACTTTTGATGGGCTCGATGCGGAGGTCCCTGGCGAGAACGTCATTTCGGACGTACTTTCCGGCCCCGGCGATCATACGCAGCGTTGCATTCTGCACTGTCTGGAGGGTCTTCCTGCGCGCCTCAGACAGCAGAGGGTACCACGCTGGCGCTGCGTAGGTCAGCCTAGACCGGATGTAAGTTTTGTAGATGCTCGTCCTCGTCCTAAGGGCGAGCTTGGCTTGGAGGATGGGGCGTAATTGGGCTCTTGCCGCTTTGGCCTGGTTTGCTGCGTGCCGCGTCTGGATATCCATCTTCAGGCCCCGGTCGATGGTGATCCCCAGGTACTTGACTGTCGGCATCCACTCCAGCTGTTGTCCCCGCAGCCGCAGATTTTCTGGCATTTTCCTTTGGTGGCTGAACAGTATGGCTTGCGTCTTCGCCACGTTGACCGCCATCCGCCATCTGTCCAGCCACTCGGGCAGGGCATCCAGCACCCTTTGGATGCGAAGGCACGCGATCTTGGCACTTTGTGCCGATGCGAAGTAGGCACTGTCGTCGGCAAAGAGTGCCAGGGTTACCGGACGCGTGCCCTCGAACTCTTCTGCTGGGAGTGGTATGTCGTCTGTGTACGCTGCGTACAGGACTGGTGACAGGCAGCTACCCTGAGGCACCCCTGCTGCGATCGGTCTTCGCCCGGAGTTTTCTCCCTCGACGGTTACGAAGAAGTCCCTATCCGCGAGGAAGGATGCCACTGTCTTTATGAGCTGCTTCGGCGTGCTGGTCTGCAGGAGTTTGAACAGTAGTCCGCTGTGCCACACACGGTCGAACGCCTTCTCCACGTCCAGCATGACGGCGGCAGTTCGTCTTCCCATGTTCCAATTGTGACTCAGCATGTGCGTCACTCGCGTGAGCTGTAGGGTGGTGGAGTGATGCATGCGGAAGCCGAACTGCTCATCCCTTGGCGTTAACGCTGGGCGCAGTCTTCGCAGCAATATCCTCTCGAAGAGTTTGGCCATGTGTGGTAGGAGTGTGATCGGTCGATAGCTAGCGGGTGATCGTCTATCCTTTCCCGGCTTATGAAGGACGATCACCCTGCCCGTCTTCCACACCTTCGGGAAGTGGCCTGTTCTTAGTATCCCGTTGAACAGCCTGGCCAAGCCTACCAGTCCCTTCCTGGGTAGGTTCTTGAGGGCCGCATTCGAGATACCATCGCATCCTGGGGCCTTCTTGGTCTTGAGTCGCGACACCTCATACGCAACCTCTGCTGGGGCAATGAAATCCTGGCCACTCAGAGGTGGGGCCTTGGATTGGAGGAACTCCGCTACCACTCTCCTCACTCTTGAATGGTGGTCTAGGGTCTCTTGGGCCGTCCCTTCCTCCACAGGATGGGGCTCGAACTGCCTCTGAAGGTGTGCGGCCAGGAGTTCCGCTCTGTCCTTTGCCAGGTAGTGCCTATTTCCCTGGTCGTCCATTAGTGGGCAGACGGTCGGTTTAGAGCTTGTTAATTGGCGGTTTAGGTTGTAGAGGTTTGCCCTTTCCTCGTCACACTGTGCAATGTGTTCGTCCCAAGCGGCTCCCCTCCACAACCTCACCCTTTCCGACAAATCCTGGGTCAGGGCGTTCAGTTCCTTTTTCAGTTTTGGGCATCTCGACTTTGCCCACTGCTTCCTCAACTCCCTTTTCTTTCTTCTGAGGGCCTGTATTACGGTTGGCAGTTCTTCCCTATAAGCGGTACGAGGTACCATCTTTGTGGCTTTTTCCTGTGCAGCTCCTATGGCGGAAGACATGGCTACTGCGCAGCTTTCCACCTCCTCGGGAGTAGTCAGAGGTCCGACAGACATGGCCGGTAAATTCTCACTATACACCTTCCAGTCGATCCTCTTGCTCATGGGCCGCTTGATTGTGCTTGTTTCTCCTCCCACCGTGATTAGGAGGGGGCAGTGCTCAGTGTCCATGTCGTATAGGACTTCGATTGACACAGGCGTGCGGAGGTCTCTGTGCACTACGATATCCAACACATCTGCTCTGAATCTAGGGTTGGATGGTATGTTTGTAGGGGAGTCCGGACCCAACGCTGTGGCGCCAACCCCTTCCACGGCCTGCATTAGCAGTCTTCCACTGGTGCTAATGCTGTGGGAGCCCCAGGCCGTGTGCTTGGCGTTCAGGTCCGCTGCTAATATGGTCGGCTGGTTATGTTGGAATATGTTCCGTATCTCTCTTGCCTCCAGAGGTTCTCCCTTTTGTGGGGGTCTGTACCCGGCGTAGATGCGGGTCTCCCGTCCAGCTATCTGGGTTCGGATTCCCACTGTTCTAATGTGTTTGTAGGGAATCAGTGGGAGTTCTTCGTGTACGAGATCTCTTCTGGCCAGGACCGCCACTCCTCTATAGGCAAGTCCTTTGGGAGAGACTTCATCCAACCGGTAACTGGAGAATCCTTTTAGTTCGAACCTTTGGCCTGTCTTTAGTTTAGTCTCTCCTAGGAGGACTACGTGGATATCCTGCTGGTGGGCCAGTGTCTGCAGTGCGAGTCTTTTTGATCGGACTCCGCCTGCGTTCCAGTATAAGATCCTAGTGGTCTTCCGATCCATACTGGAGTTGTTGGATACTGGCCATTGCTCGCAACGCCTGATTTCGCAGCTCTTCTGCGGCTCGGACGATGGCTGCTAGTACATCCAGGAGGCCTCCCATTTGCCTGGCAAATGGGTTCCCCTCTGGAGTCGTCGCGTTGTTTCTCCTCGTGTTGCTGCGAGGCTGGTGGTTTCCTGTTATTGCAGGTTGCGTGGGAGGGCCCATCAACGGAGCTCTTCTGGGCACAGGTATTGGCATTGCGCCTCGCAGGAACTCTGGCATTTGTGGCGGTGGATTCTGCGAGGCTGGCGTGGGGGTTGCTTGGAGTTCAGCATCGGCAGCCACTGCTCGGCTCCTTGCTCTCCTTGGGTCCCTTGGGTGGGCACTTGGTACGGTTTTGGTATCCGTGGTCTTCGTCAGCTGAACGGGTTTCGCCGCTTGGACCGTCCGCGGCTGTTCTGGGCGATGCTGGGGATGAGGGTGTCCGCGCGTAGGGGCTCTTCCACGGCCTCTCGATTCTCCACTCCTTCCCCGAGTGCTGCTCCCTCTTGAGCTGCCTCTTGAAGGTCCTCGGCCTCGAGTCCCACTCTTGCGGTCCCTGGGCTCGACATGGGTTCCCGATGATCTTGGGTTTGGGGCAGTCACCGGGGTGAAGGGCTCGAAAGCTGGTGGTCCCATCTCAGTGGGGACAGGCGTAGAGGCCGGAATAATGTGACGTCGGTCTCTAGCGCCCCGTCCACGTCTCCTTTTCCTCCTCTGGGTCATTCCACCTCTATCTTGTGGGTCGTTCGCTGGTGGGCGCAGGGTAGTGACGACGTTTCGTGTGTCCCATTGTCGTCCCGCCTGTTTCGCCTCTCCATCCTCCTGCAGCCGGGGGAGAGGCTGGGGTTGACGTTGGCGCTGCGGAGCTACTGGCGCGGGCCTTCCGTCGCCTGGTATGCGTATGTTGCGCTTGCGCGCCTCGCGTCGGAAGGCCGGGCATATGCGGCTGTTAGCTGCGTGTGGGCCTTTGCAGTTCGCGCACTTCAGTGGTTCACTCTGAAGTCGGTTGCACTCGCTTCCGAAGTGCGGTCCACCGCACTTCACGCACTTTTGTGGGCGGTGACAGTTTGTAGACGAATGTCCGAAATTTTGGCAACGGTGGCATTGCGGGACCACCGTGCGACCTCTCCATGCTTCCACCGTTATCCTGGGCATGTTGAGGAGCTCGTCCAGCCGGTATAGCTTCTCCAGCTGCTCCTTTTCCATCGGGTCCAATTGAATGTGGTAAACACTTTTCTTTGCTCCGGGCCGTGTAGGCAGAGCCCGGGCAAACCTCGCTGGGAAGTCGATTTCCTTCAGCGCCTCCACTATCGCTTCTCCAGGGGTATCCTGGGGAAGTCCCCAGAGTGCGACCTTGTGTGGCTTCTCAGATTCCAGGGCGTAGCAGTACCATGCTATCCCTGGGTTTTTTCTCTGCTCCTCGGTGAGGTACGCCTGGATCGTCCTATATTCCTCGGCTGACTTGGGGCGGAATCGAATCCCTTTGTCGAGAGGACGGGCGTTTGGAATGTGGCCTAAGCGCCTTCTTAGCTCTCCTAAGTGTCTTGGCCAATCAGGAAGCACCTCCACGATAAGGGGGGGGTAGTTTTTAGCGGGTTCCTTTGTCCGCTCCACCTGTATATCCATAATGTCTTCTTGTTGTTGGCCATGTCGTGACCTCTGGCTGACTGATGGCATCTCTGGTTGGGGGGGACTCTTTCTTTGCCTTGGTGGAGAGTTTAGAACAGCCGCATAAAGCGCGGCGGGTGGTGATGGTGGGGACGGGAGTGGCGCCACTTCAATTGGCACTGACTCGATTCCCGCGTAGGAGGTATCGTCATGTGATCCTATTTCGCTGGTGGATTGCTGCCTTCTTGCAGATGTTTGGCTTGCGTCAACATGCACCTGTGCGATCACCGTACTGCTGCGCTTTGATTGTGCTGAAACGCACGAGCTAGAGTCGTCCTCTTCCGCGGAAGACTCTGAGTCTGTTTCTTCGCTGCTCGAGCTCTGGCAAGATTCCACCTGGGTGGTTCTTGCGGGTTTGGTTTGGATTTGGTCATCATCATCATCTTCTTCTACATCTTCTTCGGCGCCTACAATGTTGGTGTCGAATTGGGGAGGTGAAATAACAGGCGGCGGCGTATATGCGCGCTCGGTTTCCCGTTGAGGTACGGTTTTCGATTTCTTCTCTTCGTTTGTGGGTGAATTTTCGTCGTTACTGTCGCGGAGTTGGTCCCGCTTGCGCCTGGCTCCGCTCGCCGAAGAAGGCGCTTCCGTATCCTCCACTTCCGGAATATCAATTCCCGAAGAGCGGATATTTCCGGTCCTCCCGGCGCTGCGGTCGCGAGGCGCGCCGCGGGGGTTCAGGGCGGTCGTAGGTACTACGTATGATCGCTCTGGGTTGAATAGGTCTCTACACACTACCACCTTGTCTGTGGCACGCTGCTTGTCCGGTTCGGGGGGTGGTGAGGGCGGGGGGGAGCGGTAAGGCTCCGATTGCTGGCTGCTGCCAGGTTTACTCGGGCTTGACATAGTGTATTCACTGCTTCACCAATGCTCTCGCTTACAGCGGCGACTCAGGGCCAGCCAGGTGAGATCGCCGGCTAACCGGCGAAGGCCCAGCTAACCCGATCAGCTCGACTGCAGCGTGCAAGCGTCGGTTAGGCGCGTAAATACATAATAAACAGGTTTCTGCGATGTGGGTCACTGCCCTGTCGTTTGCTCATCAAACGACTAGTCAGTAGACTTGAGTCGCAGAGCGTGCGATTCCCGATGGGATAACTACAGAGTACTAATACGAAGTAGTAACGCACTTACCTTATCGGCGCGCACCGTTTCGCGTTGGCCTGGCTCGACGTGTGGCACGGAGTGTACAGGCCGTGCGGTGGGGGCGCGCGGAGGGGGCGGTGGTTACTGGCCGACGCGCGACTCGCTGCGGCAGGACGGAGTCTCCAGTTGGGTCCCGGAGGCTCGGCCCGACACACGCGGAGTGCGGGGCGACGCAGTTGTAGAGCGCTGTTGGCGGTTTTCGTGGCGGCGATGACTCAGCACACTAACACTAGTACGGCACAACAGAACTCCATGTTAAACGTAAAATTTTCAAGGAAAATTTGGTACCTGTTCTGAACTTTACCGTAAAGACGTCACCGCAGCCGATATACGATTTCTCGTAGCAACACTCGTGACTTTTCACTAACACCGCTCTGATTAAATAGCACTTTTTTAATATTTCAATACTGAATGATTCACTTTAATTATTTGATATGAAACATTTTGAACCCGACCGCGATCTGAGTAAACTTTTGACCGCGTCACGTGTACCGTTCACGTTATACAAATGATTAATCGAGCCGCTCGTGGCGCGCGCAAGCTCGGCTCGAGTTTAAAATTGAATTTTCTCTATAAAATCAAAATTTTCTACACATTTCACGCGATAGATAAACGACAAAGATATCGTTTTCAATATATACATAATAAGTCGTGTAAATTTTCACGTATTTATGTTAAAAATCGTCCGATATTTTGATGCTCGTAAAACAGCTCGCCCAGTTTCCGCAGAATCGTACAGAAGCGATCGTATTCGGCCTGAAAGTATCATATTGTAATTTGTTTTATAAATGAAACACTAATCAATGTTATTAATTCACTTATTTAACATACTTCAATATACAATAGTGTTACTTGCTACTAACTCACCGGGTTGGTTTGAACACACAGCTCTGCGAGTGAGACGCAGTTTCATTCGCATACTACAATATATAATAATTTATAATGGCTCGTAACTACGCAGTCTAGCAGATATATAATGTACATGCTTACTGAACCAAAATGAGTAATTATCAAACAAACAAAAAAAAAAAAAAAACCATAAATAAGTAATAATAATAATGTATGTACCTAACTCTAAGTACTAATCGTGTGCACATTGAATAGTAGATATATCTACTTAGATAGGTACTTCATAACTAACTTCGTAGAAATTACATTTTTTTTTTGTTTTCATCTACTGGCTACAAATTTGTTAGCTGTTAACTATGTATGTAACATTATATGTAAAATAAAATAATTTCGTGATATAAGTAATATTTAAAATAAACTTGCACGATGGACTAGAGAGAGATGGATGGAATAGAGAGCAAGTTACACTTACAAAGATATGTAGCGCACCTACATAGGTAATATAATATTATTATGATATAATACATAGGTAGGTAGGTACCTAGTCAGTTTATTTTATAACAACCTATTAACCTTACAGTTTTATTACATAGGTACCTCTATATATAATTTACTGATACGAGCATTTATTTGAATGAATATTAGTTAACTGATTTTATATAATTACTTATATTAAATTATTATGAATGCTTGCTGCCGATTGTTGATTTATGTGTATTTGTAATATACTTATATGTGACGTGTGTTATTAATAATTCATCGATGTGAAACCAAAATTAATTAATAATAGAACAACATGCGGCCCTGAAAAGGGCCTTTTTGTTATGTATATGCACGTGTAGCGCGCGCATACACAGACGGACCGACGACGGCTTAGCCTCCGAAACCGTACAGGGTGCGTCCCTGACGTTTCAGGGCGTACACCACGTCCATGGCGGTGACGGTTTTCCTCTTGGCGTGCTCGGTGTAGGTGACGGCGTCGCGGATCACGTTCTCGAGGAACACCTTGAGCACACCGCGAGTCTCCTCGTAGATAAGACCGGAGATACGCTTCACGCCGCCTCTGCGCGCCAGACGACGGATGGCGGGCTTCGTGATACCCTGGATGTTATCGCGGAGCACTTTCCTGTGACGCTTGGCGCCACCTTTCCCCAGACCTTTTCCTCCTTTACCGCGACCGGTCATCTTGAAAGTATAGAGTTTTCTTGATTTTTAATAAACGACGGCGACGTACTGCCACACAAGCACACACACACGATGCGGCGAACGACTGTGACACCGCATCGAGCGACTTACGCTTATATTTATATGAAATCGTCATGTGAGAGACGTACTGTTCATAGTTAGAGCGAGAAAGGTATAAGCATTATTCCCCGCATACCCCTCGAGGCTCACGAAACGACGCAATATTATTGATATTATTTTATGTAAATTAAAATAAAATCTTCAATAATATATATGAGCTTTATGTATATAATTTGTGTTATATCAAATTAACAAAAAAAAAAAAAAAACTAAATAATATAGGTAATATAATATATCAATGCTCATATAGAAAATCACGAGAATGTGCTCGTTGCTATATATTATGATGATATTCCATGAAAAATATCTATTCTATATCTACATATGTAGTTGAATTATTTTAGTAATATATTTATTAAGTATATTAGGTATGCCAACTATATATATTCAGCGAGCTGTGAGTTCAGTAGTGCATGCGTATGTGAATCAAGTAGTATTTAATTAACCTCTATGAATGAATAGGTGCGTTACTACCTACGTTACTAACAAATTGTAAAGTAATAATAATAATATTATTATTATTATTATTATTATTATGTGTATCGTACAGTAACCATTTAAATTGTTGCGACTTCGATTGTGAAAGATTCAGTAAGTATATGAAACTATTTCTCGCATGAGTGCATGAAACTTGTGTGGCCCTGAAAAGGGCCGTTTTGTTTGTAATATAGCGCAGCATAGCTTGCAGAGAAGCAACGCGGCCAGATCTCGAGAAGAGATCTAGGCGCGCTCGCCGCGGATTCTGCGCGCCAGCTGAATATCCTTGGGCATGATGGTGACGCGCTTGGCGTGGATGGCGCACAGGTTGGTGTCTTCGAACAGGCCGACGAGGTAAGCCTCGCTGGCCTCCTGCAGGGCCATCACGGCGGAGCTCTGGAAGCGGAGATCGGTCTTGAAGTCTTGAGCAATTTCACGCACCAGACGCTGGAACGGCAACTTGCGGATCAGCAGTTCCGTGCTCTTCTGGTAACGACGGATCTCACGCAGAGCAACAGTTCCGGGCCTGTAACGATGGGGCTTCTTCACTCCTCCGGTGGCGGGTGCGCTCTTGCGCGCAGCCTTGGTGGCGAGCTGTTTACGGGGCGCCTTACCACCGGTGGATTTACGAGCGGTCTGCTTGGTACGGGCCATTTTGATTTGATAACGTAAATAAAGTAAGCGAACGGATGCGGGCGACACGAACGAACGACGACACGCGAATGTTTAAAAAATCCCCTTACGACCCACGTATATATTTATACTAAAACTCACGAGCGTCTTTGTATCGCCATCTCGCTCACGCGTTCTCAGTCTGTCACATTCCCTCTTTGCCTGACGCGACGCGCCGCGCCGCCAGCCGGCCGGTCATGCACATTTTTCATTTTCATAATAGTATTAACTACATACAGCAAAATTTGGAGCTAAAAATATTTAACTCTAGATCATTAACGACGACGCGAATTTTCAGCTAATCTCTATTCGACCCGTTGCACTTGCTAGATCCACAGTATAGGGGTAAGTGTATATTATATATAATTAATTATTAACGATAGATATACTGACGACAGAGATATATTATTTTTTTAAATCAATATTTAAATTTAAATACATACACAACATAGCAATAGGTAGGTACAATTAAATTAAAATGTTCAAATAAAACCTCTTTACAAATATAATTAAATTGTCGTTGAATCTAACGAAATTCTATCTAGGTAGGTATCTTACCGAGCTAACTACGTTAATGTAATAATAAATAGTATTGGCACTAAGTATGTTCTCAATCGGTATGTACTTACTATATGGATTTTTGGTATGTAGGTATATAGATAATATAGTAGAAAACATAAGTTTAGATTCTCATATTATAACGAATAAAAAATTTTGTAGTTAAATCTTTTTTTTTTTTTTAAAGACTTTTATGTAAATTCTACTAAATGTATGTATGTAATGGTAATATGACTTTTACGTGATCCGTTCATTCGAATGAAACCATTTCACACATATTGTGTATATGTGTGTGCGTATATAGAATAATTTTGTGGCCCTGAAAAGGGCCGTTTGTTGTGCGTTGAACGCTACACGTTCGGCGCTATGTTCACTTGGAGCTGGTGTACTTGGTGACGGCCTTTGTGCCCTCGCTGACAGCGTGCTTGGCCAGCTCGCCGGGCAGCAGGAGCCTCACGGAGGTCTGCACCTCCCTCGATGTGATGGTGGAACGCTTGTTGTAATGGGCGAGGCGTGAAGCTTCGGCGGCGATGCGTTCGAAGATGTCGTTCACGAACGAGTTCATGATCGACATGGCCTTGCTGGAGATACCGGTGTCCGGGTGGACCTGCTTGAGCACCTTGTAGATGTAGATGGCGTAACTCTCCTTCCTCTTGTGCTTCTTCTTCCTTTTGTCGGTCTTGGAGATGTTCTTTTGAGCCTTGCCAGATTTTTTGGCGGCCTTACCGCTGGTCTTGGGCGGCATGATAGACTATTGAAGAATTCAAAGTAAGATATATTACAGACAGGCGTACCGTACGACTGTCGGTTGGCTTCTGATAAATGGGAACGACCGCGATTCTGTTTTATTCCGATCGGGTATAGCAGTACGCTACGGTTTGCGCCAGCGTCTCTATCTAAAATACACCAATGGCAGGGCGCGCGAGCAATAGCGCTCTGACCTTAGACCCGCCCCTTTGGCGGGGCAGCGGGGGACGGGGGGGAATTAAAATATCTCTCTCGCGCCAAGCAACTCACTTTTCAGAACCATTTATTTTACAGACTAGGCATGCTCCATATGTTTTTTTTTTTTTTTTTATGTTGTTACATTACTTTTGTTTTAAAATACAATAATTACAGCCTATAAGATTTTTTGATCTCTCTCATAGGTAGTAAAAATAAATATTATTTTAATAAAAAACTAATGAAAAGTCTGCTGTTAATAGATGACAAAATTAAATATTTAGTGTACTTCCAATGTGATCCTAAATCCAAATTAAGACAAGTAAAGGAAAAATCAACTAAGATCAATTAACCAAGCTTAATTAACTAAGATTAATTAACTAAGATCAATTAACTAAGATTAATTAAGATTAACGTTACCTATCACAATTCGGAAATTATTAACTCTACACGTGTTTCGCCTAAACACACAAGGCATCATCAGGAGATGCTGAATCTTCGAACGACAAGTCGAGAGTAAGTCTGCTGTTACTGCGGTTTAGGCTCGGTTGGGCAGTGTTGAAAGAAGAAAGTTTTAATGCCGCGTTTAATAAATAGTTAACAAACTGGCTAAAGATAATGCATTATACTTACTTATACTGGTCATACGGTCAAAGGAAGTGCAATTCAATTATTGTTCTCGATAATGACTTTAACCAGTGTGAAACAATTCGTCAATGTGAAACTTTTCAATTTGTCGTGCCGTAATAGCACATAAATTATTTAGTTAGATGTATATTGTGGCCCTGAAAAGGGCCGTTTGTATGGTGTATCGCTATATCATATATTAATAATGACAGCGATAGCGATGTGCGGGGAGAGCTTCTTATGCTTTCTTCTCGGTCTTCTTTGGCAGCAGAACCGCTTGGATGTTCGGCAACACACCACCCTGTGCGATGGTGACACCGGACAGGAGCTTGTTCAACTCCTCGTCGTTTCTGATCGCCAGTTGCAAGTGACGAGGAATGATCCTGGTCTTCTTGTTGTCCCTCGCGGCGTTGCCGGCCAACTCCAACACTTCGGCGGCCAGGTATTCCATCACGGCGGCGAGGTACACGGGAGCACCGGCGCCGACGCGCTCTGCATAATTACCATTACGCAGGAGACGATGGATACGACCCACGGGAAACTGAAGTCCGGCACGGTTGGAACGGGACTTTGCCTTTCCCTTGACTTTGCCGCCTTTACCACGTCCGGACATTGTTAAAAGATTGTTTGATTGAAGCGAGATAAATCAAAACGTACGATGCGTACGTGTATACCGTATGACGATCGAGCGCAAACAGTGCCCCGAGCCGAGCCGAATTTCTTTATATATACAAAAGGGATGGTCGCTCGGTTCGCGAGTGCGATAGCGCGCTAACGATGCATTACGGCGGACCAATGAAATGCGTCAAAATCATGAGTCAATGAGCTTTGTTTCCTCGTGGATTATGAATTTTTAGCTATTTGTTAAAAACATAATAATTAAGTATGTATGTAAATGTAAAACGAAATGTACATTATTTATAATCAAGTACGTTTAACTACAATTTAAATCTTATAAGTACTTGATTTATTAAAATATTGGTACTAAGTAATTATAATTATAGGTATACTACTACTATAAGTAAGTAAGTATGTTCATTGTTAATTTTAAGAAGTTCCAAGTAGACATAAGGCAGTCGGCAGTCGGTGAAGAGAGAGAAGAGAAGAGATAAATAAATAATAATGTAGAATAATTGATATGTATTGCGATGTGAATGAATATTATAGGGTTATATATCTAATATCATAATACATATGTAGCTGGTGGTGGTGCGTGCGGGGTATATAGTTTGTTGTGTATATATTAATTAATTAATAGTAAGTAATATTGATTTGACTGTTTGGTTGTTTTCCGGTTGTGTGTGTGCGACTTTCGTGTGTGTAGTAATTTTATAGTGTCATCGATGGTGAAACAAATTATTAATTTTTTTTTGAAACGTATGTTAGCCCTGAAAAGGGCTTTTTGTTGCGAGGTGGGGGGGTGTGCGATGACGCGCGCGCGCGCCCCACGCAAGCTGACCGGACGCGCCAGACGACACTGGTCACTCACTTCTTGGAGGCGGATGTCTTCTTGGCGGCGGTGGCCTTCTTGGTCGGCGTAGCGGCGGCCCTCTTCGGTTTGGGAGCTTTCGGCTTCTTAGTAGGAGGCTTGGTGGTCTTTTTCGCCTTGGGGGCGGCGGCGGCGGCCTTGCCCTTGGCGGGCGCGGCGGCTTTCTTCGCGGCGGGCTTCTTCTTGGCGGCGGCGGCTTTCTTGTCTTTAGTCGCGGCGCTAGGCTTCGATTTGGCCGGCGAGGCGGAAGCGGCGGCGGCGGCGGCGGCCTTCCTGCCCCTGCCGGAGGCGGGCGCGGCCGCGGCGGCCTTCTTCGACTTGGCGGCGGCGGTCTCCTTTTTCTCGGCGGATTTTTTCTTTTCGCCGCCGGCGGGCTTCTTGGCGCCTGAAGATTTCGACTCGAGCTTGAAACTGCCCGACGCGCCCTTGCCCTTGGTCTGGATCAGCGTGCCGGATTCGACGGCGCTCTTCAGATATTTTCTGATGAACGGCGCCAGCTTCTCCGCGTCAACCTTGTACTGGGCGGCGATGTATTTCTTGATCGCCTTCAGCGACGACCCGCTGCGCTCCTTCAACTCCTTGATGGCGCTGTTGACCATTTCGGAAGTTTTCGGGTGCGTGGGTTTCGCTTTAGGCTTCTTAACGCCGGCGCCGGCTGACGCCTTGGGCTTCTTCGCGGGCGTAGCCGGAGCGGGGGTTTCGGCTGCTACTGCTGTGTCTGCCATTGTAGGTATGATGAGTTTGTTGTAGGTAAATAAACAACGTAACGTACGTACGAGAAAGCACGTAAGTAAAGCTTCAAACAAAAACTTAAACGTAAAATTTTCAAGGAAAATTTGGTACCTGTTCTGAACTTTACCGTAAAGACGTCACCGCAGCCGATATACGATTTCTCGTAGCAACACTCGTGACTTTTCACTAACACCGCTCTGATTAAATAGCACTTTTTTAATATTTCAATACTGAATGATTCACTTTAATTATTTGATATGAAACATTTTGAACCCGACCGCGATCTGAGTAAACTTTTGACCGCGTCACGTGTACCGTTCACGTTATACAAATGATTAATCGAGCCGCTCGTGGCGCGCGCAAGCTCGGCTCGAGTTTAAAATTGAATTTTCTCTATAAAATCAAAATTTTCTACACATTTCACGCGATAGATAAACGACAAAGATATCGTTTTCAATATATACATAATAAGTCGTGTAAATTTTCACGTATTTATGTTAAAAATCGTCCGATATTTTGATGCTCGTAAAACAGCTCGCCCAGTTTCCGCAGAATCGTACAGAAGCGATCGTATTCGGCCTGAAAGTATCATATTGTAATTTGTTTTATAAATGAAACACTAATCAATGTTATTAATTCACTTATTTAACATACTTCAATATACAATAGTGTTACTTGCTACTAACTCACCGGGTTGGTTTGAACACACAGCTCTGCGAGTGAGACGCAGTTTCATTCGCATACTACAATATATAATAATTTATAATGGCTCGTAACTACGCAGTCTAGCAGATATATAATGTACATGCTTACTGAACCAAAATGAGTAATTATCAAACAAACAAAAAAAAAAAAAACCATAAATAAGTAATAATAATAATGTATGTACCTAACTCTAAGTACTAATCGTGTGCACATTGAATAGTAGATATATCTACTTAGATAGGTACTTCATAACTAACTTCGTAGAAATTACATTTTTTTTTTGTTTTCATCTACTGGCTACAAATTTGTTAGCTGTTAACTATGTATGTAACATTATATGTAAAATAAAATAATTTCGTGATATAAGTAATATTTAAAATAAACTTGCACGATGGACTAGAGAGAGATGGATGGAATAGAGAGCAAGTTACACTTACAAAGATATGTAGCGCACCTACATAGGTAATATAATATTATTATGATATAATACATAGGTAGGTAGGTACCTAGTCAGTTTATTTTATAACAACCTATTAACCTTACAGTTTTATTACATAGGTACCTCTATATATAATTTACTGATACGAGCATTTATTTGAATGAATATTAGTTAACTGATTTTATATAATTACTTATATTAAATTATTATGAATGCTTGCTGCCGATTGTTGATTTATGTGTATTTGTAATATACTTATATGTGACGTGTGTTATTAATAATTCATCGATGTGAAACCAAAATTAATTAATAATAGAACAACATGCGGCCCTGAAAAGGGCCTTTTTGTTATGTATATGCACGTGTAGCGCGCGCATACACAGACGGACCGACGACGGCTTAGCCTCCGAAACCGTACAGGGTGCGTCCCTGACGTTTCAGGGCGTACACCACGTCCATGGCGGTGACGGTTTTCCTCTTGGCGTGCTCGGTGTAGGTGACGGCGTCGCGGATCACGTTCTCGAGGAACACCTTGAGCACACCGCGAGTCTCCTCGTAGATAAGACCGGAGATACGCTTCACGCCGCCTCTGCGCGCCAGACGACGGATGGCGGGCTTCGTGATACCCTGGATGTTATCGCGGAGCACTTTCCTGTGACGCTTGGCGCCACCTTTCCCCAGACCTTTTCCTCCTTTACCGCGACCGGTCATCTTGAAAGTATAGAGTTTTCTTGATTTTTAATAAACGACGGCGACGTACTGCCACACAAGCACACACACACGATGCGGCGAACGACTGTGACACCGCATCGAGCGACTTACGCTTATATTTATATGAAATCGTCATGTGAGAGACGTACTGTTCATAGTTAGAGCGAGAAAGGTATAAGCATTATTCCCCGCATACCCCTCGAGGCTCACGAAACGACGCAATATTATTGATATTATTTTATGTAAATTAAAATAAAATCTTCAATAATATATATGAGCTTTATGTATATAATTTGTGTTATATCAAATTAACAAAAAAAAAAAAAAATCTAAATAATATAGGTAATATAATATATCAATGCTCATATAGAAAATCACGAGAATGTGCTCGTTGCTATATATTATGATGATATTCCATGAAAAATATCTATTCTATATCTACATATGTAGTTGAATTATTTTAGTAATATATTTATTAAGTATATTAGGTATGCCAACTATATATATTCAGCGAGCTGTGAGTTCAGTAGTGCATGCGTATGTGAATCAAGTAGTATTTAATTAACCTCTATGAATGAATAGGTGCGTTACTACCTACGTTACTAACAAATTGTAAAGTAATAATAATAATATTATTATTATTATTATTATTATTATGTGTATCGTACAGTAACCATTTAAATTGTTGCGACTTCGATTGTGAAAGATTCAGTAAGTATATGAAACTATTTCTCGCATGAGTGCATGAAACTTGTGTGGCCCTGAAAAGGGCCGTTTTGTTTGTAATATAGCGCAGCATAGCTTGCAGAGAAGCAACGCGGCCAGATCTCGAGAAGAGATCTAGGCGCGCTCGCCGCGGATTCTGCGCGCCAGCTGAATATCCTTGGGCATGATGGTGACGCGCTTGGCGTGGATGGCGCACAGGTTGGTGTCTTCGAACAGGCCGACGAGGTAAGCCTCGCTGGCCTCCTGCAGGGCCATCACGGCGGAGCTCTGGAAGCGGAGATCGGTCTTGAAGTCTTGAGCAATTTCACGCACCAGACGCTGGAACGGCAACTTGCGGATCAGCAGTTCCGTGCTCTTCTGGTAACGACGGATCTCACGCAGAGCAACAGTTCCGGGCCTGTAACGATGGGGCTTCTTCACTCCTCCGGTGGCGGGTGCGCTCTTGCGCGCAGCCTTGGTGGCGAGCTGTTTACGGGGCGCCTTACCACCGGTGGATTTACGAGCGGTCTGCTTGGTACGGGCCATTTTGATTTGATAACGTAAATAAAGTAAGCGAACGGATGCGGGCGACACGAACGAACGACGACACGCGAATGTTTAAAAAATCCCCTTACGACCCACGTATATATTTATACTAAAACTCACGAGCGTCTTTGTATCGCCATCTCGCTCACGCGTTCTCAGTCTGTCACATTCCCTCTTTGCCTGACGCGACGCGCCGCGCCGCCAGCCGGCCGGTCATGCACATTTTTCATTTTCATAATAGTATTAACTACATACAGCAAAATTTGGAGCTAAAAATATTTAACTCTAGATCATTAACGACGACGCGAATTTTCAGCTAATCTCTATTCGACCCGTTGCACTTGCTAGATCCACAGTATAGGGGTAAGTGTATATTATATATAATTAATTATTAACGATAGATATACTGACGACAGAGATATATTATTTTTTTAAATCAATATTTAAATTTAAATACATACACAACATAGCAATAGGTAGGTACAATTAAATTAAAATGTTCAAATAAAACCTCTTTACAAATATAATTAAATTGTCGTTGAATCTAACGAAATTCTATCTAGGTAGGTATCTTACCGAGCTAACTACGTTAATGTAATAATAAATAGTATTGGCACTAAGTATGTTCTCAATCGGTATGTACTTACTATATGGATTTTTGGTATGTAGGTATATAGATAATATAGTAGAAAACATAAGTTTAGATTCTCATATTATAACGAATAAAAAATTTTGTAGTTAAATCTTTTTTTTTTTTTTAAAGACTTTTATGTAAATTCTACTAAATGTATGTATGTAATGGTAATATGACTTTTACGTGATCCGTTCATTCGAATGAAACCATTTCACACATATTGTGTATATGTGTGTGCGTATATAGAATAATTTTGTGGCCCTGAAAAGGGCCGTTTGTTGTGCGTTGAACGCTACACGTTCGGCGCTATGTTCACTTGGAGCTGGTGTACTTGGTGACGGCCTTTGTGCCCTCGCTGACAGCGTGCTTGGCCAGCTCGCCGGGCAGCAGGAGCCTCACGGAGGTCTGCACCTCCCTCGATGTGATGGTGGAACGCTTGTTGTAATGGGCGAGGCGTGAAGCTTCGGCGGCGATGCGTTCGAAGATGTCGTTCACGAACGAGTTCATGATCGACATGGCCTTGCTGGAGATACCGGTGTCCGGGTGGACCTGCTTGAGCACCTTGTAGATGTAGATGGCGTAACTCTCCTTCCTCTTGTGCTTCTTCTTCCTTTTGTCGGTCTTGGAGATGTTCTTTTGAGCCTTGCCAGATTTTTTGGCGGCCTTACCGCTGGTCTTGGGCGGCATGATAGACTATTGAAGAATTCAAAGTAAGATATATTACAGACAGGCGTACCGTACGACTGTCGGTTGGCTTCTGATAAATGGGAACGACCGCGATTCTGTTTTATTCCGATCGGGTATAGCAGTACGCTACGGTTTGCGCCAGCGTCTCTATCTAAAATACACCAATGGCAGGGCGCGCGAGCAATAGCGCTCTGACCTTAGACCCGCCCCTTTGGCGGGGCAGCGGGGGACGGGGGGGAATTAAAATATCTCTCTCGCGCCAAGCAACTCACTTTTCAGAACCATTTATTTTACAGACTAGGCATGCTCCATATGTTTTTTTTTTTTTTTTTATGTTGTTACATTACTTTTGTTTTAAAATACAATAATTACAGCCTATAAGATTTTTTGATCTCTCTCATAGGTAGTAAAAATAAATATTATTTTAATAAAAAACTAATGAAAAGTCTGCTGTTAATAGATGACAAAATTAAATATTTAGTGTACTTCCAATGTGATCCTAAATCCAAATTAAGACAAGTAAAGGAAAAATCAACTAAGATCAATTAACCAAGCTTAATTAACTAAGATTAATTAACTAAGATCAATTAACTAAGATTAATTAAGATTAACGTTACCTATCACAATTCGGAAATTATTAACTCTACACGTGTTTCGCCTAAACACACAAGGCATCATCAGGAGATGCTGAATCTTCGAACGACAAGTCGAGAGTAAGTCTGCTGTTACTGCGGTTTAGGCTCGGTTGGGCAGTGTTGAAAGAAGAAAGTTTTAATGCCGCGTTTAATAAATAGTTAACAAACTGGCTAAAGATAATGCATTATACTTACTTATACTGGTCATACGGTCAAAGGAAGTGCAATTCAATTATTGTTCTCGATAATGACTTTAACCAGTGTGAAACAATTCGTCAATGTGAAACTTTTCAATTTGTCGTGCCGTAATAGCACATAAATTATTTAGTTAGATGTATATTGTGGCCCTGAAAAGGGCCGTTTGTATGGTGTATCGCTATATCATATATTAATAATGACAGCGATAGCGATGTGCGGGGAGAGCTTCTTATGCTTTCTTCTCGGTCTTCTTTGGCAGCAGAACCGCTTGGATGTTCGGCAACACACCACCCTGTGCGATGGTGACACCGGACAGGAGCTTGTTCAACTCCTCGTCGTTTCTGATCGCCAGTTGCAAGTGACGAGGAATGATCCTGGTCTTCTTGTTGTCCCTCGCGGCGTTGCCGGCCAACTCCAACACTTCGGCGGCCAGGTATTCCATCACGGCGGCGAGGTACACGGGAGCACCGGCGCCGACGCGCTCTGCATAATTACCATTACGCAGGAGACGATGGATACGACCCACGGGAAACTGAAGTCCGGCACGGTTGGAACGGGACTTTGCCTTTCCCTTGACTTTGCCGCCTTTACCACGTCCGGACATTGTTAAAAGATTGTTTGATTGAAGCGAGATAAATCAAAACGTACGATGCGTACGTGTATACCGTATGACGATCGAGCGCAAACAGTGCCCCGAGCCGAGCCGAATTTCTTTATATATACAAAAGGGATGGTCGCTCGGTTCGCGAGTGCGATAGCGCGCTAACGATGCATTACGGCGGACCAATGAAATGCGTCAAAATCATGAGTCAATGAGCTTTGTTTCCTCGTGGATTATGAATTTTTAGCTATTTGTTAAAAACATAATAATTAAGTATGTATGTAAATGTAAAACGAAATGTACATTATTTATAATCAAGTACGTTTAACTACAATTTAAATCTTATAAGTACTTGATTTATTAAAATATTGGTACTAAGTAATTATAATTATAGGTATACTACTACTATAAGTAAGTAAGTATGTTCATTGTTAATTTTAAGAAGTTCCAAGTAGACATAAGGCAGTCGGCAGTCGGTGAAGAGAGAGAAGAGAAGAGATAAATAAATAATAATGTAGAATAATTGATATGTATTGCGATGTGAATGAATATTATAGGGTTATATATCTAATATCATAATACATATGTAGCTGGTGGTGGTGCGTGCGGGGTATATAGTTTGTTGTGTATATATTAATTAATTAATAGTAAGTAATATTGATTTGACTGTTTGGTTGTTTTCCGGTTGTGTGTGTGCGACTTTCGTGTGTGTAGTAATTTTATAGTGTCATCGATGGTGAAACAAATTATTAATTTTTTTTTGAAACGTATGTTAGCCCTGAAAAGGGCTTTTTGTTGCGAGGTGGGGGGGTGTGCGATGACGCGCGCGCGCGCCCCACGCAAGCTGACCGGACGCGCCAGACGACACTGGTCACTCACTTCTTGGAGGCGGATGTCTTCTTGGCGGCGGTGGCCTTCTTGGTCGGCGTAGCGGCGGCCCTCTTCGGTTTGGGAGCTTTCGGCTTCTTAGTAGGAGGCTTGGTGGTCTTTTTCGCCTTGGGGGCGGCGGCGGCGGCCTTGCCCTTGGCGGGCGCGGCGGCTTTCTTCGCGGCGGGCTTCTTCTTGGCGGCGGCGGCTTTCTTGTCTTTAGTCGCGGCGCTAGGCTTCGATTTGGCCGGCGAGGCGGAAGCGGCGGCGGCGGCGGCGGCCTTCCTGCCCCTGCCGGAGGCGGGCGCGGCCGCGGCGGCCTTCTTCGACTTGGCGGCGGCGGTCTCCTTTTTCTCGGCGGATTTTTTCTTTTCGCCGCCGGCGGGCTTCTTGGCGCCTGAAGATTTCGACTCGAGCTTGAAACTGCCCGACGCGCCCTTGCCCTTGGTCTGGATCAGCGTGCCGGATTCGACGGCGCTCTTCAGATATTTTCTGATGAACGGCGCCAGCTTCTCCGCGTCCACCTTGTACTGGGCGGCGATGTATTTCTTGATCGCCTTCAGCGACGACCCGCTGCGCTCCTTCAACTCCTTGATGGCGCTGTTGACCATTTCGGAAGTTTTCGGGTGCGTGGGTTTCGCTTTAGGCTTCTTAACGCCGGCGCCGGCTGACGCCTTCGGCTTCTTCGCGGGCGTAGCCGGAGCGGGGGTTTCGGCTGCTACTGCTGTGTCTGCCATTATGTATGATGAGTTTGTTGTAGGTAAACAACGTAACGTACGTACGAGAAAGCACGTAAGTAAAGCTTCAAACAAAAACTTAAACGTAAAATTTTCAAGGAAAATTTGGTACCTGTTCTGAACTTTACCGTAAAGACGTCACCGCAGCCGATATACGATTTCTCGTAGCAACACTCGTGACTTTTCACTAACACCGCTCTGATTAAATAGCACTTTTTTAATATTTCAATACTGAATGATTCACTTTAATTATTTGATATGAAACATTTTGAACCCGACCGCGATCTGAGTAAACTTTTGACCGCGTCACGTGTACCGTTCACGTTATACAAATGATTAATCGAGCCGCTCGTGGCGCGCGCAAGCTCGGCTCGAGTTTAAAATTGAATTTTCTCTATAAAATCAAAATTTTCTACACATTTCACGCGATAGATAAACGACAAAGATATCGTTTTCAATATATACATAATAAGTCGTGTAAATTTTCACGTATTTATGTTAAAAATCGTCCGATATTTTGATGCTCGTAAAACAGCTCGCCCAGTTTCCGCAGAATCGTACAGAAGCGATCGTATTCGGCCTGAAAGTATCATATTGTAATTTGTTTTATAAATGAAACACTAATCAATGTTATTAATTCACTTATTTAACATAATTCAATATACAATAGTGTTACTTGCTACTAACTAACCGGGTTGGTTTGAACACACAGCTCCGCGAGTGAGACGCAGTTTCATTCGCATACTACAATATATAATAATTTATAATGGCTCGTAACTACGCAGTCTAGCAGATATATAATGTACATGCTTACTGAACCAAAATGAGTAATTATCAAACAAACAAAAAAAAAAAAAAAAAAACAAACATAAATAAGTACTTAATAATAATAATGTATGTACCTAACTCTAAGTACTAATCGTGTGCACATTGAATAGTAGATATATCTACTTAGATAGGTACTTCTTAACTAACTTCGTAGAAATTACATTTTTTTTTTGTTTTTCATTTACTGGCTACAAATTTGTTAGCTGTTAACTATGTATGTAACATTATATGTAAAATAAAATAATTTCGTGATATAAGTAATATTTAAAATAAACTTGCACGATGGAGTAGAGAGCAAGTTACACTTACAAAGATATGTAGCGCACCTACATAGGTAATATAATATTATTATGATATAATACATAGGTACCTAGTCAGTTTATTTTATAACAACCTATTAACCTTACAGTTTTATTACATAGGTTTTCTCTATATATAATTTACTGATACGAAAATTTTTTTTGAATGAATATTTGTTAAAATTATTATGAATGCTTGGTGCCGATTGTTGATTCATGTGTATTTGTAATATAACTTATATGTGATGTGTGTTATATTAATTCATCGATGTGAAACCAAAATTAATAGTAATAGAACAACATGCGGCCCTGAAAAGGGCCTTTTTGTTTATGTATATGCACGTGTAGCGCGCGCATACACAGACGGACCGACGACGGCTTAACCTCCGAAACCGTACAGGGTGCGTCCCTGACGTTTCAGGGCGTACACCACGTCCATGGCGGTGACGGTTTTCCTCTTGGCGTGCTCGGTGTAGGTGACGGCGTCGCGGATCACGTTCTCGAGGAACACCTTGAGCACACCGCGAGTCTCCTCGTAGATAAGACCGGAGATACGCTTCACGCCGCCTCTGCGCGCCAGACGACGGATGGCGGGCTTCGTGATACCCTGGATGTTATCGCGGAGCACTTTCCTGTGACGCTTGGCGCCACCTTTCCCCAGACCTTTTCCTCCTTTACCGCGACCGGTCATCTTGAAAGTATAGAGTTTTCTTGATTTTTAATAAACGACGGCGACGTACTGCCACACAAGCACACACACACGATGCGGCGAACGACTGTGACACCGCATCGAGCGACTTACGCTTATATTTATATGAAATCGTCATGTGAGAGACGTACTGTTCATAGTTAGAGCGAGAAAGGTATAAGCATTATTCCCCGCATACCCCTCGAGGGGGGGCCCGGTTGGCTCACGAAACGACGCAATATTATTAATATTATTTTATGTAAATTAAAATAAAATCTTCAATAATATATATGAGCTTTATGTATATAATTTGTGTTATATCAAATTAACAAAAAAAAAAAAAAAAACTAAATAATATAGGTAATATAATATATCAATGCTCATATAGAAAATCACGAGAATGTGCTCGTTGCTATATATTATGATGATATTCCATGAAAAATATCTATTCTATATCTACATATGTAGTTGAATTATTTTAGTAATATATTTATTAAGTATAGGTATTAGGTATGCCAACTAACTATATTCAGCGAGCTGTGAGTTCAGTAGTGCATGCGTATGTGAATCAAGTAGTATTTAATTAACCTCTATGAATGAATAGGTGCGTTACTACCTACGTTACTAACAAATTGTAAAGTAATAATAATAATAATATTATTATTATGTGTATCGTACAGTAACCATTTA
The DNA here is from genome assembly GCA_035578125.1 of Mellilla xanthometata. Classification (NCBI taxonomy): domain Eukaryota; kingdom Metazoa; phylum Arthropoda; class Insecta; order Lepidoptera; family Geometridae; genus Mellilla; species Mellilla xanthometata. Next base: position 3,771,674 of record JAPUBQ010000034.1, on the reverse strand, counting down.
AATTGTTGCGACTTCGATTGTGAAAGATTCAGTAAGTATATGAAACTATTTCTCGCATGAGTGCATGAAACTTGTGTGGCCCTGAAAAGGGCCGTTTTGTTTGTAATATAGCGCAGCATAGCTTGCAGAGAAGCAACGCGGCCAGATCTCGAGAAGAGATCTAGGCGCGCTCGCCGCGGATTCTGCGCGCCAGCTGAATATCCTTGGGCATGATGGTGACGCGCTTGGCGTGGATGGCGCACAGGTTGGTGTCTTCGAACAGGCCGACGAGGTAAGCCTCGCTGGCCTCCTGCAGGGCCATCACGGCGGAGCTCTGGAAGCGGAGATCGGTCTTGAAGTCTTGAGCAATTTCACGCACCAGACGCTGGAACGGCAACTTGCGGATCAGCAGTTCCGTGCTCTTCTGGTAACGACGGATCTCACGCAGAGCAACAGTTCCGGGCCTGTAACGATGGGGCTTCTTCACTCCTCCGGTGGCGGGTGCGCTCTTGCGCGCAGCCTTGGTGGCGAGCTGTTTACGGGGCGCCTTACCACCGGTGGATTTACGAGCGGTCTGCTTGGTACGGGCCATTTTGATTTGATAACGTAAATAAAGTAAGCGAACGGATGCGGGCGACACGACCGAACGACGACACGCGAATGTTTAAAAAATCCCCTTACGACCCACGTATATATTTATACTAAAACTCACGAGCGTCTTTGTATCGCCATCTCGCTCACGCGTTCTCAGTCTGTCACATTCCCTCTTTGCCTGACGCGCCGCGCCTCCAGCCGGCCGGTCATGCACATTTTTCATTTTCATAATAGTATTAACTACATACAGCAAAATTTGGAGCTAAAAATATTTAACTCTAGATCATTAACGACGACGCGAATTTTCAGCTAATCTCTATTCGACCCGTTGCACTTGCTAGATCCACAGTATAGGGGTAAGTGTATATTATATATAATTAATTATTAACGATAGATATACTGACGACAGAGATATATTATTTTTTTAAATCAATATTTAAATTTAAATACATACACAACATAGCAATAGGTAGGTACAATTAAATTAAAATGTTCAAATAAAACCTCTTTACAAATATAATTAAATTGTCGTTGAATCTAACGAAATTCTATCTAGGTAGGTATCTTACCGAGCTAACTACGTTAATGTATAATAAATAGTATTGGCACTAAGTATGTTCTCAATCGGTATGTACTTACTATATGGATTTTTGGTATGTAGGTATATAGATAATATAGTAGAAAACATAAGTTTAGATTCTCATATTATAACGAATAAAAAATTTTGTAGTTAAATCTTTTTTTTTTTTTTTTTAAAGACTTTTATGTAAATTCTACTAAATGTATGTATGTAATGGTAATATGACTTTTACGTGATCCGTTCATTCGAATGAAACCATTTCACACATATTGTGTATATGTGTGTGCGTATATAGAATAATTTTGTGGCCCTGAAAAGGGCCGTTTGTTGTGCGTTGAACGCTACACGTTCGGCGCTATGTTCACTTGGAGCTGGTGTACTTGGTGACGGCCTTTGTGCCCTCGCTGACAGCGTGCTTGGCCAGCTCGCCGGGCAGCAGGAGCCTCACGGAGGTCTGCACCTCCCTCGATGTGATGGTGGAACGCTTGTTGTAATGGGCGAGGCGTGAAGCTTCGGCGGCGATGCGTTCGAAGATGTCGTTCACGAACGAGTTCATGATCGACATGGCCTTGCTGGAGATACCGGTGTCCGGGTGGACCTGCTTGAGCACCTTGTAGATGTAGATGGCGTAACTCTCCTTCCTCTTGTGCTTCTTCTTCCTTTTGTCGGTCTTGGAGATGTTCTTTTGAGCCTTGCCAGATTTTTTGGCGGCCTTACCGCTGGTCTTGGGCGGCATGATAGACTATTGAAGAATTCAAAGTAAGATATATTACAGACAGGCGTACCGTACGACTGTCGGTTGGCTTCTGATAAATGGGAACGACCGCGATTCTGTTTTATTCCGATCGGGTATAGCAGTACGCTACGGTTTGCGCCAGCGTCTCTATCTAAAATACACCAATGGCAGGGCGCGCGAGCAATAGCGCTCTGACCTTAGACCCGCCCCTTTGGCGGGGCAGCGGGGGACGGGGGGGAATTAAAATATCTCTCTCGCGCCAAGCAACTCACTTTTCAGAACCATTTATTTTACAGACTAGGCATGCTCCATATGTTTTTTTTATGTTGTTACATTACTTTTGTTTTAAAATACAATAATTACAGCCTATAAGATTTTTTGATCTCTCTCATAGGTAGTAAAAATAAATATTATTTTAATAAAAAACTAATGAAAAGTCTGCTGTTAATAGATGACAAAATTAAATATTTAGTGTACTTCCAATGTGATCCTAAATCCAAATTAAGACAAGTAAAGGAAAAATCAACTAAGATCAATTAACCAAGCTTAATTAACTAAGATCAATTAACTAAGATTAATTAAGATTAACGTTACCTATCACAATTCGGAAATTATTAACTCTACACGTGTTTCGCCTAAACACACAAGGCATCATCAGGAGATGCTGAATCTTCGAACGACAAGTCGAGAGTAAGTCTGCTGTTACTGCGGTTTAGGCTCGGTTGGGCAGTGTTGAAAGAAGAAAGTTTTAATGCCGCGTTTAATAAATAGTTAACAAACTGGCTAAAGATAATGCATTATACTTACTTATACTGGTCATACGGTCAAAGGAAGTGCAATTCAATTATTGTTCTCGATAATGACTTTAACCAGTGTGAAACAATTCGTCAATGTGAAACTTTTCAATTTGTCGTGCCGTAATAGCACATAAATTATTTAGTTAGATGTATATTGTGGCCCTGAAAAGGGCCGTTTGTATGGTGTATCGCTATATCATATATTAATAATGACAGCGATAGCGATGTGCGGGGAGAGCTTCTTATGCTTTCTTCTCGGTCTTCTTTGGCAGCAGAACCGCTTGGATGTTCGGCAACACACCACCCTGTGCGATGGTGACACCGGACAGGAGCTTGTTCAACTCCTCGTCGTTTCTGATCGCCAGTTGCAAGTGACGAGGAATGATCCTGGTCTTCTTGTTGTCCCTCGCGGCGTTGCCGGCCAACTCCAACACTTCGGCGGCCAGGTATTCCATCACGGCGGCGAGGTACACGGGAGCACCGGCGCCGACGCGCTCTGCATAATTACCATTACGCAGGAGACGATGGATACGACCCACGGGAAACTGAAGTCCGGCACGGTTGGAACGGGACTTTGCCTTTCCCTTGACTTTGCCGCCTTTACCACGTCCGGACATTGTTATAAGATTGTTTGATTGAAGCGAGATAAATCAAAACGTACGATGCGTACGTGTATACCGTATGACGATCGAGCGCAAACAGTGCGCCGAGCCGAGCCGAATTTCTTTATATATACAAAAGGGATGGTCGCTCGGTTCGCGAGTGCGATAGCGCGCGAACGATGCATTACGGCGGGCCAATGAAATGCGTCAAAATCATGAGTCAATGAGCTTTGTTTCCTCGTGGATTATGAATTTTTAGCTATTTGTTAAAAACATAATAATTAAGTAAGTATGTATGTAAATGTAAAACGAAATGTACATTATTTATATTCAAATACGTTTAACTACAATTTAAATCTTATAAGTACTTGATTTATTAAAATATTGGTACTAAGTAATTATAATTATAGGTATACTACTACTATAAGTAAGTAAGTATGTTCATTGTTAATTTTAAGAAGTTCCAAGTAGGCATAAGGCAGTCGGCAGTCGGTGAAGAGAGAGAAGAGAAGAGATAAATAAATAATAATGTAGAATTGATATGTATTGCGATGTGAATGAATATTATAGGGTTATATCTCGTATATAATACATATGTAGCTGGTGGTGGTGCGTGCGGGGTATATAGTTTGTTGTGTATATATTAATTAATTAATAGTAAGTAATATTGATTTGACTGTTTGGTTGTTTTCCGGTTGTGTGTGTGCGACTTTCGTGTGTGTAGTAATTTTATAGTGTCATCGATGGTGAAACAAATTATTTAATTTTTTTTGAAACGTATGTTAGCCCTGAAAAGGGCTTTTTGTTGCGAGGTGGGGGGGTGTGCGATGACGCGCGCGCGCGCCCCACGCAAGCTGACTGACCGGACGCGCCAGACGACACTGGTCACTCACTTCTTGGAGGCGGATGTCTTCTTGGCGGCGGTGGCCTTCTTGGTCGGCGTAGCGGCGGCCCTCTTCGGTTTGGGAGCTTTCGGCTTCTTAGTAGGAGGCTTGGTGGTCTTTTTCGCCTTGGGGGCGGCGGCGGCGGCCTTGCCCTTGGCGGGCGCGGCGGCTTTCTTCGCGGCGGGCTTCTTCTTGGCGGCGGCGGCTTTCTTGTCTTTAGTCGCGGCGCTAGGCTTCGATTTGGCCGGCGAGGCGGAAGCGGCGGCGGCGGCGGCGGCCTTCCTGCCCCTGCCGGAGGCGGGCGCGGCCGCGGCGGCCTTCTTCGACTTGGCGGCGGCGGTCTCCTTTTTCTCGGCGGATTTTTTCTTTTCGCCGCCGGCGGGCTTCTTGGCGCCTGAAGATTTCGACTCGAGCTTGAAACTGCCCGACGCGCCCTTGCCCTTGGTCTGGATCAGCGTGCCGGATTCGACGGCGCTCTTCAGATATTTTCTGATGAACGGCGCCAGCTTCTCCGCGTCCACCTTGTACTGGGCGGCGATGTATTTCTTGATCGCCTTCAGCGACGACCCGCTGCGCTCCTTCAACTCCTTGATGGCGCTGTTGACCATTTCGGAAGTTTTCGGGTGCGTGGGTTTCGCTTTAGGCTTCTTAACGCCGGCGCCGGCTGACGCCTTCGGCTTCTTCGCGGGCGTAGCCGGAGCGGGGGTTTCGGCTGCTACTGCTGTGTCTGCCATTATGTATGATGAGTTTGTTGTAGGTAAACAACGTAACGTACGTACGAGAAAGCACGTAAGTAAAGCTTCAAACAAAAACTTAAACGTAAAACTGACTGACTGACTTCTTCTTCCACGTACCGCTGGGCGGTGGTGGGAGCCTGCCTCGAGGCATCCCTCTTTGCAGGGGCTGGGCTCCGCGGCACTCTGGCCGCGGGGAATTACACGTTTAAGTTGGAACTAGGTTACATGAATGGTAATTTGTTAAATACAATTTTTGTTCTGCACCTGGGTGCAGTTTGGGGTGGTGCTGAAGGGGATGGTGGCGTCCCAGATGGCTGCGCTGTCGCTGCAGGAAGAGCTGCCTCCTCGTCCTGCAGGAGGTCTCGTGGAAGGGCGCGCCATCTTTTAGTGGACGTTTCTGGGGGCCGCGCATGCAGTGGCGCGAGTCCCTGCAGGTGCTTTTGTGACCCGTTGTCTGCTCTGTCGAACATCTTCCGCGACAAACGGGTCACAAAACTTTTGATGGGCTCGATGCGGAGGTCCCTGGCGAGAACGTCATTTCGGACGTACTTTCCGGCCCCGGCGATCATACGCAGCGTTGCATTCTGCACTGTCTGGAGGGTCTTCCTGCGCGCCTCAGACAGCAGAGGGTACCACGCTGGCGCTGCGTAGGTCAGCCTAGACCGGATGTAAGTTTTGTAGATGCTCGTCCTCGTCCTAAGGGCGAGCTTGGCTTGGAGGATGGGGCGTAATTGGGCTCTTGCCGCTTTGGCCTGGTTTGCTGCGTGCCGCGTCTGGATATCCATCTTCAGGCCCCGGTCGATGGTGATCCCCAGGTACTTGACTGTCGGCATCCACTCCAGCTGTTGTCCCCGCAGCCGCAGATTTTCTGGCATTTTCCTTTGGTGGCTGAACAGTATGGCTTGCGTCTTCGCCACGTTGACCGCCATCCGCCATCTGTCCAGCCACTCGGGCAGGGCATCCAGCACCCTTTGGATGCGAAGGCACGCGATCTTGGCACTTCGTGCCGATGCGAAGTAGGCACTGTCGTCGGCAAAGAGTGCCAGGGTTACCGGACGCGTGCCCTCGAACTCTTCTGCTGGGAGTGGTATGTCGTCTGTGTACGCTGCGTACAGGACTGGTGACAGGCAGCTACCCTGAGGCACCCCTGCTGCGATCGGTCTTCGCCCGGAGTTTTCTCCCTCGACGGTTACGAAGAAGTCCCTATCCGCGAGGAAGGATGCCACTGTCTTTATGAGCTGCTTCGGCGTGCTGGTCTGCAGGAGTTTGAACAGTAGTCCGCTGTGCCACACACGGTCGAACGCCTTCTCCACGTCCAGCATGACGGCGGCAGTTCGTCTTCCCATGTTCCAATTGTGACTCAGCATGTGCGTCACTCGCGTGAGCTGTAGGGTGGTGGAGTGATGCATGCGGAAGCCGAACTGCTCATCCCTTGGCGTTAACGCTGGGCGCAGTCTTCGCAGCAATATCCTCTCGAAGAGTTTGGCCATGTGTGGTAGGAGTGTGATCGGTCGATAGCTAGCGGGTGATCGTCTATCCTTTCCCGGCTTATGAAGGACGATCACCCTGCCCGTCTTCCACACCTTCGGGAAGTGGCCTGTTCTTAGTATCCCGTTGAACAGCCTGGCCAAGCCTACCAGTCCCTTCCTGGGTAGGTTCTTGAGGGCCGCATTCGAGATACCATCGCATCCTGGGGCCTTCTTGGTCTTGAGTCGCGACACCTCATACGCAACCTCTGCTGGGGCAATGAAATCCTGGCCACTCAGAGGTGGGGCCTTGGATTGGAGGAACTCCGCTACCACTCTCCTCACTCTTGAATGGTGGTCTAGGGTCTCTTGGGCCGTCCCTTCCTCCACAGGATGGGGCTCGAACTGCCTCTGAAGGTGTGCGGCCAGGAGTTCCGCTCTGTCCTTTGCCAGGTAGTGCCTATTTCCCTGGTCGTCCATTAGTGGGCAGACGGTCGGTTTAGAGCTTGTTAATTGGCGGTTTAGGTTGTAGAGGTTTGCCCTTTCCTCGTCACACTGTGCAATGTGTTCGTCCCAAGCGGCTCCCCTCCACAACCTCACCCTTTCCGACAAATCCTGGGTCAGGGCGTTCAGTTCCTTTTTCAGTTTTGGGCATCTCGACTTTGCCCACTGCTTCCTCAACTCCCTTTTCTTTCTTCTGAGGGCCTGTATTGCGATTGGCAGTTCTTCCCTATAAGCGGTACGAGGTACCATCTTTGTGGCTTTTTCCTGTGCAGCTCCTATGGCGGAAGACATGGCTACTGCGCAGCTTTCCACCTCCTCGGGAGTAGTCAGAGGTCCGACAGACATGGCCGGTAAATTCTCACTATACACCTTCCAGTCGATCCTCTTGCTCATGGGCCGCTTGATTGTGCTTGTTTCTCCTCCCACCGTGATTAGGAGGGGGCAGTGCTCAGTGTCCATGTCGTATAGGACTTCGATTGACACAGGCGTGCGGAGGTCTCTGTGCACTACGATATCCAACACATCTGCTCTGAATCTAGGGTTGGATGGTATGTTTGTAGGGGAGTCCGGACCCAACGCTGTGGCGCCAACCCCTTCCACGGCCTGCATTAGCAGTCTTCCACTGGTGCTAATGCTGTGGGAGCCCCAGGCCGTGTGCTTGGCGTTCAGGTCCGCTGCTAATATGGTCGGCTGGTTATGTTGGAATATGTTCCGTATCTCTCTTGCCTCCAGAGGTTCTCCCTTTTGTGGGGGTCTGTACCCGGCGTAGATGCGGGTCTCCCGTCCAGCTATCTGGGTTCGGATTCCCACTGTTCTAATGTGTTTGTAGGGAATCAGTGGGAGTTCTTCGTGTACGAGATCTCTTCTGGCCAGGACCGCCACTCCTCTATAGGCAAGTCCTTTGGGAGAGACTTCATCCAGCCGGTAACTGGAGAATCCTTTTAGTTCGAACCTTTGGCCTGTCTTTAGTTTAGTCTCTCCTAGGAGGACTACGTGGATATCCTGCTGGTGGGCCAGTGTCTGCAGTGCGAGTCTTTTTGATCGGACTCCGCCTGCGTTCCAGTATAAGATCCTAGTGGTCTTCCGATCCATACTGGAGTTGTTGGATACTGGCCATTGCTCGCAACGCCTGATTTCGCAGCTCTTCTGCGGCTCGGACGATGGCTGCTAGTACATCCAGGAGGCCTCCCATTTGCCTGGCAAATGGGTTCCCCTCTGGAGTCGTCGCGTTGTTTCTCCTCGTGTTGCTGCGAGGCTGGTGGTTTCCTGTTATTGCAGGTTGCGTGGGAGGGCCCATCAACGGAGCTCTTCTGGGCACAGGTATTGGCATTGCGCCTCGCAGGAACTCTGGCATTTGTGGCGGTGGATTCTGCGAGGCTGGCGTGGGGGTTGCTTGGAGTTCAGCATCGGCAGCCACTGCTCGGCTCCTTGCTCTCCTTGGGTCCCTTGGGTGGGCACTTGGTACGGTTTTGGTATCCGTGGTCTTCGTCAGCTGAACGGGTTTCGCCGCTTGGACCGTCCGCGGCTGTTCTGGGCGATGCTGGGGATGAGGGTGTCCGCGCGTAGGGACTCTTCCACGGCCTCTCGATTCTCCACTCCTTCCCCGAGTGCTGCTCCCTCTTGAGCTGCCTCTTGAAGGTCCTCGGCCTCGAGTCCCACTCTTGCGGTCCCTGGGCTCGACATGGGTTCCCGATGATCTTGGGTTTGGGGCAGTCACCGGAGTGAAGGGCTCGAAAGCTGGTGGTCCCATCTCAGTGGGGACAGGCGTAGAGGCCGGAATAATGTGACGTCGGTCTCTAGCGCCCCGTCCACGTCTCCTTTTCCTCCTCTGGGTCATTCCACCTCTATCTTGTGGGTCGTTCGCTGGTGGGCGCAGGGTAGTGACGACGTTTCGTGTGTCCCATTGTCGTCCCGCCTGTTTCGCCTCTCCATCCTCCTGCAGCCGGGGGAGAGGCTGGGGTTGACGTTGGCGCTGCGGAGCTACTGGCGCGGGCCTTCCGTCGCCTGGTATGCGTATGTTGCGCTTGCGCGCCTCGCGTCGGAAGGCCGGGCATATGCGGCTGTTAGCTGCGTGTGGGCCTTTGCAGTTCGCGCACTTCAGTGGTTCACTCTGAAGTCGGTTGCACTCGCTTCCGAAGTGCGGTCCACCGCACTTCACGCACTTTTGTGGGCGGTGACAGTTTGTAGACGAATGTCCGAAATTTTGGCAACGGTGGCATTGCGGGACCACCGTGCGACCTCTCCATGCTTCCACCGTTATCCTGGGCATGTTGAGGAGCTCGTCCAGCCGGTATAGCTTCTCCAGCTGCTCCTTTTCCATCGGGTCCAATTGAATGTGGTAAACACTTTTCTTTGCTCCGGGCCGTGTAGGCAGAGCCCGGGCAAACCTCGCTGGGAAGTCGATTTCCTTCAGCGCCTCCACTATCGCTTCTCCAGGGGTATCCTGGGGAAGTCCCCAGAGTGCGACCTTGTGTGGCTTCTCAGATTCCAGGGCGTAGCAGTACCATGCTATCCCTGGGTTTTTTCTCTGCTCCTCGGTGAGGTACGCCTGGATCGTCCTATATTCCTCGGCTGACTTGGGGCGGAATCGAATCCCTTTGTCGAGAGGACGGGCGTTTGGAATGTGGCCTAAGCGCCTTCTTAGCTCTCCTAAGTGTCTTGGCCAATCAGGAAGCACCTCCACGATAAGGGGGGGGTAGTTTTTAGCGGGTTCCTTTGTCCGCTCCACCTGTATATCCATAATGTCTTCTTGTTGTTGGCCATGTCGTGACCTCTGGCTGACTGATGGCATCTCTGGTTGGGGGGGACTCTTTCTTTGCCTTGGTGGAGAGTTTAGAACAGCCGCATAAAGCGCGGCGGGTGGTGATGGCGGGGACGGGAGTGGCGCCGCTTCAATTGGCACTGACTCGATTCCCGCGTAGGAGGTATCGTCATGCGATCCTATTTCGCTGGTGGATTGCTGCCTTCTTGCAGATGTTTGGCTTGCGTCAACATGCACCTGTGCGATCACCGTACTGCTGCGCTTTGATTGTGCTGAAACGCACGAGCTAGAGTCGTCCTCTTCCGCGGAAGACTCTGAGTCTGTTTCTTCGCTGCTCGAGCTCTGGCAAGATTCCACCTGGGTGGTTCTTGCGGGTTTGGTTTGGATTTGGTCATCATCATCATCTTCTTCTACATCTTCTTCGGCGCCTACAATGTTGGTGTCGAATGGGGGAGGTGAAATAACAGGCGGCGGCGTATATGCGCGCTCGGTTTCCCGTTGAGGTACGGTTTTCGATTTCTTCTCTTCGTTTGTGGGTGAATTTTCGTCGTTACTGTCGCGGAGTTGGTCCCGCTTGCGCCTGGCTCCGCTCGCCGAAGAAGGCGCTTCCGTATCCTCCACTTCCGGAATATCAATTCCCGAAGAGCGGATATTTCCGGTCCTCCCGGCGCTGCGGTCGCGAGGCGCGCCGCGGGGGTTCAGGGCGGTCGTAGGTACTACGTATGATCGCTCTGGGTTGAATAGGTCTCTACACACTACCACCTTGTCTGTGGCACGCTGCTTGTCCGGTGCGGGGGGTGGTGAGGGCGGGGGGGAGCGGTAAGGCTCCGATTGCTGGCTGCTGCCAGGTTTACTCGGGCTTGACATAGTGTATTCACTGCTTCACCAATGCTCTCGCTTACAGCGGCGACTCAGGGCCAGCCAGGTGAGATCGCCGGCTAACCGGCGAAGGCCCAGCTAACCCGATCAGCTCGACTGCAGCGTGCAAGCGTCGGTTAGGCGCGTAAATACATAATAAACAGGTTTCTGCGATGTGGGTCACTGCCCTGTCGTTTGCTCATCAAACGACTAGTCAGTAGACTTGAGTCGCAGAGCGTGCGATTCCCGATGGGATAACTACAGAGTACTAATACGAAGTAGTAACGCACTTACCTTATCGGCGCGCACCGTTTCGCGTTGGCCTGGCTCGACGTGTGGCACGGAGTGTACAGGCCGTGCGGTGGGGGCGCGCGGAGGGGGCGGTGGTTACTGGCCGACGCGCGACTCGCTGCGGCAGGACGGAGTCTCCAGTTGGGTCCCGGAGGCTCGGCCCGACACACGCGGAGTGCGGGGCGACGCAGTTGTAGAGCGCTGTTGGCGGTTTTCGTGGCGGCGATGACTCAGCACACTAACACTATTAAACGTAAAATTTTCAAGGAAAATTTGGTACCTGTTCTGAACTTTACCGTAAAGACGTCACCGCAGCCGATATACGATTTCTCGTAGCAACACTCGTGACTTTTCACTAACACCGCTCTGATTAAATAGCACTTTTTTAATATTTCAATACTGAATGATTCACTTTAATTATTTGATATGAAACATTTTGAACCCGACCGCGATCTGAGTAAACTTTTGACCGCGTCACGTGTACCGTTCACGTTATACAAATGATTAATCGAGCCGCTCGTGGCGCGCGCAAGCTCGGCTCGAGTTTAAAATTGAATTTTCTCTATAAAATCAAAATTTTCTACACATTTCACGCGATAGATAAACGACAAAGATATCGTTTTCAATATATACATAATAAGTCGTGTAAATTTTCACGTATTTATGTTAAAAATCGTCCGATATTTTGATGCTCGTAAAACAGCTCGCCCAGTTTCCGCAGAATCGTACAGAAGCGATCGTATTCGGCCTGAAAGTATCATATTGTAATTTGTTTTATAAATGAAACACTAATCAATGTTATTAATTCACTTATTTAACATAATTCAATATACAATAGTGTTACTTGCTACTAACTAACCGGGTTGGTTTGAACACACAGCTCCGCGAGTGAGACGCAGTTTCATTCGCATACTACAATATATAATAATTTATAATGGCTCGTAACTACGCAGTCTAGCAGATATATAATGTACATGCTTACTGAACCAAAATGAGTAATTATCAAACAAACAAAAAAAAAAAAAAAAAAAACAAACATAAATAAGTACTTAATAATAATAATGTATGTACCTAACTCTAAGTACTAATCGTGTGCACATTGAATAGTAGATATATCTACTTAGATAGGTACTTCTTAACTAACTTCGTAGAAATTACATTTTTTTTTTGTTTTTCATTTACTGGCTACAAATTTGTTAGCTGTTAACTATGTATGTAACATTATATGTAAAATAAAATAATTTCGTGATATAAGTAATATTTAAAATAAACTTGCACGATGGAGTAGAGAGCAAGTTACACTTACAAAGATATGTAGCGCACCTACATAGGTAATATAATATTATTATGATATAATACATAGGTACCTAGTCAGTTTATTTTATAACAACCTATTAACCTTACAGTTTTATTACATAGGTTTTCTCTATATATAATTTACTGATACGAAAATTTTTTTTGAATGAATATTTGTTAAAATTATTATGAATGCTTGGTGCCGATTGTTGATTCATGTGTATTTGTAATATAACTTATATGTGATGTGTGTTATATTAATTCATCGATGTGAAACCAAAATTAATAGTAATAGAACAACATGCGGCCCTGAAAAGGGCCTTTTTGTTTATGTATATGCACGTGTAGCGCGCGCATACACAGACGGACCGACGACGGCTTAACCTCCGAAACCGTACAGGGTGCGTCCCTGACGTTTCAGGGCGTACACCACGTCCATGGCGGTGACGGTTTTCCTCTTGGCGTGCTCGGTGTAGGTGACGGCGTCGCGGATCACGTTCTCGAGGAACACCTTGAGCACACCGCGAGTCTCCTCGTAGATAAGACCGGAGATACGCTTCACGCCGCCTCTGCGCGCCAGACGACGGATGGCGGGCTTCGTGATACCCTGGATGTTATCGCGGAGCACTTTCCTGTGACGCTTGGCGCCACCTTTCCCCAGACCTTTTCCTCCTTTACCGCGACCGGTCATCTTGAAAGTATAGAGTTTTCTTGATTTTTAATAAACGACGGCGACGTACTGCCACACAAGCACACACACACGATGCGGCGAACGACTGTGACACCGCATCGAGCGACTTACGCTTATATTTATATGAAATCGTCATGTGAGAGACGTACTGTTCATAGTTAGAGCGAGAAAGGTATAAGCATTATTCCCCGCATACCCCTCGAGGGGGGGCCCGGTTGGCTCACGAAACGACGCAATATTATTAATATTATTTTATGTAAATTAAAATAAAATCTTCAATAATATATATGAGCTTTATGTATATAATTTGTGTTATATCAAATTAACAAAAAAAAAAAAAAAACTAAATAATATAGGTAATATAATATATCAATGCTCATATAGAAAATCACGAGAATGTGCTCGTTGCTATATATTATGATGATATTCCATGAAAAATATCTATTCTATATCTACATATGTAGTTGAATTATTTTAGTAATATATTTATTAAGTATAGGTATTAGGTATGCCAACTAACTATATTCAGCGAGCTGTGAGTTCAGTAGTGCATGCGTATGTGAATCAAGTAGTATTTAATTAACCTCTATGAATGAATAGGTGCGTTACTACCTACGTTACTAACAAATTGTAAAGTAATAATAATAATAATATTATTATTATGTGTATCGTACAGTAACCATTTAAATTGTTGCGACTTCGATTGTGAAAGATTCAGTAAGTATATGAAACTATTTCTCGCATGAGTGCATGAAACTTGTGTGGCCCTGAAAAGGGCCGTTTTGTTTGTAATATAGCGCAGCATAGCTTGCAGAGAAGCAACGCGGCCAGATCTCGAGAAGAGATCTAGGCGCGCTCGCCGCGGATTCTGCGCGCCAGCTGAATATCCTTGGGCATGATGGTGACGCGCTTGGCGTGGATGGCGCACAGGTTGGTGTCTTCGAACAGGCCGACGAGGTAAGCCTCGCTGGCCTCCTGCAGGGCCATCACGGCGGAGCTCTGGAAGCGGAGATCGGTCTTGAAGTCTTGAGCAATTTCACGCACCAGACGCTGGAACGGCAACTTGCGGATCAGCAGTTCCGTGCTCTTCTGGTAACGACGGATCTCACGCAGAGCAACAGTTCCGGGCCTGTAACGATGGGGCTTCTTCACTCCTCCGGTGGCGGGTGCGCTCTTGCGCGCAGCCTTGGTGGCGAGCTGTTTACGGGGCGCCTTACCACCGGTGGATTTACGAGCGGTCTGCTTGGTACGGGCCATTTTGATTTGATAACGTAAATAAAGTAAGCGAACGGATGCGGGCGACACGACCGAACGACGACACGCGAATGTTTAAAAAATCCCCTTACGACCCACGTATATATTTATACTAAAACTCACGAGCGTCTTTGTATCGCCATCTCGCTCACGCGTTCTCAGTCTGTCACATTCCCTCTTTGCCTGACGCGCCGCGCCTCCAGCCGGCCGGTCATGCACATTTTTCATTTTCATAATAGTATTAACTACATACAGCAAAATTTGGAGCTAAAAATATTTAACTCTAGATCATTAACGACGACGCGAATTTTCAGCTAATCTCTATTCGACCCGTTGCACTTGCTAGATCCACAGTATAGGGGTAAGTGTATATTATATATAATTAATTATTAACGATAGATATACTGACGACAGAGATATATTATTTTTTTAAATCAATATTTAAATTTAAATACATACACAACATAGCAATAGGTAGGTACAATTAAATTAAAATGTTCAAATAAAACCTCTTTACAAATATAATTAAATTGTCGTTGAATCTAACGAAATTCTATCTAGGTAGGTATCTTACCGAGCTAACTACGTTAATGTATAATAAATAGTATTGGCACTAAGTATGTTCTCAATCGGTATGTACTTACTATATGGATTTTTGGTATGTAGGTATATAGATAATATAGTAGAAAACATAAGTTTAGATTCTCATATTATAACGAATAAAAAATTTTGTAGTTAAATCTTTTTTTTTTTTTTTTTAAAGACTTTTATGTAAATTCTACTAAATGTATGTATGTAATGGTAATATGACTTTTACGTGATCCGTTCATTCGAATGAAACCATTTCACACATATTGTGTATATGTGTGTGCGTATATAGAATAATTTTGTGGCCCTGAAAAGGGCCGTTTGTTGTGCGTTGAACGCTACACGTTCGGCGCTATGTTCACTTGGAGCTGGTGTACTTGGTGACGGCCTTTGTGCCCTCGCTGACAGCGTGCTTGGCCAGCTCGCCGGGCAGCAGGAGCCTCACGGAGGTCTGCACCTCCCTCGATGTGATGGTGGAACGCTTGTTGTAATGGGCGAGGCGTGAAGCTTCGGCGGCGATGCGTTCGAAGATGTCGTTCACGAACGAGTTCATGATCGACATGGCCTTGCTGGAGATACCGGTGTCCGGGTGGACCTGCTTGAGCACCTTGTAGATGTAGATGGCGTAACTCTCCTTCCTCTTGTGCTTCTTCTTCCTTTTGTCGGTCTTGGAGATGTTCTTTTGAGCCTTGCCAGATTTTTTGGCGGCCTTACCGCTGGTCTTGGGCGGCATGATAGACTGTTGAAGAATTCAAAGTAAGATATATTACAGACAGGCGTACCGTACGACTGTCGGTTGGCTTCTGATAAATGGGAACGACCGCGATTCTGTTTTATTCCGATCGGGTATAGCAGTACGCTACGGTTTGCGCCAGCGTCTCTATCTAAAATACACCAATGGCAGGGCGCGCGAGCAATAGCGCTCTGACCTTAGACCCGCCCCTTTGGCGGGGCAGCGGGGGACGGGGGGGAATTAAAATATCTCTCTCGCGCCAAGCAACTCACTTTTCAGAACCATTTATTTTACAGACTAGGCATGCTCCATATGTTTTTTTTATGTTGTTACATTACTTTTGTTTTAAAATACAATAATTACAGCCTATAAGATTTTTTGATCTCTCTCATAGGTAGTAAAAATAAATATTATTTTAATAAAAAACTAATGAAAAGTCTGCTGTTAATAGATGACAAAATTAAATATTTAGTGTACTTCCAATGTGATCCTAAATCCAAATTAAGACAAGTAAAGGAAAAATCAACTAAGATCAATTAACCAAGCTTAATTAACTAAGATCAATTAACTAAGATTAATTAAGATTAACGTTACCTATCACAATTCGGAAATTATTAACTCTACACGTGTTTCGCCTAAACACACAAGGCATCATCAGGAGATGCTGAATCTTCGAACGACAAGTCGAGAGTAAGTCTGCTGTTACTGCGGTTTAGGCTCGGTTGGGCAGTGTTGAAAGAAGAAAGTTTTAATGCCGCGTTTAATAAATAGTTAACAAACTGGCTAAAGATAATGCATTATACTTACTTATACTGGTCATACGGTCAAAGGAAGTGCAATTCAATTATTGTTCTCGATAATGACTTTAACCAGTGTGAAACAATTCGTCAATGTGAAACTTTTCAATTTGTCGTGCCGTAATAGCACATAAATTATTTAGTTAGATGTATATTGTGGCCCTGAAAAGGGCCGTTTGTATGGTGTATCGCTATATCATATATTAATAATGACAGCGATAGCGATGTGCGGGGAGAGCTTCTTATGCTTTCTTCTCGGTCTTCTTTGGCAGCAGAACCGCTTGGATGTTCGGCAACACACCACCCTGTGCGATGGTGACACCGGACAGGAGCTTGTTCAACTCCTCGTCGTTTCTGATCGCCAGTTGCAAGTGACGAGGAATGATCCTGGTCTTCTTGTTGTCCCTCGCGGCGTTGCCGGCCAACTCCAACACTTCGGCGGCCAGGTATTCCATCACGGCGGCGAGGTACACGGGAGCACCGGCGCCGACGCGCTCTGCATAATTACCATTACGCAGGAGACGATGGATACGACCCACGGGAAACTGAAGTCCGGCACGGTTGGAACGGGACTTTGCCTTTCCCTTGACTTTGCCGCCTTTACCACGTCCGGACATTGTTATAAGATTGTTTGATTGAAGCGAGATAAATCAAAACGTACGATGCGTACGTGTATACCGTATGACGATCGAGCGCAAACAGTGCGCCGAGCCGAGCCGAATTTCTTTATATATACAAAAGGGATGGTCGCTCGGTTCGCGAGTGCGATAGCGCGCGAACGATGCATTACGGCGGGCCAATGAAATGCGTCAAAATCATGAGTCAATGAGCTTTGTTTCCTCGTGGATTATGAATTTTTAGCTATTTGTTAAAAACATAATAATTAAGTAAGTATGTATGTAAATGTAAAACGAAATGTACATTATTTATATTCAAATACGTTTAACTACAATTTAAATCTTATAAGTACTTGATTTATTAAAATATTGGTACTAAGTAATTATAATTATAGGTATACTACTACTATAAGTAAGTAAGTATGTTCATTGTTAATTTTAAGAAGTTCCAAGTAGGCATAAGGCAGTCGGCAGTCGGTGAAGAGAGAGAAGAGAAGAGATAAATAAATAATAATGTAGAATTGATATGTATTGCGATGTGAATGAATATTATAGGGTTATATCTCGTATATAATACATATGTAGCTGGTGGTGGTGCGTGCGGGGTATATAGTTTGTTGTGTATATATTAATTAATTAATAGTAAGTAATATTGATTTGACTGTTTGGTTGTTTTCCGGTTGTGTGTGTGCGACTTTCGTGTGTGTAGTAATTTTATAGTGTCATCGATGGTGAAACAAATTATTTAATTTTTTTTGAAACGTATGTTAGCCCTGAAAAGGGCTTTTTGTTGCGAGGTGGGGGGGTGTGCGATGACGCGCGCGCGCGCCCCACGCAAGCTGACTGACCGGACGCGCCAGACGACACTGGTCACTCACTTCTTGGAGGCGGATGTCTTCTTGGCGGCGGTGGCCTTCTTGGTCGGCGTAGCGGCGGCCCTCTTCGGTTTGGGAGCTTTCGGCTTCTTAGTAGGAGGCTTGGTGGTCTTTTTCGCCTTGGGGGCGGCGGCGGCGGCCTTGCCCTTGGCGGGCGCGGCGGCTTTCTTCGCGGCGGGCTTCTTCTTGGCGGCGGCGGCTTTCTTGTCTTTAGTCGCGGCGCTAGGCTTCGATTTGGCCGGCGAGGCGGAAGCGGCGGCGGCGGCGGCGGCCTTCCTGCCCCTGCCGGAGGCGGGCGCGGCCGCGGCGGCCTTCTTCGACTTGGCGGCGGCGGTCTCCTTTTTCTCGGCGGATTTTTTCTTTTCGCCGCCGGCGGGCTTCTTGGCGCCTGAAGATTTCGACTCGAGCTTGAAACTGCCCGACGCGCCCTTGCCCTTGGTCTGGATCAGCGTGCCGGATTCGACGGCGCTCTTCAGATATTTTCTGATGAACGGCGCCAGCTTCTCCGCGTCCACCTTGTACTGGGCGGCGATGTATTTCTTGATCGCCTTCAGCGACGACCCGCTGCGCTCCTTCAACTCCTTGATGGCGCTGTTGACCATTTCGGAAGTTTTCGGGTGCGTGGGTTTCGCTTTAGGCTTCTTAACGCCGGCGCCGGCTGACGCCTTCGGCTTCTTCGCGGGCGTAGCCGGAGCGGGGGTTTCGGCTGCTACTGCTGTGTCTGCCATTATGTATGATGAGTTTGTTGTAGGTAAACAACGTAACGTACGTACGAGAAAGCACGTAAGTAAAGCTTCAAACAAAAACTTAAACGTAAAACTGACTGACTGACTTCTTCTTCCACGTACCGCTGGGCGGTGGTGGGAGCCTGCCTCGAGGCATCCCTCTTTGCAGGGGCTGGGCTCCGCGGCACTCTGGCCGCGGGGAATTACACGTTTAAGTTGGAACTAGGTTACATGAATGGTAATTTGTTAAATACAATTTTTGTTCTGCACCTGGGTGCAGTTTGGGGTGGTGCTGAAGGGGATGGTGGCGTCCCAGATGGCTGCGCTGTCGCTGCAGGAAGAGCTGCCTCCTCGTCCTGCAGGAGGTCTCGTGGAAGGGCGCGCCATCTTTTAGTGGACGTTTCTGGGGGCCGCGCATGCAGTGGCGCGAGTCCCTGCAGGTGCTTTTGTGACCCGTTGTCTGCTCTGTCGAACATCTTCCGCGACAAACGGGTCACAAAACTTTTGATGGGCTCGATGCGGAGGTCCCTGGCGAGAACGTCATTTCGGACGTACTTTCCGGCCCCGGCGATCATACGCAGCGTTGCATTCTGCACTGTCTGGAGGGTCTTCCTGCGCGCCTCAGACAGCAGAGGGTACCACGCTGGCGCTGCGTAGGTCAGCCTAGACCGGATGTAAGTTTTGTAGATGCTCGTCCTCGTCCTAAGGGCGAGCTTGGCTTGGAGGATGGGGCGTAATTGGGCTCTTGCCGCTTTGGCCTGGTTTGCTGCGTGCCGCGTCTGGATATCCATCTTCAGGCCCCGGTCGATGGTGATCCCCAGGTACTTGACTGTCGGCATCCACTCCAGCTGTTGTCCCCGCAGCCGCAGATTTTCTGGCATTTTCCTTTGGTGGCTGAACAGTATGGCTTGCGTCTTCGCCACGTTGACCGCCATCAATTAAACGTAAAATTTTCAAGGAAAATTTGGTACCTGTTCTGAACTTTACCGTAAAGACGTCACCGCAGCCGATATACGATTTCTCGTAGCAACACTCGTGACTTTTCACTAACACCGCTCTGATTAACCCTAGATCACTAACCTTATTTTTCGACGCTTAATACTAACCTTCGTCGTTTCGACTACGCTTGTATAATGGAGGGGTTTTAGGGGTTTAATCAAAAATATATATTTATATTTATGTTTTTATTTTAAGCATAAAGTATTAACCTATATAATTAAATATTATAATGTTTACTTTTACATATTTTTCAATTCAAAAAGTCTACTTAACGAGATCATAGTTTACATGCATAATCAACTTTTCTCAATTTTTTTAACAAACCGTACATATTATACGTAGTATTATTTTATTCGAGTAAAACTAAAAACTATAAAAATAATATCCGAATAATGAATTAAAATTATTTTTTTTGTAATAGCTTACAATCTAATACATTTGTGACACCCATCAAGTTTATGTTCCCCACACTGCGATTTATTGCACTTAATGCACCTACTTTTAGTCATCCTTTGCTTTGCGGAGGGACATATAGCACATATTTTAATATACATCGTCTTGCTGTATCATTATTCGTCTCATAATCTTGATCTGGAAGTGGATCTTCATCATAGTAGAAACTTCATCATCACCCTTCATTACATACGCGTTATCAGCCTCAATGTGGTCTTCAGGCTCAATGTCTGATAAATTTTCCTCCTCGCTATCATCTTCTAATAATAACGTACTAATGGTATCTAAAAAATAACATAAAAGACACAATTATCAATCAAGAAAGAAAGAAAAGAACGTAATTTTAACTAAACTAAATAGTACAAAAAGTTACGTTATTACTAACCTTCGTCGATGCGACGAGCCATGCTTGCTGGTATGGCGCATACGGGCCCCCCACGCAAAAAGCACTACCTTACATCGTAAGTGCAACGGGTCAATAGAGATTAGCTGAAAATTCAAAACCGTACGGTCGCGCGCGAAAAAGTTATCGCGATTTTTTTGTTGACGCGTCGTCGAATCGACGAAGGTTAGTGATCTAGGGTTAAATAGCACTTTTTTAATATTTCAATACTGAATGATTCACTTTAATTATTTGATATGAAACATTTTGAACCCGACCGCGATCTGAGTAAACTTTTGACCGCGTCACGTGTACCGTTCACGTTATACAAATGATTAATCGAGCCGCTCGTGGCGCGCGCAAGCTCGGCTCGAGTTTAAAATTGAATTTTCTCTATAAAATCAAAATTTTCTACACATTTCACGCGATAGATAAACGACAAAGATATCGTTTTCAATATATACATAATAAGTCGTGTAAATTTTCACGTATTTATGTTAAAAATCGTCCGATATTTTGATGCTCGTAAAACAGCTCGCCCAGTTTCCGCAGAATCGTACAGAAGCGATCGTATTCGGCCTGAAAGTATCATATTGTAATTTGTTTTATAAATGAAACACTAATCAATGTTATTAATTCACTTATTTAACATAATTCAATATACAATAGTGTTACTTGCTACTAACTAACCGGGTTGGTTTGAACACACAGCTCCGCGAGTGAGACGCAGTTTCATTCGCATACTACAATATATAATAATTTATAATGGCTCGTAACTACGCAGTCTAGCAGATATATAATGTACATGCTTACTGAACCAAAATGAGTAATTATCAAACAAACAAAAAAAAAAAAAAAAAAAACAAACATAAATAAGTACTTAATAATAATAATGTATGTACCTAACTCTAAGTACTAATCGTGTGCACATTGAATAGTAGATATATCTACTTAGATAGGTACTTCTTAACTAACTTCGTAGAAATTACATTTTTTTTTTGTTTTTCATTTACTGGCTACAAATTTGTTAGCTGTTAACTATGTATGTAACATTATATGTAAAATAAAATAATTTCGTGATATAAGTAATATTTAAAATAAACTTGCACGATGGAGTAGAGAGCAAGTTACACTTACAAAGATATGTAGCGCACCTACATAGGTAATATAATATTATTATGATATAATACATAGGTACCTAGTCAGTTTATTTTATAACAACCTATTAACCTTACAGTTTTATTACATAGGTTTTCTCTATATATAATTTACTGATACGAAAATTTTTTTTGAATGAATATTTGTTAAAATTATTATGAATGCTTGGTGCCGATTGTTGATTCATGTGTATTTGTAATATAACTTATATGTGATGTGTGTTATATTAATTCATCGATGTGAAACCAAAATTAATAGTAATAGAACAACATGCGGCCCTGAAAAGGGCCTTTTTGTTTATGTATATGCACGTGTAGCGCGCGCATACACAGACGGACCGACGACGGCTTAACCTCCGAAACCGTACAGGGTGCGTCCCTGACGTTTCAGGGCGTACACCACGTCCATGGCGGTGACGGTTTTCCTCTTGGCGTGCTCGGTGTAGGTGACGGCGTCGCGGATCACGTTCTCGAGGAACACCTTGAGCACACCGCGAGTCTCCTCGTAGATAAGACCGGAGATACGCTTCACGCCGCCTCTGCGCGCCAGACGACGGATGGCGGGCTTCGTGATACCCTGGATGTTATCGCGGAGCACTTTCCTGTGACGCTTGGCGCCACCTTTCCCCAGACCTTTTCCTCCTTTACCGCGACCGGTCATCTTGAAAGTATAGAGTTTTCTTGATTTTTAATAAACGACGGCGACGTACTGCCACACAAGCACACACACACGATGCGGCGAACGACTGTGACACCGCATCGAGCGACTTACGCTTATATTTATATGAAATCGTCATGTGAGAGACGTACTGTTCATAGTTAGAGCGAGAAAGGTATAAGCATTATTCCCCGCATACCCCTCGAGGGGGGGCCCGGTTGGCTCACGAAACGACGCAATATTATTAATATTATTTTATGTAAATTAAAATAAAATCTTCAATAATATATATGAGCTTTATGTATATAATTTGTGTTATATCAAATTAACAAAAAAAAAAAAAAAACTAAATAATATAGGTAATATAATATATCAATGCTCATATAGAAAATCACGAGAATGTGCTCGTTGCTATATATTATGATGATATTCCATGAAAAATATCTATTCTATATCTACATATGTAGTTGAATTATTTTAGTAATATATTTATTAAGTATAGGTATTAGGTATGCCAACTAACTATATTCAGCGAGCTGTGAGTTCAGTAGTGCATGCGTATGTGAATCAAGTAGTATTTAATTAACCTCTATGAATGAATAGGTGCGTTACTACCTACGTTACTAACAAATTGTAAAGTAATAATAATAATAATATTATTATTATGTGTATCGTACAGTAACCATTTAAATTGTTGCGACTTCGATTGTGAAAGATTCAGTAAGTATATGAAACTATTTCTCGCATGAGTGCATGAAACTTGTGTGGCCCTGAAAAGGGCCGTTTTGTTTGTAATATAGCGCAGCATAGCTTGCAGAGAAGCAACGCGGCCAGATCTCGAGAAGAGATCTAGGCGCGCTCGCCGCGGATTCTGCGCGCCAGCTGAATATCCTTGGGCATGATGGTGACGCGCTTGGCGTGGATGGCGCACAGGTTGGTGTCTTCGAACAGGCCGACGAGGTAAGCCTCGCTGGCCTCCTGCAGGGCCATCACGGCGGAGCTCTGGAAGCGGAGATCGGTCTTGAAGTCTTGAGCAATTTCACGCACCAGACGCTGGAACGGCAACTTGCGGATCAGCAGTTCCGTGCTCTTCTGGTAACGACGGATCTCACGCAGAGCAACAGTTCCGGGCCTGTAACGATGGGGCTTCTTCACTCCTCCGGTGGCGGGTGCGCTCTTGCGCGCAGCCTTGGTGGCGAGCTGTTTACGGGGCGCCTTACCACCGGTGGATTTACGAGCGGTCTGCTTGGTACGGGCCATTTTGATTTGATAACGTAAATAAAGTAAGCGAACGGATGCGGGCGACACGACCGAACGACGACACGCGAATGTTTAAAAAATCCCCTTACGACCCACGTATATATTTATACTAAAACTCACGAGCGTCTTTGTATCGCCATCTCGCTCACGCGTTCTCAGTCTGTCACATTCCCTCTTTGCCTGACGCGCCGCGCCTCCAGCCGGCCGGTCATGCACATTTTTCATTTTCATAATAGTATTAACTACATACAGCAAAATTTGGAGCTAAAAATATTTAACTCTAGATCATTAACGACGACGCGAATTTTCAGCTAATCTCTATTCGACCCGTTGCACTTGCTAGATCCACAGTATAGGGGTAAGTGTATATTATATATAATTAATTATTAACGATAGATATACTGACGACAGAGATATATTATTTTTTTAAATCAATATTTAAATTTAAATACATACACAACATAGCAATAGGTAGGTACAATTAAATTAAAATGTTCAAATAAAACCTCTTTACAAATATAATTAAATTGTCGTTGAATCTAACGAAATTCTATCTAGGTAGGTATCTTACCGAGCTAACTACGTTAATGTATAATAAATAGTATTGGCACTAAGTATGTTCTCAATCGGTATGTACTTACTATATGGATTTTTGGTATGTAGGTATATAGATAATATAGTAGAAAACATAAGTTTAGATTCTCATATTATAACGAATAAAAAATTTTGTAGTTAAATCTTTTTTTTTTTTTTTTTAAAGACTTTTATGTAAATTCTACTAAATGTATGTATGTAATGGTAATATGACTTTTACGTGATCCGTTCATTCGAATGAAACCATTTCACACATATTGTGTATATGTGTGTGCGTATATAGAATAATTTTGTGGCCCTGAAAAGGGCCGTTTGTTGTGCGTTGAACGCTACACGTTCGGCGCTATGTTCACTTGGAGCTGGTGTACTTGGTGACGGCCTTTGTGCCCTCGCTGACAGCGTGCTTGGCCAGCTCGCCGGGCAGCAGGAGCCTCACGGAGGTCTGCACCTCCCTCGATGTGATGGTGGAACGCTTGTTGTAATGGGCGAGGCGTGAAGCTTCGGCGGCGATGCGTTCGAAGATGTCGTTCACGAACGAGTTCATGATCGACATGGCCTTGCTGGAGATACCGGTGTCCGGGTGGACCTGCTTGAGCACCTTGTAGATGTAGATGGCGTAACTCTCCTTCCTCTTGTGCTTCTTCTTCCTTTTGTCGGTCTTGGAGATGTTCTTTTGAGCCTTGCCAGATTTTTTGGCGGCCTTACCGCTGGTCTTGGGCGGCATGATAGACTGTTGAAGAATTCAAAGTAAGATATATTACAGACAGGCGTACCGTACGACTGTCGGTTGGCTTCTGATAAATGGGATTTTTTTTTTTTTTTTTTTTTTTTTTTTTTTGATAATGACTATGCTGTTGGCCTGATGGGCCTCTACAGCGACACCGGACAAGTGGCTGGGCGCTGATGGCGCCGGGCCAGAGTTTGTTGTTATGGGTGACTTGCTCCAAGGGCACCTCTAGAGGTACGAACCTCGGCTTGGACCGTCACCAGAGTAGGGGGAGACCGGGTTGCCCTGTTAGTCCCAGAAGGGGAGCAAACTAAGGCCCTAGTGTTTGTTAAACTGATTGATTATTTGGAGAGAATCGATTTGACCTGAGGGGTCGGCCACCACGCCGGCGGGGGCGGAATCGGGGACGTGTCGTTGCACTACTAAGCTGGCGTTGGTACCCGGGACCAATGCCGAAGACGGGGTGCGTGTTACCGCCGGAATTGTTGTGAGAAGGGGAGGAGCCTAGAGCAGCCGAGATAACGGCTGCTATTGGGTCGTCCGGATCGACCAAAGCGTGTTTTGGGCGTCTACGAAGGAGCTCACGGCCCGGAGTTGGGTCCGTGGAATAGTCGGAGGCTTGGACTACGAGAGGGTTTGGGTGATGGGGGGCGGCGTCAAAGTAACGACGAGAGGCGTGTTTCATCCACTGTGGGATGGAGGGAAGTTGTAGGTCGCAATGTAGGTCAGCGTTGCGCATGAACCACTCTGCGCCTGTTGCTTGACGAATGAAACGGTTTTGGAGTTTTTGAAGAGGCTCTAGAACAAAGCTAGGCCTGTGGGCGAATACAACAGAGGAGTACGTGAGGACAGGGCGGATGCAAGTTTTGTAGATTGTCACCTTATTTCTAAGGGACAATTTACTCCTAGCGCAAATCATTGGATACAAACGACCCAGGAAGAAAGCCGCTCTGTTGCGGACTATCGAGATATGTTTCGAAAATGACAGTTGACTATCAAGAGTGACACCTAGATACTTGGTCGTTTTGACCCAAGGGACGGTCGTACCGTTTAGGCGGATTGAAGTTGGGGGCTCAAAACGGTGGGCAATCGTAGAAAAGCGCATGGCTGCGCTTTTTTCCGGATTCACCGTTATTCCCCACAACTTGAACCAGTCGCCTAGCTGGTTGAGAGCCTTTTGAAGCCGTGGGATGGTGAGGTTACGTTTCCAGCCTCTAGAGTAGAGGGCGGTATCGTCAGCAAAAAGGGCGATCTCTACATGTGGAGAGCGAGGGATGTCACTAGTAAACAAAGTGAAGAGAACGGGAGCGAGCACCGAGCCCTGGGGGACGCCGGCTTGTATTCTCCTAGGAGAAGAGAGGTCACCTTCTACCTTGTAGCGAAAACTGCGAGCCCTGAGATAGTCAGAGATTATTAATACGAGACGGTCTGGGAAGCGGAGTTGATACAGTTTGTATAACAGTCCGTTATGCCAGACTTTATCAAAAGCTTTTGCGACGTCTAGGAAGACCGCGTAGGTCGCCTGGGAGCTCCGGAGGAGCTTATTGTTGAAGCCTTCGAGTATGTACTCCGTGATGCGGTGTACTTGTTGAGGGCAGGAGTGCCTAGCTCGGAAACCAAACTGTTCGTTAGGGAGGAGATTGTTGGCGTGTACGTGGGACCATATGCGACTCAGGAGGAGACGTTCGTAGACTTTACCGAGAGTGCTGAGGAGACTGATAGGTCGATAGCTTGAGGGCTCGGACGCCTTCTTGCCTGGCTTGTGGATTCCGATGACATTGGCGCATTTCCAAGCGTCAGGGAACATGCAGTTTTTCAGGGCTGCATTGAAAATACTAACTAAGAGATGTATTAAGGGAGGAGAGAAGTGCTTGAGCACTGTGTTATTTATGCCGTCAGCGCCCGGCGCTTTACGAGCACGGAGTTTTTTAATGACTAAGACCACTTCAGAGGTGGAGATAGGCTTCAGGGGAGGGTCAGAAGGGGGAGTGCAAGATTTGAGTTCAATCTGTCTATCGACCTTTTCGAGGTGTTTTGGATCAATAAGTCCAAACGAAGGAGAACATTGTGATTCGAGGCTGTCGGCGAGACACTCTGCCTTTTCCTCGTCCGTGAAAGCGGGCTGGCGGTTGGGACGGTTAAGCGGTGGTAACGAAGTGACCGTGCCATCTGATTTTAGGGAACGTGCTAACTTCCAAAAGGCTTGGTGGGTTGGATCGATTGTCGAGAGAAGGTCCTCCCACTTCTGATTACGGAGTTCACTCATACGGCGTTTTACGGCACGCTCGTAGTACCGCAGAGTGGCTCTGTTATCTTCGGTGCGATTCCAATCGAAAGCCCTCATGGCCGCGTTCTTGGCTCTCAGTAGCTCTCTCGCGTCCTCTGGGAGGGCCCAGCGTTGGAGATCCTCCGCTGGGATTCTCTTAGAGGATTTGCCTATGGCGTTTGTGAGGTGGCTAGTGAGAGCGTCGATCGAACGATTAACATCGTCAACAGTTATAATGTCATCGGGTAGACTGTCAAGTTGTGGAGTGTTTATGGACTTTAGAGTCTCCTCTAGTGTCCGCCAATCCACTACTTGTCTTGTCTGCGTGATGCGTTGAGAAGGCTCGGGCCCTAAGCGCATAACTACAGGTCTATGATCGGATGACAATTCGTGGAACACTTCTATGGAACGCAACTGTAAGGTTACGTTTCTTAAAAGTGCCATGTCAAGTACGTCGGGTCTGTGTTCCAAGAATGTTGGAAAATGTGTGGGAGCACTGGGAGGGATGACCTCGAAGCCTAGTGATTCCGAGAGAGAATAGAGACGGTGGCCATGTACTCTGGTGTCATTACAACCCCAAAGAACATGTTTGCTATTGAAATCTCCTGCCAAGATGACCGAGTTGTCTAGCGAGAAAAGAGCCTCAAAATCCGAGTCTAATAATTTCCTATTACCAGAGAGGTAGCAAGAAGCAATAGTGATTGGCGGATGGCCAGTGAGAGCTAGGCGGCAACACGACGCTTCGAGTTGTTCGAGAGGCGGGGTGTCTATTGGGACGCAATGCAGGGAGTTTCTGTAATAGATGAGAGTGCCGCCTCCATTAGAAGAGGTCCTATCATTGCGCACTAGCCGGTAGTTAGCGATATTAGGATCGCGCTTACCCGGCTTTAGAAAAGTCTCCTGAATAAGAAAAATATCAACTTGATGAGCTGATAGAAAGTTAGCGATAGCAGGACGCTGATCGCCTCGGGAGTCAGAATTGAGACAGTTCGCGTTGAAAAACGCTAACGTGAACGCGTGGGGTCTAGTTCGTTTAGGTGTACTATCCATAGTAGTGCCTAAAGGGGAGTGGATTGGATACTTCTTATGGCGCGGAAGACGTCAGGGTATTCAGCCATTAGACGGAGCACCGCGAGTTGGTCGTGAGACACCTCCTCGATCTTGAGCGCAATCTCATTAACTCGATCGATGTCCACGATGTTTGCTAGGTGGAAGACGAGGTTAA
Organism: Mellilla xanthometata; assembly: GCA_035578125.1. Classification (NCBI taxonomy): domain Eukaryota; kingdom Metazoa; phylum Arthropoda; class Insecta; order Lepidoptera; family Geometridae; genus Mellilla; species Mellilla xanthometata. The sequence goes on along the minus strand of JAPUBQ010000034.1, from coordinate 3,743,588 downwards.
GGCCGCTCTGGGAAGGGCCGAGAGAGGCAGGCTTTGCCGGAGGCATCGCTTTGGGCTTTGCCAAAGGCATCGCCTTGGGCTTTGCCGAAGGCATCGCTTGAGGCAACAGAGATTTGGTTTGGCTGGGGGCCGAGCTAGCTGGTTGGACTGAAGCGGCACGTGCATGCCATGCGTTGACGGCGGGCGGCGGGGCCGGGACAAACTTGGGTGCGGGCGGGGCCGGGGTAGATGGGGTGAAGGTTACACCCTTTTGGGAGGCTTTCGGTTTGCGAGAGCCAGTGGTGGGCTTAGCGAGCGCGGACCTGCGAGTCTTTGGGGCCTTGGGACAGCCACGGTAGTTGGCGGTGTGTCCCACGGTCCCGCAGAGCACGCAAGAAGGAGGGGTCGGGTCGTCCTTTTTTCGGGAGCATTCCGACGTATTGTGCTCACCGGCACATTTGACGCAACGGGGTTTGGCGAAGCAAAAACGGGCCGCATGACCATAAAACTGGCAACGATGGCACTGGGACGGAGCACCTTTGCGGTGGGGGGTTTCAACCGAAATCCCCGAGAGGTTGCACACTGACTTTAAATTGAAGACGTCCTTGGCCTCCTGAGACTTCGTGAGAACCACGAGGATGAGATCGAAGGGAGTGCGGTCCCTTCGGACAAGACGGTGTAGTTCGAGCACCGGGAAGCCCTGCTTGATGAGATCCTCGCGGATAAGCTCCACGGGAATCTCTTTGGGCAGGCCTCTAATAATGACTCGCAGCACTTGCTGATCCTCAAGTGCATACGTGTGGAACCCGATGTGGTCCTCACGCAGGCACTTGGTGATGATACGGTGGTCACCGGACGAGGCCAACGATAATTTGATACCCGCTGCGCCGGATTTGGCAGTGGTTATGACCACTCCCTTTTCCTTCGCGAGTCGGGTAACTCGCTCCCATTTTGCCTTATCTTGGATAAAAATAGGCGGAGGCGGCTTGGTGGACTTAGCAGCGGGTTGGCTGCTAGGGCAGGCGGACTTGGGCGGGGGGGCAATGGGGTCTGAACTAGGGCGCTTTTTCCCTTTTGTAACTAAAGTGAATCCGTCCTCGGGAGAGGAGGGAGAATCAGCCATGTCTAAGACATGCTGTTGAGGGTAACGAGGCGCGATATCCTCGTTGGCGGGGGGCGCAGGGCCAGAGCGCTTCGGGGAGCGCGAGCGGGGACACGAGCGGGATCGTGAGCGGGGGCACGAGCGAGATCGCGAGCGGGGGCACGAGCGGGAGCGCGAGCGGGAGAGCGAGCGGGAGGGCGAGCGGGATCGCGAGCGGGATCGCGGGCGAGAAGAAACGCGAACTTGATTGTTCGCACGAGCCTGTGCGCGGAGGAGGGCATCTTTTTCTTGGATCAACCTAGCCTCGAAAGAAGCTAGGGTGATGCCGAAGTGCTTGAGGGTCTTAATTTGGAGCGATGTTAGGGACATGACGAATATATAGATAGTGCAACGACAAACGGACTGACCTAGGTGTTCTCGGGCGGTGGCGGCGGCAGGGCGATGTGACGCAAGAGTTCGTCACTAGCACAGTCAGTTCGTCACTAACACTAACACTGAGTCCAGAGTCCAGAGTCACTGAGCACAGCACTGCACAGCACTGAGGGCGGCGCGTTGGGTGCGCGCGAGTTGGCCAGATCGGATGGCCGGAGATGCACGAGCAATGCTCGGCACTGCGGGTGGCGCGGCGATTGCGCGCGAGTGAGCAAGTGAACGGGCGGAGCGAGACGTGTGAACAGAGCGGCGGATGCCGCGCGAATGATAAAAAAATGATAAATGGGAACGACCGCGATTCTGTTTTATTCCGATCGGGTATAGCAGTACGCTACGGTTTGCGCCAGCGTCTCTATCTAAAATACACCAATGGCAGGGCGCGCGAGCAATAGCGCTCTGACCTTAGACCCGCCCCTTTGGCGGGGCAGCGGGGGACGGGGGGGAATTAAAATATCTCTCTCGCGCCAAGCAACTCACTTTTCAGAACCATTTATTTTACAGACTAGGCATGCTCCATATGTTTTTTTTTTATGTTGTTACATTACTTTTGTTTTAAAATACAATAATTACAGCCTATAAGATTTTTTGATCTCTCTCATAGGTAGTAAAAATAAATATTATTTTAATAAAAAACTAATGAAAAGTCTGCTGTTAATAGATGACAAAATTAAATATTTAGTGTACTTCCAATGTGATCCTAAATCCAAATTAAGACAAGTAAAGGAAAAATCAACTAAGATCAATTAACCAAGCTTAATTAACTAAGATCAATTAACTAAGATTAATTAAGATTAACGTTACCTATCACAATTCGGAAATTATTAACTCTACACGTGTTTCGCCTAAACACACAAGGCATCATCAGGAGATGCTGAATCTTCGAACGACAAGTCGAGAGTAAGTCTGCTGTTACTGCGGTTTAGGCTCGGTTGGGCAGTGTTGAAAGAAGAAAGTTTTAATGCCGCGTTTAATAAATAGTTAACAAACTGGCTAAAGATAATGCATTATACTTACTTATACTGGTCATACGGTCAAAGGAAGTGCAATTCAATTATTGTTCTCGATAATGACTTTAACCAGTGTGAAACAATTCGTCAATGTGAAACTTTTCAATTTGTCGTGCCGTAATAGCACATAAATTATTTAGTTAGATGTATATTGTGGCCCTGAAAAGGGCCGTTTGTATGGTGTATCGCTATATCATATATTAATAATGACAGCGATAGCGATGTGCGGGGAGAGCTTCTTATGCTTTCTTCTCGGTCTTCTTTGGCAGCAGAACCGCTTGGATGTTCGGCAACACACCACCCTGTGCGATGGTGACACCGGACAGGAGCTTGTTCAACTCCTCGTCGTTTCTGATCGCCAGTTGCAAGTGACGAGGAATGATCCTGGTCTTCTTGTTGTCCCTCGCGGCGTTGCCGGCCAACTCCAACACTTCGGCGGCCAGGTATTCCATCACGGCGGCGAGGTACACGGGAGCACCGGCGCCGACGCGCTCTGCATAATTACCATTACGCAGGAGACGATGGATACGACCCACGGGAAACTGAAGTCCGGCACGGTTGGAACGGGACTTTGCCTTTCCCTTGACTTTGCCGCCTTTACCACGTCCGGACATTGTTATAAGATTGTTTGATTGAAGCGAGATAAATCAAAACGTACGATGCGTACGTGTATACCGTATGACGATCGAGCGCAAACAGTGCGCCGAGCCGAGCCGAATTTCTTTATATATACAAAAGGGATGGTCGCTCGGTTCGCGAGTGCGATAGCGCGCGAACGATGCATTACGGCGGGCCAATGAAATGCGTCAAAATCATGAGTCAATGAGCTTTGTTTCCTCGTGGATTATGAATTTTTAGCTATTTGTTAAAAACATAATAATTAAGTAAGTATGTATGTAAATGTAAAACGAAATGTACATTATTTATATTCAAATACGTTTAACTACAATTTAAATCTTATAAGTACTTGATTTATTAAAATATTGGTACTAAGTAATTATAATTATAGGTATACTACTACTATAAGTAAGTAAGTATGTTCATTGTTAATTTTAAGAAGTTCCAAGTAGGCATAAGGCAGTCGGCAGTCGGTGAAGAGAGAGAAGAGAAGAGATAAATAAATAATAATGTAGAATTGATATGTATTGCGATGTGAATGAATATTATAGGGTTATATCTCGTATATAATACATATGTAGCTGGTGGTGGTGCGTGCGGGGTATATAGTTTGTTGTGTATATATTAATTAATTAATAGTAAGTAATATTGATTTGACTGTTTGGTTGTTTTCCGGTTGTGTGTGTGCGACTTTCGTGTGTGTAGTAATTTTATAGTGTCATCGATGGTGAAACAAATTATTTAATTTTTTTTGAAACGTATGTTAGCCCTGAAAAGGGCTTTTTGTTGCGAGGTGGGGGGGTGTGCGATGACGCGCGCGCGCGCCCCACGCAAGCTGACTGACCGGACGCGCCAGACGACACTGGTCACTCACTTCTTGGAGGCGGATGTCTTCTTGGCGGCGGTGGCCTTCTTGGTCGGCGTAGCGGCGGCCCTCTTCGGTTTGGGAGCTTTCGGCTTCTTAGTAGGAGGCTTGGTGGTCTTTTTCGCCTTGGGGGCGGCGGCGGCGGCCTTGCCCTTGGCGGGCGCGGCGGCTTTCTTCGCGGCGGGCTTCTTCTTGGCGGCGGCGGCTTTCTTGTCTTTAGTCGCGGCGCTAGGCTTCGATTTGGCCGGCGAGGCGGAAGCGGCGGCGGCGGCGGCGGCCTTCCTGCCCCTGCCGGAGGCGGGCGCGGCCGCGGCGGCCTTCTTCGACTTGGCGGCGGCGGTCTCCTTTTTCTCGGCGGATTTTTTCTTTTCGCCGCCGGCGGGCTTCTTGGCGCCTGAAGATTTCGACTCGAGCTTGAAACTGCCCGACGCGCCCTTGCCCTTGGTCTGGATCAGCGTGCCGGATTCGACGGCGCTCTTCAGATATTTTCTGATGAACGGCGCCAGCTTCTCCGCGTCCACCTTGTACTGGGCGGCGATGTATTTCTTGATCGCCTTCAGCGACGACCCGCTGCGCTCCTTCAACTCCTTGATGGCGCTGTTGACCATTTCGGAAGTTTTCGGGTGCGTGGGTTTCGCTTTAGGCTTCTTAACGCCGGCGCCGGCTGACGCCTTCGGCTTCTTCGCGGGCGTAGCCGGAGCGGGGGTTTCGGCTGCTACTGCTGTGTCTGCCATTATGTATGATGAGTTTGTTGTAGGTAAACAACGTAACGTACGTACGAGAAAGCACGTAAGTAAAGCTTCAAACAAAAACTTAAACGTAAAATTTTCAAGGAAAATTTGGTACCTGTTCTGAACTTTACCGTAAAGACGTCACCGCAGCCGATATACGATTTCTCGTAGCAACACTCGTGACTTTTCACTAACACCGCTCTGATTAAATAGCACTTTTTTAATATTTCAATACTGAATGATTCACTTTAATTATTTGATATGAAACATTTTGAACCCGACCGCGATCTGAGTAAACTTTTGACCGCGTCACGTGTACCGTTCACGTTATACAAATGATTAATCGAGCCGCTCGTGGCGCGCGCAAGCTCGGCTCGAGTTTAAAATTGAATTTTCTCTATAAAATCAAAATTTTCTACACATTTCACGCGATAGATAAACGACAAAGATATCGTTTTCAATATATACATAATAAGTCGTGTAAATTTTCACGTATTTATGTTAAAAATCGTCCGATATTTTGATGCTCGTAAAACAGCTCGCCCAGTTTCCGCAGAATCGTACAGAAGCGATCGTATTCGGCCTGAAAGTATCATATTGTAATTTGTTTTATAAATGAAACACTAATCAATGTTATTAATTCACTTATTTAACATAATTCAATATACAATAGTGTTACTTGCTACTAACTAACCGGGTTGGTTTGAACACACAGCTCCGCGAGTGAGACGCAGTTTCATTCGCATACTACAATATATAATAATTTATAATGGCTCGTAACTACGCAGTCTAGCAGATATATAATGTACATGCTTACTGAACCAAAATGAGTAATTATCAAACAAACAAAAAAAAAAAAAAAAAAACAAACATAAATAAGTACTTAATAATAATAATGTATGTACCTAACTCTAAGTACTAATCGTGTGCACATTGAATAGTAGATATATCTACTTAGATAGGTACTTCTTAACTAACTTCGTAGAAATTACATTTTTTTTTTGTTTTTCATTTACTGGCTACAAATTTGTTAGCTGTTAACTATGTATGTAACATTATATGTAAAATAAAATAATTTCGTGATATAAGTAATATTTAAAATAAACTTGCACGATGGAGTAGAGAGCAAGTTACACTTACAAAGATATGTAGCGCACCTACATAGGTAATATAATATTATTATGATATAATACATAGGTACCTAGTCAGTTTATTTTATAACAACCTATTAACCTTACAGTTTTATTACATAGGTTTTCTCTATATATAATTTACTGATACGAAAATTTTTTTTGAATGAATATTTGTTAAAATTATTATGAATGCTTGGTGCCGATTGTTGATTCATGTGTATTTGTAATATAACTTATATGTGATGTGTGTTATATTAATTCATCGATGTGAAACCAAAATTAATAGTAATAGAACAACATGCGGCCCTGAAAAGGGCCTTTTTGTTTATGTATATGCACGTGTAGCGCGCGCATACACAGACGGACCGACGACGGCTTAACCTCCGAAACCGTACAGGGTGCGTCCCTGACGTTTCAGGGCGTACACCACGTCCATGGCGGTGACGGTTTTCCTCTTGGCGTGCTCGGTGTAGGTGACGGCGTCGCGGATCACGTTCTCGAGGAACACCTTGAGCACACCGCGAGTCTCCTCGTAGATAAGACCGGAGATACGCTTCACGCCGCCTCTGCGCGCCAGACGACGGATGGCGGGCTTCGTGATACCCTGGATGTTATCGCGGAGCACTTTCCTGTGACGCTTGGCGCCACCTTTCCCCAGACCTTTTCCTCCTTTACCGCGACCGGTCATCTTGAAAGTATAGAGTTTTCTTGATTTTTAATAAACGACGGCGACGTACTGCCACACAAGCACACACACACGATGCGGCGAACGACTGTGACACCGCATCGAGCGACTTACGCTTATATTTATATGAAATCGTCATGTGAGAGACGTACTGTTCATAGTTAGAGCGAGAAAGGTATAAGCATTATTCCCCGCATACCCCTCGAGGGGGGGCCCGGTTGGCTCACGAAACGACGCAATATTATTAATATTATTTTATGTAAATTAAAATAAAATCTTCAATAATATATATGAGCTTTATGTATATAATTTGTGTTATATCAAATTAACAAAAAAAAAAAAAAAACTAAATAATATAGGTAATATAATATATCAATGCTCATATAGAAAATCACGAGAATGTGCTCGTTGCTATATATTATGATGATATTCCATGAAAAATATCTATTCTATATCTACATATGTAGTTGAATTATTTTAGTAATATATTTATTAAGTATAGGTATTAGGTATGCCAACTAACTATATTCAGCGAGCTGTGAGTTCAGTAGTGCATGCGTATGTGAATCAAGTAGTATTTAATTAACCTCTATGAATGAATAGGTGCGTTACTACCTACGTTACTAACAAATTGTAAAGTAATAATAATAATAATATTATTATTATGTGTATCGTACAGTAACCATTTAAATTGTTGCGACTTCGATTGTGAAAGATTCAGTAAGTATATGAAACTATTTCTCGCATGAGTGCATGAAACTTGTGTGGCCCTGAAAAGGGCCGTTTTGTTTGTAATATAGCGCAGCATAGCTTGCAGAGAAGCAACGCGGCCAGATCTCGAGAAGAGATCTAGGCGCGCTCGCCGCGGATTCTGCGCGCCAGCTGAATATCCTTGGGCATGATGGTGACGCGCTTGGCGTGGATGGCGCACAGGTTGGTGTCTTCGAACAGGCCGACGAGGTAAGCCTCGCTGGCCTCCTGCAGGGCCATCACGGCGGAGCTCTGGAAGCGGAGATCGGTCTTGAAGTCTTGAGCAATTTCACGCACCAGACGCTGGAACGGCAACTTGCGGATCAGCAGTTCCGTGCTCTTCTGGTAACGACGGATCTCACGCAGAGCAACAGTTCCGGGCCTGTAACGATGGGGCTTCTTCACTCCTCCGGTGGCGGGTGCGCTCTTGCGCGCAGCCTTGGTGGCGAGCTGTTTACGGGGCGCCTTACCACCGGTGGATTTACGAGCGGTCTGCTTGGTACGGGCCATTTTGATTTGATAACGTAAATAAAGTAAGCGAACGGATGCGGGCGACACGACCGAACGACGACACGCGAATGTTTAAAAAATCCCCTTACGACCCACGTATATATTTATACTAAAACTCACGAGCGTCTTTGTATCGCCATCTCGCTCACGCGTTCTCAGTCTGTCACATTCCCTCTTTGCCTGACGCGCCGCGCCTCCAGCCGGCCGGTCATGCACATTTTTCATTTTCATAATAGTATTAACTACATACAGCAAAATTTGGAGCTAAAAATATTTAACTCTAGATCATTAACGACGACGCGAATTTTCAGCTAATCTCTATTCGACCCGTTGCACTTGCTAGATCCACAGTATAGGGGTAAGTGTATATTATATATAATTAATTATTAACGATAGATATACTGACGACAGAGATATATTATTTTTTTAAATCAATATTTAAATTTAAATACATACACAACATAGCAATAGGTAGGTACAATTAAATTAAAATGTTCAAATAAAACCTCTTTACAAATATAATTAAATTGTCGTTGAATCTAACGAAATTCTATCTAGGTAGGTATCTTACCGAGCTAACTACGTTAATGTATAATAAATAGTATTGGCACTAAGTATGTTCTCAATCGGTATGTACTTACTATATGGATTTTTGGTATGTAGGTATATAGATAATATAGTAGAAAACATAAGTTTAGATTCTCATATTATAACGAATAAAAAATTTTGTAGTTAAATCTTTTTTTTTTTTTTTTAAAGACTTTTATGTAAATTCTACTAAATGTATGTATGTAATGGTAATATGACTTTTACGTGATCCGTTCATTCGAATGAAACCATTTCACACATATTGTGTATATGTGTGTGCGTATATAGAATAATTTTGTGGCCCTGAAAAGGGCCGTTTGTTGTGCGTTGAACGCTACACGTTCGGCGCTATGTTCACTTGGAGCTGGTGTACTTGGTGACGGCCTTTGTGCCCTCGCTGACAGCGTGCTTGGCCAGCTCGCCGGGCAGCAGGAGCCTCACGGAGGTCTGCACCTCCCTCGATGTGATGGTGGAACGCTTGTTGTAATGGGCGAGGCGTGAAGCTTCGGCGGCGATGCGTTCGAAGATGTCGTTCACGAACGAGTTCATGATCGACATGGCCTTGCTGGAGATACCGGTGTCCGGGTGGACCTGCTTGAGCACCTTGTAGATGTAGATGGCGTAACTCTCCTTCCTCTTGTGCTTCTTCTTCCTTTTGTCGGTCTTGGAGATGTTCTTTTGAGCCTTGCCAGATTTTTTGGCGGCCTTACCGCTGGTCTTGGGCGGCATGATAGACTGTTGAAGAATTCAAAGTAAGATATAAATTACAGACAGGCGTACCGTACGACTGTCGGTTGGCTTCTGATAAATGGGAACGACCGCGATTCTGTTTTATTCCGATCGGGTATAGCAGTACGCTACGGTTTGCGCCAGCGTCTCTATCTAAAATACACCAATGGCAGGGCGCGCGAGCAATAGCGCTCTGACCTTAGACCCGCCCCTTTGGCGGGGCAGCGGGGGACGGGGGGGAATTAAAATATCTCTCTCGCGCCAAGCAACTCACTTTTCAGAACCATTTATTTTACAGACTAGGCATGCTCCATATGTTTTTTTTATGTTGTTACATTACTTTTGTTTTAAAATACAATAATTACAGCCTATAAGATTTTTTGATCTCTCTCATAGGTAGTAAAAATAAATATTATTTTAATAAAAAACTAATGAAAAGTCTGCTGTTAATAGATGACAAAATTAAATATTTAGTGTACTTCCAATGTGATCCTAAATCCAAATTAAGACAAGTAAAGGAAAAATCAACTAAGATCAATTAACCAAGCTTAATTAACTAAGATCAATTAACTAAGATTAATTAAGATTAACGTTACCTATCACAATTCGGAAATTATTAACTCTACACGTGTTTCGCCTAAACACACAAGGCATCATCAGGAGATGCTGAATCTTCGAACGACAAGTCGAGAGTAAGTCTGCTGTTACTGCGGTTTAGGCTCGGTTGGGCAGTGTTGAAAGAAGAAAGTTTTAATGCCGCGTTTAATAAATAGTTAACAAACTGGCTAAAGATAATGCATTATACTTACTTATACTGGTCATACGGTCAAAGGAAGTGCAATTCAATTATTGTTCTCGATAATGACTTTAACCAGTGTGAAACAATTCGTCAATGTGAAACTTTTCAATTTGTCGTGCCGTAATAGCACATAAATTATTTAGTTAGATGTATATTGTGGCCCTGAAAAGGGCCGTTTGTATGGTGTATCGCTATATCATATATTAATAATGACAGCGATAGCGATGTGCGGGGAGAGCTTCTTATGCTTTCTTCTCGGTCTTCTTTGGACCGCAGAACCGCTTGGATGTTCGGCAACACACCACCCTGTGCGATGGTGACACCGGACAGGAGCTTGTTCAACTCCTCGTCGTTTCTGATCGCCAGTTGCAAGTGACGAGGAATGATCCTGGTCTTCTTGTTGTCCCTCGCGGCGTTGCCGGCCAACTCCAACACTTCGGCGGCCAGGTATTCCATCACGGCGGCGAGGTACACGGGAGCACCGGCGCCGACGCGCTCTGCATAATTACCATTACGCAGGAGACGATGGATACGACCCACGGGAAACTGAAGTCCGGCACGGTTGGAACGGGACTTTGCCTTTCCCTTGACTTTGCCGCCTTTACCACGTCCGGACATTGTTATAAGATTGTTTGATTGAAGCGAGATAAATCAAAACGTACGATGCGTACGTGTATACCGTATGACGATCGAGCGCAAACAGTGCGCCGAGCCGAGCCGAATTTCTTTATATATACAAAAGGGATGGTCGCTCGGTTCGCGAGTGCGATAGCGCGCGAACGATGCATTACGGCGGGCCAATGAAATGCGTCAAAATCATGAGTCAATGAGCTTTGTTTCCTCGTGGATTATGAATTTTTAGCTATTTGTTAAAAACATAATAATTAAGTAAGTATGTATGTAAATGTAAAACGAAATGTACATTATTTATATTCAAATACGTTTAACTACAATTTAAATCTTATAAGTACTTGATTTATTAAAATATTGGTACTAAGTAATTATAATTATAGGTATACTACTACTATAAGTAAGTAAGTATGTTCATTGTTAATTTTAAGAAGTTCCAAGTAGGCATAAGGCAGTCGGCAGTCGGTGAAGAGAGAGAAGAGAAGAGATAAATAAATAATAATGTAGAATTGATATGTATTGCGATGTGAATGAATATTATAGGGTTATATCTCGTATATAATACATATGTAGCTGGTGGTGGTGCGTGCGGGGTATATAGTTTGTTGTGTATATATTAATTAATTAATAGTAAGTAATATTGATTTGACTGTTTGGTTGTTTTCCGGTTGTGTGTGTGCGACTTTCGTGTGTGTAGTAATTTTATAGTGTCATCGATGGTGAAACAAATTATTTAATTTTTTTTGAAACGTATGTTAGCCCTGAAAAGGGCTTTTTGTTGCGAGGTGGGGGGGTGTGCGATGACGCGCGCGCGCGCCCCACGCAAGCTGACTGACCGGACGCGCCAGACGACACTGGTCACTCACTTCTTGGAGGCGGATGTCTTCTTGGCGGCGGTGGCCTTCTTGGTCGGCGTAGCGGCGGCCCTCTTCGGTTTGGGAGCTTTCGGCTTCTTAGTAGGAGGCTTGGTGGTCTTTTTCGCCTTGGGGGCGGCGGCGGCGGCCTTGCCCTTGGCGGGCGCGGCGGCTTTCTTCGCGGCGGGCTTCTTCTTGGCGGCGGCGGCTTTCTTGTCTTTAGTCGCGGCGCTAGGCTTCGATTTGGCCGGCGAGGCGGAAGCGGCGGCGGCGGCGGCGGCCTTCCTGCCCCTGCCGGAGGCGGGCGCGGCCGCGGCGGCCTTCTTCGACTTGGCGGCGGCGGTCTCCTTTTTCTCGGCGGATTTTTTCTTTTCGCCGCCGGCGGGCTTCTTGGCGCCTGAAGATTTCGACTCGAGCTTGAAACTGCCCGACGCGCCCTTGCCCTTGGTCTGGATCAGCGTGCCGGATTCGACGGCGCTCTTCAGATATTTTCTGATGAACGGCGCCAGCTTCTCCGCGTCCACCTTGTACTGGGCGGCGATGTATTTCTTGATCGCCTTCAGCGACGACCCGCTGCGCTCCTTCAACTCCTTGATGGCGCTGTTGACCATTTCGGAAGTTTTCGGGTGCGTGGGTTTCGCTTTAGGCTTCTTAACGCCGGCGCCGGCTGACGCCTTCGGCTTCTTCGCGGGCGTAGCCGGAGCGGGGGTTTCGGCTGCTACTGCTGTGTCTGCCATTATGTATGATGAGTTTGTTGTAGGTAAACAACGTAACGTACGTACGAGAAAGCACGTAAGTAAAGCTTCAAACAAAAACTTAAACGTAAAATTTTCAAGGAAAATTTGGTACCTGTTCTGAACTTTACCGTAAAGACGTCACCGCAGCCGATATACGATTTCTCGTAGCAACACTCGTGACTTTTCACTAACACCGCTCTGATTAAATAGCACTTTTTTAATATTTCAATACTGAATGATTCACTTTAATTATTTGATATGAAACATTTTGAACCCGACCGCGATCTGAGTAAACTTTTGACCGCGTCACGTGTACCGTTCACGTTATACAAATGATTAATCGAGCCGCTCGTGGCGCGCGCAAGCTCGGCTCGAGTTTAAAATTGAATTTTCTCTATAAAATCAAAATTTTCTACACATTTCACGCGATAGATAAACGACAAAGATATCGTTTTCAATATATACATAATAAGTCGTGTAAATTTTCACGTATTTATGTTAAAAATCGTCCGATATTTTGATGCTCGTAAAACAGCTCGCCCAGTTTCCGCAGAATCGTACAGAAGCGATCGTATTCGGCCTGAAAGTATCATATTGTAATTTGTTTTATAAATGAAACACTAATCAATGTTATTAATTCACTTATTTAACATAATTCAATATACAATAGTGTTACTTGCTACTAACTAACCGGGTTGGTTTGAACACACAGCTCCGCGAGTGAGACGCAGTTTCATTCGCATACTACAATATATAATAATTTATAATGGCTCGTAACTACGCAGTCTAGCAGATATATAATGTACATGCTTACTGAACCAAAATGAGTAATTATCAAACAAACAAAAAAAAAAAAAAAAAAACAAACATAAATAAGTACTTAATAATAATAATGTATGTACCTAACTCTAAGTACTAATCGTGTGCACATTGAATAGTAGATATATCTACTTAGATAGGTACTTCTTAACTAACTTCGTAGAAATTACATTTTTTTTTTGTTTTTCATTTACTGGCTACAAATTTGTTAGCTGTTAACTATGTATGTAACATTATATGTAAAATAAAATAATTTCGTGATATAAGTAATATTTAAAATAAACTTGCACGATGGAGTAGAGAGCAAGTTACACTTACAAAGATATGTAGCGCACCTACATAGGTAATATAATATTATTATGATATAATACATAGGTACCTAGTCAGTTTATTTTATAACAACCTATTAACCTTACAGTTTTATTACATAGGTTTTCTCTATATATAATTTACTGATACGAAAATTTTTTTTGAATGAATATTTGTTAAAATTATTATGAATGCTTGGTGCCGATTGTTGATTCATGTGTATTTGTAATATAACTTATATGTGATGTGTGTTATATTAATTCATCGATGTGAAACCAAAATTAATAGTAATAGAACAACATGCGGCCCTGAAAAGGGCCTTTTTGTTATGTATATGCACGTGTAGCGCGCGCATACACAGACGGACCGACGACGGCTTAGCCTCCGAAACCGTACAGGGTGCGTCCCTGACGTTTCAGGGCGTACACCACGTCCATGGCGGTGACGGTTTTCCTCTTGGCGTGCTCGGTGTAGGTGACGGCGTCGCGGATCACGTTCTCGAGGAACACCTTGAGCACACCGCGAGTCTCCTCGTAGATAAGACCGGAGATACGCTTCACGCCGCCTCTGCGCGCCAGACGACGGATGGCGGGCTTCGTGATACCCTGGATGTTATCGCGGAGCACTTTCCTGTGACGCTTGGCGCCACCTTTCCCCAGACCTTTTCCTCCTTTACCGCGACCGGTCATCTTGAAAGTATAGAGTTTTCTTGATTTTTAATAAACGACGGCGACGTACTGCCACACAAGCACACACACACGATGCGGCGAACGACTGTGACACCGCATCGAGCGACTTACGCTTATATTTATATGAAATCGTCATGTGAGAGACGTACTGTTCATAGTTAGAGCGAGAAAGGTATAAGCATTATTCCCCGCATACCCCTCGAGGGGGGGCCCGGTTGGCTCACGAAACGACGCAATATTATTAATATTATTTTATGTAAATTAAAATAAAATCTTCAATAATATATATGAGCTTTATGTATATAATTTGTGTTATATCAAATTAACAAAAAAAAAAAAAAAACTAAATAATATAGGTAATATAATATATCAATGCTCATATAGAAAATCACGAGAATGTGCTCGTTGCTATATATTATGATGATATTCCATGAAAAATATCTATTCTATATCTACATATGTAGTTGAATTATTTTAGTAATATATTTATTAAGTATAGGTATTAGGTATGCCAACTAACTATATTCAGCGAGCTGTGAGTTCAGTAGTGCATGCGTATGTGAATCAAGTAGTATTTAATTAACCTCTATGAATGAATAGGTGCGTTACTACCTACGTTACTAACAAATTGTAAAGTAATAATAATAATAATATTATTATTATGTGTATCGTACAGTAACCATTTAAATTGTTGCGACTTCGATTGTGAAAGATTCAGTAAGTATATGAAACTATTTCTCGCATGAGTGCATGAAACTTGTGTGGCCCTGAAAAGGGCCGTTTTGTTTGTAATATAGCGCAGCATAGCTTGCAGAGAAGCAACGCGGCCAGATCTCGAGAAGAGATCTAGGCGCGCTCGCCGCGGATTCTGCGCGCCAGCTGAATATCCTTGGGCATGATGGTGACGCGCTTGGCGTGGATGGCGCACAGGTTGGTGTCTTCGAACAGGCCGACGAGGTAAGCCTCGCTGGCCTCCTGCAGGGCCATCACGGCGGAGCTCTGGAAGCGGAGATCGGTCTTGAAGTCTTGAGCAATTTCACGCACCAGACGCTGGAACGGCAACTTGCGGATCAGCAGTTCCGTGCTCTTCTGGTAACGACGGATCTCACGCAGAGCAACAGTTCCGGGCCTGTAACGATGGGGCTTCTTCACTCCTCCGGTGGCGGGTGCGCTCTTGCGCGCAGCCTTGGTGGCGAGCTGTTTACGGGGCGCCTTACCACCGGTGGATTTACGAGCGGTCTGCTTGGTACGGGCCATTTTGATTTGATAACGTAAATAAAGTAAGCGAACGGATGCGGGCGACACGACCGAACGACGACACGCGAATGTTTAAAAAATCCCCTTACGACCCACGTATATATTTATACTAAAACTCACGAGCGTCTTTGTATCGCCATCTCGCTCACGCGTTCTCAGTCTGTCACATTCCCTCTTTGCCTGACGCGCCGCGCCTCCAGCCGGCCGGTCATGCACATTTTTCATTTTCATAATAGTATTAACTACATACAGCAAAATTTGGAGCTAAAAATATTTAACTCTAGATCATTAACGACGACGCGAATTTTCAGCTAATCTCTATTCGACCCGTTGCACTTGCTAGATCCACAGTATAGGGGTAAGTGTATATTATATATAATTAATTATTAACGATAGATATACTGACGACAGAGATATATTATTTTTTTAAATCAATATTTAAATTTAAATACATACACAACATAGCAATAGGTAGGTACAATTAAATTAAAATGTTCAAATAAAACCTCTTTACAAATATAATTAAATTGTCGTTGAATCTAACGAAATTCTATCTAGGTAGGTATCTTACCGAGCTAACTACGTTAATGTATAATAAATAGTATTGGCACTAAGTATGTTCTCAATCGGTATGTACTTACTATATGGATTTTTGGTATGTAGGTATATAGATAATATAGTAGAAAACATAAGTTTAGATTCTCATATTATAACGAATAAAAAATTTTGTAGTTAAATCTTTTTTTTTTTTTTTTTAAAGACTTTTATGTAAATTCTACTAAATGTATGTATGTAATGGTAATATGACTTTTACGTGATCCGTTCATTCGAATGAAACCATTTCACACATATTGTGTATATGTGTGTGCGTATATAGAATAATTTTGTGGCCCTGAAAAGGGCCGTTTGTTGTGCGTTGAACGCTACACGTTCGGCGCTATGTTCACTTGGAGCTGGTGTACTTGGTGACGGCCTTTGTGCCCTCGCTGACAGCGTGCTTGGCCAGCTCGCCGGGCAGCAGGAGCCTCACGGAGGTCTGCACCTCCCTCGATGTGATGGTGGAACGCTTGTTGTAATGGGCGAGGCGTGAAGCTTCGGCGGCGATGCGTTCGAAGATGTCGTTCACGAACGAGTTCATGATCGACATGGCCTTGCTGGAGATACCGGTGTCCGGGTGGACCTGCTTGAGCACCTTGTAGATGTAGATGGCGTAACTCTCCTTCCTCTTGTGCTTCTTCTTCCTTTTGTCGGTCTTGGAGATGTTCTTTTGAGCCTTGCCAGATTTTTTGGCGGCCTTACCGCTGGTCTTGGGCGGCATGATAGACTGTTGAAGAATTCAAAGTAAGATATATTACAGACAGGCGTACCGTACGACTGTCGGTTGGCTTCTGATAAATGGGATTTTTTTTTTTTTTTTTTTTTTTTTTTTGATAATGACTATGCTGTTGGCCTGATGGGCCTCTACAGCGACACCGGACAAGTGGCTGGGCGCTGATGGCGCCGGGCCAGAGTTTGTTGTTATGGGTGACTTGCTCCAAGGGCACCTCTAGAGGTACGAACCTCGGCTTGGACCGTCACCAGAGTAGGGGGAGACCGGGTTGCCCTGTTAGTCCCAGAAGGGGAGCAAACTAAGGCCCTAATGTTTGTTAAACTGATTGATTATTTGGAGAGAATCGATTTGACCTGAGGGGTCGGCCACCACGCCGGCGGGGGCGGAATCGGGGACGTGTCGTTGCACTACTAAGCTGGCGTTGGTACCCGGGACCAATGCCGAAGACGGGGTGCGTGTTACCGCCGGAATTGTTGTGAGAAGGGGAGGAGCCTAGAGCAGCCGAGATAACGGCTGCTATTGGGTCGTCCGGATCGACCAAAGCGTGCTTTGGGCGTCTACGAAGGAGCTCACGGCCCGGAGTTGGGTCCGTGGAATAGTCGGAGGCTTGGACTACGAGAGGGTTTGGGTGATGGGGGGCGGCGTCAAAGTAACGACGAGAGGCGTGTTTCATCCACTGTGGGATGGAGGGAAGTTGTAGGTCGCAATGTAGGTCAGCGTTGCGCATGAACCACTCTGCGCCTGTTGCTTGACGAATGAAACGGTTTTGGAGTTTTTGAAGGGGCTCTAGAGCATAGCTAGGCCTGTGGGCGAATACAACAGAGGAGTACGTGAGGACAGGGCGGATGCAAGTTTTGTAGATTGTCACCTTATTTCTAAGGGACAATTTACTCCTAGCGCAAATCATTGGATACAAACGACCCAGGAAGAAAGCCGCTCTGTTGCGGACTATCGAGATATGTTTCGAAAATGACAGTTGACTATCAAGAGTGACACCTAGATACTTGGTCGTTTTGACCCAAGGGACGGTCGTACCGTTTAGGCGGATTGAAGTTGGAGGCTCAAAACGGTGGGCAATCGTAGAAAAGCGCATGGCTGCGCTTTTTTCCGGATTCACCGTTATTCCCCACAACTTGAACCAGTCGCCTAGCTGGTTGAGAGCCTTTTGAAGCCGCGGGATGGTGAGGTTACGTTTCCAGCCTCTAGAGTAGAGGGCGGTATCGTCAGCAAAAAGGGCGATCTCTACATGTGGAGAGCGAGGGATGTCACTAGTAAACAAAGTGAAGAGAACGGGAGCGAGCACCGAGCCCTGGGGGACGCCGGCTTGTATTCTCCTAGGAGAAGAGAGGTCACCTTCTACCTTGTAGCGAAAACTGCGAGCCCTGAGATAGTCAGAGATTATTAATACGAGACGGTCTGGGAAGCGGAGTTGATACAATTTGTATAACAGTCCGTTATGCCAGACTTTATCAAAAGCTTTTGCGACGTCTAGGAAGACCGCGTAGGTCGCCTGGGAGCTCCGGAGGGGCTTATTGTTGAAGCCTTCGAGTATGTACTCCGTGATGCGGTGTACTTGTTGAGGGCAGGAGTGCCTAGCTCGGAAACCAAACTGTTCGTTAGGGAGGAGATTGTTGGCGTGTACGTGGGACCATATGCGACTCAGGAGGAGACGTTCGTAGACTTTACCGAGAGTGCTGAGGAGACTGATAGGTCGATAGCTAGAGGGCTCGGACGCCTTCTTGCCTGGCTTGTGGATTCCGATGACATTGGCGCATTTCCAAGCGTCAGGGAACATGCAGTTTTTCAGGGCTGCATTGAAAATACTAACTAAGAGATGTATTAAGGGAGGAGAGAAGTGCTTGAGCACTGTGTTATTTATGCCGTCAGCGCCCGGCGCTTTACGAGCACGGAGTTTTTTAATGACTAAGACCACTTCAGAGGTGGAGATAGGCTTCAGGGGAGGGTCAGAAGGGGGAGTGCAAGATTTGAGTTCAATCTGCCTATCGACCTTTTCGAGGTGTTTTGGATCAATAAGTCCAAACGAAGGAGAACATTGTGATTCGAGGCTGTCGGCGAGACACTCTGCCTTTTCCTCGTCCGTGAAAGCGGGCTGGCGGTTGGGACGGTTAAGCGGTGGTAACGAAGTGACCGTGCCATCTGATTTTAGGGAACGTGCTAACTTCCAAAAGGCTTGGTGGGTTGGATCGATTGTCGAGAGAAGGTCCTCCCACTTCTGATTACGGAGTTCACTCATACGGCGTTTTACGGCACGCTCGTAGTACCGCAGAGTGGCTCTGTTATCTTCGGTGCGATTCCAATCGAAAGCCCTCATGGCCGCGTTCTTGGCTCTCAGTAGCTCTCTCGCGTCCTCTGGGAGGGCCCAGCGTTGGAGATCCTCTGCTGGGATTCTCTTAGAGGATTTGCCTATGGCGTTTGTGAGGTGGCTAGTGAGAGCGTCGATCGAACGATTAACATCGTCAACGGTTATAATGTCATCGGGTAGACTGTCAAGTTGTGGAGTGTTTATGGACTTTAGAGTCTCCTCTAGTGTCCGCCAATCCACTACTTGTCTTGTCTGTGTGATGCGTTGAGAAGGCTCGGGCCCTAAGCGCATAACTACAGGTCTATGATCGGATGACAATTCGTGGAACACTTCTATGGAACGCAACTGTAAGGTTACGTTTCTTAAAAGTGCCATGTCAAGTACGTCGGGTCTGTGTTCCAAGAATGTTGGAAAATGTGTGGGAGCACTGGGAGGGATGACCTCGAAGCCTAGTGATTCCGAGAGAGAATAGAGACGGTGGCCATGTACTCTGGTGTCATTACAACCCCAAAGAACATGTTTGCTATTGAAATCTCCTGCCAAGATGACCGAGTTGTCTAGCGAGAAAAGAGCCTCAAAATCCGAGTCTAATAATTTCCTATTACCAGAGAGGTAGCAAGAAGCAATAGTGATTGGCGGATGGCCAGTGAGAGCTAGGCGGCAACACGACGCTTCGAGTTGTTCGAGAGGCGGGGTGTCTATTGGGACGCAATGCAGGGAGTTTCTGTAATAGATGAGAGTGCCGCCTCCATTAGAAGAGGTCCTATCATTGCGCACTAGCCGGTAGTTAGCGATATTAGGATCGCGCTTACCCGGCTTTAGAAAAGTCTCCTGAATAAGAAAAATATCAACTTGATGAGCTGATAGAAAGTTAGCGATAGCAGGACGCTGATCGCCTCGGGAGTCAGAATTGAGACAGTTCGCGTTGAAAAACGCTAACGTGAACGCGTGGGGTCTAGTTCGTTTAGGTGTACTATCCATAGTAGTGCCTAAAGGGGAGTGGATTGGATACTTCTTATGGCGCGGAAGACGTCAGGGTATTCAGCCATTAGACGGAGCACCGCGAGTTGGTCGTGAGACACCTCCTCGATCTTGAGCGCAATCTCATTAACTCGATCGATGTCCACGATGTTTGCTAGGTGGAAGACGAGGTTAAGGCCGCTCTGGGAAGGGCCGAGAGAGGCAGGCTTTGCCGGAGGCATCGCTTTGGGCTTTGCCAAAGGCATCGCCTTGGGCTTTGCCGAAGGCATCGCTTGAGGCAACAGAGATTTGGTTTGGCTGGGGGCCGAGCTAGCTGGTTGGACTGAAGCGGCACGTGCATGCCATGCGTTGACGGCGGGCGGCGGGGCCGGGACAAACTTGGGTGCGGGCGGGGCCGAGGTAGATGGGGTGAAGGTTACACCCTTTTGGGAGGCTTTCGGTTTGCGGGAGCCAGTGGTGGGCTTAGCGAGCGCGGACCTGCGAGTCTTTGGGGCCTTGGGACAGCCACGGTAGTTGGCGGTGTGTCCCACGGTCCCGCAGAGCACGCAAGAAGGAGGGGTCGGGTCGTCCTTTTTTCGGGAGCATTCCGACGTATTGTGCTCACCGGCACATTTGACGCAACGGGGTTTGGCGAAGCAAAAACGGGCCGCATGACCATAAAACTGGCAACGATGGCACTGGGACGGAGCACCTTTGCGGTGGGGGGTTTCAACTGAAATCCCCGAGAGGTTGCACACTGACTTTAAATTGAAGATGTCCTTGGCCTCCTGAGACTTCGTGAGAACCACGAGGATGAGATCGAAGGGAGTGCGGTCCCTTCGGAAGAGACGGTGTAGTTCGAGCACCGGGAAGCCCTGCTTGATGAGATCCTCGCGGATAAGCTCCACGGGAATCTCTTTGGGCAGGCCTCTGATTATGACTCGCAGCACTTGCTGATCCTCAAGTGCATACGTGTGGAACCCGATGTGGTCCTCACGCAGGCACTTGGTGATAATTCGGTGGTCACCGGACGAGGCCAACGATAATTTGATGCCCGCTGCGCCGGATTTGGCAGTGGTTATGACCACTCCCTTTTCCTTCGCGAGTCGGGTAACTCGCTCCCATTTTGCCTTATCTTGGATAAAAATAGGCGGAGGCGGCTTGGTGGACTTAGCAGCGGGTTGGCTGCTAGGGCAGGCGGACTTGGGCGGGGGGGCAATGGGGTCTGAGCTGGGGCGCTTTTTCCCTTTTGTAACTAAAGTGAATCCGTCCTCGGGAGAGGAGGGAGAATCGGACATGTCCAAGACATGCTGGTGAGGATAACGAGACGCGATATCCTCGTTGGCGGGGGGCGCAGGGGCAGAGCGCTTCGGGGAGCGCGAGCGGGGACACGAGCGGGATCGTGAGCGGGGGCACGAGCGAGATCGCGAGCGGGGGCACGAGCGGGAGCGCGAGCGGGAGAGCGAGCGGGAGGGCGAGCGGGATCGCGAGTGGGAGCGCGAGCGGGATCGCGGGCGAGACGAAACGCGAACTTGATTGTTCGCACGAGCCTGTGCGCGGAGGAGGGCATCTTTTTCTTGGATCAACCTAGCCTCGAAAGAAGCTAGGGTGATGCCGAAGTGCTTGAGGGTCTTAATTTGGAGCGATGTTAGGGACATGACGAATATATAGATAGTGCAACGACAATATAACGGACTGACCTAGGTGTTCTCGGGCGGTGATAAATGGGAACGACCGCGATTCTGTTTTATTCCGATCGGGTATAGCAGTACGCTACGGTTTGCGCCAGCGTCTCTATCTAAAATACACCAATGGCAGGGCGCGCGAGCAATAGCGCTCTGACCTTAGACCCGCCCCTTTGGCGGGGCAGCGGGGGACGGGGGGGAATTAAAATATCTCTCTCGCGCCAAGCAACTCACTTTTCAGAACCATTTATTTTACAGACTAGGCATGCTCCATATGTTTTTTTTATGTTGTTACATTACTTTTGTTTTAAAATACAATAATTACAGCCTATAAGATTTTTTGATCTCTCTCATAGGTAGTAAAAATAAATATTATTTTAATAAAAAACTAATGAAAAGTCTGCTGTTAATAGATGACAAAATTAAATATTTAGTGTACTTCCAATGTGATCCTAAATCCAAATTAAGACAAGTAAAGGAAAAATCAACTAAGATCAATTAACCAAGCTTAATTAACTAAGATCAATTAACTAAGATTAATTAAGATTAACGTTACCTATCACAATTCGGAAATTATTAACTCTACACGTGTTTCGCCTAAACACACAAGGCATCATCAGGAGATGCTGAATCTTCGAACGACAAGTCGAGAGTAAGTCTGCTGTTACTGCGGTTTAGGCTCGGTTGGGCAGTGTTGAAAGAAGAAAGTTTTAATGCCGCGTTTAATAAATAGTTAACAAACTGGCTAAAGATAATGCATTATACTTACTTATACTGGTCATACGGTCAAAGGAAGTGCAATTCAATTATTGTTCTCGATAATGACTTTAACCAGTGTGAAACAATTCGTCAATGTGAAACTTTTCAATTTGTCGTGCCGTAATAGCACATAAATTATTTAGTTAGATGTATATTGTGGCCCTGAAAAGGGCCGTTTGTATGGTGTATCGCTATATCATATATTAATAATGACAGCGATAGCGATGTGCGGGGAGAGCTTCTTATGCTTTCTTCTCGGTCTTCTTTGGACCGCAGAACCGCTTGGATGTTCGGCAACACACCACCCTGTGCGATGGTGACACCGGACAGGAGCTTGTTCAACTCCTCGTCGTTTCTGATCGCCAGTTGCAAGTGACGAGGAATGATCCTGGTCTTCTTGTTGTCCCTCGCGGCGTTGCCGGCCAACTCCAACACTTCGGCGGCCAGGTATTCCATCACGGCGGCGAGGTACACGGGAGCACCGGCGCCGACGCGCTCTGCATAATTACCATTACGCAGGAGACGATGGATACGACCCACGGGAAACTGAAGTCCGGCACGGTTGGAACGGGACTTTGCCTTTCCCTTGACTTTGCCGCCTTTACCACGTCCGGACATTGTTATAAGATTGTTTGATTGAAGCGAGATAAATCAAAACGTACGATGCGTACGTGTATACCGTATGACGATCGAGCGCAAACAGTGCGCCGAGCCGAGCCGAATTTCTTTATATATACAAAAGGGATGGTCGCTCGGTTCGCGAGTGCGATAGCGCGCGAACGATGCATTACGGCGGGCCAATGAAATGCGTCAAAATCATGAGTCAATGAGCTTTGTTTCCTCGTGGATTATGAATTTTTAGCTATTTGTTAAAAACATAATAATTAAGTAAGTATGTATGTAAATGTAAAACGAAATGTACATTATTTATATTCAAATACGTTTAACTACAATTTAAATCTTATAAGTACTTGATTTATTAAAATATTGGTACTAAGTAATTATAATTATAGGTATACTACTACTATAAGTAAGTAAGTATGTTCATTGTTAATTTTAAGAAGTTCCAAGTAGGCATAAGGCAGTCGGCAGTCGGTGAAGAGAGAGAAGAGAAGAGATAAATAAATAATAATGTAGAATTGATATGTATTGCGATGTGAATGAATATTATAGGGTTATATCTCGTATATAATACATATGTAGCTGGTGGTGGTGCGTGCGGGGTATATAGTTTGTTGTGTATATATTAATTAATTAATAGTAAGTAATATTGATTTGACTGTTTGGTTGTTTTCCGGTTGTGTGTGTGCGACTTTCGTGTGTGTAGTAATTTTATAGTGTCATCGATGGTGAAACAAATTATTTAATTTTTTTTGAAACGTATGTTAGCCCTGAAAAGGGCTTTTTGTTGCGAGGTGGGGGGGTGTGCGATGACGCGCGCGCGCGCCCCACGCAAGCTGACTGACCGGACGCGCCAGACGACACTGGTCACTCACTTCTTGGAGGCGGATGTCTTCTTGGCGGCGGTGGCCTTCTTGGTCGGCGTAGCGGCGGCCCTCTTCGGTTTGGGAGCTTTCGGCTTCTTAGTAGGAGGCTTGGTGGTCTTTTTCGCCTTGGGGGCGGCGGCGGCGGCCTTGCCCTTGGCGGGCGCGGCGGCTTTCTTCGCGGCGGGCTTCTTCTTGGCGGCGGCGGCTTTCTTGTCTTTAGTCGCGGCGCTAGGCTTCGATTTGGCCGGCGAGGCGGAAGCGGCGGCGGCGGCGGCGGCCTTCCTGCCCCTGCCGGAGGCGGGCGCGGCCGCGGCGGCCTTCTTCGACTTGGCGGCGGCGGTCTCCTTTTTCTCGGCGGATTTTTTCTTTTCGCCGCCGGCGGGCTTCTTGGCGCCTGAAGATTTCGACTCGAGCTTGAAACTGCCCGACGCGCCCTTGCCCTTGGTCTGGATCAGCGTGCCGGATTCGACGGCGCTCTTCAGATATTTTCTGATGAACGGCGCCAGCTTCTCCGCGTCCACCTTGTACTGGGCGGCGATGTATTTCTTGATCGCCTTCAGCGACGACCCGCTGCGCTCCTTCAACTCCTTGATGGCGCTGTTGACCATTTCGGAAGTTTTCGGGTGCGTGGGTTTCGCTTTAGGCTTCTTAACGCCGGCGCCGGCTGACGCCTTCGGCTTCTTCGCGGGCGTAGCCGGAGCGGGGGTTTCGGCTGCTACTGCTGTGTCTGCCATTATGTATGATGAGTTTGTTGTAGGTAAACAACGTAACGTACGTACGAGAAAGCACGTAAGTAAAGCTTCAAACAAAAACTTAAACGTAAAATTTTCAAGGAAAATTTGGTACCTGTTCTGAACTTTACCGTAAAGACGTCACCGCAGCCGATATACGATTTCTCGTAGCAACACTCGTGACTTTTCACTAACACCGCTCTGATTAAATAGCACTTTTTTAATATTTCAATACTGAATGATTCACTTTAATTATTTGATATGAAACATTTTGAACCCGACCGCGATCTGAGTAAACTTTTGACCGCGTCACGTGTACCGTTCACGTTATACAAATGATTAATCGAGCCGCTCGTGGCGCGCGCAAGCTCGGCTCGAGTTTAAAATTGAATTTTCTCTATAAAATCAAAATTTTCTACACATTTCACGCGATAGATAAACGACAAAGATATCGTTTTCAATATATACATAATAAGTCGTGTAAATTTTCACGTATTTATGTTAAAAATCGTCCGATATTTTGATGCTCGTAAAACAGCTCGCCCAGTTTCCGCAGAATCGTACAGAAGCGATCGTATTCGGCCTGAAAGTATCATATTGTAATTTGTTTTATAAATGAAACACTAATCAATGTTATTAATTCACTTATTTAACATAATTCAATATACAATAGTGTTACTTGCTACTAACTAACCGGGTTGGTTTGAACACACAGCTCCGCGAGTGAGACGCAGTTTCATTCGCATACTACAATATATAATAATTTATAATGGCTCGTAACTACGCAGTCTAGCAGATATATAATGTACATGCTTACTGAACCAAAATGAGTAATTATCAAACAAACAAAAAAAAAAAAAAAAAAAACAAACATAAATAAGTACTTAATAATAATAATGTATGTACCTAACTCTAAGTACTAATCGTGTGCACATTGAATAGTAGATATATCTACTTAGATAGGTACTTCTTAACTAACTTCGTAGAAATTACATTTTTTTTTTGTTTTTCATTTACTGGCTACAAATTTGTTAGCTGTTAACTATGTATGTAACATTATATGTAAAATAAAATAATTTCGTGATATAAGTAATATTTAAAATAAACTTGCACGATGGAGTAGAGAGCAAGTTACACTTACAAAGATATGTAGCGCACCTACATAGGTAATATAATATTATTATGATATAATACATAGGTACCTAGTCAGTTTATTTTATAACAACCTATTAACCTTACAGTTTTATTACATAGGTTTTCTCTATATATAATTTACTGATACGAAAATTTTTTTTGAATGAATATTTGTTAAAATTATTATGAATGCTTGGTGCCGATTGTTGATTCATGTGTATTTGTAATATAACTTATATGTGATGTGTGTTATATTAATTCATCGATGTGAAACCAAAATTAATAGTAATAGAACAACATGCGGCCCTGAAAAGGGCCTTTTTGTTTATGTATATGCACGTGTAGCGCGCGCATACACAGACGGACCGACGACGGCTTAACCTCCGAAACCGTACAGGGTGCGTCCCTGACGTTTCAGGGCGTACACCACGTCCATGGCGGTGACGGTTTTCCTCTTGGCGTGCTCGGTGTAGGTGACGGCGTCGCGGATCACGTTCTCGAGGAACACCTTGAGCACACCGCGAGTCTCCTCGTAGATAAGACCGGAGATACGCTTCACGCCGCCTCTGCGCGCCAGACGACGGATGGCGGGCTTCGTGATACCCTGGATGTTATCGCGGAGCACTTTCCTGTGACGCTTGGCGCCACCTTTCCCCAGACCTTTTCCTCCTTTACCGCGACCGGTCATCTTGAAAGTATAGAGTTTTCTTGATTTTTAATAAACGACGGCGACGTACTGCCACACAAGCACACACACACGATGCGGCGAACGACTGTGACACCGCATCGAGCGACTTACGCTTATATTTATATGAAATCGTCATGTGAGAGACGTACTGTTCATAGTTAGAGCGAGAAAGGTATAAGCATTATTCCCCGCATACCCCTCGAGGGGGGGCCCGGTTGGCTCACGAAACGACGCAATATTATTAATATTATTTTATGTAAATTAAAATAAAATCTTCAATAATATATATGAGCTTTATGTATATAATTTGTGTTATATCAAATTAACAAAAAAAAAAAAAAAACTAAATAATATAGGTAATATAATATATCAATGCTCATATAGAAAATCACGAGAATGTGCTCGTTGCTATATATTATGATGATATTCCATGAAAAATATCTATTCTATATCTACATATGTAGTTGAATTATTTTAGTAATATATTTATTAAGTATAGGTATTAGGTATGCCAACTAACTATATTCAGCGAGCTGTGAGTTCAGTAGTGCATGCGTATGTGAATCAAGTAGTATTTAATTAACCTCTATGAATGAATAGGTGCGTTACTACCTACGTTACTAACAAATTGTAAAGTAATAATAATAATAATATTATTATTATGTGTATCGTACAGTAACCATTTAAATTGTTGCGACTTCGATTGTGAAAGATTCAGTAAGTATATGAAACTATTTCTCGCATGAGTGCATGAAACTTGTGTGGCCCTGAAAAGGGCCGTTTTGTTTGTAATATAGCGCAGCATAGCTTGCAGAGAAGCAACGCGGCCAGATCTCGAGAAGAGATCTAGGCGCGCTCGCCGCGGATTCTGCGCGCCAGCTGAATATCCTTGGGCATGATGGTGACGCGCTTGGCGTGGATGGCGCACAGGTTGGTGTCTTCGAACAGGCCGACGAGGTAAGCCTCGCTGGCCTCCTGCAGGGCCATCACGGCGGAGCTCTGGAAGCGGAGATCGGTCTTGAAGTCTTGAGCAATTTCACGCACCAGACGCTGGAACGGCAACTTGCGGATCAGCAGTTCCGTGCTCTTCTGGTAACGACGGATCTCACGCAGAGCAACAGTTCCGGGCCTGTAACGATGGGGCTTCTTCACTCCTCCGGTGGCGGGTGCGCTCTTGCGCGCAGCCTTGGTGGCGAGCTGTTTACGGGGCGCCTTACCACCGGTGGATTTACGAGCGGTCTGCTTGGTACGGGCCATTTTGATTTGATAACGTAAATAAAGTAAGCGAACGGATGCGGGCGACACGACCGAACGACGACACGCGAATGTTTAAAAAATCCCCTTACGACCCACGTATATATTTATACTAAAACTCACGAGCGTCTTTGTATCGCCATCTCGCTCACGCGTTCTCAGTCTGTCACATTCCCTCTTTGCCTGACGCGCCGCGCCTCCAGCCGGCCGGTCATGCACATTTTTCATTTTCATAATAGTATTAACTACATACAGCAAAATTTGGAGCTAAAAATATTTAACTCTAGATCATTAACGACGACGCGAATTTTCAGCTAATCTCTATTCGACCCGTTGCACTTGCTAGATCCACAGTATAGGGGTAAGTGTATATTATATATAATTAATTATTAACGATAGATATACTGACGACAGAGATATATTATTTTTTTAAATCAATATTTAAATTTAAATACATACACAACATAGCAATAGGTAGGTACAATTAAATTAAAATGTTCAAATAAAACCTCTTTACAAATATAATTAAATTGTCGTTGAATCTAACGAAATTCTATCTAGGTAGGTATCTTACCGAGCTAACTACGTTAATGTATAATAAATAGTATTGGCACTAAGTATGTTCTCAATCGGTATGTACTTACTATATGGATTTTTGGTATGTAGGTATATAGATAATATAGTAGAAAACATAAGTTTAGATTCTCATATTATAACGAATAAAAAATTTTGTAGTTAAATCTTTTTTTTTTTTTTTTTAAAGACTTTTATGTAAATTCTACTAAATGTATGTATGTAATGGTAATATGACTTTTACGTGATCCGTTCATTCGAATGAAACCATTTCACACATATTGTGTATATGTGTGTGCGTATATAGAATAATTTTGTGGCCCTGAAAAGGGCCGTTTGTTGTGCGTTGAACGCTACACGTTCGGCGCTATGTTCACTTGGAGCTGGTGTACTTGGTGACGGCCTTTGTGCCCTCGCTGACAGCGTGCTTGGCCAGCTCGCCGGGCAGCAGGAGCCTCACGGAGGTCTGCACCTCCCTCGATGTGATGGTGGAACGCTTGTTGTAATGGGCGAGGCGTGAAGCTTCGGCGGCGATGCGTTCGAAGATGTCGTTCACGAACGAGTTCATGATCGACATGGCCTTGCTGGAGATACCGGTGTCCGGGTGGACCTGCTTGAGCACCTTGTAGATGTAGATGGCGTAACTCTCCTTCCTCTTGTGCTTCTTCTTCCTTTTGTCGGTCTTGGAGATGTTCTTTTGAGCCTTGCCAGATTTTTTGGCGGCCTTACCGCTGGTCTTGGGCGGCATGATAGACTGTTGAAGAATTCAAAGTAAGATATATTACAGACAGGCGTACCGTACGACTGTCGGTTGGCTTCTGATAAATGGGAATTTTTTTTTTTTTTTTTTTTTTTTTTGATAATGACTATGCTGTTGGCCTGAGGGGCCTCTACAGCGACACCGGACAAGTGGCTGGGCGCTGATGGCGCCGGGCCAGAGTTTGTTGTTATGGGTGACTTGCTCCAAGGGCACCTCTAGAGGTACGAACCTCGGCTTGGACCGTCACCAGAGTAGGGGGAGACCGGGTTGCCCTGTTAGTCCCAGAAGGGGAGCAAACTAAGGCCCTAATGTTTGTTAAACTGATTGATTATTTGGAGAGAATCGATTTGACCTGAGGGGTCGGCCACCACGCCGGCGGGGGCGGAATCGGGGACGTGTCGTTGCACTACTAAGCTGGCGTTGGTACCCGGGACCAATGCCGAAGACGGGGTGCGTGTTACCGCCGGAATTGTTGTGAGAAGGGGAGGAGCCTAGAGCAGCCGAGATAACGGCTGCTATTGGGTCGTCCGGATCGACCAAAGCGTGTTTTGGGCGTCTACGAAGGAGCTCACGGCCCGGAGTTGGGTCCGTGGAATAGTCGGAGGCTTGGACTACGAGAGGGTTTGGGTGATGGGGGGCGGCGTCAAAGTAACGACGCGAGGCGTGTTTCATCCACTGTGGGATGGAGGGAAGTTGTAGGTCACAATGTAGGTCAGCGTTGCGCATGAACCACTCTGCGCCTGTTGCTTGACGAATGAAACGGTTTTGGAGTTTTTGAAGAGGCTCTAGAACATAGCTAGGCCTGTGGGCGAATACAACAGAGGAGTACGTGAGGACAGGGCGGATGCAAGTTTTGTAGATTGTCACCTTATTTCTAAGGGACAATTTACTCCTAGCGCAAATCATTGGATACAAACGACCCAGGAAGAAAGCCGCTCTGTTGCGGACTATCGAGATATGTTTCGAAAATGACAGTTGACTATCAAGAGTGACACCTAGATACTTGGTCGTTTTGACCCAAGGGACGGTCGTACCGTTTAGGCGGATTGAAGTTGGAGGCTCAAAACGGTGGGCAATCGTAGAAAAGCGCATGGCTGCGCTTTTTTCCGGATTCACCGTTATTCCCCACAACTTGAACCAGTCGCCTAGCTGGTTGAGAGCCTTTTGAAGCCGCGGGATGGTGATGTTACGTTTCCAGCCTCTAGAGTAGAGGGCGGTATCGTCAGCAAAAAGGGCGATCTCTACATGTGGAGAGCGAGGGATGTCACTAGTGAACAAAGTGAAGAGAACGGGAGCGAGCACCGAGCCCTGGGGGACGCCGGCTTGTATTCTCCTAGGAGAAGAGAGGTCACCTTCTACCTTGTAGCGAAAACTGCGAGCCCTGAGATAGTCAGAGATTATTAATACGAGACGGTCTGGGAAGCGGAGTTGATACAGTTTGTATAACAGTCCGTTATGCCAGACTTTATCAAAAGCTTTTGCGACGTCTAGGAAGACCGCGTAGGTCGCCTGGGTGCTCCGGAGGAGCTTATTGTTGAAGCCTTCGAGTATGTACTCCGTGATGCGGTGTACTTGTTGAGGGCAGGAGTGCCTAGCTCGGAAACCAAACTGTTCGTTAGGGAGGAGATTGTTGGCGTGTACGTGGGACCATATGCGACTCAGGAGGAGACGTTCGTAGACTTTACCGAGAGTGCTGAGGAGACTGATAGGTCGATAGCTAGAGGGCTCGGACGCCTTCTTGCCTGGCTTGTGGATTCCGATGACATTGGCGCATTTCCAAGCGTCAGGGAACATGCAGTTTTTCAGGGCTGCATTGAAAATACTAACTAAGAGATGTATTAAGGGAGGAGAGAAGTGCTTGAGCACTGTGTTATTTATGCCGTCAGCGCCCGGCGCTTTACGAGCACGGAGTTTTTTAATGACTAAGACCACTTCAGAGGTGGAGATAGGCTTCAGGGGAGGGTCAGAAGGGGGAGTGCAAGATTTGAGTTCAATCTGTCTATCGACCTTTTCGAGGTGTTTTGGATCAATAAGTCCAAACGAAGGAGAACATTGTGATTCGAGGCTGTCGGCGAGACACTCTGCCTTTTCCTCGTCCGTGAAAGCGGGCTGGCGGTTGGGACGGTTAAGCGGTGGTAACGAAGTGACCGTGCCATCTGATTTTAGGGAACGTGCTAACTTCCAAAAGGCTTGGTGGGTTGGATCGATTGTCGAGAGAAGGTCCTCCCACTTCTGATTACGGAGTTCACTCATACGGCGTTTTACGGCACGCTCGTAGTACCGCAGAGTGGCTCTGTTATCTTCGGTGCGATTCCAATCGAAAGCCCTCATGGCCGCGTTCTTGGCTCTCAGTAGCTCTCTCGCGTCCTCTGGGAGGGCCCAGCGTTGGAGATCCTCCGCTGGGATTCTCTTAGAGGATTTGCCTATGGCGTTTGTGAGGTGGCTAGTGAGAGCGTCGATCGAACGATTAACATCGTCAACAGTTATAATGTCATCGGGTAGACTGTCAAGTTGTGGAGTGTTTATGGACTTTAGAGTCTCCTCTAGTGTCCGCCAATCCACTACTTGTCTTGTCTGCGTGATGCGTTGTGAAGGCTCGGGCCCTAAGCGCATAACTACAGGTCTATGATCGGATGACAATTCGTGGAACACTTCTATGGAACGCAACTGTAAGGTTACGTTTCTTAAAAGTGCCATGTCAAGTACGTCGGGTCTGTGTTCCAAGAATGTTGGAAAATGTGTGGGAGCACTGGGAGGGATGACCTCGAAGCCTAGTGATTCCGAGAGAGAATAGAGACGGTGGCCATGTACTTTGGTGTCATTACAACCCCAAAGAACATGTTTGCTATTGAAATCTCCTGCCAAGATGACCGAGTTGTCTAGCGAGAAAAGAGCCTCAAAATCCGAGTCTAATAATTTCCTATTACCAGAGAGGTAGCAAGAAGCAATGGTGATTGGCGGATGGCCAGTGAGAGCTAGGCGGCAACACGACGCTTCGAGTTGTTCGAGAGGCGGGGTGTCTATTGGGACGCAATGCAGGGAGTTTCTGTAATAGATGAGAGTGCCGCCTCCATTAGAAGAGGTCCTATCATTGCGCACTAGCCGGTAGTTAGCGATATTAGGATCGCGCTTACCCGGCTTTAGAAAAGTCTCCTGAATGAGAAAAATATCAACTTGATGAGCTGATAGAAAGTTAGCGATAGCAGGACGCTGATCGCCTCGGGAGTCAGAATTGAGACAGTTCGCGTTGAAAAACGCTAACGTGAACGCGTGGGGTCTAGTTCGTTTAGATGTACTATCCATAGTAGTGCCTAAAGGGGAGTGGATTGGATACTTCTTATGGCGCGGAAGACGTCAGGGTATTCAGCCATTAGACGGAGCACCGCGAGTTGGTCGTGAGACACCTCCTCGATCTTGAGCGCAATCTCATTAACTCGATCGATGTCCACGATGTTTGCTAGGTGGAAGACGAGGTTAAGGCCGCTCTGGGAAGGGCCGAGAGAGGCAGGCTTTGCCGGAGGCATCGCTTTGGGCTTTGCCAAAGGCATCGCCTTGGGCTTTGCCGAAGGCATCGCTTGAGGCAACAGAGATTTGGTTTGGCTGGGGGTCGAGCTAGCTGGTTGGACTGAAGCGGCACGTGCATGCCATGCGTTGACGGCGGGCGGCGGGGCCGGGACAAACTTGGGTGCGGGCGGGGCCGAGGTAGATGGGGTGAAGGTTACACCCTTTTGGGAGGCTTTCGGTTTGCGAGAGCCAGTGGTGGGCTTAGCGAGCGCGGACCTGCGAGTCTTTGGGGCCTTGGGACAGCCACGGTAGTTGGCGGTGTGTCCCACGGTCCCGCAGAGCACGCAAGAAGGAGGGGTCGGGTCGTCCTTTTTTCGGGAGCATTCCGAGGTATTGTGCTCACCGGCACATTTGACGCAACGGGGTTTGGCGAAGCAAAAACGGGCCGCATGACCATAAAACTGGCAACGATGGCACTGGGACGGAGCACCTTTGCGGTGGGGGGTTTCAACCGAAATCCCCGAGAGGTTGCACACTGACTTTAAATTGAAGATGTCCTTGGCCTCCTGAGACTTCGTGAGAACCACGAGGATGAGATCGAAGGGAGTGCGGTCCCTTCGGACAAGACGGTGTAGTTCGAGCACCGGGAAGCCCTGCTTGATGAGATCCTCGCGGATAAGCTCCACGGGAATCTCCTTGGGCAGGCCTCTAATAATGACTCGCAGCACTTGCTGATCCTCAAGTGCATACGTGTGGAACCCGATGTGGTCCTCACGCAGGCACTTGGTGATGATACGGTGGTCACCGGACGAGGCCAACGATAATTTGATACCCGCTGCGCCGGATTTGGCAGTGGTTATGACCACTCCCTTTTCCTTCGCGAGTCGGGTAACTCGCTCCCATTTTGCCTTATCTTGGATAAAAATAGGCGGAGGCGGCTTGGTGAACTTAGCAGCGGGTTGGCTGCTAGGGCAGGCGGACTTGGGCGGGGGGGCAATGGGGTCTGAGCTGGGGCGCTTTTTCCCTTTTGTAACTAAAGTGAATCCGTCCTCGGGAGAGGAGGGAGAATCGGACATGTCCAAGACATGCTGGTGAGGATAACGAGACGCGATATCCTCGTTGGCGGGGGGCGCAGGGGCAGAGCGCTTCGGGGAGCGCGAGCGGGGACACGAGCGGGATCGTGAGCGGGGGCACGAGCGAGATCGCGAGCGGGGGCACGAGCGGGAGCGCGAGCGGGAGAGCGAGCGGGAGGGCGAGCGGGATCGCGAGTGGGAGCGCGAGCGGGATCGCGGGCGAGACGAAACGCGAACTTGATTGTTCGCACGAGCCTGTGCACGGAGGAGGGCATCTTTTTCGTGGATCAACCTAGCCTCGAAAGAAGCTAGGGTGATGCCGAAGTGCTTGAGGGTCTTAATTTGGATCGATGTTAGGGACATGACGAATATATAGATAGTGCAACGACAATATAACGGACTGACCTAGGTGTTCTCGGGCGGTGGCGGCGGCAGGGCGATGTGACGCAAAAGTTCGTCACTAGCACAGTCAGTTCGTCACTAACACTAACACTGAGTCCAGAGTCCAGAGTCCAGAGTCACTGAGCACAGCACTGCACAGCACTGAGGGCGGCGCGTTGGGTGCGCGCGAGTTGGCCAGATCGGATGGCCGGAGATGCACGAGCAATGCTCGGCACTGCGGGTGGCGCGGCGACTGCGCGCGAGTGAGCAAGTGAACGGGCGGAGCGAGACGTGCGAACGGAGCGGCGGATGCCGCGCGAATGATGATAAATGGGAACGACCGCGATTCTGTTTTATTCCGATCGGGTATAGCAGTACGCTACGGTTTGCGCCAGCGTCTCTATCTAAAATACACCAATGGCAGGGCGCGCGAGCAATAGCGCTCTGACCTTAGACCCGCCCCTTTGGCGGGGCAGCGGGGGACGGGGGGGAATTAAAATATCTCTCTCGCGCCAAGCAACTCACTTTTCAGAACCATTTATTTTACAGACTAGGCATGCTCCATATGTTTTTTTTATGTTGTTACATTACTTTTGTTTTAAAATACAATAATTACAGCCTATAAGATTTTTTGATCTCTCTCATAGGTAGTAAAAATAAATATTATTTTAATAAAAAACTAATGAAAAGTCTGCTGTTAATAGATGACAAAATTAAATATTTAGTGTACTTCCAATGTGATCCTAAATCCAAATTAAGACAAGTAAAGGAAAAATCAACTAAGATCAATTAACCAAGCTTAATTAACTAAGATCAATTAACTAAGATTAATTAAGATTAACGTTACCTATCACAATTCGGAAATTATTAACTCTACACGTGTTTCGCCTAAACACACAAGGCATCATCAGGAGATGCTGAATCTTCGAACGACAAGTCGAGAGTAAGTCTGCTGTTACTGCGGTTTAGGCTCGGTTGGGCAGTGTTGAAAGAAGAAAGTTTTAATGCCGCGTTTAATAAATAGTTAACAAACTGGCTAAAGATAATGCATTATACTTACTTATACTGGTCATACGGTCAAAGGAAGTGCAATTCAATTATTGTTCTCGATAATGACTTTAACCAGTGTGAAACAATTCGTCAATGTGAAACTTTTCAATTTGTCGTGCCGTAATAGCACATAAATTATTTAGTTAGATGTATATTGTGGCCCTGAAAAGGGCCGTTTGTATGGTGTATCGCTATATCATATATTAATAATGACAGCGATAGCGATGTGCGGGGAGAGCTTCTTATGCTTTCTTCTCGGTCTTCTTTGGCAGCAGAACCGCTTGGATGTTCGGCAACACACCACCCTGTGCGATGGTGACACCGGACAGGAGCTTGTTCAACTCCTCGTCGTTTCTGATCGCCAGTTGCAAGTGACGAGGAATGATCCTGGTCTTCTTGTTGTCCCTCGCGGCGTTGCCGGCCAACTCCAACACTTCGGCGGCCAGGTATTCCATCACGGCGGCGAGGTACACGGGAGCACCGGCGCCGACGCGCTCTGCATAATTACCATTACGCAGGAGACGATGGATACGACCCACGGGAAACTGAAGTCCGGCACGGTTGGAACGGGACTTTGCCTTTCCCTTGACTTTGCCGCCTTTACCACGTCCGGACATTGTTATAAGATTGTTTGATTGAAGCGAGATAAATCAAAACGTACGATGCGTACGTGTATACCGTATGACGATCGAGCGCAAACAGTGCGCCGAGCCGAGCCGAATTTCTTTATATATACAAAAGGGATGGTCGCTCGGTTCGCGAGTGCGATAGCGCGCGAACGATGCATTACGGCGGGCCAATGAAATGCGTCAAAATCATGAGTCAATGAGCTTTGTTTCCTCGTGGATTATGAATTTTTAGCTATTTGTTAAAAACATAATAATTAAGTAAGTATGTATGTAAATGTAAAACGAAATGTACATTATTTATATTCAAATACGTTTAACTACAATTTAAATCTTATAAGTACTTGATTTATTAAAATATTGGTACTAAGTAATTATAATTATAGGTATACTACTACTATAAGTAAGTAAGTATGTTCATTGTTAATTTTAAGAAGTTCCAAGTAGGCATAAGGCAGTCGGCAGTCGGTGAAGAGAGAGAAGAGAAGAGATAAATAAATAATAATGTAGAATTGATATGTATTGCGATGTGAATGAATATTATAGGGTTATATCTCGTATATAATACATATGTAGCTGGTGGTGGTGCGTGCGGGGTATATAGTTTGTTGTGTATATATTAATTAATTAATAGTAAGTAATATTGATTTGACTGTTTGGTTGTTTTCCGGTTGTGTGTGTGCGACTTTCGTGTGTGTAGTAATTTTATAGTGTCATCGATGGTGAAACAAATTATTTAATTTTTTTTGAAACGTATGTTAGCCCTGAAAAGGGCTTTTTGTTGCGAGGTGGGGGGGTGTGCGATGACGCGCGCGCGCGCCCCACGCAAGCTGACTGACCGGACGCGCCAGACGACACTGGTCACTCACTTCTTGGAGGCGGATGTCTTCTTGGCGGCGGTGGCCTTCTTGGTCGGCGTAGCGGCGGCCCTCTTCGGTTTGGGAGCTTTCGGCTTCTTAGTAGGAGGCTTGGTGGTCTTTTTCGCCTTGGGGGCGGCGGCGGCGGCCTTGCCCTTGGCGGGCGCGGCGGCTTTCTTCGCGGCGGGCTTCTTCTTGGCGGCGGCGGCTTTCTTGTCTTTAGTCGCGGCGCTAGGCTTCGATTTGGCCGGCGAGGCGGAAGCGGCGGCGGCGGCGGCGGCCTTCCTGCCCCTGCCGGAGGCGGGCGCGGCCGCGGCGGCCTTCTTCGACTTGGCGGCGGCGGTCTCCTTTTTCTCGGCGGATTTTTTCTTTTCGCCGCCGGCGGGCTTCTTGGCGCCTGAAGATTTCGACTCGAGCTTGAAACTGCCCGACGCGCCCTTGCCCTTGGTCTGGATCAGCGTGCCGGATTCGACGGCGCTCTTCAGATATTTTCTGATGAACGGCGCCAGCTTCTCCGCGTCCACCTTGTACTGGGCGGCGATGTATTTCTTGATCGCCTTCAGCGACGACCCGCTGCGCTCCTTCAACTCCTTGATGGCGCTGTTGACCATTTCGGAAGTTTTCGGGTGCGTGGGTTTCGCTTTAGGCTTCTTAACGCCGGCGCCGGCTGACGCCTTCGGCTTCTTCGCGGGCGTAGCCGGAGCGGGGGTTTCGGCTGCTACTGCTGTGTCTGCCATTATGTATGATGAGTTTGTTGTAGGTAAACAACGTAACGTACGTACGAGAAAGCACGTAAGTAAAGCTTCAAACAAAAACTTAAACGTAAAATTTTCAAGGAAAATTTGGTACCTGTTCTGAACTTTACCGTAAAGACGTCACCGCAGCCGATATACGATTTCTCGTAGCAACACTCGTGACTTTTCACTAACACCGCTCTGATTAAATAGCACTTTTTTAATATTTCAATACTGAATGATTCACTTTAATTATTTGATATGAAACATTTTGAACCCGACCGCGATCTGAGTAAACTTTTGACCGCGTCACGTGTACCGTTCACGTTATACAAATGATTAATCGAGCCGCTCGTGGCGCGCGCAAGCTCGGCTCGAGTTTAAAATTGAATTTTCTCTATAAAATCAAAATTTTCTACACATTTCACGCGATAGATAAACGACAAAGATATCGTTTTCAATATATACATAATAAGTCGTGTAAATTTTCACGTATTTATGTTAAAAATCGTCCGATATTTTGATGCTCGTAAAACAGCTCGCCCAGTTTCCGCAGAATCGTACAGAAGCGATCGTATTCGGCCTGAAAGTATCATATTGTAATTTGTTTTATAAATGAAACACTAATCAATGTTATTAATTCACTTATTTAACATAATTCAATATACAATAGTGTTACTTGCTACTAACTAACCGGGTTGGTTTGAACACACAGCTCCGCGAGTGAGACGCAGTTTCATTCGCATACTACAATATATAATAATTTATAATGGCTCGTAACTACGCAGTCTAGCAGA
The DNA here is from genome assembly GCA_035578125.1 of Mellilla xanthometata. NCBI lineage: Eukaryota > Metazoa > Arthropoda > Insecta > Lepidoptera > Geometridae > Mellilla > Mellilla xanthometata. Next base: position 3,705,659 of record JAPUBQ010000034.1, on the reverse strand, counting down.
TATATAATGTACATGCTTACTGAACCAAAATGAGTAATTATCAAACAAACAAAAAAAAAAAAAAAAAAAACAAACATAAATAAGTACTTAATAATAATAATGTATGTACCTAACTCTAAGTACTAATCGTGTGCACATTGAATAGTAGATATATCTACTTAGATAGGTACTTCTTAACTAACTTCGTAGAAATTACATTTTTTTTTTGTTTTTCATTTACTGGCTACAAATTTGTTAGCTGTTAACTATGTATGTAACATTATATGTAAAATAAAATAATTTCGTGATATAAGTAATATTTAAAATAAACTTGCACGATGGAGTAGAGAGCAAGTTACACTTACAAAGATATGTAGCGCACCTACATAGGTAATATAATATTATTATGATATAATACATAGGTACCTAGTCAGTTTATTTTATAACAACCTATTAACCTTACAGTTTTATTACATAGGTTTTCTCTATATATAATTTACTGATACGAAAATTTTTTTTGAATGAATATTTGTTAAAATTATTATGAATGCTTGGTGCCGATTGTTGATTCATGTGTATTTGTAATATAACTTATATGTGATGTGTGTTATATTAATTCATCGATGTGAAACCAAAATTAATAGTAATAGAACAACATGCGGCCCTGAAAAGGGCCTTTTTGTTTATGTATATGCACGTGTAGCGCGCGCATACACAGACGGACCGACGACGGCTTAACCTCCGAAACCGTACAGGGTGCGTCCCTGACGTTTCAGGGCGTACACCACGTCCATGGCGGTGACGGTTTTCCTCTTGGCGTGCTCGGTGTAGGTGACGGCGTCGCGGATCACGTTCTCGAGGAACACCTTGAGCACACCGCGAGTCTCCTCGTAGATAAGACCGGAGATACGCTTCACGCCGCCTCTGCGCGCCAGACGACGGATGGCGGGCTTCGTGATACCCTGGATGTTATCGCGGAGCACTTTCCTGTGACGCTTGGCGCCACCTTTCCCCAGACCTTTTCCTCCTTTACCGCGACCGGTCATCTTGAAAGTATAGAGTTTTCTTGATTTTTAATAAACGACGGCGACGTACTGCCACACAAGCACACACACACGATGCGGCGAACGACTGTGACACCGCATCGAGCGACTTACGCTTATATTTATATGAAATCGTCATGTGAGAGACGTACTGTTCATAGTTAGAGCGAGAAAGGTATAAGCATTATTCCCCGCATACCCCTCGAGGGGGGGCCCGGTTGGCTCACGAAACGACGCAATATTATTAATATTATTTTATGTAAATTAAAATAAAATCTTCAATAATATATATGAGCTTTATGTATATAATTTGTGTTATATCAAATTAACAAAAAAAAAAAAAAAAACTAAATAATATAGGTAATATAATATATCAATGCTCATATAGAAAATCACGAGAATGTGCTCGTTGCTATATATTATGATGATATTCCATGAAAAATATCTATTCTATATCTACATATGTAGTTGAATTATTTTAGTAATATATTTATTAAGTATAGGTATTAGGTATGCCAACTAACTATATTCAGCGAGCTGTGAGTTCAGTAGTGCATGCGTATGTGAATCAAGTAGTATTTAATTAACCTCTATGAATGAATAGGTGCGTTACTACCTACGTTACTAACAAATTGTAAAGTAATAATAATAATAATATTATTATTATGTGTATCGTACAGTAACCATTTAAATTGTTGCGACTTCGATTGTGAAAGATTCAGTAAGTATATGAAACTATTTCTCGCATGAGTGCATGAAACTTGTGTGGCCCTGAAAAGGGCCGTTTTGTTTGTAATATAGCGCAGCATAGCTTGCAGAGAAGCAACGCGGCCAGATCTCGAGAAGAGATCTAGGCGCGCTCGCCGCGGATTCTGCGCGCCAGCTGAATATCCTTGGGCATGATGGTGACGCGCTTGGCGTGGATGGCGCACAGGTTGGTGTCTTCGAACAGGCCGACGAGGTAAGCCTCGCTGGCCTCCTGTAGGGCCATCACGGCGGAGCTCTGGAAGCGGAGATCGGTCTTGAAGTCTTGAGCAATTTCACGCACCAGACGCTGGAACGGCAACTTGCGGATCAGCAGTTCCGTGCTCTTCTGGTAACGACGGATCTCACGCAGAGCAACAGTTCCGGGCCTGTAACGATGGGGCTTCTTCACTCCTCCGGTGGCGGGTGCGCTCTTGCGCGCAGCCTTGGTGGCGAGCTGTTTACGGGGCGCCTTACCACCGGTGGATTTACGAGCGGTCTGCTTGGTACGGGCCATTTTGATTTGATAACGTAAATAAAGTAAGCGAACGGATGCGGGCGACACGACCGAACGACGACACGCGAATGTTTAAAAAATCCCCTTACGACCCACGTATATATTTATACTAAAACTCACGAGCGTCTTTGTATCGCCATCTCGCTCACGCGTTCTCAGTCTGTCACATTCCCTCTTTGCCTGACGCGCCGCGCCTCCAGCCGGCCGGTCATGCACATTTTTCATTTTCATAATAGTATTAACTACATACAGCAAAATTTGGAGCTAAAAATATTTAACTCTAGATCATTAACGACGACGCGAATTTTCAGCTAATCTCTATTCGACCCGTTGCACTTGCTAGATCCACAGTATAGGGGTAAGTGTATATTATATATAATTAATTATTAACGATAGATATACTGACGACAGAGATATATTATTTTTTTAAATCAATATTTAAATTTAAATACATACACAACATAGCAATAGGTAGGTACAATTAAATTAAAATGTTCAAATAAAACCTCTTTACAAATATAATTAAATTGTCGTTGAATCTAACGAAATTCTATCTAGGTAGGTATCTTACCGAGCTAACTACGTTAATGTATAATAAATAGTATTGGCACTAAGTATGTTCTCAATCGGTATGTACTTACTATATGGATTTTTGGTATGTAGGTATATAGATAATATAGTAGAAAACATAAGTTTAGATTCTCATATTATAACGAATAAAAAATTTTGTAGTTAAATCTTTTTTTTTTTTTTTTAAAGACTTTTATGTAAATTCTACTAAATGTATGTATGTAATGGTAATATGACTTTTACGTGATCCGTTCATTCGAATGAAACCATTTCACACATATTGTGTATATGTGTGTGCGTATATAGAATAATTTTGTGGCCCTGAAAAGGGCCGTTTGTTGTGCGTTGAACGCTACACGTTCGGCGCTATGTTCACTTGGAGCTGGTGTACTTGGTGACGGCCTTTGTGCCCTCGCTGACAGCGTGCTTGGCCAGCTCGCCGGGCAGCAGGAGCCTCACGGAGGTCTGCACCTCCCTCGATGTGATGGTGGAACGCTTGTTGTAATGGGCGAGGCGTGAAGCTTCGGCGGCGATGCGTTCGAAGATGTCGTTCACGAACGAGTTCATGATCGACATGGCCTTGCTGGAGATACCGGTGTCCGGGTGGACCTGCTTGAGCACCTTGTAGATGTAGATGGCGTAACTCTCCTTCCTCTTGTGCTTCTTCTTCCTTTTGTCGGTCTTGGAGATGTTCTTTTGAGCCTTGCCAGATTTTTTGGCGGCCTTACCGCTGGTCTTGGGCGGCATGATAGACTGTTGAAGAATTCAAAGTAAGATATATTACAGACAGGCGTACCGTACGACTGTCGGTTGGCTTCTGATAAATGGGAATTTTTTTTTTTTTTTTTTTTTTTTTTTTTTGATAATGACTATGCTGTTGGCCTGATGGGCCTCTACAGCGACACCGGACAAGTGGCTGGGCGCTGATGGCGCCGGGCCAGAGTTTGTTGTTATGGGTGACTTGCTCCAAGGGCACCTCTAGAGGTACGAACCTCGGCTTGGACCGTCACCAGAGTAGGGGGAGACCGGGTTGCCCTGTTAGTCCCAGAAGGGGAGCAAACTAAGGCCCTAATGTTTGTTAAACTGATTGATTATTTGGAGAGAATCGATTTGACCTGAGGGGTCGGCCACCACGCCGGCGGGGGCGGAATCGGGGACGTGTCGTTGCACTACTAAGCTGGCGTTGGTACCCGGGACCAATGCCGAAGACGGGGTGCGTGTTACCGCCGGAATTGTTGTGAGAAGGGGAGGAGCCTAGAGCAGCCGAGATAACGGCTGCTATTGGGTCGTCCGGATCGACCAAAGCGTGCTTTGGGCGTCTACGAAGGAGCTCACGGCCCGGAGTTGGGTCCGTGGAATAGTCGGAGGCTTGGACTACGAGAGGGTTTGGGTGATGGGGGGCGGCGTCAAAGTAACGACGAGAGGCGTGTTTCATCCACTGTGGGATGGAGGGAAGTTGTAGGTCGCAATGTAGGTCAGCGTTGCGCATGAACCACTCTGCGCCTGTTGCTTGACGAATGAAACGGTTTTGGAGTTTTTGAAGAGGCTCTAGAACATAGCTAGGCCTGTGGGCGAATACAACAGAGGAGTACGTGAGGACAGGGCGGATGCAAGTTTTGTAGATTGTCACCTTATTTCTAAGGGACAATTTACTCCTAGCGCAAATCATTGGATACAAACGACCCAGGAAGAAAGCCGCTCTGTTGCGGACTATCGAGATATGTTTCGAAAATGACAGTTGACTATCAAGAGTGACACCTAGATACTTGGTCGTTTTGACCCAAGGGACGGTCGTACCGTTTAGGCGGATTGAAGTTGGAGGCTCAAAACGGTGGGCAATCGTAGAAAAGCGCATGGCTGCGCTTTTTTCCGGATTCACCGTTATTCCCCACAACTTGAACCAGTCGCCTAGCTGGTTGAGAGCCTTTTGAAGCCGCGGGATGGTGATGTTACGTTTCCAGCCTCTAGAGTAGAGGGCGGTATCGTCAGCAAAAAGGGCGATCTCTACATGTGGAGAGCGAGGGATGTCACTAGTGAACAAAGTGAAGAGAACGGGAGCGAGCACCGAGCCCTGGGGGACGCCGGCTTGTATTCTCCTAGGAGAAGAGAGGTCACCTTCTACCTTGTAGCGAAAACTGCGAGCCCTGAGATAGTCAGAGATTATTAATACGAGACGGTCTGGGAAGCGGAGTTGATACAGTTTGTATAACAGTCCGTTATGCCAGACTTTATCAAAAGCTTTTGCGACGTCTAGGAAGACTGCGTAGGTCGCCTGGGTGCTCCGGAGGAGCTTATTGTTGAAGCCTTCGAGTATGTACTCCGTGATGCGGTGTACTTGTTGAGGGCAGGAGTGCCTAGCTCGGAAACCAAACTGTTCGTTAGGGAGGAGATTGTTGGCGTGTACGTGGGACCATATGCGACTCAGGAGGAGACGTTCGTAGACTTTACCGAGAGTGCTGAGGAGACTGATAGGTCGATAGCTAGAGGGCTCGGACGCCTTCTTGCCTGGCTTGTGGATTCCGATGACATTGGCGCATTTCCAAGCGTCAGGGAACATGCAGTTTTTCAGGGCTGCATTGAAAATACTAACTAAGAGATGTATTAAGGGAGGAGAGAAGTGCTTGAGCACTGTGTTATTTATGCCGTCAGCGCCCGGCGCTTTACGAGCACGGAGTTTTTTAATGACTAAGACCACTTCAGAGGTGGAGATAGGCTTCAGGGGAGGGTCAGAAGGGGGAGTGCAAGATTTGAGTTCAATCTGTCTATCGACCTTTTCGAGGTGTTTTGGATCAATAAGTCCAAACGAAGGAGAACATTGTGATTCGAGGCTGTCGGCGAGACACTCTGCCTTTTCCTCGTCCGTGAAAGCGGGCTGGCGGTTGGGACGGTTAAGCGGTGGTAACGAAGTGACCGTGCCATCTGATTTTAGGGAACGTGCTAACTTCCAAAAGGCTTGGTGGGTTGGATCAATTGTCGAGAGAAGGTCCTCCCACTTCTGATTACGGAGTTCACTCATACGGCGTTTTACGGCACGCTCGTAGTACCGCAGAGTGGCTCTGTTATCTTCGGTGCGATTCCAATCGAAAGCCCTCATGGCCGCGTTCTTGGCTCTCAGTAGCTCTCTCGCGTCCTCTGGGAGGGCCCAGCGTTGGAGATCCTCCGCTGGGATTCTCTTAGAGGATTTGCCTATGGCGTTTGTGAGGTGGCTAGTGAGAGCGTCGATCGAACGATTAACATCGTCAACAGTTATAATGTCATCGGGTAGACTGTCAAGTTGTGGAGTGTTTATGGACTTTAGAGTCTCCTCTAGTGTCCGCCAATCCACTACTTGTCTTGTCTGCGTGATGCGTTGTGAAGGCTCGGGCCCTAAGCGCATAACTACAGGTCTATGATCGGATGACAATTCGTGGAACACTTCTATGGAACGCAACTGTAAGGTTACGTTTCTTAAAAGTGCCATGTCAAGTACGTCGGGTCTGTGTTCCAGGAATGTTGGAAAATGTGTGGGAGCACTGGGAGGGATGACCTCGAAGCCTAGTGATTCCGAGAGAGAATAGAGACGGTGGCCATGTACTTTGGTGTCATTACAACCCCAAAGAACATGTTTGCTATTGAAATCTCCTGCCAAGATGACCGAGTTGTCTAGCGAGAAAAGAGCCTCAAAATCCGAGTCTAATAATTTCCTATTACCAGAGAGGTAGCAAGAAGCAATGGTGATTGGCGGATGGCCAGTGAGAGCTAGGCGGCAACACGACGCTTCGAGTTGTTCGAGAGGCGGGGTGTCTATTGGGACGCAATGCAGGGAGTTTCTGTAATAGATGAGAGTGCCGCCTCCATTAGAAGAGGTCCTATCATTGCGCACTAGCCGGTAGTTAGCGATATTAGGATCGCGCTTACCCGGCTTTAGGAAAGTCTCCTGAATGAGAAAAATATCAACTTGATGAGCTGATAGAAAGTTAGCGATAGCAGGACGCTGATCGCCTCGGGAGTCAGAATTGATGATAAATGGGAACGACCGCGATTCTGTTTTATTCCGATCGGGTATAGCAGTACGCTACGGTTTGCGCCAGCGTCTCTATCTAAAATACACCAATGGCAGGGCGCGCGAGCAATAGCGCTCTGACCTTAGACCCGCCCCTTTGGCGGGGCAGCGGGGGACGGGGGGGAATTAAAATATCTCTCTCGCGCCAAGCAACTCACTTTTCAGAACCATTTATTTTACAGACTAGGCATGCTCCATATGTTTTTTTTATGTTGTTACATTACTTTTGTTTTAAAATACAATAATTACAGCCTATAAGATTTTTTGATCTCTCTCATAGGTAGTAAAAATAAATATTATTTTAATAAAAAACTAATGAAAAGTCTGCTGTTAATAGATGACAAAATTAAATATTTAGTGTACTTCCAATGTGATCCTAAATCCAAATTAAGACAAGTAAAGGAAAAATCAACTAAGATCAATTAACCAAGCTTAATTAACTAAGATCAATTAACTAAGATTAATTAAGATTAACGTTACCTATCACAATTCGGAAATTATTAACTCTACACGTGTTTCGCCTAAACACACAAGGCATCATCAGGAGATGCTGAATCTTCGAACGACAAGTCGAGAGTAAGTCTGCTGTTACTGCGGTTTAGGCTCGGTTGGGCAGTGTTGAAAGAAGAAAGTTTTAATGCCGCGTTTAATAAATAGTTAACAAACTGGCTAAAGATAATGCATTATACTTACTTATACTGGTCATACGGTCAAAGGAAGTGCAATTCAATTATTGTTCTCGATAATGACTTTAACCAGTGTGAAACAATTCGTCAATGTGAAACTTTTCAATTTGTCGTGCCGTAATAGCACATAAATTATTTAGTTAGATGTATATTGTGGCCCTGAAAAGGGCCGTTTGTATGGTGTATCGCTATATCATATATTAATAATGACAGCGATAGCGATGTGCGGGGAGAGCTTCTTATGCTTTCTTCTCGGTCTTCTTTGGCAGCAGAACCGCTTGGATGTTCGGCAACACACCACCCTGTGCGATGGTGACACCGGACAGGAGCTTGTTCAACTCCTCGTCGTTTCTGATCGCCAGTTGCAAGTGACGAGGAATGATCCTGGTCTTCTTGTTGTCCCTCGCGGCGTTGCCGGCCAACTCCAACACTTCGGCGGCCAGGTATTCCATCACGGCGGCGAGGTACACGGGAGCACCGGCGCCGACGCGCTCTGCATAATTACCATTACGCAGGAGACGATGGATACGACCCACGGGAAACTGAAGTCCGGCACGGTTGGAACGGGACTTTGCCTTTCCCTTGACTTTGCCGCCTTTACCACGTCCGGACATTGTTATAAGATTGTTTGATTGAAGCGAGATAAATCAAAACGTACGATGCGTACGTGTATACCGTATGACGATCGAGCGCAAACAGTGCGCCGAGCCGAGCCGAATTTCTTTATATATACAAAAGGGATGGTCGCTCGGTTCGCGAGTGCGATAGCGCGCGAACGATGCATTACGGCGGGCCAATGAAATGCGTCAAAATCATGAGTCAATGAGCTTTGTTTCCTCGTGGATTATGAATTTTTAGCTATTTGTTAAAAACATAATAATTAAGTAAGTATGTATGTAAATGTAAAACGAAATGTACATTATTTATATTCAAATACGTTTAACTACAATTTAAATCTTATAAGTACTTGATTTATTAAAATATTGGTACTAAGTAATTATAATTATAGGTATACTACTACTATAAGTAAGTAAGTATGTTCATTGTTAATTTTAAGAAGTTCCAAGTAGGCATAAGGCAGTCGGCAGTCGGTGAAGAGAGAGAAGAGAAGAGATAAATAAATAATAATGTAGAATTGATATGTATTGCGATGTGAATGAATATTATAGGGTTATATCTCGTATATAATACATATGTAGCTGGTGGTGGTGCGTGCGGGGTATATAGTTTGTTGTGTATATATTAATTAATTAATAGTAAGTAATATTGATTTGACTGTTTGGTTGTTTTCCGGTTGTGTGTGTGCGACTTTCGTGTGTGTAGTAATTTTATAGTGTCATCGATGGTGAAACAAATTATTTAATTTTTTTTGAAACGTATGTTAGCCCTGAAAAGGGCTTTTTGTTGCGAGGTGGGGGGGTGTGCGATGACGCGCGCGCGCGCCCCACGCAAGCTGACTGACCGGACGCGCCAGACGACACTGGTCACTCACTTCTTGGAGGCGGATGTCTTCTTGGCGGCGGTGGCCTTCTTGGTCGGCGTAGCGGCGGCCCTCTTCGGTTTGGGAGCTTTCGGCTTCTTAGTAGGAGGCTTGGTGGTCTTTTTCGCCTTGGGGGCGGCGGCGGCGGCCTTGCCCTTGGCGGGCGCGGCGGCTTTCTTCGCGGCGGGCTTCTTCTTGGCGGCGGCGGCTTTCTTGTCTTTAGTCGCGGCGCTAGGCTTCGATTTGGCCGGCGAGGCGGAAGCGGCGGCGGCGGCGGCGGCCTTCCTGCCCCTGCCGGAGGCGGGCGCGGCCGCGGCGGCCTTCTTCGACTTGGCGGCGGCGGTCTCCTTTTTCTCGGCGGATTTTTTCTTTTCGCCGCCGGCGGGCTTCTTGGCGCCTGAAGATTTCGACTCGAGCTTGAAACTGCCCGACGCGCCCTTGCCCTTGGTCTGGATCAGCGTGCCGGATTCGACGGCGCTCTTCAGATATTTTCTGATGAACGGCGCCAGCTTCTCCGCGTCCACCTTGTACTGGGCGGCGATGTATTTCTTGATCGCCTTCAGCGACGACCCGCTGCGCTCCTTCAACTCCTTGATGGCGCTGTTGACCATTTCGGAAGTTTTCGGGTGCGTGGGTTTCGCTTTAGGCTTCTTAACGCCGGCGCCGGCTGACGCCTTCGGCTTCTTCGCGGGCGTAGCCGGAGCGGGGGTTTCGGCTGCTACTGCTGTGTCTGCCATTATGTATGATGAGTTTGTTGTAGGTAAACAACGTAACGTACGTACGAGAAAGCACGTAAGTAAAGCTTCAAACAAAAACTTAAACGTAAAATTTTTTTTTTAGTTTTGATTCTTCCTCGCCTCGTTTGCTCGGGAGGTAGGGAATCCGTCTCGAGGAGGTTCCTCTTTACGGAGGCTGGGCTCCAGGGCACATTGACCCTGGGGAAAGTGCTGCACCCCGGGAGTCTCACCAGAGCGGGCGAGCGGGAACACTCGGCGGCCTTCTCTGGGACTCAACCAGGGTGTCAGTGTCAAGTCCGGTTGCCATCATGGCTTGTGTGTGTGTGGCGGGCCTCATTGGTCTCTGCCGCTGTCCTCTTCGCCTTCAGAGTCGGTCAGCTGAAGGAGATCTCGAGGGAGCGATCGCCATGTACGTACGTCAGGCGGGCGCGTGTGCAGCGGCGCAATGTTCCAGAGGTGAGGGTGCGGTCCGTTGTCAGCGCGGTCAAACATGACTCGCGACAAACGAACCACGAACTCCCTCACCGTTTCGGTTTTGGTGTCCCGGGCGATGACGTCATTGCGTACGTACCGGCCGGCTCCCGAGATCATCCTCAGGCTGACATTTTGGACGGTCTGCAGTTTCTTCCGACGATAGCGCGCGCAGAGGGAGTACCATGCAGGCGCAGCGTAGGTAAGACGTGTGCGGATGTACGTTTTGTAGATGGCCAGTTTGGTTCGCAGCTGCAACTTGGAGTACAGGACCGGACGGAGCAATGAGCGCGCGGCCTTCGCCTGATTGACGGCGTGGTCCACGTGCGTGCCCATGCTCAACGTCCGATCGATGAAGACACCCAGGTACTTGACCGACTTTTCCCACGCGATGTCTTGTCCTCTCAGTTGCAGTGGAGGTGGCAGCTTGTTCTCACGACCGGTCAGAAGCGCAGCCGTCTTACCCACATTCACGGCGATGCGCCAACTGTCCAGCCAGTCGGGTAGCTTGTCCAGGACCCTCTGGACTCTCCTGGCGGCAATGGTACTCCTCTGCGACGATGCGATGTAGGCGCTATCATCGGCGAAGAGGCACAGCATGACTCCCCTCTCACCTGGCTGAAGATCTTCTTCCTCCAGTGTCGGTATGTCATCTGTGTAAGCGGCATAGAGGGCTGGTGAAAGACAACTTCCTTGCGGAACCCCCGCGGCGATCGGCTTGTGCCCGGAGTCTTCGTTCTCGACGGACACAAAGAATCGACGCTCGGCGAGGAAGGACGCCACGATGCTGACTAGCATAGGCGGCGTCGTCGTCTTCATCAGCTTGTAGATGAGGCCCTCGTGCCAAACCCTGTCGAAGGCCTTCTCCACGTCGAGGAACACTGCGACGGAATGTCTTCCCAGGTTCAACTCAGACGCGAGATGGTGCAGCACTCTCGTTAGCTGGAGCGTGGTGGAGTGTCCTGCCCGGAATCCATACTGCTCGTCCCGGGGTGAAATGTGGGGACGCAGTCTCCGCAGCAGGATGCGCTCGAACAGCTTGGCGATGTGCGGCAGAAGAGTGATCGGGCGGTAACTGGCTGGCAAGCGTCTGTCCTTCCCTGGCTTGTGCAGGACGATCACCTTGCCAGTTTTCCAGGAGGAGGGGAAATGTCCGGTTCTAAGGATGCCGTTGAAGAGCCGGGTTAAGCAGACCAGGGCTCGCGGTGGGAGCTGCTTGACGGCTGCGCTCGGTATTCCGTCGTAACCCGGCGCCTTCTTCGCCTTCAGTCTCCTCGCGGCTTGGACGACTTCCGTTGGGGCTATGAAGTCCTCCCCACCCAACGGAGGAGCCGGGGACCGAAGGAACTCGGACACCTCCCTCTCGACTCGCGCGTGGTGGTCCAGGGTCTTCTGCGTGGCTTCTGCTGGGACAGGGTTTGGCTCGAATTGACCACTCAAGTGGTCAGCTAGGAGCTCTGCCCTCTCTAAGGCTGAGTAACGCCTCTGCCCAGTGTTGTCCAGGAGTGGGCAGACGGTCGCTTTAGCCTGGGTCAGGTGGCGGTTGAGGTTGTACAGATTGGTCTTGTCCTCTTCGCACCGGGCGATAGTGTCGTCCCAGGCGGCGCCTCTCCAGGCATTGACCTCATCTGACAACCTCGCTGTCAGTGCGTTGAGTTCCGTCTTCAACCTGGGGCAGCGAGTGTGCGCCCAGAGCTTGCGAAGTGCACCTTTCTTTCTTCGCAACGCTCGCAGGTTGGACGGCAGTGGGTCTTTCCGGTTTGTTGGTGGGATGACTGCTTCGGCGGCTTTCCTCGCGGCCACAATCGCCTCGGTCACTTCGCTCGCGCAGGCCTCGACGTCATCAGGCGTAGCGAGCGGTCCGACCGTCAGCGACTGCAGCTCATCGCGGTACTTCACCCAGTCAATCCTCGTCCTTGGTGGTCTTGATGGTGTGCAGGTTGCCGTCGCGCCCAAGGTGATGAGGAGGGGCTGGTGCTGTGTGTCCAGGTCATACAAGACCTCCACAGCAACGGGTACGTCGATCCTCTTGTACGCGACGACATCCAGCACGTCGGCACGCATGTTGGGGTTTGTGGGGATGTTTGTCGGAGTATCTGGGCCGATGATGGTGAAGCCCAGTGCCTCCGACTTCTCCAGCAGCTTCTTCCCTTCCGGCCGGATATGCGTGGACCCCCACGCCACGTGCTTGGCGTTGAGGTCGGCGGCCAGAAGCGTCGGAGTGTCGCCGCTGAAGATACTCCCGAAGTCCGTTAGGTCGATGGGGTTTTTCGGAGGTCGGTAGCCGGCTAGGATCCTGGTTTCCCTGCCGGCCACCAACATGCGCACCCCAATGGTCCTCGTCTGAACAAACTGTGCAATATCCAGCTCGTCGTGGACCACGTCCCGCCGCACGAGGCAAGCCGTCCCCCTAAACGGCTTGCCTGCCGGTGATATTTCGTCGCGGCGGTAGACGTGGTAGCCGGACACCCTCAGGTCCAGGCGAGGAGACAACATCGTTTCGCCCAGGAGGATGATGTGCACATCCTGCGACTGGGCGAGTAAAAGGAGTTTCGCGGCGCGCCTCGTCTTGCCAGCTGCCGTCGCCAGGCCGCCTCCCGCGTTCCAGTAGAGGACGCGGAGGCTAGCCATAGCGAACGTTGAGCTTGGCCAGTTCGCGCACCGCGTACTCTTGGAGATCTTCTCCGGTCGCGATGGTAGCCAGGAGACCCACCCAGGACCCCATCAGTTCTCCGATGGTGTCCTCATGGTGGATCCTGGCCATCAGTCCCCTCACCAGGCGAGGGACCGATGTGGAGAGCGGAGCCTCTCCCCTGGGATGACGTATCCCGGGGGGGCTCCGCTGGTGCTGTGTGTCTGCCCGGGGAGCCTCGCTCGACCCGGGGGAGTTTTGCCCCTCGCTGTGCGCCTGCACTGTAGTGGCTGGGCGCTGGGCAAGGGGTCGCCGAACCTCACCGGCCCCGGCAGCCATCGTCGGCTTGACCGGTACAAAGCCGCTGCGGCGAGGTCGAGTCAGCTGCTCGGAGTCGGCCGGCAGCAGGGGTGCACCGGTGTTCCCATTCCTTGGCGCAGGCACCGGCATGGCTCCATAGTCCTGGGCCACCGGTTTCTGCGACGCTAATACCGGTGTTGCCGGCAGCGGCGAGTCAGCACGCACCGCCGGCGCAATCCGGCTACGCCCCCTGCCTCGCCTGCGTCTCTGGCGCTGGGGCAGGGGCGCAGCTTGGTATGCAGGTGGGGACGGCTGGGGACTGTACTGGGTCCCCGCCGTGCGCTGCTGTGTCACTGCTGCTGCCCGGTGTTCACCCACCGGGTGACGTAGTAAGGCAGTAGGTGGGGCTCGTGGTGCAGGCAGGGGGGTGGGCGGAGCGGTTGCTCTGCCTCGTCTCCCCCTGCCCCGTCGTCTGCGGCGTTTGCCACCCTCGCCTGCCGGCATGTTTGCCGGCGGTCGCAGGGTGGTTGGAGTGGAGCGCCCCGGCGGCGCATCGCGCCTGCCTGGGCGGGGAGCTGGAGAAGGTGGCCTAACGGCCACCGGCTGGAGTGGCCGGGAGGCGGGCGCGCGTCTGTCCCCGGGTATGGGGATCGCGCGCTTCCGTGCCTCCCGGCGAAACACGGCGCAGGTCCGGCTGTTGGCCGCGTGCGGCCCCTGGCAGTTGGCGCATGACAGGGGCGCCTCCGCGGTCATAGGGCACTCGCTGCCAAAGTGCGGCCCCCCGCACTTTACGCAGCGCTGGGGGCGGTGGCAGTTAGCCGACGAGTGGCCAAACTGCTGGCAGCGGTGGCATTGCGGCACCGTTGCCCTGCCCCTCCAGGCTTCAATAGTGACCCGAGGCATGTTGAGCAGCTCTCGGGTGCTGTAGAGCCGCTCCAGGTCACTTCTGGACATATGGTCCAGCTGCACATGGACTACCGCCTTGGTAGCCCCGGGTCTTGTGGGGAGGGCCCTTGCGAACCTGGCCGGAAAGCCCAGGTCCTTTAAGGCCCCCACGATGAGGTCGGTGCTGGTGCCCGCTGGCAGGCCCCACAGCGCCACCTTGAGCGGCCGCTCACTCTCGAGTGAGTAACAATACCAGCTTAAAGCTGGCGTCGTCTCCTCCAACTCGACGAGGTACCGCTGGGTGACGCGGAACTCCTCAGCGGTTTGCGGCCGGAAGCGGATGCCCTTGTCTAGGGGGCGCGCGCTAGGCACATGGCCCAGCCTGCGGCGCAGCTCCCCTAGATGCCGCGGCCAGTCGGGGAGGCACTCGACAATTATCGGAGGATACTTGCCGAGTCCTCCTGCAGCAGTGGTGGTGGCCGCGGTGGTGGCGCTGGTGGTGGTGGTGGTGGCGGCGGCGGTGGTGCGCGCCGCCTCCGTCGGCCTCGGCGCAGCAGGCGCTCTGAGCGCCGCCGCGTACGATGTCGACGGCGTCGGCGATGCACGGAGGGCTGGTGGAGCCGGCGTGGTCGGTGCTGGCAGCTGGACCGCCGCAGGCAGCTCCGGCAAGGCGGCCGCGGCAGTGACCCGTGCATCCGGGCTCGAAGCCAGCTTTACTGCCGAAGCCGGCCGAGCCCGCTCGATTTGCTGAGCTGGCGATGATGGTGGTGGTGTTGCCTTCCCGAGCCCGAGGTAGGAGGTCTCGTCATGCCTCCCCAGCTCCATGCTTACATGCACGGGCGGGGCGGGCGAGACCGTCGGGGTCGAAGCAGCTCGTTCGGCCGGGGCGGCCGGCGGCGAGCGCCGGGGCACCGGCACCGGGCGGGCTGGCGGGGTCGGCTCGGTTAGCCGCTCCGTGGGTGGAGTCGGCGCTGTAGGTGCGGTCGGTCGGGCCAACCGGTCGACCGCGTCCGGGGAGGTCGGCGCGCCCGGCACCACCCGGCGTGACACCGGTGTCGGCGGAGATCGCACCGGTGTAACCCGGATCGGCGGCGGGACACGTCGGGCTCTCCAGTCAGACACAGGAGTGTCCGGCAAGGGCACTGACCTCGGGCTGCTGCCCTCCGACGACTGCAGCGGTGATATGAACGGCGGCGGCGCGCTCACCCGCGGGGGCGGGGAGGGCGCTCGCTGAGCACGCTGCGGGGCCCGCGCGCGCGGTGCGCGCTGCGGGAGCGGTATGCGGGTTGAGGCTGCCTCTCGACCGGTTATACGGACTATCGGCCGAGGGGCGGACGTCGCGGTCTTAGGCCGCTTTTCTTCATTTTGAGGTGACTTGGACTCGTCCAAGTCACGTGTTTTCTCCGCGCGCTTTCGTCGCGGCGCTGGGTTGGATGCTGGCTGGCGCGCCGCACCAACATCGTCGGACTTAGCGCGCGGGGCGCGGCGTAGCCCGAGCGCGGCGGCCGGTACGATTACCGAAGCGCTCGGGTTGAATAAATCGCGGCACACGACGACATCGCTGTCGTGGGGGAGCTCGCGACGGGCGGGAGGGGGTGAGGGGGAGGACGTGGATGATGAGCTTGAAGAGCTCATCATAGGAAATTAAAATTGGGGGAAGGCTGGGTTAGTACTTTCCCAGAGGTTCAGCTAACCTTTGCGGCGATGCAGGGCAAGCCGGGTGAGATCACCGGCGTACCGGTGAAGGCCCAGCTCAGCCCGATCAGCTCAACAAAGGTCAGCCTAGCTCCGGTAGGTACGCACCGGACGGGGGACACACGGGGCGGATCCCTGCACTGCCGTTTGAAAGCAAACGGCTAGGCAAAAGACCTAAGCCGTGTCTTCGCGCTTACCAGAATGGCAAGGCGCGGATAAATAAAGCACACTGTACTTACGGTTTGTAAATGCACTCAATCCGATCACTTTACGCGCGCGCGGCCGTTCCTCGACGCTCTGTAGCGGAGGGCAGGCGCGCACGGGGGGGTGAGCGGTGCGCGGCGGGGGTACTGGTCGGTGCGCGACTCGCGGCGGCGGAGCGAGTTACCGGAACAATACCGGCGGCTCGAAACGTCACGGGAGCGCGGCGCGACACAGTTGTAGTTCCAGTTGGCGAGTAGACGCGGCGGCGATGACTCAGCACGCACACTAATACTGCACACAACGGAAACAAAACGTAAAATTTTCAAGGAAAATTTGGTACCTGTTCTGAACTTTACCGTAAAGACGTCACCGCAGCCGATATACGATTTCTCGTAGCAACACTCGTGACTTTTCACTAACACCGCTCTGATTAAATAGCACTTTTTTAATATTTCAATACTGAATGATTCACTTTAATTATTTGATATGAAACATTTTGAACCCGACCGCGATCTGAGTAAACTTTTGACCGCGTCACGTGTACCGTTCACGTTATACAAATGATTAATCGAGCCGCTCGTGGCGCGCGCAAGCTCGGCTCGAGTTTAAAATTGAATTTTCTCTATAAAATCAAAATTTTCTACACATTTCACGCGATAGATAAACGACAAAGATATCGTTTTCAATATATACATAATAAGTCGTGTAAATTTTCACGTATTTATGTTAAAAATCGTCCGATATTTTGATGCTCGTAAAACAGCTCGCCCAGTTTCCGCAGAATCGTACAGAAGCGATCGTATTCGGCCTGAAAGTATCATATTGTAATTTGTTTTATAAATGAAACACTAATCAATGTTATTAATTCACTTATTTAACATAATTCAATATACAATAGTGTTACTTGCTACTAACTAACCGGGTTGGTTTGAACACACAGCTCCGCGAGTGAGACGCAGTTTCATTCGCATACTACAATATATAATAATTTATAATGGCTCGTAACTACGCAGTCTAGCAGATATATAATGTACATGCTTACTGAACCAAAATGAGTAATTATCAAACAAACAAAAAAAAAAAAAAAAAAAACAAACATAAATAAGTACTTAATAATAATAATGTATGTACCTAACTCTAAGTACTAATCGTGTGCACATTGAATAGTAGATATATCTACTTAGATAGGTACTTCTTAACTAACTTCGTAGAAATTACATTTTTTTTTTGTTTTTCATTTACTGGCTACAAATTTGTTAGCTGTTAACTATGTATGTAACATTATATGTAAAATAAAATAATTTCGTGATATAAGTAATATTTAAAATAAACTTGCACGATGGAGTAGAGAGCAAGTTACACTTACAAAGATATGTAGCGCACCTACATAGGTAATATAATATTATTATGATATAATACATAGGTACCTAGTCAGTTTATTTTATAACAACCTATTAACCTTACAGTTTTATTACATAGGTTTTCTCTATATATAATTTACTGATACGAAAATTTTTTTTGAATGAATATTTGTTAAAATTATTATGAATGCTTGGTGCCGATTGTTGATTCATGTGTATTTGTAATATAACTTATATGTGATGTGTGTTATATTAATTCATCGATGTGAAACCAAAATTAATAGTAATAGAACAACATGCGGCCCTGAAAAGGGCCTTTTTGTTTATGTATATGCACGTGTAGCGCGCGCATACACAGACGGACCGACGACGGCTTAACCTCCGAAACCGTACAGGGTGCGTCCCTGACGTTTCAGGGCGTACACCACGTCCATGGCGGTGACGGTTTTCCTCTTGGCGTGCTCGGTGTAGGTGACGGCGTCGCGGATCACGTTCTCGAGGAACACCTTGAGCACACCGCGAGTCTCCTCGTAGATAAGACCGGAGATACGCTTCACGCCGCCTCTGCGCGCCAGACGACGGATGGCGGGCTTCGTGATACCCTGGATGTTATCGCGGAGCACTTTCCTGTGACGCTTGGCGCCACCTTTCCCCAGACCTTTTCCTCCTTTACCGCGACCGGTCATCTTGAAAGTATAGAGTTTTCTTGATTTTTAATAAACGACGGCGACGTACTGCCACACAAGCACACACACACGATGCGGCGAACGACTGTGACACCGCATCGAGCGACTTACGCTTATATTTATATGAAATCGTCATGTGAGAGACGTACTGTTCATAGTTAGAGCGAGAAAGGTATAAGCATTATTCCCCGCATACCCCTCGAGGGGGGGCCCGGTTGGCTCACGAAACGACGCAATATTATTAATATTATTTTATGTAAATTAAAATAAAATCTTCAATAATATATATGAGCTTTATGTATATAATTTGTGTTATATCAAATTAACAAAAAAAAAAAAAAAACTAAATAATATAGGTAATATAATATATCAATGCTCATATAGAAAATCACGAGAATGTGCTCGTTGCTATATATTATGATGATATTCCATGAAAAATATCTATTCTATATCTACATATGTAGTTGAATTATTTTAGTAATATATTTATTAAGTATAGGTATTAGGTATGCCAACTAACTATATTCAGCGAGCTGTGAGTTCAGTAGTGCATGCGTATGTGAATCAAGTAGTATTTAATTAACCTCTATGAATGAATAGGTGCGTTACTACCTACGTTACTAACAAATTGTAAAGTAATAATAATAATAATATTATTATTATGTGTATCGTACAGTAACCATTTAAATTGTTGCGACTTCGATTGTGAAAGATTCAGTAAGTATATGAAACTATTTCTCGCATGAGTGCATGAAACTTGTGTGGCCCTGAAAAGGGCCGTTTTGTTTGTAATATAGCGCAGCATAGCTTGCAGAGAAGCAACGCGGCCAGATCTCGAGAAGAGATCTAGGCGCGCTCGCCGCGGATTCTGCGCGCCAGCTGAATATCCTTGGGCATGATGGTGACGCGCTTGGCGTGGATGGCGCACAGGTTGGTGTCTTCGAACAGGCCGACGAGGTAAGCCTCGCTGGCCTCCTGCAGGGCCATCACGGCGGAGCTCTGGAAGCGGAGATCGGTCTTGAAGTCTTGAGCAATTTCACGCACCAGACGCTGGAACGGCAACTTGCGGATCAGCAGTTCCGTGCTCTTCTGGTAACGACGGATCTCACGCAGAGCAACAGTTCCGGGCCTGTAACGATGGGGCTTCTTCACTCCTCCGGTGGCGGGTGCGCTCTTGCGCGCAGCCTTGGTGGCGAGCTGTTTACGGGGCGCCTTACCACCGGTGGATTTACGAGCGGTCTGCTTGGTACGGGCCATTTTGATTTGATAACGTAAATAAAGTAAGCGAACGGATGCGGGCGACACGACCGAACGACGACACGCGAATGTTTAAAAAATCCCCTTACGACCCACGTATATATTTATACTAAAACTCACGAGCGTCTTTGTATCGCCATCTCGCTCACGCGTTCTCAGTCTGTCACATTCCCTCTTTGCCTGACGCGCCGCGCCTCCAGCCGGCCGGTCATGCACATTTTTCATTTTCATAATAGTATTAACTACATACAGCAAAATTTGGAGCTAAAAATATTTAACTCTAGATCATTAACGACGACGCGAATTTTCAGCTAATCTCTATTCGACCCGTTGCACTTGCTAGATCCACAGTATAGGGGTAAGTGTATATTATATATAATTAATTATTAACGATAGATATACTGACGACAGAGATATATTATTTTTTTAAATCAATATTTAAATTTAAATACATACACAACATAGCAATAGGTAGGTACAATTAAATTAAAATGTTCAAATAAAACCTCTTTACAAATATAATTAAATTGTCGTTGAATCTAACGAAATTCTATCTAGGTAGGTATCTTACCGAGCTAACTACGTTAATGTATAATAAATAGTATTGGCACTAAGTATGTTCTCAATCGGTATGTACTTACTATATGGATTTTTGGTATGTAGGTATATAGATAATATAGTAGAAAACATAAGTTTAGATTCTCATATTATAACGAATAAAAAATTTTGTAGTTAAATCTTTTTTTTTTTTTTTTTAAAGACTTTTATGTAAATTCTACTAAATGTATGTATGTAATGGTAATATGACTTTTACGTGATCCGTTCATTCGAATGAAACCATTTCACACATATTGTGTATATGTGTGTGCGTATATAGAATAATTTTGTGGCCCTGAAAAGGGCCGTTTGTTGTGCGTTGAACGCTACACGTTCGGCGCTATGTTCACTTGGAGCTGGTGTACTTGGTGACGGCCTTTGTGCCCTCGCTGACAGCGTGCTTGGCCAGCTCGCCGGGCAGCAGGAGCCTCACGGAGGTCTGCACCTCCCTCGATGTGATGGTGGAACGCTTGTTGTAATGGGCGAGGCGTGAAGCTTCGGCGGCGATGCGTTCGAAGATGTCGTTCACGAACGAGTTCATGATCGACATGGCCTTGCTGGAGATACCGGTGTCCGGGTGGACCTGCTTGAGCACCTTGTAGATGTAGATGGCGTAACTCTCCTTCCTCTTGTGCTTCTTCTTCCTTTTGTCGGTCTTGGAGATGTTCTTTTGAGCCTTGCCAGATTTTTTGGCGGCCTTACCGCTGGTCTTGGGCGGCATGATAGACTGTTGAAGAATTCAAAGTAAGATATATTACAGACAGGCGTACCGTACGACTGTCGGTTGGCTTCTGATAAATGGGAACGACCGCGATTCTGTTTTATTCCGATCGGGTATAGCAGTACGCTACGGTTTGCGCCAGCGTCTCTATCTAAAATACACCAATGGCAGGGCGCGCGAGCAATAGCGCTCTGACCTTAGACCCGCCCCTTTGGCGGGGCAGCGGGGGACGGGGGGGAATTAAAATATCTCTCTCGCGCCAAGCAACTCACTTTTCAGAACCATTTATTTTACAGACTAGGCATGCTCCATATGTTTTTTTTATGTTGTTACATTACTTTTGTTTTAAAATACAATAATTACAGCCTATAAGATTTTTTGATCTCTCTCATAGGTAGTAAAAATAAATATTATTTTAATAAAAAACTAATGAAAAGTCTGCTGTTAATAGATGACAAAATTAAATATTTAGTGTACTTCCAATGTGATCCTAAATCCAAATTAAGACAAGTAAAGGAAAAATCAACTAAGATCAATTAACCAAGCTTAATTAACTAAGATCAATTAACTAAGATTAATTAAGATTAACGTTACCTATCACAATTCGGAAATTATTAACTCTACACGTGTTTCGCCTAAACACACAAGGCATCATCAGGAGATGCTGAATCTTCGAACGACAAGTCGAGAGTAAGTCTGCTGTTACTGCGGTTTAGGCTCGGTTGGGCAGTGTTGAAAGAAGAAAGTTTTAATGCCGCGTTTAATAAATAGTTAACAAACTGGCTAAAGATAATGCATTATACTTACTTATACTGGTCATACGGTCAAAGGAAGTGCAATTCAATTATTGTTCTCGATAATGACTTTAACCAGTGTGAAACAATTCGTCAATGTGAAACTTTTCAATTTGTCGTGCCGTAATAGCACATAAATTATTTAGTTAGATGTATATTGTGGCCCTGAAAAGGGCCGTTTGTATGGTGTATCGCTATATCATATATTAATAATGACAGCGATAGCGATGTGCGGGGAGAGCTTCTTATGCTTTCTTCTCGGTCTTCTTTGGCAGCAGAACCGCTTGGATGTTCGGCAACACACCACCCTGTGCGATGGTGACACCGGACAGGAGCTTGTTCAACTCCTCGTCGTTTCTGATCGCCAGTTGCAAGTGACGAGGAATGATCCTGGTCTTCTTGTTGTCCCTCGCGGCGTTGCCGGCCAACTCCAACACTTCGGCGGCCAGGTATTCCATCACGGCGGCGAGGTACACGGGAGCACCGGCGCCGACGCGCTCTGCATAATTACCATTACGCAGGAGACGATGGATACGACCCACGGGAAACTGAAGTCCGGCACGGTTGGAACGGGACTTTGCCTTTCCCTTGACTTTGCCGCCTTTACCACGTCCGGACATTGTTATAAGATTGTTTGATTGAAGCGAGATAAATCAAAACGTACGATGCGTACGTGTATACCGTATGACGATCGAGCGCAAACAGTGCGCCGAGCCGAGCCGAATTTCTTTATATATACAAAAGGGATGGTCGCTCGGTTCGCGAGTGCGATAGCGCGCGAACGATGCATTACGGCGGGCCAATGAAATGCGTCAAAATCATGAGTCAATGAGCTTTGTTTCCTCGTGGATTATGAATTTTTAGCTATTTGTTAAAAACATAATAATTAAGTAAGTATGTATGTAAATGTAAAACGAAATGTACATTATTTATATTCAAATACGTTTAACTACAATTTAAATCTTATAAGTACTTGATTTATTAAAATATTGGTACTAAGTAATTATAATTATAGGTATACTACTACTATAAGTAAGTAAGTATGTTCATTGTTAATTTTAAGAAGTTCCAAGTAGGCATAAGGCAGTCGGCAGTCGGTGAAGAGAGAGAAGAGAAGAGATAAATAAATAATAATGTAGAATTGATATGTATTGCGATGTGAATGAATATTATAGGGTTATATCTCGTATATAATACATATGTAGCTGGTGGTGGTGCGTGCGGGGTATATAGTTTGTTGTGTATATATTAATTAATTAATAGTAAGTAATATTGATTTGACTGTTTGGTTGTTTTCCGGTTGTGTGTGTGCGACTTTCGTGTGTGTAGTAATTTTATAGTGTCATCGATGGTGAAACAAATTATTTAATTTTTTTTGAAACGTATGTTAGCCCTGAAAAGGGCTTTTTGTTGCGAGGTGGGGGGGTGTGCGATGACGCGCGCGCGCGCCCCACGCAAGCTGACTGACCGGACGCGCCAGACGACACTGGTCACTCACTTCTTGGAGGCGGATGTCTTCTTGGCGGCGGTGGCCTTCTTGGTCGGCGTAGCGGCGGCCCTCTTCGGTTTGGGAGCTTTCGGCTTCTTAGTAGGAGGCTTGGTGGTCTTTTTCGCCTTGGGGGCGGCGGCGGCGGCCTTGCCCTTGGCGGGCGCGGCGGCTTTCTTCGCGGCGGGCTTCTTCTTGGCGGCGGCGGCTTTCTTGTCTTTAGTCGCGGCGCTAGGCTTCGATTTGGCCGGCGAGGCGGAAGCGGCGGCGGCGGCGGCGGCCTTCCTGCCCCTGCCGGAGGCGGGCGCGGCCGCGGCGGCCTTCTTCGACTTGGCGGCGGCGGTCTCCTTTTTCTCGGCGGATTTTTTCTTTTCGCCGCCGGCGGGCTTCTTGGCGCCTGAAGATTTCGACTCGAGCTTGAAACTGCCCGACGCGCCCTTGCCCTTGGTCTGGATCAGCGTGCCGGATTCGACGGCGCTCTTCAGATATTTTCTGATGAACGGCGCCAGCTTCTCCGCGTCCACCTTGTACTGGGCGGCGATGTATTTCTTGATCGCCTTCAGCGACGACCCGCTGCGCTCCTTCAACTCCTTGATGGCGCTGTTGACCATTTCGGAAGTTTTCGGGTGCGTGGGTTTCGCTTTAGGCTTCTTAACGCCGGCGCCGGCTGACGCCTTCGGCTTCTTCGCGGGCGTAGCCGGAGCGGGGGTTTCGGCTGCTACTGCTGTGTCTGCCATTATGTATGATGAGTTTGTTGTAGGTAAACAACGTAACGTACGTACGAGAAAGCACGTAAGTAAAGCTTCAAACAAAAACTTAAACGTAAAATGACTGACTGACTTCTTCTTCCACGTACCGCTGGGCGGTGGTGGGAGCCTGCCTCGAGGCATCCCTCTTTGCAGGGGCTGGGCTCCGCGGCACTCTGGCCGCGGGGAATTACACGTTTAAGTTGGAACTAGGTTAATTGAATGGTAATTTGTTAACTACAATTTTTGTTCTGCACCTGGGTGCAGTTTGGGGTGGTGCTGAAGGGGATGGTGGCGTCCCAGATGGCTGCGCTGTCGCTGCAGGAAGAGCTGCCTCCTCGTCCTGCAGGAGGTCTCGTGGAAGGGCGCGCCATCTTCTAGTGGACGTTTCTGGGGGCCGCGCATGCAGTGGCGCGAGTCCCTGCAGGTGCTTTTGTGACCCGTTGTCTGCTCTGTCGAACATCTTCCGCGACAAACGGGTCACAAAACTTTTGATGGGCTCGATGCGGAGGTCCCTGGCGAGAACGTCATTTCGGACGTACTTTCCGGCCCCGGCGATCATACGCAGCGTTGCATTCTGCACTGTCTGGAGGGTCTTCCTGCGCGCCTCAGACAGCAGAGGGTACCACGCTGGCGCTGCGTAGGTCAGCCTAGACCGGATGTAAGTTTTGTAGATGCTCGTCCTCGTCCTAAGGGCGAGCTTGGCTTGGAGGATGGGGCGTAATTGGGCTCTTGCCGCTTTGGCCTGGTTTGCTGCGTGCCGCGTCTGGATATCCATCTTCAGGCCCCGGTCGATGGTGATCCCCAGGTACTTGACTGTCGGCATCCACTCCAGCTGTTGTCCCCGCAGCCGCAGATTTTCTGGCATTTTCCTTTGGTGGCTGAACAGTATGGCTTGCGTCTTCGCCACGTTGACCGCCATCCGCCATCTGTCCAGCCACTCGGGCAGGGCATCCAGCACCCTTTGGATGCGAAGGCACGCGATCTTGGCACTTCGTGCCGATGCGAAGTAGGCACTGTCATCGGCAAAGAGTGCCAGGGTTACCGGACGCGTGCCCTCGAACTCTTCTGCTGGGAGTGGTATGTCGTCTGTGTACGCTGCGTACAGGACTGGTGACAGGCAGCTACCCTGAGGCACCCCTGCTGCGATCGGTCTTCGCCCGGAGTTTTCTCCCTCGACGGTTACGAAGAAGTCCCTATCCGCGAGGAAGGATGCCACTGTCTTTATGAGCTGCTTCGGCGTGCTGGTCTGCAGGAGTTTGAACAGTAGTCCGCTGTGCCACACACGGTCGAACGCCTTCTCCACGTCCAGCATGACGGCGGCAGTTCGTCTTCCCATGTTCCAATTGTGACTCAGCATGTGCGTCACTCGCGTGAGCTGTAGGGTGGTGGAGTGATGCATGCGGAAGCCGAACTGCTCATCCCTTGGCGTTAACGCTGGGCGCAGTCTTCGCAGCAATATCCTCTCGAAGAGTTTGGCCATGTGTGGTAGGAGTGTGATCGGTCGATAGCTAGCGGGTGATCGTCTATCCTTTCCCGGCTTATGAAGGACGATCACCCTGCCCGTCTTCCACACCTTCGGGAAGTGGCCTGTTCTTAGTATCCCGTTGAACAGCCTGGCCAAGCCTACCAGTCCCTTCCTGGGTAGGTTCTTGAGGGCCGCATTCGAGATACCATCGCATCCTGGGGCCTTCTTGGTCTTGAGTCGCGACACCTCATACGCAACCTCTGCTGGGGCAATGAAATCCTGGCCACTCAGAGGTGGGGCCTTGGATTGGAGGAACTCCGCTACCACTCTCCTCACTCTTGAATGGTGGTCTAGGGTCTCTTGGGCCGTCCCTTCCTCCACAGGATGGGGCTCGAACTGCCTCTGAAGGTGTGCGGCCAGGAGTTCCGCTCTGTCCTTTGCCAGGTAGTGCCTATTACCCTGGTCGTCCATTAGTGGGCAGACGGTCGGTTTAGAGCTTGTTAATTGGCGGTTTAGGTTGTAGAGGTTTGCCCTTTCCTCGTCACACTGTGCAATGTGTTCGTCCCAAGCGGCTCCCCTCCACAACCTCACCCTTTCCGACAAATCCTGGGTCAGGGCGTTCAGTTCCTTTTTCAGTTTTGGGCATCTCGACTTTGCCCACTGCTTCCTCAACTCCCTTTTCTTTCTTCTGAGGGCCTGTATTGCGATTGGCAGTTCTTCCCTATAAGCGGTACGAGGTACCATCTTTGTGGCTTTTTCCTGTGCAGCTCCTATGGCGGAAGACATGGCTACTGCGCAGCTTTCCACCTCCTCGGGAGTAGTCAGAGGTCCGACAGACATGGCCGGTAAATTCTCACTATACACCTTCCAGTCGATCCTCTTGCTCATGGGCCGCTTGATTGTGCTTGTTTCTCCTCCCACCGTGATTAGGAGGGGGCAGTGCTCAGTGTCCATGTCGTATAGGACTTCGATTGACACAGGCGTGCGGAGGTCTCTGTGCACTACGATATCCAACACATCTGCTCTGAATCTAGGGTTGGATGGTATGTTTGTAGGGGAGTCCGGACCCAACGCTGTGGCGCCAACCCCTTCCACGGCCTGCATTAGCAGTCTTCCACTGGTGCTAATGCTGTGGGAGCCCCAGGCCGTGTGCTTGGCGTTCAGGTCCGCTGCTAATATGGTCGGCTGGTTATGTTGGAATATGTTCCGTATCTCTCTTGCCTCCAGAGGTTCTCCCTTTTGTGGGGGTCTGTACCCGGCGTAGATGCGGGTCTCCCGTCCAGCTATCTGGGTTTGGATTCCCACTGTTCTAATGTGTTTGTAGGGAATCAGTGGGAGTTCTTCGTGTACGAGATCTCTTCTGGCCAGGACCGCCACTCCTCTATAGGCAAGTCCTTTGGGAGAGACTTCATCCAGCCGGTAACTGGAGAATCCTTTTAGTTCGAACCTTTGGCCTGTCTTTAGTTTAGTCTCTCCTAGGAGGACTACGTGGATATCCTGCTGATGGGCCAGTGTCTGCAGTGCGAGTCTTTTTGATCGGACTCCGCCTGCGTTCCAGTATAAGATCCTAGTGGTCTTCCGATCCATACTGGAGTTGTTGGATACTGGCCATTGCTCGCAACGCCTGATTTCGCAGCTCTTCTGCGGCTCGGACGATGGCTGCTAGTACATCCAGGAGGCCTCCCATTTGCCTGGCAAATGGGTTCCCCTCTGGAGTCGTCGCGTTGTTTCTCCTCGTGTTGCTGCGAGGCTGGTGGTTTCCTGTTATTGCAGGTTGCGTGGGAGGGCCCATCAACGGAGCTCTTCTGGGCACAGGTATTGGCATTGCGCCTCGCAGGAACTCTGGCATTTGTGGCGGTGGATTCTGCGAGGCTGGCGTGGGGGTTGCTTGGAGTTCAGCATCGGCAGCCACTGCTCGGCTCCTTGCTCTCCTTGGGTCCCTTGGGTGGGCACTTGGTACGGTTTTGGTATCCGTGGTCTTCGTCAGCTGAACGGGTTTCGCCGCTTGGACCGTCCGCGGCTGTTCTGGGCGATGCTGGGGATGAGGGTGTCCGCGCGTAGGGACTCTTCCACGGCCTCTCGATTCTCCACTCCTTCCCCGAGTGCTGCTCCCTCTTGAGCTGCCTCTTGAAGGTCCTCGGCCTCGAGTCCCACTCTTGCGGTCCCTGGGCTCGACATGGGTTCCCGATGATCTTGGGTTTGGGGCAGTCACCGGAGTGAAGGGCTCGAAAGCTGGTGGTCCCATCTCAGTGGGGACAGGCGTAGAGGCCGGAATAATGTGACGTCGGTCTCTAGCGCCCCGTCCGCGTCTCCTTTTCCTCCTCTGGGTCATTCCACCTCTATCTTGTGGGTCGTTCGCTGGTGGGCGCAGGGTAGTGACGACGTTTCGTGTGTCCCATTGTCGTCCCGCCTGTTTCGCCTCTCCATCCTCCTGCAGCCGGGGGAGAGGCTGGGGTTGACGTTGGCGCTGCGGAGCTACTGGCGCGGGCCTTCCGTCGCCTGGTATGCGTATGTTGCGCTTGCGCGCCTCGCGTCGGAAGGCCGGGCATATGCGGCTGTTAGCTGCGTGTGGGCCTTTGCAGTTCGCGCACTTCAGTGGTTCACTCTGAAGTCGGTTGCACTCGCTTCCGAAATGCGGTCCACCGCACTTCACGCACTTTTGTGGGCGGTGACAGTTTGTAGACGAATGTCCGAAATTTTGGCAACGGTGGCATTGCGGGACCACCGTGCGACCTCTCCATGCTTCCACCGTTATCCTGGGCATGTTGAGGAGCTCGTCCAGCCGGTATAGCTTCTCCAGCTGCTCCTTTTCCATCGGGTCCAATTGAATGTGGTAAACACTTTTCTTTGCTCCGGGCCGTGTAGGCAGAGCCCGGGCAAACCTCGCTGGGAAGTCGATTTCCTTCAGCGCCTCCACTATCGCTTCTCCAGGGGTATCCTGGGGAAGTCCCCAGAGTGCGACCTTGTGTGGCTTCTCAGATTCCAGGGCGTAGCAGTACCATGCTATCCCTGGGTTTTTTCTCTGCTCCTCGGTGAGGTACGCCTGGATCGTCCTATATTCCTCGGCTGACTTGGGGCGGAATCGAATCCCTTTGTCGAGAGGACGGGCGTTTGGAATGTGGCCTAAGCGCCTTCTTAGCTCTCCTAAGTGTCTTGGCCAATCAGGAAGCACCTCCACGATAAGGGGGGGGTAGTTTTTAGCGGGTTCCTTTGTCCGCTCCACCTGTATATCCATAATGTCTTCTTGTTGTTGGCCATGTCGTGACCTCTGGCTGACTGATGGCATCTCTGGTTGGGGGGGACTCTTTCTTTGCCTTGGTGGAGAGTTTAGAACAGCCGCATAAAGCGCGGCGGGTGGTGATGGCGGGGACGGGAGTGGCGCCGCTTCAATTGGCACTGACTCGATTCCCGCGTAGGAGGTATCGTCATGCGATCCTATTTCGCTGGTGGATTGCTGCCTTCTTGCAGATGTTTGGCTTGCGTCAACATGCACCTGTGCGATCACCGTACTGCTGCGCTTTGATTGTGCTGAAACGCACGAGCTAGAGTCGTCCTCTTCCGCGGAAGACTCTGAGTCTGTTTCTTCGCTGCTCGAGCTCTGGCAAGATTCCACCTGGGTGGTTCTTGCGGGTTTGGTTTGGATTTGGTCATCATCATCATCTTCTTCTACATCTTCTTCGGCGCCTACAATGTTGGTGTCGAATGGGGGAGGTGAAATAACAGGCGGCGGCGTATATGCGCGCTCGGTTTCCCGTTGAGATACGGTTTTCGATTTCTTCTCTTCGTTTGTGGGTGAATTTTCGTCGTTACTGTCGCGGAGTTGGTCCCGCTTGCGCCTGGCTCCGCTCGCCGAAGAAGGCGCTTCCGTATCCTCCACTTCCGGAATATCAATTCCCGAAGAGCGGATATTTCCGGTCCTCCCGGCGCTGCGGTCGCGAGGCGCGCCGCGGGGGTTCAGGGCGGTCGTAGGTACTACGTATGATCGCTCTGGGTTGAATAGGTCTCTACACACTACCACCTTGTCTGTGGCACGCTGCTTGTCCGGTGCGGGGGGTGGTGAGGGCGGGGGGGAGCGGTAAGGCTCCGATTGCTGGCTGCTGCCAGGTTTACTCGGGCTTGACATAGTGTATTCACTGCTTCACCAATGCTCTCGCTTACAGCGGCGACTCAGGGCCAGCCAGGTGAGATCGCCGGCTAACCGGCGAAGGCCCAGCTAACCCGATCAGCTCGACTGCAGCGTGCAAGCGTCGGTTAGGCGCGTAAATACATAATAAACAGGTTTCTGCGATGTGGGTCACTGCCCTGTCGTTTGCTCATCAAACGACTAGTCAGTAGACTTGAGTCGCAGAGCGTGCGATTCCCGATGGGATAACTACAGAGTACTAATACGAAGTAGTAACGCACTTACCTTATCGGCGCGCACCGTTTCGCGTTGGCCTGGCTCGACGTGTGGCACGGAGTGTACAGGCCGTGCGGTGGGGGCGCGCGGAGGGGGCGGTGGTTACTGGCCGACGCGCGACTCGCTGCGGCAGGACGGAGTCTCCAGTTGGGTCCCGGAGGCTCGGCCCGACACACGCGGAGTGCGGGGCGACGCAGTTGTAGAGTGCTGTTGGCGGTTTTCGTGGCGGCGATGACTCAGCACACTAACACTAGTACGGCACAACAGAACTCAATTCTTGATGGCGCTGTTGACCATTTCGGAAGTTTTCGGGTGCGTGGGTTTCGCTTTAGGCTTCTTAACGCCGGCGCCGGCTGACGCCTTGGGCTTCTTCGCGGGCGTAGCCGGAGCGGGGGTTTCGGCTGCTACTGCTGTGTCTGCCATTATGTATGATGAGTTTGTTGTAGGTAAATAAACAACGTAACGTACGTACGAGAAAGCACGTAAGTAAAGCTTCAAACAAAAACTTAAACGTAAAATTTTCAAGGAAAATTTGGTACCTGTTCTGAACTTTACCGTAAAGACGTCACCGCAGCCGATATACGATTTCTCGTAGCAACACTCGTGACTTTTCACTAACACCGCTCTGATTAAATAGCACTTTTTTAATATTTCAATACTGAATGATTCACTTTAATTATTTGATATGAAACATTTTGAACCCGACCGCGATCTGAGTAAACTTTTGACCGCGTCACGTGTACCGTTCACGTTATACAAATGATTAATCGAGCCGCTCGTGGCGCGCGCAAGCTCGGCTCGAGTTTAAAATTGAATTTTCTCTATAAAATCAAAATTTTCTACACATTTCACGCGATAGATAAACGACAAAGATATCGTTTTCAATATATACATAATAAGTCGTGTAAATTTTCACGTATTTATGTTAAAAATCGTCCGATATTTTGATGCTCGTAAAACAGCTCGCCCAGTTTCCGCAGAATCGTACAGAAGCGATCGTATTCGGCCTGAAAGTATCATATTGTAATTTGTTTTATAAATGAAACACTAATCAATGTTATTAATTCACTTATTTAACATAATTCAATATACAATAGTGTTACTTGCTACTAACTAACCGGGTTGGTTTGAACACACAGCTCCGCGAGTGAGACGCAGTTTCATTCGCATACTACAATATATAATAATTTATAATGGCTCGTAACTACGCAGTCTAGCAGATATATAATGTACATGCTTACTGAACCAAAATGAGTAATTATCAAACAAACAAAAAAAAAAAAAAAAAAAACAAACATAAATAAGTACTTAATAATAATAATGTATGTACCTAACTCTAAGTACTAATCGTGTGCACATTGAATAGTAGATATATCTACTTAGATAGGTACTTCTTAACTAACTTCGTAGAAATTACA
This sequence comes from Mellilla xanthometata, assembly GCA_035578125.1. Classification (NCBI taxonomy): domain Eukaryota; kingdom Metazoa; phylum Arthropoda; class Insecta; order Lepidoptera; family Geometridae; genus Mellilla; species Mellilla xanthometata. The sequence continues at coordinate 3,674,741 of JAPUBQ010000034.1, read as the reverse complement.
TTTTTTTTTTGTTTTTCATTTACTGGCTACAAATTTGTTAGCTGTTAACTATGTATGTAACATTATATGTAAAATAAAATAATTTCGTGATATAAGTAATATTTAAAATAAACTTGCACGATGGAGTAGAGAGCAAGTTACACTTACAAAGATATGTAGCGCACCTACATAGGTAATATAATATTATTATGATATAATACATAGGTACCTAGTCAGTTTATTTTATAACAACCTATTAACCTTACAGTTTTATTACATAGGTTTTCTCTATATATAATTTACTGATACGAAAATTTTTTTTGAATGAATATTTGTTAAAATTATTATGAATGCTTGGTGCCGATTGTTGATTCATGTGTATTTGTAATATAACTTATATGTGATGTGTGTTATATTAATTCATCGATGTGAAACCAAAATTAATAGTAATAGAACAACATGCGGCCCTGAAAAGGGCCTTTTTGTTTATGTATATGCACGTGTAGCGCGCGCATACACAGACGGACCGACGACGGCTTAACCTCCGAAACCGTACAGGGTGCGTCCCTGACGTTTCAGGGCGTACACCACGTCCATGGCGGTGACGGTTTTCCTCTTGGCGTGCTCGGTGTAGGTGACGGCGTCGCGGATCACGTTCTCGAGGAACACCTTGAGCACACCGCGAGTCTCCTCGTAGATAAGACCGGAGATACGCTTCACGCCGCCTCTGCGCGCCAGACGACGGATGGCGGGCTTCGTGATACCCTGGATGTTATCGCGGAGCACTTTCCTGTGACGCTTGGCGCCACCTTTCCCCAGACCTTTTCCTCCTTTACCGCGACCGGTCATCTTGAAAGTATAGAGTTTTCTTGATTTTTAATAAACGACGGCGACGTACTGCCACACAAGCACACACACACGATGCGGCGAACGACTGTGACACCGCATCGAGCGACTTACGCTTATATTTATATGAAATCGTCATGTGAGAGACGTACTGTTCATAGTTAGAGCGAGAAAGGTATAAGCATTATTCCCCGCATACCCCTCGAGGGGGGGCCCGGTTGGCTCACGAAACGACGCAATATTATTAATATTATTTTATGTAAATTAAAATAAAATCTTCAATAATATATATGAGCTTTATGTATATAATTTGTGTTATATCAAATTAACAAAAAAAAAAAAAAAACTAAATAATATAGGTAATATAATATATCAATGCTCATATAGAAAATCACGAGAATGTGCTCGTTGCTATATATTATGATGATATTCCATGAAAAATATCTATTCTATATCTACATATGTAGTTGAATTATTTTAGTAATATATTTATTAAGTATAGGTATTAGGTATGCCAACTAACTATATTCAGCGAGCTGTGAGTTCAGTAGTGCATGCGTATGTGAATCAAGTAGTATTTAATTAACCTCTATGAATGAATAGGTGCGTTACTACCTACGTTACTAACAAATTGTAAAGTAATAATAATAATAATATTATTATTATGTGTATCGTACAGTAACCATTTAAATTGTTGCGACTTCGATTGTGAAAGATTCAGTAAGTATATGAAACTATTTCTCGCATGAGTGCATGAAACTTGTGTGGCCCTGAAAAGGGCCGTTTTGTTTGTAATATAGCGCAGCATAGCTTGCAGAGAAGCAACGCGGCCAGATCTCGAGAAGAGATCTAGGCGCGCTCGCCGCGGATTCTGCGCGCCAGCTGAATATCCTTGGGCATGATGGTGACGCGCTTGGCGTGGATGGCGCACAGGTTGGTGTCTTCGAACAGGCCGACGAGGTAAGCCTCGCTGGCCTCCTGCAGGGCCATCACGGCGGAGCTCTGGAAGCGGAGATCGGTCTTGAAGTCTTGAGCAATTTCACGCACCAGACGCTGGAACGGCAACTTGCGGATCAGCAGTTCCGTGCTCTTCTGGTAACGACGGATCTCACGCAGAGCAACAGTTCCGGGCCTGTAACGATGGGGCTTCTTCACTCCTCCGGTGGCGGGTGCGCTCTTGCGCGCAGCCTTGGTGGCGAGCTGTTTACGGGGCGCCTTACCACCGGTGGATTTACGAGCGGTCTGCTTGGTACGGGCCATTTTGATTTGATAACGTAAATAAAGTAAGCGAACGGATGCGGGCGACACGACCGAACGACGACACGCGAATGTTTAAAAAATCCCCTTACGACCCACGTATATATTTATACTAAAACTCACGAGCGTCTTTGTATCGCCATCTCGCTCACGCGTTCTCAGTCTGTCACATTCCCTCTTTGCCTGACGCGCCGCGCCTCCAGCCGGCCGGTCATGCACATTTTTCATTTTCATAATAGTATTAACTACATACAGCAAAATTTGGAGCTAAAAATATTTAACTCTAGATCATTAACGACGACGCGAATTTTCAGCTAATCTCTATTCGACCCGTTGCACTTGCTAGATCCACAGTATAGGGGTAAGTGTATATTATATATAATTAATTATTAACGATAGATATACTGACGACAGAGATATATTATTTTTTTAAATCAATATTTAAATTTAAATACATACACAACATAGCAATAGGTAGGTACAATTAAATTAAAATGTTCAAATAAAACCTCTTTACAAATATAATTAAATTGTCGTTGAATCTAACGAAATTCTATCTAGGTAGGTATCTTACCGAGCTAACTACGTTAATGTATAATAAATAGTATTGGCACTAAGTATGTTCTCAATCGGTATGTACTTACTATATGGATTTTTGGTATGTAGGTATATAGATAATATAGTAGAAAACATAAGTTTAGATTCTCATATTATAACGAATAAAAAATTTTGTAGTTAAATCTTTTTTTTTTTTTTTTTAAAGACTTTTATGTAAATTCTACTAAATGTATGTATGTAATGGTAATATGACTTTTACGTGATCCGTTCATTCGAATGAAACCATTTCACACATATTGTGTATATGTGTGTGCGTATATAGAATAATTTTGTGGCCCTGAAAAGGGCCGTTTGTTGTGCGTTGAACGCTACACGTTCGGCGCTATGTTCACTTGGAGCTGGTGTACTTGGTGACGGCCTTTGTGCCCTCGCTGACAGCGTGCTTGGCCAGCTCGCCGGGCAGCAGGAGCCTCACGGAGGTCTGCACCTCCCTCGATGTGATGGTGGAACGCTTGTTGTAATGGGCGAGGCGTGAAGCTTCGGCGGCGATGCGTTCGAAGATGTCGTTCACGAACGAGTTCATGATCGACATGGCCTTGCTGGAGATACCGGTGTCCGGGTGGACCTGCTTGAGCACCTTGTAGATGTAGATGGCGTAACTCTCCTTCCTCTTGTGCTTCTTCTTCCTTTTGTCGGTCTTGGAGATGTTCTTTTGAGCCTTGCCAGATTTTTTGGCGGCCTTACCGCTGGTCTTGGGCGGCATGATAGACTGTTGAAGAATTCAAAGTAAGATATATTACAGACAGGCGTACCGTACGACTGTCGGTTGGCTTCTGATAAATGGGAACGACCGCGATTCTGTTTTATTCCGATCGGGTATAGCAGTACGCTACGGTTTGCGCCAGCGTCTCTATCTAAAATACACCAATGGCAGGGCGCGCGAGCAATAGCGCTCTGACCTTAGACCCGCCCCTTTGGCGGGGCAGCGGGGGACGGGGGGGAATTAAAATATCTCTCTCGCGCCAAGCAACTCACTTTTCAGAACCATTTATTTTACAGACTAGGCATGCTCCATATGTTTTTTTTATGTTGTTACATTACTTTTGTTTTAAAATACAATAATTACAGCCTATAAGATTTTTTGATCTCTCTCATAGGTAGTAAAAATAAATATTATTTTAATAAAAAACTAATGAAAAGTCTGCTGTTAATAGATGACAAAATTAAATATTTAGTGTACTTCCAATGTGATCCTAAATCCAAATTAAGACAAGTAAAGGAAAAATCAACTAAGATCAATTAACCAAGCTTAATTAACTAAGATCAATTAACTAAGATTAATTAAGATTAACGTTACCTATCACAATTCGGAAATTATTAACTCTACACGTGTTTCGCCTAAACACACAAGGCATCATCAGGAGATGCTGAATCTTCGAACGACAAGTCGAGAGTAAGTCTGCTGTTACTGCGGTTTAGGCTCGGTTGGGCAGTGTTGAAAGAAGAAAGTTTTAATGCCGCGTTTAATAAATAGTTAACAAACTGGCTAAAGATAATGCATTATACTTACTTATACTGGTCATACGGTCAAAGGAAGTGCAATTCAATTATTGTTCTCGATAATGACTTTAACCAGTGTGAAACAATTCGTCAATGTGAAACTTTTCAATTTGTCGTGCCGTAATAGCACATAAATTATTTAGTTAGATGTATATTGTGGCCCTGAAAAGGGCCGTTTGTATGGTGTATCGCTATATCATATATTAATAATGACAGCGATAGCGATGTGCGGGGAGAGCTTCTTATGCTTTCTTCTCGGTCTTCTTTGGCAGCAGAACCGCTTGGATGTTCGGCAACACACCACCCTGTGCGATGGTGACACCGGACAGGAGCTTGTTCAACTCCTCGTCGTTTCTGATCGCCAGTTGCAAGTGACGAGGAATGATCCTGGTCTTCTTGTTGTCCCTCGCGGCGTTGCCGGCCAACTCCAACACTTCGGCGGCCAGGTATTCCATCACGGCGGCGAGGTACACGGGAGCACCGGCGCCGACGCGCTCTGCATAATTACCATTACGCAGGAGACGATGGATACGACCCACGGGAAACTGAAGTCCGGCACGGTTGGAACGGGACTTTGCCTTTCCCTTGACTTTGCCGCCTTTACCACGTCCGGACATTGTTATAAGATTGTTTGATTGAAGCGAGATAAATCAAAACGTACGATGCGTACGTGTATACCGTATGACGATCGAGCGCAAACAGTGCGCCGAGCCGAGCCGAATTTCTTTATATATACAAAAGGGATGGTCGCTCGGTTCGCGAGTGCGATAGCGCGCGAACGATGCATTACGGCGGGCCAATGAAATGCGTCAAAATCATGAGTCAATGAGCTTTGTTTCCTCGTGGATTATGAATTTTTAGCTATTTGTTAAAAACATAATAATTAAGTAAGTATGTATGTAAATGTAAAACGAAATGTACATTATTTATATTCAAATACGTTTAACTACAATTTAAATCTTATAAGTACTTGATTTATTAAAATATTGGTACTAAGTAATTATAATTATAGGTATACTACTACTATAAGTAAGTAAGTATGTTCATTGTTAATTTTAAGAAGTTCCAAGTAGGCATAAGGCAGTCGGCAGTCGGTGAAGAGAGAGAAGAGAAGAGATAAATAAATAATAATGTAGAATTGATATGTATTGCGATGTGAATGAATATTATAGGGTTATATCTCGTATATAATACATATGTAGCTGGTGGTGGTGCGTGCGGGGTATATAGTTTGTTGTGTATATATTAATTAATTAATAGTAAGTAATATTGATTTGACTGTTTGGTTGTTTTCCGGTTGTGTGTGTGCGACTTTCGTGTGTGTAGTAATTTTATAGTGTCATCGATGGTGAAACAAATTATTTAATTTTTTTTGAAACGTATGTTAGCCCTGAAAAGGGCTTTTTGTTGCGAGGTGGGGGGGTGTGCGATGACGCGCGCGCGCGCCCCACGCAAGCTGACTGACCGGACGCGCCAGACGACACTGGTCACTCACTTCTTGGAGGCGGATGTCTTCTTGGCGGCGGTGGCCTTCTTGGTCGGCGTAGCGGCGGCCCTCTTCGGTTTGGGAGCTTTCGGCTTCTTAGTAGGAGGCTTGGTGGTCTTTTTCGCCTTGGGGGCGGCGGCGGCGGCCTTGCCCTTGGCGGGCGCGGCGGCTTTCTTCGCGGCGGGCTTCTTCTTGGCGGCGGCGGCTTTCTTGTCTTTAGTCGCGGCGCTAGGCTTCGATTTGGCCGGCGAGGCGGAAGCGGCGGCGGCGGCGGCGGCCTTCCTGCCCCTGCCGGAGGCGGGCGCGGCCGCGGCGGCCTTCTTCGACTTGGCGGCGGCGGTCTCCTTTTTCTCGGCGGATTTTTTCTTTTCGCCGCCGGCGGGCTTCTTGGCGCCTGAAGATTTCGACTCGAGCTTGAAACTGCCCGACGCGCCCTTGCCCTTGGTCTGGATCAGCGTGCCGGATTCGACGGCGCTCTTCAGATATTTTCTGATGAACGGCGCCAGCTTCTCCGCGTCAACCTTGTACTGGGCGGCGATGTATTTCTTGATCGCCTTCAGCGACGACCCGCTGCGCTCCTTCAACTCCTTGATGGCGCTGTTGACCATTTCGGAAGTTTTCGGGTGCGTGGGTTTCGCTTTAGGCTTCTTAACGCCGGCGCCGGCTGACGCCTTCGGCTTCTTCGCGGGCGTAGCCGGAGCGGGGGTTTCGGCTGCTACTGCTGTGTCTGCCATTATGTATGATGAGTTTGTTGTAGGTAAACAACGTAACGTACGTACGAGAAAGCACGTAAGTAAAGCTTCAAACAAAAACTTAAACGTAAAATTTTTTTTTTTTTTGATTCTTCCTCGCCTCGTTTGCTCGGGAGGTAGGGAATCCGTCTCGAGGAGGTTCCTCTTTACGGAGGCTGGGCTCCAGGGCACATTGACCCTGGGGAAAGTGCTGCACCCCGGGAGTCTCACCAGAGCGGGCGAGCGGGAACACTCGGCGGCCTTCTCTGGGACTCAACCAGGGGTGTCAGTGTCAAGTCCGGTTGCCATCATGGCTTGTGTGTGTGTGGCGGGCCTCATTGGTCTCTGCCGCTGTCCTCTTCGCCTTCAGAGTCGGTCAGCTGAAGGAGATCTCGAGGGAGCGATCGCCATGTACGTACGTCAGGCGGGCGCGTGTGCAGCGGCGCAATGTTCCAGAGGTGAGGGTGCGGTCCGTTGTCAGCGCGGTCAAACATGACGCGCGACAAACGAACCACGAACTCCCTCACCGTTTCGGTTTTGGTGTCCCGGGCGATGACGTCATTGCGTACGTACCGGCCGGCTCCCGAGATCATCCTCAGGCTGACATTTTGGACGGTCTGCAGTTTCTTCCGACGATAGCGCGCGCAGAGGGAGTACCATGCAGGCGCAGCGTAGGTAAGACGTGTGCGGATGTACGTTTTGTAGATGGCCAGTTTGGTTCGCAGCTGCAACTTGGAGTACAGGACCGGACGGAGCAATGAGCGCGCGGCCTTCGCCTGATTGACGGCGTGGTCCACGTGCGTGCCCATGCTCAACGTCCGATCGATGAAGACACCCAGGTACTTGACCGACTTTTCCCACGCGATGTCTTGTCCTCTCAGTTGCAGTGGAGGTGGCAGCTTGTTCTCACGACCGGTCAGAAGCGCAGCCGTCTTACCCACATTCACGGCGATGCGCCAACTGTCCAGCCAGTCGGGTAGCTTGTCCAGGACCCTCTGGACTCTCCTGGCGGCAATGGTACTCCTCTGCGACGATGCGATGTAGGCGCTATCATCGGCGAAGAGGCACAGCATGACTCCCCTCTCACCTGGCTGAAGATCTTCTTCCTCCAGTGTCGGTATGTCATCTGTGTAAGCGGCATAGAGGGCTGGTGAAAGACAACTTCCTTGCGGAACCCCCGCGGCGATCGGCTTGTGCCCGGAGTCTTCGTTCTCGACGGACACAAAGAATCGACGCTCGGCGAGGAAGGACGCCACGATGCTGACTAGCATAGGCGGCGTCGTCGTCTTCATCAGCTTGTAGATGAGGCCCTCGTGCCAAACCCTGTCGAAGGCCTTCTCCACGTCGAGGAACACTGCGACGGAATGTCTTCCCAGGTTCAACTCAGACGCGAGATGGTGCAGCACTCTCGTTAGCTGGAGCGTGGTGGAGTGTCCTGCCCGGAATCCATACTGCTCGTCCCGGGGTGAAATGTGGGGACGCAGTCTCCGCAGCAGGATGCGCTCGAACAGCTTGGCGATGTGCGGCAGAAGAGTGATCGGGCGGTAACTGGCTGGCAAGCGTCTGTCCTTCCCTGGCTTGTGCAGGACGATCACCTTGCCAGTTTTCCAGGAGGAGGGGAAATGTCCGGTTCTGAGGATGCCGTTGAAGAGCCGGGTTAAGCAGACCAGGGCTCGCGGTGGGAGCTGCTTGACGGCTGCGCTCGGTATTCCGTCGTAACCCGGCGCCTTCTTCGCCTTCAGTCTCCTCGCGGCTTGGACGACTTCCGTTGGGGCTATGAAGTCCTCCCCACCCAACGGAGGAGCCGGGGACCGAAGGAACTCGGACACCTCCCTCTCGACTCGCGCGTGGTGGTCCAGGGTCTTCTGCGTGGCTTCTGCTGGGACAGGGTTTGGCTCGAATTGACCACTCAAGTGGTCAGCTAGGAGCTCTGCCCTCTCTAAGGCTGAGTAACGCCTCTGCCCAGTGTTGTCCAGGAGTGGGCAGACGGTCGCTTTAGCCTGGGTCAGGTGGCGGTTGAGGTTGTACAGATTGGTCTTGTCCTCTTCGCACCGGGCGATAGTGTCGTCCCAGGCGGCGCCTCTCCAGGCATTGACCTCATCTGACAACCTCGCTGTCAGTGCGTTGAGTTCCGTCTTCAACCTGGGGCAGCGAGTGTGCGCCCAGAGCTTGCGAAGTGCACCTTTCTTTCTTCGCAACGCTCGCAGGTTGGACGGCAGTGGGTCTTTCCGGTTTGTTGGTGGGATGACTGCTTCGGCGGCTTTCCTCGCGGCCACAATCGCCTCGGTCACTTCGCTCGCGCAGGCCTCGACGTCATCAGGCGTAGCGAGTGGTCCGACCGTCAGCGACTGCAGCTCATCGCGGTACTTCACCCAGTCAATCCTCGTCCTTGGTGGTCTTGATGGTGTGCAGGTTGCCGTCGCGCCCAAGGTGATGAGGAGGGGCTGGTGCTGTGTGTCCAGGTCATACAAGACCTCCACAGCAACGGGTACGTCGATCCTCTTGTACGCGACGACATCCAGCACGTCGGCACGCATGTTGGGGTTTGTGGGGATGTTTGTCGGAGTATCTGGGCCGATGATGGTGAAGCCCAGTGCCTCCGACTTCTCCAGCAGCTTCTTCCCTTCCGGCCGGATATGCGTGGACCCCCACGCCACGTGCTTGGCGTTGAGGTCGGCGGCCAGAAGCGTCGGAGTGTCGCCGCTGAAGATACTCCCGAAGTCCGTTAGGTCGATGGGGTTTTTCGGAGGTCGGTAGCCGGCTAGGATCCTGGTTTCCCTGCCGGCCACCAACATGCGCACCCCAATGGTCCTCGTCTGAACAAACGGTGCAATATCCAGCTCGTCGTGGACCACGTCCCGCCGCACGAGGCAAGCCGTCCCCCTAAACGGCTTGCCTGCCGGTGATATTTCGTCGCGGCGGTAGACGTGGTAGCCGGACACCCTCAGGTCCAGGCGAGGAGACAACATCGTTTCGCCCAGGAGGATGATGTGCACATCCTGCGACTGGGCGAGTAAAAGGAGTTCCGCGGCGCGCCTCGTCTTGCCAGCTGCCGTCGCCAGGCCGCCTCCCGCGTTCCAGTAGAGGACGCGGAGGCTAGCCATAGCGAACGTTTAGCTTGGCCAGTTCGCGCACCGCGTACTCTTGGAGATCTTCTCCGGTCGCGATGGTAGCCAGGAGACCCACCCAGGACCCCATCAGTTCTCCGATGGTGTCCTCATGGTGGATCCTGGCCATCAGTCCCCTCACCAGGCGAGGGACCGATGTGGAGAGCGGAGCCTCTCCCCTGGGATGACGTATCCCGGGGGGGCTCCGCTGGTGCTGTGTGTCTGCCCGGGGAGCCTCGCTCGACCCGGGGGAGTTTTGCCCCTCGCTGTGCGCCTGCACTGTAGTGGCTAGGCGCTGGGCAAGGGGTCGCCGAACCTCACCGGCCCCGGCAGCCATCGTCGGCTTGACCGGTACAAAGCCGCTGCGGCGAGGTCGAGTCAGCTGCTCGGAGTCGGCCGGCAGCAGGGGTGCACCGGTGTTCCCTTTCCTTGGCGCAGGCACCGGCATGGCTCCATAGTCCTGGGCCACCGGTTTCTGCGACGCTAATACCGGTGTTGCCGGCAGCGGCGAGTCAACACGCACCGCCGGCGCAATCCGGCTACGCCCCCTGCCTCGCCTGCGCCTCTGGCGCTGGGGCAGGGGCGCAGCTTGGTATGCAGGTGGGGACGGCTGGGGACTATACTGGGTCCCCGCCGTGCGCTGCTGTGTCACTGCTGCTGCCCGGTGTTCACCCACCGGGTGACGTAGTAAGGCGGTAGGTGGGGCTCGTGGTGCAGGCAGGGGGGTGGGCGGAGCGGTTGCTCTGCCTCGTCTCCCCCTGCCCCGTCGTCTGCGGCGTTTGCCACCCTCGCCTGCCGGCATGTTTGCCGGCGGTCGCAGGGTGGTTGGAGTGGAGCGCCCCGGCGGCGCATCGCGCCTGCCTGGGCGGGGAGCTGGAGAAGGTGGCCTAACGGCCACCGGCTGGAGTGGCCGGGAGGCGGGCGCGCGTCTGTCCCCGGGTATGGGGATCGCGCGCTTCCGTGCCTCCCGGCGAAACACGGCGCAGGTCCGGCTGTTGGCCGCGTGCGGCCCCTGGCAGTTGGCGCATGACAGGGGCGCCTCCGCAGTCATAGGGCACTCGCTGCCAAAGTGCGGCCCCCCGCACTTTACGCAGCGCTGGGGGCGGTGGCAGTTAGCCGACGAGTGGCCAAACTGCTGGCAGCGGTGGCATTGCGGCACCGTTGCCCTGCCCCTCCAGGCTTCAATAGTGACCCGAGGCATGTTGAGCAGCTCTCGGGTGCTGTAGAGCCGCTCCAGGTCACTTCTGGACATATGGTCCAGCTGCACATGGACTACCGCCTTGGTAGCCCCGGGTCTTGTGGGGAGGGCCCTTGCGAACCTGGCCGGGAAGCCCAGGTCCTTTAAGGCCCCCACGATGAGGTCGGTGCTGGTGCCCGCTGGCAGGCCCCACAGCGCCACCTTGAGCGGCCGCTCACTCTCGAGTGAGTAACAATACCAGCTTAAAGCTGGCGTCGTCTCCTCCAACTCGACGAGGTACCGCTGGGTGACGCGGAACTCCTCAGCGGTTTGCGGCCGGAAGCGGATGCCCTTGTCTAGGGGGCGCGCGCTAGGCACATGGCCCAGCCTGCGGCGCAGCTCCCCTAGATGCCGCGGCCAGTCGGGGAGGCACTCGACAATTATCGGAGGATACTTGCCGAGTCCTCCTGCAGCAGTGGTGGTGGCCGCGGTGGTGGTGCTGGTGGTGGTGGTGGTGGCGGCGGCGGTGGTGCGCGCCGCCTCCGTCGGCCTCGGCGCAGCAGGCGCTCTGAGCGCCGCCGCGTACGATGTCGACGGCGTCGGCGATGCACGGAGGGCTGGTGGAGCCGGCGTGGTCGGTGCTGGCAGCTGGACCGCCGCAGGCAGCTCCGGCAAGGCGGCCGCGGCAGTGACCCGTGCATCCGGGCTCGAAGCCAGCTTTACTGCCGAAGCCGGCCGAGCCCGCTCGATTTGCTGAGCTGGCGATGATGGTGGTGGTGTTGCCTTCCCGAGCCCGAGGTAGGAGGTCTCGTCATGCCTCCCCAGCTCCATGCTTACATGCACGGGCGGGGCGGGCGAGACCGTCGGGGTCGAAGCAGCTCGTTCGGCCGGGGCGGCCGGCGGCGAGCGCCGGGGCGCCGGCACCGGGCGGGCTGGCAGGGTCGGCTCGGTTAGCCGCTCCGTGGGTGGAGTCGGCGCTGTAGGTGCGGTCGGTCGGGCCAACCGGTCGACCGCGTCCGGGGAGGTCGGCGCGCCCGGCACCACCCGGCGTGACACCGGTGTCGGCGGAGATCGCACCGGTGTAACCCGGATCGGCGGCGGGACACGTCGGGCTCTCCAGTCAGACACAGGAGTGTCCGGCAAGGGCACTGACCTCGGGCTGCTGCCCTCCGACGACTGCAGCGGTGATATGAACGGCGGCGGCGCGCTCACCCGCGGGGGCGGGGAGGGCGCTCGCTGAGCACGCTGCGGGGCCCGCGCGCGCGGTGCGCGCTGCGGGAGCGGTATGCGGGTTGTAGCTGCCTCTCGACCGGTTATACGCACTATCGGCCGAGGGGCGGACGTCGCGGTCTTAGGCCGCTTTTCTTCATTTTGAGGTGACTTGGACTCGTCCAAGTCACGTGTTTTCTCCGCGCGCTTTCGTCGCGGCGCTGGGTTGGATGCTGGCTGGCGCGCCGCACCAACATCGTCGGACTTAGCGCGCGGGGCGCGGCGTAGCCCGAGCGCGGCGGCCGGTACGATTACCGAAGCGCTCGGGTTGAATAAATCGCGGCACACGACGACATCGCTGTCGTGGGGGAGCTCGCGACGGGCGGGAGGGGGTGAGGGGGAGGACGTGGATGATGAGCTTGAAGAGCTCATCATAGGAAATTTAAATTGGGGGAAGGCTGGGTTTGTACTTTCCCAGAGGTTCAGCTAACCTTTGCGGCGATGCAGGGCAAGCCGGGTGAGATCACCGGCGTACCGGTGAAGGCCCAGCTCAGCCCGATCAGCTCAACAAAGGTCAGCCTAGCTCCGGTAGGTACGCACCGGACGGGGGACACACGGGGCGGATCCCTGCACTGCCGTTTGAAAGCAAACGGCTAGGCAAAAGACCTAAGCCGTGTCTTCGCGCTTACCAGAATGGCAAGGCGCGGATAAATAAAGCACACTGTACTTACGGTTTGTAAATGCACTCAATCCGATCACTTTACGCGCGCGCGGCCGTTCCTCGACGCTCTGTAGCGGAGGGCAGGCGCGCACGGGGGGGTGAGCGGTGCGCGGCGGGGGTACTGGTCGGTGCGCGACTCGCGGCGGCGGAGCGAGTTACCGGAACAATACCGGCGGCTCGAAACGTCACGGGAGCGCGGCGCGACACAGTTGTAGTTCCAGTTGGCGAGTAGACGCGGCGGCGATGACTCAGCACGCACACTAATACTGCACACAACGGAAACAAAACGTAAAATTTTCAAGGAAAATTTGGTACCTGTTCTGAACTTTACCGTAAAGACGTCACCGCAGCCGATATACGATTTCTCGTAGCAACACTCGTGACTTTTCACTAACACCGCTCTGATTAAATAGCACTTTTTTAATATTTCAATACTGAATGATTCACTTTAATTATTTGATATGAAACATTTTGAACCCGACCGCGATCTGAGTAAACTTTTGACCGCGTCACGTGTACCGTTCACGTTATACAAATGATTAATCGAGCCGCTCGTGGCGCGCGCAAGCTCGGCTCGAGTTTAAAATTGAATTTTCTCTATAAAATCAAAATTTTCTACACATTTCACGCGATAGATAAACGACAAAGATATCGTTTTCAATATATACATAATAAGTCGTGTAAATTTTCACGTATTTATGTTAAAAATCGTCCGATATTTTGATGCTCGTAAAACAGCTCGCCCAGTTTCCGCAGAATCGTACAGAAGCGATCGTATTCGGCCTGAAAGTATCATATTGTAATTTGTTTTATAAATGAAACACTAATCAATGTTATTAATTCACTTATTTAACATAATTCAATATACAATAGTGTTACTTGCTACTAACTAACCGGGTTGGTTTGAACACACAGCTCCGCGAGTGAGACGCAGTTTCATTCGCATACTACAATATATAATAATTTATAATGGCTCGTAACTACGCAGTCTAGCAGATATATAATGTACATGCTTACTGAACCAAAATGAGTAATTATCAAACAAACAAAAAAAAAAAAAAAAAAAACAAACATAAATAAGTACTTAATAATAATAATGTATGTACCTAACTCTAAGTACTAATCGTGTGCACATTGAATAGTAGATATATCTACTTAGATAGGTACTTCTTAACTAACTTCGTAGAAATTACATTTTTTTTTTGTTTTTCATTTACTGGCTACAAATTTGTTAGCTGTTAACTATGTATGTAACATTATATGTAAAATAAAATAATTTCGTGATATAAGTAATATTTAAAATAAACTTGCACGATGGAGTAGAGAGCAAGTTACACTTACAAAGATATGTAGCGCACCTACATAGGTAATATAATATTATTATGATATAATACATAGGTACCTAGTCAGTTTATTTTATAACAACCTATTAACCTTACAGTTTTATTACATAGGTTTTCTCTATATATAATTTACTGATACGAAAATTTTTTTTGAATGAATATTTGTTAAAATTATTATGAATGCTTGGTGCCGATTGTTGATTCATGTGTATTTGTAATATAACTTATATGTGATGTGTGTTATATTAATTCATCGATGTGAAACCAAAATTAATAGTAATAGAACAACATGCGGCCCTGAAAAGGGCCTTTTTGTTTATGTATATGCACGTGTAGCGCGCGCATACACAGACGGACCGACGACGGCTTAACCTCCGAAACCGTACAGGGTGCGTCCCTGACGTTTCAGGGCGTACACCACGTCCATGGCGGTGACGGTTTTCCTCTTGGCGTGCTCGGTGTAGGTGACGGCGTCGCGGATCACGTTCTCGAGGAACACCTTGAGCACACCGCGAGTCTCCTCGTAGATAAGACCGGAGATACGCTTCACGCCGCCTCTGCGCGCCAGACGACGGATGGCGGGCTTCGTGATACCCTGGATGTTATCGCGGAGCACTTTCCTGTGACGCTTGGCGCCACCTTTCCCCAGACCTTTTCCTCCTTTACCGCGACCGGTCATCTTGAAAGTATAGAGTTTTCTTGATTTTTAATAAACGACGGCGACGTACTGCCACACAAGCACACACACACGATGCGGCGAACGACTGTGACACCGCATCGATTTTTTTTTTTTTTTTTTTTTTGATAATGACTATGCTGTTGGCCTGATGGGCCTCTACAGCGACACCGGACAAGTGGCTGGGCGCTGATGGCGCCGGGCCAGAGTTTGTTGTTATGGGTGACTTGCTCCAAGGGCACCTCTAGAGGTACGAACCTCGGCTTGGACCGTCACCAGAGTAGGGGGAGACCGGGTTGCCCTGTTAGTCCCAGAAGGGGAGCAAACTAAGGCCCTAATGTTTGTTAAACTGATTGATTATTTGGAGAGAATCGATTTGACCTGAGGGGTCGGCCACCACGCCGGCGGGGGCGGAATCGGGGACGTGTCGTTGCACTACTAAGCTGGCGTTGGTACCCGGGACCAATGCCGAAGACGGGGTGCGTGTTACCGCCGGAATTGTTGTGAGAAGGGGAGGAGCCTAGAGCAGCCGAGATAACGGCTGCTATTGGGTCGTCCGGATCGACCAAAGCGTGCTTTGGGCGTCTACGAAGGAGCTCACGGCCCGGAGTTGGGTCCGTGGAATAGTCGGAGGCTTGGACTACGAGAGGGTTTGGGTGATGGGGGGCGGCGTCAAAGTAACGACGAGAGGCGTGTTTCATCCACTGTGGGATGGAGGGAAGTTGTAGGTCGCAATGTAGGTCAGCGTTGCGCATGAACCACTCTGCGCCTGTTGCTTGACGAATGAAACGATTTTGGAGTTTTTGAAGAGGCTCTAGAACATAGCTAGGCCTGTGGGCGAATACAACAGAGGAGTACGTGAGGACAGGGCGGATGCAAGTTTTGTAGATTGTCACCTTATTTCTAAGGGACAATTTACTCCTAGCGCAAATCATTGGATACAAACGACCCAGGAAGAAAGCCGCTCTGTTGCGGACTATCGAGATATGTTTCGAAAATGACAGTTGACTATCAAGAGTGACACCTAGATACTTGGTCGTTTTGACCCAAGGGACGGTCGTACCGTTTAGGCGGATTGAAGTTGGTGGCTCAAAACGGTGGGCAATCGTAGAAAAGCGCATGGCTGCGCTTTTTTCCGGATTCACCGTTATTCCCCACAACTTGAACCAGTCGCCTAGCTGGTTGAGAGCCTTTTGAAGCCGCGGGATGGTGAGGTTACGTTTCCAGCCTCTAGAGTAGAGGGCGGTATCGTCAGCAAAAAGGGCGATCTCTACATGTGGAGAGCGAGGGATGTCACTAGTGAACAAAGTGAAGAGAACGGGAGCGAGCACCGAGCCCTGGGGGACGCCGGCTTGTATTCTCCTAGGAGAAGAGAGGTCACCTTCTACCTTGTAGCGAAAACTGCGAGCCCTGAGATAGTCAGAGATTATTAATACGAGACGGTCTGGGAAGCGGAGTTGATACAATTTGTATAGCAGTCCGTTGTGCCAGACTTTATCAAAAGCTTTTGCGACGTCTAGGAAGACCGCGTAGGTCGCCTGGGAGCTCCGGAGGGGCTTATTGTTGAAGCCTTCGAGTATGTACTCCGTGATGCGGTGTACTTGTTGAGGGCAGGAGTGCCTAGCTCGGAAACCAAACTGTTCGTTAGGGAGGAGATTGTTGGCGTGTACGTGGGACCATATGCGACTCAGGAGGAGACGTTCGTAGACTTTACCGAGAGTGCTGAGGAGACTGATAGGTCGATAGCTAGAGGGCTCGGACGCCTTCTTGCCTGGCTTGTGGATTCCGATGACATTGGCGCATTTCCAAGCGTCAGGGAACATGCAGTTTTTCAGGGCTGCATTGAAAATACTAACTAAGAGATGTATTAAGGGAGGAGAGAAGTGCTTGAGCACTGTGTTATTTATGCCATCAGCGCCCGGCGCTTTACGAGCACGGAGCTTTTTAATGACTAAGACCACTTCAGAGGTGGAGATAGGCTTCAGGGGAGGGTCAGAAGGGGGAGTGCAAGATTTGAGTTCAATCTGCCTATCAACCTTTTCGAGGTGTTTTGGATCAATAAGTCCAAACGAAGGAGAACATTGTGATTCGAGGCTGTCGGCGAGACACTCTGCCTTTTCCTCGTCCGTGAAAGCGGGCTGGCGGTTGGGACGGTTAAGCGGTGGTAACGAAGTGACCGTGCCATCTGATTTTAGGGAACGTGCTAACTTCCAAAAGGCTTGGTGGGTTGGATCAATTGTCGAGAGAAGGTCCTCCCACTTCTGATTACGGAGTTCACTCATACGGCGTTTTACGGCACGCTCGTAGTACCGCAGAGTGGCTCTGTTATCTTCGGTGCGATTCCAATCGAAAGCCCTCATGGCCGCGTTCTTGGCTCTCAGTAGCTCTCTCGCGTCCTCTGGGAGGGCCCAGCGTTGGAGATCCTCCGCTGGGATTCTCTTAGAGGATTTGCCTATGGCGTTTGTGAGGTGGCTAGTGAGAGCGTCGATCGAACGATTAACATCGTCAACAGTTATAATGTCATCGGGTAGACTGTCAAGTTGTGGAGTGTTTATGGACTTTAGAGTCTCCTCTAGTGTCCGCCAATCCACTACTTGTCTTGTCTGCGTGATGCGTTGTGAAGGCTCGGGCCCTAAGCGCATAACTACAGGTCTATGATCGGATGACAATTCGTGGAACACTTCTATGGAACGCAACTGTAAGGTTACGTTTCTTAAAAGTGCCATGTCAAGTACGTCGGGTCTGTGTTCCAAGAATGTTGGAAAATGTGTGGGAGCACTGGGAGGGATGACCTCGAAGCCTAGTGATTCCGAGAGAGAATAGAGACGGTGGCCATGTACTTTGGTGTCATTACAACCCCAAAGAACATGTTTGCTATTGAAATCTCCTGCCAAGATGACCGAGTTGTCTAGCGAGAAAAGAGCCTCAAAATCCGAGTCTAATAATTTCCTATTACCAGAGAGGTAGCAAGAAGCAATGGTGATTGGCGGATGGCCAGTGAGAGCTAGGCGGCAACACGACGCTTCGAGTTGTTCGAGAGGCGGGGTGTCTATTGGGACGCAATGCAGGGAGTTTCTGTAATAGATGAGAGTGCCGCCTCCATTAGAAGAGGTCCTATCATTGCGCACTAGCCGGTAGTTAGCGATATTAGGATCGCGCTTACCCGGCTTTAGGAAAGTCTCCTGAATGAGAAAAATATCAACTTGATGAGCTGATAGAAAGTTAGCGATAGCAGGACGCTGATCGCCTCGGGAGTCAGAATTGAGACAGTTCGCGTTGAAAAACGCTAACGTGAACGCGTGGGGTCTAGTTCGTTTAGATGTACTATCCATAGTAGTGCCTAAAGGGGAGTGGATTGGATACTTCTTATGGCGCGGAAGACGTCAGGGTATTCAGCCATTAGACGGAGCACCGCGAGTTGGTCGTGAGACACCTCCTCGATCTTGAGCGCAATCTCATTAACTCGATCGATGTCCACGATGTTTGCTAGGTGGAAGACGAGGTTAAGGCCGCTCTGGGAAGGGCCGAGAGAGGCAGGCTTTGCCGGAGGCATCGCTTTGGGCTTTGCCAAAGGCATCGCCTTGGGCTTTGCCGAAGGCATCGCTTGAGGCAACAGAGATTTGGTTTGGCTGGGGGCCGAGCTAGCTGGTTGGACTGAAGCGGCACGTGCATGCCATGCGTTGACGGCGGGCGGCGGGGCCGGGACAAACTTGGGTGCGGGCGGGGCCGAGGTAGATGGGGTGAAGGTTACACCCTTTTGGGAGGCTTTCGGTTTGCGAGAGCCAGTGGTGGGCTTAGCGAGCGCGGACCTGCGAGTCTTTGGGGCCTTGGGACAGCCACGGTAGTTGGCGGTGTGTCCCACGGTCCCGCAGAGCACGCAAGAAGGAGGGGTCGGGTCGTCCTTTTTGCGGGAGCATTCCGAGGTATTGTGCTCACCGGCACATTTGACGCAACGGGGTTTGGCGAAGCAAAAACGGGCCGCATGACCATAAAACTGGCAACGATGGCACTGGGACGGAGCACCTTTGCGGTGGGGGGTTTCAACCGAAATCCCCGAGAGGTTGCACACTGACTTTAAATTGAAGATGTCCTTGGCCTCCTGAGACTTCGTGAGAACCACGAGGATGAGATCGAAGGGAGTGCGGACACCGCATCGAGCGACTTACGCTTATATTTATATGAAATCGTCATGTGAGAGACGTACTGTTCATAGTTAGAGCGAGAAAGGTATAAGCATTATTCCCCGCATACCCCTCGAGGGGGGGCCCGGTTGGCTCACGAAACGACGCAATATTATTAATATTATTTTATGTAAATTAAAATAAAATCTTCAATAATATATATGAGCTTTATGTATATAATTTGTGTTATATCAAATTAACAAAAAAAAAAAAAAAACTAAATAATATAGGTAATATAATATATCAATGCTCATATAGAAAATCACGAGAATGTGCTCGTTGCTATATATTATGATGATATTCCATGAAAAATATCTATTCTATATCTACATATGTAGTTGAATTATTTTAGTAATATATTTATTAAGTATAGGTATTAGGTATGCCAACTAACTATATTCAGCGAGCTGTGAGTTCAGTAGTGCATGCGTATGTGAATCAAGTAGTATTTAATTAACCTCTATGAATGAATAGGTGCGTTACTACCTACGTTACTAACAAATTGTAAAGTAATAATAATAATAATATTATTATTATGTGTATCGTACAGTAACCATTTAAATTGTTGCGACTTCGATTGTGAAAGATTCAGTAAGTATATGAAACTATTTCTCGCATGAGTGCATGAAACTTGTGTGGCCCTGAAAAGGGCCGTTTTGTTTGTAATATAGCGCAGCATAGCTTGCAGAGAAGCAACGCGGCCAGATCTCGAGAAGAGATCTAGGCGCGCTCGCCGCGGATTCTGCGCGCCAGCTGAATATCCTTGGGCATGATGGTGACGCGCTTGGCGTGGATGGCGCACAGGTTGGTGTCTTCGAACAGGCCGACGAGGTAAGCCTCGCTGGCCTCCTGCAGGGCCATCACGGCGGAGCTCTGGAAGCGGAGATCGGTCTTGAAGTCTTGAGCAATTTCACGCACCAGACGCTGGAACGGCAACTTGCGGATCAGCAGTTCCGTGCTCTTCTGGTAACGACGGATCTCACGCAGAGCAACAGTTCCGGGCCTGTAACGATGGGGCTTCTTCACTCCTCCGGTGGCGGGTGCGCTCTTGCGCGCAGCCTTGGTGGCGAGCTGTTTACGGGGCGCCTTACCACCGGTGGATTTACGAGCGGTCTGCTTGGTACGGGCCATTTTGATTTGATAACGTAAATAAAGTAAGCGAACGGATGCGGGCGACACGACCGAACGACGACACGCGAATGTTTAAAAAATCCCCTTACGACCCACGTATATATTTATACTAAAACTCACGAGCGTCTTTGTATCGCCATCTCGCTCACGCGTTCTCAGTCTGTCACATTCCCTCTTTGCCTGACGCGCCGCGCCTCCAGCCGGCCGGTCATGCACATTTTTCATTTTCATAATAGTATTAACTACATACAGCAAAATTTGGAGCTAAAAATATTTAACTCTAGATCATTAACGACGACGCGAATTTTCAGCTAATCTCTATTCGACCCGTTGCACTTGCTAGATCCACAGTATAGGGGTAAGTGTATATTATATATAATTAATTATTAACGATAGATATACTGACGACAGAGATATATTATTTTTTTAAATCAATATTTAAATTTAAATACATACACAACATAGCAATAGGTAGGTACAATTAAATTAAAATGTTCAAATAAAACCTCTTTACAAATATAATTAAATTGTCGTTGAATCTAACGAAATTCTATCTAGGTAGGTATCTTACCGAGCTAACTACGTTAATGTATAATAAATAGTATTGGCACTAAGTATGTTCTCAATCGGTATGTACTTACTATATGGATTTTTGGTATGTAGGTATATAGATAATATAGTAGAAAACATAAGTTTAGATTCTCATATTATAACGAATAAAAAATTTTGTAGTTAAATCTTTTTTTTTTTTTTTTTAAAGACTTTTATGTAAATTCTACTAAATGTATGTATGTAATGGTAATATGACTTTTACGTGATCCGTTCATTCGAATGAAACCATTTCACACATATTGTGTATATGTGTGTGCGTATATAGAATAATTTTGTGGCCCTGAAAAGGGCCGTTTGTTGTGCGTTGAACGCTACACGTTCGGCGCTATGTTCACTTGGAGCTGGTGTACTTGGTGACGGCCTTTGTGCCCTCGCTGACAGCGTGCTTGGCCAGCTCGCCGGGCAGCAGGAGCCTCACGGAGGTCTGCACCTCCCTCGATGTGATGGTGGAACGCTTGTTGTAATGGGCGAGGCGTGAAGCTTCGGCGGCGATGCGTTCGAAGATGTCGTTCACGAACGAGTTCATGATCGACATGGCCTTGCTGGAGATACCGGTGTCCGGGTGGACCTGCTTGAGCACCTTGTAGATGTAGATGGCGTAACTCTCCTTCCTCTTGTGCTTCTTCTTCCTTTTGTCGGTCTTGGAGATGTTCTTTTGAGCCTTGCCAGATTTTTTGGCGGCCTTACCGCTGGTCTTGGGCGGCATGATAGACTGTTGAAGAATTCAAAGTAAGATATATTACAGACAGGCGTACCGTACGACTGTCGGTTGGCTTCTGATAAATGGGAACGACCGCGATTCTGTTTTATTCCGATCGGGTATAGCAGTACGCTACGGTTTGCGCCAGCGTCTCTATCTAAAATACACCAATGGCAGGGCGCGCGAGCAATAGCGCTCTGACCTTAGACCCGCCCCTTTGGCGGGGCAGCGGGGGACGGGGGGGAATTAAAATATCTCTCTCGCGCCAAGCAACTCACTTTTCAGAACCATTTATTTTACAGACTAGGCATGCTCCATATGTTTTTTTTATGTTGTTACATTACTTTTGTTTTAAAATACAATAATTACAGCCTATAAGATTTTTTGATCTCTCTCATAGGTAGTAAAAATAAATATTATTTTAATAAAAAACTAATGAAAAGTCTGCTGTTAATAGATGACAAAATTAAATATTTAGTGTACTTCCAATGTGATCCTAAATCCAAATTAAGACAAGTAAAGGAAAAATCAACTAAGATCAATTAACCAAGCTTAATTAACTAAGATCAATTAACTAAGATTAATTAAGATTAACGTTACCTATCACAATTCGGAAATTATTAACTCTACACGTGTTTCGCCTAAACACACAAGGCATCATCAGGAGATGCTGAATCTTCGAACGACAAGTCGAGAGTAAGTCTGCTGTTACTGCGGTTTAGGCTCGGTTGGGCAGTGTTGAAAGAAGAAAGTTTTAATGCCGCGTTTAATAAATAGTTAACAAACTGGCTAAAGATAATGCATTATACTTACTTATACTGGTCATACGGTCAAAGGAAGTGCAATTCAATTATTGTTCTCGATAATGACTTTAACCAGTGTGAAACAATTCGTCAATGTGAAACTTTTCAATTTGTCGTGCCGTAATAGCACATAAATTATTTAGTTAGATGTATATTGTGGCCCTGAAAAGGGCCGTTTGTATGGTGTATCGCTATATCATATATTAATAATGACAGCGATAGCGATGTGCGGGGAGAGCTTCTTATGCTTTCTTCTCGGTCTTCTTTGGCAGCAGAACCGCTTGGATGTTCGGCAACACACCACCCTGTGCGATGGTGACACCGGACAGGAGCTTGTTCAACTCCTCGTCGTTTCTGATCGCCAGTTGCAAGTGACGAGGAATGATCCTGGTCTTCTTGTTGTCCCTCGCGGCGTTGCCGGCCAACTCCAACACTTCGGCGGCCAGGTATTCCATCACGGCGGCGAGGTACACGGGAGCACCGGCGCCGACGCGCTCTGCATAATTACCATTACGCAGGAGACGATGGATACGACCCACGGGAAACTGAAGTCCGGCACGGTTGGAACGGGACTTTGCCTTTCCCTTGACTTTGCCGCCTTTACCACGTCCGGACATTGTTATAAGATTGTTTGATTGAAGCGAGATAAATCAAAACGTACGATGCGTACGTGTATACCGTATGACGATCGAGCGCAAACAGTGCGCCGAGCCGAGCCGAATTTCTTTATATATACAAAAGGGATGGTCGCTCGGTTCGCGAGTGCGATAGCGCGCGAACGATGCATTACGGCGGGCCAATGAAATGCGTCAAAATCATGAGTCAATGAGCTTTGTTTCCTCGTGGATTATGAATTTTTAGCTATTTGTTAAAAACATAATAATTAAGTAAGTATGTATGTAAATGTAAAACGAAATGTACATTATTTATATTCAAATACGTTTAACTACAATTTAAATCTTATAAGTACTTGATTTATTAAAATATTGGTACTAAGTAATTATAATTATAGGTATACTACTACTATAAGTAAGTAAGTATGTTCATTGTTAATTTTAAGAAGTTCCAAGTAGGCATAAGGCAGTCGGCAGTCGGTGAAGAGAGAGAAGAGAAGAGATAAATAAATAATAATGTAGAATTGATATGTATTGCGATGTGAATGAATATTATAGGGTTATATCTCGTATATAATACATATGTAGCTGGTGGTGGTGCGTGCGGGGTATATAGTTTGTTGTGTATATATTAATTAATTAATAGTAAGTAATATTGATTTGACTGTTTGGTTGTTTTCCGGTTGTGTGTGTGCGACTTTCGTGTGTGTAGTAATTTTATAGTGTCATCGATGGTGAAACAAATTATTTAATTTTTTTTGAAACGTATGTTAGCCCTGAAAAGGGCTTTTTGTTGCGAGGTGGGGGGGTGTGCGATGACGCGCGCGCGCGCCCCACGCAAGCTGACTGACCGGACGCGCCAGACGACACTGGTCACTCACTTCTTGGAGGCGGATGTCTTCTTGGCGGCGGTGGCCTTCTTGGTCGGCGTAGCGGCGGCCCTCTTCGGTTTGGGAGCTTTCGGCTTCTTAGTAGGAGGCTTGGTGGTCTTTTTCGCCTTGGGGGCGGCGGCGGCGGCCTTGCCCTTGGCGGGCGCGGCGGCTTTCTTCGCGGCGGGCTTCTTCTTGGCGGCGGCGGCTTTCTTGTCTTTAGTCGCGGCGCTAGGCTTCGATTTGGCCGGCGAGGCGGAAGCGGCGGCGGCGGCGGCGGCCTTCCTGCCCCTGCCGGAGGCGGGCGCGGCCGCGGCGGCCTTCTTCGACTTGGCGGCGGCGGTCTCCTTTTTCTCGGCGGATTTTTTCTTTTCGCCGCCGGCGGGCTTCTTGGCGCCTGAAGATTTCGACTCGAGCTTGAAACTGCCCGACGCGCCCTTGCCCTTGGTCTGGATCAGCGTGCCGGATTCGACGGCGCTCTTCAGATATTTTCTGATGAACGGCGCCAGCTTCTCCGCGTCCACCTTGTACTGGGCGGCGATGTATTTCTTGATCGCCTTCAGCGACGACCCGCTGCGCTCCTTCAACTCCTTGATGGCGCTGTTGACCATTTCGGAAGTTTTCGGGTGCGTGGGTTTCGCTTTAGGCTTCTTAACGCCGGCGCCGGCTGACGCCTTCGGCTTCTTCGCGGGCGTAGCCGGAGCGGGGGTTTCGGCTGCTACTGCTGTGTCTGCCATTATGTATGATGAGTTTGTTGTAGGTAAACAACGTAACGTACGTACGAGAAAGCACGTAAGTAAAGCTTCAAACAAAAACTTAAACGTAAAATAAGTTAAGTTTAGGCTCTTCCTCGCCTCATGTGTGGGAGGTAGGGAGCCCGTCTCGAGGGGGTCCTCATTACGGGGGCTGGACTCCAGAGCTCATCGGCCCTGGGGAATGTGCTGTGCACCCCGGGAGTCTCGCCAGAGCGGGCGAGCGGGATCGCTCGGCGGCCCTCTCCGGGACTCGACCAGGGTGCCAGGAAGGAAGGAGGCGCTCCGTGCGGCGCCCGTGCCGGCTGCCATGGCCTGGCCGCCTCTAACGTACCATGGGGACGCGAGGCTAGCCAAGGCGGGCGCTCAGCTCGGCCAATTCTCGCACCGCGGAGCTCTGGAGGCTTTCCCCGGCCGCGATGGAGGTCAGCAGTCGCACCCAGGACCCCATCAGCTTCCCGACGGCGTCGTCCCGGGCGATCCTGGCTCTGAGCCCCTCAGAGATGAGAGGGCTCGGTGTGGAGGGCGGAGCCTCTCCCCTGGGTAAGCATAACCCGGGGGGGCTCCGCTGGCGCTCTGCGGTAGCCCGGGGAGCCTCGCTCGACCCAGGGCTGTGGTGCTGCTGCGGTATTGTGCTGGCCTTCCTGGGTGAAGGCACCGGTGCCTGCGACGCCAACAATGGCGTTTCCAGTTGCGGGGAGACGGCCCGCGAGGAGTCCATGCGCTCAGCCGGCGCGGGCTCGCGAGCCGTGTCGCGTTGGTCGGCAGCTATCGTTGGAGGCGGGGATGGCTGCGGGCTGTACTGCGTCCCCGTGTGTTGTCGCCGCCCTACTGGGCCCCGTAGGGCGGGCAGGGCGGCGGAGTGAGCAGGCAGGGCGGCGGAGTGAGCGGTTGCTCTTCCTCGCCTCCCCCTGCCCCGTCGTCGGCGGCGTTTGCCACCCTCTCCTGCCGGCGGGTTTGCCGGCGGCCGCAGGGTGGCTGGTGCTGGCGGTGGTGGGGCCTGGTCGGCTCGTCGGACGGGCGGCGAGCGGGGCGCCGGTATCGGTACCGGCTGGAGTGGTCGGGAGGCGGGCGCGCGTCTGTCCCCGGGTATGGGGATCGCGCGCTTCCGTGCCTCCCGGCGATAAATGGCGCAGGTACGGCTGTTGGCCGCGTGCGGCCCCTGGCAGTTTGCGCATGACAGGGGCGCCTCCGCGGCCCTTGGGCACTCGCTGCCAAAGTGCGGTCCGCCGCACTTGACGCAGCGCTGTGGGCGGTGGCAGTTGGTGGATGAGTGCCCGAAGTGCTGGCACCGGTGGCACTGGGGCACGGTCGTCTTGCCCCGCCAAGCTTCGATGCTGACCCGAGGCATGTTCAGCAGCTCTCGCGTGCCGTAGAGCCGCTCCAGGTCGCTCTTGCCCATGCGATCCAGCTGAACATGGACAACAGCTTTGGTTGCCCCGGGTCTCGTGGGGAGGGCCCTCGCGAACCTGGCTGGGAAGCCCAGGTCCTTCAGAGCCCCCACAATGAGGTCGCAATCGGTGCCCGCTGGTAGGCCCCACAGCGCGACCTTGAGTGGCCGTTCATTTTCGAGCGAGAAGCAGTACCAGCTTAAGGCTGGCGTCGTCTTCTCGAGCTCGAACAAGTAGCGTTGAGTGAGCCGGAACTCCTCTATTGTTTTGGGCCGGATACAAATTCCCTTGCCTAGGGGGCGCGCGCTAGGCATATGGCCCAGCCTGCGGCGCAGCTCCCCTAGGTGACGCGGCCAGTCAGGGAGACACTCGACAATGATGGGGGGGTACTTGCCGAGTGTCCCTGCAGTAGTGGTGGCGGCGGTGGTGGCGGCGGCGGTGGTAGTGGGCGCCGCTTGCGTCGGTCTCGGCGCAGCAGGCGCTCTGAGCGCCGCCGCGTAAGACGTCGACGGCGTCGGCGATGTTGGCGGGACTGGTGAGTCCGCTGCGGTCGGAGTCGGTGGTCTGGCCGCCGCTGGCTGCGCCGGCAAGGCGGCCGCGACGTCGGTCATCTCCTCGATGCTCGAAACCGGCCTTACTGGGGAGGCCGACCGAGCCCGCTGGATCGGTTGGGCTGGCGATGGCGATGCTGACCTCCCGAGCCCGAGGTAGGAGGTCTCGTCGTGCCTCTCCATCTCCATGCTGATGTGCACGGGCGGGGCGGGCGAGACCGTCGGGGTCGAGGCAGCTGGTTCGGTGAGAGCGGCCGGCGGCGAGCGCCGGGGCGCCGGCACCGGTGGGGTCGGCCGGGCCGGTCGGGCCAGCCACTCGAATGCGTCCGGGGAGGTCGGAGTGTCCGGAACGCTTGACGCCGGCGGCCGCGGAGCTTGCACCGGCGGAGCGCGTCGGGCCCTCCAGTTACTCGCCGGGGACGCAGGAGTGTCCGGCAAGGGCACTGACCGGGGGCTGTTGCCCTCCGGCGACTTGGTCGGAGTGGTGAGCGGCGGTGGCGCGCTCACCCGCAGTGGCGGGGAAGGCGCTCGCTGCGCACGCTGCGGAGCCCGCGCGCGCGGTGCGCGCTGCGGACGCGGAAGCGACGTTGTCGCAGCATCACGGCCGGTGATGCGCACGATCGGTCGAGGTGCGGAAGTGCTGGCCTTCGTGCGCTTCTCCTCGTTTGTGGGCGACTTGGAGTCGTCCAGGTGCTTGCTGCGGTCGGCGCGCTTTCGCCGGGACGCAGTTTGTGCTGATGACGGTTGAATTTTCACGCCTGCGTGTTTAGAACGCGGGGCGCGGTATAGCCCGAGCTCGGCAGCCGGTACTATTACCGAGGCGCTCGGGTTGAATAAGTCGCGGCACACGACGACATCGCTGTCGTGGGGGAGCTCGCGACGGGCGGGAGGGGGTGAGGGGGAGGACGTGAATGATGAGCTTGAAGAGCTCATCATAGGAATTAAGTTGGGGAAAGGCTGGGTTAGTACTTTCCCAGAGGTTCAGCTAACCTTTGCGGCGATGCAGGGCAAGCCGGGTGAGATCACCGGCGTACCGGTGAAGGCCCAGCTCAGCCCGATCAGCTCAACAAAGGTCAGCCTAGCTCCGGTAGGTACGCACCGGACGGGGGACACACGGGGCGGATCCCTGCACTGCCGTTTGAAAACAAACGGCTAGGCAAAAGACCTTAGCCGTGTCTTCGCGCTTACCTAAGTGGCAAGGCACGGATAAAAAACACTGTACTCACAGTTTGGTTTGCACTGTATCCGTTCACTTTCGCGCGCGGCCGTTTCTCGACGCTCTGTAGCGGAGGCAGGCGCGCACGGGGGGGTGAGCGGGGGGCGGCGGGGGTACTGGTCGGTGCGCGACTCGCGGTGGCGGAGCGAGGCTCGAAACGTCACGGGAGCGCGGCGCGACACAGTTGTAGCTCCAGTTGGCGAGTAGACGCGGCGGCGATGACTCAGCACGCACGCTAACACTGCACACAACGGGAACCCAAACGTAAAATTTTCAAGGAAAATTTGGTACCTGTTCTGAACTTTACCGTAAAGACGTCACCGCAGCCGATGTACGATTTCTCGTAGCAACACTCGTGACTTTTCACTAACACCGCTCTGATTAAATAGCACTTTTTTAATATTTCAATACTGAATGATTCACTTTAATTATTTGATATGAAACATTTTGAACCCGACCGCGATCTGAGTAAACTTTTGACCGCGTCACGTGTACCGTTCACGTTATACAAATGATTAATCGAGCCGCTCGTGGCGCGCGCAAGCTCGGCTCGAGTTTAAAATTGAATTTTCTCTATAAAATCAAAATTTTCTACACATTTCACGCGATAGATAAACGACAAAGATATCGTTTTCAATATATACATAATAAGTCGTGTAAATTTTCACGTATTTATGTTAAAAATCGTCCGATATTTTGATGCTCGTAAAACAGCTCGCCCAGTTTCCGCAGAATCGTACAGAAGCGATCGTATTCGGCCTGAAAGTATCATATTGTAATTTGTTTTATAAATGAAACACTAATCAATGTTATTAATTCACTTATTTAACATAATTCAATATACAATAGTGTTACTTGCTACTAACTAACCGGGTTGGTTTGAACACACAGCTCCGCGAGTGAGACGCAGTTTCATTCGCATACTACAATATATAATAATTTATAATGGCTCGTAACTACGCAGTCTAGCAGATATATAATGTACATGCTTACTGAACCAAAATGAGTAATTATCAAACAAACAAAAAAAAAAAAAAAAAAAACAAACATAAATAAGTACTTAATAATAATAATGTATGTACCTAACTCTAAGTACTAATCGTGTGCACATTGAATAGTAGATATATCTACTTAGATAGGTACTTCTTAACTAACTTCGTAGAAATTACATTTTTTTTTTGTTTTTCATTTACTGGCTACAAATTTGTTAGCTGTTAACTATGTATGTAACATTATATGTAAAATAAAATAATTTCGTGATATAAGTAATATTTAAAATAAACTTGCACGATGGAGTAGAGAGCAAGTTACACTTACAAAGATATGTAGCGCACCTACATAGGTAATATAATATTATTATGATATAATACATAGGTACCTAGTCAGTTTATTTTATAACAACCTATTAACCTTACAGTTTTATTACATAGGTTTTCTCTATATATAATTTACTGATACGAAAATTTTTTTTGAATGAATATTTGTTAAAATTATTATGAATGCTTGGTGCCGATTGTTGATTCATGTGTATTTGTAATATAACTTATATGTGATGTGTGTTATATTAATTCATCGATGTGAAACCAAAATTAATAGTAATAGAACAACATGCGGCCCTGAAAAGGGCCTTTTTGTTTATGTATATGCACGTGTAGCGCGCGCATACACAGACGGACCGACGACGGCTTAACCTCCGAAACCGTACAGGGTGCGTCCCTGACGTTTCAGGGCGTACACCACGTCCATGGCGGTGACGGTTTTCCTCTTGGCGTGCTCGGTGTAGGTGACGGCGTCGCGGATCACGTTCTCGAGGAACACCTTGAGCACACCGCGAGTCTCCTCGTAGATAAGACCGGAGATACGCTTCACGCCGCCTCTGCGCGCCAGACGACGGATGGCGGGCTTCGTGATACCCTGGATGTTATCGCGGAGCACTTTCCTGTGACGCTTGGCGCCACCTTTCCCCAGACCTTTTCCTCCTTTACCGCGACCGGTCATCTTGAAAGTATAGAGTTTTCTTGATTTTTAATAAACGACGGCGACGTACTGCCACACAAGCACACACACACGATGCGGCGAACGACTGTGACACCGCATCGAGCGACTTACGCTTATATTTATATGAAATCGTCATGTGAGAGACGTACTGTTCATAGTTAGAGCGAGAAAGGTATAAGCATTATTCCCCGCATACCCCTCGAGGGGGGGCCCGGTTGGCTCACGAAACGACGCAATATTATTAATATTATTTTATGTAAATTAAAATAAAATCTTCAATAATATATATGAGCTTTATGTATATAATTTGTGTTATATCAAATTAACAAAAAAAAAAAAAAAACTAAATAATATAGGTAATATAATATATCAATGCTCATATAGAAAATCACGAGAATGTGCTCGTTGCTATATATTATGATGATATTCCATGAAAAATATCTATTCTATATCTACATATGTAGTTGAATTATTTTAGTAATATATTTATTAAGTATAGGTATTAGGTATGCCAACTAACTATATTCAGCGAGCTGTGAGTTCAGTAGTGCATGCGTATGTGAATCAAGTAGTATTTAATTAACCTCTATGAATGAATAGGTGCGTTACTACCTACGTTACTAACAAATTGTAAAGTAATAATAATAATAATATTATTATTATGTGTATCGTACAGTAACCATTTAAATTGTTGCGACTTCGATTGTGAAAGATTCAGTAAGTATATGAAACTATTTCTCGCATGAGTGCATGAAACTTGTGTGGCCCTGAAAAGGGCCGTTTTGTTTGTAATATAGCGCAGCATAGCTTGCAGAGAAGCAACGCGGCCAGATCTCGAGAAGAGATCTAGGCGCGCTCGCCGCGGATTCTGCGCGCCAGCTGAATATCCTTGGGCATGATGGTGACGCGCTTGGCGTGGATGGCGCACAGGTTGGTGTCTTCGAACAGGCCGACGAGGTAAGCCTCGCTGGCCTCCTGCAGGGCCATCACGGCGGAGCTCTGGAAGCGGAGATCGGTCTTGAAGTCTTGAGCAATTTCACGCACCAGACGCTGGAACGGCAACTTGCGGATCAGCAGTTCCGTGCTCTTCTGGTAACGACGGATCTCACGCAGAGCAACAGTTCCGGGCCTGTAACGATGGGGCTTCTTCACTCCTCCGGTGGCGGGTGCGCTCTTGCGCGCAGCCTTGGTGGCGAGCTGTTTACGGGGCGCCTTACCACCGGTGGATTTACGAGCGGTCTGCTTGGTACGGGCCATTTTGATTTGATAACGTAAATAAAGTAAGCGAACGGATGCGGGCGACACGACCGAACGACGACACGCGAATGTTTAAAAAATCCCCTTACGACCCACGTATATATTTATACTAAAACTCACGAGCGTCTTTGTATCGCCATCTCGCTCACGCGTTCTCAGTCTGTCACATTCCCTCTTTGCCTGACGCGCCGCGCCTCCAGCCGGCCGGTCATGCACATTTTTCATTTTCATAATAGTATTAACTACATACAGCAAAATTTGGAGCTAAAAATATTTAACTCTAGATCATTAACGACGACGCGAATTTTCAGCTAATCTCTATTCGACCCGTTGCACTTGCTAGATCCACAGTATAGGGGTAAGTGTATATTATATATAATTAATTATTAACGATAGATATACTGACGACAGAGATATATTATTTTTTTAAATCAATATTTAAATTTAAATACATACACAACATAGCAATAGGTAGGTACAATTAAATTAAAATGTTCAAATAAAACCTCTTTACAAATATAATTAAATTGTCGTTGAATCTAACGAAATTCTATCTAGGTAGGTATCTTACCGAGCTAACTACGTTAATGTATAATAAATAGTATTGGCACTAAGTATGTTCTCAATCGGTATGTACTTACTATATGGATTTTTGGTATGTAGGTATATAGATAATATAGTAGAAAACATAAGTTTAGATTCTCATATTATAACGAATAAAAAATTTTGTAGTTAAATCTTTTTTTTTTTTTTTTTAAAGACTTTTATGTAAATTCTACTAAATGTATGTATGTAATGGTAATATGACTTTTACGTGATCCGTTCATTCGAATGAAACCATTTCACACATATTGTGTATATGTGTGTGCGTATATAGAATAATTTTGTGGCCCTGAAAAGGGCCGTTTGTTGTGCGTTGAACGCTACACGTTCGGCGCTATGTTCACTTGGAGCTGGTGTACTTGGTGACGGCCTTTGTGCCCTCGCTGACAGCGTGCTTGGCCAGCTCGCCGGGCAGCAGGAGCCTCACGGAGGTCTGCACCTCCCTCGATGTGATGGTGGAACGCTTGTTGTAATGGGCGAGGCGTGAAGCTTCGGCGGCGATGCGTTCGAAGATGTCGTTCACGAACGAGTTCATGATCGACATGGCCTTGCTGGAGATACCGGTGTCCGGGTGGACCTGCTTGAGCACCTTGTAGATGTAGATGGCGTAACTCTCCTTCCTCTTGTGCTTCTTCTTCCTTTTGTCGGTCTTGGAGATGTTCTTTTGAGCCTTGCCAGATTTTTTGGCGGCCTTACCGCTGGTCTTGGGCGGCATGATAGACTGTTGAAGAATTCAAAGTAAGATATATTACAGACAGGCGTACCGTACGACTGTCGGTTGGCTTCTGATAAATGGGAATTTTTTTTTTTTTTTTTTTTTTTTTTTTTTTTTGATAATGACTATGCTGTTGGCCTGAGGGGCCTCTACAGCGACACCGGACAAGTGGCTGGGCGCTGATGGCGCCGGGCCAGAGTTTGTTGTTATGGGTGACTTGCTCCAAGGGCACCTCTAGAGGTACGAACCTCGGCTTGGACCGTCACCAGAGTAGGGGGGGAGACCGGGTTGCCCTGTTAGTCCCAGAAGGGGAGCAAACTAAGGCCCTAATGTTTGTTAAACTGATTGATTATTTGGAGAGAATCGATTTGACCTGAGGGGTCGGCCACCACGCCGGCGGGGGCGGAATCGGGGACGTGTCGTTGCACTACTAAGCTGGCGTTGGTACCCGGGACCAATGCCGAAGACGGGGTGCGTGTTACCGCCGGAATTGTTGTGAGAAGGGGAGGAGCCTAGAGCAGCCGAGATAACGGCTGCTATTGGGTCGTCCGGATCGACCAAAGCGTGCTTTGGGCGTCTACGAAGGAGCTCACGGCCCGGAGTTGGGTCCGTGGAATAGTCGGAGGCTTGGACTACGAGAGGGTTTGGGTGATGGGGGGCGGCGTCAAAGTAACGACGAGAGGCGTGTTTCATCCACTGTGGGATGGAGGGAAGTTGTAGGTCGCAATGTAGGTCAGCGTTGCGCATGAACCACTCTGCGCCTGTTGCTTGACGAATGAAACGGTTTTGGAGTTTTTGAAGGGGCTCTAGAACATAGCTAGGCCTGTGGGCGAATACAACAGAGGAGTACGTGAGGACAGGGCGGATGCAAGTTTTGTAGATTGTCACCTTATTTCTAAGGGACAATTTACTCCTAGCGCAAATCATTGGATACAAACGACCCAGGAAGAAAGCCGCTCTGTTGCGGACTATCGAGATATGTTTCGAAAATGACAGTTGACTATCAAGAGTGACACCTAGATACTTGGTCGTTTTGACCCAAGGGACGGTCGTACCGTTTAGGCGGATTGAAGTTGGAGGCTCAAAACGGTGGGCAATCGTAGAAAAGCGCATGGCTGCGCTTTTTTCCGGATTCACCGTTATTCCCCACAACTTGAACCAGTCGCCTAGCTGGTTGAGAGCCTTTTGAAGCCGCGGGATGGTGATGTTACGTTTCCAGCCTCTAGAGTAGAGGGCGGTATCGTCAGCAAAAAGGGCGATCTCTACATGTGGAGAGCGAGGGATGTCACTAGTAAACAAAGTGAAGAGAACGGGAGCGAGCACCGAGCCCTGGGGGACGCCGGCTTGTATTCTCCTAGGAGAAGAGAGGTCACCTTCTACCTTGTAGCGAAAACTGCGAGCCCTGAGATAGTCAGAGATTATTAATACGAGACGGTCTGGGAAGCGGAGTTGATACAGTTTGTATAACAGTCCGTTATGCCAGACTTTATCAAAAGCTTTTGCGACGTCTAGGAAGACCGCGTAGGTCGCCTGGGTGCTCCGGAGGAGCTTATTGTTGAAGCCTTCGAGTATGTACTCCGTGATGCGGTGTACTTGTTGAGGGCAGGAGTGCCTAGCTCGGAAACCAAACTGTTCGTTAGGGAGGAGATTGTTGGCGTGTACGTGGGACCATATGCGACTCAGGAGGAGACGTTCGTAGACTTTACCGAGAGTGCTGAGGAGACTGATAGGTCGATAGCTAGAGGGCTCGGACGCCTTCTTGCCTGGCTTGTGGATTCCGATGACATTGGCGCATTTCCAAGCGTCAGGGAACATGCAGTTTTTCAGGGCTGCATTGAAAATACTAACTAAGAGATGTATTAAGGGAGGAGAGAAGTGCTTGAGCACTGTGTTATTTATGCCGTCAGCGCCCGGCGCTTTACGAGCACGGAGTTTTTTAATGACTAAGACCACTTCAGAGGTGGAGATAGGCTTCAGGGGAGGGTCAGAAGGGGGAGTGCAAGATTTGAGTTCAATCTGTCTATCGACCTTTTCGAGGTGTTTTGGATCAATAAGTCCAAACGAAGGAGAACATTGTGATTCGAGGCTGTCGGCGAGACACTCTGCCTTTTCCTCGTCCGTGAAAGCGGGCTGGCGGTTGGGACGGTTAAGCGGTGGTAACGAAGTGACCGTGCCATCTGATTTTAGGGAACGTGCTAACTTCCAAAAGGCTTGGTGGGTTGGATCGATTGTCGAGAGAAGGTCCTCCCACTTCTGATTACGGAGTTCACTCATACGGCGTTTTACGGCACGCTCGTAGTACCGCAGAGTGGCTCTGTTATCTTCGGTGCGATTCCAATCGAAAGCCCTCATGGCCGCGTTCTTGGCTCTCAGTAGCTCTCTCGCGTCCTCTGGGAGGGCCCAGCGTTGGAGATCCTCTGCTGGGATTCTCTTAGAGGATTTGCCTATGGCGTTTGTGAGGTGGCTAGTGAGAGCGTCGATCGAACGATTAACATCGTCAACGGTTATAATGTCATCGGGTAGACTGTCAAGTTGTGGAGTGTTTATGGACTTTAGAGTCTCCTCTAGTGTCCGCCAATCCACTACTTGTCTTGTCTGTGTGATGCGTTGAGAAGGCTCGGGCCCTAAGCGCATAACTACAGGTCTATGATCGGATGACAATTCGTGGAACACTTCTATGGAACGCAACTGTAAGGTTACGTTTCTTAAAAGTGCCATGTCAAGTACGTCGGGTCTGTGTTCCAAGAATGTTGGAAAATGTGTGGGAGCACTGGGAGGGATGACCTCGAAGCCTAGTGATTCCGAGAGAGAATAGAGACGGTGGCCATGTACTCTGGTGTCATTACAACCCCAAAGAACATGTTTGCTATTGAAATCTCCTGCCAAGATGACCGAGTTGTCTAGCGAGAAAAGAGCCTCAAAATCCGAGTCTAATAATTTCCTATTACCAGAGAGGTAGCAAGAAGCAATAGTGATTGGCGGATGGCCAGTGAGAGCTAGGCGGCAACACGACGCTTCGAGTTGTTCGAGAGGCGGGGTGTCTATTGGGACGCAATGCAGGGAGTTTCTGTAATAGATGAGAGTGCCGCCTCCATTAGAAGAGGTCCTATCATTGCGCACTAGCCGGTAGTTAGCGATATTAGGATCGCGCTTACCCGGCTTTAGAAAAGTCTCCTGAATGAGAAAAATATCAACTTGATGAGCTGATAGAAAGTTAGCGATAGCAGGACGCTGATCGCCTCGGGAGTCAGAATTGAGACAGTTCGCGTTGAAAAACGCTAACGTGAACGCGTGGGGTCTAGTTCGTTTAGGTGTACTATCCATAGTAGTGCCTAAAGGGGAGTGGATTGGATACTTCTTATGGCGCGGAAGACGTCAGGGTATTCAGCCATTAGACGGAGCACCGCGAGTTGGTCGTGAGACACCTCCTCGATCTTGAGCGCAATCTCATTAACTCGATCGATGTCCACGATGTTTGCTAGGTGGAAGACGAGGTTAAGGCCGCTCTGGGAAGGGCCGAGAGAGGCAGGCTTTGCCGGAGGCATCGCTTTGGGCTTTGCCAAAGGCATCGCCTTGGGCTTTGCCGAAGGCATCGCTTGAGGCAACAGAGATTTGGTTTGGCTGGGGGCCGAGCTAGCTGGTTGGACTGAAGCGGCACGTGCATGCCATGCGTTGACGGCGGGCGGCGGGGCCGGGACAAACTTGGGTGCGGGCGGGGCCGAGGTAGATGGGGTGAAGGTTACACCCTTTTGGGAGGCTTTCGGTTTGCGAGAGCCAGTGGTGGGCTTAGCGAGCGCGGACCTGCGAGTCTTTGGGGCCTTGGGACAGCCACGGTAGTTGGCGGTGTGTCCCACGGTCCCGCAGAGCACGCAAGAAGGAGGGGTCGGGTCGTCCTTTTTGCGGGAGCATTCCGAGGTATTGTGCTCACCGGCACATTTGACGCAACGGGGTTTGGCGAAGCAAAAACGGGCCGCATGACCATAAAACTGGCAACGATGGCACTGGGACGGAGCACCTTTGCGGTGGGGGGTTTCAACCGAAATCCCCGAGAGGTTGCACACTGACTTTAAATTGAAGATGTCCTTGGCCTCCTGAGACTTCGTGAGAACCACGAGGATGAGATCGAAGGGAGTGCGGTCCCTTCGGACAAGACGGTGTAGTTCGAGCACCGGGAAGCCCTGCTTGATGAGATCCTCGCGGATAAGCTCCACGGGAATCTCTTTGGGCAGGCCTCTAATAATGACTCGCAGCACTTGCTGATCCTCAAGTGCATACGTGTGGAACCCGATGTGGTCCTCACGCAGGCACTTGGTGATAATTCGGTGGTCACCGGACGAGGCCAACGATAATTTGATGCCCGCTGCGCCGGATTTGGCAGTGGTTATGACCACTCCCTTTTCCTTCGCGAGTCGGGTAACTCGTTCCCATTTTGCCTTATCTTGGATGAAAATAGGCGGAGGCGGCTTGGTGGGCTTAGCAGCGGGTTGGCTGCTAGGGCAGGCGGACTTGGGCGGGGGGGCAATGGGGTCTGAACTAGGGCGCTTTTTCCCTTTTGTAACTAAAGTGAATCCGTCCTCGGGAGAGGAGGGAGAATCGGACATGTCCAAGACATGCTGGTGAGGATAACGTGACGCGATATCCTCGTTGGCGGGGGGCGCAGGGGCAGAGCGCTTCGGGGAGCGCGAGCGGGGACACGAGCGGGATCGTGAGCGGGGGCACGAGCGAGATCGCGAGCGGGGGCACGAGCGGGAGCGCGAGCGGGAGAGCGAGCGGGAGGGCGAGCGGGATCGCGAGTGGGAGCGCGAGCGGGATCGCGGGCGAGACGAAACGCGAACTTGATTGTTCGCACGAGCCTGTGCGCGGAGGAGGGCATCTTTTTCGTGGATCAACCTAGCCTCGAAAGAAGCTAGGGTGATGCCGAAGTGCTTGAGGGTCTTAATTTGGATCGATGTTAGGGACATGACGAATATATAGATAGTGCAACGACAATATAACGGACTGACCTAGGTGTTCTCGGGCGGTGGCGGCGGCAGGGCGATGTGACGCAAGAGTTCGTCACTAGCACAGTCAGTTCGTCACTAACACTAACACTGAGTCCAGAGTCCAGAGTCCAGAGTCACTGAGCACAGCACTGCACAGCACTGAGGGCGGCGCGTTGGGTGCGCGCGAGTTGGCCAGATCGGATGGCCGGAGATGCACGAGCAATGCTCGGCACTGCGGGTGGCGCGGCGACTGCGCGCGAGTGAGCAAGTGAACGGGCGGAGCGAGACGTGCGAACGGAGCGGCGGATGCCGCGCGAATGATGAATATAAATGGGAACGACCGCGATTCTGTTTTATTCCGATCGGGTATAGCAGTACGCTACGGTTTGCGCCAGCGTCTCTATCTAAAATACACCAATGGCAGGGCGCGCGAGCAATAGCGCTCTGACCTTAGACCCGCCCCTTTGGCGGGGCAGCGGGGGACGGGGGGGAATTAAAATATCTCTCTCGCGCCAAGCAACTCACTTTTCAGAACCATTTATTTTACAGACTAGGCATGCTCCATATGTTTTTTTTATGTTGTTACATTACTTTTGTTTTAAAATACAATAATTACAGCCTATAAGATTTTTTGATCTCTCTCATAGGTAGTAAAAATAAATATTATTTTAATAAAAAACTAATGAAAAGTCTGCTGTTAATAGATGACAAAATTAAATATTTAGTGTACTTCCAATGTGATCCTAAATCCAAATTAAGACAAGTAAAGGAAAAATCAACTAAGATCAATTAACCAAGCTTAATTAACTAAGATCAATTAACTAAGATTAATTAAGATTAACGTTACCTATCACGATTCGGAAATTATTAACTCTACACGTGTTTCGCCTAAACACACAAGGCATCATCAGGAGATGCTGAATCTTCGAACGACAAGTCGAGAGTAAGTCTGCTGTTACTGCGGTTTAGGCTCGGTTGGGCAGTGTTGAAAGAAGAAAGTTTTAATGCCGCGTTTAATAAATAGTTAACAAACTGGCTAAAGATAATGCATTATACTTACTTATACTGGTCATACGGTCAAAGGAAGTGCAATTCAATTATTGTTCTCGATAATGACTTTAACCAGTGTGAAACAATTCGTCAATGTGAAACTTTTCAATTTGTCGTGCCGTAATAGCACATAAATTATTTAGTTAGATGTATATTGTGGCCCTGAAAAGGGCCGTTTGTATGGTGTATCGCTATATCATATATTAATAATGACAGCGATAGCGATGTGCGGGGAGAGCTTCTTATGCTTTCTTCTCGGTCTTCTTTGGCAGCAGAACCGCTTGGATGTTCGGCAACACACCACCCTGTGCGATGGTGACACCGGACAGGAGCTTGTTCAACTCCTCGTCGTTTCTGATCGCCAGTTGCAAGTGACGAGGAATGATCCTGGTCTTCTTGTTGTCCCTCGCGGCGTTGCCGGCCAACTCCAACACTTCGGCGGCCAGGTATTCCATCACGGCGGCGAGGTACACGGGAGCACCGGCGCCGACGCGCTCTGCATAATTACCATTACGCAGGAGACGATGGATACGACCCACGGGAAACTGAAGTCCGGCACGGTTGGAACGGGACTTTGCCTTTCCCTTGACTTTGCCGCCTTTACCACGTCCGGACATTGTTATAAGATTGTTTGATTGAAGCGAGATAAATCAAAACGTACGATGCGTACGTGTATACCGTATGACGATCGAGCGCAAACAGTGCGCCGAGCCGAGCCGAATTTCTTTATATATACAAAAGGGATGGTCGCTCGGTTCGCGAGTGCGATAGCGCGCGAACGATGCATTACGGCGGGCCAATGAAATGCGTCAAAATCATGAGTCAATGAGCTTTGTTTCCTCGTGGATTATGAATTTTTAGCTATTTGTTAAAAACATAATAATTAAGTAAGTATGTATGTAAATGTAAAACGAAATGTACATTATTTATATTCAAATACGTTTAACTACAATTTAAATCTTATAAGTACTTGATTTATTAAAATATTGGTACTAAGTAATTATAATTATAGGTATACTACTACTATAAGTAAGTAAGTATGTTCATTGTTAATTTTAAGAAGTTCCAAGTAGGCATAAGGCAGTCGGCAGTCGGTGAAGAGAGAGAAGAGAAGAGATAAATAAATAATAATGTAGAATTGATATGTATTGCGATGTGAATGAATATTATAGGGTTATATCTCGTATATAATACATATGTAGCTGGTGGTGGTGCGTGCGGGGTATATAGTTTGTTGTGTATATATTAATTAATTAATAGTAAGTAATATTGATTTGACTGTTTGGTTGTTTTCCGGTTGTGTGTGTGCGACTTTCGTGTGTGTAGTAATTTTATAGTGTCATCGATGGTGAAACAAATTATTTAATTTTTTTTGAAACGTATGTTAGCCCTGAAAAGGGCTTTTTGTTGCGAGGTGGGGGGGTGTGCGATGACGCGCGCGCGCGCCCCACGCAAGCTGACTGACCGGACGCGCCAGACGACACTGGTCACTCACTTCTTGGAGGCGGATGTCTTCTTGGCGGCGGTGGCCTTCTTGGTCGGCGTAGCGGCGGCCCTCTTCGGTTTGGGAGCTTTCGGCTTCTTAGTAGGAGGCTTGGTGGTCTTTTTCGCCTTGGGGGCGGCGGCGGCGGCCTTGCCCTTGGCGGGCGCGGCGGCTTTCTTCGCGGCGGGCTTCTTCTTGGCGGCGGCGGCTTTCTTGTCTTTAGTCGCGGCGCTAGGCTTCGATTTGGCCGGCGAGGCGGAAGCGGCGGCGGCGGCGGCGGCCTTCCTGCCCCTGCCGGAGGCGGGCGCGGCCGCGGCGGCCTTCTTCGACTTGGCGGCGGCGGTCTCCTTTTTCTCGGCGGATTTTTTCTTTTCGCCGCCGGCGGGCTTCTTGGCGCCTGAAGATTTCGACTCGAGCTTGAAACTGCCCGACGCGCCCTTGCCCTTGGTCTGGATCAGCGTGCCGGATTCGACGGCGCTCTTCAGATATTTTCTGATGAACGGCGCCAGCTTCTCCGCGTCCACCTTGTACTGGGCGGCGATGTATTTCTTGATCGCCTTCAGCGACGACCCGCTGCGCTCCTTCAACTCCTTGATGGCGCTGTTGACCATTTCGGAAGTTTTCGGGTGCGTGGGTTTCGCTTTAGGCTTCTTAACGCCGGCGCCGGCTGACGCCTTCGGCTTCTTCGCGGGCGTAGCCGGAGCGGGGGTTTCGGCTGCTACTGCTGTGTCTGCCATTATGTATGATGAGTTTGTTGTAGGTAAACAACGTAACGTACGTACGAGAAAGCACGTAAGTAAAGCTTCAAACAAAAACTTAAACGTAAAATTTTCAAGGAAAATTTGGTACCTGTTCTGAACTTTACCGTAAAGACGTCACCGCAGCCGATATACGATTTCTCGTAGCAACACTCGTGACTTTTCACTAACACCGCTCTGATTAAATAGCACTTTTTTAATATTTCAATACTGAATGATTCACTTTAATTATTTGATATGAAACATTTTGAACCCGACCGCGATCTGAGTAAACTTTTGACCGCGTCACGTGTACCGTTCACGTTATACAAATGATTAATCGAGCCGCTCGTGGCGCGCGCAAGCTCGGCTCGAGTTTAAAATTGAATTTTCTCTATAAAATCAAAATTTTCTACACATTTCACGCGATAGATAAACGACAAAGATATCGTTTTCAATATATACATAATAAGTCGTGTAAATTTTCACGTATTTATGTTAAAAATCGTCCGATATTTTGATGCTCGTAAAACAGCTCGCCCAGTTTCCGCAGAATCGTACAGAAGCGATCGTATTCGGCCTGAAAGTATCATATTGTAATTTGTTTTATAAATGAAACACTAATCAATGTTATTAATTCACTTATTTAACATAATTCAATATACAATAGTGTTACTTGCTACTAACTAACCGGGTTGGTTTGAACACACAGCTCCGCGAGTGAGACGCAGTTTCATTCGCATACTACAATATATAATAATTTATAATGGCTCGTAACTACGCAGTCTAGCAGATATATAATGTACATGCTTACTGAACCAAAATGAGTAATTATCAAACAAACAAAAAAAAAAAAAAAAAAAACAAACATAAATAAGTACTTAATAATAATAATGTATGTACCTAACTCTAAGTACTAATCGTGTGCACATTGAATAGTAGATATATCTACTTAGATAGGTACTTCTTAACTAACTTCGTAGAAATTACATTTTTTTTTTGTTTTTCATTTACTGGCTACAAATTTGTTAGCTGTTAACTATGTATGTAACATTATATGTAAAATAAAATAATTTCGTGATATAAGTAATATTTAAAATAAACTTGCACGATGGAGTAGAGAGCAAGTTACACTTACAAAGATATGTAGCGCACCTACATAGGTAAT
Organism: Mellilla xanthometata; assembly: GCA_035578125.1. Taxonomy (NCBI): domain Eukaryota; kingdom Metazoa; phylum Arthropoda; class Insecta; order Lepidoptera; family Geometridae; genus Mellilla; species Mellilla xanthometata. The sequence continues at coordinate 3,633,278 of JAPUBQ010000034.1, read as the reverse complement.
ATAATATTATTATGATATAATACATAGGTACCTAGTCAGTTTATTTTATAACAACCTATTAACCTTACAGTTTTATTACATAGGTTTTCTCTATATATAATTTACTGATACGAAAATTTTTTTTGAATGAATATTTGTTAAAATTATTATGAATGCTTGGTGCCGATTGTTGATTCATGTGTATTTGTAATATAACTTATATGTGATGTGTGTTATATTAATTCATCGATGTGAAACCAAAATTAATAGTAATAGAACAACATGCGGCCCTGAAAAGGGCCTTTTTGTTTATGTATATGCACGTGTAGCGCGCGCATACACAGACGGACCGACGACGGCTTAACCTCCGAAACCGTACAGGGTGCGTCCCTGACGTTTCAGGGCGTACACCACGTCCATGGCGGTGACGGTTTTCCTCTTGGCGTGCTCGGTGTAGGTGACGGCGTCGCGGATCACGTTCTCGAGGAACACCTTGAGCACACCGCGAGTCTCCTCGTAGATAAGACCGGAGATACGCTTCACGCCGCCTCTGCGCGCCAGACGACGGATGGCGGGCTTCGTGATACCCTGGATGTTATCGCGGAGCACTTTCCTGTGACGCTTGGCGCCACCTTTCCCCAGACCTTTTCCTCCTTTACCGCGACCGGTCATCTTGAAAGTATAGAGTTTTCTTGATTTTTAATAAACGACGGCGACGTACTGCCACACAAGCACACACACACGATGCGGCGAACGACTGTGACACCGCATCGAGCGACTTACGCTTATATTTATATGAAATCGTCATGTGAGAGACGTACTGTTCATAGTTAGAGCGAGAAAGGTATAAGCATTATTCCCCGCATACCCCTCGAGGGGGGGCCCGGTTGGCTCACGAAACGACGCAATATTATTAATATTATTTTATGTAAATTAAAATAAAATCTTCAATAATATATATGAGCTTTATGTATATAATTTGTGTTATATCAAATTAACAAAAAAAAAAAAAAAACTAAATAATATAGGTAATATAATATATCAATGCTCATATAGAAAATCACGAGAATGTGCTCGTTGCTATATATTATGATGATATTCCATGAAAAATATCTATTCTATATCTACATATGTAGTTGAATTATTTTAGTAATATATTTATTAAGTATAGGTATTAGGTATGCCAACTAACTATATTCAGCGAGCTGTGAGTTCAGTAGTGCATGCGTATGTGAATCAAGTAGTATTTAATTAACCTCTATGAATGAATAGGTGCGTTACTACCTACGTTACTAACAAATTGTAAAGTAATAATAATAATAATATTATTATTATGTGTATCGTACAGTAACCATTTAAATTGTTGCGACTTCGATTGTGAAAGATTCAGTAAGTATATGAAACTATTTCTCGCATGAGTGCATGAAACTTGTGTGGCCCTGAAAAGGGCCGTTTTGTTTGTAATATAGCGCAGCATAGCTTGCAGAGAAGCAACGCGGCCAGATCTCGAGAAGAGATCTAGGCGCGCTCGCCGCGGATTCTGCGCGCCAGCTGAATATCCTTGGGCATGATGGTGACGCGCTTGGCGTGGATGGCGCACAGGTTGGTGTCTTCGAACAGGCCGACGAGGTAAGCCTCGCTGGCCTCCTGCAGGGCCATCACGGCGGAGCTCTGGAAGCGGAGATCGGTCTTGAAGTCTTGAGCAATTTCACGCACCAGACGCTGGAACGGCAACTTGCGGATCAGCAGTTCCGTGCTCTTCTGGTAACGACGGATCTCACGCAGAGCAACAGTTCCGGGCCTGTAACGATGGGGCTTCTTCACTCCTCCGGTGGCGGGTGCGCTCTTGCGCGCAGCCTTGGTGGCGAGCTGTTTACGGGGCGCCTTACCACCGGTGGATTTACGAGCGGTCTGCTTGGTACGGGCCATTTTGATTTGATAACGTAAATAAAGTAAGCGAACGGATGCGGGCGACACGACCGAACGACGACACGCGAATGTTTAAAAAATCCCCTTACGACCCACGTATATATTTATACTAAAACTCACGAGCGTCTTTGTATCGCCATCTCGCTCACGCGTTCTCAGTCTGTCACATTCCCTCTTTGCCTGACGCGCCGCGCCTCCAGCCGGCCGGTCATGCACATTTTTCATTTTCATAATAGTATTAACTACATACAGCAAAATTTGGAGCTAAAAATATTTAACTCTAGATCATTAACGACGACGCGAATTTTCAGCTAATCTCTATTCGACCCGTTGCACTTGCTAGATCCACAGTATAGGGGTAAGTGTATATTATATATAATTAATTATTAACGATAGATATACTGACGACAGAGATATATTATTTTTTTAAATCAATATTTAAATTTAAATACATACACAACATAGCAATAGGTAGGTACAATTAAATTAAAATGTTCAAATAAAACCTCTTTACAAATATAATTAAATTGTCGTTGAATCTAACGAAATTCTATCTAGGTAGGTATCTTACCGAGCTAACTACGTTAATGTATAATAAATAGTATTGGCACTAAGTATGTTCTCAATCGGTATGTACTTACTATATGGATTTTTGGTATGTAGGTATATAGATAATATAGTAGAAAACATAAGTTTAGATTCTCATATTATAACGAATAAAAAATTTTGTAGTTAAATCTTTTTTTTTTTTTTTTTAAAGACTTTTATGTAAATTCTACTAAATGTATGTATGTAATGGTAATATGACTTTTACGTGATCCGTTCATTCGAATGAAACCATTTCACACATATTGTGTATATGTGTGTGCGTATATAGAATAATTTTGTGGCCCTGAAAAGGGCCGTTTGTTGTGCGTTGAACGCTACACGTTCGGCGCTATGTTCACTTGGAGCTGGTGTACTTGGTGACGGCCTTTGTGCCCTCGCTGACAGCGTGCTTGGCCAGCTCGCCGGGCAGCAGGAGCCTCACGGAGGTCTGCACCTCCCTCGATGTGATGGTGGAACGCTTGTTGTAATGGGCGAGGCGTGAAGCTTCGGCGGCGATGCGTTCGAAGATGTCGTTCACGAACGAGTTCATGATCGACATGGCCTTGCTGGAGATACCGGTGTCCGGGTGGACCTGCTTGAGCACCTTGTAGATGTAGATGGCGTAACTCTCCTTCCTCTTGTGCTTCTTCTTCCTTTTGTCGGTCTTGGAGATGTTCTTTTGAGCCTTGCCAGATTTTTTGGCGGCCTTACCGCTGGTCTTGGGCGGCATGATAGACTGTTGAAGAATTCAAAGTAAGATATATTACAGACAGGCGTACCGTACGACTGTCGGTTGGCTTCTGATAAATGGGATTTTTTTTTTTTTTTTTTTTTTTTTTTTTTGATAATGACTATGCTGTTGGCCTGAGGGGCCTCTACAGCGACACCGGACAAGTGGCTGGGCGCTGATGGCGCCGGGCCAGAGTTTGTTGTTATGGGTGACTTGCTCCAAGGGCACCTCTAGAGGTACGAACCTCGGCTTGGACCGTCACCAGAGTAGGGGGAGACCGGGTTGCCCTGTTAGTCCCAGAAGGGGAGCAAACTAAGGCCCTAATGTTTGTTAAACTGATTGATTATTTGGAGAGAATCGATTTGACCTGAGGGGTCGGCCACCACGCCGGCGGGGGCGGAATCGGGGACGTGTCGTTGCACTACTAAGCTGGCGTTGGTACCCGGGACCAATGCCGAAGACGGGGTGCGTGTTACCGCCGGAATTGTTGTGAGAAGGGGAGGAGCCTAGAGCAGCCGAGATAACGGCTGCTATTGGGTCGTCCGGATCGACCAAAGCGTGCTTTGGGCGTCTACGAAGGAGCTCACGGCCCGGAGTTGGGTCCGTGGAATAGTCGGAGGCTTGGACTACGAGAGGGTTTGGGTGATGGGGGGCGGCGTCAAAGTAACGACGAGAGGCGTGTTTCATCCACTGTGGGATGGAGGGAAGTTGTAGGTCGCAATGTAGGTCAGCGTTGCGCATGAACCACTCTGCGCCTGTTGCTTGACGAATGAAACGGTTTTGGAGTTTTTGAAGGGGCTCTAGAACATAGCTAGGCCTGTGGGCGAATACAACAGAGGAGTACGTGAGGACAGGGCGGATGCAAGTTTTGTAGATTGTCACCTTATTTCTAAGGGACAATTTACTCCTAGCGCAAATCATTGGATACAAACGACCCAGGAAGAAAGCCGCTCTGTTGCGGACTATCGAGATATGTTTCGAAAATGACAGTTGACTATCAAGAGTGACACCTAGATACTTGGTCGTTTTGACCCAAGGGACGGTCGTACCGTTTAGGCGGATTGAAGTTGGAGGCTCAAAACGGTGGGCAATCGTAGAAAAGCGCATGGCTGCGCTTTTTTCCGGATTCACCGTTATTCCCCACAACTTGAACCAGTCGCCTAGCTGGTTGAGAGCCTTTTGAAGCCGCGGGATGGTGAGGTTACGTTTCCAGCCTCTAGAGTAGAGGGCGGTATCGTCAGCAAAAAGGGCGATCTCTACATGTGGAGAGCGAGGGATGTCACTAGTAAACAAAGTGAAGAGAACGGGAGCGAGCACCGAGCCCTGGGGGACGCCGGCTTGTATTCTCCTAGGGGAAGAGAGGTCACCTTCTACCTTGTAGCGAAAACTGCGAGCCCTGAGATAGTCAGAGATTATTAATACGAGACGGTCTGGGAAGCGGAGTTGATACAATTTGTATAACAGTCCGTTATGCCAGACTTTATCAAAAGCTTTTGCGACGTCTAGGAAGACCGCGTAGGTCGCCTGGGAGCTCCGGAGGGGCTTATTGTTGAAGCCTTCGAGTATGTACTCCGTGATGCGGTGTACTTGTTGAGGGCAGGAGTGCCTAGCTCGGAAACCAAACTGTTCGTTAGGGAGGAGATTGTTGGCGTGTACGTGGGACCATATGCGACTCAGGAGGAGACGTTCGTAGACTTTACCGAGAGTGCTGAGGAGACTGATAGGTCGATAGCTAGAGGGCTCGGATGCCTTCTTGCCTGGCTTGTGGATTCCGATGACATTGGCGCATTTCCAAGCGTCAGGGAACATGCAGTTTTTCAGGGCTGCATTGAAAATACTAACTAAGAGATGTATTAAGGGAGGAGAGAAGTGCTTGAGCACTGTGTTATTTATGCCGTCAGCGCCGGGCGCTTTACGAGCACGGAGTTTTTTAATGACTAAGACCACTTCAGAGGTGGAGATAGGCTTCAGGGGAGGGTCAGAAGGGGGAGTGCAAGATTTGAGTTCAATCTGTCTATCGACCTTTTCGAGGTGTTTTGGATCAATAAGTCCAAACGAAGGAGAACATTGTGATTCGAGGCTGTCGGCGAGACACTCTGCCTTTTCCTCGTCCGTGAAAGCGGGCTGGCGGTTGGGACGGTTAAGCGGTGGTAACGAAGTGACCGTGCCATCTGATTTTAGGGAACGTGCTAACTTCCAAAAGGCTTGGTGGGTTGGATCGATTGTCGAGAGAAGGTCCTCCCACTTCTGATTACGGAGTTCACTCATACGGCGTTTTACGGCACGCTCGTAGTACCGCAGAGTGGCTCTGTTATCTTCGGTGCGATTCCAATCGAAAGCCCTCATGGCCGCGTTCTTGGCTCTCAGTAGCTCTCTCGCGTCCTCTGGGAGGGCCCAGCGTTGGAGATCCTCTGCTGGGATTCTCTTAGAGGATTTGCCTATGGCGTTTGTGAGGTGGCTAGTGAGAGCGTCGATCGAACGATTAACATCGTCAACGGTTATAATGTCATCGGGTAGACTGTCAAGTTGTGGAGTGTTTATGGACTTTAGAGTCTCCTCTAGTGTCCGCCAATCCACTACTTGTCTTGTCTGTGTGATGCGTTGAGAAGGCTCGGGCCCTAAGCGCATAACTACAGGTCTATGATCGGATGACAATTCGTGGAACACTTCTATGGAACGCAACTGTAAGGTTACGTTTCTTAAAAGTGCCATGTCAAGTACGTCGGGTCTGTGTTCCAAGAATGTTGGAAAATGTGTGGGAGCACTGGGAGGGATGACCTCGAAGCCTAGTGATTCCGAGAGAGAATAGAGACGGTGGCCATGTACTCTGGTGTCATTACAACCCCAAAGAACATGTTTGCTATTGAAATCTCCTGCCAAGATGACCGAGTTGTCTAGCGAGAAAAGAGCCTCAAAATCCGAGTCTAATAATTTCCTATTATCTGATAAATGGGAACGACCGCGATTCTGTTTTATTCCGATCGGGTATAGCAGTACGCTACGGTTTGCGCCAGCGTCTCTATCTAAAATACACCAATGGCAGGGCGCGCGAGCAATAGCGCTCTGACCTTAGACCCGCCCCTTTGGCGGGGCAGCGGGGGACGGGGGGGAATTAAAATATCTCTCTCGCGCCAAGCAACTCACTTTTCAGAACCATTTATTTTACAGACTAGGCATGCTCCATATGTTTTTTTTATGTTGTTACATTACTTTTGTTTTAAAATACAATAATTACAGCCTATAAGATTTTTTGATCTCTCTCATAGGTAGTAAAAATAAATATTATTTTAATAAAAAACTAATGAAAAGTCTGCTGTTAATAGATGACAAAATTAAATATTTAGTGTACTTCCAATGTGATCCTAAATCCAAATTAAGACAAGTAAAGGAAAAATCAACTAAGATCAATTAACCAAGCTTAATTAACTAAGATCAATTAACTAAGATTAATTAAGATTAACGTTACCTATCACAATTCGGAAATTATTAACTCTACACGTGTTTCGCCTAAACACACAAGGCATCATCAGGAGATGCTGAATCTTCGAACGACAAGTCGAGAGTAAGTCTGCTGTTACTGCGGTTTAGGCTCGGTTGGGCAGTGTTGAAAGAAGAAAGTTTTAATGCCGCGTTTAATAAATAGTTAACAAACTGGCTAAAGATAATGCATTATACTTACTTATACTGGTCATACGGTCAAAGGAAGTGCAATTCAATTATTGTTCTCGATAATGACTTTAACCAGTGTGAAACAATTCGTCAATGTGAAACTTTTCAATTTGTCGTGCCGTAATAGCACATAAATTATTTAGTTAGATGTATATTGTGGCCCTGAAAAGGGCCGTTTGTATGGTGTATCGCTATATCATATATTAATAATGACAGCGATAGCGATGTGCGGGGAGAGCTTCTTATGCTTTCTTCTCGGTCTTCTTTGGCAGCAGAACCGCTTGGATGTTCGGCAACACACCACCCTGTGCGATGGTGACACCGGACAGGAGCTTGTTCAACTCCTCGTCGTTTCTGATCGCCAGTTGCAAGTGACGAGGAATGATCCTGGTCTTCTTGTTGTCCCTCGCGGCGTTGCCGGCCAACTCCAACACTTCGGCGGCCAGGTATTCCATCACGGCGGCGAGGTACACGGGAGCACCGGCGCCGACGCGCTCTGCATAATTACCATTACGCAGGAGACGATGGATACGACCCACGGGAAACTGAAGTCCGGCACGGTTGGAACGGGACTTTGCCTTTCCCTTGACTTTGCCGCCTTTACCACGTCCGGACATTGTTATAAGATTGTTTGATTGAAGCGAGATAAATCAAAACGTACGATGCGTACGTGTATACCGTATGACGATCGAGCGCAAACAGTGCGCCGAGCCGAGCCGAATTTCTTTATATATACAAAAGGGATGGTCGCTCGGTTCGCGAGTGCGATAGCGCGCGAACGATGCATTACGGCGGGCCAATGAAATGCGTCAAAATCATGAGTCAATGAGCTTTGTTTCCTCGTGGATTATGAATTTTTAGCTATTTGTTAAAAACATAATAATTAAGTAAGTATGTATGTAAATGTAAAACGAAATGTACATTATTTATATTCAAATACGTTTAACTACAATTTAAATCTTATAAGTACTTGATTTATTAAAATATTGGTACTAAGTAATTATAATTATAGGTATACTACTACTATAAGTAAGTAAGTATGTTCATTGTTAATTTTAAGAAGTTCCAAGTAGGCATAAGGCAGTCGGCAGTCGGTGAAGAGAGAGAAGAGAAGAGATAAATAAATAATAATGTAGAATTGATATGTATTGCGATGTGAATGAATATTATAGGGTTATATCTCGTATATAATACATATGTAGCTGGTGGTGGTGCGTGCGGGGTATATAGTTTGTTGTGTATATATTAATTAATTAATAGTAAGTAATATTGATTTGACTGTTTGGTTGTTTTCCGGTTGTGTGTGTGCGACTTTCGTGTGTGTAGTAATTTTATAGTGTCATCGATGGTGAAACAAATTATTTAATTTTTTTTGAAACGTATGTTAGCCCTGAAAAGGGCTTTTTGTTGCGAGGTGGGGGGGTGTGCGATGACGCGCGCGCGCGCCCCACGCAAGCTGACTGACCGGACGCGCCAGACGACACTGGTCACTCACTTCTTGGAGGCGGATGTCTTCTTGGCGGCGGTGGCCTTCTTGGTCGGCGTAGCGGCGGCCCTCTTCGGTTTGGGAGCTTTCGGCTTCTTAGTAGGAGGCTTGGTGGTCTTTTTCGCCTTGGGGGCGGCGGCGGCGGCCTTGCCCTTGGCGGGCGCGGCGGCTTTCTTCGCGGCGGGCTTCTTCTTGGCGGCGGCGGCTTTCTTGTCTTTAGTCGCGGCGCTAGGCTTCGATTTGGCCGGCGAGGCGGAAGCGGCGGCGGCGGCGGCGGCCTTCCTGCCCCTGCCGGAGGCGGGCGCGGCCGCGGCGGCCTTCTTCGACTTGGCGGCGGCGGTCTCCTTTTTCTCGGCGGATTTTTTCTTTTCGCCGCCGGCGGGCTTCTTGGCGCCTGAAGATTTCGACTCGAGCTTGAAACTGCCCGACGCGCCCTTGCCCTTGGTCTGGATCAGCGTGCCGGATTCGACGGCGCTCTTCAGATATTTTCTGATGAACGGCGCCAGCTTCTCCGCGTCCACCTTGTACTGGGCGGCGATGTATTTCTTGATCGCCTTCAGCGACGACCCGCTGCGCTCCTTCAACTCCTTGATGGCGCTGTTGACCATTTCGGAAGTTTTCGGGTGCGTGGGTTTCGCTTTAGGCTTCTTAACGCCGGCGCCGGCTGACGCCTTCGGCTTCTTCGCGGGCGTAGCCGGAGCGGGGGTTTCGGCTGCTACTGCTGTGTCTGCCATTATGTATGATGAGTTTGTTGTAGGTAAACAACGTAACGTACGTACGAGAAAGCACGTAAGTAAAGCTTCAAACAAAAACTTAAACGTAAAATTTTCAAGGAAAATTTGGTACCTGTTCTGAACTTTACCGTAAAGACGTCACCGCAGCCGATATACGATTTCTCGTAGCAACACTCGTGACTTTTCACTAACACCGCTCTGATTAAATAGCACTTTTTTAATATTTCAATACTGAATGATTCACTTTAATTATTTGATATGAAACATTTTGAACCCGACCGCGATCTGAGTAAACTTTTGACCGCGTCACGTGTACCGTTCACGTTATACAAATGATTAATCGAGCCGCTCGTGGCGCGCGCAAGCTCGGCTCGAGTTTAAAATTGAATTTTCTCTATAAAATCAAAATTTTCTACACATTTCACGCGATAGATAAACGACAAAGATATCGTTTTCAATATATACATAATAAGTCGTGTAAATTTTCACGTATTTATGTTAAAAATCGTCCGATATTTTGATGCTCGTAAAACAGCTCGCCCAGTTTCCGCAGAATCGTACAGAAGCGATCGTATTCGGCCTGAAAGTATCATATTGTAATTTGTTTTATAAATGAAACACTAATCAATGTTATTAATTCACTTATTTAACATAATTCAATATACAATAGTGTTACTTGCTACTAACTAACCGGGTTGGTTTGAACACACAGCTCCGCGAGTGAGACGCAGTTTCATTCGCATACTACAATATATAATAATTTATAATGGCTCGTAACTACGCAGTCTAGCAGATATATAATGTACATGCTTACTGAACCAAAATGAGTAATTATCAAACAAACAAAAAAAAAAAAAAAAAAACAAACATAAATAAGTACTTAATAATAATAATGTATGTACCTAACTCTAAGTACTAATCGTGTGCACATTGAATAGTAGATATATCTACTTAGATAGGTACTTCTTAACTAACTTCGTAGAAATTACATTTTTTTTTTGTTTTTCATTTACTGGCTACAAATTTGTTAGCTGTTAACTATGTATGTAACATTATATGTAAAATAAAATAATTTCGTGATATAAGTAATATTTAAAATAAACTTGCACGATGGAGTAGAGAGCAAGTTACACTTACAAAGATATGTAGCGCACCTACATAGGTAATATAATATTATTATGATATAATACATAGGTACCTAGTCAGTTTATTTTATAACAACCTATTAACCTTACAGTTTTATTACATAGGTTTTCTCTATATATAATTTACTGATACGAAAATTTTTTTTGAATGAATATTTGTTAAAATTATTATGAATGCTTGGTGCCGATTGTTGATTCATGTGTATTTGTAATATAACTTATATGTGATGTGTGTTATATTAATTCATCGATGTGAAACCAAAATTAATAGTAATAGAACAACATGCGGCCCTGAAAAGGGCCTTTTTGTTTATGTATATGCACGTGTAGCGCGCGCATACACAGACGGACCGACGACGGCTTAACCTCCGAAACCGTACAGGGTGCGTCCCTGACGTTTCAGGGCGTACACCACGTCCATGGCGGTGACGGTTTTCCTCTTGGCGTGCTCGGTGTAGGTGACGGCGTCGCGGATCACGTTCTCGAGGAACACCTTGAGCACACCGCGAGTCTCCTCGTAGATAAGACCGGAGATACGCTTCACGCCGCCTCTGCGCGCCAGACGACGGATGGCGGGCTTCGTGATACCCTGGATGTTATCGCGGAGCACTTTCCTGTGACGCTTGGCGCCACCTTTCCCCAGACCTTTTCCTCCTTTACCGCGACCGGTCATCTTGAAAGTATAGAGTTTTCTTGATTTTTAATAAACGACGGCGACGTACTGCCACACAAGCACACACACACGATGCGGCGAACGACTGTGACACCGCATCGAGCGACTTACGCTTATATTTATATGAAATCGTCATGTGAGAGACGTACTGTTCATAGTTAGAGCGAGAAAGGTATAAGCATTATTCCCCGCATACCCCTCGAGGGGGGGCCCGGTTGGCTCACGAAACGACGCAATATTATTAATATTATTTTATGTAAATTAAAATAAAATCTTCAATAATATATATGAGCTTTATGTATATAATTTGTGTTATATCAAATTAACAAAAAAAAAAAAAAAAAACTAAATAATATAGGTAATATAATATATCAATGCTCATATAGAAAATCACGAGAATGTGCTCGTTGCTATATATTATGATGATATTCCATGAAAAATATCTATTCTATATCTACATATGTAGTTGAATTATTTTAGTAATATATTTATTAAGTATAGGTATTAGGTATGCCAACTAACTATATTCAGCGAGCTGTGAGTTCAGTAGTGCATGCGTATGTGAATCAAGTAGTATTTAATTAACCTCTATGAATGAATAGGTGCGTTACTACCTACGTTACTAACAAATTGTAAAGTAATAATAATAATAATATTATTATTATGTGTATCGTACAGTAACCATTTAAATTGTTGCGACTTCGATTGTGAAAGATTCAGTAAGTATATGAAACTATTTCTCGCATGAGTGCATGAAACTTGTGTGGCCCTGAAAAGGGCCGTTTTGTTTGTAATATAGCGCAGCATAGCTTGCAGAGAAGCAACGCGGCCAGATCTCGAGAAGAGATCTAGGCGCGCTCGCCGCGGATTCTGCGCGCCAGCTGAATATCCTTGGGCATGATGGTGACGCGCTTGGCGTGGATGGCGCACAGGTTGGTGTCTTCGAACAGGCCGACGAGGTAAGCCTCGCTGGCCTCCTGCAGGGCCATCACGGCGGAGCTCTGGAAGCGGAGATCGGTCTTGAAGTCTTGAGCAATTTCACGCACCAGACGCTGGAACGGCAACTTGCGGATCAGCAGTTCCGTGCTCTTCTGGTAACGACGGATCTCACGCAGAGCAACAGTTCCGGGCCTGTAACGATGGGGCTTCTTCACTCCTCCGGTGGCGGGTGCGCTCTTGCGCGCAGCCTTGGTGGCGAGCTGTTTACGGGGCGCCTTACCACCGGTGGATTTACGAGCGGTCTGCTTGGTACGGGCCATTTTGATTTGATAACGTAAATAAAGTAAGCGAACGGATGCGGGCGACACGACCGAACGACGACACGCGAATGTTTAAAAAATCCCCTTACGACCCACGTATATATTTATACTAAAACTCACGAGCGTCTTTGTATCGCCATCTCGCTCACGCGTTCTCAGTCTGTCACATTCCCTCTTTGCCTGACGCGCCGCGCCTCCAGCCGGCCGGTCATGCACATTTTTCATTTTCATAATAGTATTAACTACATACAGCAAAATTTGGAGCTAAAAATATTTAACTCTAGATCATTAACGACGACGCGAATTTTCAGCTAATCTCTATTCGACCCGTTGCACTTGCTAGATCCACAGTATAGGGGTAAGTGTATATTATATATAATTAATTATTAACGATAGATATACTGACGACAGAGATATATTATTTTTTTAAATCAATATTTAAATTTAAATACATACACAACATAGCAATAGGTAGGTACAATTAAATTAAAATGTTCAAATAAAACCTCTTTACAAATATAATTAAATTGTCGTTGAATCTAACGAAATTCTATCTAGGTAGGTATCTTACCGAGCTAACTACGTTAATGTATAATAAATAGTATTGGCACTAAGTATGTTCTCAATCGGTATGTACTTACTATATGGATTTTTGGTATGTAGGTATATAGATAATATAGTAGAAAACATAAGTTTAGATTCTCATATTATAACGAATAAAAAATTTTGTAGTTAAATCTTTTTTTTTTTTTTTTTAAAGACTTTTATGTAAATTCTACTAAATGTATGTATGTAATGGTAATATGACTTTTACGTGATCCGTTCATTCGAATGAAACCATTTCACACATATTGTGTATATGTGTGTGCGTATATAGAATAATTTTGTGGCCCTGAAAAGGGCCGTTTGTTGTGCGTTGAACGCTACACGTTCGGCGCTATGTTCACTTGGAGCTGGTGTACTTGGTGACGGCCTTTGTGCCCTCGCTGACAGCGTGCTTGGCCAGCTCGCCGGGCAGCAGGAGCCTCACGGAGGTCTGCACCTCCCTCGATGTGATGGTGGAACGCTTGTTGTAATGGGCGAGGCGTGAAGCTTCGGCGGCGATGCGTTCGAAGATGTCGTTCACGAACGAGTTCATGATCGACATGGCCTTGCTGGAGATACCGGTGTCCGGGTGGACCTGCTTGAGCACCTTGTAGATGTAGATGGCGTAACTCTCCTTCCTCTTGTGCTTCTTCTTCCTTTTGTCGGTCTTGGAGATGTTCTTTTGAGCCTTGCCAGATTTTTTGGCGGCCTTACCGCTGGTCTTGGGCGGCATGATAGACTATTGAAAAATTCAAAGTAAGATATATTACAGACAGGCGTACCGTACGACTGTCGGTTGGCTTCTGATAAATGGGAATTTTTTTTTTTTTTTTTTTTTTTTTGATAATGACTATGCTGTTGGCCTGATGGGCCTCTACAGCGACACCGGACAAGTGGCTGGGCGCTGATGGCGCCGGGCCAGAGTTTGTTGTTATGGGTGACTTGCTCCAAGGGCACCTCTAGAGGTACGAACCTCGGCTTGGACCGTCACCAGAGTAGGGGGAGACCGGGTTGCCCTGTTAGTCCCAGAAGGGGAGCAAACTAAGGCCCTAATGTTTGTTAAACTGATTGATTATTTGGAGAGAATCGATTTGACCTGAGGGGTCGGCCACCACGCCGGCGGGGGCGGAATCGGGGACGTGTCGTTGCACTACTAAGCTGGCGTTGGTACCCGGGACCAATGCCGAAGACGGGGTGCGTGTTACCGCCGGAATTGTTGTGAGAAGGGGAGGAGCCTAGAGCAGCCGAGATAACGGCTGCTATTGGGTCGTCCGGATCGACCAAAGCGTGTTTTGGGCGTCTACGAAGGAGTTCACGGCCCGGAGTTGGGTCCGTGGAATAGTCGGAGGCTTGGACTACGAGAGGGTTTGGGTGATGGGGGGCGGCGTCAAAGTAACGACGAGAGGCGTGTTTCATCCACTGTGGGATGGAGGGAAGTTGTAGGTCGCAATGTAGGTCAGCGTTGCGCATGAACCACTCTGCGCCTGTTGCTTGACGAATGAAACGGTTTTGGAGTTTTTGAAGAGGCTCTAGGACATAGCTAGGCCTGTGGGCGAATACAACAGAGGAGTACGTGAGGACAGGGCGAATGCAAGTTTTGTAGATTGTCACCTTATTTCTAAGGGACAATTTACTCCTAGCGATAAATGGGAACGACCGCGATTCTGTTTTATTCCGATCGGGTATAGCAGTACGCTACGGTTTGCGCCAGCGTCTCTATCTAAAATACACCTATGGCAGGGCGCGCGAGCAATAGCGCTCTGACCTTAGACCCGCCCCTTTGGCGGGGCAGCGGGGGACGGGGGGGAATTAAAATATCTCTCTCGCGCCAAGCAACTCACTTTTCAGAACCATTTATTTTACAGACTAGGCATGCTCCATATGTTTTTTTTATGTTGTTACATTACTTTTGTTTTAAAATACAATAATTACAGCCTATAAGATTTTTTGATCTCTCTCATAGGTAGTAAAAATAAATATTATTTTAATAAAAAACTAATGAAAAGTCTGCTGTTAATAGATGACAAAATTAAATATTTAGTGTACTTCCAATGTGATCCTAAATCCAAATTAAGACAAGTAAAGGAAAAATCAACTAAGATCAATTAACCAAGCTTAATTAACTAAGATTAATTAACTAAGATCAATTAACTAAGATTAATTAAGATTAACGTTACCTATCACAATTCGGAAATTATTAACTCTACACGTGTTTCGCCTAAACACACAAGGCATCATCAGGAGATGCTGAATCTTCGAACGACAAGTCGAGAGTAAGTCTGCTGTTACTGCGGTTTAGGCTCGGTTGGGCAGTGTTGAAAGAAGAAAGTTTTAATGCCGCGTTTAATAAATAGTTAACAAACTGGCTAAAGATAATGCATTATACTTACTTATACTGGTCATACGGTCAAAGGAAGTGCAATTCAATTATTGTTCTCGATAATGACTTTAACCAGTGTGAAACAATTCGTCAATGTGAAACTTTTCAATTTGTCGTGCCGTAATAGCACATAAATTATTTAGTTAGATGTATATTGTGGCCCTGAAAAGGGCCGTTTGTATGGTGTATCGCTATATCATATATTAATAATGACAGCGATAGCGATGTGCGGGGAGAGCTTCTTATGCTTTCTTCTCGGTCTTCTTTGGCAGCAGAACCGCTTGGATGTTCGGCAACACACCACCCTGTGCGATGGTGACACCGGACAGGAGCTTGTTCAACTCCTCGTCGTTTCTGATCGCCAGTTGCAAGTGACGAGGAATGATCCTGGTCTTCTTGTTGTCCCTCGCGGCGTTGCCGGCCAACTCCAACACTTCGGCGGCCAGGTATTCCATCACGGCGGCGAGGTACACGGGAGCACCGGCGCCGACGCGCTCTGCATAATTACCATTACGCAGGAGACGATGGATACGACCCACGGGAAACTGAAGTCCGGCACGGTTGGAACGGGACTTTGCCTTTCCCTTGACTTTGCCGCCTTTACCACGTCCGGACATTGTTAAAAGATTGTTTGATTGAAGCGAGATAAATCAAAACGTACGATGCGTACGTGTATACCGTATGACGATCGAGCGCAAACAGTGCGCCGAGCCGAGCCGAATTTCTTTATATATACAAAAGGGATGGTCGCTCGGTTCGCGAGTGCGATAGCGCGCTAACGATGCATTACGGCGGACCAATGAAATGCGTCAAAATCATGAGTCAATGAGCTTTGTTTCCTCGTGGATTATGAATTTTTAGCTATTTGTTAAAAACATAATAATTAAGTATGTATGTAAATGTAAAACGAAATGTACATTATTTATAATCAAGTACGTTTAACTACAATTTAAATCTTATAAGTACTTGATTTATTAAAATATTGGTACTAAGTAATTATAATTATAGGTATACTACTACTATAAGTAAGTAAGTATGTTCATTGTTAATTTTAAGAAGTTCCAAGTAGGCATAAGGCAGTCGGCAGTCGGTGAAGAGAGAGAAGAGAAGAGATAAATAAATAAATAATAATGTAGATTATTGATACCTATGTATTGCGATGTGAATGAATATTATAGGGTTATATATAATACATATGTAGCTGGTGGTGGTGCGTGCGGGGTATAGTTTGTTGTGTATATATTAATTAATTAATAGTAAGTAATAGTAATATTAAGTTTGGTTGTTTTCCGGTTGTGTGTGTGCGACTTTCGTGTGTGTAGTAATTTTATAGTGTCATCGATGGTGAAACAAATTATTTAATTTTTTTTGAAACGTATGTTAGCCCTGAAAAGGGCTTTTTGTTGCGAGGTGGGGGGGTGTGCGATGACGCGCGCGCGCGCCCCACGCAAGCTGACCGGACGCGCCAGACGACACTGGTCACTCACTTCTTGGAGGCGGATGTCTTCTTGGCGGCGGTGGCCTTCTTGGTCGGCGTAGCGGCGGCCCTCTTCGGTTTGGGAGCTTTCGGCTTCTTAGTAGGAGGCTTGGTGGTCTTTTTCGCCTTGGGGGCGGCGGCGGCGGCCTTGCCCTTGGCGGGCGCGGCGGCTTTCTTCGCGGCGGGCTTCTTCTTGGCGGCGGCGGCTTTCTTGTCTTTAGTCGCGGCGCTAGGCTTCGATTTGGCCGGCGAGGCGGAAGCGGCGGCGGCGGCGGCGGCCTTCCTGCCCCTGCCGGAGGCGGGCGCGGCCGCGGCGGCCTTCTTCGACTTGGCGGCGGCGGTCTCCTTTTTCTCGGCGGATTTTTTCTTTTCGCCGCCAGCGGGCTTCTTGGCGCCTGAAGATTTCGACTCGAGCTTGAAACTGCCCGACGCGCCCTTGCCCTTGGTCTGGATCAGCGTGCCGGATTCGACGGCGCTCTTCAGATATTTTCTGATGAACGGCGCCAGCTTCTCCGCGTCCACCTTGTACTGGGCGGCGATGTATTTCTTGATCGCCTTCAGCGACGACCCGCTGCGCTCCTTCAACTCCTTGATGGCGCTGTTGACCATTTCGGAAGTTTTCGGGTGCGTGGGTTTCGCTTTAGGCTTCTTAACGCCGGCGCCGGCTGACGCCTTGGGCTTCTTCGCGGGCGTAGCCGGAGCGGGGGTTTCGGCTGCTACTGCTGTGTCTGCCATTATGTATGATGTGTTTGTTGTAGGTAAACAACGTAACGTACGTACGAGAAAGCACGTAAGTAAAGCTTCAAACAAAAACTTAAACGTAAAATAAGTTAAGTTTAGGCTCTTCCTCGCCTCATGTGTGGGAGGTAGGGAGCCCGTCTCGAGGGGGTCCTCATTACGGGGGCTGGACTCCAGAGCTCATCGGCCCTGGGGAATGTGCTGTGCACCCCGGGAGTCTCGCCAGAGCGGGCGAGCGGGATCGCTCGGCGGCCCTCTCCGGGACTCGACCAGGGTGCCAGGAAGGAAGGAGGCGCTCCGTGCGGCGCCCGTGCCGGCTGCCATGGCCTGGCCGCCTCTAACGTACCATGGGGACGCGAGGCTAGCCAAGGCGGGCGCTCAGCTCGGCCAATTCTCGCACCGCGGAGCTCTGGAGGCTTTCCCCGGCCGCGATGGAGGTCAGCAGTCTCACCCAGGACCCCATCAGCTTCCCGACGGCGTCGTCCCGGGCGATCCTGGCTCTGAGCCCCTCAGAGATGAGAGGGCTCGGTGTGGAGGGCGGAGCCTCTCCCCTGGGTAAGCATAACCCGGGGGGGCTCCGCTGGCGCTCTGCGGTAGCCCGGGGAGCCTCGCTCGACCCAGGGCTGTGGTTCTGCTGCGGTTCTGTTCTGGCCTTCCTGGGTGAAGGCACCGGCATGGCTCCGAAGAACTGGGTCACCGGTGCCTGCGACGCCAAGCGTGGCGTTGCCAGTAGCGGGGAGACGGCCCGCGAGGAGTCCCTGCGCTCAGCCGGCGCGGACTCGCGAGCCGTGTCGCGTTGGTCGGCAGCTTTCGTCGGAGGCGGGGATGGCTGCGGGCTGTACTGCGTCCCCGTGTGTTGTCGCCGCCCTACTGGGCGCCGTAGAGCGGGCAGGGCGGCGGAGTGAGCGGGCAGGGCGGCGGAGTGAGCGGTTGCTCTTCCTCGCCTCCCCCTGCCCCGTCGTCGGCGGCGTTTGCCACCCTCTCCTGCCGGCGGGTTTGCCGGCGGCCGCAGGGTGGCTGGTGCTGGCGGTGGTGGGGCCTGGTCGGCTCGTCGGACGGGCGGCGAGCGGGGCGCCGGTATCGGTACCGGCTGGAGTGGTCGGGAGGCGGGCGCGCGTCTGTCCCCGGGTATGGGGATCGCGCGCTTCCGTGCCTCCCGGCGATAAATGGCGCAGGTACGGCTGTTGGCCGCGTGCGGCCCCTGGCAGTTTGCGCATGACAGGGGCGCCTCCGCGGCCCTTGGGCACTCGCTGCCAAAGTGCGGTCCGCCGCACTTGACGCAGCGCTGTGGGCGGTGGCAGTTGGTGGATGAGTGCCCGAAGTGCTGGCACCGGTGGCACTGGGGCACGGTCGTCTTGCCCCGCCAAGCTTCGATGCTGACCCGAGGCATGTTCAGCAGCTCTCGCGTGCCGTAGAGCCGCTCCAGGTCGCTCTTGCCCATGCGATCCAGCTGAACATGGACAACAGCTTTGGTTGCCCCGGGTCTCGTGGGGAGGGCCCTCGCGAACCTGGCTGGGAAGCCCAGGTCCTTCAGAGCCCCCACAATGAGGTCGCAGTCGGTGCCCGCTGGTAGGCCCCACAGCGCGACCTTGAGTGGCCGTTCACTTTCGAGCGAGAAGCAGTACCAGCTTAAGGCTGGCGTCGTCTTCTCGAGCTCGAACAAGTAGCGTTGAGTGAGCCGGAACTCCTCTATTGTCTTGGGCCGGATACAAATTCCCTTGCCTAGGGGGCGCGCGCTAGGCATATGGCCCAGCCTGCGGCGCAGCTCCCCTAGGTGACGCGGCCAGTCAGGGAGACACTCGACAATGATGGGGGGGTACTTGCCGAGTGTCCCTGCAGTAGTGGTGGCGGCGGTGGTGGCGGCGGCGGTGGTAGTGGGCGCCGCTTGCGTCGGTCTCGGCGCAGCAGGCGCTCTGAGCGCCGCCGCGTAAGACGTCGACGGCGTCGGCGATGTTGGCGGGACTGGTGAGTCCGCTGCGGTCGGAGTCGGTGGTCTGGCCGCCGCTGCCTGCGCCGGCAAGGCGGCCGCGACGTCGGTCATCTCCTCGATGCTCGAAACCGGCCTTACTGGGGAGGCCGACCGAGCCCGCTGGATCGGTTGGGCTGGCGATGGCGATGCTGACCTCCCGAGCCCGAGGTAGGAGGTCTCGTCGTGCCTCTCCATCTCCATGCTGATGTGCACGGGCGGGGCGGGCGAGACCGTCGGGGTCGAGGCAGCACGTTCGGTGAGAGCGGCCGGCGGCGAGCGCCGGGGCGCCGGCACCGGTGGGGTCGGCCGGGCCGGTCGGGCCAGCCACTCGAATGCGTCCGGGGAGGTCGGAGTGTCCGGAACGCTTGACGCCGGCGGCCGCGGAGCTTGCACCGGCGGAGCGCGTCGGGCCCTCCAGTTACTCGCCGGGGACGCAGGAGTGTCCGGCAAGGGCACTGACCGGGGGCTGTTGCCCTCCGGCGACTTGGTCGGAGTGGTGAGCGGCGGTGGCGCGCTCACCCGCAGTGGCGGGGAAGGCGCTCGCTGCGCACGCTGCGGAGCCCGAGCGCGCGGTGCGCGCTGCGGACGCGGAAGCGACGTTGTCGCAGCATCACGGCCGGTGATGCGCACGATCGGTCGAGGTGCGGAAGTGCTGGCCTTCGTGCGCTTCTCCTCGTTTGTGGGCGACTTGGAGTCGTCCAGGTGCTTGCTGCGGTCGGCGCGCTTTCGCCGGGACGCAGTTTGTGCTGATGATGGTTGAGTTTGAGTTTTCACGCCTGCGTGTTTAGAGCGCGGGGCGCGGTATAGCCCGAGCTCGGCGGCCGGTACAATTACCGACGCGCTCGGGTTGAATAAGTCGCGGCACACGACGACATCGCTGTCGTGGGGGAGCTCGCGACGGGCGGGAGGGGGTGAGGGGGAGGACGTGAATGATGAGCTTGAAGAGCTCATCATAGGAATTAAGTTGGGGAAAGGCTGGGTTAGTACTTTCCCAGAGGTTCAGCTAACCTTTGCGGCGATGCAGGGCAAGCCGGGTGAGATCACCGGCGTACCGGTGAAGGCCCAGCTCAGCCCGATCAGCTCAACAAAGGTCAGCCTAGCTCCGGTAGGTACGCACCGGACGGGGGACACACGGGGCGGATCCCTGCACTGCCGTTTGCAAGCAAACGGCTAGGCAAAAGACCTTAGCCGTGTCTTCGCGCTTACCTAAGTGGCAAGGCACGGATAAAAAAACACTGTACTCACAGTTTGGTTTGCACTGTATCCGTTCACTTTCGCGCGCGGCCGTTTCTCGACGCTCTGTAGCGGAGGCAGGCGCGCACGGGGGGGTGAGCGGGGGGCGGCGGGGGTACTGGTCGGTGCGCGACTCGCGGTGGCGGAGCGAGGCTCGAAACGTCACGGGAGCGCGGCGCGACACAGTTGTAGCTCCAGTTGGCGAGTAGACGCGGCGGCGATGACTCAGCACGCACGCTAACACTGCACACAACGGGAACCCAAACGTAAAATTTTCAAGGAAAATTTGGTACCTGTTCTGAACTTTACCGTAAAGACGTCACCGCAGCCGATATACGATTTCTCGTAGCAACACTCGTGACTTTTCACTAACACCGCTCTGATTAAATAGCACTTTTTTAATATTTCAATACTGAATGATTCACTTTAATTATTTGATATGAAACATTTTGAACCCGACCGCGATCTGAGTAAACTTTTGACCGCGTCACGTGTACCGTTCACGTTATACAAATGATTAATCGAGCCGCTCGTGGCGCGCGCAAGCTCGGCTCGAGTTTAAAATTGAATTTTCTCTATAAAATCAAAATTTTCTACACATTTCACGCGATAGATAAACGACAAAGATATCGTTTTCAATATATACATAATAAGTCGTGTAAATTTTCACGTATTTATGTTAAAAATCGTCCGATATTTTGATGCTCGTAAAACAGCTCGCCCAGTTTCCGCAGAATCGTACAGAAGCGATCGTATTCGGCCTGAAAGTATCATATTGTAATTTGTTTTATAAATGAAACACTAATCAATATTATTAATTCACTTATTTAACATACTTCAATATACAATAGTGTTACTTGCTACTAACTAACCGGGTTGGTTTGAACAAACAGCTCTGCGAGTGAGACGCAGTTTCATTCGCATACTACAATATATAATAATTTATAATGGCTCGTAACTACGCAGTCTAGCAGATATATAATGTACATGCTTACTGAACCAAAATGAGTAATTATCAAATAAACAAAAAAAAAAAAACATAAACAAGTAATAATAATAATAATGTATGTACCTAACTCTGAGTACTAATCGTGTGCACATTGAATAGTAGATATATCTACTTAGATAGTACTTCTTAACTAACTTCGTAGAAATTACATTTTTTTTTTGTTTACATCTACTGGCTATAAATTTGTTAGCTGTTAACTATGTATGTAACATTATATGTAAAATAAAATAATTTCGTGATATAGGTACCCTAAGTAATATTTAAAATAAACTTGCACGATGGAATAGAGAGCAAGTTACACTTACAAAGATATGTAGCGCACCTACATCCTACTAATATTATAAAGGCGAAAGTTTGTATGTATGGATGTGTGGATGTATGGATGTATGGATGTATGGATGTATGTTTGTTACTCTTTCACGTAAAAACTACTGAATGGATTTGAATGAAACTTTACCACAATATAGTTTATACATCAGAATAACACATAGGCTATAGCTTATACATCAGAATAACACATAGGCTACAATTTTTGAGGTTTTTAATGTGAGGTCGTAAAAAAAACACATTTTTTGCGCTTACATTGCAAACGCTGACTGAATCCTACAAGATAGATCAAAACAATTTAGTACAGTATTGTACAACTTAAAAAGGTCTACAAAAAAGTCCGTGATGGTATATGTTTATCTCTTAGGAATAACCCACAATAACCATTTTTTATCCTTTACTTTGTACGAGAAATAATGGCTTATTTACGAAGCGATTTTAAGCAATACAGTATAAATCCTTATCCAATTAAGTATCTTAAATACATTGTGCATTTAATAAAGATCAATATGGCTTTTTGCAGCATGTAAATTTAATAAATATTTTCGAAGATATCACAGATTTAAAATGCAGCGGCGCCAGGCGAACGGGGCGTGGGGTGGGGAAGAAGCGGCTAATAGCTGAGTGCGCGACCCGAACGCGGGCAGACGCGTGAGGGCAGACGTCGTTGACGGTTGTGTCCGTTTTGCGAATTTTCAAGGCACTAACGATTTGATAAAAACGTATGGTCGCCTACTTTAAGTAATATAGGCCTAAGGTTAGTTATTGCCAGGTTTCTTTTTGGTTAGGAGTAACACGTACAAAAAGATACTTCATTTTTACAAATTACTTCATTGATAATTCAATTACTATATAGATAGGTTACTTACAGTTAATTATAACAAATTATATTAGCAATAAATTAAAATTGCGACTATAATTTGAGATTTAAACTATCCTATCTATCAAGTTGGATCGAACTGCACATGGTGTGCGAATTTTATTATAATCGGTTAAGTGGTTTAGGAGTCCATTGAGGACAAACATTGTGACACGGGATTATATAAATTAAGATAAGATTATTAATATTATATGTATGTTTTTTATTATTCTTTATTGTACACTACGTCCTTCTTTAGTCGTTTATAAATTCCTTTCCATCCAAAGGTTGCCTGGAAGAGATCGCTTTAAGCGATAAGGCCGCCAATTGTGGTACACTAATTTTAAGTTAATTGTCTTTTACTGTGCCTTTTTTATTTATGTGTCCAATAAAGAATTATAAAATTTCCATGACACAATGTTAGTTACCGTACTCCTCCAAAACGGCTTGACCGATTTTTACCAAATTTCATATGCGTATTCAGTAGGTCTGAGAATCTTCTACTATATATTTTTAAGGCAAAACAACGTTTGCCGGGTCAGCTAGTAGGTAATATAATATTATTATGATATAATACATAGGTAGGTACCTAGTCAGTTTATTTTATAACAGCCTATTAACCTTACAGTTTTATTACATAGGTACCTCTATATATAATTTACTGATACGAGCATTTATTTGAATGAATATTAGTTACCTGATTTTATATAATTACTTATATTAAATTATTATGAATGCTTGCTGCCGATTGTTGATTCATGTGTATTTGTAATAAACTTATATGTGATGTGTGTTATATTAATTCATCGATGTGAAACCAAAATTAATAGTAATAGAACAACATGCGGCCCTGAAAAGGGCCTTTTTGTTTATGTATATGCACGTGTAGCGCGCGCATACACAGACGGACCGACGACGGCTTAACCTCCGAAACCGTACAGGGTGCGTCCCTGACGTTTCAGGGCGTACACCACGTCCATGGCGGTGACGGTTTTCCTCTTGGCGTGCTCGGTGTAGGTGACGGCGTCGCGGATCACGTTCTCGAGGAACACCTTGAGCACACCGCGAGTCTCCTCGTAGATAAGACCGGAGATACGCTTCACGCCGCCTCTGCGCGCCAGACGACGGATGGCGGGCTTCGTGATACCCTGGATGTTATCGCGGAGCACTTTCCTGTGACGCTTGGCGCCACCTTTCCCCAGACCTTTTCCTCCTTTACCGCGACCGGTCATCTTGAAAGTATAGAGTTTTCTTGATTTTTAATAAACGACGGCGACGTACTGCCACACAAGCACACACACACGATGCGGCGAACGACTGTGACACCGCATCGAGCGACTTACGCTTATATTTATATGAAATCGTCATGTGAGAGACGTACTGTTCATAGTTAGAGCGAGAAAGGTATAAGCATTATTCCCCGCATACCCCTCGAGGGGGGGCCCGGTTGGCTCACGAAACGACGCAATATTATTAATATTATTTTATGTAAATTAAAATATAATCTTCAATAATATATATGAGCTTTATGTATATAATTTGTGTTATATCAAATTAACAAAAAAAAAAAAAAAAAAAAAAAAAATGTACCTACTAAGTACTTACTATCTATCTAAATAATATAGGTAATATAATATATCAATGCTCATATAGAAAATCTACATATGTAGTTGAATTATTTTAGTAATATATTTATTAAGTATATTAGGTAGGTATGCCAACTAACTATATTCAGCGAGCTGTGAGTTCAGTAGTGCATGCGTATGTGAATCAAGTAGTATTTAATTAACCTCTATGAATGAATAGGTGCGTAACTACGTTACTAACAAATTGTAAAGTAATAATAATAATAATATTATTATTATGTGTATCGTACAGTAACCATTTAAATTGTTGCGACTTCGATTGTGAAAGATTCAGTAAGTATATGAAACTATTTCTCGCATGAGTGCATGAAACTTGTGTGGCCCTGAAAAGGGCCGTTTTGTTTGTAATATAGCGCAGCATAGCTTGCAGAGAAGCAACGCGGCCAGATCTCGAGAAGAGATCTAGGCGCGCTCGCCGCGGATTCTGCGCGCCAGCTGAATATCCTTGGGCATGATGGTGACGCGCTTGGCGTGGATGGCGCACAGGTTGGTGTCTTCGAACAGGCCGACGAGGTAAGCCTCGCTGGCCTCCTGCAGGGCCATCACGGCGGAGCTCTGGAAGCGGAGATCGGTCTTGAAGTCTTGAGCAATTTCACGCACCAGACGCTGGAACGGCAACTTGCGGATCAGCAGTTCCGTGCTCTTCTGGTAACGACGGATCTCACGCAGAGCAACAGTTCCGGGCCTGTAACGATGGGGCTTCTTCACTCCTCCGGTGGCGGGTGCGCTCTTGCGCGCAGCCTTGGTGGCGAGCTGTTTACGGGGCGCCTTACCACCGGTGGATTTACGAGCGGTCTGCTTGGTACGAGCCGAGCATTGATGCCAAAGTGAGTGAGAAGCCTATCTTGGAGCGGTGTTAGGGACATGACGAAACCTGGGCATTAGTTAGTGCAACGACAAACGGACTGACCTAAGCGTTTTCGGGCGGTGGCGGCGGTCAGTTCGTCACTAACACAGAGTCACTGAGTCCGGAGTCCAGAGTTATGTATATTCAGAGTTATGTCGAGCGCGAGCGGGGACACGAGCGGGATCGCGAGCGGGGGCACGAGCGGGAGAGCGAGCGGGAGGGCGAGCGGGAGAGCGAGCGGGAGGGCGAGCGGGATCGCGGGCGTGATGATACGCGAACTTGATTGTTCGCACGAGCCTGTGCGCGGAGGAGGGCATCTTTTTCCTGGATCAACCTAGCCTCGAAAGAAGCTAGGGTGATGCCGAAGTGCTTGAGGGTCTTAATTTGGAGCGATGTTAGGGACATGACGAATTTAGATAGTGCAACGACAGACTGACCTAGGTGTTCTCGGGCGGTGGCGGCGGCAGGGCGATGTGACGCAAGAGTTCGTCACTATCACAGTCAGTTCGTCACTAACACTAACACAATCACTGGGTCCAGAGTCCAGAGTCACTGAGCACAGCACTGCACAGCACTGAGGGCGGCGCGTTGGGTGCGCGCGAGTTGGCCAGATCGGATAGCCGGAGATGCACGAGCAATGCTCGGCACTGCGGGTGGCGCGGCGATTGCGCGCGAGTGAGCAGGTGAACGGGCGGAGCGAGACGTGCGAACGGAGCGGCGGATGCCGCGCGAATGATGACACCGCATCGAGCGACTTACGCTTATATTTATATGAAATCGTCATGTGAGAGACGTACTGTTCATAGTTAGAGCGAGAAAGGTATAAACATTATTCCCCGCATACCCCTCGAGGGGTGCCCGGTTGGTTTGCTGAGCTGGCGATGATGGTGGTGGAACCCGGCGTAGATGCGGGTCTCTCGTCCAGCTACCTGGGTTCGGATTCCCACTGTTCTAATGTGTTTGTAGGGAATCAGTGGGAGTTCTTCGTGTACGAGATCTCTTCTGGCCAGGACCGCCACTCCTCTATAGGCAAGTCCTTTGGGAGAGACTTCATCCAGCCGGTAACTGGAGAATCCTTTTAGTTCGAACCTTTGGCCTGTCTTTAGTTTAGTCTCTCCTAGGAGGACTACGTGGATATCCTGCTGGTGGGCCAGTGTCTGCAGTGCGAGTCTTTTTGATCGGACTCCGCCTGCGTTCCAGTATAAGATCCTAGTGGTCTTCCGATCCATACTGGAATTGTTGGACACTGGCCATTGCTCGCAACGCCTGACTTCGCAGATCTTCTGCGGCTCGGACGATGGCTGCTAGTACATCCAGGAGGCCTCCCATTTGCCTGGCAAATGGGTTCCCCTCTGGAGTCGTCGCGTTGTTTCTCCTCGTGTTGCTGCGAGGCTGGTGGTTTCCTGTTATTGCAGGATGCGTGGGGGGGCCCATCAACGGCGCTCTTCTGGGCACAGGTATTGGCATTGCGCCTCGCAGGAACTCTGGCATTTGTGACGGTGGATTCTGCGAGGCTGGCGTGGGGGTTGCTTGGAGTTCAGCATCGGCAGCCACTGCTCGGCTCCTTGCTCTCCTTGGGTCCCTTGGGTGGGCACTTGGTACGTTTTTGGTATCCGTGGTCTTCATCTGCTGAGCGGGTTTCGCCGCTTGGACCTCCCGCGGCTGTTCTGGGCGATGCTGGGGGTGAGGATGTCCGCGTGTAGGGACTATTCCGCGGCCTCTCGATTCTCCACTCCTTCCCCGAATGCTGCTCCCTCTTGAGCTGCCTCTTGAAGGTCCTCGGCCTCGAGTCCCACTCTTGCGTTCCCTGGGCTCGACATGGGTTCCCGATGATCTTGGGTTTGGGGCAGTCACCGGAGTGAAAGGCTCGAAAGCTGGTGGTCCCATCTCAGTGGGGACAGGCGTAGAGGCCGGAATAGTCGGTCTCTAGCGCCCCGTCCACGTCTCCTTTTCCTCCTCTGGGTCATTCCACCTCTATCTTGTGGGTCGTTTGCTGGTGGGCGCAGGGTAGTGACAATGTTTCGTGAGTCCCATTGTCGTCCTGCCTGATTCGCCTCTCCATCTTCCTGTAGACGGGGGAGTGGCTGAGGTTGACGCTGGCGTTGCGGAGCTACTGGCGCGGGCCTTCCGTCGCCTGGTGCGCGTATGTTGCGCTTACGCGCCTCGCGTCGGAAGGTTGGGCATATGCGGCTGTTCGCTGCGTGTGGGCCTTCGCAGTTTGCGCACTTGAGTGGTTCACCTTCAGGTCGGTTGCACTCACTTCCGAAGTGCGGTCCACCACACTTTACGCACTTTTGTGGGCGGTGGCAATTGGTTGAGGAATGGCCGAAATTTTGGCAACGGTGGCATTGCGGGACCACCGTGCGACCTCTCCATGCTTCCACCGTTACCCTAGGCATGTTGAGGAGTTCATCCGACCGGTATAGCTTCTCCAGCTGCTCCTTCCCCATCGGGTCCAATTGGATGTGGTATACACACTTCTTTGCTCCGGGCCGTGTAGGCAGTGCCCGGGCAAACCTCGCTGGGAAGTCGATCTCTTTCAGCGCCTCCACTATTGCTTCTCCAGGGGTATCCTGAGGAAGTCCCCAGAGTGCAACTTTGTGTGGTTTCTCGGATTCCAGGGCGTAGCAGTACCATGCTATCCCCGGGTTCTTCCTCTGCTCCTCGGTGAGGTACGCCTGGATCGTCCGATATTCCTCGGCTGATTTGGGGCGGAACCGAATTCCTTTGTCGAGAGGGCGGGCGTTTGGGATGTGGCCTAAGCGCCTTCTTAGCTCTCCTAAGTGTCTTGGCCAATCAGGAAGCACCTCCACGATAAGCGGGGGGTAGTTTTTAGCGGGTTCCTTTGTCCGCTCCACCTGTATGTCCATAATGTCTTCTTGTTGTTGGCCATGTCGTGGCCTCTGGCTGACTGATGGCATCTCTGGTTGGGGGGGGACTCTTTCTTTGCCTTGGTGGAGAGTTTAGAACAGCCGCATAAAGCGCGGCGGGTGGTGATGGCGGGGACGGGAGTGGCGCCGCTTCAATTGGCACTGACTCGATTCCCGCGTAGGAGGTATCGTCATGCGATCCTATTTCGCTGGTGGATTGCTGCCTTCTTGCAGATGTTTGGCTTGCGTCAACATGCACCTGTGCGATCACCGTACTGCTGCGCTTTGATTGTGCTGAAACGCACGAGCTAGAGTCGTCCTCTTCCGCGGAAGTCTGTTTCTTCGCTGCTCGAGCTCTGGCAAGATTCCACCTGGGTGGTTCTTGCGGGTTTGGTTTGGATTTGGTCATCATCATCATCTTCTTCTACATCTTCTTCGGCGCCTACAATGTTGGTGTCGAATGGGGGAGGTAAAATAACAGGCGGCGGCGTATATGCGCGCTCGGTTTCCCGTTGAGGTACAGTTTTCGATTTCTTCTCTTCGTTTGTGGGTGAATTTTCGTCGTTACTGTCGCGGAGTTGGTCCCGCTTGCGCCTGGCTCCGCTCGCCGAAGAAGGCGCTTCCGTATCCTCCACTTCCGGAATATCAATTCCCGAAGAGCGGATATTTCCGGTCCTCCCGGCGCTGCGGTCGCGAGGCGCGCCGCGGGGGTTCAGGGCGGTCGTAGGTACTACGTATGATCGCTCTGGGTTGAATAGGTCTCTACACACTACCACCTTGTCTGTGGCACGCTGCTTGTCCGGTGCGGGGGGTGGTGAGGGCGGGGGGGAGCGGTAAGGCTCCGATTGCTGGCTGCTGCCAGGTTTACTCGGGCTTGACATAGTGTATTCACAGCTTTACCAATGCTCTCGCTTACAGCGGCGACTCAGGGCCAGCCAGGTGAGATCGCCGGCTAACCGGCGAAGGCCCAGCTAACCCGATCAGCTCAACTGCAGCGTGCAAGCGTCGGTTAGGCGCGTAAATACATAACAAACAAGTTTCTGCGATGTGGGTCACTGCCCTGTCGTTTGCTCATCAAACGACTAGTCAGCCTTTTCCACGTCGAGGAACACTGCGACGGATTGTCTTCCCAGGTTCAACTCAGACGCGAGATGGTGCAGCACTCTCGTTAGCTGGAGCGTGGTGGAGTGTCCTGCCCGGAATCCATACTGCTCGTCCCGGGGTGAAATGTGGGGACGCAGTCTCCGCAGCAGGATGCGCTCGAACAGCTTGGCGATGTGCGGCAGAAGAGTGATCGGGCGGTAACTGGCTGGCAAGCGTCTGTCCTTCCCTGGCTTGTGCAGGACGATCACCTTGCCAGTTTTCCAGGAGGAGGGGAAATGTCCGGTTCTGAGGATGCCGTTGAAGAGCCGGGTTAAGCAGACCAGGGCTCGCGGTGGGAGCTGCTTGACGGCTGCGCTCGGTATTCCGTCGTAACCCGGCGCCTTCTTCGCCTTCAGTCTCCTCGCGGCTTGGACGACTTCCGTTGGGGCTATGAAGTCCTCCCCACCCAACGGAGGAGCCGGGGACCGAAGGAACTCGGACACCTCCCTCTCGACTCGCGCGTGGTGGTCCAGGGTCTTCTGCGTGGCTTCTGCTGGGACAGGGTTTGGCTTCAATTGATCACTCAAGTGGTCAGCTAGGAGCTCTGCCCTCTCTAAGGCTGAGTAACGCCTCTGCCCAGTGTTGTCCAGGAGTGGGCAGACGGTTTCTGCGACGCTAATACCGGTGTTGCCGGCAGCGGCGAGTCAGCACGCACCGCCGGCGCAATCCGGCTACGCCCCCTGCCTCGCCTGCGTCTCTGGCGCTGGGGCAGGGGCGCAGCTTGGTATGCAGGTGGGGACGGCTGGGGACTGTACTGGGTCCCCGCCGTGCGCTGCTGTGTCACTGCTGCTGCCCGGTGTTCACCCACCGGGTGACGTAGTAAGGCGGTAGGTGGGGCTCGTGGTTCAGGCAGGGGGGCGGGCGGAGCGGTTGCTCTGCCTCGTCTCCCCCTGCCCCGTCGTCTGCGGCGTTTGCCACCCTCGCCTGCCGGCATGTTTGCCGGCGGTCGCAGGGTGGTTGGAGTGGAGCGCCCCGGCGGCGCATCGCGCCTGCCTGGGCGGGGAGCTGGAGAAGGTGGCCTAATGGCCACCGGCTGGAGTGGCCGGGAGGCGGGCGCGCGTCTGTCCCCGGGTATGGGGATCGCGCGCTTCCGTGCCTCCCGGCGAAACACGGCGCAGGTCCGGCTGTTGGCCGCGTGCGGCCCCTGGCAGTTGGCGCATGACAGGGGCGCCTCCGCGGTCATAGGGCACTCGCTGCCAAAGTGCGGCCCCCCGCACTTCACGCAGCGCTGGGGGCGGTGGCAGTTAGCCGACGAGTGGCCAAACTGCTGGCAGCGGTGGCATTGCGGCACCGTTGCCCTGCCCCTCCAGGCTTCAAAAGGCGAGGCATGTTGAGCAGCTCTCGGGTGCTGTAGAGCCGCTCCAGGTCACTTCTGGACATATGGTCCAGCTGCACATGGACTACCGCCTTGGTAGCCCCGGGTCTTGTGGGGAGGGCCCTTGCGAACCTGGCCGGGAAGCCCAGGTCCTTTAAGGCCCCCACGATGAGGTCGGTGCTGGTGCCCGCTGGCAGGCCCCACAGCGCCACCTTGAGCGGCCGCTCACTCTCGAGTGAGTAACAATACCAGCTTAAAGCTGGCGTCGTCTCCTCCAACTCGACGAGGTACCGCTGGGTGACGCGGAACTCCTCAGCGGTTTGCGGCCGGAAGCGGATGCCCTTGTCTAGGGGGCGCGCGCTAGGCACATGGCCCAGCCTGCGGCGCAGCTCCCCTAGATGCCGCGGCCAGTCGGGGAGGCACTCGACAATTATCGGAGGATACTTGCCGAGTCCTCCTGCAGCAGTGGTGGTGGCCGCGGTGGTGGTGCTGGTGGTGGTGGTGGTGGCGGCGGCGGTGGTGCGCGCCGCCTCCGTCGGCCTCGGCGCAGCAGGCGCTCTGAGCGCCGCCGCGTACGATGTCGACGGCGTCGGCGATGCACGGAGGGCTGGTGAAGCCGGCGTGGTCGGTGCTGGCAACTGGACCGCCGCAGGCAGCTGCGGCAAGGCGGCCGCGGCAGTGACCCGTGCATCCGGGCTCGAAGCCAGCTTTACTGCCGAAGCCGGCCGAGCCCGCTCGATTTGCTGAGCTGGCGATGATGGTGGTGGTGTTGCCTTCCCGAGCCCGAGGTAGGAGGTCTCGTCATGCCTCCCCAGCTCCATGCTAACATGCACGGGCGGGGCGGGCGAGACCGTCGGGGTCGAAGCAGCTCGTTCGGCCGGGGCGGCCGGCGGCGAGCGCCGGGGCGCCGGCACCGGGCGGGCTGGCAGGGTCGGCTCGGTTTGCCGCTCCGTGGGTGGAATCGGCGCTGTAGGTGCGGTCAGTCGGGCCAACCGGTCGACTGCGTCCGGGGAGGTCGGCGCGCCCGGCACCACCCGGCGTGACACCGGTGTCGGCGGAGATCGCACCGGTGTAGTCCGGATCGGCGGCGGGACACGTCGGGCTCTCCAGTCAGACACAGGAGTGTCCGGCAAGGGCACTGACCTCGGGCTGCTGCCCTCCGACGACTGCAGCGGTGATATGAACGGCGGCGGCGCGCTCACCCGCGGGGGCGGGGAGGGCGCTCGCTGCGGGGCCCGCGCGCGCGGTGCGCGCTGCGGGAGCGGTATGCGGGTTGAAGCTGCCTCTCGACCGGTGATACGCACTATCGGCCGAGGGGCGGACGTCACGGTCTTAGGCCGCTTCTCTTCGTTTTGGGGTGACTTGGACTCGTCCAAGTCACGTGTTTTCTCCGCGCGCTTTCGTCGCGGCGCTGGGTTGGATGCTGGCTGGCGCGCCGCACCAACATCGTCGGGCTTAGCGTGCGGGGCGCGGCGTAGCCCGAGCGCGGCGGCCGGTACGATTACCGAAGCGCTCGGGTTAAAAAGATCGCGGCACACAATGACATCACTGCTGTAAACGTAAAACGTTACGTTTTGGCTCTTCCTCGCCTCATGTGTGGGAGGTAGGGAGCCCGTCTCGAGGGGGTCCTCATTACGGGGGCTGGACTCCAGAGCTCATCGGCCCTGGGGAATGTGCTGTGCACCCCGGGAGTCTCGCCAGAGCGGGCGAGCGGGATCGCTCGGCGGCCCTCTCCGGGACTCGACCAGGGTGCCAGGAAGGAAGGAGGCGCTCCGTGCGGCGCCCGTGCCGGCTGCCATGGCCTGGCCGCCTCTAACGTACCATGGGGACGCGAGGCTAGCCAAGGCGGGCGCCCAGCTCGGCCAATTCTCGCACCGCGGAGGTCTGGAGGCTTTCCCCGGCCGCGATGGAGGTCAGCAGTCTCACCCAGGACCCCATCAGCTTCCCGACGGCGTCGTCCCGGGCGATCCTGGCTCTGAGCCCCTCAGAGATGAGAGGGCTCGGTGTGGAGGGCGGAGCCTCTCCCCTGGGTAAGCATAACCCGGGGGGGCTCCGCTGGCGCTCTGCGGTAGCCCGGGGAGCCTCGCTCGACCCAGGGCTGTGGTTCTGCTGCGGTTCTGTTCTGGCCTTCCTGGGTGAAGGCACCGGCATGGCTCCGAAGAACTGGGTCACCGGTGCCTGCGACGCCAAGAATGGCGTTGCCAGTAGCGGGGAAACGGCCCGCGAGGAATCCATGCGCTCAACCGGCGCGGACTCGCGAGCCGTGTCGCGTTGGTCGACAGCTTTCATCGGAGGCGGGGATGGCTGCGGGCTATACTGCGTCCCCGTGTGTTGTCGCCGCCCTACTGGGCCCCGTAGAGCGGGCAGTAAACGTAAAATTTCAAGGAAAATTTGGTACCTGTTCTGAACTTTACCGTAAAGACGTCACCGCAGCCGATATACGATTTCTCGTAGCAACACTCGTGACTTTTCACTAACACCGCTCTGATTAAATAGCACTTTTTTAATATTTCAATACTGAATGATTCACTTTAATTATTTGATATGAAACATTTTGAACCCGACCGCGATCTGAGTAAACTTTTGACCGCGTCACGTGTACCGTTCACGTTATACAAATGATTAATCGAGCCGCTCGTGGCGCGCGCAAGCTCGGCTCGAGTTTAAAATTGAATTTTCTCTATAAAATCAAAATTTTCTACACATTTCACGCGATAGATAAACGACAAAGATATCGTTTTCAATATATACATAATAAGTCGTGTAAATTTTCACGTATTTATGTTAAAAATCGTCCGATATTTTGATGCTCGTAAAACAGCTCGCCCAGTTTCCGCAGAATCGTACAGAAGCGATCGTATTCGGCCTGAAAGTATCATATTGTAATTTGTTTTATAAATGAAACACTAATCAATGTTATTAATTCACTTATTTAACATACTTCAATATACAATAGTGTTACTTGCTACTAACTAACCGGGTTGGTTTGAACACACAGCTCTGCGAGTGAGACGCAGTTTCATTCGCATACTACAATATATAATAATTTATAATGACTCGTAACTACGCAGTCTAGCAGATATATAATGTACATGCTTACTGAACCAAAATGAGTAATTATCAAACGAACAAAAAAAAAAAAAAACCATAAATAAGTAATAATACCAGAGAGGTAGCAAGAAGCAATAGTGATTGGCGGATGGCCAGTGAGAGCTAGGCGGCAACACGACGCTTCGAGTTGTTCGAGAGGCGGGGTGTCTATAGGGACGCAATGCAGGGAGTTTCTGTAATAGATGAGAGTGCCGCCTCCACTAGAAGAGGTCCTATCATTGCGCACTAGCCGGTAGTTAGCGATATTAGGATCGCGCTTACCCGGCTTTAGAAAAGTCTCCTGAATAAGAAAAATATCAACTTGATGAGCTGATAGAAAGTTAGCGATAGCAGGACGCTGATCGCCTCGGGAGTCAGAATTGAGACAGTTCGCGTTGAAAAACGCTAACGTGAACGCGTGGGGTCTAGTTCGTTTAGATGTACTATCCATAGTAGTGCCTAAAGGGGAGTGGATTGGATACTTCTTATGGCGCGGAAGACGTCAGGGTATTCAGCCATTAGACGGAGCACCGCGAGTTGGTCGTGAGACACCTCCTCGATCTTGAGCGCAATCTCATTAACTCGATCGATGTCCACGATGTTTGCTAGGTGGAAGACGAGGTTAAGCCCGCTCTGGGAAGGGCCGAGAGAGGCAGGCTTTGCCGGAGGCATCGCTTTGGGCTTTGCCAAAGGCATCGCCTTGGGCTTTGCCGAAGGCATCGCTTGAGGCAACAGAGATTTGGTTTGGCTGGGGGCCGAGCTAGCTGGTTGGACTGAAGCGGCACGTGCATGCCATGCGTTGACGGCGGGCGGCGGGGCCGGGACAAACTTGGGTGCGGGCGGGGCCGAGGTAGATGGGGTGAAGGTTACACCCTTTTGGGAGGCTTTCGGTTTGCGAGAGCCAGTGGTGGGCTTAGCGAGCGCGGACCTGCGAGACTTTGGGGCCTTGGGACAGCCACGGTAGTTGGCGGTGTGTCCCACGGTCCCGCAGAGCACGCAAGAAGGAGGGGTCGGGTCGTCCTTTTTGCGGGAGCATTCCGACGTATTGTGCTCACCGGCACATTTCACGCAACGGGGTTTGGCGAAGCAAAAACGGGCCGCATGACCATAGAACTGGCAACGATGGCACTGGGACGGAGCACGGTGACGTTCAATCTTTTTCTGATAGAGTTATTCGAATCGACTTGCAAATTGAGAGTTCTATAATAATAAATATTATACAAGTATATGCCCCTACAAACACAAACAAGACAAAGGAAACTAAGGTTTTGAATTTTTATAAGGACGATATCGACCGGTAAAAATACTATCATAATGGGAGACTTTAACTCAAATTAAAAATTAAGGAATGAGTACATCAGAGGAAGTGTGAAAGTAGCCCCAGTGAGGGAGAAAATAAGGAGTAGAAGGTTAACGTGTGATGCGTAGAGAGGAGAAGCATGTCACTAGAAGACGTATGGAAATGGTAGTGCAAGGAAGAAGAGGCCGCCCGAAAAAGATATGGATGGAGTGTGTGAATGAAGACATGAGAGAGAAAGGATTGAGTGTGGAGATGACGTCTGATAGAGGAGAGTGGAAGAAGAAGATTTGCTGTGCCGACCCCACCCACATGAGATAAGGTGAAGAAGAAGAGGGGGACTGTAACTCAAAAATCGGAAACATTCCATTTTGCCTTGTCTTGAATAAATATAGGCGGAGGCGGCTTGACAGACTTAGCAGCGGGTTGGCTGCTAGGGCAGGCGGACTTGAGCGGGGGGATATGGGGTCTGAGCTAGGGCCCTTTTGAAACTAAAATGAATCCGTCCTCAGGAGAGGAGGGAGAATCTGTCATGTCTAAGACATGTTGAGGTGGGTAGCGAGACGCGATATCTTCTTTGGCGGGTGGAGATGGGCGCTTCGAGGAGAGCGAGACCGCGAGCGTGAAGACGCGCGAGTGTTTTTTTTTTTTTGTTGTTCCGTCTATACTTCCTCTGACCATGGTTGTCAGAGACATTGTTAGACCAAACATATTGCTTACGCAGTTTACTTTTAGTTGGAATGGTCGGTAAATCATTTACCTTTTTTATTATTATTATAAATGTACATATATTAAACAAGTCGGAAACAAAAGGTTTGCTAACTGAAGGGCCGTCAAAATTGAGGGTTCACTCAGTGCTCCCCCAAGTTATGAGGTCCATCAGTTAGCTCCACAGAATTGAACCTAATGTACAAGCGCCTTAAACAAAAAACACTTGTTACACAGGCTCACAATTATTACTATTTTTTTTTTTTTGCTCCTTCATTTTTCTATTCCGTTTTATATCTTTTGTATGTATTCTTGTATTTTCTACTCTCTTTCTTTTTTGTATTTTTTTTTCTTATTCTCTCCTTCATTTTTCTATTCCGTTTTATATCTTTTGTATGTATTCTTGTATTTTCTACTCTCTTTCTTTTTTATATTTTTTTTTCTTATTCTATATAAAGTCTATTTACCTACATCAAAAATATTACATTATATAGAGGTTATATACAGCTTATATAAACTTATCAAATCTAATACTACTAATAGGTTATGTACATTAATCTTGTTATTAGACTTATTTTATATGTTTTAGTTACAATCATCTAAATATTTATCTAAATGCTAACTTAATATTGTAGTAAAAAGTAATATCTGAATATTATAGTATATAAATGTTCTTCATACTTTAGTCTTAGAATTCAAATATTTACATTTTTTGATTATATTCTAGGTAGGTACAAATACATTATTCCAATTTTAATTACAAGATAACAGTTTTTTTTTGTAGTTTTAATTTACCATGTGTGAACTAGGTATTTTGATTTATGTTACAATATAAGTACTAAAAGAGTAGATATAGATTAAATTATTAGGTATGTAAGTAGTACGATTTTATGTAAATTTTTAATTTAAGTAAGTAGATATAAAGTTTTAGAGGTATGGGTAAGTATAATGGATTTGATTTTGAGGTACGTATACTGATTATTATATTTCGTATGTATACGCGCGAGATGCACGAGCCTAGGAGCGCAGGTGAAAGTCCTTCTCGAAGCCAAGCCTAGCTTGGCGAAGGGTGAAGGCCCAGCTCCACCCGATCAGGTCTGCAGAAGTCTTCCTGACCAGGCGTGTCTCTTTTCAGGGGCGGGACTCCGTGACACTCAGCCCATGGGGAAGTGGAGGAGTATCGCCCTGGCGGTCGCTTTATTTTTTAATTATTTGAGTTTTTTTTTGTTAATTTTTTCCTTTTTTTTTATTTGCAACTCCGCTTCTTTAGATGTTATTCTTTTCATCTAGGGCGATACCGAACTTCCGTTGGAGGACGCACCATCTTCCAGCACCGGCTAGCCGTGATCAGGGTGGCTCGATGCCGTGCAGGTGTTTGGTCCGTTGCCCGCTCCGAGGGGGCTATGGGGTCCGAGCAAGGGCGCTTCTTCCCTTTTGAAACTAACATGAATCCCTCCTCTCCCGAGGAGGGAGAATCTGACATGTCTAAGACATGTTGGGGTGGGTAGCCAGATACGATATCTTGCTTGGCGGGTGGAGCAGGGCGCTTCGGAAACGCGAGCGTGATGACACGCGAGAATTGGCCTGGGAGCGGAGGTGGGAATCCTTCCCAAAGTTGAGCCTAGCTTCGTACCCCTCCAAAGTGATGCCAAAATATTCAAGGGCCTTGGCGTGGAATTGTGACAATTGGCGCATGACGATAGAACATAGGTGACGAACTAAAGCAACGAACTAAGACAACGAACCTAGCCGAAGCGCTCGACGACTCGAGATGTGTAGCCCGAAGCGTTCTCGAGCGGTGGCGACCGGTGTCCAAAGTGCGGACCCCCGCACCGGAGCGGTAGCGGCGGCGGTGGTGAGCGCCGCATCCGTCATCCTCGGCGCAGCAGGCGCTCCTAGCGCCACCACGTACGACGCCGACGGCATTGGCGATGCACGGAGGATGAGCTTGAAGAGCTCATCATAAGTTGTGGAGATAATGTGGGGACATGATGGGGCTTGTACCTTCCCAAAGGTTCGACTAACCTCTGAGGCGATACAAAGGCAAGCCGGGTGAGATCACCGGCGTACCGGTGAAGGCCCAGCTCAACCCGATCAGCTCTGCAGAAGTCTTCCTGACCAGGCGTGTCTCTTTTCAGGGGCGGGGCTCCGTGGCACTCAGCCATGGGGAAGTGACGGAGTATCGCCCTGGCGGTTGCTTTATTTTTTGTGTTTTTTTTTGTTATAATTTTTTTTCTGTTTTCTTTTTTTTTTTTTATTTGCAACTCCGCTTCTTTAGATGTTATTCTTTTCATCTAGGGCGATACCGAACTTCCGTTGGAGGACGCACCATCTTCCAGCACCGGATAGCCGTGATCAGGGTGGCTCGATGCCGTGCAGGTGTTTGGTCCGTTGCCCGCTCTATCGAATCATGACTATCTGACTACGAATGTCTTTGTGTCTTCCATTTTTAGATCTCCATAGATTAACTTCGTTTCTTACATATCCCCCGGCTCCAGTGATGTTGCGTAGCGTCACGTCCTACCTTCAAGGCTCGTTCTGCGCGGTTCAGTCTGGAGTACCACTTCGGTGCCATCACTCGGTGCGGAGGGAGAATCAGACATGTCCAAGACATGTTGAGGTGGGTAGCGAGACGCGATATCTTAGACGGGTGGAGCAGGGCGCTTCGAGGAGCGCGAGCGAGACCGCGAGCGTGATGAAGCACGAGAGTTGGCACGAGCCTGGGCGCGGAGGTGCGAATGTTTCTCGAAGTCAAGCCTTCTTTCGTACTCCTCGAAGTGATGCCAAAATATTCAAGGGCTTTGGCGTGGAATTGTGACAATTGGCGCATGACGATAGAACATAGGTGACGAACAAAGACAACGAATCTAGCCGAAGCGATCGACGTGAAGACTCGAGGTGTGTAGCCCGAAGCGTCCTCGAGAGAACGCGGCCGGTGTCCAAAGTGCGGACCCCGGTGCGGTGCCGGCAGTGGGGCCGCCGCTGGCAGCGTCGACAAGGCGGCCGCGACAGTAGCCCGTGCATCCGGGCGCGAAGCCAGCCGAGCCCGCTGGATTGATTGCGCTGGCAATGATGGTGCTCACCTCCCGAGCCCGAGGTAGGAGGTCTCGTCATGCCTCCCCAGCTCCATGCTTACATGCACGGGCGGGGCGGGCGAGACCGTCGGGGTCGAGGCAGCACGTTCGGTGGGAGCGACCGGCGGCGAGCGTCGAGGCGCCGGCACCGGGCGGGCTGATATGGGCGGCTCGGCAACAAAGAATGGTGCCGCCGGTGTTGGCCACTCCGTAGGTGGAGGCGGTGCTGTCTGTGCGGTCTGTCGGGCCAACCGGTCGACTGCGTCCGGGGAGGTCGGCGCGCCCGGCACCACCCGGCGTGACACCGGTGTCGGCGGAGATCGCACCGGTGTAATCCGGATCGGCGGCGGGACACGTCGGGCTCTCCAGTCAAACACAGGAGTGTCCGGCAAGGGCACTGACCTCGGGCTGCTGCCCTCCGACGACTGCAGCGGAGAGATGAAGGGCGGCGGCGCGCTCACCCGCGGGGGCGGGGAGGGCGCTCGCTGCGGGGCCTGCCGCGGCGCTGGTTTTGCTGCTAGCTGGCGCTTTGGGCGCGCCGCACCAACATCGGCGAACGGACCCTTATAGGCGATACAAAGGCAAGCCGGGTGAGATCACCGGCGTACCGGTGAAGGCCCAGCTCAACCCGATCAGCTCTGCAGAAGACTTCCTGACCAGGGGTGTCTCTTTTCAGGGGCGGGGCTCCGTGACACTCAGCCCATGGGGAAATGGAGGAGTATCGCCCTGGCGGTCGCATTATCTTTTTTAATTATTTGTGTATTTTTTGTTATAACTTTTTTTCATTTTTTTTTGGCAACTCCGCTTCTTTAGATGTTATTCTTTTCATCTAGGGCGATACCGAACTTCCGTTGGAGGACGCACCATCTTCCAGCACCGGGTATCCGTGATCAGGGTGGCTCGATGCCGTGCAGGTGTTTGGTCCGTTGCCCGCTCTATCGAATCATAACTATCGGACTATGAATGTCTTTGTGTCTCCCATTTTTAGATCTCCATAGATTAACTTCGTTTCTTACATATCCCCCGGCTCCAGTGATGTTGCGTAGCGTCACGTCCTACCTTCAAGGCTTGTTCTGCGCGGTTCAGTCTGGAGTACCACTTCGGTGCCACCACTCGGTGCGGAGGGAGAATCAGACATGTCCAAGACATGTTGAGGTGGGTAGCGAGACGCGATATCTTTGACGGGTGGAGCAGGGCGCTTCGGGGAGCGCGAGCGAGACCGCGAGCGTGATGAAGCACGAGAGTTGGCACGAGCCTGGGAGCGGAGGTGCGAATGTTTCTCGAAGTCGAGCCTATTTTCGTACTCCTCGAAGTGATGCCAAAATATTCAAGGGCTTTGGCGTGGTGAACATAGGTGACGAACAAAGACAACGAATCTAGCCGAAGCGATCGACGTGAAGACTCGAGGTGTGTAGCCCGAAGCGTTCTCGAGAGACCGCGGC
Organism: Mellilla xanthometata; assembly: GCA_035578125.1. Lineage (NCBI taxonomy): Eukaryota > Metazoa > Arthropoda > Insecta > Lepidoptera > Geometridae > Mellilla > Mellilla xanthometata. The sequence continues at coordinate 3,593,077 of JAPUBQ010000034.1, read as the reverse complement.
CGGTGTCCAAAGTGCGGACCCCGGTGCGGAGTCGGCAGTGGGGCCGCCGCTGGCAGCGTCGACAAGGCGGCCGCGACAGTAGCCCGTGCATCCGGGCGCGAAGCCAGCCGAGCCCGCTGGATTGATTGCGCTGGCAATTATGGTGCTCACCTCCCGAGCCCGAGGTAGGTCTCGTCATGCCTCCCCAGCTCCATGCTAACATGCACGGGCGGGGCGGGCGAAACCTTCAGGGTCGAGGCAGCACGTTCGGTGGGAGCGACCGGCGGCGAGCGTCGAGGCGCCGCCACCGGGCGGGCTGGTATGGGCGGCTCGGCAACAAAGAATGGTGCCGCCGGTGTTGGCCGGAGATCGCACCGGTGTAATCCGGATCGACGGCGGGACACGTCGGGCTCACCAGTCAGCAGACGCAGGAGTGTCCGGTAAGGGCACTGACCTCGGGCTGCTGCCCTCCGACGACTGCAGCGGAGAGATGAAGGGCGGGGGCGGGGAGGGCGCTCGCTGCGGGGCCTGCCGCGGCGCTGGTTTTGCTGCTGGCTGGCGCTACGGGCGCGCCGCACCAACATCGGCGAACGGACCCTTATAGGCGATACAAAGGCAAGCCGGGTGAGATCACCGGCGTACCGGTGAAGGCCCAGCTCAGCCCGATCAGCTCTGCAGAAGTCCTCCTGACGACTCCTGGCGTGTCTCTTTTCAGGGGCGGGGCACTCAGCCATGGGGAAATGGAGGAGTATCGCCCTGGCGGTCGCATTATCTTTTTTAATTATTTGTGTATTTTTTGTTATAACTTTTTTTCTTTTTTCTTTTTTTTTTTGGCAACTCCGCTTCTTTAGATGTTATTCTTTTCATATAGGGCGATACCGAACTTCCGTTGGAGGACGCACAATCTTCCAGCACCGGGTAGCCGTGATCAGGGTGGCTCGATGCCGTGCAGGTGTTTGGTCCGTTGCCCGCTCTATCGAATCATAACTATCTGACTACGAATGTCTTTGTGTCTTCCATATTTAGATCTCCATAGATTGACTTCGTTTCTTACATATCCCCCGGCTCCAGTAATGTTGCGTAGCGTCACGTCCTACCCTCAAAGCTCGTTCTGCGCGGTTCAGTCTGCAGGAAGTACCACTTCGGTGCAACTTTGTTCATAGGAAGAATTTGGCCAGGATGACTGGCCTTAGTTAGGACTGTACTTCCTTCTGCTGGTTGTCGGCATGTCTTGTCTGTACATCCATCTTCAGTCTTACTTCGGGCAAGGGGGGAAGGTGAGGGGCGGGCCGGAGCAGTATCCTTGCCAAGTTAGCCGTCGTCCGCGGGGTGGAAGAGGCAAAGGCCTTGTACTCGTAGCTTCGGCTAACCTCTGAGGCGATACAAAGGCAAGCCGGGTGAGATCACCGGCGTACCGGTGAAGGCCCAGCTCAGCCCGATCAGCTCTGCAGAGGTCTGTCCAGCTCCGTCCGGTAGGTAAGCGCTGCTCTTAAACGTAGCATCATCAGGATTCACATCCACTTTCGGGTCTCCAGATTCGAGGTGTCCTTCTTTTCAAGGTCCAGCTCCGTAGCTCACGAGCTAAGGGAAGTGGACGTGGTGGAGTATCTTTCTGGCGGTCGCTTTATCTTATTTTCCATCCTCCCGGCGAAACACGGCGCAGGTTCGGCTGTCGGTCGCGTACGGCCCCTGACAGATGGCTCTTGGTGAGCCTCCGCGACTTTGAAAACTTGCTGTTATGTGCGGGGTATAGAAGCTGTGTCGATGACTCAAACACTGCACACAGCTGAACTATTTGCGGAGGCTGGGCTCCAGGACACATTGAACCTGGGGAGTGTGCGGCACCCCGAGGGTGTCACCAGAACGTTCTTCTCCGGGACTCGAGCAGAGGGTGTCAGATCCGATGGCCTTCCTGGCTTGGTAGAGGTGTGGCTGTATTGGCATAGTGAGACCGTCGGGGTCGAGACACCAGGCGCGGCCAGCACGGTGCTCCAGTGGCTTGCCGCTGACACCACGCTGCAGCGTCGATCGATTATGGAGACCCTGGCTACCTCCGACTTCTGCAGCAGCCGTTTCCCTTTAGGCCGGATTCTTTGTCATCGTGCACCTTTCTGATATAACTGCAACTTTACTAAAGGCATTTTCTTGAGGGAATTCTGGTCGTAAAATAAATTTCATGTAAAGAATCATAAAGAAGCACAACCTAATCAAGAAGATACAATCTGAATTCATATCCCAAAACTTATGTTGTATTCGTGCTTGATAAAGATTGAATTCGTTAACTACAGGTTTTAAATGAAACCATTTGCATATGTACAACATAATTTATTTATTTTTAAAGATTTACATGAACACAAAAGTATTCTAAATATTTCTAGCCCCCGAAGCAAAAATTACGGGAAGCTATATGTACGACGCGTGTTTATCTCGAGTTTTTGAATGAAGACACAATTTAAAGACAGGAATGTTCTTAGCAATGTTTGATGGAAATCGGACCAAAATTACCGCACCGCTACAAAACGGCGAATCGCATATAAAGTAATGTGTTCAATGTAAGTGTTGAGGACTGCGAGCTCCGTCGCGCATCGCTATCGCCACAGTACTTCGGGAGGCACGCTCCTTATTGGCCGAGCGCGCCAGCGTAGGCGGCGGAAGGCACTACGAACTGCGGTGTCCTAATTAGTTCTTAAGTAGCATAAGGTTGATGAATAAAGAGTTCGGTGACTTCGGTGATTTCGGGTTTCTACATTTTATAAATCGTGTGTTTCATTCAGTGTCCCAGTCAGTACCTATCCCAGTTAGTTAGGAGAAGTGAATGCCTTAAGAAATAGTCAATTAATTATACAGTCCACAACATTGTTGGTCCTTCGAGATCCGGATATATAGTGAACTTTAGAGTGCCGGAATTAATAGTAAACAGTGTTTCGAACATTTAAACGCCGGACTTTGAGTGACGTGTCCCGCGTACGAACTTTAAAAGGAGTTAATTTCGTTAGTTTTGCCGACCAACGCCACAATGGTCGTCACCAGGAGTGGTGCCGACGCGGCGGAACAAGAAGACCGTCGTCGAGAGTGGAGGAGGGCAGAGCATCGGAGATTGAGAGGGAGAGGATCAGGCGTCTGAGCCTAAATCCTCCAGCGTCGCCGACTACGAACGCGACGTGCATCGGATCGGCGCGACCTGCGGAGTTCACACGACCCCGAACACCGTCACCGAACCTCTCCGTGAGGTCGCACCGATCAACTATGAGTGTATCGGCGCGACGCCGAGCCGCAGAGATCGAGTACGAGGAAAAGATGACCGTAATCAAGCTCAGAGAGCTGCAGCTGGAAGAGGAGATGATCAAGAAGCGGCACGCGAGCGCCATAGCCGCAATTGAGGAGGAAGAGAGCGTCGTCGAGCCTGCACCCCACCGTCAAAAGGTAAACCGGTGGTTGCAGGAGCACCCCCTGGAAGAAGGAAGAGCCGGAGAAGACCGTCATTGGTGCTCCACGAGGCGAGAACGTACGCCCACCCCCACCCGAACGCGGGGTGACAGAGTCGTGGAGCTGATGGAGAGGTTGTCGAGACCGAGGGTCAAGTGCGCAGACCTGCCACCGTTCAACGGAGCGACAAACGGATGGTTGATATTTAGGGCTGCGTATTTGGACTCTACGCGATTATACAACATCTCACCGACGAAAAACCTTCAGAGGTTAAGGAGTGCCCTTCAAGGAGAAGCGAGGGAAGCTCGTCGCTACGCTGCTGTATTCTGGATGTACAACGTGGATGAACAACACAACATGTGTTCGTGCTGTGAAAGTGAACACAAATTGTCGGTGTTGATGGACGGTGGGAGTTGGTGCGAAGGAAGGGCATGTGCTACAAATGTGTGAACAAAAGGCATCGGCGAGTCAACTGCAAGGAGAGGTTATGCGGAGTGAAACAGTGTCGTCGTCCGCACCACTCATCACTGCACAGCGAGGCTACCCCAAAGGCATCTGCGGAGAGCTCTGGGACAGTACTGTCGGTCGGCACCACGAACGCCGCCGGCCCGAGGTCAGTACTGCTGAAGATATGTCCGGTTACCATCGTCGGACCACGGGAGGAGCGCGACACCTACGCACTGCTGGATGAGGGTGCCACCATCACACTGATCGACGAGGACCTGGCAGCGAGCGTCGGAGCGGAGGGACCTGTCCGATCCTTATGCATGAGCGGTATCAGCACTACACAAACACAGACGGACAGCAAGGTTGTTTCCTGCAAGTTGAGGAGTCAAGGAGGAGCGCTGTTGAATGTCAAAGCGCGAACGTTGAAAGACATGAAACTGCTACGTCAAACGGTATCGAGCACACTTCTCGAGTATGAACATCTGCGAGATCTGCCGAGAGAAGCGGTGTGCTATGAGGGAGTGCAACCTGGAATCTTGGAGCTGCGCCGGGGAGAGGAATGTTGAGGACTGCGAGCTCCGTCGCGAATCGCTATCGCCACAGTACTTCGGAAGGCGCGCTCCAGATTGGCCGAGCGCGCCAGCGTAGGCGGCGGAAGGCACTACGAACTGCGGTGTCTTAATTAGTTCTTAAGTAGCATAAGGTTGATGAATAAAGACCATTCGCGCGGCATCCGCCGCTCCGTTCGCACGTCTCGCTCCGCCCGTTCACCTGCTCACTCGCGCGCAATCGCCGCGCCACCCGCAGTGCCGAGCATTGCTCGTGCATCTCCGGCCATCCGATCTGGCCAACTCGCGCACACCCAACGCGCCGCCCTCAGTGCTGTGCAGTGCTGTGCTCAGTGACTCTGGACTCTGGACTCTGTGATTGTGTTAGTGTTAGTGACGAACTGACTGTGATAGTGACGAACTCTTGCGTCACATCGCCGCTGCCGCCGCCACCGCCCGAGAACGCCTAGGTCAGTCCGTTAGTCGTTGCACTAACTAATGCCCATTCGACATGTCCCTAACACCGCTTCAAGTTAGGACCCTCACGCACTTCGGCATCACTCTAGTCTCATCTATATCATCTCATCTATACTTCTTTCGAGGCTAGGTTGATTCAGGAAAAAGATGCCCTCCTCCGCGCACAGGCTCGTGCCAACAACCAAGTTCGCGTATCTTCACGCTCGCTCTCCCGCTCGTGCCCCCGCTCGCGATCCCGCTCGCGCTCCCACTCGCGATCCCGCTCGCTCTCCCGCTCGTGCCCCCGCTCGCGATCCCGCTCGCGATCCCGCTCGTGTCCCCGCTCGCGCTCTGCCCCTGCGCCCCCCGCCAACGAGGATATCGCGTCTCGATACCCTCAACAGCATGTCTTGGACATGTCAGATTCTCCCTCCTCTCCCGAGGACGGATTCATTTTAGTTTCAAAAGGGAAAAAGCGCCCTAGCTCAGACCCCATTGCCCCCCCGCCCAAGTCCGCCTGCCCTAGCAGCCAACCCGCTGCCAAGTCCACCAAGCCGCCTCCGCCTATATTCATTCAAGATAAGGCAAAATGGGAACGAGTTACCCGACTCGCCAAGGAAAAGGGAGTGGTCATAACCACTGCCAAATCCGGCGCAGCGGGTATCAAGTTAACGTTGGCCTCGTCCGGTGACCACCGCATCATCACCAAGTGCCTGCGTGAGGACCACATCGGGTTCCACACGTATGCACTTGAGGAACAACAAGTTCTGCGCGTTATTATTAGAGGCCAGCCCAAGGAGATTCCCGTGGAGCTTATCCGCGAGGATCTCATCAAGCAGGGCTTCCCGGTGCTTGAATTACACCGTCTCTTCCGAAGGGACCGCACTCCCTTCGATCTCATCCTCGTGGTTCTCACGAAGTCTCAGGAGGCCAAGGACGTCTTCAATTTGAAGACAGTGTGCAACCTCTCGGGGATTTCGGTTGAAACCCCCCACCGCAAAGGTGCTCCGTCCCAGTGCCATCGTTGCCAGTTCTATGGTCATGCGGCCCGTTTTTGCTTCGCCAAACCCCGTTGCGTGAAATGTGCCGGTGAGCACAATACGTCGGAATGCTCCCGCAAAAAGGACGACCCGACCCCTCCTTCTTGCGTGCTCTGCGGGACCGTGGGACACACCGCCAATTACCGTGGCTGTCCCAAGGCCCCAAAGACTCGCAGGTCCGCGCTCGCTAAGCCCACCTCTAGCTCTCTCGCTTTTATTTATTTATACTTGTTGTAAAAATTATAAATAGCTCGCAGTCCTCATATTGCGAGCTCCAACCCGAGGCGCCCGCCTCGCCCTCGCCCGCGCACTCCGGATTGGCCGAGTGCGCCAGCGATGGCGGCAAGAGGCACTACGAACTGCGGCCTCCAAATAAGTACTTAAGTAGGTTAAGAAATGTAAAACAATGTAGTTCTCGTGTCTCTCCGGCCGTCCGAACTGGCTAGCTCGCGCAACACTGGCTAGACACATTTCGTACCAGTGCCTCAAGCCCTCAAGTCTCCTAAGAAATAGAAAAATAAAGACTGGCAATAGAAGACCGGCGTTTCCTTCAGAATCCTGCGCACCCCCTTCGAGTTGCGGCGCTCGTTGAAATTGCGCTGGAGCGCGGACGGCCGGCTGTACCGCACAATAATAAAGACAATTTAGGTAGGATTCAATTAAGATAAATTGGTAAAAAAGGCAAAAAATAGGTAGGTGGTCACCTAACAGTAAGAATAGGCAGTACGATAGTGTTGTTGTAGGAAAGAGACCGAGCGGTCCGGAAAGTACGTCCGAAATGACGTTCTCGCCAGGGACCTCCGCATCGAGCCCATCAAAAGTTTTGTGACCCGTTTGTCGCGGAAGATGTTCGACAGAGCAGACAACGGGTCACAAAAGCACCTGCAGGGACTCGCGCCACTGCATGCGCGGCCCCCAGAAACGACCACTAGAAGATGGCGCGCCCTTCCACGAGACCTCCTGCAGGACGAGGAGGCAGTTCTTCTTGCAGCGACAGCGCAGCCATCTGGGACGCCACCATCCCCCACAGCACCACGGTGCAGAACAAAAATTGTAGTAAACTAACTACCGTTCAATTATTAACTACAGTTCCAACTTAAACGTATAATTCCCCGCGGCCAGAGTGCCGCGGAGCCCAGCCCCTGCAAAGAGGGATGCCTCGAGGCAGGCTCCCACCACCGCCCAGCGGTACGTGGAAGATGTCATACTACTACTACGAGACCGAGCGGTTCCCGTTGTGTGCAGTGTTAGTGTGCGTGCTGAGTCATCGCCGCCGCGTCTACTCGCCAACTGGAACTACAACTGTGTCGCGCCGCGCTCCCGTGACGTTTCGAGCCGCCGGTATTGTTCCGGTAACTCGCTCCGCCGCCGCGAGTCGCGCACCGACCAGTACCCCCGCCGCGCACCGCTCACCCCCCCGTGCGCGCCTGCCCTCCGCTACAGAGCGTCGAGGAACGGCCGCGCGCGCGTAAAGTGATCGGATTGAGTGCATTTACAAACCGTAAGTACAGTGTGCTTTATTTATCCGCGCCTTGCCATTCTGGTAAGCGCGAAGACACGGCTTAGGTCTTTTGCCTAGCCGTTTGTTTTCAAACGGCAGTGCAGGGATCCGCCCCGTGTGTCCCCCGTCCGGTGCGTACCTACCGGAGCTATGCTGACCCTTGTTGAGCTGATCGGGCTGAGCTGGGCCTTTACCGGTACGCCGGTGATCTCACCCGGCTTGCCTTGAATCGCCGCAAAGGTTAGTCGAAACTCTGGGAAAGTACTAACCCAGCCTTTCCCCCAATTTAATTCCTATGATGAGCTCTTCAAGCTCATCATTCACGTCCTCCCCCTCACCCCCTCCCGCCCGTCGCGAGCTCCCCGACAGCAGTGATGTCATAGTGTGCCGCGATCTTTTTAACCCGAGCGCCTCGGTAATCGTACCGGCCGCCGCGCTCGGGTCACGCCGCGCCCCACGCGCTCAGTCCGACGATGTTGGTGCGGCGCGCCAGCCAGCATCCAACCTGAGTGGTCAATTCAAGCCAAACCCTGTCCCAGCAGAAGCCACGCAGAAGACCCTGGACCACCACGCGCGAGTCGAGAGGGAGGTGTCCGAGTTCCTTCGGTCCCCGGCTCCTCCGTTGGGTGGGGAGGACTTCATAGCCCCAACGGAAGTCGTCCAAGCCGCGAGGAGACTGAAGGCGAAGAAGGCGCCGGGTTACGACGGAATACCGAGCGCAGCCGTCAAGCAGCTCCCACCGCGAGCCCTGGTCTGCTTAACCCGGCTCTTCAACAGTATCCTCAAAACCGGACATTTCCCCTCCTCCTGGAAAACTGGCAAGGTGATCGTCCTGCACAAGCCAGGGAAGGACAGACGCTTGCCAGCCAGTTACCGCCCGATCACTCTTCTGCCGCACATCGCCAAGCTGTTCGAGCGCAGAAAGAGACTGCGTCTCCACATTTCACCCCGGGACGAGCAGTACGGATTCCGGGCAAGACACTCCACCACACTCCAGCTAACGAGAGCGCTGCACCATCTCGCGTCTGAGTTGAACCTGGGAAGACATTCTGTCGCAGTGTTCCTCGACGTGGAAAAGGCCTTCGACAGGATTTGGCACGAGGGCCTCATCTACAAGCTGATGAAGACGACGACGCCGCCTATGCTAGTCAGCATCGTGGCGTCCTTCCTCGCCGAGCGTCGATTCTTTGTGTCCGTCGAGAACGAAGACTCCGGGCACAAGCCGATCGCCGCGGGGGTTCCGCAAGGAAGTTGTCTCTCACCAGCCCTCTATGCCGCTTACACAGATGACATACCGATACTGGAGGAAGAAGATCTTCAGCCAGGTGAGAGGGGAGTCATGCTGTGCCTCTTTGCCGATGATAGCGCCTACATCGCATCGTCGCAGAGGAGTACCATTGCCGCCAGGAGAGTCCAGAGGGTCCTGGACAAGCTACCCGACTGGCTGGACAGTTGGCGCATCACCGTGAATGTGGGTAAGACGGCTGCGCTTCTGACCGGTCGTGAGAACAAGCTGCCACCTCCACTGCAACTGAGAGGACAAGACATCGCGTGGGAAAAGTCGGTCAAGTACCTGGGTGTCTTCATCGATCGGACGTTGAGCATGGGCACGCACGTGGACCACGCCGTTAATCAGGCGAAGGCCGCGCGCTCATTGCTCCGTCCGGTCCTGTACTCCAAGTTGCAGCTGCGAACCAAACTGGCCATCTATAAAACGTACATCCGCACACGTCTTACCTACGCTGCGCCTGCATGGTACTCCCTCTGCGCGCGCTATCGTCGGAAGACACTGCAGACCGTCCAAAATGTCAGCCTGAGGATGATCTCGGGAGCCGGCCGGTACGTACGCAATGACGTCATCGCCCGGGACACAAAAACCGAAACGGTGAGGGAGTTCGTGGTTCGTTTGTCGCGCGTCATGTTTGACCGCGCTGACAACGGACCGCACCCTCACCTCAGGAACATTGCGCCGCTGCACACGCGCCCGCCTGACGTACGTACATGGCGATCGCTCCCTCGAGAACTCCTTCAGCTGACCGACTCTGAAGGCGAAGAGGACAGCGGCAGAGACCAATGAGGCCCGCCACACACACACAAGCCATGATGGCAACCGGACTTGACACTGACACCCCTGGTTGAGTCCCAGAGAAGGCCGCCGAGTGTTCCCGCTCGCCCGCTCTGGTGAGACTCCCGGGGTGCAGCACTTTCCCCAGGGTCAATGTGCCCTGGAGCCCAGCCTCCACGAAGAGGAGTTCCTCGAGGTGGAATCCCTACCTCCCGAAAATGAGGCGAGGAAGAACCAAAACTGAACTGAGAGACCGAGCCCCCTAGGAGAGCTAAGAAGGCGCCTAGGCCACATCCCAAACGCCCGCCCCCTCGACAAAGGAATTTGTTTCCGCCCCAAATCAGCCGAAGAATATCGGACGATCCAGGCGTACCTCACCGAGGAGCAGAGGAAGAACCCGGGGATAGCATGGTACTGCTACGCCCTGGAATCCGAGAAACCACACAAAGTTGCACTCTGGGGACTTCCTCAGGATACCCCTGGAGAAGCAATAGTGGAGGCGCTGAAAGAGATCGACTTCCCAGCGAGGTTTGCCCGGGCACTACCTACACGGCCCGGAGCAAAGAAGTGTGTATACCACATCCAATTGGACCCGATGGGGAAGGAGCAGCTGGAGAAGCTATACCGGTTGGATGAACTCCTCAACATGCCTAGGGTAACGGTGGAAGCATGGAGAGGTCGCACGGTGGTCCCGCAATGCCACCGTTGCCAAAATTTCGGCCATTCTTCAACAAATTGCCACCGCCCACAAAAGTGCGTAAAGTGTGGTGGACCGCACTTCGGAAGTGATTGCAACCGACCTGAAGGAGAACCACTCCTGCGAAGGCCCACACGCAGCGAACAGCCGCATATGCCCAACCTTCCGACGCGAGGCGCGTAAACGCAACATACGCGTACCAGGCGATAGAAGGCCCGCGCCAGTAGCAAGAGGGAAACCAGGATCCTAGCCGGCTACCGACCCCCGAAGAACCCCATCGACCTGACAGACTTCGGGAGTCTCTTCACCGGCGACACTCCCGACGCTTCTGGCCACCGACCTCAACGCCACGCCACGCACGTGGCGTGGGGGTTCACGCATATCCGGCCGGAAGGGAAGAAGCTGCTGGAGAAGTCGGAGGTACTGAGCTTTACCATCATCGGCCCAGATACTCCGACAAACATCCCCACCAACTCCAACATGCGTGCCGACGTGCTGGATGTCGTCGCGTACAAGAGAATCGATACATCAAGATCGCATACAAGACCTCCACAAGTCTTGTATGGCCTGGACACAGCATCAGCCCCTCCTCATCACCTTGGGCGCGACGGCAACCTGCACACCACCAAGACCATCAAGGACGAGGATTGACTGGGTGAAGTACCGCGATGAGCTGCAGTCGCTGACGGTCGGACCGCTCGCTACGCCTGATGACGTCGAGGCCTGCGCGAGCGAAGTGACCGAGGCGATTGTGGCCGCGAGGAAAGCCGCCGAAGCAGTCATCCCACCAACCAACCGGAGAGACCCACTGCCGTCCAACCTGCGAGCGTTGCGAAGAAAGAAAGGTGCACTTCGCAAGCTCTGGGCTTACACCCGCTGCCCCAGGCTGAAGACGGAACTCAACGCAGTGACAGCGAGGTTTCTGAAAATTCAACTATGAGAAGGACTCACCTCCGCGCCCAGCCCAGGCTCGTGCCAATTCTCGTGCATCGTCACGCTCGCGCTCCCCGAAGCGCCCCCCGCCAAGGAGGAAATCGCGTCTCGATACCCTCCTCGGCATGTCATAGGCATATCAAATTCTCCCTTCTCTCCTCAATTTGAAGACAGTCTGCAACCTCTCGGGGATTTCGGTCGAAACCCCCCACCGCAAAGGTGCTTCGTCCCAATGTCATCGTTATCAATTTTATGGTCATGCGGCCCGTTTTTGCTTCGCAAACCCCCGTTGCGTCAAATGTGCCGGTGAGCACAATACGTCGGAATGCTCCCGCAAAAAGGACGACCCGACCCCTCCTTCTTGCGTGCTCTGCGGGACCGTGGGACACACCGCCAACTACCGCGGCTGTCCCAAGGCCCCAAAGACTCGCAGGTCCGCGCTCGCTAAGCCCACCTCTAGCTCTCGCAAACCAAAAGCCTCCCAAAAGGGTGTAACCTTCACCCCATCTACCTCGGCCCCGCCCGCACCCAAGTTTGTCCCGGCCCCGCCGCCCGCCGTCAACGCATGGCATGCACGTGCCGCTTCAGTCCAACCAGCTAGCTCGGCCCCCAGCCAAACCAAATCTCTGTTGCCTCAAGCGATGCCTTCGGCAAAGCCCAAAGCGATGCCTTCGACAAAGCCTGCCTCTTTCGGCCCTTCCCAGAGCGGGCTTAACATTGTTCTCCACCTAGCAAACATCGTGGATATCGATCGCATCAATGAGCTTGCGCTCAAGATCGAGAAGGTATCTCACCCCACCGCACCGCGGTAGTCCTACCGCTACCTCCCGGAGAAGGCCGCCGAGCGATCCCGCTCGCCCGCCCTGGTGAGACCCCGGGGTGCAGCACATTCCCCAGGATCAGTGCCCTGGAGCCTAGCTTCCGCAAAAAGAGAAAGCTTCGAGGCTGGATCCCTACCAACCCATTAATGAGGAGAGGAAGAACCTCAAAATACAAAAATTGTGTTCAAGTTTTCGTTTGAAGCTTTACTTACGTGTGGGAACATAAGAAAAGGAGAGTAAGAACCCAACAACTACTATAGAGACCAATAAGTGGAATGTGCGAGAAGGATAGCGAATAGGTTGTTGTGTAATTTCGCGTCTAATAAGAGTACTCGACATTTGTATACATTGAGGGCTAGATCGTAACGGACGATGTTCGATAGAGCAGACAACGGGTGCTAAAAAAACCTACAAGGAATCGCCACGCTACATGCGCGTCCCCCAAATACGACTCTGAGAAGGTGCTGCGCCCTTCCAAGGGACCTCCTGCAGGAGGAGGAGGCCGATCATCCTGCAGTGAAGGCGCAACGGGCGGGGACGCCACCTTCCCCCCCACCACCCCAAACTAGAGAAAGGTGAATAAAAATAAAAACAAAAATCATAACTGGAGACGGGACCGAGGAGTGTCGCCCTGGATGAGGTAGCACAACACTCCTCCACTTCCCCGTCAGTGTACCGCGGAGCCCAGCCCTCCTGTAGGGAGGGTTGCCTCGAAGCAGGTCCCTCACCACCACCCCCCCGCAGGGAAAAGTGGAAGATACGACCGACTCGAAAAACTTTAACGTTCAAGTTTTTGTTTGAAGCTCTACTTACGTGTGCAGCACATTCCCCAGGATCAATGTGCCCTGGAGCCCAGCCTCCGTAAAGAAGAACCTCCTCGAGACGGATTCCCTACCTCCCGATACATGAGGCGAGGAAGAGACCAAACAACAAACACCTAATTAGATTGTAAGAAAGAGATAGCGAATAGAGGGCTCTAATTGGACAAATTATATAGTTTCTTATTGGTGCATAATTTCAAACACGTGTAGAGTTAAGAATTTCCGAATTGTGATAGGTAACGTTAATCTTAATTAATGTTAGTTAATTTATCTTAGTTAATTTATCTTAGTTAATTAATGTTAGTTAATTTTTCCTTTACTTGTCTTAATTTGGATTTCGGATCACAGCGGAAGTACACTTAATATTTAATTTTGTCTTCTATTTACTAATCAAGCACTTCCATTTGATACCCATATATGTATATTGAGGTATGTAGTTGTAAAAAAAGCATATCATCCGCCATTTTGGTCCGATTTTCATCAAAGAAAGCTAAGATCACTCCTGGATAACACAACACGCCTTTTAAATAATAAAAGCTAATACATAATATTTCCATGACAAGACATTGACATTGTTTATGAAAATACCAACAATGGCGGTTTTAATCATTGTACATTACACTATGACTATTTGTGAAGTAGACTTACATAATAGTTTTTTTCTGTGACTTGTTGTGCAGGGTCTACTGCTGATGATGATGATGTCTGCTGCTGATGATGATGATGTCTGCTGATGATGAAGGTGAAGATGCTATTCAGGACTTCTGCTGCATTACATTGCATCTATAAAACAATGAAGTACTAAATTAGACAAAGAAACAACCTAAATTAATCTTGGATTTCAGATTTATCTTTTATTTAGCTCTTTCATTTCATAACAATATTTATTTATTTAGTTCACAAACAGATATATTTCCGGACACATCTTTATAAGAAACCAAAACAATTTACAATTTATATATGGTGTGCAAACTCTATATAACGACACTGAATGGACTGTGCATTTTATGGCGTTATAGAGAGTGGTCGTTAATAGGAGATAATGTATAATTGTATTGAATACAAGCTAAACCAACTAAAGCCAATTGATTTCGACGCTTTAGAGAGTGACATTACATGGAGTTTACATTGTAATAACCTTTAGCCTCCCCCCTGTGCAACAGTTAAATGGGCGGGACATGTCTGCAGGATGGACAATTGGAAATGGACGAAACGTGTGACGGAGTAGGTTCCTCTAGATTGCAAGAGAAATCCTGGAAGACAAAGGAAAAGATGCGAGGGACCTATTCCTAAAGATATGCGGACCAACATGGATGAGACAGGCAAGGTAGAGAGAGAGTTGGAAATTAGCGGGGGAGGCCTATGCCCAAGCGGCAACTTTTGCTAAAAAATGTGTAAAAAATATGTTATTTTAAAAACATGTAAGCAATAGAATAAAGGCTTTTTTACTTTTACTTTACTTTACTGTGCAACAGTTGTGGGGTCACTGATGGCCTGTACATTTGCTCATGGAATGTGCCCGGAATGCAAACTTAAGAGAAAGACCTAACCTAGAGGTGGGATATTGTAACAGTGTTCTGGCAGAACCCAACTCGGATTCTGCCAGATCACTGTATAGATTAATAGATGGAATATAAGATAAGATAATATGATTTTAGCATAGTCTTATCAGGCAACATATTCTTCCATAGAATAAAAAAAACCCCTTTGGGGGCGTCCATAAATTACGTGAGGTGCTTAAGGGGGGGAGGGGGTAGAGTCAAATCTCATCTCATCTTACGTTGGAGAGAGGGGGGTCTCGGCAAATATCACGCATTTTTTTTTCTGATTGAAACAAAAAAAATTACTGTTTTGGTCCATTTAATCCAGATTGTACATGCATAAGATTTAATCTTATATAGATACTCTTTTTTAATCTAATTAGTTACGATTTAAGTATTCTATTGTTAAATTTTTATTACACTTATAATTAAACTCTCAGCAACATTGATTACTAGTCGTAACTAGCCGTAAATAAAAGCACAAAGAAAATTTGTTTTTTTCTTTTTACAATAACAATCCAACACGTTTACGTAAGCAACTCACATTTTGAAAAATCTGATTGGGAGATGGGGTTAAATAAAATCTCACGACATCTCACCAGGGGGGAGGGGCAGAAAATTAAAAAAAACACCTCACGTAATTTATGGACGCCCCCTAAGCAGTGACACTAGCTTAACCATCCAACATATTTCAAAACTATCTACCATACCTAATACACTTAACAGCGGTGTACATGCGCCTATGTAGTTGTATATCCGCTCGCGGCAGAGCTGAGCGCTTGGCTGGCCGCCAAATATTACAAAAACTTTTATTTTACTCCTTCCATTAGGTGAACTATTTAAAAACCAATTTCTACGTATTTAATTTCAAAAACACTAAACTTGCAGATTTTCAACCTGCAATGACATCTCCCTTTGCACTCCTGGGTTTTTTTTTTTAATTCAAATCATTTATTTCAGACATGTCCATATTACATATAATCAAAATCATAAAAATAAAAATCATAAAAATAATAAGTCACGGTCGTAGAAAAAACAAAATTAAAATTAAATGTCAAACGGAATAATAATAATAATAATGAATGAAATTTTAATATTAGAACACATTCACACACGGCTGGTTAGCCCCATACTGAACCATTTCTAGCTCGTATTATGGTTGCTAACACAGCTGATATACTACATATACATACATACATATTATATATAAATACATATTTAACACCCAGACCCACAGCCAACAAATTTGTTTAAGCACAAAGATGTTGACCGGGCCGGGAATCGAACTCGGAACCTTCAGATTAGCAGTCCGGCATGTAACCTTTGCGCCAACGAGGTCGTCGATTTAATTTTAAGCGTTTAATAAACTGATACCATAGTAACTATCAAGGCTTTAACTTGATATATTAAGAATGTTCCATACAAAACTTTCACCGCAATTACAATCCCTCAATAAAAATTTGGTATCATTATTTTTATTTCCTTATAAACAAGACATATTCCAAATTTCATTGCTAGAAGTTCAAAAACAAAACTTTAAGTTTGAACTTTTAACCCCAATGGCATCCCTCTTAATGAACTCCTGGCGAATTTTTCATTATTTAATGCCAAATAAAATTAAATAACCTACAACCATAATAACTATCAAGACTTTAACTTGATAAATAAAGAAGTTTCCATAGAAACTTTAACCCCTTATTACAAACCCTTAGGTTCACCCCTGGCTAAAAATCACATTATTTTTTTATTGAAATTTGAAATATGTATATAAACTATTCATAATATGTATATCCAAATATCATTGCTAGAAGTACAACAAAGAAGTTTCAAACAAACATCTTTAACACTTTCACCCCCTTAGGGATGGAATTTAAAAAAAATCCGTTCTTAGTACGCGTCTTCATACTAAAACAAATACACCCTCCAAATTTCATATCCCTAGGACCAGCCGTTTGGGCTCTGCGTTGCCTATAGATGAATGAATTTAGAATGAGTCAGGACAAAGATTCTTATAGTATAGAAGATTATCGACGATGTAATTTGTAAGTATAGTTTTTAAGTATGTACATATTTTGTTCTCTTTTGTCATTTGTACGCACAATAATATTTCTGTAATAAATATTCTTTATTCTTATTATTATAGATAGACTAGCTGACCCGGCAAACATTGTTTTGCCTCACTTAGGGGTATGAAAAAAAGATAGTGTAGCTTATATGACACTTTCGTAGATTTACCATAGCAGCGCCATCTATTGATTACTTACTCAACCCAGTCGAAAGGTATCGACATCTGTTAGAATCATTTGGAGTTTACAGATAATTGTGACTCTCAAAAAATAACAGACAATAATTAGCAATAAATGAAAATTGCGACTATAATTTGAGATTTAAACTATCCTATCTCTCAAGTTGGATCGAACTGCACATGGTGTGCGAATTTTATTATAATCGGTTAAATGGTTTAGTAGTCCATCGAGAACAAACATTGTGACACGAGATTTATACCTATATATTAAGATATCATAGATTTTGATGATATTGTTCAGCCATTGTAAATTTGTAATGATATCATATTATTTGACTTGTAACTTTGGTGTTTATTATTTATTATTATAATAAATGATTTGTATTTGTATTGGAGTGTGAAGATGTAACATAGATTTTGAAGTTATTTGCGTATCTCACGGGAATCACAATTGTTTTTTGGATAAAAAGTAGCTTATGTGTACTTTCGCATTTATAATATTAAGGTCTGACCTATCTTCAAACCATATTTCATCAAAATCGTTGAGAAGCATGAAGAAATAACAAACACACACCTATATTGGTAGGATTAGTTCTGTACCATAGTACAGAACTCTTCCGATTCACACTTGACTAATTATTTATTTTTAGCATTTGTTGTTATAGTGCTATGGTACAGACATAACTTGTGAAAGTTTCAGCTCCTACCTTCCACACTTTCTGATTCTCCATTAGTAGAGGCGGCCATCTTAGTTTTTTTTAATAAAACTTAAGCTAAGAATACTCACTTAATAAGTTATGATGATATCACATAGCTGACAGCTCGAGATCATTGGCGGGAATCAAACCCCCGACCTTCAAGGACATGAGACGGCCGCACGTCCGACTGAGCTGTCATCACGTGCACCTGTAATGAATAAATGCACAAGACTGTAGAAGCCATTTTACAAACAGACAGAATAGAATTTAGCATTAATTATAGAATTAAGTAGTACCTCAATATACATTCCCACTGCTGGGATTCAGTCTTATCTTACAAGGAGATATATAGGCCAAAATCTACCACGCTGTCCCGGTGCGGGTTGGCGGATGACACACGTCTTTGGATATTGTGATCTTCAAACATGTTGGTTTCCTCACGTTGTTTTCCTTCACCGTAAAGCGAAGCGAAGCTTGGCAAACAAGTCATTGGTGTAGGGCCGGATCCTTATGATTAAAAAGCAGAGGTATTCCAACAGATTCCTTGCTTTTTAGGGTTCCATACCTAAAAGGTAAAAACGGGACCCTATTACTAAGACTTCGCTGTCTGTCTGTCTTCAGGCTATATATCAAAAACCGTAACAGGTAGAAAGCTGAAACTTTAGTTTATAGTTTATTTATTATCTTGCAACACATGTATGACATAAGGCTATGTTACATGTACCCTGTTGTAATAGGGTGTAGCAAGAGGCACTGGATTGCTTTCATAAGATATGTATTTTTCGTGCCACTATCATCATCCATGGTAGTGGCACAATCAATCAAAATCAAGAATCATTATTTTGATTTTTGAATCCTAATTTTTGATGCGAATTTGTCGAGCCCAGGGGGTATATGACACCAGGGGGTATGAGACACTGAAGCTTTAATACATCCAATTACCCACATACACACACACACTCATACCCACCCACACACTCATATATGTATACACCCACATACACACACACTCTTATAAACACCCACACACACTCTCATACACACACACACACACACAAGTACAAACATAAAAAAAAATTGGTTTGGGAAGCCGGCACACAAACTGCAATGCCAGGCTGTACTCCGACTTACCGATACCACACCACCAAAACACTCACGCACACTTGCATCACTACACAGTTAGTTGACACATTGAAGAAACCTAACTCCCACAAACACAGGGTATCCTACTGTGGGAGCTAGGGCACCCAAGTGCTAAAACCGCATTCCAAAGCAGATATCGTCTTAAATTATAATTTCTAGTTTGTGTTATCTAGTTGTAATTATGTTAATTAGCATTAAGCACAATTGAATGCATTAATAAATATGTTTATTATTATAAATAAATATATATTAGGACACATTTCACACACGGCTGGTTAGCCCCACACTGAACCATTTCTAGTTCGTATTATGGTTGCTAACACAACTGATATACTACATATACATACATACATACATATTATATATAGATACATACATATTTAACACCCAGACCCACAGCCAACAAATTTAGTTCAGCACAAAGATGTTGACCAGGCCGGGAATTGAACCCGGAACCATCTGATTAGCAGTCTGGAATGGTAACCGTTACGCTAACGAGGTCGTCATATTATATCTTATCTTATATATAAAATTTCCGTGTCACAGTGTTTGTTACCGTACTCCTCCGAAACGGCTTGACTGATCTTTACCAAATTTTATATGCGTATTCAGTAGGTCTGAGAATCGGCTACTGTATATTTAGAAATAATTATTAAGTCAAAACAACGTTTGCCGGGTCAGCTAGTATTATTATATAAGCGAGCTAGCGCGCGGCCTACAGTGAGTTTTAGTTTGGAAGTGAATACAAGATGAAGAAGAAAAGGTAGTAAAGAAAAAACCTAAAACAAGTCTTTCTTTCCTATCCCCATACCCGCTTCCCGTATATAACAGTATTATCACACCTTTCAGAAACACCCTGTATAAATAGTATAGCTAAGTACATGTGAGACGGGACCAGATGCGACTGGAGCATGTGCTGTGGCACTGCGAGGCCTCTAATCAAACAAAAGAGAAAGCCGGAAAACCGGACTAGTAAGGGAACCTCAACAAAACAATGCTATACTCGGAGGCCTCCTGTTTTAATAGAAATATTTATTTATTTTAATTATAGGCGAGCAGCAATGCTGATGTATGTATATCACACTGAGTTGACATTTTATTTTTAACTGTTCACATAATGTAACTGGTGCACTGATAATAGAGATTGTTTTCTACAACCAGCTATCAAGCCGATTTTTAAAGCTGATCACTGATGTAGCACTGACCACTTCCTCGGGCAACTTATTCCAATTATGAACCACCATCACAACATCTGACACAATGACAGTGGAACCGGTATGTTAGTGACCCAAAACTGTGTGTTGCTTCAAACAGATCTGAAGGTTAGGGTTAGGGTTGTCTATCCAAGATATCAATGTCTTCTGTAGTGCAATAACTAACATTGTGCGTGCATACACGCTTCTAGTCTTTAGATCTAAAATAGTTAGTGTTTTGTTGTAAAAACTGTTCTCATTATTTTATTGAATAAATAAATAAATAATTAATTATGCTGGTAGAACTGGAAGTAAAATGCAGGTCTGACCGTTAAAGAATATGAATGTGTCACAGGCTAAACCTTATTCAGATTCAGATCGGCTGGCTGGATTAGCAACATTGGTGGACACTATGAAAAGAGGAAGCCAGAAGGCTTCTATCAGCGGGAAGGGGCCCATACATCAAGTAGTATGTACCAAATTTAGGAGACCAAATAATTAATCTGAATATAAGTAGTAGTACATGCAATTTTCTAATCTATACTATAAGACTCTTTGTCCTGACCTATTCATTCATTCATTCATCTATCTATAGACGCCAGAACGCAGAGCCCAAACGGCTGGTCCTAGGGTTGTGAAATTTGGGGGGTGTATTTGTTTTGGTATGTAGACGCGTACTAAGAACGGTTTTTTGGAAATTCCACCCTAAGGGGGTGAAAGGGGGTAAAACAGTTTGTATGAAACTTCTTTGTTTTTAAACTTCCAGCAATGAAATTTGGAGTATGTATAGTTTATGTAAAATTAAAAATAATGGTATCAAGTATTTTTGCCAGGGGTGAACTAAGGGTTTATTATGGGGGGTGAAAGTTTGTATGGAAAAATCTTTATTTATCAAGTTAAAGTCTTGAAAGTTCTTATGGTAGTAGTGTATTGAATGGTTAAATTAAAATTTTAAATACTTTTGCCAGGGGTGCATTAAGGGGGATGCCATTGGGGTTGAAAGTTAAAAATGAAAGTTTTGTGTTTTTGAACTTAAATGTGTAAAATTTGGAGTGTGTATATATTTTAGTACTTAGACGTGTACTAAGAATAGATTTTTTGAAATTCTACCCTTAAGGGGGGTGAAAGGGGGTAAAACAGTTTGTATGAAACTTCTTTGTTTTTAAACTTCCAGCAATGAAATTTGGAGTATGTATAGTTTATGTAAAATTAAAAATAATGGTATCAAGTATTTTTGCCAGGGGTGAACTAAGGGTTTGTAATGGGGGGTGAAAGTTTGTATGGTTCTTTATTTATCACATTAAAGTCTTGAAAGTTGTCATGGTAATAGATTATTAAATGGTTAAATTAAAATTATATTTTTTTTGCCAGGGGTGCATTAAGGGGGATGTCATTGGGGTTGAAAGTTAAAAATGAAAGTTTTGTGTTTTTGAACTTAGAGGTGTAAAATTTGGAGTGTGAACATATTTTAGTATTTAAACGTGTACTAAGAACAGATTTTTGGAAATTCCACCTCTGAGGGGGTGAAAGGGGGTAAAACAGTTTGTATGAAACTTCTATGTTTTGAACTTCTAGCAATGAAATTTGGAATATGTATATTTTATGTAAAACCAAGTTTTTTTGCCAGGGGTTAAATAAGGGTTTATAGGGGGGAGGGGGGTGGAAGTTTGTTTGGATATTTTTTTATTTATCAATTTAACAGTCTTGAACGTTGTTTTGGTTGTAGTTTATATGGCGGTTAAAATAAATTTGTAATGATATTTGCTAGGAGTGAATTAAGGTATGCCATTGGGGCTTAAAGTTCAAAGGGAAAGTTTTGTGTGTTTGAAATTAAATACTTATGAATTGGACTTTAAGTATGTGGTTTACTTAGTGGTATGATTCACGTATTCTTATTATTTATATTAAAATAATGGCTTGGAGAAAACGATCTAATCTGTAGCATCACCACCAAAATAGCTAAAACAGAGGTTAACTAGATCTCAGGAATCGAATGAGGAAAGACAGATGCGGCTTATTTTGATATCGTAGCAATGTACTGTTTATATAAAATTGGCACGGGAATAGGAAAAAGCGACCTACACGCGGGCGGAGCCGCGGGCAACCTCTAGTTAATAATAATAATTGTACAACACTCGCCAAAAAAAAAAAAAATATTAGGACACATTTCACACATGGCTGGTTGACCCCATACTCAACCATTTCTAGTTCATATTATGGTTGTTAACACAACTGATATATATTAATATTTTATTTGGATACATATTTAACACCCAGACCAACAGCCAACAAATTTAGTTCAGCACAAAGATGTTTGCCATGCCGGGAACCAAACCCGGAACCTACTGATTGGCAGTCCGGCATGGTAACCATTACGCCTATGAGGTAGTCTATATAATGACACTGAAGTGACTGTGCATTTTAAGGCGTTATAGAGAGTGGTCGTTAAATGGAGAGAATGTAGGTATTATTGTATGGAATACAAGCTAATCCAACTATAGAAAATCCGCTTTAGAGTTTGTCGAGTGATGTTAAAGTTCGAGTGGAGTTTACACTATACTTTAGTTGTTATGTACCTAATCCAGTAGATAGCTTGAAACTATTTGCACCAGAAATAGACCATATTTTAGTTCACATATAGCAAATCATTTTATTCATCTATATTTATATTAACATCAATATACTTGTAAGTTATAGGTCATAAGCATTAACTTTATAAACTTCTGAAACAAGAGAAATCCATCGAGTCTGGGCTTACCTAAAATGGTTTGATGAAACATTATAAACTTTTAATACAAATATTTTTAGAAACAAACTTTTTAAGCTCAAAACTAATACCTAGTAATTAAAGCACGAGTTTTTCTCAAGAACATCACGAAAATAATAATAGTTTAAAAAAACTAAAAAACACGCTTTTTATAGAAAACCGTAATTTTATCAAATTAGTGTATTGTCTTCGGTCCTCAATAAATTTACAAAGTTTGAACGAAATCTGGCCTTTAAAGTGGGTCAAAATTGCGCCCAAAGAAGTCTGTTACAAACATACAGGTGAAGCTAATAAAAAGTGTGTAAAAACATAGCCTTTTTACATTTTTAAATGCTAAGCATAGTTATTTATAATCATTTATAATTCTACTTGGCACAATGATGCCACGGCAGCACATGCAGGTGTGTCACCCTGCCCAACAGAGGATTGTCGATCCTATCAGCTATAAGGCTTAGGTTTATATGAACAATAAAGATTTTGTATTATTATTTCATTATTATTATTATTTCAGCAGGGAAAGACTGGCTGCTCAAGGCAAAGGACAGAGGAAAATTGGACAAGCTGGAAGAGGCCTTCACCCTAAGAGGGGTCCAACTTAAAGATTAATTGACTAACATTACTAACAACTAGCCTACAAAAAGACCACTAACAATCTAACAACATTTGCATTGTAAATTAAGTTAACAAGTTGGAAATAAATTACTTTATTATTATTATGTGTAGCATTTTTCTATCTCCCGTAAAGACGAGGAATTTAGCCATTTCACGGGCTTTTGGCCAAGCGAAAAGGCTTGAATAAAAATATTTATTGATTCATTGAGAGAAATTCTCCAAACGATCCGGCAGGTGTTCAATATAACAGCCTTTTGGAGAGACTTATAAACGTTTTTATTTATATTATTATTATTTCATGAATACAGCTCTTTGACAACATGATAGTGTTCACTTACCATGATTGATACATGTTGTGTGCTGGTCTGCCTCAGGAAGCTGACATCTTCTGTGTTAAGCCCGGTGTAGTAGGTTCTTCCGGCCACCTCGCCTCCTCCAAGAAGGCTCGCAGCTCCCTGACACTGATGTCCCAAGTCTTCGGGGTTCCGAGGATGAAGAAGTCCATTCATTATGTCGAGCTGTTAGAAGATAGTGCTTAATGTATTGCCTATAGGTCTTTATTTGTAAAATTGTTAGCTCTGGTCATAATGCAAAATGAATGCCAAACTCAAAAACTGAATATGAAAAAAAAAAAAATTATTACCAAATCCCATCTATAAAATGCCTTATGGCTTGAAACCTATCGACACCAGACCTCAGCCTCTTTGAAGATCGATAAGTTCTCATTTTCTTTTCTTAATTCACTAAAATGAGGGTCAGTGATATGCCACTGCTGCAATAACTAAATTCGAATATTGAAAATGTAGGGTAGATAGATAGGAAAAAAACATGCAAAAACATATCGCTTCAATAAAAACCTCATAAAAACGTAACATATATGGGCTTTAAAACTCATTGGCAATGATAAGAATAAAAAAAAAAAAACATTTATACAGGTAAATCTTACTTGCCAATTCCAACGTGAATACTTATATTGCATAAAACAGTCTTATTAAAACTGCACATTCCCAATTGAGTTTTCCCTGACCATGGCATTCACGAGCTAGTTGATACGACAGCTTAAGGATATAAAACCTATTGCTTTCTAAATCATCGGAAAACTAAAAGCGAAATTAAACTCGTTTTTCACGAGTTTAAAGGCATGTGCAATCTTACCTGCAAATCGGCTTTAACTTTGATGCACTCAAAAAGATTTCTTAAAATATTCTTTCTTGAGTTTATAAGGATTCAAGTAAGCACTTAACATGGGCCAGGCACCAGTAACTTCAGCGAAATAAGGATTTTTTCACCGGCGTGCCATGTGCCGGCAAAAAATGGCGGCTGCGCGACTTTTCAATTTAGTTTCACAAGCCGCTAACCGCCATTTTCAGGCTGCAAATAGAAATAAATAAACGCGGTTAACAATAACAAATGATTACGTTATGAAACCTATAGGCTATTGCATATAAGTAAAGAAAAAGTTTTCTTACAAAAATTCTAAAAATTCAAATACGAACCTCATCTGATTGTCGTTGAAAGAGTGATTGATGGCGGTTGACGGTTCGCGTAGGAGACGAGAAGTGACCGAGAAAATCAAATAATTGGTGAAGTGCGTGTCAGGCTTGTGCATGAAGGGTTCGGTACCATTATCTTAAATAAATGGAAATTGCTTTGCTTATATGGAAGGCCCATTATTCAACTTGATTCAATTCAAATCATTTATTCCAGACATAGTCCATACTAAACATAATCAAAATCATAAAAATAATAATAATCAGGGCATTGAAATAAACTTAAATTTAAATTATTAAATTTAATTTTAAACTTAAATTTAAATTATTAAATTTAATTTTAAAGAGGCGGCACTCAGATTGGGCTGCTCAGTCTGCAAGCCGCACACCTGTATCTGCAGGGCTCGCGTGGAGGCGGATGGTCTCCACGGACTCAGTTGCACGCGAAGCGCCGGTCGTCAACCTCGGCATTACGCTCTAAATGATATTCTGAGGCGTGCTTTTATCTCTGCTGGGCTACCGTCGGTTTTGGAGCCTCCAGGTTTGTGTCGATCGGATGGCAAACGTCCAGACGGGCTGACGTTAGTCCCCAGGAAACGTGGGTGCTGCATCATCTGGGACGCCACGTGCGTCTGCACGTTTGCTGCCTGCCATTTACGTGGGTCGCAGCGGTGTGGAGGCTACGCGGTGGAGACTGCAGCCAAGGCCAAAAAACTTAAATATAGAGATTTGGCTGTTTCATACGATTTTGTGAGTTTTGCGGTGGAGACGGCGGGTTCGTGGTGCTCAGAGGCCAAAAATTTTATTGCAGAAATTGGTTCACGATTGAGGGATAGGGGGCGTGATTCCCGAGCTGGGTGGCTTTTAACACAGCAAGTGTCGATAGCTATTCAGCGCGGAAATGCGGCCGCTATAATGGGCACGTTTGGATAGGGAGCTTTTCGGGGTGGCATTTTTGATAACGCGTAGGCTTACATTTTGACTTGGGTTCAACCAATGTATTTAAATTAGTTAGATTTATTTTTTACATATATATTGTATGATAGATTTCATAATTGACTTTTATTGAATAAATAATAATATTTTAAATATTAAAGCAAGACATTTTTTTTTTTTTTTACATATTGAAATATTCTGTGAATGTTTCGAGGGTCTATCAAATGTTGTTATAAAGATTGAGTACAAGAATGCTTAAAATTTCGTTGGTTTGAGGACCCCCCTTAATATTTTCATTATTGTATGTGTAATAGCGGCACGGCCAATACATGACTTTCAAATTTATAGCTATCATGGTTTCTGAAATATAGTCTGGTGACAGATAGACATACAGACAGCCGAGGCTTAGTAATAGGGTTTCATTTTTACCTTTCGAAATGGAACCCTAAGAACGAGTTCGAGAAACAACAAAACAAAAGAACTATGTGTGACCATTACATTATTAACTTAAGTGCTACAAGTCGGCAAAAATCTGTACACTTGATGCAGCGAACTGGAATAAAGTTACTATTCCGTTTATTCTAGTTCGCTGACTTGATGCCAAAATAAAACGTAAAAATATTTAAAAATATATGAATAAAAATAAAAATAGTCAAGTAGTTCTAGATTTTTAAAACAGAATAGAATACTTAGATGAAGGAATGTCAATTAGAATAGTATACATTTATTTTCTAATTGTCATCCATTGCAATAATCATACTTATCAAGTCAAAACGAAATGACAATAATAATTAGAATGTCAATTACAATTATAAAAGTTTTTATTCATTCAATTCTTGTAAAAAAAAATATTTATCGTCAAATATCATCAGAAAACTTATAAAAATGTCGGCAGTCTGATTAAGCAGATTGTCATATTAGAATATTTGCTAAATTGCCAAATGTCTGTTACACATGGAAGCACTGAACCTCTTTTCATTCGAGATCGACTGAAGGACTTGTATCCATGAAATAAATTAAAAAAAAATTACAGTAGAATATTCTAACATCTCGCCTGAAAAACGTGTGGCGCCATCTATCAGTGCTTTTCATCTTATTGTAAGGCTTTCAATAGATGGCGCTGTAATTAACTTTGTGAGATATTAAAATTTGTAGATGCTATAGTTTGATAAGCTTTTAAAATATCGCTTTATTAAATTATTTAACTAATAACACCCAGAGGTGAAGATAATTTAATTTTGTATTTTCCCGCTACAAACACAAATGTAATGATTGTTTTATTTTATTATACAACTCATCTCGTATCGTAGAAAGAGAAGATACACTATATCTGTGTGCTTGGTAGTTCTGTAGTATCTTCTTCTTCTTCAGCTTATTCCACTTCATGTGGGGTTGGTACAGTATGTACGCTTCTTCCATGCATCTCTGTCATTCGTCATCTCTGTATTCACACCCTTCCTGGTCATATCGTCATTCACACAATCCATCCATACTTTCTTAGGCCGCCCCCTTCCTATCTGTCCGTCCACACTCATACTCATTGTCTTCCTCGTGATATGGTCTTCCTCACGTCGCATAATATGATCATACCACGACAACCTATTGCTCATTAGTTTGTCAGTAATAGATAGGTGCTACTTTCAGGCTTCCTCTTACATACTCATTCCTAATTTTATCCATTCGCGTCACACCACACATCCATCTTAGCATTCGCATTTCCGCTACATGCAACCTTCTTTCATCCGACCCTTTTATTGCCCAACACTCTGAACCATACTTTGTATAGATGACGTTGCTAAATATGTATGTATATAATTATGTAGTATATCAGTTGTGTTAGCAACTATAATACGAACTAGAAATGGTTCAGTATGGGGTTAACCAGTCGTGTGTGAAATGAGTCCTAATATTTATTTATTTAATTTAATGACCGCACAGATCGTCACTTGAGGCTTATATTTTGACAGCATCTAAGTAATTTAATTAATTAATGATTTCATATTATTTAAGTTAATTGGTATATACCTATGCCGATATGCTGTGTCAAATATGTTTCGATTTTTATTAGTTAGTTTTATTATTTATATATATTTATTGATATCTTATATATAAAATTTCCATGTCACAATGTTAATTACCGTACTCCTCCGAAACGGCTTGACCGATTTTTACCAAATTTTATATGCGTATTCAGTAGGTCTGAGAATCGCCTACTATCTATTTTCCATACTCCATAAGTGATGAGGGTTGTTCACCCTTAAAATTTTAAGGCAAGACAACGTTTGCCGTGTCAGCCAGTAATATTTATATTTATTCCCTCACGCCAAAGGTGTGGAATCCTTTGCCAAATTCCCTGTTCCCCGATAACTATATTCTAGCGGTTTTCAAGGCAAGAGTGAACCGGTTTCTTCTGGGCAAGCGCGCTCCACTTTAGATCGCAATATCTCTTACCATAAGGGGAATTGCGATCAAGCGCAAACCTATTAAGAGTAAAAAAAATAGCTTGTTTTGGTTTAAAGTCATTAAAAGAAAACAACACACACGTTATTTGGCAAAAAATTGTTTATTTTCATTTCAATCAGAGATTGAAAAAATCTTTCTCATACATTCTTACCAAATATGCAAAAAAACTGTGCATATAAGACTTATCAAAAATATCTTCAAATGAACAAAACATACTATAATTTTCTTATTTAAGTATAACTTTTGTACGTTTGTTTGTCTCATGCATAATCATTAAAATACAAATAGATCGCTAAAAAAAATTTAGTTGTCACGGGACGCCTGGCAGATATGAAACATCGACATTGTTTTGTAAAAGTAATAAATGCAGAAAATAACATATTGTGATAGAAACTAAATATGTCATAATGATAAAATAAAATATTACGATTTTTTTTTCAGATAACGATGACTCTTTACTGAATAAACATTTTTTTCAAAAAAAAACAAAAATTTACGAATTTAATCTAAATCGTGACTATTAAGTAGTCACGATTTGGAATAAATTCGTAATTTTTTGTAAATTCGTCACAGTCGATTGCGCATGGCGACGCGTCGCCACAACGTACACACTACTGCATATAAACTGTATATATATACCATCATATAGCGTGGCCGGCATGCGTCGCCACGCCAGAAATCGGTTCTTTCGTGTGGCTATAGATGTTTCACATCAAAAGTAAACAAGTTTTAAACATAGTAATATTTTAACAAGATTGCACATAGTTTTCTAACTATCAAACTTACACGAATAAAATCTTATAAAAAAAAGCAACACGCTAATCTTTTATGTGCACGAAACAAACGGTCACACTTACTTAAAAAATGTTGAACGTATTTCTAACGTTTCTAACGTGCAAATATATAATATGCCTTACGATAACAGTTTACAAAGTACGTTAATCTTTGTTTGTTTTTAGTAAACGCATAAATTACTACCAATATAGACCCAGCTATACCGGTCGTAATTCCTCTTAACTTAATTCCAAAAACAAACACACGGATTAAGTGTGATGTTAGCAAAAAAAAAACAAATTTCTAATATCAAAAAAAAATATCTTACTAAGTGTTTCTTTTTTCAAAAATCTTACATAATTTCACAATAAAATAACAAAGTTCTAAAATCTAAAAAAACATCCTTTAAAGAAATAGGAACTTAAAAAAAATTGAGGCAAACATAATAAATTGCTAATAATTTTCGCACGAAAACTTTGCAATGAAATTCAACATAATAAAAAAAATATTCCTCGGAATAGTGAAAACGATCACAAGTGCAAAATCTTACATTTATAGTTTTATTCTTAATCATTAACGTTAATGATAACATTTATAAATGCTATCAGCCAGTAAAAAGTTGCTATCATTCTTTTGTAAGTCAGCATATAATAACGTTTCTTAATTACAATCAGCCAGTATATAATAATATTTATAAATGCTATCAGCCAGTCAAAATGCTATCATTCTTTTGTAAGTCAGCATATAATAACGTTTATTAATTACAATCAGCCAATATATAATAAAATTTATAAATGCTATCAGCCAGTCAAAATGCTATCATTATTTTGTAAGTCAGCATATAATAACGTTTCTTAATTACAATCAGCCAGTATATACTATAACATTTATAAATACTATCAGCCAGTCAAAATGCTATCATTCTTTTGTAAGTCAGCATATTATAACGTTTCTTAATTACAATCACTCAGTATTTACTATAACATTTTTAAATGCTATCACCCAGAAAAAAGTTGCTAAAATTATTTTGTGGGTCAGCATATAATAACGTTTCTTAATTACAATCACTCAGTATATACTATAGCATTTATAAATGCTATTAGCCAGTAAAAAGTTGCTATCAGTATTTTGTAAGTCAGCATATAATAACGTTTATTAATTACAATCAGCCAGTATATAATAAAATTTATAAATGCTATCAGCTCGTAAGAAGTTGCTATCATTCTGTTGTAAGTCAGCATATAATAAGGTTTTTTTAATTACAATAATCCAATAGGTTATCAGTTATCAGTCTTCTTTCAGTCAGTATATAATAACGTTTAGGTAAAAAAAACATTGGCCAGAAACCAGTTGCTGTCAGTCATTATAATTATATTAAGTCACAATTATTTATAATTGTGACTTTTCATATTTTAATCAAATATAATTATAATTGTAGTTATAATTGTGACCTTTCTGTATTATAATTTATTGTTTCAAATAACAATAAATTATAATTGTGAAAGGACACAATTATAAATGTCATTGGCCAGTTAAAAGTTGCTATCAGTCAACCGTTAGTACTCAGTCAGAAATAACATTTAAACTTACAGACTATTATCACTGAATATTAATATTCTGTTTAATTACTATTAGCTGGTAATAAAACTTAAAATTACTTAAGCCAAATAAGAGTAAAAGCACATTCGAAAAAAATACAAAAAAAAAGAAAAAAAAGGCGTCAAACGAAACGAATTTTGCAAATTTTTTTAAAATTTAATTCGAGCTAATCAACCGTAAGATTTCTTAACGAATTCGAACAAATGTGCGTTAACTTAATAATAGAGAACAATTTTTCTACTTCGTAAGAGCTAAGTGGCCAAGTTCTGGTGTCCTGAATTTTCAAGCCAACCGGAGACCGCTGACTGGGCTAAATGACTGCTTGTACTAAGACTAACAGCCAGGACCTACATTTTTACCGTGTCATCTGACCCACGCTAGCGCCCAGATGAATATGCCACTTAAAGCCATTAACATTATAGTATAGCCATAGACAAAATATACTAAACTTTAGTAACTAAACTTTAGTAAATTTTGTCTACTTACATTATACTATAATGTAACCTTATAACTTTATATTATTACAAACATTTACTAAATTTTATTCGGTGGTTTTCGCGTGAAACAGAAACAAACATTAGCGTTTATAATAAATTAGGATTATTGTTTTGCTTATTGTTTATCAGACTTGTTTTCTAAATGAAAACCTCTTTATTTTGATTTTACATAATATTCAATATTACAAATCAAAATGGAGTATTTTTTTTCGAAAACAAGACTTTAAATAATCGACTAGAATCCAACTAATATTATAAAGTCGAATTAGTGTGTTTGTAACACCATGACGCTCAAACGCCTGTACCGATTTTGATAAGGTTAGGTACAGAGATAGATTTTTTTTCACACACGGCTGGTTAGCCCCATACTAACCATTTCTAGTTTGTATTATGGTCACGCCAAGTCAGAGGCATGAAAACTCTCGACACCAGAGCTTGGTCACTTAGTTCATACGAAGGAGTAGAAAATATAAACTAGTAACCTATAGTTAACCAAGGGTTCACAGCTATAACGACTGATCGAAGAGTCGTCGAAGGGATGATACTATTGTTCTGGTTTACACCTTGTGATTTACATCTATTCCGTTTCCGAGAGCGACGTCTTTTTTTAACATTAGTAACCCCTTTTGTTTCTTCTATATTTTCAACAACATTTAAGTTTGTTGGTAGATGAGTTATATTAGCTTCTTTGATATGAGTATTTTTCTGAGGCAAATTAGGTTGTGTATTTTTCTTTGGCATACTAAGTTGCGTATTTTTCTTTGGCACATAAAGTTGTGTATTTTTCTGTGGCACATCAAGTAGTGTATTTTTCTTTGGCACATCAAGTAGTGTATTTTTCTGTGGCATATTAAGTTGTGTATTTTTCTTTGGCACATTAAGTTGTGTATTTTTCTGAGGCACATTAAGTTGTGTATTTTTCTGAGGCACATTAAGTTGTGTATTGTTCTGTGGCACATTAGGTTGTCTATTTTTCTGTGGCACATTAGGTTGTCTATTTTTCTGAGGCACATTAGGTTGTGTATTTTTCTCGAGCACATTACGATGGGTATTGTTCTGTGGCACATTAGGTTGTCTATTTTTCTGTGGCACATTAGGTTGTCTATTTTTCTGTGGCACATTAGGTTGTCTATTTTTCTCTGGCACATTAGGTTGTGATTTTTTCTCGAGCACATTTGAATGTCTCATCTTTGCTTGTTCCTCCGTAATTAATCTTGGCAATCGGGGATCTGAAAACACAGATTATTTGACATAAATAATAACCATACTAATAGCCATACAAATTTTGGACAATAACTAATACATAACATCGTCCGTTTGAGACGATGAAAAAATATCAATGATAAAAAAATAAAATAAAAAAATCTTGAATTTACAATTTTTCGCTATAAACGGTAAAAAATGTTACTAAAATGGCGCGTAAGGATCTAAGAATATTTATACTTATTTTGGTAAATGATTTCGGTATTAATATTTTTTTATTTGTTGTTATAGCTGCACGGGAAATACATACATAACTTGTGAAAACTTCAGCTTTCTACCTACAACTGTTTCTGAGATACAGCCTGCAGACAGACAGACAGCGGAGGCTTAGTAATAGTCCCGCTTTTACATTAAAGTACGGAATACAAAAAGGAACAAACTATCGTACCATGGCGGTGCGCTGGCAGTGTTGTTGTAGGAATAGAAGGATAGGGTGTCCCATGGCGCCTCCAGGAACGCCATGGCCGGGCGCCATCCTGGCCCATGTCTCCGGCCCCTTGCTCCCAACCTCGCTCCGGACCTGGAAAAAGATGTCCAATTGTATCAAATACAATAGGCACGCGCGGATCTCGTCGGCGGCGGTCCGTGTAACACTCGCCCCTGAAGATGGTGCTCGGAAATATTAGGACACATTCACACACGGCTGATTAGCCCCACACTGAACCATTTCTAGCTCGTATTATGGTTGCTAACACAGCTTGATATACTACATATACATACATACATATTATACATAAATACATATTATACATAAATACATATTTAACACCCAGACCCACAGCCAACAAATTTAGTTAAGCACAAAGATGTTGACCGGGCCAGGAATCGAACCCGGAACCTTCTGATTAGCAGGCCGGCATGGTAACCTTTACGCCAACGAGGTCGTCAAAGCACCGAAACTGTTGAACTCATTCCAACTTTTAATAATAAGTAAGTGTGACTGTTTTCTACGCGAAAATATTAAGATGCCTTACGTGAACAGTTTACAATGTTTAAATACAATAGGGTTAAGGCTAGAGATGCGCGACTGCGAATAATCTGACCAGTCGAATTATCTACAACTACTAATAATACACGTTCGACTTGAATATTAGTAATATACTAATCTTAATAATCGAATGATGACTACTAATTAGTTACTAATGGCGTTTTGACTCGATTGTTAGCGAATCTTGTCAATGAAAGAAAGAAAGAAAATAAATTTATTGTGCACAAAACAAAAAAAAACCATACAATAAATGATGCGAGTAGATAATTATTATAACTAAAAGTATGTGCACAAAAGGAGCAAATTCAGCATAATGCTGAGATAAACAAATAGCTATTGTGTTTTTCTATATTACAATGTCACTTGTTAGTTTCAAATAAATGAAATATGAATGAATCGTTGGAGTGGAGTCGGCTCAAGTAGTAACTAATGTAGTATTCATTCGTCCGGTTAATTTTGAGTGGGTATCAAGTTACCAATTTTCGGAGATTACTCGAATGAGTCGAATGATTTATAAAGTCGAATAATTCGACTGGAATCATTCACAGTCGCGCATCGCTAGTTAAGGCGCACAATAGAAATGTTTTTCCATCTTATATATAAAATGTCCATATCCCAAAGTTAGTTATGGCTCCGAAACTATTGGGCCGATTTAAAAAAATTTTCACCGTTGGGAAGCTACATTATCACCAAGTAACATAGGCTTTATTTTGTTTCTCTTTAAAACTTAGATTAATTTATAGCCCATTCGAGGCCAGGACGATCTTCTATTTTTTTTACGATTAAAAGTGTCCCTCGCGAAGGCAGTAATATCGAGCAAACTTTCTAAAGCTTCGACGATTTTCTAAAGATCAATGTCCACGGCTGTACGAAGCGTACAACTATAAGTTTTATTGCATTTATAATGACTAGAAAAAAAGAAAATTTACTTTTAAGTAAACGAATTTTAATGATATCTTAATATATATAAATCTCGCGTCACAATGTTTGTCCTCAATGGACGCCTAAACCACTTCCGATTATAATAAAATTCGCACACTATGTGCAGTTCGATCCAACTTGAGAGATAGGATAGTTTAAATCTCAAATTATAGTCGCAATTTTAATTTATTGCTAATTATTGTCTGTTATTATTTGACAGTCACAATTATCTGTTAACTCCAAATGATTCTAACAGATGTCGATACCTTTCGACTGGGTTGAGTAAGTAATCAATAGATGGCGCTGCTATGGTAAATCTACGAACGTGTCTTATAAGCTACACTATCTATTTTTCATACCCCTAAGTGAGGCAAAACAACGTTTGCCGGGTCAGCTAGTATAATTACAATATTTATATAAGGTTGACATGTAAATTTCAATTTTATTAATAAAAAACTTTCACTTTGATATATGTCAAGTCAAGTCAAGTCAAATACATTTATTGCTTCGTTATGGCATAATTAAGATGTTATACATTTAAAAGGTAGGTATCTCATAACGGACCCTGTTCGGGTATCGCAACACAAGAGGAGTGAGCCGGTTTATTTGCATGCAAAGAATAAATCCTTATCGTTTAGAAATTCTTCGTTTAGTAATTGCATGTGGTAACAGGTACCTTCAGTAAAGCGAGCCTGCAACGTTTTCATGTGACGCCACGCTTGCTCGTATGTCTTCTGGTCCGACTCAATCGCCGGCCGCAACAGATGAAAGGGAATGGACACTGAAAAAAAATTGAGAGGTGTCAAAGGAAACCCGGATGGAACGAAGTTTCTTCGATTTTCGATTAATTAGTGAAGGCAAGATTTTATAAAAGCAATAGTTCCTTTAATTTAAATAGAACCTAGAAAATCCTCTATTTATAATCATTTGCGGCGATGGTAATTTTGAACAAATTTTCAGTAAAGCTCGACTTATTCAATCAAAATTGATTAATTCTTTATCCGTTCGAGTCACGATGACACATACTCGCACAAAGGCAAAGAAACTGATAATTTCCTCATTTTTTTCTATATACACTGCCTAAACAAACTCTAGGCAACCCGTTCAAAAGTTATGAGACTTGGCGCGTGTCACCTTGCGAGACAATTGGTACAGTTTATTAGTGTGTTTACTATATTAGTGTTAGAACTATGTCATTATTTCGGCATTTTTAATAAAGGTTTATTAAAATATTGTGATTCTACTACTACATTTAGATTGTATAATCTTTATGTTATAAAAACTATGCAACCGTATGTAACCTTATTATACTGTTAGTTAAGCTCCACAGTGTTTAGCTGTCTGTTACCAAAAAATTCGTCGGAAGTCTACTAACAGAAAAACTGATAAATGTAGTTTGTATTCGAAGCTTTTAATTGTAGCAATCAAGATAAGTCCATTGTTTTTTACTTTTTTTCTTGTTATGGCAGCACTGGTTTCAATACTCCTGCCTGGCTCTGTACGCTCCCGGCGCATCGCAAATATTGCAATCTAAGGGCGCGTTCACATATAACGTCAGTTTTACAGGTCCGTTTAAACGTGTGTGTTATTAGCGTATGTAGTTGTATGAGCCAGTACACACATAATACAGTATTCCGTATCCAGTAAAAAATACCGCACTACTGAATACCGCAATACTGAATCACCACTAGTAGCAACGGACCCGTTAAAAAGGATCCTATAAATGCTGTGTGAATACTATCTCCAGTAGCGACGGATTCGTTAAAACGGATCCTGTTAAAACGGACGTTATATGTGAACGCGCTCTAACACGACACAACAAAGCACGAGTAAGAGTGGCAACGCCTCACAAATACAAGTTTCTTCCATATCTAAGACAGAGCTGCACGAGCTGGCAACGTAACATTCTTATGTCACAAATATCTTTGTCTGTTCAACGTGGCCTGAGTTATTTATACTAGCGCCATCTGATAGTTTTTCTCTGTACTGCAATGAGATTAAGATTTATCTGAGATGTAAGGGATAACCAGCCGACACTATAATTTTGTATTTTGCCCCCATTCGGTACAAGTAGTGACAACTAGTGTGCTTGAACGGAAACCAAATCGAGCTGTCTTATTTTGTCTATGATATTACCTTTTAACAATGGCGTAGGAGCTTCTCCGGACAAGGAAGTTGCAGTAGATTCTGCCTTGTCTATCTTCCTACGTTTACAGCTGCTCTCTTCTAAAGGCAATGGGGCTGAAACACATACTTCTATTAAAGCGCTCGTAAGCTGAGTTCAGCCGCGCCATACATACAGTGTATGGAGCGACGATGATCTGCCTTCATCTAGCAAAGGGATATCCCCCGGACAAATGTTGTGTCCGGAGACGGCCGTCCATAGGTCATGCATTGTAGCTAGGAGCAGTCGTACGCGCGTTGTAAATACCGCGCGCGTGATTCAGAACGAGCGCTCTGATTGGTAGCGGGCGATGAAGTGCGACAGAGACGCCACAAGTGTAATTTTAGACCTAAGTGTATGTTTTAAGTATATTTTATTGTAAATGGTGTTAACCGTAATAGTTAATAATAAATAAATGAACACTATATAACGACACTGAAGGGACTGTGCATCTTATGGCGTTATAGAGAGTGGTCGTTAAATGGAGAGAATGTATCATTAGGAATACAAGCTAAACCAACTACAAATCATTTCGACGCTTTAGAGAGTTTGTTGTTAAATCGAGTGACGTTACATGGAGTTTACACTGTATTGCACACATTTAATATATAAATACAGTGTAAACTCTATATAACGACACTGAAGGCCGATTTTACCTTTTAGGTACGAAACAAAACTGAAAAGAATATAACTACCTTTTTAAAAATAAATCTTACCAGATTTCTTTTTAGGTCTTCTATCATAGGCACTAGGCATCTTTTTCTTCGGTCTATTTGTATTCTCTTCTTCGGGGTTGGTAACCTTAGCCTCGGTTTCTATTGGTTCTGCAGCTGAAAAAAAAAACAAAATAATAATAATAACGGATCGTTTAACTATTGCAACAATTGCGACTAATAGCAGTGACGATTATTATTGATTATGGCGAAAAAAAAATTCTGTGTCTACTGAAAGTGAACTTATTTTACTTTTGTTTGTTTATTTCTATTTGTTTTCAGATTATTTCTTAATTGTGTAGTTTTTCTAACATTTCCTTTCGCATAAATGTGTACAATATTTACATTTAGCCATTAAGTATTAATTATCTACTCGCATCATTTATTGTATGTTTTTTTTTGTCTTGTGCACAATAAATGTATTTTCTTTCTTTCTTAAGTTACAAAGTAAGTTGTTAGCTGTACAAGTTATGGTATAAATTGGATTGTAGTGAGATCTCTGCTGCTCTGCATTACAGGCCCTTAGGGGTACCTAGCACAAAGCACAGCGACTTCCGCAGGTACGATATAGCGTCCACTCACATAGTTATAACTATCCATTACTTTATGTCTTCTTCTTCTTCACCTTATCCCATTTAGGTGGGGTCGACACAGCAAATCTTCTTCTTCCACTCTCCTCTATCAGACGTCATCTCCACACTC
This sequence comes from Mellilla xanthometata, assembly GCA_035578125.1. Taxonomy (NCBI): domain Eukaryota; kingdom Metazoa; phylum Arthropoda; class Insecta; order Lepidoptera; family Geometridae; genus Mellilla; species Mellilla xanthometata. The sequence goes on along the minus strand of JAPUBQ010000034.1, from coordinate 3,555,634 downwards.
AATCCTTTCTCTCTCATGTCTTCATTCACACACTCCATCCATGTCTTTTTCGGGCGGCCTCTTGCTCTTCTTCCTTGCACTACCATTTCCATACATCTTCTAATGACATGCTTCTCCTCTCTACGCATCACATGTCCATACTACGCTAACCTTCTACTCCTTATTTTCTCCCTCACTATCCATTACTTTATGTATCTAACTTTGAGATGTATACATACAATAAACGAATTTGAATACATACAATGCAACAAAAATGTTATTTAAAAATCCTTACCTTTCTTTTTTGGTATCTTGAAATTGCCCAACAATTTTACGACTGTTTTTTCAGTAGTTTCTTTCGCATCTTTGACGTTTTTTGGATGTTTTAACTGAGTGGCTATGTCTCTTACTTTTATAAGAGGCAATGAACATACCAATTTTGGATCTGTACTTAGCATATCTTCGTTGTTTTCAGGAATCTTCTTGGCTCTTATCGTTTCTTTTGAACTCTTTGCTTTCTCTTTATTAACTTTCTTGGACTCTGTTTCTCTTTTGTTACGTGGATTATTATTTGTTCTTTTATTGTTATTATTGTCTTTTTTATTTTGTAAATTATCATCAAGTAAATCTGTTGTGTTTCCTAGATTGAATTTACTTGAAATTTTACTTCTGGGTTTCAATGCATTTGTAGTTTTCAACATACTGTTATTTTTTTCAGATTTGTTTGTAGTAGGTTTTAAAGCTTTAGTTTTACTTATTGTGCTTGTTTGTTTCAACAGACTTTCTGTATTGTTTTTATCAAGTTTACACAAAGGAGTTTTTAATATCTTTTCATGTACCTTTGGACTCAGTGACGATATTTGGTCTGTCTCATTTAGCCTATTCAAAAAGTTGTTAGTACTATTTTTTGCTATTTCTTTATTATTTATTATGTTTAATGATGTGTTTTCATTTACTCTCGTTTCTTTTGTTTTTAGCAAATGTCTTAACACGCTGAAGTCTTTTGCCTTTTGAGGGAATGTTATATTTGTTCCCAACTGATTTTTAAGTACAAGGTTTTTATATTCATCTTCTGTAACGTTTGACAATTGTTCTGCATAGATTTCTTCAGAACATTTTTGGGGTTTGATATTGTTTTCTTCATGTGTAGTATTTTTGACTAAATCTGTGAATTTAATATCTCCGGAATCTATGATCAATTTTTCTGAAGTGAATTCCTCGATGGAAGGAGTTTTTCTGTTTACGAAGTCTTTGTCATAAGTTTGGTCACATTCACTCATTGGCTGCTTTATCAGATCAGTTTTAGTTGTTGAAACAGGTGGAGTTTTTTCCCTACGTGCGCAAAATTCTGAATCATATGCATCATTTGGGCGAATTAACCCAATATGATCAAAATCACAATCATCATCCATAATAATCTTAACCTCGTTAAATTGGGATGGACTTGAATATTGCAAAGTATTTTGAACATAATTCTTGCAGGGGCTTGTGAAGTTCATTATATCTTGCAAATATTCTGAACTGGAAATCAATTTTTCTTTTACAGAATCATTAGTTAAAGATATTATTTGGATCTGTCTCTCGTCACAAGTCAGTTGATGATTACTTTTTTTAGCTGCTAGTTGTTCCTCCACTGAAGAAGCATCCATGGTGTCTTCTTCCATAATTATCCGAAAATGGCTAACATTAGGTTCTATAACTCTAGTTGCCAATCCAGGATTGCAATTTTCTTTCTCAGATTCTTTCTGTGTGTTTGCTCTATCTGTCTCTGATTCTTTAGTATCTGGGTGACTTAAATCAATTTCAAGATCTTCTCCAAGGTATAAGTCTAATAATAGTGTGGTATCATCTGTAAAGATATCCTCTGGTATTGCTGTGTCTGTTTTCTTTTTGGGAACAGCATCTGGTACTTTGTCATTATCATTATTTCTTTCATGTGTTTCTTCATTAGACATATCTTTATGAGGAGATTTTATTACGTCTATGTCTTTAGCATTGCTTTCGTTTGTGATCTCATAGTCTTTTGTATACTGACTAGATGTTTGAGTAAAGTTTCGTTCGCGATTGAAAGCTGATTCTTTTGAAAATATTTTCTGATTTGTAAGCTGTATAGTGTAATTCGATTGCCATGATTTGCTTTCAGACAATAAAGTTGGCCAATCATTGCACGAAGATTGTCCATAATGCATTGAAATATCACTGGGTGATGCCACATTAGACTGTGGGTTGAGATGCTGAATTGTTGTAGAAGCCACCGGCATAGATGGGTTGGACTGTGACACACTTGGTTGAGCTGCTTCAGGAAACCTTGTGTGGTGATCTAAAATAAATAAATATTTCATATCTAATTAATCAATTATTCATGAAATAACAACTGTTGTAAAAGAATTCATGAAATAGAATACAATCAATTTTTTTTTGTTTAATATATTGTTTATTAATTTGGGTTAGATGTGTGTCATCCGCCAACCTGCACTTGGAGTGGGGTGGATTATGGCCTTTACCTCTCTCTTGCTGCTTATGCTATGATACAAGCCGTGGATCCAAGTGGAAGGAGCTCATGATTACAAATAATGACAGTTCACATTGTTAAATAAGTTTTCCTTACAAAGATAAAATTTCTACAATTAAGATAGATATATAAACACTATTAAAACACTCACAATAAAATAAAATTACAGAGAACACGCAAAGAACTTACAAGCTAGTGCTAGCTAGCTAGTGCCTTAACTGGCGACCTTATCGCTAAGAGCAATCTCTTCCAGGCAATCAATTGACGACCTCGTTGGCGTAAAGGTTACCATGCCGGCCTGCTAATCAGAAGGTTCCGGGTTCGATTCCCGGCCCGGTCAACATCTTTGTGCTTATCTAAATTTGTTGGCTGTGGGTCTGGGTGTTAAATATGTATTTATATATAATATGTATGTATGTATGTATATGTATATATCAGTTGTGTTAGCAACCATAATACAAACTAGAAATGGTTCAGTATGGGGCTAACCAGCCGTGTGTGAAATGTGTCCAGAAAAAAAAATCTAAGAAATTAGACAAAATTAGGAAAGTAATTAAGACAAGGTGTAATAATAAGTGTATATGTGAATTACAAAAATAAATAAGACAGAGGTTCAGAGATGGATTTTTCCAAGCAGCAATGTAAAATCTATTTACTTAATTTGCTTGTATTGATATGAATTCTTGTGAACATTGCAACTTCTTTGTAAAGGCTACACCATTCTGTCAATAACATTTAGTTAGCAGTCCCAGGTATAAGTGCTGGATCTCTGCTGATTAGGCTGGTTTTTGCAGTCCGCTCCTCTTCATAACTCCCATTCAGTGTGACATGCCGTTTTAGGGTCAACAAGTCTATGTGTTAATCCAAAGTCTAACCTATCTTCACACCAAAATTCAATAAAAACTGTTCAGCCCTTTGAGCCTGAATGAAGACAGCTATGGAAGCTAGAAATACACTATGTGCACACACAGAGCGAGAACATCAAAATCTGTGGAACAAAAGGACTGATTGTAAAAAGTCAAGACTCTTCTTACCCAAATTAAACAACAAAAAAGTAACAAATAATTTATTAAAGCTCACAAGATCTATGTATGACGGTTGGCATCATTACCGGCCACTGTGATCTCTACTAATGTAAATAAGTTTGGGAAGCCCTGGTATAGAGACCTAGAAGTAGTCTATTTATAGGAACTAACTAACTTAAAATAGCAAAGTGTAAAGTAGATTGTGTAAGAAATGCATACACCACACTTGGGGGAGCTGCTCCTCAGAGATACAAGTTCGCTTAGTTCTGAGGAGCACACTCTTTTTCTTTCAGGACATAAATGTAAGGATACTTTGTAAATATTATAGAATAATTTAATCTGCTTTGTATGTATTGGTTCAAAATAAATTATTATTATTATTATATTAATATAGGTATAGATACAGATTTGAAGTACTCAAGAGCATTTTTACTATTAGACCTACAAGTCGATGCTAAAATTCCTATTCTAAATGTCTTTATTTGCAACCCAAATATTGCAGAACAAGAAGTGTGCATCCTGTGCTTAGCAAATAGGGTATAGCTAAGACTACTAAAAATTAATTATTTAATACTTACTTATTAGGTTGATTAAACTTCTAGTTTTATCAACAAAGTTTCATCATCATCATCTTCCACAGCTTGTTCTATCCCACTGCTGGGTATAGGCCTCTCCTTTTTTTACACGCTTTGTATTAGCTTCACCTTGTATGTTTGTTTGTTTGTGTGTTTGACTTCTTTGGGCGCGATTTTGACCCACTTTAAACGGCCAGATTTCGTTCAAACTTTGTAGATTTATTAAAGACCGATGACAATACACTAATTTGATAAAATTATTCCATTTTTTGTGTTTTTGTTTCTATGTTTGTTTGTAACTGACTTCTTTGGGCGCGATTTTGACCCACTTTAAATGGCCAGATTTCGTTCAAATTTTGTAGATTTATTAAAAACAGATGACAATACACTAATTTGATAAAATTACGGTTTTCTATAAAAAGCGTGTTTTTTAGTTTTTTTAAACTATTAATTATTTCGTGAGGAAATGCATCTCCCGCTACAAGCCTGGATGAGGCGGGCGGGGTATGTCGGGCTCGAGGGCCAGAGGGGCCGTCACTACCGACTACAACCTCACGGTGTCCCATCTAACGACGGGGACAGGGGATGCAGGACCGTTTGGCGCATTGCCGCTGCTATATGCCTCTCTCCTGTCTTGCCATCTGTCTCGGTCCTGTGCCAATCTAGTCCAGGTTCGACCAGTTTTAGACCCATCTTGCCGCTGGACGTCCTATGCCACCACTCGGTTACTAATTTGGTCCACAAAGTTTCTTACTTGCTATTAAAGAAACTACAAAAACTCACCAAATTTGCACTCGAAATTGTTCTTTCCTCTAGTTGTTTTAAACAGTTGCCGTCGCCGAAGTTTTTTACGTTTATTCACTAAACAGCCACTTTGCGATGAATACACAGTCGCGTTCGCTACAGCATTTATATCACGAGTAGAATCCATATTATTCTAAAATAACCACTGGATGTTTTATCACGTGCGTTTTTTGCAACTCTTTCCTGCGCCGGCGCCGGTGAAATGAAACTATAAAGATCGATCGATTAAGGAACTAAGATGATATAACAGTATGCAAACGGATTATTACACAGTATTGGTAAGGAAATAATAAAAGCTGAAGCAGAGTCATGAGGGTAGTAGAAGAATATGTTTTTTCTCAGCCGGCAATTTCTGTTACGAAATCAAAACAAAAACAAATTACAAAACCGAATGCGAACGAATGAATGAATGAAATGAGTTGTGTGCACATACCAGTATCAGATCAGTATACGGAGAAACCAATGGACGTAGTCACATTTCCATCTCTTTTACTCAACAGCGAAACAGCCATATGTAAAAATATCATGCGTGAAAGAGAAAGGCTTATACTGTTTTTCTCTCTGTCGCTGTAACTGTTTGACTCCAAGCATTTTTGTCAGTTTGGTGTCAAACATTACTGCGATTCAGAGATTGTTGTGTTTTTTCGAAAAATTATCGTTTAAATTCAAGTGTAAGTGTTATTCTCGCGCGGTGAATAGTTTTGGACATCGACAGAATAGTGCAGTGTTGTATTTTGAGTTATTAGAATAGAACAGAACCTGGTTTATGTGATGTTACATTTCACAGGTTGGTACTGGCATTTTTTATATACAATATAATTATCTTCTGAAATCAATCCAAATATTAATTAAATAGGATTAATTCAAGTACTATTGATTTGGATGTAAAGTTCTGCTTCAAAGTGGCAAAACATGCAAAAGCAAAATAAAAATATAACCTACAAGAAATTGAATAAGGGTTGCCATAATCTAACTTTCAATTTTACCCCTAGTTTTTCAAAAACCGATTGCACTGAACTTGAGAATTGCTTAAACTAATTTAATCTACTTCCATCGAAATATTCGCTCGCTAGTCCGGATTTTTTTTACACTAAATGGGTTAGCGCTTAGTCTCAATATTCCTCATGGTAAGCGATATTGTGATCTATGGTGGACCGCGCTCACCCAGTGAAGTTAAGCCCAGTTATTTGACATAAAGTTACCATAATGTTATATAATTATATATTATATTTCTTAATATTTTTTACAGATATCCATCGAATGCTGAACTTATAGAGATTCGGATACAAGCATATGGTAGATAATATTTTATGATTGGAAACCAATGCAAAATTCCAGGATTTGTTCCAACCATTTTATGGGAGAGGTTTTTGTGAAGCGTGGAAATAAAGAGTTAGGAATGTGTACAATAAACTGATTTTGTTTAAAAATTAATAAAACGTAGAAATATTATCTGAAGTCTATTTCTTTATTATGTGTATACATAACCCTGATTTCCCTATCTTCAATGAAATTCTACTAAAGTAGCAATATTGTCCGAAAATATCGCTATCTCATGTGCGGTTACACAGTACTTCAGTCCATTGGTTTCTCCGTCTACGGTATATAATGTATCTTTTCTTTCTACGCCAAATTGGTTGTGTGAAAAACACAAGAAAACATGTATGTACATTCGGATAAAGAACAACCCAAATAATGGGTTGAAATAAATAATTGTTTAATAATAAAATAATTTCTTCTGGGTAAGCGCGTTCCACCTTAGATCACAATATCGCTTACCATCAGGTGAATTCTGATCAAGCGCAAACCCATCATAGTATAAAAAAATAATAATAATAATAATTAGAATTCATTGATTGCCAATTTTGGGTAAATACAAGTAGTTTTACATTCTAATTTTCTTGATTACTTAGAACAAACATGAGTAGTATGATCCCTTACTGTAGCGTCTGTAGCATATGGTGAAACATTTCATACTTAGTGGTAGCTACTTTAATTTATAAGATGACACAGAAAAAAAAATAGTTTATATTATAATTCGTTTATTAAATGAACTAGTTCTCATTTATAAACTAGATGTCATGCGAAAAGACCTATACATTGAAAGATCTTTATTTCTGACATGTAGAAGATGGCGTAACACAGCGTTATGGGTGTTGAATTACAGTTGTGCCAATTTGGCATAACCATAGACTGTACTTTTCTTGTCGTGCTATATACTCTGACTGTCTAACATCAAACGCAAAATAAAACAATTTACTGCCTGTTGGCTTTTCTTTACATTACTTGCGAAATATTTTTTATTTATCACATATTTAGCGTTTATTTGTGTTATATTTTAATATTGGCCGTGCAAAATATGACCTTCAAAAATAGCACGTTTTCTCATGGATCGACCATAGACTAATAATTACTTGAACTTTCTATCGGTCGTTAATAGTTCGTTCTTCTTCCTTTTCTTCGCCGCCATTGAAAGGTTCGTTGCGTTTGTAATTTGTATTATAGAAAATTATTATTTAATAGCTTGCGTAGACCCCGGGTGCAATTTTTTTGCCTATTTGTCTTTGTTAACCGCGTTTCTATCTGGTTTCCTTTTATTACAGTCATATGAACAGCGGCGAATGGTGCTGTAAGTGAAATAAAATCTCCCGCCATGCGGCTGCCGTTGAACCGATGAAGGAAACTTTATTTTGCTGAAGTTACTCCAGCCTTGTCCCCAACACCTCTGATTACGAAGTCCTGCCGAGCCTAGAAACAATATTTTCAAGAAGTTAGTTCGATTACATCAATGCTGAAACCCGATTTTCAGGTATGTAAATTGCGTTCGTCACGTTTTTTTTGCAAAGATTTTGAAAATTATGGAATTTACTAGAAATGTTTTCTATTCGGTTGTATTAACGGGCCCTAGAATGGCAGGGCCAGGGGAAACTCCTATCGGGAATGTGCCGTCCAAAGATTCTGATGGGGCAGTCGATTTATGAATTGAGTTGCATTAATACTTGGTAGGTAGCAATATAGCTGGTTCAATGATTTTATTAATACTTAAGCACGTTTTAAAAGCCCTTGTTAGTAGTACCAAATGAATGTTGATGTGCGATTACCCTCTTCATGATATTCCTAAAATATGTACCTACCTACATTTCCAATATGCGCAATTCATGGATGCTGTAGCATGTTTTGACCGTCGTATTACTACCAAATTAATGGCTAACTCAGGTGATCTGACGCGATCATCGAGGTTAACCAATTGTAGATGCGGGCAGTCTTCTGTGCTTCAGTAAATCTTGCCTAATCTAAAACTGTACTAGCGCTTACCTAGTCCCTCGGATGATACCTCTCAGGAAACAGAAACTCAGAGTTCCAAAGATTCACTGTCCTCATAATGATGCATGACTATAAATCAATTAAATAAGTGAATATTTGATACAAAATGCTTTGTGATAATCTTTAGTCTTTAGATTATCACAAAGCATTTTGTATGAAATATTCACTTATTTAATTGATTTATAGCCATGCATCATTATGCTAGGAAGATAGATATTAAGGGGGCGACCTAAGAAAGTATGGATGGATTGTGTGAATGACGATATGACCAGGAGGGGTGTGAATACAGAGATGACAAATGACAAAGATGTATGGAAGAAGCGTACATACTGTACCGACCCCACATAAAGTGAGATAAAAGGGAAGAAGAAGCATCATTATGGTGATATTTAATACATTTTGTTTTCTTTTTATTGGAAAGTTAGTTATATATGTCCTTTCACATATCACAGTTGTTGTAGAAGTTGACTTTCCAATTTTTATTTGTTCACTTGTTTCTTATTTTCAGGTCCTCATTTTGCACAACATTCCAAGCTCAATATTCAACGATAAAACTCAACGTTGGAAGCTGAAGACTATCATATCAAGCACTATCTTCTAATAGCTTGATAGAGCAATGAAGAAATCTCATCCTCGGATCCCCAAAGACTTGAAACTGTCAGGAAGCTGCAAGCCCTCTTCGAGAAGATGGGATGCCGGAGTAATCCACTACTCCTGGCTACACACAGGAGATGTCAGCTGAAATGTGATTGCAGATACCAGCACACAAAAATATGTATCATGGTAAGTTAACTCATTATGATGTTACAGCCAAATAATTGACTGTTTGTTTGTTTGTGTTTTCAAAATTCTTTATTAACCATACACATATTAACAAATTAAAAGGTGGACACTGTCCGCACTTAAATGTATCTTAATTAATATTGCTACTTACAGACTATTTATCTTTCTTAGCTCTTAAAAACAATGTTTGAAAAAATTTAATGTAAATTATGCTAAACACTAGCCTACAACGGTGGTGTCGACGCAAGTTGATTTGCTTACCTATTGTGCCAGGTTCACATTTTAAGCCTTCCCATTTTAAATAATTGACTACTCTTCCCTATACTTCAACCTTGTTGGCATAATGGTTACCATGCTGGACTGCCAACCAGAAGGTGCCGGGTTTGATTCATGGCACAGCCAATGTCTTGTGTGAAGAACTACATTTGTTGGCTGTTGGTGTGGGTGTTAATTTTTTTTTTACTCTAAATAGGTCAGCGCTAGACCACAAATTCACCTGATGGTAAGTGACATTGAGGTCTATGGTGAAGCGCGCTTATATAGAAGGAACCGGTTCACTCTCGCCTTGAAAATCGCTAGATTATAGTCATTGCGGAACAGGGAATTTGGCATGGAATTCCAAAGTTTGGCAATTCGTACAATAAAGGTGGAGGCAAAACACTTAGTGTGTACCTTAGGCACCTCAACCGATGCCAACTTGGCTTTTCCCTGCTCGTCCAATAGTGTAAAGGGGGCAGGGGAATATGTATCAATATTATGTATTTGTATGTATATGTATTACATCAGTTGTTTTACCATAATACAAACTAGAAATGATTTAGTATGGGGCTTATCAACCGTGTGTGAAATGTGTCATATGTATGTAATTAGCTTGCATTATGTTACTATATTTGGAAGCGAGTGTGGCTCTGTGGTATAAACATTGCTTTTAAATCAGACTGCCACAGGTTCGATCCTGGCCCTACACAAATGATTCGTTTTTTTTTTTACACATTCACACACGGCTGGTTAGCCCCATTCTGAACCATTTCTAGCTCGTATTATGGTTGCTAACACAACTGATATACATACATACATATTATATATAAATACATTTTTAACACCCAGACCCACAGCCAACAAATTTAGTTAAGCACAAAGATATTGACCAGGCCGGGAATCGAACCCGGAACCTTCTGATTAGCAGACTGGCATGGTAACCTTTACGCTAACGAGGTCGTCATGTCGTTTTTCATGTTATGTATGGATTTGCACTTGCTTTACGGTAAAGAAAAGCATTGTGAGGAAACTTGACACAATATCCGAAAAAGTGTGTCATCTGCCAACCCGCACTTGCCCAGTATGGTGGTATATTGCCTATAACACTCCTAGTGGGAGAAAGCATTGAATCCCAGCAGTGGAAACAGTACTGCTTATAAATAAATATATTTTTAGTAATACTAGCTTACCCGGCAAATGTTGTTTCACCTTAAAAAATAGATGGTAGCCGAATCTCAGACCTACTGAATACATATATAAAATTTGGTGAAATTCGGTCAGGTCATTTCAAATGAGTATGGTAACTAACATTGTGACATGGAAATTTTAGATATTAGACTAGCTTACCCGGCAAATGTTGTTTTGCCTCACTTAGGAGTATGAAAAATAGATAGTAGCCGATTCTCAGACCTACTGTATACACATATAAAATTTGGTAAAAATCACTCTAGCCGTTTCGGAGGAGTACGGTAACTAACATTGTGACATGGAAATTTTATATCCTATCCTACTAATATTATAAAGGCGAAAGTTTGTATGTATGGATGTGTGGATGTATGGATGTATGTTTGTTACTCTTTCACGTAAAAACTACCGAATGGATTTGAATGAAACTTTACCACAATATAGCTTATACATCAGAATAACACATAGGCTATAGCTTATACATCAGAATAACACATAGGCTACAATTTTTGAGGTTTTTAATGTGAGGTCGTAAAAAAAAAACACATTTTTTGCGCTTACATTGCAAACGCTGACTGTATCCTACAAGATAGATCAAAACAATTTACTACAGTATTGTACAACTTAAAAAGGTCTACAAAAAGTCCGTGATGGTATATGTTTATCTCTTAGGAATAACCCACAATAACCATTTTTTATCCTTTACTTTGTACGAGAAATAATGGCTTATTTACGAAGCGATTTTAAGCAATACAGTATAAATCCTTATCCAATTAAGTATCATAAATACATTGTGCATTTAATAAAGATCAATATGGCTTTTTGCAGCATGTAAATTAAATAAATATTTTCGAAGATATCACAGATTTAAAATGCAGCGGCGCCAGGCGAACGGGGCGTGCGGTGGGGAAGAAGCGGCTAATAGCTGAATGCGCGACCCGAACGCGGGCAGACGCATGAGGGCAGACGTCGTTGACGGTTGTGTCCGTTTTGCGAATTTTCAAGGCACTAGCGATTTGATAAAAACGTATGGTCGCCTACTTTAAGTAATATAGGCCTAAGGTTAGTTATTGCCAGGTTTCTTTTTGGTTAGGAGTAACACGTACAAAAAGATACTTCATTTTTACAAATTACTTCATTGATAATTCAATTACTATATAGATAGATTACTTACAGTTAATTATAACAAATTATATTAGCAATAAATTAAAATTGCGACTATAATTTGAGATTTAAACTATCCTATCTCTCAAGTTGGATCGAACTGCACATGGTGTGCGAATTTTATTATAATCGGTTAAGTGGTTTAGGAGTCCATTGAGGACAAACATTGTGACACGAGATTATATAAATTAAGATAAGATTATTAATATTATATGTATGTTTTTTATTATTCTTTATTGTACACTACGTCCTTCTTTAGTCGTTTATAAATTCCTTTCCATCCAAAGGTTGCCTGGAAGAGATCGCTTTAAGCGATAAGGCCGCCAATTGTGGTACACTAATTTTAAGTTAATTGTCTTTTACTGTGCCTTTTTTATTTATGTGTCCAATAAAGAATTATAAAATTTCCATGACACAATGTTAGTTACCATACTCCTCCAAAACGGCTTGACCGATTTTTACCTAATTTCATATGCGTATTCAGTAGGTCTGAGAATCTTCTACTATATATTTTTAAGGCAAAACAACGTTTGCCGGGTCAGCTAGTATTAGATAATGTTATTCTTGTTATTCTAAAACCACACACTCCTGCCTAAAGAGGAGCATGCTATGTTTGGAATAACGGATTGCAACGATTTTGATTTTTTTGTTTGGAAGGTGTATTAGACAGGGAACTGTTACTTAGCTATATATGTATGATGAAAATACCTCAATGCCAAATGCTATTATAATATATCAGATTTTTTAAAAGATGACATAAAATAGGCTATATATTTACTGATTTACATTTTTTTTATCATCCAGTATTTTTAGATTTTTTGATTTTTCATCTAGATATAATTATAATTTTTTAAATAATTTTTAACTATAAGTAGACATAGATTAAGTTAGATGTAGCTACACCCTATGTACAGGGTACAATAATTAATTAGCTATAAGTTAATGTACCTAATTATCTGTAATGCTATATGAATAAATAAATAAATCGAAAATGGCTGCCGCCACAAGATGTACGATCTGTCTCAATATGGTAACTAATGAGAAAGCTTGTTTATAACATTCACAATGGTAAAACAATTGTCCAACATACCTGCCACCATAAATTTATGTGTTGGGGCTTTCTAAATTTTTTTAAACTAAATTCTTGCACTGGTTTTGCATTTTCAGATGTATTTAAAGTGTCATCAGCAGTTTCATCATCATCATTAGCAGTCATCATCGTCATCAGCAGTCGACATCATCATCATCAGAAGTCGTCATCATCATCAGCAGTGCCAACTCAACACAATATGAAGCTCTAGAAGAAGTTATATAGTAAGCTCATCGCCAATCTTGCGTATCTAAAGCAGGGCTCCAAAAAAGTCTTGAACATAGACGCAAGGTGTCCTGCCTGTCTGTAATTTATCGTTTTTTTTTTTTATATTTAATTGATTAACTTGACTTACACCTATTAATTCTCACAAACATTAGCAAGGCAGCTAGCTTTCAACAAGTTTTTTTGTTATATATGATAGGGTTGTGCTTGACTAGTGACTACAACACCCACACTTAGTGCTATTTTTATTCTATGATGTGGATGATCAGACCAACACTGACAACCCGCAGGAGGCGAATTGTGCATTTCCCCCTACCAGCCTACCCAAGTCATCCAAGCTCCTTAAAGTAGCGGAGCACGGTCTTGGGTCGCTGGCATACCTGTTCCACTGTCGTTGCGTCAGATGTCGTGGTACTTCTATTAAAACAGGAGGCGTCCGAGTATAGCGTCGTGTTTACTTTCAGTTTTCTCTATATTTTGGTTTGTGGATTCACAGTGCAACAGCACATGCTCCACAGTCTCGTCCGCCCTCATACATCCCTGGGACAGGGATATGTATTACCAATTTTGTGCTGGTGATAATTTAGGTCGCAGTGGCCGGTGATGATACCGACCATCAAACTTAGGTCTGTTCTCGTAAGTTTGAGTAGGTTATTAAGGTGAGGTGGGGTAAGAGGAACATACTTCATTTTCGGGAAAGTATTTTGTGGTCTAGGAAGAACAGATAAAATCTTACAAGATCTTTGAAACACACAAAAATTGTCTTTATCTTTTAGCTTCCCGTAGACAAAGTTTCATTGCGCTACTAATAGTCGTTACGACGATATTTGTGTAAATGTCCAAATTGTAAAAACGTCCCTCTTCCCCCTCAACTGGGGTAAGAGGGACAGTCGTTGTATTTCATACAGTTTAAGTTTGAACTTAAATATTCGTTGCTAAATTCTCGTGAAGTTCTAGATAGAACTGCATCAGTCAATATTGAATCTTACTACTGTTGAAATAAGGTCTCATTTAGAATGTAAATAAAGTGTATTCCAATTCGGGGTAAGAGGAACATACAGGTTCGATCAGGGGTAACAAACTAAAAATAACTGGACCAGTGATATTTCTTTAGCTATTTAATCTCATACAAAAACATAGAAAAAATAAAATTAAACAGTCTTATACCGTTTCTTTTTCCTTACATGAAAAAAAAACAAAGGCACTATGAACGATATCAATATTGCAAATTAGTCTTATAAAATTCTTAACTTAAAAAATAATTTATATTGCCATATGGTATTCCTCATCAGTGTATGAAAGTTTATTACACAGTAAGTAGTAGTGCATGCACATAAACACAACATGAAAAAAATATTTAAGCAAAATATAAGTGATCTTCTTCAGGTAAAATAAATTCTTTGGAATTAGTAGGGTTTTGAGATAAGTGAACTTTCTTCACTATTGAGTATACTAAAACAGTATCACGATCTATTTTTTTGGTGAGTTTTAATTTTAACGGGTTTTTGTAAGTTTTGTAAAAGATTATATCATAAGTAGTATCGCATCCAGAATGTATATTTGCTATGTAACCTACATAATACACCCACCTTTTCCTTTTATAGTAACGAATCAAGACGTTGTCATTTATTTGATAATTCTCTTTTTCTTCCTCTACTTTCTCTGTCTACGATATTTTCATTCACATCATCTTTTGCAATTGTGTTCCTGCTCCTGTCATCCAATTTCTTACCAACTACATCTGTTAAAAGTAAGTATCGACTATAAAAGGGACGTTTACGTTTTTGTTACATTAGGTACCTACTATTTAAAAATGACATACCTATTCAAAATGTTTGTCTTCCCTGCCATGGGGTAAGAGAAACATATGTTCCTCTTTCCCCGTCAATAGTGTCCCTCTTACACCAGCTAATGTTTTTTGAGGTAAGAATTTACAAGTGAAAGAAATTCGTATTATTAGTGGTTTTTAATCTAAAATAACTAATAAAACACAATTCTTACACTTTTCATGCTGTATATTCACCATCAAATTATTTGTATCAGTCTTTTTTGAAGTAATTATTCACTTGCAAAATAACGCGTCAAATTTGTGCTAGTCAAATTCACAACTGTCTGACGTTTACTCATTTTTGGCGGCTCTTGACTAACGTAGCAACATCTAGTGAAAACCGTTCAAGCTAATTCGACTTTTCTGTTTTATTGGCGGAGAGCTTGAAGTGATAAACGCTTTAGTTTACTAGTTATGGACTCGTGACCCTCTTGCCCCGCTGACCCTCTTACCCCACCTCACCTTAGTTACTTTATTTTTAATCATAGGGAAAGAAGGCTTTGTTTACAATCTGTCCTATTTCCCATAGTTTTAGGTGTTCCTGGGTTTTTGTGCACAAAGAAGATTCCTGGTGTTTACATCTGTTACTACACTACTACAGAGTTTAGGATGGCACCCGTTCTTAAAAAATGCTTACATCATAATATTCTCCATGCTAAATATCAATTTAAGATGAGTGTGATTAGTGCATTTTTCAATTTGTATTATGTGAAATCACTTCCCATTAATTAAGCATTTTTTTTATTATTTCATATTAATTTACACTACTTACCTATCTTTTTTGTCATTTATATTTTTTGATGAGTCCTTCACAAATATTTCATTTTATGGTTGAATGAAATACGAAAGTCACAAAAAGTGTCTTATAGAACATTTCTTATTGTCTCTATTAGGGCGAAGATATTTTCTAAGAACCAAAATTAGAACTGGGTATTGTCTATTCGTTTTGTTCTATACGCGTTATTAACATTCTTATATTCTTTCCAACTCAATCTGATGCCTCTAAGTGGCAGGCAGTTGAGTTGTTTCTCAATCAAATTTGTGATTGATTTCTATATAAGCATTTTTTCCAACTCAACCTGGTGCCTCTTAAGTGGCAGGCAGTTGAGTTGTTTCTCAATCAAATTCGTGATTGATTTCTATGTTAGTATTTTTTCCAACTCAACTGGGTACTTCTAAGTAGCAGGCAGTTGAGTTGTTTCTCAATCAAATTTGTGATTGATTTCTATGGAAGTGTTTTTTCCAACTCAATGGTATGTCTAAGTGGCAGGCAGTTGAGTTGTTTCTCAATCAATATTGTGATTGATTTCTATATAAGTATTTTTTCCGACTCAACCTGGTACTTCTGAGTAGCAGGCAGTTGAGTTGTTTCTCAATCAAATTTGTGATTGAGTTCTATGTAAGTGTTTTTTCCAACTCAATGGTATGTCTAAGTGGCAGGCAGTTGAGTTGTTTCTCAATCAATATTGTGATTGATTTCTATATAAGTATTTATTTAATTAATTCAATTTTCTATTTTTCCAACTCAACCTGGTGCCTCTTAAGTGGCAGGCAGTTGAGTTGTTTCTCAATCAATTTCGTGATTGATTTCTATGTTAGTATTTTTTCCAATTCAACCTAGTACCTGGTAGATTGGCAGCGATGATTTGAGACGGGGCTCCCTTACGGTGAGGTATTTCGATAGAAATCCCAGAGAGGTTGCAGACTGTCTTCAAATTGAAGACATCCTTAGCCTCCTGCGACTTTGCGTGTGAGAACTACGAGTATGAGATCGAAGGGAGTTCAGCCACGGTAATTGGCGGTGTGTCCCACGGTCCCGCAGAGCACGCAGGAAGGAGGGGTCGGGTCGTCCTTTTTGCGGGAGCATTCCGACGTATTGTGATCACCGGCACATTTCACACAACGGGGTTTTGCTAAGCAAAAACGGACCGTATGACCATAGAATTGGCAACGATGGCACTGGGACGGAGCACCTTTGCGGTGGGGGGTTTCAACCGAAATCCCCGAGAGGTTGCACACTGTCTTCAAATTGAAGACGTCCTTGGCCTCCTGAGATTTCGTGAGAACCACGAGGATGAGATCGAAGGGAGTACGGTCCCTTCGGAAAAGACGGTGTAACTCGAGCACCCGGAAGCCCTGCTTAATGAGATCCTCGCGGATAAGCTCCACGGGAATCTCTTTGGGCAGGCCTCTAATTATGACTCGCAGCACTTGCTGATCCTCAAGTGCATACGTGTGGAACCCGATGTGGTCCTCACGCAGGCACTTGGTGATGATGCGGTGGTCACCGGACGAGGCCAACGTTAACTTGATACCCGCTGCGCCGGATTTGGCAGTGGTTATGACCACTCCCTTTTCCTTCGCGAGTCGGGTAACTCGTACCCATTTTGCCTTATCTTGGATGAAAATAGGCGGAGGCGGCTTGGTGGACTTAGCAGCGGGTTGGCTGCTAGGGCAGGCGGACTTGGGCGGGGGGGCAATGGGGTCTGAGCTAGGGCGCTTTTTCCCTTTTGAAACTAAAATGAATCCGTCCTCGGGAGAGGAGGGAGAATCAGCCATGTCCAAGACATGCTGTTGAGGGTATCGAGACGCGATATCCTCGTTGGCGGGGGGCGCAGGGGCAGAGCGCTTCGGGGAGCGCGAGCGGGGACACGAGCGGGATCGTGAGCGGGGGCACGAGCGAGATCGCGAGCGGGGGCACGAGCGGGAGCGCGAGCGGGAGAGCGAGCGGGAGGGCGAGCGGGATCGCGAGTGGCAGCGCGAGCGGGATCGCGGGCGAGATGAAACGCGAACTTGATTGTTCGCACGAGCCTGTGCGCGGAGGAGGGCATCTTTTTCCTGGATCAACCTAGCCTCGAAAGAAGCTAGGGTGATGCCGAAGTGTTTAAGGGTCCTAACTTGGAGCGATGTTAGGGACATGACGAATTTAGTTAGTGCAACGACAAACGGACTGACCTAGGTGTTTTCGGGCGGTGGCGGCGGCAGCGGCGATGTGACGCAAGAGTTCGTCACTATCACAGTCAGTTCGTCACTAACACAGTCAGTTCGTCACTAACACAATCACTGAGTCCAGAGTCACTGAGCACAGCACTGCACAGCACTGAGGGCGGCGCGTTGGGTGTGCGCGAGTTGGCCAGTTCGGATAGCCGGAGATGCACGAGCAATGCTCGGCACTGCGGGTGGTGCGGCGATTGCGCGCGAGTGAGCAGGTGAACGGGCGGAGCGAGACGTGTGAACGGAGCGGCGGATGCCGCGCGAATGTATTGGGTATGGCGGTTGAGGTTGCCAGGCATTGACCTCATCTGACAACCTCGCTGTCGTTGCATTGAGTTCCGTCTTCAGCCTGGGGCAGCGGGTGTGCGCCCAGAGCTTGCGAAGTGCACCTTTCTTTCTTCGCAACGCTCGCAGGTTGGACGGCAGTGGGTCTCTCCGGTTGGTTGGTGGGATGACTGCTTCGGCGGCTTTCCTCGCGGCCACAATCGCCTCGACGTCACTGATGCTGCCGCCTGGTGTCCACCCACCGGGCGGCTTATGACCGGTACCGCGGTAAGTAGGGCTCGTGGTGCAGGCCGGGGGGCGGGCGGAGCGGTTGCTCTGCCTCGTCTCCCCCTGCCCCGTCGTCTGCGGCGTTTTCCACCCTCGCCTGCCGGCATGTTTGCCGGCGGTCGCAGGGTGGTTGGAGCGGAGCGGCCAGGCGGCGCATGCCTGGGCGAGGAGCTGCTGGAGTTGGTGGCCTAATGGCCACCGGCTGGAGTGGCCGGGAGGCAGGCGCGCGTCTGTCCCCGGGTATGGGGATCGCGCGCTTCCCAGCATCATGCATACCCAGCTCCATGCTAACATGGGCGGGCGAGACCGTCGGGGTCGAGGCAGCACGTTCGGTCGGTGCGGTCGGTGTTGGCCGCTCCGTGGGTAGAGTCGGCGCTAGCTGTGCGGTCGGTCGGGCCGGTCGAACCATCCGCTCGACTGCGTCCGGGGAGGTCGGCGCGCCCGGCACCACCCGGCGTGACACCGGTGTCGGCGGAGATCGCACCGGTGTAACCCGGATCGGCGGCGGGACACGTCGGGCTCTGCAGTCAACAGACGCAGGAGTGTCCGGTAAGGGCACTGACCTGGGCCGACGACTGCAGCGTAGAGATGAAGGGCGGCGGCGCGCTCACCCGCGGGGGCGGGGAGAGCGCTCGCTGCGTCTCGGCCGGTAATGCGCACGATCGGCCGAGGGGCGGACGTCACGGTCTTTGACCGCTTTTCGTCATTTTCTGATGACTTGGACTCGTGCAAGTCACTGGTTTTTTCCGCGCGTTTTCGTCGCAGCGCTGGTGTTTTTGGTGGATCCAAGTTCAAGTTTAGGCTCTTCCTCGCCTCATGTTAGGGAGGTAGGTATTCCACCTCGAGGTATTCCTCTTTGTGGAGGCTGGACTCCAGGGCTCATCGGCCCTGGGGAATGTGCTGTGCACCCCGGGAGTCTCGCCAGAGCGGGCGAGCGGGATCGCTCGGCGGCCCTCTCCGGGACTCGACCAGGGGTGCCAGGAGAAGTAGGAGGCGCTCCGTGCGGCGCCCGTTGCCGGCTGCCATGGCCAGGCCGTCTCTAGCGTACCAATAGGGACGCTAGGCTAGCCAAGGCGGGCGCTCAGCTCGGTCAATTCACGCAGCTCGGAGCTCTGGAGACTTTCCCCGGCCGCGATGGAGGTCAGGAGTCTCACCCAGGACCCCATCAGCTTCCCGGCGGCTTCGTCCCGGGAGATCCTGGCTTTTAGTCCCTCCGAGATGAGAGGGCTCGGTGTGGAGGGCGGAGCCTCTCCCCTGGGTAAGCATAACCCGGGGGGGCTCCGCTGGCGCTCTGCCGTAAAATGTATAAGAAATAGCAAAACAGCGTACATTAAACATAAACTGAATATTATTCGTTTACAAATTTTGTTGCACACTAAAGTTCGCTTTCCATTGCTAATCCTCAGACAAACAGACCATCAAATGCAACAGGGGTGGAACAGGTATGCCAGCGAGCCAGGGCTGTGCTCCGTTACTTCAAAGAGCTCGGTTGGCTTGGGTAGGCTGGTAAGGGGGGAATGCACAATACGCCCCTAGCGGGATGTCAGTGCAGGTCTCATCAACCCCACTTCAAATTAGAATTAGATGGCACATCATTTACAAAAAACATTTTATTAAAATTGTATAACTTTTAAGAACTAAATCACAATAATTAAGATTAATAATAAAACTACATAATAAAAATAAAAGTATAATTAATATGGAAAATCTATTTTGTCTCAATTAATGTAATTTATATAAAATGTCAAGAATATGTTTTAATATTAATCTTGTCATGTCCGAACTAATTACTACTATTTGTAACATGTCAAAGCTCTATCATAATCAACATACTTGTAGTGGACTGTAGGTTCTTGATAAGCTCAGGGGTAAAAAGTAAAATTATAGCATTCGAAATTAGTTTTTGTTCTGTACTCTATAATAATTATACAGTCCACAACAAAAACTAATTTCGATGCAACAAGTTTTTTAATTATGTTTGTACCTACACCCTTCTCCTATTTACAGGAATTATATTTATAACTTGCGTACATATTAGTAGGGGAGCCCACGATGCTAAATGTGTACTTACTCGAGTGCGTTTGGAGCTTGTTAGATTATTAGCATTATTTTTAAAATTATGTTTGTGTTAATCAGCCGATTATAAGTCTCCTAGTATACTTAAATTGTCTCCTTGAAGAAAAATCTACAAATTTGTTGAGACCCTCTCACTTCCAAGTGTTACATTATATTGTCAGTTTTTTTTTTAATATACATACTTATGGACGTCAACTTACATTAGCTTAATCTTAATCTGACAATTTGGAGTATGTTTGCGATATTAAAGACAATCACACGGGGAAAGCTTGTATTTGGTGGAGGTACTTAAAAGAGTTCAAGGTATCTCCCGTATCTTAATCTGACGCGCTCGAGATTCTACAAAAATCCCCTCTTCGGCTTCCCTACTAATATTAAGCTATGGAAATAAAATGTTAAACACAGTTTCTTTGTAAGTTTATTACATGTTCCTTATTATTATAATATTTGATGAATAAATAATATTGTGATTGTAAATGTACGATTTTATTTAGAACCTTTAAAGTTATGACTGTACACTTCGACGACCTCGGCGTAATGCCGGATTGCCTACCAGAGGCCCAGGGTTCGATTTCCGGCACGGTCAACATCTTTGTGGTACACTAAATTTGTTAGCTGTCGGTCTGGATGTTAAACATGTATTGATGTAAAGTATTTATGAATGTATATGTAGTATATCAGTTGTGTTAGCAACCATATTACAAACTAGAAATGGTTTAGTATGGGGCTAACCAGCCGCGTGTGAAATGTCTTATTTATTTACCTTAAAAGCCTACGCTCATACTCCTCGGGTTTTCATGAATATCTAACTAATAGAATTAATTGAAAGTTAACAAGTAAAATAGCGTTTACATCAGAATAGCATATAGCCTACTAGAATAAGCCCGCGTGTAGGTCGCTTTTCGCGTAACCTGTGGAAAAATTTGTGGCGTCTCTGTCGCACTTCATCGCCCGCTGCCAATCAGAGCGATTGTCCTGAATCGCGCAAACGGTATTCACAGCGCGCGTACGACGGGTTCAAGCTACAATGCATGACCTGTGGACGGCCGTCTCCGGACACAACATCTGTCCGGGGGATATCCCTTTGCTAAATGGAGACAGACTGTCGTCGCTCCCGTTTATTTTCAGTTGGTCAGATTTTCAAAATGTCAGTCTTACAAATGACCAGAGTACAGTCGTTCACAAAAATAGTGCATTTTTTATATGTTTGACACCGTGCTGTGTGTGTAGGTGTATTAAAATGTGCGTGTGTGTGTATTTGCACCCTGGTCTGTACAATAATTTAGTTTTTATAGTTATTAATGTATTTAATATTATAAATAATATGAATATGAATGTTAAACTTAAGTAATTTACAAACAAACGAAAAATCTTATCTCTACCTTAGACGTCGTTTTCTGGTAGGACACTTTAAATCTGCTTTTTTTATCCGAATATCTTGGTATTCTGATTCTTTTTTCAGTAAATCAATAAAGTGAAACAATGCAATAATTTAGCGTCTACATAGTAAAACAAATACACCCTCCAAATTTCACAACCCTTAGACCAGCCGTTTGGGCTCTGTGTTGCCTATAGATGAATGAATGAATGAGTCAGGACAAAGAGTCTTATAGTATAGATGAGCTACGTAGCCACGCCCTGGTGTCGAGAGTTTTTAGCCCCGAAGGTCTCTGCACCCCGAGTCTCAAAAAAAGCCATTCGCAATGGATACCACTTATAGTAAAAATGACCTACATTTTTTACTTGACTTTTGATATTAATATGAATCAAATGTAAATAAACAAGTTCTATAATATGACGAATTTGAGATGGAATTTTTATATACCTTTGTTACCAGTTATCTGCCAAAGCCACCGCTACCTCAGCTTCGTCACAGAATAATAACTTGTACTTTGTACAGAAGCTTCACTTCGCAATGGTTTTCAAAGAAATATGAACTCAATCTGATAAACAATACGATTTAATTTAGCTCGCGGTCCAGTCGAGCTCGTGATGATTTCGTTACCTACCAATTTCTTTTCAAAGGAATATGGGCCTTAATTCACTACGGCTACGGTTCATAATACGTTGTACATGGTTATACGTGGTACTAGTTATTATTCTGTGGTATTGAAAGAGCCACATAGATTGGCCCTTTGCGCAGTGGTCGCCGCCCGTAGGTATGTTTTTAACACCTACACGCGGAGTGAAACAGGCCTGGCTTCGTGGGTGGGGATCATTCTTACCTCTACTAGGGACACACAGAACAATTTTCAGCTTTTATTAAATAAGGAAGGTCAGAAACTTATGGGCTCTTGCTCTATTACACCATGCCACCAACGTACCATATCCCCTTGTCTGTTGATCGCGCTCCAGGAGCGCGATGTCAAAAATGTCGCGTCTGTGGGGCGCGCTCCTGGAGCTCGATTTATGGCTCTTACGTATTTTTTACCGTAGTATATCGTAAACTATATCTGGACTGCTTTAACTTGCACCAAAATGTAGAGAAAAGAACAAAGATGGCATATCGTCACGTGTGCAAGTAAGTGTTGAAGTATGAATGGACCCTTTTTTGCCCGGCAACCCGACCGCTCGGAATGAATGACGTCATTGTGTTTTTGTAAGCCGAGTACCTATTGTAAACAAAATGAGTGGGAATGCGTGTTTTGTTTATTGATAGTGTTTGTGTATATATATGCGTTGAGTGACCTATTCACGTTTTTTTGGATTCACTTTAAATTGGTAAAAATGTATTTAATTTTTTAGCAACATTCACATCTTGAAATATTTTTAAATATGGAAACAATGATGGTTTTCGGTTTTTCATCAAAGCACAGCGTCTAAGATGGGCAGGCCACCTTGTGCGGATGGACAACAACAGGGCCGTAAAAACCATTACCAACTGGATCCCACAGCAGAAACGACCCAGAGGCAGACCACGTAAGACGTGGATAGCGAATGTGGAAGAAGATCTGCTGGTCCTGGGAAATCGGGAAGGATGGAAAAACCTGGCCCTAAACCGCACAAAGTGGCACAGACTGGTAGAGGAGGCCAAGACCCACCCAGGGTTGTAGAGCCACAGGAAGTAAGTAAGTAAGATGGTTTTCGGCTCGCGCTGTAAGTCTTGTTTTGTAAACGAAAATGCAGTTGGTGCTGAAAAGCTTAATAGTTTTAGCGCCTATAATTGTAGATACTGCTAGCTAAGGTGATCTGACGCGATCATCCAAGCCAAGCAACGGCCGATGCGGACGGTGTTTGGATGGGTGAGCAAGCAAAAACCTGTTATTTTTAAAGTGGCATTTTTATCTAGGCGTTGCCATGCCAGGTCCTACAATTTAACGTGTGACCCACGGTAGCACTTCAAAAGCGAGTCTTGTCATGGTCACCCGTCCAAACAACGTCAGCATCGACCGTGGCTTAGCTTCGGTGATCGCGTCAGATCACCTTAGCTAGTCGAGCTACAGGCGCAACATTTTGCAATTATTCTTTCTTGACTTATAAATAAACTGAAGCGGGGTGGTCAGCGAATTAGAATAAATAGAATAGTAACTTTGCCGATAAAATGGTTCCACGCGTAATCATAATGTCGGGGGTGAGTTTTTTTAAGGTTTGCTTGATTTCCGGCAAAACTAAAAGTCCTTTCGAAAAAAGTTATAATAGGGTGAAAAAATAAATAGTTTTAATCAAATTACTGCGTATTTGGGACATAAAAAGGTATGTCAGTTTTCACCAAATTTCGTTTAATTTTTTTTTTGTAAAAAATAAAAAACCAGAAACTTGGTTTTTTGAATTTTTCACATAAATTTTGAGGTTATGTGAAAAAAGTGTGAGCACAAAAGTTTTAGATCTTTTTATTACCTACAACTTTGCCATGTAACTTTTTTTCGGTAGGACTTTTAGTTTTGCCGGAAATCGAGAAAAACCGTTTTTTACCCTTAAAAACTCACCCGTCCCTTTCCCAACCTCAGATCGCCCGTAAAAGATTTTTCCTTTCATTTTTATAATATTTCCCCTCTTTCTAATGGGTTTCATCCTACTATAACTTTTTTTCACTTTTTATTATTTTTAACCCTGGTCTTTAAGCGGCAATTGTATGGAGTTACTCTTCCGTTTATTCTAGTTCGCTGGGGGTGGTAAATGAAACATCATTCGAGGTCGTTTCGGGAGGAAATGTACTTTTCGCAATAATTACCACTTAAAACACGATAAATAATACAAATACACAATACGCGGCTTACCGACGTACCAATAAATACAAATACAACAAAAATCTTATGGTACGTTTACACGCTTGCCAAGCCTTGGCAAACTGCAAACAGTCCCAAGCCTCCACAAATCGTTTTAAAGGCGTTTATACGCTTGTGAATACGTCAGTCTGCAATATACATCCAAGCATGGGCCCTTTGATCTGCGTAAAAAACCGACACCCGACTGGATCGGAAGCAAGCAGGCACAAGCCTACGCAAGCCAAGCCAAACGCCCTCTTTACATGCTTGCGATTGTCGATCCTTGCCAAGGCTTGGCAAGCGTGTAAACGTACCATTACACAATCATCTTACGGCGAGTCCTCTACTGGCGACCAAAGTTCGTCTCCGGAGTCGTAAGGTTGGAAAGAGATAGCTAGCCGTGTTCTCGCTCTTACTTGTAAGCATGCATTATATTCTAAGTATTTTTTTTTTTTTTTTAGTACCTGGTTGACTGAGCTTTGCTCGGTATTTTTTTTTTAATATGACATTTTCTAAGAATGATTCCTAGCTCGATCGATTTATCGCCCCCGAAACCCCCTATATACTAAATTTCATCAAAATCGTTAGAGCCGATTCCGAGATATTATATAGATATATAAGTTGCTCGTTTAAAGGTATAAGATACTGCTGACCCGGCAAACATTGTTTTGCCTTAAGTAAAAATTAAGGGTGAACAACCCTTAACACTTAGGGGTATAAAAAGTAGATAGTAGCAGATTCTCAGACCGATACTGAATACGCATATGAAATTTGGTAAAAATCGGTCAAGCCGTTTCGGAGGAGTACGGTAACCAACATTGTGACATGGAAATTTTATATATAAGAAAATTCGATTTCTTACTTCGTATGACTTACGTGGCTTAGCTTTCGTGACGAGTTTTAAAGCCAAAGGCCGTATGGTTTTTTATTTCCACTTTTAGCTGTCTTTGACTTGATATTTTTCTATTCACCATAACCATTCGGTCTAAATGCTAGTTATCAGATGTCTTCGAGTTTTCTTGAAACAAATGTATAGCTTTTTAGAACATTTTTGTGTTCATAAATGTTCTAAAAAGAAAAACTTTAAAACTTTAGAACACTAAAGTTATTAATCGCCTATCACCAGGATCTTTAAGAGTGAGCGAGGAAGGACTACTTTTATCTCTTTCTTACGTTACGACGACGATGACGCACTTATGGTTACAATAAGTTTTTTAACTATTTAGTGAATATATTAACATGATCTTTTTATTTAACCTCACACCGGAGCTTTTGTTTTATTTTTGCATTAAAACAAAATGCAGTGCAAAAATTGAGAGTGACATTTGAGTTTTAAAAGGCTTAAATAAAATAATTATGTATTTATAATAATACAAATCTTTGTAATCAATTCAATCAAGGAAACATTTAGCTTAGCTTTCTCTTTCCTTTGATCGCGTTAATTTAGATCACGCAAGAGAAAGGGCGTTATAAATATTTTCTTTTTTGTATATATCAATAAAATGTTTCAATTTAAATATTTTCAAAGACATTATGTGATAAAATAATTTATTTTAATGTTATTCAAAAATTAACCCAATTATAGTTTTCATAATACTGAAGAAACAACACGAACTGGTCGAAATGTATAAATAATAAATATTAGGACACGTTTCACACACGGCTGGTTAGCCCCATACTAAACCATTTCTAGTTTGTGTTATGTTAGCTAACTGATATACTACATGTACATACATAAATACTTTATATCGATACATATTTAACACCCAGACCGACAGCCAACATATTTAGTTCAGCACAAAGATGTTGGCCGTGCCGGGAATCGAACCCGGGATCCTCTAGTTGGCAGTCCGGCATGATAACCATTCCGCTACCGTCGTCAATGGTAAACTAGCAAGAAAATTATGTTTCAAAAAGTGTTGTTTGAGAAATTCTTATAAATTATCACATTGGTAAGAGTTACTATTGTAAAAACATAAATAGAGTAGCCATTTTGAAACTGGTTCTAACTGGAAATAACTTTCAATATGGCGGCCAAACAAAACTTTCAAGGAAAGTGTTTTACATTGTCTTTTACTTGAATAAAAGGCGTACACTCGACACTAAACTATCATTTCTTTTCTTTTTAAACAAGTGGTAACTCTAGAGCGGATTTCTTTTGTCGTATAAGCTAAGCTCTGGTGTCTAGTTTTCAAGCCGACCTTGGGCTTGTGACGTGATAATTTTTAAAAGTAATCATTCTGTATTTTAATGGGACATTTTTTATTTATTTTTTACTCTAAATAGGTCAGCGCTTGACCACAATTCACCTGATGGTAAGTGACATGAGGTCTAAGGCGCGCTTACCTAGAACATCGAAACGGTATGACAAACGTTTTTTACTAAAATATATTCGAACTTTGACATAATTTTTAATGTCACAAAATAATTTTACACACTTAAAAGAACCTAAATATGTAAAAGTAAATCTTTTGCCATACCATCGACCGATTCAAAATGATTATTAACTTTGAAATAAATTTTAGGTATATTAGACAGTAAAAAACTCATATCATTGGCCATAAGACGTTCGAAAACAACACCAGAGCCAAGCCACTTAGCTAATTTAAAAGGAAACCCATAGCTCTCATGTATGTAGTCGGGTAACAACTAAAAGCTCACATGTTTGCCGCATATACTTATGATTCTGAGAAATTTAGTACGTTTTTCTGTGTTTTCTTATGATACTGAAACTTATTATGTCTATTATTCAAGTTAGCTCTTACAATATCCGCTAGTGGGACTTTCGTGCAATTGTAAAGGTGAAGCGAAAACTACCCACATTACCGTTTCACTATCGTAAAGAAACACACAAAAAAAGCTTAAACTTAATCATAACGGTATTAGTTATTATTCTCTGTTCCAAGTTAATTCACCTCTACCGTCTTACTTTAAAACTATTTAACAATCGATAAGTAGTGTCTTGTTCAAACAAATCCCTCCAAATTTGCCATCAACAGTTTACGAGTAAGACTGCAGAGGAAATATATTAGGAACGGACTATAGTACCGGCGAGGGTATTCGAGTTTAAAGTCCGGCGATGATGGCCGCTGGTTCCTCAACTCCCTCCTTGATCTTCCTGAGGAACATGACGGCTTCGCGGCCATCGATGAGCCTGTGGTCGTACGTCAACGCTATGTACATCATCGGTCGGATCACCACCTGGCCGTTCAGAGCAATAGGCCGCTCGAAGATCCCGTGCATACCCAAAATGGCCGACTGAGGAGGGTTAATAATCGGAGTTCCCATCAGCGAACCGAAAACTCCACCGTTACTGATCGTGAAGGTTCCTCCGTCCATCTCCTCGATCGTGAGTTTACCGTGCCTAGCCTTCTCCGCTAACCCGGCAACGGTCAACTCGATGTCCGCGTACGTCATGGTCTGCACGTTGCGTATAACCGGCACCACCAGTCCTTTAGGCGTCGCCACCGCCACGGAAATGTCCACGTAGTCTCTGTAGATGATCTCGTTCCCTTCGATGACGGCGTTGCAGACGGGCTGGTCCATCAGGGCGTTGGCGGCGGCTTTCACGAACGGCGACATCAGGCCGAGCTTCACGCCGTGCTTCTTGGTGAACGCGTCGAGGTACTTCTTCCTGAAGGCCATGATGTGGGACATGTCGATCTCGTTGAAGGTCGTGAGCATCGCGTTCGTGTTCTGCGCGTCCTTCAGTCGCTGCGCGATGCGCTGCCGCATGCGGTTCATCTTCACGCGCTGTTCCGTGCGGGTGCCGGCGATTTCCTTGCTGTAGTCGCTCGGGGGGACTTTGACGGTGGCTGTCTCGATGGCTTGCGCGTGGCGGATGGCTGCGACGGGTATGGAGGCGGCTGGAGCGGCCGCGGGCGGGGTGGCGCGGGGCGGGGGCGGGGGCGGAGCCGCCGCTGCTGGAGCAGGCGGTGGGGGAGGGGCCGCAGCCGCTGGCGGCGGCGGAGGCGGCGCCGCAGCCTCCGCTTTGGGCTCGGGAGCCTTCGCAGCGGGCGCTGCGGCCTTAGGCGCCTCTCCCGTTATATCGATCTTGAACAGCTTCTGTCCAGCCTTGACGGTGTCGCCGTCGCTGACGTAGATCTCCTTAATGACGCCGTGGCCGGGAGCCATGACCGGGATGGCAGTCTTGTCCGTTTCGATTTCCAGGACGACCTCGTCGGCGGCGACAGCGTCTCCGACTTTCTTGTCCAGTTTGACGTCGCCTTCTGAGACGGAGTCGGGGAAGGCGGGGGTGGACACATCCTGGACCTCGTATAGTGGGGCGGAGAAGTGAAGAGGCGCGATCTGTTGGGCGGACAGGACGCGGGGCTGCAGCCGCCCTGAGGCCTGGGGCAGGGCGCCGAGGACCTGGAATTAGTTAATGACATTTTTAACAGACTTTATAACAGGGTCCAGAGATACTTTGCGTTACTCAGTGCATAGTTCTTAATGTACAGTAATAGAAAAGGTAAACTTTGCTGTAAATTACTTAGTTTGTAGTATTGTATGTTTTGCTTATGATTAATGTGTTCACAATAAAATTATTTGTAATGTATTGTATCTTTAAAAAGCAGGGGGTTCTCAATTTAACTGTGTTGTGTTTTTTTTACCAAATAAAGTAAAAGAGTATTGCAATAGACAAATATCGGAATGCACAATAACAGTCTGTTCCTGCACCTTTAGAACTAGTTATTTAAGACTAGAAATGCTCTCCTTTTGATCAGTGTCACAGATTAGTGTGATTGCAAGTCCTGGTCAAATGCCTAGCTGTCTCCTCGTAATATAAAAAATAGTACACCAAATAAAGCTGATAGACAATGAACTCTTTATTGCAACATAGGAAAAAATTATCTAACTTAGATAGATACTCCTAGTTCTAAAATAGGTCTATCTATAGAAGATAGATATGTCTTAGATAAGGCAAACTATTTTTATTTTTGTTTAAATAGTTTAATTTTTGTGTCTAATAGATGTAAGATCTATCTACATATATGTATATTATTTTAGATTAGATTGATCTAAGATCCATCTGTGACAGGTCTATCTTAGATCGATGTATCTAAGATAGATAATTCTTTATTGGACACAAAAAATAAACTATTAAAACTAAAATAAAAATAGTTTGCCACAATTAGCGACCTTAACGCTACATAATACTAGTTTGTATTAGTATACAAACTAGTATAGGATATTTTCCTATTATTGTATTAGTATTGCTAATACAATAATAGAAAAATAGCTACAAAAGAATTTATCACTCAAAGCGTTCTCTTCCAGCAAGCCAGCTTCAAAACAAAGCAAAGACAATAAAAGTAGACAAATTGTTGACAACCTCGTTGGCGTAAAGGTCATCAAGCCAGACTGCCAATCAGAAGGTTCCGGGTTCAATTCTCGGCACGGCCATCATCTTTGTGCTTAACTAAATTTGTGGGTATCTGTACAAAATATGTAGGTATGTATGTATATGTAATATCAGTTGTGTTAGCTACTTAACTAGAAATGGATCAGTATAAGGTTACTCAGCCGTGTGTGAAGTGTAAAAAAAAATGAAGTACCTTGGGCGCTTCCGTGGAGTGGAGGCGCAGACTGTGCCCCTGCCTCCGGTACAGGGTCTGTATGTGTTTAGAACAGCGCCGCAACATCTTGCCGGCCTATATTACCCTGGAACAGACGAATAAATATTATAATAATGGTACATTGTTTTAGGGATGAAAGTAACTTATTTAGGCCCGAGAATGGGTTTGGCGCCCGAACAAAGTGAGGGCATATATAAATCAAATCTTAGCAAGTTATTTCAATTTCAGTTAGTAGCAAAGCGATTCTCCCTAGGGATGCAATGTATTACTTTCATCCCGCTCCTCAGGCAACTTCAGACCTACTTTCAGAGTATGACATTTATTTTATTTCAATTTTATAATATAATTTTTTATGTATTTTGTGAAAATTGTAAGTGTCTGGCACCTACCGTTATTGATATATAGCAAAAAAATACGAAAAAACACGATTATTGTATGTGGACCCCCTTAATGTTTTTATTTTTAGTATTTGTTGTTATATTGGGAAATAAATGTCTTATAAAAGTTTCAGTTTTCTAACTATTACGGTTTCTGAGATACAGCCTGGAGACAGACAGACAGTGGAGGCTTAGTAATAGGTCCCGTTTTTACCTTTTAGGTAACCCTCAAACGGGACTCTAAGCAGCCCAGACTCAGGACAACTTTCACAAGGAGATAAATATAATCCATAATCCACCACACTAGCCAAGTGCAGGTTAGCAGGTGACACATTTTTGGAACGAAGTTCCTTATCACGCGATGTGAAAGGGCGCTAACCGGAAAAAATCTTACGAAAAGTTGTCACGAAACTTTTTGCGCATGTTTCTCTGTCTGTCCGTTTCTCTCTCTCTCTCTCTCTCTCATATAGAAAGCAAGCCAGATAGTAATAGGGTCCCGTTTTTACCTTTTAGGTACGTAACCCTAAAAATTAAGTAATCTGGGCAATAAATAAAAGTTTTTTTTTCGTAGAGCTGTGTTATGATGATATCCCGAATTCATAGGTACTCAGATTATTATCAATTATTGTAGTCAAGCAAAAACATTATCTCTGCATAGAAACAAATAACCCACAAGCCTTACAAATAATCTTCAGGGAAATTATCTGTACTGATAAACAATGTCAATAATATTACGTGATTTTAGTTGTTTTGACTATGGTGCAGAATGTGCCGTCTCTTTCTGGCCACCTAAGATGAAAAAAGATGGGGCTTCTTTAAATTTAGTTTAGTCGTGTGTGCCTCTGAATCGACACCAATATCTGTAAATATGACTCATTTTTGCATCAGAAGATAAGAGTATGTTTAAAAACAATTCCATATTTATAAATCATAATATTATTGACATTGTTTATCAGTACAGATAATTTCCCTGAAGATTATTAGTCAGGCTTGTGGGTTATTTGTTTCTATGCAGAGATAATGTTTTTGCTTGACTTCTATTTGAGTATCTATGAATTCAGGATAATCATTGATAATCCCACTAATATTATAAATGTACCGCCGAAGTACCACCTTGGGGTCTTCAAATGTAGAGTTAAAAGGTATTTTCTAGGTAAGTGTGTAACATCGTAGGCCATAGTATTGTTTAACACCAGGCAAGCTGTGGTCAAATGCAAACACATAAGTTGAAAAAAACAATTTGTTAGTTTACTTTATTACATTTAATCCAGTGCTGTCGCCTATTGTAGGTAGGTAGGTTGTAGGCAAAGTACTAATACTTGAGTCAATAGGTTATATACTCTCAGCAATATGCTGAACCTGTGCCTATTGTGTTTATCTTATGTTTATATGTATATAGTATATTTTGTGCATAATAAACGTTTTTCTTTCTTACTTTCTTTGTAGTTTTTTTTTATTTAAAAAAAATGACTAAATTAATAATTTTATTTTTACAGAAAACTAAAACTTTACTGAATACATTTTTTATTATTATTATCTTAAGGTTCTAATTGATTAGTTTTATTTATTAAATATGTGTTTTAATTAGTAATTATGTTCTATGAATTCGTTTTGCCTTCATATTTTACCTGTGTAGTGCAAAAATTAAACTTATGTTTATACTACTGATTGGATCAAGATCAATTCAGTTTTTTTCTTATAATGGCAGCAAATAGTTCTGATTTGTTTATATAAGTAGTAATTTAATTATTATGCAAATTAGAAAGGAGGCAGTAACGTTAATTCTGTGTGAAATCTTAAAAAAGAACAATCCCATTTTTATTTGAAAATAGAACACAAACTTGATAAAACAATGACAGGCAAGGGAATTAAAACTGGCAGAAAATTAACAGCTAATCAACACAAATGTGACTGTAATTCAATGTCAAGAGAAGCGAGCGTTAGCATACTGCCAAAATTAGGTTAAACGAGCCAAAATCGACCGGTTGCCGCAGTGCTCAAGGCAATCTTTCAAGGTTATAAGGGCTACTTTCAATGTTAGTAACTGAACTTGACTGACGCAAATAAACGAAAAACAACTACCCCTTACCTTACGAAGTAGATGAACAATTTCAATCAGTAGACAATTAGTTAATCACAGTATTCACAAACATAAAAAATGTTACATAAGCGTAGATCTCATGACAGATGCACGACTTGTTATTAGCACAGGGTTAATTTTGAAGCGTTTTTTCAGTGCATAGCTCATGTATGCGGTGCCTATGAAGAGTAGAACTGATACTTCACTTTGTTAAATGCGCTGCTTTGGTTCAAACACAGACGGAGAGGCGAATTTTAGACTTGTACATTTGTTGGTTCGATCGCCTTTCGCCGAAATCCAGTTGGCTGGCTGGTTAGTAGATCGATGACAGTGACAGTTAGCTGTTGTCAATGTCACGGACACATCCTGCATTTAAAGCATTAGAGCAAAACAGAAACATTTATTTTACGCCGTGTAGGACAAAGATGGCATGTATTTTTTATCTGCAGAGAACTTAGCTGTTATTTTCATCAAATTGGAACGTGTTTGATAACGTTTCGTTTCTGTCAACAGAATTTTAATCATCATCATCTACTGCCTTGTTTTTCCTTGGATTTTCCCACGGGTTTTTCCATACTACTGATGGGTTGCTCTAATTTAATTAAGCTTTGCTTTGTGGCCGTTTGCCTTACTCTCTCATTGATTAAGTACAGTGTGCCGCTATAATAACAAATACTAAAAGTAACAGTAAACGCGTTTATTTCGTATTTTTGCTGTATATCATTAACAATAGCATGTAGATACCTAAAACTTTCACGGAGTGTATAAATAATGCACATTACATTTCAATTTAATTTGAAATGTAATGTGCATTATTTTTAGATTATACCACAAGAATCTATGTCATACCGTCATAATTATATTCAGCCGATTGACGGTATGACATAGATTATTGTGGTATAATCTCTAATAATTAAAAATTGGCCAAGTGCGAGTTGGGCGCGCGCGTGAAGGGTTCCGTACCATTGTTGTATGGGAGCCCCCTTTAAATAAGGCTATATGTATAATTATTCATAATTATATTTATATTGTTTTAAGTACTTTGAAACGCGGACACTGACTTAAGTTAAATTTACTATTTGTAAGTTTTTTTTTTAATTTTTAAACAATGTGCAGTTTTTTTTCATGTAATAAATACTTGCTATTATTCTTAATACTTTCAAATAAAAACTTGAGAGGTGTCAAGGGACACCCGATTAATTAGTGAAGGAATTGTATTTTTTTTCAAGTTATACTTAATAATATTTAATTATTATTTAAAAAAACCTGTATACACTGAACAAAAATAATCGTCGCGACATCACAAAATATAAATGAAAATATCCAGCTTGTTTTCTATAAAAGAGAGAGAGAGAGAGAGAGAGAGAAGGGCAGAGAAACATGCACACACCACACAGCTTACAATAGCATACTAAAGCAAAAAGTGTCGTGACAACTTTTCGTAAGATTTTTTTCCGTCTAGCCCCCTTTCATAACGCGCGATAAGGAACTACGTTCCAAAAAAACAACAATATTCATATATTCATTTATTTAAAAATCACAAGCACAATGACATACAAAGCTTACAAAATAGGCTTAGTACCAAATTAAAAGGTACTTTATCTACTTTTTTACAAAAAACTAGGTACATACTTATTACATTTCATAATTTTTTTAATACAAGGTACATTCAGTATTTAGGTACTTTTAATTTCATATACAGTGTAAACTCCAAGTAACGTCACTTGGTTTAACGAAAAACTCTATAAAGCGTCGAAATCACACATACATTCTCTCCATTTAACAACCATTCTCTGTAACACCATAAAATGCACAGTCCCTTCAGTGTCGTTGTATAATAGAGTTTACACTGTATTATATTATTAGTAGGTTATATTATACATTAAATATTACACTTTGTAAAAAAAAAATGACTTGCTTGACTCTATAGCATAGGCATAAGCAGCCCACTATACCTAATCTACCACGCTTGCCAAGCACGGGTTGGTGGATGACACATGACTCGGATATTACGGTCTTCAAACATATCGGTTTCTTCACGACATTTTCCTACACCGGAAAGCGAGTGCAAGTGTGAGTGTGTGGATACACATATTCCACCATCTCCGTTCTACTACAGAACGAGCAGCGAGACAGTGAAGAGACACCGATACAGAGTTGAAGTTCCAAACTTTCGTACAAAACGCTTTGCGTCGACCTTTATTGTTAGGACTGCGAAGCTTTGGAACTCACTACGTGAGTCTCTGTTTCCTGAGAGGTATCATCCTGGGGCCTTCAAAAGTAGAGTTAATAGGTATCTTCTAGGTAAGCGTGCCACACCGTAGACTGCAGTGCAGCTTAACATCAGGCTAGCTGTAGTCAAACGCTAACCTATCAAGGATAAAAAAAAAAAAAAAAAATAACAAAAAAAAAGCCATTGGTGTCGAACCACGGGTAGACAATTGAAAAGCGTTATTTCCATCGAGCCATTCTCGCTTTTGAATTATAAATAATCTTTAGATGTGTAGTGCATAATATTATTTATCAGTTTATTGATATATAGTACTGGTATGATATTATGTATGTACTTATGCCAAGTAGGCAATTAGGCCATGTACGATAATTTTTGAAACCAAAAATAATAACAGTAGGATGAAACCCATTAGAAAAGGAGGAAAGATTTAAATAAAACCCAAAAACTTGGTTTATTGAATTTTTCACCAAAATTTTGAGGTTATGTGAAAAAACTGCACACACAAAAGTTGTAGATCTTTTTGTTGCCTACAACTTTGCCATTTTTCTTTTTTTTAAAAGCATTTTTACCCTTAAAAACTCACCTAACCCACTTTCCGAACTCTGATCGACCGTAATTTATTTTTCCTTTAATTTTGTTCATATTCCCCTCCTTTTTTAATGGGTTTCATCCAACTGCATTTTTTTTTAATTTTACAATTTTTGAAGACTTCAGGCCCTGGTCTTAATAAAAAAAATCGCAAATAATACTGAAAAATAAATAACAACAAGATAAATTAAACAACAACTGTATAAAGGTAAAAAAAAACAAAACGTAAAATTATTATGTTTGTTATAAACTATAACAATATTAATCTCTAGCTACCGTTATATTATTATTATTAACTTTATCTTTGTTCAAAATCAGCTTAAAATATGTAAAAAAAAACAAACCTGGCTTTCGTCTACACGGAAAATCAGTAGTTTTTTTTATAGTTCACTATAAATAATCATAATAAATTAAATTAGATTCGACAAGAGTAACCCAGCTTAATCCGGGATAAAAGTGACCTGTGCTAATCCAAGGTCAAAACTATCTCCATACAAAATTTCACCCAAGTGGGTTTAGCTGTCACAGCGAAAGCAACCGCTATTCATACTCACAAATTATTGACTTTTTTTAAAGGGCAAAATCTTAAATTTACAATTTCTTTGTTACAAATCATAAAAATATAGAAAAAATAGCTTAATTAGCATCTAAAAACCATCCTTAGAATATTTATATGAACTTATTTTTGATACCGATCAAACTTTTAATCAAAATGAAAAAAAAAACCATTTTATTAACCATTTTTTTTAATTCATTAGTTTATTGGTACCAAAATAAGTATATAAACATTGTTAGGTTACTTCTTTAGACGGTCTTCTAGCAATTTTTTCTATACTTTTTACCCTTTATGATTTACTAGCTAGGGATAAAACTAGCCTACGTGCCAAGGTTTAAACTATATCCATACCAAGTTTCTTCTCAATTAGTTCAGCCGTTCGAGCGTGAAGAAGTCACAAACATACACACAAACTTTCGCATTTATACTATTAGTAGGATAGCCAGCGAACTAGAATAAATATAAAAGTAACTTGGCCGATAAAATGGTTCCACCCCACCGCGGTATTTTACGCGTGTAAAATACCGCAGTGGGCGGGGCAAAACAGCTATCCACGCGCCCGCGTCACATGGTCTGTGGCGTGACCTTGATGCGACCAATCGCGTGCGAGCTTTGTGTGTGTGTTTCGTTGGGATAGCAGTATAATTATGTGCGTACAAATTCTAAGCGGCAATAGTATGGAGTTACTCGTCCGTTTATTCTAGTTCGCTGAGGATGGCGAAAAAATCGTATATTAAAGATTTTGCCATTATCAACGCCTTAAAATTAGTTAAAATTACAATACTATAGAAATAAGCCTCTTTGGAATAGCGTCGATGTATCGAGTTGCAAAAGCCTGAAGAAACCGAGACAATCTCACTGCGGCTGCGGTCACGCTTCTGTACTATTTAGGGTTCCGTACTTAGAAGGCAAATGGGACCCTATGACTAAGCCTCCGCTGTCTGTCTCCAGGCTGTATCTCAGAAACCGTAATAGCTAGAAAGCTGAAACTTTCACAAGATATGTATTTCCCGTGCCGCTATAACAACAACTACTAAAAATAAAAAAATATTAAGCGTAAAAAAATATAAAACAAAAATTATATTAATTAATTATACCCCATACAATATAAGTGTATTTTCGTCAAAAAAAAATTGGGTGAACAACCCTTATCACTCAGGGGTATCAAAAATAGATAGTAGCTGATTATCTGACCTACTCAATACGTATATAAAATGTGGTAAAAATCGGTCAAACCGTTTCGGAGGAGTACGGTAACTAACATTGTGACATGGAAATTTTATATACCTACTAGCTGACCCGGCAAACGTTGTTTTACCTTAATAAAAAAAAAAAAAAACTAAATATACAGTAGCCGATTCTCAGACCTACTGAATACGCATATAAAATTTGGTAAAGATCAGTCAAGCCGTTTCGGAGGAGTACGGTAACAAACACTGTGACATGGAAATTTTATATACTAGACTAGATTTTATTTTATGGTCCTCTAGTTGCCTGAAATAAAGGAATAAATGAATAAATATAAGTGGCCGCTAGAGTGAGCTACTGTGTCTCGGTTTGTTCGAAGCTTTTATCGTCTAGTTTAATTTAAGGTACGATTTTAATAGAGCGTGGAATGTGCGGTCTCTCATAATTCCCACATTTAACCTTCCACTGCCATCAAGCGCGCCGTCACCGAATATTGCACCTGGAACAATGGTAATTACAATTAACAAAACACAAATAGCATACAGATGTAATCTCCATGTAACATCACTCAATTTAACGACAAAGTTCATAGTTCATAATTTGATTCCACCATCTCCGTTCTACTACAGAACGAGCAGAGAGACAGTGAAGAGACACCGATACAGAGTTGAAGTTCCAAACTTCCGTACAAAACGCTTTGCGTCGACTTTTATTGTTAGGACTGCGAAGCTTTGGAACTCACTACGTGAGTCTCTGTTTCCTGAGAGGTATCATCCGGGGGCCTTCAAAAGTAGAGTTAATAGGTATCTTCTAGGTAAGCGTGCCACACCGAAGACTGCAGTGCAGCTTAACATCAGGCTAGCTGTGGTCAAACGCTAACCTATCAAGGATAAAAAAAAGTCTGTAAAGCGTCGAAATCAATTTAAATGAATGGCTTTAGTTGGTTAACCTTGTATTCTATACAATCTATTTTCCATACCCCTAAGTGATAAGGGTTGTTCCCCTTAAATACAAAAAGGCCCTGTGTCCCAGCAGTGGGACCGTATAGTGTATTTACTTAGCATAAGCAGCTTATGCTAAGTAAATGGGGAGAGTTTTTAACTTTTTAATTTATAGGATGCCCTTTTAATAAAATACAGATCAGTTGGGCGTGCGTCGGTCTCAAGTCTTGATGACCATGGGTTCGATCCCCACCAATGAGTTCGATCTTTCGTTAGAAAGTAGCAACTCTCAAGTTCAAAGCACAGTCGCCAAGCACTTAACAGTGTGATCTAGCAGTGTCCTCGAGTGTCCAGTTATTCCAGACTAGGCATGCTCCGTAACGAGTAAATTTTTTTTTAAGAAAAAGAAAGAAAGAAAAATATTTTTTATTTTGGCAAACACAAAACCTTAAACAATCGTATAAATTATAAATAAATAATAATACATAAATAAATATTAGGACACATTTCACACACGGCTCGTTAGTCCCATACAGAACCATTTTATTGTTCGTGTTATGGTTGCTTACACAACTGATATATATTGTTTTAATTTTAATCTGAAATTATAAAATATAACATATAAAAAATATATATAAATATTAGGACTCATTTCACACACGGCTGGTTAATCCCATACTGAACCAATTCTAATTCGTGTTATGGTAGCTAACACAACTGATATACTACATATACGTACATACATATTATATATAAATACATATTTAACACCCATGCACATATAAATAAATACTACACAAACAAATTAAATATGAAAGTCATACAAAATAA
Organism: Mellilla xanthometata; assembly: GCA_035578125.1. Classification (NCBI taxonomy): domain Eukaryota; kingdom Metazoa; phylum Arthropoda; class Insecta; order Lepidoptera; family Geometridae; genus Mellilla; species Mellilla xanthometata. The sequence continues at coordinate 3,516,682 of JAPUBQ010000034.1, read as the reverse complement.
ACATCTTTTCATCTTTGTAGATGATAACTTAACGTGGCGGAATCATATTAATTGCTTAACTTCAAGGGTTAGAAAGCTCATTTATATTTTTAAAACTTTAAGGACTGTAGCAGAAACCAAACTTGTTATCCAAACATATAAGGCATTGTGTGAATGCATGATAATTATGGCATCTGTGTGTGGGGTAGTGCTGACAAATCTCACCTGATTGCAGTTGAGCGAGCTCAACGCGCTGTCCTGAAAGTGATGTTGAGCCTACCCTACAGGCATCCAACTTACCTTGTTTATGAAAAAGCTGAAGTTTTGTCGGTTAGAAAACTCTTTATTTATCAAAGTTTAAGGCGGTTTCACAGGACTATAACTCCAGGAAAAATGGTCGTGGACACAAATAAAAGACGGTCCAATAAACAATCTATACCGCTAGTTAGATCACGGTATGCACAAAAACAGTATACGGTTATAGTCATTCTTTTGTACAATGAACTAAATAAATCCGGCATTTTAGATAAAGTAACAGATAGAGAACTAAAAAAATATATCTGTAATTGGCTTAGTACTTTTGATTACGAGCAATTAGAAAAAACAATTGAAGGTATTATCAAACGTTCTGACGTTTAAGACTATGTAATAAAAATGTAATGTAGATGTTTCCTAATATTAAAGCATAAAATAAGAAAATATCATTCACGACACACTTTACTTCAACTATGGAACATTCGCACTACATACATACATAATATACACATAACAATTTACATACACATATTTGTATAGTAGGACTATGCTGCTCAAGTTTAATGGTGGTATACAGCTTTACTTACAAATGCCCACCATACACACACGCATACTCATACATCACACACCATATGCACACACATACATTTACATACAACTCACACTCTAACACACACACACCATACATACACACTCACACATACACACACACACACACTGCATATGCGTACGTATTTATCAGTATATTTATTTTAAAAATGTTACAGTACAATTTTCATTAGATATAAATTAACTCAGGCTTTTCTTTTCATTTTGTTGGATAACAAATCATCAAATGTAAATTAAGTAACTAATTAATTTACTTTAAATTTCTGATGTTTAGTTCATACTTTTAGAACCATTTATATTGTAAATTATTTATTATTCCTATTAATTATATATATTATAGTATAGTATTTTTTTGGAACTGTTCTGTATAAACTTAAAGAATTAACTTTTTAACTTGTTAACTTTATAATATTATATTTTTTTTATATTGAAGCAGTAAATTCTAAATTAGACAGTTTTTGTTATTTGGCATAAGTATTTTGTAAATGTTACATCACGGGAGAAGTCATTGGCTTTCGAGTTACAGTTCTGTGAACTAGTTCGAAAGCCTTTGGACTCTTATTTTATAATTGTATAACTTACTTGTGTCACAAATAAAGAATTTTGTATTTGTATTTGTATTGTATCTATATGGCGTCATTTCTTTAAAGAGCCTCTTTTTTTAGGTACAAAAATATATTGTTTTAATTTTAATCTGAAATTGTATAAACTACGCAGGTTCCTAATTGGCGGTGGAATATTATTCCAACATTTTTACGTCTTGACTATACCAACCTGTATATTCTCGAACGTTCTCGGCGCCTATTCGAGTTCCTTCTTAACTTCGACTTGGCGTTTAGGTTGCTCGTCGATCTACGAACAAAATAACCAACATTATAATTAAATTTATTGTATTTATCTGTACATTGTTATTATTTTCGTCAAAACGCATTATTTCATTTATTACCGTAAAATGTTTGTGCTAAAAGTCAGTCCGGGAACGCGTCCCAAAGTACTATTGCAAGAAAACACGCGTCTAAATCACGAAGTATTTAATATAATTTTATTTTATTATTGGGCTAAATGCAATACTTATATTCTTAAAAGGAGATAATTTGATATAATATTTACATTATAAAACTATTTGCAGCATAAAATTTGTCAAATAGGTTCTCCGGAAAAGCTAACGTCATTTTTGTGAACGCATCAATAACTGACCAAAATATTTTATTAATCAACGCACCCATTATTAGTGCCGACCTGACGAAGAAAACGCACTTGTATGGGTGGAGTGTCGCCGTCTGGTCCCTACGCATAGAAGAAGTCGGAAGACTTCTAGTCGGAGCCTGCACATCAAGTATCAAGGTAGTGGTCCCTACGCACAGAGGAAGCCGGCAGACTTCTAGTCGGAGCCTGCACATCAAGTATCAAGGTAGTGGTCCCTACGCACAGAGGAAGCCGGCAGACTTCTAGTCGGAGCCTGCACATCAAGTATCAAGGTAGTGGTCCCTACGCACAGAGGAAGCCGGCAGACTTCTAGTCGGAGCCTGCACATCAAGTATCAAGGTAGTGGTCCCTACGCTCAGAGGAAGCCGGCAGACTTCTAGTCGGAGCCTGCACATCAAGTATCAAGGTAGTGGTCCCTACGCACAGAGGAAGCCGGCAGACTTCTAGTCGGAGCCTGCACATCAAGTATCAAGGTAGTGGTCCCTACGCACAGAGGAAGCCGGCAGACTTCTAGTCGGAGCCTGCACATCAAGTATCAAGGTAGTGGTCCCTACGCACAGAGGAAGCCGGCAGACTTCTAGTCGGAGCCTGCACATCAAGTATCAAGGTAGTGGTCCCTACGCTCAGAGGAAGCCGGCAGACTTCTAGTCGGAGCCTGCACATCAAGTATCACGGTAGAGTTAAGAACTTCCGAATTGTGATAGGTAACGTTAATCTTAGTTAATTGATCTTAGTTAATTAGTCTTAGTTAATTAAGCTTGGTTAATTGATCTTAGTTGATTTTTCCTTTACTTGTCTTAATTTGGATTTCGGATCACAGCGGAAGTACACTAAATATTTAATTTTGTCTTCTATTTACAATGGATTTCCGCAAAGTAACGCCTGAGTCAAAAAGTTAGATAGTGGAGACTCACATGCGGCTCCCCGAGCAGCGTGTTGGCGAGGTAGGGCGCGCGCAGCACGCCGCGCCAGTACAGCTTCTCCAGCGGCCGGTTCACCGCCCAGCCCGCCACGCGCACGCCGCGCGCCCGCCAGTACGATACCTCGCTCCTACACACATACATACATAGATAGCAGACACGTCCACACAGAGCGAGCAGCCTCGCGCGGCAAATGCCTCGCGAGGCTGCTCGCTCTGTGTGGACGCGCCTAATGACTTGTTTTTCATGTTATGCTCCTATACACATTAACATATTATTATTAGCTGACCCGGCATCCGTTGTTTTGCCTCACTTAGGGGTATGAAAGAAATAGTAGCAGATTCTCAGACCAACTGAATACGCATATAAAGTTTAGTAAAAATCAGTCAAGCCGTTTCGGAGGAGTATGGTAACTGACACTTATTACTTAAGGCAAAACAATATTTGCCGGGTCAGCTAGTATACTATATGACGAAATCGTTGGCGTAAAGGTTACCATGCCGGACTGCTAAACAGAAGGTTCCGGGTTCGATTCCTGGCACGGCCAACATCTTCGTGCTGAACTAAATTTGTTGGCTGTCGGTCTGGGAGTATCTATATTTAATATGTATATAGTATATCAGTTGTGTTAGCAACCATAACACGAACTAGAAATGGTTCAGTATGAGGTTAACCAACCGTGTGTGAAATGTGTCCTAATATTTATTCCTTTTATTTCTTTATTCATCATGTAACAGCGGATGTCACACGTCTTCGGATATTGTGGACCTCAACCGGAGTGCAAATCCACACACAACAAGAAAAACAAGCCATTGGTGTATGGCTGGGATCGAACCAGGGACCGTCTGATGAAAAAACAGACGTTATTACCACCGAGCTACACTCGATTTTTATCTTCTTATATTTACAATTTCCTTGTCACAATGTTAGTTACCGTACTCCACCGAAACGGCTTGACCGGTTTTACCAAATTTATATACATATTCAGTAGGTCTGAGAATCAGCTACTATCTATTTTTCATAACCCTAAGTGAGGCAAAACAACGTTTGCCGGGTCAGCTAGTATACTATATTAGTAGGATATAAATGAAAAAAAAAAAAAACAGAAAAAATAAATACTAGGACAAATTTCGCACACGGTTGGTTAACTCCATACTAAACCATTTCTAGTTCGTATTATGGTTGCTAACACAACTGATATACTACATATACATACATACATATTTTATATAGATACATATTTAACACCCAGACCGACAGCCAACAAATTAAGTTCAGCAAAAAGATGTTGACCATGCCGGGAATCAAACCCGGACCTTTACGCAAACGAGGTCCTCCTATGAAGAATGTAGTATATATGTTACTGACGGGCTGACGATGTCCTTGTGAAGCAGTACCGCGCTGACCGAGCACCAGCGCGCCGACAGCCTCCACACCAGGGAGTGGAGCGCATCCGCGCCTCGCAGCGCCGCGTGTATAGCTAGGTTCTCGCCAAACCTGCAATGCAAATTGGGGGTCTTTAACGACAGAGTAAATAAGTTCCTTCTAGGCAAGCGCGTTACATCTTAGACCAGAGTCACGCTTAACATTAGACAAATTGCGGTCAAACGTGAGCCTATTCATCATAAAATTGGCCAAAAGCGAGTCGGGCTCGCGCATGAAGGGTTCCGTATCATTGTTTTATGGGAGCCCCACTTAAATATTTATTTTATTTAAATTTTATAATTTAATTTGAAAGGTACATTTATACATTCCGTGAAAATTTTAAGTGTCTAGCAACTACCGTTATTGATATATAGCAAAAAATACGAAAAAAACACGTTTATTGTATGTCTATCTATTTATTTATTTATTGCTTATCTTTGCTTATTAGATGTGTAATGTTTATATTTATATATTACTCTGTTGTTATTTGTTTATTTGATTTGGTTTGTTTTTGTTCATAATTATTAAAACCTAAATTTGTAACCTTCATGTAATTTCGTATGTGTCGTCACCGGTCGGCTCCAGCGGAAGACCAGCGCTGATTGCAGTCAGCACACGCTGAGCTGGGGCCGGTTTTGTGCCACGTAAATGTTTTTTATTGTTTCATGTATTGTTTTTCTTTGTGTCACAAAATAAATGTTTCTTTCTTTCTTGTTAATTCCATTGTAATCTTATCTTATATCTTTGTTTCTTTCTAATACTTATATTTGCTCATGTTGTGTACACATAGTTAGGAAAATAATCTAGTTTTGATCCTGGTTAATTAATCTTTTTTAGTAATAGTTTTGATTATTTTCTGTTTTGTGAACCATAATAAATAAGTAAATAAATAAAAAAATAAAATAAATGAGCAATTCTTGTATAAATATATATATAATTGGAATCTCGGAATCGGCTCCATTGATTTTCATGAAATTTAGTATAAGGGGTTCGGGGGCGATAAATCGATTTAGCTAGGAATAATTTTTATAAAATGTCATATTAAAAAAAAAACGAGCAAAACTCGGTCAACAAGGTACTTAAGATTACCATGAAGTGTGAAGGAGGATATTAATGAGAAGGGAGTGAATGTGGAGATGACGGCTGATAGAGTGGCGTGGAAGCGAAAAATAGGCTGTTCCTACCCCACCTAGTGGGAAAAGGTAAAGAAGAAGATGAAGATGCTACCTGTGGTTGGTGGGTCCGCTCTCGGCGTCATACTGCGCAGCACTGAAGCAGTACGGGCGGTAGCTGAGCGCGCCGACTATCCCCGGGTCGCGCTTGCGGATCTGCAAATGTTATAGATAGATAGATTAAGTCTTTATTGGGCAAAGTATACAAGGCACAAAAAATAAAAAGTAACAACATAAAAAGATTTACAAAGTGCCACAAACGGCGGCCTTATCGCTAACAGCGATCTCTTCCAGGCAACCTTTGGATGGAAAGTAGTTGAAAGGACGAGAAAAAAAGAGGGGTTGCACAATAAAGAATAGTATCTATACTATAAGACTCTTTGTCCTGACTCATTCATCTATAGACAACGCAGAGCCCAAACGGCTGGTCCTAGGGTTGTGAAATTTGGAGGGTGTATTGGTTTTGGTATGTAGACGCGTACTAAGAACGGATTTTTGGAAATTCCACCCCTAAGGGGGTGAAAAGGGGTAAAACAGTTTGTATGAAACTTCTATGTTTTCTAACTACTATTAATGAAATTCGGAATATGTATAGTTTATATAAAATAAAAAATAATCGTATCAAGTTTTTTTGCCAGGGATGAATTAAGGGTTTGTAATGGGGGGTTAAAGTTTGTATAGAAAATTCTTTATTTATCAAGTTAAAGTCTTGAAAGTTGTTATGGTTACAGTTTCTATGATGGTTAAAATAAATTTGTAAAAATATTTGCCAGGAGTGCATTAAGGTATGCCATTGGGGTTTAAAGTTCAAAGAGAAAGTTTTGTGTTTTTGAATTTAAATACTTCTAAATTGGAATTTAAGTGGTTCACTAAGTGGTATGATTCAAGTATTCTAATTATTTAAATTTAAATAATGGCTTGGAGAAAACAATCTAATCTGTCGCATCATCACCAAAGTAGCTAAAAACAGAGGTTAACTAGATCTCAGGAATCGAATGCGGATATTTATATAAAATTGGCACGGGAATAGGATACAATAGAATTTTTCCACATGTTACCCGAAATGCGACCTACACGCGGGCGGAGCCGCGGGCAACCTCTAATTACTTATAATTATGATGGAGGACTTAAAATAAACAAGTAAATAACATTAGTATTAGTATAATAATGTAAGTATTAGTATAATTATAAAAATTGTATTAATCTAAGTTTAATTGTATTAATCTAGTTTTAATCTAAGTTTAATCATTAAAATTTATCAAGTAAATAACATTATATTATAACTTTTATATATAGATACATATTACATATATATAACATACATACACAGATAAATAAATACACTATCATACACTAATAATATTGTACTTTGGCGCTCGTAATGCGTCGAAACCTTTGGACGTACAGTGTAAACTCCATGTAACGTCACTCGCTTTAACGACACACTCTCTAAAGCGTTGAAATCAATTGGCTTTAGTTGGTTTACCTTGTATTCCATACAATGATACATTCTCTCCATTTAACGACCACTCTCTTTAACGCCATAAAATGCACAGTCTCTTCAGTATAGTTATATAGAGTTTCCACTGTATAAATAATCTTTAGATTTGTACATAATATTTTATATCAGTTTATTGTATTATACTGATACTAGCTGACCCGGCAAACGTTGTTTTGGTTTAAAAATTCAAAGGTGAACAACCCTTATCACTTAGGGGTATGAAAAATAGATAGTAGCCGATTCTCAGACCTACTGAATACGCATATAAAATTTGGTAAATATTGGTCAAGCCGTTTCGGAGGAGTACGGTAACTAACATTGCGACATGCATTTTTATGAATATTTAATTTAATAATCTCTACTAATATTATAAAGCTGAAGAGTTTGTTTGTATAGTCATTACTTTGCCAAGATATCAATGAGTCTATTGATATCTTTGCAAAGTAATGACTATGTAAAATTGGCACGGGAATAGGATACTATAGAATTATTTGAGTCCATTACAGGTATGGACACATGTAGTTTCTACAGGTTACGCTGAAAGCTACCTACACGCGGGCGGAGCCGCGGCAACAGTTAGTTAATGAATATTTTTAGTGAGCATCTAATATAGTCAGTGTCCCAGTTAGGAGAGTGAATGCCCTGGCAGAGTTAGAACAAATATACAGTCCGCTTCAATTATTATTTACTAGCTGACCCGGCAAACATTGTTTTGCCTCACTTAGGGGTATGAAAAATAGATAGTGTAGCTTATATAACACGTTCGTAGATTTACCATAGCAGCGCCATCTATTGATTACTTACTCAACCCAGTCGAAACGTATCGACATCTGTTAGAATCATTTGGAGTTAACAGATAATTGTGACTGTCAAATAATAACAGACAATAATTAGCAATAAATTAAAATTGCGACTATAATTTGAGATTTAAACTATCCTATCTCTCAAGTTGGATCGAACTGCACATGGTGTGCGAATTTTATTATAATCGGTTAAGTGGTTTAGGAGTCCATAGAGGACAAACATTGTGACACGAGATTTATATATATTAGGATTAAGATTAATATTGTTAAAGGCGACAGACCTGGTACAGCTGCCACGGGTTGAAGCAGGTGACGGCGGCGCACCCGTACAGCCTAGGCCGGGACGCGAACACCTGCACCACGCCCGATACCACCTGGAAAATAATTGTGTTAGTCACCATAATACGAACTAGAAATGGTTCAGTATGGGGCTAACCAGTAGTGTGTGAAATGTGTACTAGTATTTAAATATATAAATATATACGAAAGAAATAAATCTACTAAGATTGATGGAAGTGAGAGAAAGTGGTCCTCGCCTACCTCCCTGTCCTCTCCCTTCACGTCGATGATAATCCGCACGTCGTTGTCGAGCAAGTAGTCGAGAGCCTCCTCCAGCAAGCACAGCCGCACCTCCTTGAACTGCTGCCTGAAAAAATATTTATGCTGATGTGCCTATATCTCACTGCCCTCCCGAACCTAAAGTGCAGTAATAGGAAAAACACGATTTTGAGAAAACCGTGCGGAAAGAGTAGAAACTACAAAAAAAAATGTCTGAAGAAGTAAATTCATGAAATCTTTAATACGAAGTGAAACTAAACGCAAAAATCAGTGAGTCACTGAGTTGAATTTTATTTTTCATTACTCATACTCTGTTAGTAGGCCTGAAATTGCCCGAGGAGCGGAATGAAAGTACCTATACATTGCATCCCTAGGGAGAATCACTTTGCAACTGACAGCTGTCAGATCGTATATGACGATTTTATGAAATGGCGTACTGAGATAGTAAGAGAATAAATTTCTTTACTAATTTGTTTTTTAATTTTCTAATATTTTAATTCGTAATGAAAAGCACAGGGTTTACCTCGGGTTATAGACTTATTTAGTCCCTCGAACTATTGGCGTTCTCACGTGCGCCGAACCCCGTTCAGGACTAAATAAGTTACTTTCATCCCTAGGGTAACAATGTTTTCACTATCGGACGAGCAGGGAAACGTCAAGGCGGCATCGGTTTACGGTTGAGGTGCCTAAGGCACGCACTAAGCGTTTTGCCTCCACCTTTGTTGTCCGAACCGCCAAACTTTGGAACTTCTTGCCGAATTCCCTGTTCCCCAATGACTATAATCTAGCGATTTTCAAGGCGAGAGTGAACCGGTTCCTTCTAGGTAAGCGCGTTTCACCGTAGACCTCAATGTCACTTACCATCAGGTGAATTGTGGTCAAGCGCTGACCTATTAAGAGTAAAAAAAAAAAGTTCTATTTTAACAGTTCACATCATGTTCACTGTTTAAAGTTCACTAGTGCGCTTATCACAGGTTAGCAAGAGATTTTTTTGTTTTCTGCAACCAGCTATCAAGTCAGTTTTTAAAGCTGTTCACTGATGCAGCACTGACCACTTCCTCGAGCAACTTATTCCAATTATGAACCACTCTGTTGCTGAGTATATGATGCTGCATATTAGTGTTGGCAGGATCACGCTGGATTTTCTGGTTATGGCCTCTGCTATGCTCGCAACAATTCAAGTTTTTAAACTATTTAAATAAGGTTAATTATAAATTATTGATTTATATTTGACATTTATCTTTGAATTTTATTGACATTTATATTGATTATATATTTAATGTTATCATAGACAAAGTATATAAATAAAATCTATGATGTTATTGTGTGACTTGTAACTGTACTGTTATTAGTAAATTACGTTGACTTTTGACTTTGACGTTTACACTGTAATTGCAATGCCTTATGGGTAATTATAAAACTGTGAAGTGACATATTATTGACTTTGACTTTAAATAAATATCCCACCTGTTGGGATGATGCGCCCCCACATCATAATGCTTGATGCTGTCCCAGTCGAGGGAGTGCACATCACTGATCTCGGAGCCGGTGAGGCGTTCCAACCCCTGGTCATGCAGCAGGACCAGCTTGCCGTCGCGCGATGTGCGTACATCCAGTTCCACGAAGTTGCACTCTTGGGAGACACACTGTAATTAATTAAAAATAGTATTTTATAGTGTTCCTGGCCATTTGATTATATGTCTCCTAATAAGCTTAAATTATCTCCTTGAAGATACATCTACAAATTTGGCCATTACTGAGTGTCAAAGTATGAAAGTTTGAGACCCTCTAAATCTCAAGTGTTACAAACATTTAAATTGTCAGATTTTTTTAAATATACACTCTAATGGACGTTAATAACTTACATTAGCTTAATCTGACAATTTGGAGTATGTCTGTATACAACTTTTTTTTTAAGTCTTTATTAAAGACAATCCCACCAACGGGGAAAGCTTGTATTTGGTGGAAGTACTTAAAAGAGTTCAAGGTATCTCCCGTATCTTAATCTGACGCGCTCGAGATACTACAAATATCCCCTCTTTGGCTCTACTATAAGAGGGAATGCACAACACATTCCAAGTATATGTGTGTATAAGTTATTCGCGAACATCGTGGTATATATCCAACATATTCCACGATGTTCGTGAAAACCTTAACGCCTTGATTTCAAATTAGAATTAGAAACTGCTACAGAAATGTGTGAAAATATTGGTTTTGTTTATTAAGTAAATTACTGCACTTTTCCATCCTTCCTTTACAAAGTTCTATGTGTAGATTTGTTCTACATATAAATGTGTCAATTACTAATCGTCAGATAGCCAGAAGAACTCAAAAACCTGGTCACTCACATACTTGAAAGCTTCCAAAGTGTTTTCAGGTGCGTCCAAACCCGCACCTCTGTGTGCGATGCAACGAACTACCTTCTCTGGATTCTCCTCATACTCCTTGGTACCAGGCTCTGGCCCGAAGATCTTTAATACGTTTTCAGGGTCAGGTTTTCTCAATTTCGTCAAATAATAGGCGGAAAGCCCCACCAAGCCGACGTCCAGTCCGAAAGGTAAAACTGTGTGTAAAAACGATAGGAAAGTAACAATAAATGTGTAGACATGACAGCTGCCGTTTAGGAAACAAGTGATTAGTGTTAAAAACATTATTTTCTCGTTCGTTCGTTGTTATTTTTTGTTAGAATTTAGGTTAGATTTTTCGAAAACAAACATTTGGGCGGAGTGAAGAGGGAGGGGCTGTCTTTGATATATGACAGCTTTTTGACAGTAGCATAGTGCGTTTCGTTAGCGCAAATATTAGGCGAGCACTTTTGTTATAAAGATAAATTAAATACTCACATGAACGTAACTTCTTCATTTTGAGCAAGAAAACATGGATATTTTTTTAGTATATTTTAGGTTATGAATGAAACCACCAACATATTCAACACAATTTAATCAAGTTTAAAACCATTGCGCATGACAAATTCTATACTATCAAATACCTACAAGACATCAATATGTTCTATATTTCAGGAAAATAATTTATTTTTTTCTTTTTAAATGCTTACTTTACCTAAATAACTAATTAGAGATTAGTAACAAGCAACACGCTATCAACATGATTACATTATATCAAGCTATGTGCAGGAACTTACTATGAAAGTCAAATCGACTCACCGCGGCGGTACAAAGCCACGCAGTGCAAACAAAACGCCTGTCAAAAACAGAATAGCAATAACAGCGTTCTTAACAACAAATACATTATATACTCTTTACAAATATAGATTTCTAAGGATTATACTGAAACTTGTAGATCCTGGCGAGAGTCCAGTCCACGATGAAGCCGACCAGCCGCCTGATGATGAAGAGTGCAGTCTCCACAACAGTCAGGACGCTGGCACCAACGAATAACGCTGTAGTACCGCCGAGGGAAGCTGTGAACATTCGTTCAGCCGCTATGATGGGAGCCAAAGAGCATATTTTGGAATAAAATCCCGTGTAAATTATAAGGCTACGGTTTTTTCAGTTTTGTTATAATTAAAGATCCTTAAGGCTTATATGCATAAATAAATATAAGGACTCATTTCACACACGGCTGGTTAACCCCATACTGAACCTTCTTTCTGTATTCTGAGACTGAACCATTTCTAGTTCGTATTATGGTTGCTAACACAACTGATATACTACATATAAATACATATATATTTTATATAGATACATATCTAGCATCCAGACCCACAGCCAACAAATTTAGTTAAGCGCAAAGATTTTGGCCGAGCCGGGAATCGAACCCGGAACCTTCTGATTGGCAGTCCGGTATGGTAACTATTACGGGAACGAGGTCGTCAAAACGACGTCAATTATCAATGATAAAAAAACGAAAAATGCCTTAGACCTATTATTTACACAAGAATTTTCCAAATATGCTCCCATATAGCTATTGCAGTATAAAATAAAAAGTAAACACACATACGAGTAAATAGGTGCATCTACAAACTATTAAAACACATTCAAGGATAGCAAAAACATTGCAAGCAATGCGGTGATAAAAATATACTTACCTTTTGATTAAAATATGAAAGCTGCACTTACCACTTATAATTAGCTTTAAAAAGACACACCAACATACGAAACCGAGTTAAATAAAAAAAAACTTAGAGGTGTCAAGGGACACCCGGAACGAAGTTCCTTTAGGAATTGTAATATATATTTTTTAATTTTATTATATAGAAATATAATGTAATATAAACTTAATCAGTAGGCTCAATCGCAACTCCACCTGAAACGAATGGCGCTGTTGTCAATTAGTGAATACATTCATTGATAGTATGATGTATTTGACTTCCGAACACATTTTGGAGATGCGACGTTGCCATACCGTGCGCAAAAAGTGTCGTGACAACTTTTCGTAAGACTTTTTTTCCGTCTAGCCCCCTTTCACAACGCGCGATAAGGAACTTGGTACCAATATAATATTGTAACAAGGGAAGAACAATAAAAAAAATCAAGCAAATTCAGGTTCAGCTAAAAGTGCATGCATCCTATTTGTGTGAAAAAAAAGCAACAAAACTTCTTCAACTGTACGTGCTCTCCAATAAGATGACAAACCAAAGAGGTCCTCCAAGGTGAATATAACGTCTCTGTGGAGTCTGAACTTGGGCGGCAAGAGGTTGATACGGAGCGACGCCACCGCGCTACCAGACTCGCCGTCCGCGCCGCTCGCATTCATGTTTAGTGCAATTTGAGCTTTATTAATTAATAGTACCAGGTTGACCTGTTTTTTTTTTAATATGACATTTTCTAAAAATGATTCCTAGCTAGATCGATTTATCGTCCCCAAAACCCCCTATAAACTAAATTTCATGAAAATCGTTGGAGCCGATTCCGAGATTCCAATTATATATATACAAGAATTGCTCATTTAAAGATATAAGATTTTAATACCCTATCATTCTATGAGTTTAAAGATATTAAAATTAAATATTTACAGGACTTACTACTTTTTAGAGTTCCGTACTTAAAAGGTAAAAACGGACTTGGGATTAACACATAGGTATACATAGTCGTATGTTTATGTGTTAATCCAATAAGAGACTATAAAATAAATAATTTTCATTATTATTTCACTTATGTATAGTATATCATATCGTATCTAAATCTAAGTAGTATCGTCGTAATAGTAATCGATTTTAAATACTCCTAGCTATGCCTGGTTCACATTTCTTGTTCACAAATAATTGTGTTGTTAACAGCGAACTAGAATAAACAGAATAGTAACTTGGCGGATAAAAAGGTTCCACGCGTAATCGTATAATACCGCGGTGGGCGGGGCAAAACAGCTAACCGCGCCAATGATGCGAACTATCGCGTGCGAGCTTTGTGTGTGTGTGTTTCGTTGGGATAGCAGTATAATTGTGTGCGTAGATGGATCCAAATTCTAAGCGGCAATTGTATGGAGTTACTCTTCCGTTTATTCTAGTTCGCTGGCTGTTAATATATACACTTTGAATTTGAATATTCGAAACGCCTGATAAAATGTCTATAGCAAAACGCTCAAAAACTATTTTCAGGCGCTAAACGCCTAATTTTATGAAAACCTCATTCGTCAAATACTTACCTAACAACGACCTTCTTTGTATGAGAGTAATAGTTGACCTCGGCGCACTGAGGCAGGCAGGAGCACTTGGCAAGGTTCTTGGGTATATTGATGAGAATCTCGACGTTTCTCCCGATGCAAGCCATGCCGTGCGCGTCACATATTTCGCCATCTTGGAAATTAGTCAATCACAAGACAAATAAACTTCACTTGTAAACAAAAATTACCGAAAAATAATTTAGTTTTTATATTTATTTAAAAGATATGTATTTTCAAATTGACCCCACAATTATAATTGGCAAACCATAAACATTTAATTGGGGAATAACTAATTACTACAATATAAGAAACAAAGATAATAATAACAACTAAACAAAGAATCTTGTGTTGTAATTTATTAAACTATAATTAATTATCACTGTGTTACAACTAATAATGTTAAAATAAATTATTTCGTGAAAATGCTGTTAAAATGGAAATCGACTTTTGTGAGACTTGATGTTTTTTTGACATTCGAATGAGTTTTCGATTTGACGTACGTATCGTGTCAAGTTTTTCAACCAGAATTAAGTAGAAAAGTTTTGTTGTGACTAAATCTTATATATAAAATTTCCGTGTCACAGTGTTTGTTACCGTACTCCTCCGAAACGGCTTGACCGATTTTTACCAAATTTTATATGCGTATTCAGTAGGTCTGAGAATAGGCTACTGTATATTTAGAAATAATTATTAAGGCAAAACAACGTTTGCCAGGTCAGCTAGTAGGTCAATAGATTTAAAGAAAACAATTCGCGTTTTCTTGCTTACCAATGGTTAAGCACTTCATTAAGTTAATGTTAATTGTCTATGTCTATTTTGAAATTTCTATATATCTCTTAAAATTTCTATATTGAATCAATTTATACTTAAAAATCTTTAACGCCCGTAGTATACCTACGCATTCGCATGCGTCAGCGAAACGACGAAATAACTGTAAGTTGTATGGCAACGGTTCGCATGACGTGTTATGTCTCGCTCTACTTTATAGCTAGATCAAATAGTTGCGTTCTTGTCGGTATTGTTTTGCAAGTAACTGCGAAATGGTCGTTACACAGACGCAGCTGTTCCGCTAGTGGAGTTTCGCATCGCATAGCGTCACCACGCGTTCTGTCAGAGAGGACAGAATTTCGCAAATGTTTAAAATTCGACATTTACTTGCGAAAGAACAGCAGTGTACTAACGTTCCGCAGATGTTTCGCTACCGCAATTATTTCGCAAAGACTCGCAGCCGCATGCGAATGCGTAGGTGTACTAAAGGCGTAAATATATATTTTGAAATTTATCTTATATATAAAATTTCCGTGTCACAGTGTTTGTTACCGTACTCCTCCGAAACGGCTTGACCGATTTTTACCAAATTTTATATGCGTATTCAGTAGGTCTGAGAATAGGCTACTGTATATTTAGAAATAATTATTAAGGCAAAACAACGTTTGCCAGGTCAGCTAGTAGGTCAATAGATTTAAAGAAAACAATTCGCGTTTTCTTGCTTACCAATGGTTAAGCACTTCATTAAGTTAATGTTAATTGTCTATGTCTATTTTGAAATTTCTATATATCTCTTAAAATTTCTATATTGAATCAATTTATACTTAAAAATCTTTAACGCCCGTAGTATACCTACGCATTCGCATGCGTCAGCGAAACGACGAAATAACTGTAAGTTGTATGGCAACGGTTCGCATGACGTGTTATGTCTCGCTCTACTTTATAGCTAGATCAAATAGTTGCGTTCTTGTCGGTATTGTTTTGCAAGTAACTGCGAAATGGTCGTTACACAGACGCAGCTGTTCCGCTAGTGGAGTTTCGCATCGCATAGCGTCACCACGCGTTCTGTCAGAGAGGACAGAATTTCGCAAATGTTTAAAATTCGACATTTACTTGCGAAAGAACAGCAGTGTACTAACGTTCCGCAGATGTTTCGCTACCGCAATTATTTCGCAAAGACTCGCAGCCGCATGCGAATGCGTAGGTGTACTAAAGGCGTAAATATATATTTTGAAATTTATATAAATCTCTTAAAATTTCTGTATTGAATGAATTTATGCTTATAAATGTTTAAAACCACACCACAGTGTGAATTCATATTTTTTTTCTCACCTTTTCTAAATAAAAATTTCCAAATGCTTAACTTCGTTTTATTGCCCATACATTCAGGTATCAAATGATATTTTTTTAACCAATATGCCCTTTACATTATAATTTATGTCAAAATGAATATACAAGCGCCCAAGGATTGGCGCCAAAAAAAAACAAAATGGCTGCCATTCCACAATGAATAAAGCAAAAAAAATATTGGAGCTTGATTTGTCGATAAATTAATGTACTATGTGTGCCAACTAAGAATAGGACTGTTAAACCGCCATCTTGCTCAATAATAAGCGCTAACGTCATTACCAAAGTGTATGGTGTGCAAAAAAAAAATTGTAAGCAAATTTTATTCAGTTCATGTTTAATGTACGCTGTTTTGCTATATCTTATACATTTTACGGCAAATTAAATATAAATAAGTAGGATTTGAAACTAAAAGCATACTTATACAAATATAAACATTATTTCATGGTTGGCACTTCTTTTTGTACCAAATAAAAAGAGTTTATTATACTGCTTACATCACTTAAGTCGAAACTATCCAAAACCAACGTCTCGTCACGTGTTTTCTTAGGTATTGTTAATTTGCCTTGGGGGCTTCTTACCTGTAGAATTAATTAATCCAAAATTATCCAGTAATGTAACCACCAGCCTATATGTTAATTTGATGAAAGCAATGCCCAAAACGAGCGCCTGCGATTAAAGATCACTTAGTGCAGGGCTCACTGGAACACTATCCTACCTTATCATAATGAGTTTATTTTATAAGTTATACATATATGTAATGCTTAGATAAGAGGGTTGTAATCTTTTTGAAAATAAACTAATTTGAATTTAATAAAATCAAGAATAATTAAACTTATATGTATGAACCAAAAAAATAATAATTAAATTTCTTTTTTAAGCTTTCTTTGCTGGCAGTACTTTTTTGACAGTTATCGTGCGAAGTTGAAGCAAGCAAGCGCGATCCTATTCTTAGTTGGCACGCATAGTACCATATTATGGTATGGTACGTTTACACGCTTGCCAAGCCTTGGCAAGGATCGACAATATCGCAAGCATGTAAATGGGGCGTTTGGCTTGGCTTGCGTGGGCTTGTGCCTGCTTGCTTCCGATCCAGTAGAGTGTCGGTTATTTTACGCAGCTCAAAGGGCGTTTGCTTGGATGTATATTGCAGACTGACGTATTCACAAGCGTATAAACGCTTTTCAAACGCCAAAACGAGATTTGTGGAGGCTTGGGACTGTTTGCAGTTTGCCAAGGCGTGGCAAGCGTGTAAACGTACCATTATATTTTATCGTAATAATATTAAGAGTGTACTCGTAATATAGGCATATACATTTTAGAAATTAAGTAAATTGTAAATTGACTTGCCCAGTACGGCGTGATGCCGTAAGGCTAATAAATAATTTGATTTTGATTTCGTTTCAGGCTCCGACATGGGTAGACAAACTCATTAGTATATATTTACCTCCGATGACGTGGAAGTAGGGTCTGCAGCCGCAGAACATGGCCGCCATGCGGCTTCGGCAGTGCATCTGACAGAGCGCGAAGCTGTACGCCTGCAATAAAATAATAATAGTTTAAAAAAACTAAAAAACACGCTTATCTGGCCGTTTTAAGTGGGTCAAAATCGCGCCCAAAGAAGTCGGTTACAAAGAAACATACAGGTGAAGCTAATATAAAGCGCGTAAAAATATATAATAGTAAGGACGAAAGACAAGTCTACGAAAAAAGGATTGGCGCTAACAAGGGCAGAATCTTGAATTTTTTCGCTAAATTACAGTTTTTTCGCTAAATCATAAACCGTAAAAAATATTAAAATAAAATAATTAAATATTAGGACACATTTCACACAAAGCTGGTTAACCCCATACTGAACCATTTTTAGTTCGTATTATGGTTGCTAACACAACTGATATATATACTTACTACTACATATACATACATACATGTTTTATATACATACATATTTTATTTGCTATATACATATTTTATATTTACATATTTTATATACAGATACATATTTAACACCACAAGACAGACAGCCAATAAATTTAGTTCAGCACATTTGGCAGACCGTGTAAAGAAGAATATTTATTAGCTATTATCAAGATTTTTATTTTATTTAATTGTATTTATTCGTTAATGTATTAAATAATATGTGTGTGAATTGTATGAATAATTTTGAAATAAATGAAATAATTAAAATATGTACTTATTTTGGTACCAATCAAACTTAGTGATAAAAAAATCATGTCCAAAAAAAAATTTTTAACTCTTACTGTTATTAATTTATAGCAAAAGTTTGGATAAAATACACGTTTTTTCTATGGGAATAACCCCCTTAATATTTTTTTTAGTATTTGTTGTTATAGCGGCACGGGAAATACATAACCAGTGAAATTTACGGATAGTTCCGTAACTAAAAACCCTAAAAAACGACAGTCAGAGAGATTTATTGTATTAATTCGTCTATGTAGGATTTTTTTACTCATTATTTATTTATTTATATATAATTTATTTATTTATGTTATTATTTATTTATTTATATATTATTTATTTATTTATGTAATTATATATTTATTTATTTATTTATTTATTCAGTCATTCATTTATTCATTCATTCATTCGTCCATTCGTCCATTCATTCATTCATTCATTCATTCGTTCGTTCATTCATTCATTCGTTCATTCGTCCATTCGTCCATTCGTTCATTCATTCGTTCGTTCATTCATTCATTCTTCGATCATTCATTATTTCTTTTATTCAATCATTCATTCATTCATTCAATCATTCATTCTTTCATTCATTCATTCATTCATTCATTCATTCATTCATTAATTCATTCATTCATTCGGTCATTAGGACATTCGGTCATTCATTCATTCATTCATTCATTCAATCATTCATTCTTTCATTAATTCATTCAATCATTCATACATTCATTCATTCAGTAATTCGGTCATTCATTCATTCATTCGTTCGTTCGTTCGTTCGTTCATTCAATCATTCATTCATCCATCCATCCATCCATTCATTCATTCATTCATTCATTCATTCATTCATTCATTCATTCATTCATTCATTCATTCATTCATTCATTCATTCGTTCGTTCGTTCGGTCATTCATTCGTTCATTCATTCCTTTATTCGTTCATTCATTTGTTTATTCGTTCATTCATTCATTCATTCATTCATTCATTCATTCATTCATTCATTCATTCATTCATTCATTCATTCATTCATTCATTCATTCATTCATTCATTCATTCATTCATTCATTCATTCATTCATTCATTCATTCATTCATTCGTCCGTTCATTCATTCATTCATTCATTCATGCATGCATGCATGCATGCATGCATGCATTCATTCATTCATTCGTCCGTTCATTCATTCATTCATTCATATATTTAACTATAAACATAAACCTACAGCATTCCAGCCAAACCGTCTATGTTTATTATATTGAAAACTTAAAAACTAATAAATGCACTTATTACAATTAACACAACAGTCAAAAAGTATCTCTAAGTAAAAAAGACTGAATAGATCAGCGCTTAACCACGATTCACTTGACGGTAAGTGATATTGAGTTCTACGGTGGAGCCATAGTGAACCGGTGCCTTTTAGCTAAGCTAAAGGTTAGCTAGAATGCACCAGTTCACTATGGCCTTGAAAATCGCTAAAACTGTAGTTATAATAAATAATAAATAAATATTAGGTCACATTTCACACACGGCTGGTTAGTCCCATAGTTAGCATGAACCATTTCTAGCTCGTATTATGGTTGCTGACACAACTGATATATTACATATACATATATAAATACATATTTAACACCCAGACCCACAGCCAACAAATTTAGTTAAGCACAAAGATGTTGACCGGGCCGGGAATTGGACCCGGAACCTTCTGATTAGCAGACCGGCATGGTAACCGTTACGCACCCTGATAGAGTCTGAGAGCCATTCGTCCGGATACCGACATCGACGCTGCTCCGGAGTGAGGTGCTTCACGCTCGGAGACGCTTGGATCTCCACCGCCTGCGAACGTCATCATATCTCATCATCATCTTCTTCTTCTACTTAAACTTCTTCTTCGTAAGAGTTCAAGAGCTAAGTGACCAAGCTCTAGTCTTGAGCGTTTCAAACCACCCGAAGGCTTCTGAATCGCCTTAATGACTTATTGTTTATATATAAGAAAAGCTAAATAAATATGAAGGGCACAGGAAAAAAAGGAGCTCATTAACATTTCTACCTTTTTTGAATTAACTGTACCATTTACTTCATAATTCTATGGCCAATCAGAGCACTTTATTTTAAACATGATAAAAGGGGCTCATTATACATAAAAGTTCATTTTAAAAATCCAAGTTTAGAATAAAACGAGCCCATTGCATTCCATTTTAGATTTAATTCTATGATTACTTGAAACAATTAAAATGTTAATGAGCTCCTTCTTTTCCTGTGCCCTTCATATATATACATATACACAAATAACCAAAACAGGACAGGCCAGAAAGGGACAGACCAGAGCAGGACACAAGATCACGACAGGCCAGAATAGGAAAGACCAGAACAGGACAGGAATGACAAGATCAGGACAGACTAGAACAGGGCAGTTTAGGCCAGAACAGGATAGAACAGATACAGGACAGACCAGGACTGACTATAAAAGGACTGACCAAAATAAAGAGAAGAGATGAGATATCTCTGGGCCTTACCTTAAAATCAATGATGAGTTCTTCCCCGGGCAACACTTCTCCGGTAGGATTGGATATAGCGGTCGATATCTCGAACGGCGAGTGGATGAAGTACTGAAAACACATATTCAATATGAGACAAAACTATTTCTATAGATAACAGGTATTAATTATAACTTTTATTCCTTAATGGTAACAACTAAACTAGGGCCTTGACTGTGGTTTCTATTCTTAATTAACTGTAATTCAGGAATAAAAAAAGAAAAAAGAAGAAAGAACACATTGAAAAAAGAAGAAAGACAGCATAGTAGTATAGTAGTATGTAGCGTCGGAAAATTCGTGGATTCGTTAATTTGTTTGTAAATTCCATTACATATTTTTATGTCTTTTAACAAAGTATGTGATACCATATGAGTAAATGATGAACTTTTAGGCTAAGTATATTATTATATAAGAAGCTTTTAGTCTCATCTACTTAAATTTATTTATCATTGTTGTTTGTTCGTTCTGTAAAAACAAAATGAAACGAAGCAAAACGTTTTACTGTTGCTCTTAATATGATCTGCCAAAGGATTTTTAACCTCACTGCGTTCTGTATAGAGTCTATTCTCTCGAAGCACTGTCCGCTGTGGTAGTGTGTTACCTACTGTTTCTCTCAATATAAAGTGCTGAAGGATTCTCACCCTTACTGCATTCTGTATAGAGTCTATTCTCACAAAACACTGTCCGCTGTGGTAGTGTGTTACCTACTGTTTCTCTCAATATAAAGTGCTGAAGGATTCTCACCCTTACTGCGTTCTGTATAGAGTCTATTCTCACAAAGCACTGTCCGCTGTGGTAATGTGCTAACTACTGTTGCTCTCAATATAATGTGCTGAAGGAATCTCACCCTCACTGCGTTCTGTATAGAGTCTATTCTCACGAAGCATTGTCCGCTGTGGTAATGTGCTAACTACTGTTGCTCTCAATATAATGTGCTGAAGGAATCTCACCCCACTGCGTTCTGTATAGAGTCTATTCTCACAAAGCACTGTCCGCTGTGGTAGTGTGTTACCTACTGTTTCTCTCAATATAAAATGCTGAAGGATTCTCACCCTTACTGCGTTTTGTATAGAGTCTATTCTCACAAAGCACTGTCCGCTGTGGTAGTGGCAGGTGACGAGGTTCTCTTGCCGCCACTGCATGTCCTGCAGCATGTACTGGTACTCCGCGTACTGGGAGTTGAAGGTGAGGCACATCCCTACTTCAGTCATCACAGGGTACCATCGGACCTGCGAATAAATGGAGCATGTATTTGCACGAAACAAACGGTCACACATTCTTAAAATACGTTGGATATACGTCCAACGGGTTTCGACGCATTAGGAGCGTCATCATCGGGGACGAGCTTCATACGGACTGTCACCGATGAGATCCGCGCGCAAAAAATGTTACCACACCTTTGCATGTTTAAGGTAAGTTTCTATCTTCTTCTATACCACTTCCCCTGGTTCGATCCCGGCCCTACACCATTGACTTGTTTTTCAAGTTATGTGTGGATTTGCACTCGCTTTACGGTGAAGGAAAACATCGTGAGGAAACCGACACGTTTGAGGACCACAATATTCGAAGACGTGTATCATCCGCCAACCCGCACTTGACCAGAGTGGTGGATTATGGCCTATATCTCTCTTCTCGTGAGAGAAGGGCCCGAATCCCAGCAGTGGGAACGTATAGTGGGCTGCTTATGCTTTCCTTCCTGTTTGTTTAGAGCGTAATCTTTTTTTTTTAATAGTATTCTTAACCCCTGACATAATCGGGGACCTTATATACTAGAACACTGCATTGTTACTCTATTTACTTTTTATACTAAATATTTTATTTAGCACATACTGCATAAATTTAATTATACAGTTATGCTAATGTTATAACACAGCTCTACCAAAAAATCATTTTTTTTTTGTTGCCCTGTTTATCATCGCAAATTGTTACGTTTTTATGTGCCCAGATTACGAATTTATTCGTAAAAGTACTAAATTTGCTCATTTCTACAAATTGAATTTTGAACGATTTATCTTCAAAATAAAATTTTTCAGTCATTTGTTGAAAAAAAACCGAGCAAATCTTACAAAATTATTGATATTTTCACGAATTGTGTGTATAAACGGACCCAAAATTATCATCATATCAAAGGCAACAAAACCACTGTAGACCAGTGTAATCTATTTATTTTTATTTACAACTTTTATAACTATCTTAGTGCGTAATCTGGTACTGGCTACCAGCCAGCTGGTCCTATGTCTTACCTCCCCCTGGAAGTGAGACGTCATGACATCCAGCAGGCTAGCGGGGTGTACACTCAGCGCCAGCTCCAGGAGGTCCACTCCTCGCACAGTCTCGTCCGTCTGTCCAGATAACCATGACCATTATCATTCAGGTAACAATAGTAGCGCCTGTAGCGCGACATAATAATATTATATTTAAATATTATTGCCTAGCTGTAAAGTATAGTGGGAAATTAATTTATAAATCTATTAATTAATTGACATTTTGCACACCGCATATGCGGCAGCCTACAAGGGACATTTTATTGTATTTCCCATGTTTTTATATTACCTGTGGCAAATAAATTATTTCATTTCATTTCATTTTGAGTGCCAAATAAGAATAAGACTGTCAAGCCGCCATCTTGCTCAGTAATATGCGCTAACGTCATTGCCGAAGTGTATGGTGTGCTAAAAAATTAGTAAACAAATTTTATTCAGTTTTTATTATGTTTAATGTACGCTTTTTGATATATTTTTTTACTGTTCACGCCAAATTAATTATAAATGTTTGTGTAAAAATAAATAAATGACGTGATTTTACTTGTTTTGACTATGGTGCAGAACGTGCCGTCTCTTTCTGGCCACCTAAGATGAAAAGAGACGGGGCTTCTTTAAATTTAGTTTAGTCGTGTGTGCCGCAGTATCGCCACCAATGATGGGAAAAGCTGCGGGGAAGAGGCGAGTCGGTTGCAGAAGAAAATCGTGGTTGCGAAACATTCGTGAATGGACCGGGATCAGAAGTGCCGCTGAATTGTTTCGCTTAGCATTGGAAAAATAAATAATTGAAGTATATTAATAAATTGAAGTGTATTAACCTTTTTATATTATACTTGTGATTCTTGATAGTTAGTACAGATATATACCCTCCTGTTAAAATTACCAGTATATTACTTATAAGCCTACTGATGTATATATGTTTTCTCTTGTTTATATCATTATCATAGATAAATAATTTAATTTTAAATTTCTATGAATTGTGTCGTAGTTTGATTAGTAGCTTTGATTTTACAAAACTTTTGGATTAATTTCTTTTACCCAAACTTGTTTACTTATAACATTTGTCACTTTGGTACCATAGTAGATATAAAATTGTTTTAAAAAACAAAGAACCGACTTCAAAACACAACTAAAAAGGGAAAAATAATTTTAAGCCTACATCAAATCAAGAATAGTTATATAAGTAGAATCGAAGAGTTTATTTCATGTACTTATAAAAAACTATTTTAATTTTTTATGAATCCTGTATTCTTGGAGTCGGTGCCAGCAAAGAAAGACAATTGAAAATAGTTTTTTTAACAAACATTAAATTGTTCTTCTTAGATGGCACCGACTTCAAGAAAACAGGATTAATAAAAATTTAAAATAGTTTTTTATAAGTACATGAAATAAACTCTTCGATTCTACTTATATAACTATTCTTGATTTGATGTAGGCTTAAAATTATTTTTCCCTTTTTAGTTGTGTTTTGAAGTCGGTTCTTTGTTTTTTAAAACAATTTTATTTATACATTTTTAGTGGTTAGTCATGATATTTTTTAAGTTTTAGCTATAGAGAGCCAAATAAACTTCACGATCAAAAAACCTCTGGCGTATACCAGGCAGGCAACCAATTGCGAGCAAATTGAGCTGTATGCTAGCGAAGCGAGCGCGAAAATATTCACCGTATTTGTTCGAACCGTTTGAGCATAAAGAAGTCCAAAGCAGCACAAATTACATAATGTTTGTTGTGTCAAAACGTAATAGAACCAATTGCGAGCGAAGCGAGCCGGATGCGAGCGAAGCGAGCAATGCGCGAGCGAAGCGAGCGCGAAAATTTTCACCGTATTTGTTCGAACCGGTTGAGCATAAAGAAGTCCAAAGCAGCACAAATTACATAATGTTTGTTGTGTCAAAACGTAATAGAACCAATTGCGAGCGAAGCGAGCGCGAAAATTTTCACCGTATTTGTTCGAACCGTTTGAGCATAAAGAAGTCCAAAGCAGCACAAATTACATAATGTTTGTTGTGTCAAAACGTAATAGAACCAATTGCGAGCGAAGCGAGCCAGGTGCGAGCGAAGCGAGCTATGCGCGAGCGAAGCGAGCGCGAAAATTTTCACCGTATTTGTTCGAACCGTTTGAGTATAAAGAAGTCCAAAGCAGCACAAATTACATAATGTTTGTTGTGTCAAAACGTACTAAAACTAATTGCGAGTGAAGCGAGCGCGAAAATTTTCACCGTATTTGTTCAAACCATTTGAGCATAAAGAAGTCCAAAGCAGCACAAATTATATAATATTTGGAGTGTCATAAGCCCAAAACATCCTGGGGGAAAGTCGAACGAAGTGGGATAACTCCTAGCGAAGCGAGCCCGTAAATATTTTTTTTATCCGTTCGAGTGTCTAGTCTATTAATATATTATCAAATTTTACATGAGTGAAATCTGTATTGCCGTATGAGCGCGAAGAAGTGAAATAGGTTATCGAGTTATTTGGGTATCCCAAGGGAATAGCAATGACTTTTAAGATAAAAAGTAACCTTCGTGTTATACAAGGTCTAGTCTACCCCCATATCAAATTTAAGCGAAATCAGTGTGTCATGTGTTATTTGGTGCATCCCACGGGAACAGTAATTATTTTCGGGATAAAAAGTAGCCAATGTGTTAACACATAGTCTAACCTATCTTCATCTCAAATTTCATCAACATCAGTACAGCCGTTCGGGCGTGAAGAAGTTATAAAGATTTATGTGTTATTTGGTGCATCCCACGGGAACATTAATTATATTCGGGATAAAAAGTAGCCTATGTGTTAGCACATAGTCTTACCTATTTTCATCTTAAATTTCAAGAATATCAGTACAGCCGAACGAGCGTGAATCTCTCTTTGGGCGTAAACATAACCTAACTTTTTAGGTTTTCCTTCGATTTCCCTAGGAATCCATCATCAGATCCTATTTTGGTGACAATGGGACCAATTCAGTACCATACTCTTTCAATTAAAAAAAGAATTTTGAGAATCGACCCACAAATGGCTGAGAAATCGGTGAACATACATAAAAAAAAAAAAAATACATACACGTCGAATATATAACCTCCTCCTTTTTGAAGTCGGTTAAAAATTATGATCATCATCATCTTTCTTGTATTATTTGGCGGTGAAGGAACTATGTCCCACAACACAGGGTTTTGTCTAGTGTGGGACATAGGGATCAAATTAAAATGGGAACGTACATTTGTAAATATTGAATAAGGTTGTATTATTATTGTCATAACATTGTATGTGTTTACTCTGGTCAAATGAATGCTTTATATTATTGTTATTTGTTATCTTTACGACTTCTCGAAATTTGAAGAATTACGGTAAGTAAATGCAAAAACCACGGGCCTAAGCCAAGTGGAGATTGCCGTGGGGGTTGTTTTCAATAGTCATGTCATCTTGTAAGAACTTCCGAACAATCCCGCATGTGTTAAGAATAGCAGCTTTCTTCGTCATATATGTGTTGGTGTCTAGATCAATTTGCTTGAGGTCATGGAGTAGGTGTTTGGGGATGACCCCGGTGCTGGAGAGAACCAGAGGTACAATCGATACTCTGTTCATGTTCCAAAGTTGGATAATCTTCTCTTATGATTAAAAGTATGCAGAGCTGATTGCCAACCTTCATTAGTTGGAGAGGCACCATAAGAAGAAGAAGAAGAAACTTTACCTGGTATTTCCAGAAGTTCTGCAGATTCTCCCGGAAGGAGACGTCGGCGACCAGCTCTATGAACTCGGAGTAGTACTGGAACTTCTCCGGGTCCGACTCTTCCGTAACATTCCATATGCTGGAACAAGGTTTTATTAACTAAACTAACTAAACTAACTAAACAAACTAAACTAACTAAACTAACTAAACTAACTAAACTAACTAAACTAACTAAACTAACTAAACTAACTAAACTAACTAAACTAACTAAACTAACTAAACTAACTAAACTAACTAAACTAACTAAACTAACTAAACTAACTAAACTAACTAAACTAACTAAACTAACTAAACTAACTAAACTAACTAAACTAACTAAACTAACTAAACTAACTAAACTAACTAAACTAACTAAACTAACTAAACTAACTAAACTAACTAAACTAACTAAACTAACTAAACTAACTAAACTAACTAAACTAACTAAACTAACTAAACTAACTAAACTAACTAAACTAACTAAACTAACTAAACTAACTAAACTAACTAAACTAACTAAACTAACTAAACTAACTAAACTAACTAAACTAACTAAACTAACTAAACTAACTAAACTAACTAAACTAACTAAACTAATTAAACTAACTAAACTAACGAAACTAACTAAACTAACTAAACTATCTAAACTAACTAACTGGGTTGACGTGTCGACCCGAATCGGATCTTGGCCTCCGATACTAGGAGACGCCACTGTTCTCGGTCCTGTACCTTCTCCTGGCACTGCGTGACCTGAAGACTGCGCAGGTCTTCCTCCACTTGGTCTATCCAGCGATACCTGGGACGTCCGACCGGTCGACGACCGCTCGCTCGTCCCAGGTAAGCTCTTTTCACTCTTTTTCTTTTCACTCTTTTTCTTTTCACTCTTTTTAAGGTTTTATTGGGAGACAAAAAAGAAAAAATAGAATGTATGTAAAATGTTACTTAGTTATTTAGATTTTATTTTTTTAATAGCTGACCTGACCTTAAAAAATAGATAGTAGCCGATTCTCAGACCTACTGAATACGCATATAAAATTTGGTAAAAATCGGTCAAGCTGTTTCGGAGGAGTACTGTGACTAATATTGTGCCATGGAAATTTTATATATAAGAAGATTATTGTGTAGTTTTTATTTAATTTAGTTTGAACTTATATAGGTATAGTATTTTGTAGATATTTATAAGATCTACAATTAGTTAGAACATTTTATGTTTCTATCTTTTGTAGTTTAGGCAGCGTACGCAAAATAAGTAACTTCTGTGGTTGATTTTTGTTCAGTTTGTGTCCGAAAAATCCAAATATCTTACGGAACCCTTTTTTTTTCCAAAATAAAATATAATCTACGTTACTCGTGAATAATGTAGCTTTCGAATGGTGAAAGATATTTTAAAATCGGTCCAGTAGTTTTTGAGCCTATTCATTACAACCAAACAAACAAACAAAGTTTTCCTCTTTATAATATTAGTGTAGATAAATACATATTTAACACCCAGACCCACAGCCATTAGTTAAGCACAAAGATGTTGACCGGGCCGGGAATCGAACCCGGAACCTTCTGATTGGCAGACGGCATGGTAACCATTACGCCAACGAGGTCGTAAATTTACAGCGTCATCTAGGTTTCATCGATAATTCCGTGTCTGGCGTGAATACGTTGACATCTCGACTTGCACTTTTTATTGGCCTAATGCATTCTACGCATACGATATTTGTATGTAAAAAATTTACAGCTCTTAATGTACACAACTTTTTGAGATAAAGCCAGTGGTAATAACATGAAGAGGTTACATTACAGGAAGAGGTCAAACTTTTAAATGGCCGTCCTGAAAAATTGACATTTTGGACATGTCAACTTATTCACGCCAGGCACGGAATTATGAGGCTACGTAATGAGGATGTTGACTCACGCCAGTATGGCCTCTTGCGCCTTGTCCTGGTCGACGCGCTCGAGGAAGCAGGCGGTGACGGCGGGGAAGGCGCTCCGCCACCGGCGGTAGTCGCGCTGCAGGGACACCACCACCGGCTCGGAGGAGTACCGGGAGAACTGGTTCAGCGCGCAGTACACGGCGCCCATGAACGCTGACACGGTCAGCAGGAACCAGAGCAGCCTGGGGCGAAGATTACACATGTGGCGTCTCTCTCGCACTTCATCGCCCGCCAATCAGAGCGCTCGTTCTAAATCGCGCGCGCGGTAGCGTTTAACAACGCGCGTACGACTGATCCTAGCTACAATTATACTCATAATATTTAATACTATATATTGTATAATATATAATACTAGCTGACTTTTGGATATAACTAATATCCAAAACATACGATACGTTATTCGTGTGTATTTAATTTCATTCATTAACTTTTCATTTATTAGCGAAGAGACTACGATTTACTGTCGAAGTTCCGAGGATTCGCACAAAGCGTTTTGCTTCGACCTTCATTGTGAGAACTGCGAAGCTTTGGAACTCTCTTCCTGAGTCTCTTTTTCCCGAGAAGTACAATTTGTGAGTAAATAGATCAAAATTAGAGTAAATAGGTTCCTTCTGGGTAAGCGTGATACATCTTAGACCACAGTCAAGCCTTACATCAGGCAAGCTGCGGTCAGACGTAAGCCTATTTAAATTTAAAATAAATGATCATCAATATCTGCTGTAATCATTATTAGGTACTATTATTTTATGACATTCAATATTTGTATCGGATGACCAAAATTTTATTATTTTCTGTATGGACCTAGTCTGAAATAAATGATAATTTGATTTGATTTGATTTTAAATCGCTTCTACAAATGAGCGTCCGTAGATATCGATTTAAAGAAAAAGTTGAACTTTAATTAAATTCAAATTCAAAATACCTTTATTTGTAACACAAATATTGTAGAATAAGAAATGTGCATCATATGCTTAAAATAAATAAATACTCATGAAACAACATAGAAGAATATCTAGAAGAGGTTCAAGGTTCGCGGTTAATTAGCAACAAACCCTTTCTGTATTCTGAGCAACAAACTATAGCTAAGCCAAATTATTGCGTACGACCTCTTTTATAACCACCAAAAAGTTCAAACACACAATTCAACCTTTTCTTTTCAAAAAGCGAATTTCCCGCGCGTCACCAAATGTCAACGTGACTTCAAAATTTTCACGTATATTTTTAACATTAAATTTTTTAATAATTTTCCTGAAAAAGTGTTCGTAAATTGTTTAAAGAGTGAAATTACCTTTCGAACCAGTGAAGTTTCGGCTCCACAGTATGCTTAAGTCCGTGCAAAGTTGTTTCTGAACAGAAGGAGTCGTAAATGTTGTACACATAGGCCATGGACTCTTTAATGGATGCTATTGGAGATTTCATCCGAGTGAGGCAGCTAAACATCGCGGTTGGTTTCATCTTCTGACGATTAGACATTGAAAATATCTAGTTTTTCTGTGCGTACTGAAACACGAACACTTTACAGTATGTTTTTTTGGGTCTCGGCGTAGTAAGTCGTAATTTAAGTACTAAATGTGATATAAGGTTATTCATCGCTATAAAACGCGGCAATATATAAATAAAATAATTGTTTATTCCAGAATAAATTCCATATAAGATATATATTATGTAAAAGTTAAAATAAATAAAAATCAG
Source organism: Mellilla xanthometata (assembly GCA_035578125.1). Taxonomy (NCBI): domain Eukaryota; kingdom Metazoa; phylum Arthropoda; class Insecta; order Lepidoptera; family Geometridae; genus Mellilla; species Mellilla xanthometata. The sequence goes on along the minus strand of JAPUBQ010000034.1, from coordinate 3,486,208 downwards.
TCATTAATTCTAATTCTATTCGTCATGGAAACACGTCTGTCTCATATTTCTTATTGATCTCTATGCATCTTGTTGTAATTGGGCCATTATAAGTATATTATATATTTATAGTAAGTACATTGTAGGAGAGCGATCATTATGACGGGAATGCCACGAGCGTTATCGGTACCTTTCCGTCAGTTTTTGTTCGGAGTGGCTTTTTAAATTAGCTTGGTGGTCCTATTTTAATTTTATAATTTATTTTAAATTACACGTATAATAAAAATAAGTCGGGTTTTCCGTCGTCAGGACGGAAAACCCAGTAAATAACTCCTATGTATAAAAATGTATATTTTTATGTAAAAGAATACACGTAGTTCCATAGTTAGTATATAATATGGCACTACAATAACAAATGATAAAACAATAAAATTGAAGCTAGGCAATGTGATAAAATATGTTTAAAATATACATATTTATAATAGCAAGGAATATGATCTTAGTTATCCTTGGATCAAACCCTTTTATATCTGATCAAAACGGAGGGGACCTTTAATTTTTTTAGTTAAATAATTTAATCAATTATGACTGCAAGTTTTTTTTATAATCAAAGTTTCTCAAAGTTTTATCAAAGTTAATTCTCATATGGGTTATAATTAAGAAAATAAATACATGTTTTCGCTTGTCCAAATCTGAGTCATGGATTAAATTTAATCTTACATTGATCTGAATTTATGGACAGAGCTAAAAGCTTATCTTATTTGGTTCGTTTCGTACATCAACAGTAGTGTATCAACACAGCGACTGGTTTTTATTAAAATTACGATGATTAGAAACAGAAACTACTTTTCAGAATTGCCTATATCAATTTCTGATTTGAGAATTTCAATGTCTAATTTAGAAAATAATATGGCAATGTCGTGATGAGACTGTTTTTCTTCATTTTGAACATAGTTTCACGATTCACAGAACATTTCATTGGTTCACAAAACGTAACTTAAACGAAATAAGAATATTTAAGGCAAATAGGAATTCTATTAAACCAATTATTATGATTAACCTTAATATCAGAGTTAAAGTTCGGTTAACCAATTAAATGTAATGGAAACCATTAGGCTTTTGTCATGGTTTAGAAGCTTTTAAGGATACAAAAGATCGCGGTATTATTATGTTACATATTTGGATAACAATGCAACGTACAGAGCTACTAATAATTAAAAACATTTTAATTTTTTGGATGATCATTTATTTAAGTCAAAATTTATATCAACTTCTTCTTCTTCAAATACAAATATTTATTAATGACACCATTAATTAGGTACATGTAAAAAAAGAAGCGAATCACATCAAATCAAAATGTTAAATGTCAATAAATAAATTAATTAATAAGTATGCCAAAATTACACAATCTAAATATATATAAATCTCGTGTCACAATGTTTGTCCTCAATGGACTCCTAAACCACTTAACCGATTATAATGAAAATCGCACACCATGTGCAGTTCGATCCAACTTGAGAGATAGGATAGTTTAAATCTCAAATTATAGTCGCAATTTTAATTTATTGCTAATTATTGACTGTTATTATTTGACAGTCACAATTATCTGTTAACTCCAAATGATTCTAATAGATGTCGATACCTTTCGACTGGGTTGAGTAAGTAATCAATAAATGGCGCTGCTATGGTAAATCTACGAACGTGTCATATAAGCTACACTATCTATTTTTCATACCCCTAAGTGAGGCAAAACAACGTTTGTCGGGACAGCTAGTTATTAGTATGAGCTAAGTGGCCAAGCTCTGATGTCGAGAGTTTGGAAACCGCCCTCGTAAGTCTAACAACCGAGACCCCTCGACACTGTAGCTAATAGCTTGTACCTAAGCACAAAGATGTTGGCCGCAGTCCGACATGGTAACCATTACGCCAACGAGGACGTCGATCGTAAAGCGAAAGGATTACTTTATTTATTTATTCACCTTACTTTACGGCCGAGACCAATTACAAAGCAAGTTACATTAAATGACATTAAATTAAATTCCCTTCTATAAATTAAATTAAAGTCAAATGCATTACATTAAATAATAAATAGTCCAATTATAATAAGTATTACTAATTAAATTAATAAGGTCAAGAGATTAAAACATACATTATACAAATAAAAACATACATTATACAAAAAAATAACAAATTAGATTTCTCCCAGGTCAAACAATAAGTCCACTATTCCATCGTCTATTTCATAATTATCGTTACATAATCTCTTTTCACAAAATTCCAAACATTTTCTTTGAAAATTTCTCCATTCACGGGCAAGCAGATCGCACTCAGTCATCATAGTAAGGAGTTCATTGAAGGCAGAGAGGGACTGCAGTACAGGAGAATGACCTCGAGCCGCAGTACGGCAATGCGAGCAGGCGGTACTTGCCTCGTCTCAGGGCTGTTTGTTACAAGATGCCAAATCTCTCCCTACTAAAGTGTAAGGTCTTTGTATGTGACTTCATGGTGGTCGATGTTGCGGCAGGTGGCGGCGCTGCTTACGCTGGTCTACCTGGTGTACCAGTACTGGGGAACGCTGAAGAAGATGCACTCCGTAGACACTGATGAGACCCCTGCGCGCATCTCGCGATCTCGCTCCAGGTAACTCTTACCACGGACCTCGGTTTCCTACTAGGGAACATTGTCTAATTATCAAAAAGTTTATTTTCAGAACATAAAATTACATACGAGTACATTCCATATAATATTATTAAAATTCAACCTCAAGACAATGCGCGCCGTGTCGAGTATAACTGCTTTCTGTATCCGACCCTTGATCCATTGTTGTATTAACTAAAAGAGGAATTTTTTTATTGTTTGTTTGATGCGAATAGGCTCCAAAATGACTGGACCAATATGAACAATTATTTCACTGTTGGGAACAGCGAACTAGAATAAATTTCGAGAATTAATTTTAGGTCGCTGGTTGGGAAGCTATATTATCCCCGACTAACATAAGCTATAGTTTGATTCTCTTTGCAACTTAGATTAATTTAGACACCGTGCGAAACCGTGACGGGATGCTAGTACAAAATGAAATACAAAAAGATTGTAAAAGAAACCTAAAAGATAGAACAACCCACAAGCTACCGGCGGTAGGAGCTACAGGGACAGGAACCTCCGGACAATGCGCGCCGTGTCGAGCATGACTGCTTTCTGTACCCAACTCTTGATCCGTTGTTTTCGATTTCATAAGCTAAGACGTGCTTTGGAGGATGCCGTGGAGGCTGCAGCGGCGGGTGCTGCGGTGGCTATTCGTGCCCGTGCATAACCATCCACAAGTGCTGTACGAAAATCTGCTATTCTCTCGCGTTCATAGGCACCTGTGGCATCTGTGGCGCTCCTGCACTCGCTAGCACTGTCAAGTGTATTTTATCCGTGCCGTTATGTGCTATAATATAATATATATTTGAGGAAGTTTGAAAGTGGCGCCTGTTTCAGAGAAAGTGAAGAGTGGACGGTTAGCGTGGTACGGACATGTAATGTGTAGAGAGGAGATGCATGTCACTAGGAGAAGTGTGGATATGATTGTAAGAAGTAGTGGAAGGAGAGGTAGACCAAAGAAGACGTGGATGAATTGTGTAAAGGAGGATATGAATGAGAAGGGAGTGAATGTGGAGATGACGGCTGATAAGTGGCGTGGAAGAGAAAAACAAGCTGTGCCGACCCCACCTAGTGGGAAATGGTAAAGGAGAAGAAGTTATGTGCTATAATAAATTATTATCATCAAGCATTATTATTATTTTAGAAAAGCGAAAATAACTTATTTAATTATTTTGCATTTGCCAGGTCAATGTCCCGGTCGCGGTCCCGCTCTGGAAGCTACAAGGCGGTGGAAGCGAAGCGTCGCGGGCGCAAGCCGCACCGCCGCTGCTCGCATTGCAGCCTCTGCAATGACTGCAATTACAACAAATAACTCTAAAGCAGCAAGTGCCCTGAAGTTCTTTGTATCCACCATCAAGTTACAGCGCGTACCTACAACCAGAGTCTGAAAGAAAAACCATTCGCAATTGATGCCACTGACAGTTATGACCATCACTCTTAGTCTCAACTGATATATAATTACCATTTTCAATGGCATGTTAGAGGTCTGACTTCTTGTTTCTTACAAAGACTTGCGGGGCTTGAGGCTCCAAGCAGCCTGAGTCTAAAAAAGCCTTTCGTAATTGATGCCTCTGACAGTAAGAATGATCTCCATTCTAAGTCTCAACTGATATAAAATTACCATTTTCAATAGCGTGTCAGAGATCTGACATCTTGCTTCTTATAAAGACTTGCGGGGCTTGAGGCTCCAAGCAGACTGAGTCTAAAAAAGCCATTCGTAATTGATGCCTCTGACAGTTAGAATGACCACCACTCTTAGTCTCAACTGATATAAAATTACCATTTTCAATAGCGTGTTAGAGTTCTGACTTCTTGCTTCTTACAAAAACTTGCGGGGCTTGAGGCTCCGAGTCTGAAAAAAAGCCATTCGCAATTGATGCCACTGACAGTTAACTAGAATGATCTCTTAGTCTCAACTGATATAAAATTACCATTCTCAATGGCAAATCAGAGGTCGGACTTCTTGCTTCCTACAAAGACTTGCGGGGCTTGAGGCTCCAAGCAGCCCGAGTCTAAAAAAGCCTTTCGTAATTGATGCCTCTGACAGTTAGAATGACCACCATTCTAAGTCTCAACTGATATAAAATTACCATTCTCAATGGCGAATCAGAGGTTGGACTTCTTGCTTCTTACTAAGACTTGCGGGGCTTGAGGTTCTGAGCAGCAGCCAGAGTCTAAAAAAAGCCTTTCGCAATTGATGCCTCTGACAGTAACAATGACCACCATTCTTAGTCTCAACTGATATAAAATTACCAATCTCAATGGCGTGTTAGAGATCGGACTTCTTGTGTCTTATATAGACTTGCGGGGCTTGAGGCTCCAAGCAGACTGAGTCTAAAAAAGACATTCGTAATTGATGCCTCTGACAGTAAGAATGACCTCCATTCTTAGTCTCAACTGATATAAAATTACCATTTTCAATGGCGTTAGAGGTCGGGCTTCTTGCTTGTTAGAAAGACTTGCGGGGCTTGAGGCTCCAAGCAAATCAAATCAAATCAAAAATCAAATCCAAATTGTTTTATTGGTACATCAGTAAATTTGGTACAAGATACAAATTAAAGGAAAAAAAAGAGAATGTATACAAAAAAAGAGTACATTTGTATTATTAGAACAGTTGATCTACAGCTGTCTAAGCTAGGCTGTAGAGCCTGTAATATAGAAAGCTGTACTTCCCCTAAATTACACTTATAATAATAATATGTACCTGAAGCCTGAGTCTAAAAAAAGCCTTTTGAAATTGATGCCACTGACAGTTAACTAGAATGACCTCCATTCTAAGTCTCAACTGATACAAAAGTACCATTCTCAAGGTCAGAGATCTGACTTCTCAGGTTACTTATTCTGAAACTATGGAAAATGGAACGGTTGAAAGATTCTGAGAACAAAAATGCGGTTTTAAGGAGTATTTAATTTAAAAAATTGCTTTGTTTTACTTTTACATAATTTTACTTAATCTGTGCACTAATATTACTATTTTGTCCTAATTGTAAGTTCTGTAAATAAAGATATTTTTAAACAAACTTGTTCTGTGAATATGGAAAATAGAACAATTTTTCCTATTAAAAAAAAAGAAATTAGCCTATGTGTTATTACAGGATCTCATCTACCTCAATAGCAAATTTCACCCAAATAGGAGCGTGAAGAATTAATAATATAATTATACTAACACAGACAAAAACTTTCTCATTAATAATATTAGTAAGATTGAATCTAACTTTCATTACTTACTTAAAGTTTAATATTATTAAATAGTTAATATTTAATCTACTTAGAAAACTGGATATTGGATGTAATCAGGCAGGCATTTTCATCTGGGTTTTCGCATCGCAAGTGACATTAACATAATATCTAACAAAATGTAGTATGTATATGCATGACTTATTGTTTAGTGAATTAATTATTAATTGATTTATGTAATGATCAGTATACAGTTTATTTGGGGTCAATTTACAATATATCCTACTAATATTATAAAGGCGAAAGTTTGTATGTATGGATGTGTGGATGTATGGATGTATGGATGTATGTTTGTTACTCTTTCACGTAAAAACTACTGAATGGATTTGAATGAAACTTTACCACAATATAGCTTATACATCAGAATAACACATAGGCTATAGCTTATACATCAGAATAACACATAGGCTACAATTTTTGAGGTTTTTAATGTGAGGTCGTAAAAAAAACACATTTTTTGCGCTTACATTGCAAACGCTGACTGAATCCTACAAGATAGATCAAAACAATTTACTACAGTATTGTACAACTTAAAAAGGTCTACAAAAAAGTCCGTGATGGTATATGTTTATCTCTTAGGAATAACCCACAATAACCATTTTTTATCCTTTACTTTGTACGAGAAATAATGGCTTATTTACGAAGCGATTTTAAGCAATACAGTATAAATCCTTATCCAATTAAGTATCTTAAATACATTGTGCATTTAATAAAGATCAATATGGCTTTTTGCAGCATGTAAATTAAATAAATATTTTCGAAGATATCACAGATTTAAAATGCAGCGGCGCCGGGCGAACGGGGCGTGGGGTGGGGAAGAAGCGGCTAATAGCTGAGTGCGCGACCCGAACGCGGGCAGACGCGTGAGGGTAGACGTCGTTGACGGTTGTGTCCGTTTTGCGAATTTTCAAGGCACTAGCGATTTGATAAAAACGTATGGTCGCCTACTTTAAGTAATATAGGCCTAAGGTTAGTTATTGCCAGGTTTCTTTTTGGTTAGGAGTAACACGTACAAAAAGATACTTCATTTTTACAAATTACTTCATTGATAATTCAATTACTATATAGATAGGTTACTTACAGTTAATTATAACAAATTATATTAGCAATAAATTAAAATTGCGACTATAATTTGAGATTTAAACTATCCTATCTCTCAAGTTGGATCGAACTGCACATGGTGTGCGAATTTTATTATAATCGGTTAAGTGGTTTAGGAGTCCATTGAGGACAAACATTGTGACACGAGATTATATAAATTAAGATAAGATTATTAATATTATATGTATGTTTTTTATTATTCTTTATTGTACACTACGTCCTTCTTTAGTCGTTTATAAATTCCTTTCCATCCAAAGGTTGCCTGGAAGAGATCGCTTTAAGCGATAAGGCCGCCAATTGTGGTACACTGATTTTAAGTTAATTGTCTTTTACTGTGCCTTTTTTATTTATTTGTCCAATAAAGAATTATAAAATTTCCATGACACAATGTTAGTTACCGTACTCCTCCAAAACGGCTTGACCGATTTTTACCAAATTTCATATGCGTATTCAGTAGGTCTGAGAATCTTCTACTATATATTTTTAAGGCAAAACAACGTTTGCCGGGTCAGCTAGTCAAAATTAATTTAAATTTATTACAAATAAATCTAAATAAATAACCCGTCCCTAATAGTTCCCGGTGCAAAGGTGCCCATTAGACTTGCAGCGTTCCCGCGCTGAATGGCAATCGCTATCCTAGTAGTAGTAGGATAGCGATTGCGACGATCTACTAGTAGTTAATATTCTATCTAAGTAGTAGTAGTTAATATTCTATCTACTTAGATAGAATATTAACTACTAGAAGATCGTCCCGGGTTCACACGGGCTATAAAATAATCTAAATTGCAAAGAGAAACAAAATATAGCCTTTGTTACTCGGGGATAATGTATCTTCCCAACCGTGAAAGAATTTTTCAAATCGGTCCAGTAGTTTCGGAGCCTATTTGCGTCAAACAAGAAATCAAACTTTTCCTCTTTATATAATGTTGGTGTACAGGACGACCGATAGTTTTTAAGCGCGAAATAGTTTAAGTAGATTTTTTTTGTATAACGATATTTTTATATAATAGACTGATAATTGTATAGTAAATAAATAATAATTTAGGTAGGATTTAATAAAGAAAATAATAGAAAATTGAGGAAAATAGGTAGGTGCTCACCCTACAGTAAAGATAGAGTTTAGGTCAGTACCCTGTTAGAAAGAGAGGCTAGAAAGAGATAGCATAATAGAGGGCTCTGATTGGACGAATTAAATAGATTCTAATTGGTGTTCATTTGCAAGTCCAATCAGAGCTCAAACGAAATTTGTATAAATTGAGGGCTGGGATCCTGAAACAGTTACAGTTCGTTCCAGTACCTCAAGCCCTCAAGAAGACTCCAATAAGACTCCCATAAGAAAAAGGAAGAATAAAGACTGGCTGGCCTAAGAAGACTGGTGTTTCCCTTCACAACCCTGCGCACCCCCCCCTCGAGTTGCGGTGCAGTCACACACGAAAGTCCCCGCCCCCGCTCCCCCGCTCGTTGAAATTGCGTAGGAGCGCGGACGGTCCGGCTGTACCGCACATTTTGGTCCTTCGGGCGCCGGATACTGGGGGTCACCAGTCATCAGTCGTCGGTCAACGAGCCAGTCGTCAGTGAAGTCAGCGACGTCAACATGCCAGTGACGCGCTCAACGGGAAAAGGAAAGAAGATCGCGACGGAGCTTCAACAGTCGTCATCGTCGGGTGCTACGACAACGTCAGCCGTCACGGGCCAGTCCATCTGTACGGCACACACCGGCATCACCTACGGCACCACGACCACGGGCACCGCCGCCGCCATTGAAGCGTACGAAGCCGAAGATATTATGGAATCCAGGAGGAATGAACCTGAGGTGCTGGAACGAGCCTTGTCACCCGAACCGCCAGAACCGCCAGCTCCTATAGTTATAGAAGGCGGGAATGCACAACCGTTGGTGCATGGAGCAGAAATGAAACAGAATAGCAGGCCAGTCAAGTCAACGTCATCGAAGGCATCGAAGACATACAAGAGACTAAAGGCCAAGGAGGAGGTAGCACGCCTCAAGCTGGAGCTAGCTGCAGCACGACTTGCCGTACTTGAAGCGGACTCCGACACGGACGACGATGGATCCGAGTTTTCGAAAATGGAATCGACACAACGTGTCGACGCTTGGTTCAGAGAGAAGAAAGGACCCACAACGCTGGCCGAAAGTGATGAACATCAGCAACAGAAGACTGCTGAAAATAATATACCAGTGATTGTGGACAGTTTGAAACCAAGTGTATGTGAAATAGTGAAAAGGAGCCCACAGACGTCGGAAGAACATAGTGCAAAGCAACAAGTGATTGAACAGCCAGATTTTGCGAAGTTTACTGAAGCGATAACACTCGCAGTGAGGTCTTCGAGACCGAAAATGATGGAGCTGCCTTTCTTCAATGGAGCACACCAGGAGTGGCTCAACTTTAGTGCAGCATACAAAGAAACGGAGCAGCTGTTCTCGAAAGCGGAGAATCTGAACAGACTTCGAAAACATTTGAAAGGAAAAGCCAAAGAAGCTGTTGAGAGTCAACTGATCAGCAACACGGATCCAGCTGAAGTTCTGGAACACCTGGAAAGGAGATTTGGAAGACCCGATGTGATAGCGCGGATGGAGATCAACGCACTGAAAACGCTGCCGCGCCTCACCGAGTCTCCAAAGGATATTTGTGTCTATTATAGCAAGATTGCAAATTCAGTGACAACATTAAAGACATTGAACTGTGTGTATCATCTGTACAACGTGGAAGTTTCTCAAGCTTTAATTGAAAAGATGACACCGACAATGCGCTTCCGGTTCTTCGATTTTGCCGCCACTCTCCCCAAGGATGAACCCAAGCTGCTGACAATAGAGAAGTTCTTCAAAAGAGAAGCAGAATTGTGCGGACCATACGCAGAACCGGAACAAGTGAAAGTGGAAACAGTGCAACAAACGAGACGACCTCAGAGACTGTATAGTGTGAACGATATAAATGGACTGTCTAGAACAATAGTGAAGTGTTTATTATGTGAAAGTGATCACACTATAGAAAAGTGTTCAAAGTTTAAGGACTGTGACACAAGTGAAAGGTGGGACATTGCTAAGCAAAAGAAGTTGTGTTTCCGATGCTTACGGTTTAGAAATAAAACACACTCGTGTCGTCAACAATCGTGCGGTATCAACGGATGCAAGTTCTACCACAACAGAATGTTACATCATCACAAAGCACAGAAGAAAGAAGAAAGTGAAGATAAGGATCAACCCGAGGTCATCAACTCAGCGTGGACTTCGAGGAAGCAGTCTTATCTGAAGATAGTGCCAGTGACAGTGAAGGGCCCAATAGACACTGTGAAAACTTACGCGCTCCTCGACGATGGTTCAACAGTGACACTCATCGATGAGAAAATAGCGAACAAGATCGGAGCGCCGGGACCCATAGAACCACTGAAGATAGAGTCAATCAACGCATTGAAAACTGCACATTCTAACTCAAGAAGAGTGGATGTCACCCTGAAAGGAGCCAATAACAACGTACAGAGGATTCAAGCAAGAACAGTGAAGAATCTTCAAGTAACAGCACAACAAGTTTCATCAGAGCATATTGGAGAATGTAAACATCTACGATCCATCACCAAGTTCATCACCTACGAACATGCGAAGCCAGGAATACTCATCGGGCAAGACAACTGGCATCTCCTCGTCACCAAAGGACTTCGAAGAGGACCACGAGACCAACCAGTGGCTTCACTCACACCGCTGGGATGGGTACTTCACGGAAGCCAGACCCGATCGACAGGAAATAGCGACTTCGTCAACCATCTTATAGAAGAACAAATAGAGGAAAACATGGATGAACTAATGAAGAAGTATTTCACAATGGACGCGCTCTGCATCAACCCACAGAAACCGAAATCGGATCCAGAGGAACAAGCACTACGTATTCTAGAAAGGCATACAGTCCACATCGATAACTCAAGATACGAAACTGCTCTACTTTGGAGAACAGAGGATGCAGTGCTCCCCGACAACTACGAGAACTCTTTGAAAAGGCTCCACGGAATAGAGAAGAAACTCGACAAAGATCCCGTTCTTAAACTGAAGTATACAGAAAAAATGGAAGATCTTGTGAAGAAAGGATACGCAGAACCAGCACCAGAAAGGAAAACAGAAAATAAAACATGGTATCTGCCACATTTTGGAGTTGTGAATCCATTGAAACCAGAGAAGCTACGTGTTGTCCACGACGCCGCAGCTAAAACGAAAGGAACTTCACTCAACGACATGCTGCACAAAGGTCCAGATTTATTGGAGTCGCTGCCGGGAGTCGTCATGCGGTTCCGACAGCATCAGATAGCGGTGACAGCAGACATCAAGGAAATGTTTATGCGAGTGAAACTACGAGAGGAAGATAGAGATGCACTTCGATACCTCTGGAGAGGCAATAGGAGAGATGATCAGCCACCAGAAGAATACAGAATGACATCATTGATATTCGGCGCTTCATGTTCACCAGCAACAGCCATCTATGTGAAGAACCTGAACGCAAAGAAGTATGAAGAGGCATATCCAGATGCAACGAAAGCGATAGTGAAGAAGCATTATGTCGACGATTATTTGGACAGCTTCAAGAGTTTAGAAGAGGCAATTAAGATCACGGAAGAAGTCAGAGACATACAGAAGAAAGCCAACTTCGAACTCAAACAATGGAAATCAAATTCTACGAAACTTCTAGAAGCCATAGGAGAAACTGAAAATAGAGAAGGCATAGAACTCTACAAGTCAGAAGACAGAATGGAAAGGGTACTTGGACTCATATGGAAGCCAGAAAAGGACGAGTTCACCTTCAACCTCGACTTGACAAGAATCCCACCGACACTTATTGAAGGAAAGAAGCCAACTAAGAGAGAAGCTTTGAAGATAGTAATGTCACTCTTCGATCCATTGGGCTTCGCATCACCAGTCACCATCAGAGCAAAGCAGATTCTACAAGAAGTCTGGCGACGTGGGACATCTTGGGACAGCGAGATAGATGAAGATCTAGCAGTACAATGGCGAAACTGGATATTAGAGTTGAAGAATTTGACAAATGTGGCGATAACAAGATGTTATTTGAACTACAGCGACGCCACATCTCTACAGCTACATGTTTTCACCGATGCAAGTGAAGCAGCCTACTCAGCAGTCTTGTTCTGGAGATCGACTGCACCAAATGGAGACATCAGCGTGTCACTCATCATAGCGAAGGCGAAAGTTGCACCATTGAAGCTCACATCTATTCCGAGACTGGAACTTCAAGCCGCAGTAATGGGGACACGACTGGCAGAAACAGTTATCAGAGAACACGAAAGGAAGCCAGATACGAAGATATTCTGGACAGACAGCAAGACAGCTTTAACATGGATCAAGACAGGATCACGATCGTATAAACCATATGTTGCTCATCGACTTGCTGCGATTGAAGAAACAACGAAAGTGCAAGAGTGGCGATGGGTACCGACGAAACTCAACATCGCGGACGACGCCACGAGAGATGTACCAATCAACTTCGACAGGAATCATCGATGGTACAAAGGCCCAGAATTTCTGTATCAAGGAGAAGACTTCTGGCCGAAAGAGAGAGAAACAAGGACATCAGCAGAACCGACAGGGGAAGAAAGAGTTAACCACGTGACAGAAGATGAAGAATCATCATTATCAGAGGCCCTGCCGGACGTTTCCCGATTCTCCAGATGGGAAAGACTCTGCCGATCAACAGCGAGAATTCTACAGTTTATTCAACTATGTCGTACAACCAAGGAAAACGTGAATTACAAAAGGACGTTGAAGAACAAAGAAAAGGATCCAGATTGGAGAAATAAGAAAACAAAGAAAGGCACAACGAAACCTCTTCAACAATTTAAGAAAGAAGAAAGGAAATTTTTGACACTACCAGCTGAACTCTTGATAAAAGCAGAAGAGCTTTTAATGAAATCGTCACAACAGGAAGCCTTCAAACAAGAAATTGAAGATTTTAAGAAACAGAAGACGGTCAGCAAGGATAGCAGATTGAACCAGCTTAGCGTCAAAATAGAAGATGGAATCGTCAGATTGAGAAGTCGAATAGAAGCAGCAGAACAGATCTCAGAAAGAGTGAAAACACCAATGATACTGGACGGAAGTCACACGACAGTCAAACTTTGGATAGAAAATGTACATAGAAGACTTCATCATGCAGGAGTAGAAACCACAGTCAACGAGTGTCGTCAACACTATTGGATACTTCGGTTGCGACCAACGACGCGTACAATTTTAAAGAGATGTCTACACTGCAGATTGAAGACCTTAACTCCGTCATATCCACGAACAGGTGATCTACCATCATGTCGTCTAGCTCACCATCAAAGGCCATTCACATACACTGGAGTGGATTACTTTGGACCGTTGACAATAACAGTTGGAAGAACACATCAGAAAAGGTATGTCGCAATCTTCACATGTCTGACAACGAGAGGAATCCACCTGGAGGTGGCGGGATCATTGAGCAGCAGCTCTGCCATCATGGCACTCAGAAGAATGATAGCAAGAAGAGGATGTCCCACAGAAATATGGTCAGACAACGGAACAAACTTGAAAGCAGCTGATCGGGAACTTCGAGAAACAGTGGAAGCGGAAACAGCGGAGGAAGCATCAAGGAGAAGAATCTCATGGCGCTTCATACCCCCCGGAGCACCGTTCATGGGAGGAGCATGGGAGCGAATGGTCAAGTCAGTCAAGACAGCACTCTCAACGACGCTACACGAGAAGTACCCGACAGAAGAAGTCCTCAGCACACTACTGGCAGAAGTGGAGTACACCGTCAACAGCAGGCCACTAACGCACGTATCAGTCGACGCGCAAGATCCAGAAGCCCTGACTCCAAACCACTTCTTACTGGGAGGACCTGGAAGAGTACCAACGCCTGGGAAATTCAACGAAAGAGATACAGTCACGATGTCCAGCTGGCGAGCCTCACAGAAGCTGACAGAAGATTTCTGGGACCGATGGATGAAAGAGTACCTCCCGACACTTCAAGAACGGCGGGAGCCCCATGGTAAAGGGCCCGAACTCAAAACGGGTGACCTAGTTCTGATCATCGACCCGAACCTGCCCAGAAACACATGGCTACGAGGAAAAGTCATCACCACATTCCCTGGACCAGACGACATCGTGAGGACAGCCGACATTCAGACGCAGCATGGCATTCTACGTCGGCCTACAAGGAAACTAGTCATCCTACCAATAGAGGACAACAGCGAGCTTACGGCGGTCGACGGCGAGGTTCCGGTGACAAGGGACAACGGCAGCCCTGCAACGTCGAGCCACAGCGTCGTTCCTGTACCAAGGAGTGCGGCGAGACCACACGGCGGGAGAGATGTACAGGACGACCGATAGTTTTTAAGCGCGAAATAGTTTAAGTAGATTTTTTTTGTATAACGATATTTTTATATAATAGACTGATAATTGTATAGTAAATAAATAATAATTTAGGTAGGATTTAATAAAGAAAATAATAGAAAATTGAGGAAAATAGGTAGGTGCTCACCCTACAGTAAAGATAGAGTTTAGGTCAGTACCCTGTTAGAAAGAGAGGCTAGAAAGAGATAGCATAATAGAGGGCTCTGATTGGACGAATTAAATAGATTCTAATTGGTGTTCATTTGCAAGTCCAATCAGAGCTCAAACGAAATTTGTATAAATTGAGGGCTGGGATCCTGAAACAGTTACAGTTCGTTCCAGTACCTCAAGCCCTCAAGAAGACTCCAATAAGACTCCCATAAGAAAAAGGAAGAATAAAGACTGGCTGGCCTAAGAAGACTGGTGTTTCCCTTCACAACCCTGCGCACCCCCCCCTCGAGTTGCGGTGCAGTCACACACGAAAGTCCCCGCCCCCGCTCCCCCGCTCGTTGAAATTGCGTAGGAGCGCGGACGGTCCGGCTGTACCGCACAGTTGGTATAGATTAATTCATTATCGCATACAAGTCAATTTAAATTTTAATTACCTTTTGGATAGTTCTTATGCCTTAATGAGTCATTATCTGATAACGAAGAAGATATAAGTCGATGCTGTTTGGTATACAAAGCGTCAAAAGCAAACTGTTCAAAAAAGAAAGACAGAAAAACACGAACAAGAAAGAAAATTACCTATATTTATTTATTGTGGAGGGAAATTTTGACTTCACAATGAAGCATACTCGTATTTATATATCGCGGTTTTTGATACCGTTGGGCATCGTTTACTGTAAGTCTATTTATCTATCTAAGCCTATATATAAATCGCCCCACTGCAGGGCAAAGGCTTTCCTACCGTCCCTCCACTTTTGTCTGTGCTGGGCTAAAACGAAAAGAAAGAAAATTCCCGATATTTATTTATTGTGGAGGGAAATTTTGACTTCACAATGAAGCATACTCGTATTTATATATCGCGGTACATTATTGGTTAATTAGATTAGTATGTCATTTATTTTAGAGTCTAGTATTCCCAAAGAGATGTCCGATAAAAATTCGTCAATAGTATAATATGATTTGCTTATAAGAAAGTCATTGAGTATTAGTTATATAGAGTTTACACATGTATGTCGCAGCTTCACTCGGTATAGCATGGCCTTATTTCAAAAAGAAAGAAAAAAAGAAAGAAACATTTATTTTGTGACACAAAGACAATAAAAAAAACATAATAAACAAAAAAAAAACATTTACGTGACACAAAACCGGCCCCAGCTCAGCGTGTGCTGACTGCAAGCAATCAGCGCTGGTCTTCCGCTGGAGCCGACCCGTGACGACACATACGACATTAAAGGAAGGTTACAAATTAAAATTTTAAAATATACTATAACAAAACAAATTAAATAAACAGATAACAACAGAGTTAATCTTCTTATATATAAAATTTCCGTGTTGACGGCTTGACTGATCTTTACCAAATTTTATATGCGTATTCAGTAGGTCTGAGAATCGGCTACTGTATATTTAGAAATAATTATTAAGGCAAAACAACGTTTACCGGGTCAGCTAGTATATAAATATAAACATTACACAACTAATAAGCAAAGATAAGCAATAAATATATTTCAGTGTTTTGGCCGGCGGCAACTGGTCAGTACTTTTACAACCCCAAGATATTCTACAAGCCCATGACATTCGACAGCGTACTCCGAGGCCAGTACAACATGTCCAAATGCATTGCGGACCTTCTCGAGTGCTGGGAACATATGAGGTTCGTACAATGTAATGCAATGCAATGTAATGCAATGTAATGCAATGCAATGCAATGCAATGTAATGCAATGCAATGCAATGCAATGCGATGCAATGCAATGCAATGCGATTCGATGCGATGCGATGCGATGCGATGCGATGCGATGCGATGCGATGCGATGCGATACGATACGATACGATACGATACGATACAACACAACACAATACAATACAACAGATCTTTATTGCACACCAAAACACAGTTATAATAAATATCTTCTTAATATATAAATCTCGTGTCACAATGTTTGTCCTCAATGGACTCCTAAGCCACTTAACCGATTATAATAAAATTCGCACACCATGTGCAGTTCGATCCAACTTGAGAGATAGGATAGTTTAAATCTCAAATTATAGTCGCAATTTTAATTTATTGCTAATTATTGTCTGTTATTATTTGACAGTCACAATTATCTGTTAACACCAAATGATTCTAACAAATGTCGATACCGTTCGACTGGGTTGAGTAAGTAATCAATAGATGGCGCTGCTATAATACGAATATAATATAATACGAGCTAGAAATGGTTCAGTATGGGGCTAACCAGCCGTGTGTGGATGTGTCCTAATATTTATTTTATTTATTCAGAACAAGCGCTCTGATTGGTGGATGGCGATGAAGTGCGACAGAGACGCCAAAAATTGAATTGGTTTTTTCAATTGCTTGATTTCGTTTCAGTGCTGAAGTAATATGTGATGCCAGGGATTTCGACCAAGAGACGTATTGTGCTTTAAACAAACAATACTGTGATAATGAGTTTGGAGACCATTACAGTAAGTATTGGTTCCATAGACTGTCCAGGAACCCTTTTAGTTTAATTCAATTCAATTCATTTTATTTTTTCACATAGGAATGTATAACAACAGTTACCTATAAGACACTTGTAAAAAGTCAACATCTAAATTACATTATAAAGAAATTCTATTCCATTCTTAATTATATTTAGAATAGAATAGAATAGAATTTCTTTATTATCATATTGTTAAATAATTATTACATTATATAAACATAATCATAACTATCATCAATATGGACTCGTCAGTACTTCATTCAATAATAATATAATAAATAAAATTAAACATTATTTTGTCAAATTTAAAATACTGACAGTGGCGTGTATTTATATTTATGAAATTTACTACTTTGTAAAAAAATATCCGTATCTGTTCCAAAAAATAGCAGATATACCGCGCAAACAGGTACTAAGACATAAATACAATTTGCAAGTACCAAGGTGTAGATTAGAAATGCAGAGCTCGGGCCCACATTCTATGGCTATTAAAATATTTAACAAATTACCAGACGACCTAAAGCGTATCGATAATATTAAAACTTTCCTGACAAACTTAAAAGACTTACTCATAACAAAAAGTTATTATAAAATAGAAGACTTTTTAAATATAATAAATGACAGAACATTAAAAAATCAAATGAATTAACAGGGTTGCTCATCTCCAGTAAATAATTGCAATGCCTTATGGGTAATTATGTAACTGTAATGTGACATAATATTGCAATAAATTCTTTGACTTTGACTTTAAAAGAATAGCAGCGGTATAGGGACTTTGTTTGTGTTTAGCCCTGTCCATCCGTCGTAACTTCTTCAAAGTCAAAAGTCAAAGTACAAATTTATTGATAACAATACAGTTACAAGTCACACAATAATATTAAATGTAATATAATCAATATAAATGTCAATAAAATTCAAATAGAAATGTCAAATATATATCAATAATTTATAATTAATCTAATACTACGAACGTAGTACAAACTATTTATATTTGTAATACGTAGGTACTTCTTCCCATTAGGTGGGGTCGGCACAGCAAACAACGTATAAACGGGACCCTATTACTAAGACTCCGCTGTCTGTCTGTCTCCAGGCTATATCTTAGAAACCATAATAGCTAGAAAGCTGAAACTTTCATAAAAAAATATGTATGTAATTTTTTTTATTTTTTTTTTTTATTTATTATGGTTCACAAAACAGAAAATAATCAAAACTATAACTAAAAAAGATCAATTATTAACCAGGATCAAAACTAGATTATTTTCCTAACTATGTGTACACAACATGAACAAATATAAATTAGAAAGAAACAAAGAATCAAAACAAAACTACATAACTAGTTGGAGACAAATAGGTTAAGATACAATTTAATTTAATTTAGTTTAGTATAAGTTTAAGTTTAGTTTTATTATGTAATGGACTAAATAGAGCAACGCGCGGTCATCAAATACCTCACATCATTAAAAAAAATGGTTGCCTGTAAAGTCGGTTTTACGGGCGAAGATTTTACGTGACAACGTCTGCCGCGCGCGCAGCACGCGCGGCAGACCGATCATAGTTGAGTGGGAGAGAGACGCAAGGCATTCGGCGGGCCTCTCTCTCGTTCGGTGACTCATCGTAACGTTACCGGGCGTTACACTTTTTCATAAGTGACTCCCAGCCGCAACCTAATTTAAGACGTTGTCACGTCAACAAAGAATCAAAACAAAACTACATAACTAGTTGGAGACAAATAGGTTAAGCTACAATTTAATTTAATTTAGTTTAGTATAAGTTTAAGTTTAGTTTTATTATGTAATGGACTAAATAGAGCAACGCGCGGTCATCAAATACCTCACATCATCAAAAATGGTATGGAACCCATCATGCGCCCAACTCTGCCCTGCTTAGCGCAAAAGCGGTATCGCAAAAAAAAACGAAAATTTGTTTTTTATGCCATTGGATAGCTTAAGAAAATACGCATCTAATGAACTAAGCCTTTTAGCAGTATCTTGTTTAAAACATGTGAAAAAACCCTTAAGAAAGATTTCTCTATCTCAGTTTTACCTAAACTTATTTAGGGTATAAGAGGTATACCAATATTGTGCAGGCAACCAGCCGTATATTTGAATACCGCCAAATCTCTTAAAAAAGAACACATTTTTTTCTAAGCCGTTTAGCGGTAAGTATAACGCGTGAAGATGATTCTGACTTACCGCTATAACTTCAATTACTCGAAACTAGCGTTCATTGAGATACCGCCTTTGCGCTAAACAGGGCAGAACTGGCACTTGGCTATTTTTTATGTTTCAGGCAAGAGTTATAACGGCATGAAGTACAGATACATAGCGCTGTCGGGCCACTGCTTGGGCAAGTGGAAGCTTTCCCAATTGGGACATCAATTCACACATATGACCAATAAAGCAGTGTACACGTGATGGTACGTTTACACGCTTGCCACGCCTTGGCAAACTGCAAACAGTCCCAAGCCTCCACAAATCTCCACAAATCGTTTGAAAGGCGTTTACACGCTTGTGAATACGTCAGTCTGCAATATACATCCAAGCAAACGCCCTTTGATCTGCGTAAAAAACCGACACTCGACTGGATCGGAAGCAAGCAGGCACAAGCCCACGCAAGCCAAGCCAAACGCCCTATTTACATGCTTGCGATTGTCGATCCTTGCCAAGGCTTGGCAAGCGTGTAAACGTACCAAACGCGACGGACCAATGGGAATCGACAACCATAATATTTTCATCTACCGCCATTTCTTAGGCATTTTTCTTTTGTTTTATTGTTTTTTTTTTAAATAATGCTCTTCTCCTAAAGCATATATAATTTGAACTAAGTACATGTAGTTTTTTAAGGACTTTGGACATCATTTGAATTGACAAACTCTTTAAATAATCATGATTTGACATTAATATAATTCAAATTCAATTCAATAATATTACATACTCGTATAATAAGATAATGTGCATGTTAAAGAAGTAAGTAATCATAATGTAATGCAGATGAATAAAAGCTTTTTTACTTTACTTTACATGTAGTTTTTTAAGTAAAATTAATGTCATATTTCTACTGAATACGCATATACAATTTGGTAAAATCAGTCAAGCCGTTTCGGAGAAGTACGGTAATAATGTACGGTATAACTAATATTGTGACATGGAAATTTTATATTACATTATTAGAAGTTTAGAAGTTTAGCTGACTGGCGGCTGCTGTCTGCAACCTATTAACGATGGTTAGCAATTGCTACCTAAATATTGAATGCGTTTTTTACTATTTTTATTTTTATAATATTTATATGTATAACAATGGATCATAAGTGTCCTGTCTATTATTATTATCTTCTTTAATATGTATATAGATCTCGTGTCACAATGTTTGTCCTCAATGGACTCCTAAACCACTTAACCGATTATAATAAAATTCGCACACCATGTGCAGTTCAATCCAAGTTGAGAGATGGATAGTTTAAATCTCAAATTATAGTCGCAATTTTAATTGATTGCTAATTATTGTCTGTTATTATTTGAAAATTACAATTATCTGTTAACTCTAAATGATTCTAACAAATGTCGATACCTTTCGACTGGGTTGAGTAAGTAATCAATAGATGGCGCTGCTATGGTAAATCTATGAACGTGTCATATAAGCTACACTATCTATTTTTCATACCCCTAAGTGAGGCAAAACAACGTTTGCCGGGTCAGCTAGTATACATATAAGATGTAATGCTTAGATAAGATGGTTATAATCATTTTAAAAATAAACCAATTTGAATTTGAAGGTCTATGTATGGTTCAGAGCTTCGCTTTGACGTCTTGTAGAAGGAACCGGCTTATGTCCTCGGCGATGTACTCCGGGGTGTCGATATGCAAGTCGTGTCCACCCTCCACCACTTTGAAGCTGTGAAAAACAAGTTAAAATTTAAAAAAATTAAAACCTCATTACTCATTATCTGTAACAAGAATGCAAAACTGAACCGCAAGTTTAATAGACTTATTGCAAAATACTGTTTTTACACGCTTTATATTAGCTTCACCTGTATGTTTGTTTGTAACCGACTTCTTTGGGCGCGATTTTGACCCACTTTAAACGGCCAGATTTCGTTGAAACTTAGTAGATTTATTGAGGACCGATGACAATACACTAATTTGATAAAATGATTACATTTTTTTGTATTTTTGTTTTTATGTTTGTTTGTAACCGACTTCTTTGGGCGCGATTTTGACCCACTTAAAACGGCCAGATAAGCGTGTTTTTTAGTGTTTTTAAACTACTATTATTATACTAGAGGTTGCCCGCGGCTCCGCCCGCGTGTAGGTTGCTTTTCGCGTAACCTGTGGAAAAATTCTATTGTATCCTATTCCCTTGCCAATTTTATATAAAAATTACATTACTACAATATCAAAATGAGTCGCATCTATCTTTCCGCATTCGATTCCGGAGATCTAGTTAACCTCTGTTTTAGCTATTTTGGTGGTGATGCTACAGATTAGATCGTTTTCTCCAAGCCATTATTTTAGTATAAATAATAAGAATACGTGAATCATACCACTAAGTAAACCACATACTTAAATTCCAATTCATAAGTATTTAATTTCAAACTTTCCCTTATTCCCTTTTTTTTTCTTTCCCTTCACTCCTAGCAAATATCATTACAAATTTATTTTAACCACCATATAAACTACAACCAAAACAACGTTCAAGACTGTTAAATTGATAAATAAATAAAAAATCCAAACAAACTTTCACCCCTCTCCCCCCTATAAACCCTTATTTAACCCCTGGCAAAAAAACTTAATTTTTACATAAACTATACATATTCCAAATTTCATTGCTAGAAGTTCAAAAACATAGAAGTTTCATACAAACTGTTTTACCCCCTTTCGCCCCCTCAGGGGTGGAATTTACAAAAAGTTAAGTTAGTTCTTTAAAGTACACGTTTAAATACTAAAATATATACACACTCCAAATTTTACACCTCTAAGTTCAAAAACACAAAACTTTCATTTTTAACTTTCAACCCCAATGGCATCCCCCTTAATGCACCCCTGGCAAAAAAAATATAATTTTAATCTAACCATTTAATAATCTATTACCATGACAACTTTCAAGACTTTAATTTGCTTAAATAAAGAATTTTTCATACAAACTTTCACCCCCCATTACAAACCCTTAGTTCACCCCTGGCAAAAATACTTGATACCATTATTTTTAATTTTACATAAACTATACATATTCCAAATTTCATTGCCGGAAGTTTAAAAACAAAGAAGTTTCATACAAACTGTTTTACCCCCTTTCACCCCCCTTAAGGGTAGAATTTCAAAAAATCTATTCTTAGTACACGTCTAAGTACTAAAATATATACACACTCCAAATTTTACACATTTAAGTTCTAAAACACAAAACTTTCATTTTTAACTTTCAACCCCAATGGCATCCCCCTTAATGCACCCCTGGCAAAAGTTTTTAAAATTTTAATTTAACCATTCAATAAACTACTACCATAACAACTTTCAAGAGTTTAACTTGATAAATAAAGATTTTTCCATACAAACTTTCACCCCCCATAACAAACCCTTAGTTCACCCCTGGTAAAAAAACTTGATACCATTATTTTTAATTTTACATAAACTATACATATTCCAAATCTCATTGATATAAGTTCAAAAACAAAGAAGTTTCATACAAACTGTTTTACCCCCTTTCACCCCCTTAGGGGTGGAATTTCCAAAAATCCGTTCTTAGTACGCGTCTACATACCAAAACAAATACACTCTCCAAATTTCACAACCCTAGGACCAGCCGTTTGGGCTCTGCGTTGTCTATAGGTGAATGAATGAATGAATAGGTCAGGACAAAGAGTCTTATAGTATAGATAGATTGCTAGAAGAAAACAAAGTCTGTGCCTCCGCTGTCCTTTTTTTTTATTTACGTGAAAAATTATTAAAAACATATTGGTACAAACTAGTGTGCATCTTATACTGGTGTGTAACAAACAGAAAATATTATAACATTCTTTGAGTTAAGACTTACACTCAATTCTAACTTGTTACGTGGTAGTAATAATGTTACAATATGATAAATATAAACTAAGTAGACAAGTATCGGGAAACCACAAATAGCTTTTTAAAAACTATTTATTTTACTATAAACTCAATTAATTAATTAACTCGATGTGACTCGATGCACAGAACTAATTCTAATTTAAATCTAGATGTGCTCGATGCACTGGTTAAAACTAATCTGTTAATTCTAACTTAACCTAGTGCCTCGATCGTCGCTCTTATCTAATGGTACGTTTACACGCTTGCCAAACCTTGGCAAGCTGCAAACAGTCCCAAGCCTCCACAAATCTCGTTTTGGCGTTTGAAAGGCGTTTACACGCTTGTGAATACGTCAGTCTGCAATATACATCCAAGCAAACGCCCTTTGATCTGCGTAAAAAAACCGACACTCGACTGGATCGGAAGCAAGCAGGCACAAGCCCATTAGCCCACGCAAGCCAAGCCAAATATTAAATACATATTTTAACACCCAGACCCACGGCCAACAAATTTAGTTAAGCACAAAGATGTTGACCGGGCCGGGAATCGAATCCGGAACCTTCTGATTAGCAGTCCGGCATGGTAACCTTTACGCCAACGAAGTTGTCGGAATAAAGAATAAAGAGAATTAAGGTACCTATACTCAGCTGTCCATGCTTCCGGATCGAGTAGGAATGGCACCGCTTTGTAGAGACCCAGGTCCAGCATAGCTTTAGCCAGCACGCAGAATGTAGGGGTTGTGGTAGTGGTATAGATCTGCCGGTGCATGTCCCCGGTAAACGGGAGAGTGGTCACCTCTTTCATGCGCTGGTCGAATGTAAACCTGCCAGTGAAGAGAATACAAAATACAAAATATCTTTATTTGACACAATAAACAAAAATCAACAAAATTATATGGAATCCAAAGGCTTCCAAACTAGTTGTATAAACTGTATATTGGAAGCCAATGTCTTCTCCCAAAAAAATTAAACTATCCATATACATGTCAGTTTTACAAACTAAAATATAATTAATTAATTTACTAGTTGTTCGGAAATTAAAAAAATTAAAATTTTGAAAATTGAGAATACAAAGTTAGTTTATATTACTATTCATCAAAGTACTAATAAGTAAGAAGAATAAGAATAATAATATATTTATTGTTCATCTGTGTTAAAAGATCTTCAGTGTAAATAAAGGTAAATATATTTACCTTTATTTACACTTATATATATACATATATGTAGTATCAATAGTCAGTTCAGAGGAAGTTTGAAAGTGGCACCTATGCCAGAGAAAGTTAAGAGTGGAAGGTTATCTTGGTATGGGCATGTCATGCGAAGAGAGGAGAAGCATGTCACTAGGAGAAGTATGATGAAGTATATAAGTACACTAAGGGTTTCCCCATGCGATAAACGTGTTTTTGTCATATGTTTTTGCTATATATCAATAACGGTAGCTGCTAGACACTTAAAAATTTCACAAAATATATAAATGTATATTCACTATCAAATTTAATTATAAAATTTAAGTAATATTAATATTTGAGGGGGGCTCCCAAACACAAACGTAATTGTTAAGTAGTTTATTACTCGATTTTTATAACGACATTGGGTGGACTCTTTAACATTCACAGAATATTGAATTAAGTATTAAATTAAAAGATAAATTATAGAATAATTAAAAAACCCATACAACAATGGTACGGAACCCTTCATGCGCGAGCCGAACTCGCACTTGGCCAATTATTATTATTATTATTAAATAAAATAAGTACCTGAAGAGACCATCTCCCGCGGGTTCCAGACACCTCTCCAGGACCTGGTCGCTGGCTTCCTTAGACAGGCCGCGGGTAAACATCATCGTCTGCCGCGCCTGAACACCACAAGTGCATTTATTACAACTAACGACGACCCCGTTGGCGTAAAGGTTACCATGCCGGACTGCCAATCAGAAGGTTCCGGGTTCGATTCCCGGCCCTGCCAACATCTTTGTGCTAAATTGTGGGTCTGGGTGTATGTATTTAATATGTATGTATGTGTATATAGTATATCAGCTGTGTTAGCAACCATAATACGAGCTAGAAATGGTTCAGTATGGGGCTAACCAGCCGTGTGTGAAACAAAAAAAAACTTCATAAACTCGGGCAGGATACGTCGCGAGAGTACCTGACGGCAGATGGAGCGAGCGTATTCTTCATTGGTACCCAACAGAAGATTCTAGACCCAAACGAGCACGCAAACGATGGTGCGACGATATCGAAGAAGCAGCAGGAAATACTTGGACTAGACTAGTTATATACCAGGTGGCGGTGTACGCAAGGGTAAACCTCAGAATACAGAAAGATCTGTATTCTGAGGGGTAAACCTAGTCTCGTTTGGAGTGGTGGGTAGCAGCCACTCGTACTGCACGCGCAGGAAGGGCAAGCTGGTGACGGAGCCCCGCACGTTGGAGCGCTCCAGTAAGTAAGAAAGAAAGAAAGAAAATTATTTATTATGACAAATTAACACAAGACAAAATATATCTAATATATAAAATAGTACACATAATAAACATTAATTAGTCACAACACAGCCTCAGCTCAGCATAATGCTGGTTGCTGGAGAGCAACCAACGCTGGTCTTCCGTTGAGGCTGGCTGTGACGTCACGCACGATACACAAAGAAAGAGAACACGCAATTACACGAAGAAATTGAAAAATACTATTACATAAACTAATCAGATAACAGAGAACTAATAAGATATAACAGATAACTAAATTAAGAATAAAATTACAAGAAAAAACAAAATTATAAAACATGAATATGGTCAGTGTGATACTACGCACGTGATGGATCCCACCGTGTAAAACAAGCTCCCCGACCAGATCACTGCAGCACCGTCGCTAAATAATTGCCATTCAGCGCGGGAACGCTGTTAGTCTGATGGGCACCTTTGCACCGGGATATTTAGTTAGAATTAAGTAATTTATAATAAATTTAATTTAATTTTGACATTTCATTTGTATATTGTGACATGTATATATATTATAAATTATATATTATAAATTGCAAATAAACATATACCTACGTTATACAGGTATAATATAACCCATGATATGTATTTTGCAGGTTTCTTGGGAATAAATGGCTTTATTTACTTAACGTCATAGATTCTAGATAAGCGAGTGTGACTCGGTGGTAATGACGTCTACTTTTCAATCAGATTTTCGGTCCCTAGTTCGATCGCAGACCTACACCAATGACTCTTGTTTTTCAAATTTTTTGACTAATAAATATTTGAGGGAGGCTCCCATACAACAAACGTTATTTTTAAGTAGTTGTTTACTCGATCTTTATAACGATATTTGGTAGGCCCTCTCTACATTGACAGGTTATCGAATAATGTATTAAATAAATTATAATGTACTAGCTGTTGCCCGCGGCTCCGCCCGCATGTATGTCGTTTTTTGTAACCTCTCCCTTTTCGCAGTGCACGCGACGGGAGCCCTCAAATATGAATAATTTTCCCGGTTTTTTCCACATTTTCCTTTGTTTCTTCGCTCCCATTAGACACAGCACGATGTTTTATAGCCTAAAGCCTTCCTCGATAAATGGTCTATCCAACACAAAATAAAAATATTTTTTCAATTCGCACCAGTAGTTCCTGAGATTAGCGAGTTCAAACAAACACACTCTTCTGCTTTACAATATTAGTATAGTATAGATTAAATAAATTAATATGTATTAAATAAAATAATAATAAGAGTTTACACTGTATGTATATAAATACAATAAATGATATTTACCTTCTCGTAAGTATATTTAGGTGCGGAGTGAGGGCCGCCGGTAATTTTAGCGTATTTGTCCGCATTATACATCTCGTAATACTGGTGGTACCAGTTGTGTAAACCTGGAAACAAGGCCAAAAATCATCTTCTTATTCTATAAAATTTCCATAATAATACACAGTAAACTATAAACTGGGGCACATTTCACAGTTAGCCCCATACTGAACCATTTCTAGTTTGTATTATGGTTGTTAATACAACTGATAGGTATGCTACAATTACATACATACATACCTACATACTATAAATAGATACATATTCTTATATATAAAATTTCCACGTCACAATGTTAGCTACCGTACTCCTCCGAAACGGCTTGACCGATTTTTACCGAATTTTATATGCGTATTCAGTAGGTCTGAGAAACGGCTACTATCTATTTTTCATACCCCTAAGTCATAAGGGTTGTTCACCATTATTTTTTTGACGAATTTTTTTTTTTTGGTAATAAATACATTTGTATTTCTGTGTATGTAAGTTACCTTCTCTAGTGGTGGGCCAAGTGTGATGCGCGGGTATCGGATCGAGCTCGACCACTCGACTCATGCGGCCAGGGTACGCTATGTTGTACATTTTACCTGTAATAAACAAAAATATCAAACACAATTTACAACATAAGTATTTCCAGGCGAGCACTAGACTGCCCCCGTCGTGAGATGGGACACCGTGAGGTTGTAGTCGGTAGTGACGGCCCCTCTGGCCCTCGAGCCCGACATACCCCGCCCGCCTCGTCCAGGCTTGTGGCGGGAGATGCGTAAATGCATTTCCTCGCGAAGAAAAGGCGAGTACTAGACATGTTTAATTTAAATAATTAATAGTTGAAAAAAAAACAAAAGCACGCTTTTTATAGAAAACCGTAATTGTATCAAATTAGTGTATTGTCATCGGTCCTCAATAAATCTACAAAGTTTGAACGAAATCTGGCCGTTTAAAGTGGGTCAAATAAAAAAAAATGCTAATATAAAGCGTGTAAAAATGTAAAAAACTTTCGACTCGGTTTTGTAGCGGCGGCCATATTTGATTCAAAATTTATTTTGTTTAACATTTGATACCCATTTGACGTTTGGCGTCCGCCATCTTAGGTAAATGTTCTTCAAACATAGTAAATTACTTAAAATCAGAAACCGATGAAGAATTATAAAGATGAAGTGAAAATTGGTTAAAACATAAGTTTGTTGTATTGGAAGCCCCCCTTGGGTATATATATAACTAGCAGTTGCCCGCGGCTCCACCCGTGTGGTTTTTGCGTAACCTGTGGAAATTACGACTTTAAACTTTCGACCCCAATGGCATCCCCCTTAATACACCCCTGAAAAAAGTTTTCATAATTTCAATTTAATAAACTATTACCATAATAATTTTCAAGACTGTAAATTGATAAATAAATAATTTTACATACAAACTTTCATCCCCATTACAAACCCTTAGTTCACCCCTGGCAAATAAAAATTATAACATTATTTCTAATTTTACATAACCCATACACATTCTTAATTTCATTACCAGAAGTTTCATACAAACAAAAATTCTAATAGTATAGATTATTTTTTATAACTTAATTTGAAATGTAATGTATATTCCGTAAAATTTTAGGTATTTACAAGCTAACGTTATTGATATAGAGCAAAAAAAACCGAAAAGAACACATTTGACCGTTTAAAGTCAGATGCCTTCGGGCGGTTTGAAAAATCCTTTCATAGGTATTGAGTTTTATTTATATTTTAATTTATTTGTAAAATGGGTGTAAAATAATACCTGAAATAAATGCTTATTATTATTATTTGTTTCTTGGCAATTTACCCTCTCCTGCATAGGAGGCCTTTTTAAAAAGTAATTTATAAATGACTAGCTGACCCGGCAAACGTTGTTTTGCCTCACTTAGGGGTATGAAAAATAGATAGTGTAGCTTATATGACATGTTCGTAGATTTACCATAGCAGCGCCATCTATTGATTACTTACTCAACCCAGTCGAAAGGTATCGACATCTGTTAGAATCATTTGGAGTTAACAGATAATTGTGACTGTCAAATAATAACAGACAATAATTAGCAATAAATTAAAATTGCGACTATAATTTGAGATTTAAACTATCCTATCTCTCAGGTTGGATCGAACTGCACATGGTGTGCGAATTTTATTATAATCGGTTAAGTGGTTTAGGAGTCCATTGAGGACGATATTTACACGAGATTTATATATATTACGATAAGATTAGATACCTATAGGAACTCCGAGTGAATGGCCGATGTACCTAAACGATTTCCATTCGAAGTGTTCCACCACATTCACCAGGGTTGGAACTAGGTCCATTACGGAGTACCTGCGAAAAAAAACAGTATTTGAACATTTTAATATTTATTTATTGTTATTATTCATTATTTTTCGGACCTTCTCTCACGAGAAGAGAAATATAAGCCATTAGCCACGTAAGGTTTGTTAACGTAAATTAAATAAGTTAACGTAAGTTAAATAAGTTTTTAATTTTATATATTTTCATTTTTTTGTGGTTGTACAATAAAGTTATAATTTTTTTATAATAGTTATAAAATATATTCTATTCTATTCTGTTCTATTCTAAAGTGGTCCAGGTTGGCGGATGATACACGTCTTTGGATGTTGTGGTCCTCGAACATGTAGGTTACATTACGATGTTTTCCTTCACCGTAAAGCGAGTGCAAATCCACACATAACTTGAAAAACAAGTCATTCGTGTAGAGCTGGGATCGAAACAGGGGCCGTCTGATTAATAAGCAGACGTTTCTCCCACTAAGCCACAATCGCTCATAAAAAATAGCCCATGTGTTAATCCATATAAACTATCTATTTTACGCGATCATGGTCTGAGGATTATTAACAGTGAATTAAATCTAATTAAACTGAAAAAAATCGTAGCTCTATTACTATGATCCAGGATTTTATGGGATTACTAGCTGTTGCCCGAGGCTCCGCCCGCATGTGCTTTCAACTTTCAACCCCTTATGCACCCCTGGCAAATATTATCAAAATTAATATTTTAACATTTAATAAACAACTACCATAATAACTTTCAAAGACTTTCCTTGTTAAATAAACAGCTGTTTACACAAACTCCAGGCTCCATTTACAATCCCTTATTACCCCTAGCAAAAAAAAATATGCCATAATTTTTAATTTTACATGTATTCTATACATACTCCAAATTTCGTTACTAAAAGTTTAAAAACAAATAGTCTAGTCAACAAGTTCAAAAACGTGTTAAATAGACATAAAGCTCCTAAAAATATGTGCCATAGCTCATTCGATGCGGAATGACGTCTAGAAAAATGTTTTTAAGGGTTTTTTTAAATTATTTATAAAAATAAAAAAATATCTGTTATTCTATTGAAAAGAATAAATGATGATTTTTAAGAATAAAATAATTTCTTAACTAATTATTTAAGCAATTGAAATATAAAAAAAAAACTATTATAAACAATAAAAAAAATATTTAAGAAATTTTTTTTTTTAAAACATGATCATTTCACCTATGCTATAAAATGATAAAAAAAATTTTTTTAAATCCCAAAGTAGTCTATTTGTTTATATAAAATTTCTTAACAAATGACGTAAAAATTTTTTTTCCAATGTCAATTAATACCTATATCAGGTGCAAAAACAGCAATAATAATATATTACCAATAAAAATGTTTATTGATAACATTTCTTAGAAATTTCATTTTTAGGTAGTTTAAAAAAAATATAATTACCAAAATAATTAACTTTAATATTTTTTTTTTGCATAACTTTACTATGTACCTAAACAAAAAGAGCTCCACGAAGCGAAATATTTTTAGACCAATTATTTAAACTTTTATACCGTAATTTATAAAAACAGACATTGGAAAAAAAAATAGTTAATTAACAATGGTGTAACTTTTTGAAAAATCGACATAAAAATGTTTTTCACCGAGATTTTTTTCGTTCAAGTGTTTAGATTACACTTTAATTTTTCAAATTTTTAAATTGATATTTAATAATAAAAAAAATAAATTTTAGGTGATATACCGGCTTTTTAGGCGACGCGCCTATGCCGTAACGCCCTCGCGGAGCTTTATTTTCAGCGTTATTTTTTTTTATAAATAATATAGATAGAGTTCCGGAAGTTAGGACTTTTTTATTGGAAATTTTCTCCTCTTTCATGTTCTTTTTTCAAAATTCCTTAAATATCATTATTTTAAAATAAAAGTTATTAACGAAAAACTAAATATCATTTTTTTTCTTATTTTGTTAATAACAATCGCAATTTTTTATGTACTAAAAAGCCCATAAAAAAACATTTTTCTAGACGTCATTCCGCATCGAATGAGCTATGGCACATATTTTTAGGAGCTTTATAACACGTTTTTGAACTTGTTGACTAGACTGAAAGGAGTTTTCATATAAACGGGTTTAACCTTTACGGGTAGAATTTCCAAAAATTAGTTTTTTAGTACGCGTTTACGTACCAAAGAAATACACCCTCCAAATTTCAAACCCCTAGGACGTTTGGGCTCTGCGTTGCTTATATATGAATGAATAAATGAATGAGTGAACGAATGAATGAGTGATTGAATGAATGAGTCAGGGCAAAGAGTCTTATAGTTTAGTAGATTCAAAATATATTTTTTTGTTATCATACCGAATTTTAGTAATAAGAAAGTTGTTATAAAAAGTAGCATACCGTAATCCCTTAGGAAGATGGTCGGATCGGCCGTTCCCGGGTAAATCTAAGCTCACATAGTAGAAGCAGTCAGGCAGCAGGGAGACCAGCGGACGGAATCCTGAGCACGCGTCCAGTTTACCATGGCAGAGCAGGACGGGGGGATCCGAGGGGCTGCCCCACGTTAATGCTGGAAAGAGATAGAGAACCTCTGTATGTAAGGAAGAGCCTGTCCTCCACGACCCAGGTGAAACCTAGTGTGGAGCACAGAGTCCCCCGAGTTTACCAAACACTAAAATTCTATACTTATGTTATAATTTCTAAACTCGGTGTAACCTAGATTTAAGTTTTTGTGGCAAATAAATGATTATTATATTATATTATAATCCTAGTACTAGTAATTTTTATTTATTTACTAGCTGACCTGGCAAGCGTTGTTTTGCCTTATAAATTAGTACCTGGTTGACCGAGCTTTCCTCGGTATATAACATTATATATATTTTTACACGCTTTTTATTAGCTTCACCTGTATGTTTGTTTGTAACCGACTTCTTTGGGCGCGATTTTGACCCACTTTCAACGGCCAGATTTCGTCCAAACTTTGTAGATTTATTGAGGACCAATGACAATGCACTAATTTGATAAAATTATTACATTTTTTTGTATTTTTGTTTGTATGTTTGTTTGTAACCGACTTCTTTGGGCGCGATTTTGACCCACTTAAAACGGTCAGATAAGCGTGTTTTTTAGTTTTTTTAAACTACTATTATTATACCGAATTAACACGGGTATCACCGCGGGGTGCAACTAGTAATTACATATACTGTGTAAACTCCATGTAATACATATATGTAAATAAATAAATTAATATGTATTAGGACACATATCACACACGGCTGGTTAACCCCGTACTGAACCATTTCTAGTTCGTATTATGGTAGCTAACACAACTGATATACTACATATCCATACATACATATTTTACATCGATACATATTTAACACGCAGACGGACAGCCGACAAATTTAGTTCAGCACAAAGAGGTTGGCCGTGCCGGGAATTGAACCCGGAACCTTCTGATTGGCAGTCCGGCATGGTACCCATTACGCCAATGAGGTCGTCATGTACTTGTACCTTTCAAATTAAATTATAAAATTTAAATAAAATAAATATTTGAGGGGGGCTCCCATACAACAAAGGTACGGAACCCTTCATGCGCGAGCCCAATTCGCACTTGGTCAATTTTATTACTATAATATGATATTTTATGAATGTCTTACCTGCTATTTTTCCCCATGGTGCTTTGATGAATATTTCTTTCTCTATTTTGGCTATGGTTTTCATAGTGAAGGTCCTGTAAGTAACATAACATTATGTTACCGCTGCCACTAAATCGTCACGGTTCAGCGGCACACACGACTAAACTAAATTTAAAAAAGCCCCGTCTCTTTTCATCTTAGGTGGCCAGAAAGAGACGGCACGTTCGGCACCAAAGTCAAAACAACTAAAATCACGTCAAATTACTGAAAACCGCATAAAAATCGATCGACACTTCGGAAATATATGGCAACATTGGTTTACACAAATATACAGAAACAAATGGAATTATCCATGGAAATGGTACTCGGGAGGACTTCCGATTTAAAAGGAAGTAATACACGTAATACAATGTATTTTTTACCTTTATCCAATAATTACATAACCGGTCTTCAAACACGCGCTATAATAGTTTAATAACATATGTAAATATACATATATGAAAAATAATCTAATCTTATCTAATTATTCTACTTGCACGTATTATAAAATCATTTAAAAGTCTGCCAAGTCATGCCTACAAACTTCTTAGGAAAGAAATAACAGTACAACAATCGACTCAATATCGTGTACTCGAATCGTACACTGCAATGCCCCTTCTCTAATGTTTTTGTGTGCTGACTGTGCTGCCTTCTCTATGCTTTACTTAGTTATAATAGATTTTTATTTTTTGTGTAAATTATCAAAATAAATGGAACTTTATTAAACAAATCAACAATTACGCGTTCACCGTATAAAACATATTTTTATCTTATCGTTATTAAATACGATTAACTGATTACATGTCCTGTAGCGCTAAACTTACCTTATTTTAATGTGAAAGTTGAGGTTACTCCGCAAACTTATTTCTTGCAAAGTTTTAGCTAATTCAAGCCAGAAAATGGTTTTAACACAAAATGAGTGGTTTATTCAAGTGCCGTGGGGACGTTTGTGTGGTAAGTAATTATACCAATTCACTGGTTTCCAACTTTTTAGAACGTTTTCTAAAATGTAGCTCACTTATTGACCTTTGCTCACTTCAAATGTTTTCAACTAAAATGATACGGAACAAGATAATTGTCTCGAAATTTGCCTACGTCATTTTCGCATAAGTAATGCCTAGTGTTGATAAGAGAGATATCTTTGGCATTTACCTTACTTTACCTATTTAGAATGCAAAAATTTAAAAGGTAATTACTAATATTATAAATGCTAAAGTTTTTGTCTAAGTGTGTGTGTATGTTTGTTACTTCTTTACTATGACAATAGATATTTTTTTTTCCACTCAGTTTCTTGAAACAAACAACAAACAGAAAAAATTCTGTAAGCAAGGGTAATTGGCAAAAAATGCAATGGTTAATGTTTCATGAAATGCATCCATTCAAGTTTTTTTATAAGTACTCCAATAATATTTTGACGACCTCGTTGGCGTAAAGGTTACCATGCCGGACTGCTAATCAGAAGGTTCCAGGTTCAATTCCCGGCCCGGTCAACATCTTTTTGCTTAACTAAATTTGTTGGCTGTGGGTCTGGGTGTCTTCTAGGTATTTATATAAAATATGTATGTATGTATATTATGTAGTATATCAGTTGTGTTTGCAACCATAATACAAGCTAGAAATGGTTCAGTATGGGGCTAACTAGCCATGTGAATGTGTAAAAAAAAAATATTGATGTTCTCTTTGAAGAGGATGATTTGAAGAAACGCAAATCTGTTTTCATCCAGAACCTAAATATTTTATATTCTGATTGTCATGTTGTAAGTGAAAACAAAAAGAAAGATTTAATGGACTTATAAATATATTACCTATACAAGTTCACAAATATTATAAACAAATATATTTTACAGGACTTAAGAATATTTGCAAAGCTTAGAAAGACGAAAATTTAGTAAACTAAAAAAAATAATAAAAACAAAATAAAAATTAAGCCATCCGCCCAAACATGCCCATCAGACTTGCCACATTGCCTCTTTGGATTGCAAGGGACATATCTTGCACAAGGTATTCCCCGGCCCGCGGGTCCCGCCGCCTATCGCGGAGACGCCGCCCCAAATTTGCCATAAACTTGTTGGACAAGGATGGACATGGACTTATTACATTTTATTAACACGCTGGGTCGACGACATCTGTAACATCAGGGGCAGGACATGGATGAGAGCAGCCCAAAACAGAGATGACTGGTGTACAAGAAGAGGCCTATGCTCAGCAGTGGGCCTCTACAGGCTGATTTTGATGATGATGATGAAATGAAAAAAATTAAAAATATTTATTTATTAACTTATTACTAGATTACATATTCTCTTGTGACTAGTTAACTAGGCAAGGCCTGAATCTAAGTAGTCCAAAACATGATCATGTTTTATACCACCTGTAAATCATTATTTTTACAATGAATTAAAGACATCAGCAGCTGAAATTGATATTAATATCAATGATGAACCTATCAATAACTAGTATAAATTCGATTTAAGTACTGTTTAAATGAAAATGTAATTTTCTATTAATTTGAAAAATAAAAAGGTTATTTCATTTACATGTTCATTTTATTTTTGGCATAACCTTCTAGATTAGTGAAAATATATAGTTTCTTTAAATGCAAAGGTGGCCACAAAAAAAATATAATTTATGCTTATTTTCCAAAATATTCTTCTTCATCACAAAGAATGTACCATAGTAACTAAATAAAACACACCTGGCAACTAAATTCAAATATATTATAATTACTATGTATTCAATTTAAATTCATGAAAATTCAAACCTCATTATATCCATACTAACTATGTTGAGCTTAGGCCACTTTTGCACTGACAGTCTCTTGTTGAAAAAGCGAGTGTGGCTAAATAAGCTAGTGTGGCTCGGTGATAATAACATCTGCTTTTCAATCAGACGGCCCCTGGTTCGATCCCCGCCCTACACCAATGACTTGTTTTTCAAGTTATGTGTGTATTTGCACTCTCTTTACGGTGAAGGAAAACATCGTGAGGAAACCGGCATGTTTGAGGACCACAATGTCTGAAGACGTGTGTCATCCGCCAACCCGCACTTGGCGAGCGTGGGGGATTATGGCCTATATCTCTCTCCTCGTGAGAGAAGGTCCCGAGTCCCAGCAGTGGGAATGCATAGTGGGCTGCTTATGCACTATTACTTGAACACTACTGGACACTATTGAACACCGCACCGAAGGTTATTGAAACAAAGAATGTTTAAACTGAACAAAACAACCGAACTTTTATTTCCATTTCTAGTCTACCTAAGTACTAATTGGGAGGCCTTAGTTCCTAGTGCCTCTCGCTGCTATCGCTGGGCCGCTCGGCCAATCAGGAGCGCGCATTCCGCAGTACGCGGGCGACGGCGGTTCGGGTCGGCGTTCTAATTTGAAGTGGGGGTGATGAGACCTGCACTGACATCCCGCTAGGGGCGTATTGTGCATTCCCCCCTTACCAGCCTACCCAAGCCAACCGAGCCTTGAAGTAACGGAGCACAGCCCTGGCTCGCTGGCATACCTGTTCCACCCCTGTTGCGTCTGCATCTGATTGTCTGAAGATTAGCAATGGAAGGTGAACTTTCATCTTCTTGAGCCGCTATCATCAGGCCGTAACTCTTTCTGGTTTGGTTGGTCTGGGTCGGCGCTTCTCAATAAAAATAAAAATATTAGGACACATTTCACAGGCTGGTTAACCCCATACTGAACCATTTCTAGTTCGTGTTATGGTTGCTAACACAACTGATATACTACATATACATATATACATACATATTTTATATAGATACATATTTAACACCCAGACCCACAGCCAACAAATTTAGTTAAGCACAAAGATGTTGGCCGGGCCGGGAATCGAACCCGGAACCTTCTGGATGGCAGTCCGGCATGGTAACCTTTACGCCAACGAGGTTGTCAATACTAATACTACTATTGTTCTGATCTGTCATGGTATTCGGCAGTGGTGTCGTGGGGCAGCTGCCTGCGTCCCCCAGTGCTGCTGGTGGCCGGCGCAGGAGACAGCGCAGCTGCGTTCGCACCGCTCGCACGCATCTTGACCGACCAGTTCTATTATGTTGGTATGTGTTTTTTCTTACACTGAATGGCTTCGATCAAATATATACCAAATTCAGTGTTGCATAAAAACACAGCACAAAAAAATGGCATGAGCTTACTATGCTATTGTATCTGTTACAATTTACTACGGTACAAAAAATATTTCAATTCAAGCTACGAAGTACAAGTTATTATTCTGTGTTCAAGCTTATCAACACTGTATATGTACTAGTCGAAACTCGACCTCTTTAGGTTGAGCTTCGAGTTGTAGTGCCGTAATAAACATAAGATATGCGCCGCGATAACAGCTATAACATTGTATGACCGTACGCAGTGAGCGTTAGAAAATTCAACTGTATTACTATACTAATAACACTTAAATTCCTAAAAACTCAAATAAGACCACACTCTTGTGGTGTTATTTTCCTTGCTGTTTTTAGAGACATCACCTTAAACCTCGTACATTTTTGATCGAAGCTGGATAGACTTGAGCTTGAATTTAAATATTATATAATCGAAGCTTTTGATTGTAAATTGTTACTATCGAATTTACGGGTTCTTACTAGTACATGCGTATTAGTAGTACTTTTAATAAAACCTCATATGATATAGCATAATTTTTACAGCCTTGGCCAAAAGTATTAGGCACCCCCATAAAACATGTGTACCCGTAAAGTTATTGTTAGAATTACTTTTCTGTTTAGCATAACAATTAGCAACAATGTTAAAACAAATAATAGATAAGAGTTGTAAAGGATCCGTAAAATATCTGTCCCACAAAAAGTGATTTGAGCCTTTTTTGGAAAATTTTAATAACACTTTTGTCAGCATATATCCTATATCCTTATGCTATAGCATATAGACAATATTTTCTCCAAAATACTATAGCAGCATACATATACATATCTTCTATTAGCATAAATGCAATATCCTCATGTGCTATAGCTTTTAAAAGAAGTACTACTAATACGCATTTACTAGTAAGAACCCGTAAATTTGATAGTATGCTATAGCATAATATGAGGATATAGCATATATGCCATATCATATGTGGCTGCTTTCTTCCCCAGCGATGGAGCTGCCCGGAGCGGGCAAGTCGGACCGGCTCCCGCCCGGCCTGATGCTGTCCACGTACGACCTCATCTCCGTCATCGACGCCGTCTCCAGGCACTTCCGGTGGGACACCTTCCATTACATGGGACACGGGCTCGGCGCCATATTGGGTGAATATTTTTAAACTGAATATTATTATGGTGGTAATAACTTCTGCTTTTCAATCAGACGGCCCCTGGTTCGATCCCGGCACACCAATGACTTGTTTTTCAAGTTATGTGTGAATTTGCACTCGCTTTACGGTGAAGGAAAACATCGTGAGAATCGTGTGAAAACCGACATGTTTGAGGACCACAATATCCGTAGACGTGTGTCACCCGGCAACCCGCACTTGGCCAGCGTGGTGGATTGTGGCCTATAACTCTCTCCTCGTGAGAGAGATATAGGCCACAATCTATATACTGTAATACCCCGACTTACGCTACCTCGACTTACGCGAATTCGGAGTTACGCGATTTAATTTTCTCGTCTATTTTAACGTTTTTTGTTTGAAAGCCGCGCACGTCAGATTGTGTTTATACATTTTATTAATATAGTTATATGTCATATTATCTAGAATTAAATTAAAATTTATTTCCTAAATTATTGTTTTATATTTCCTAAATTATAGTATCCGGTCCCATAAGTCCGGGGTATTACTGTATATCTCTCACTATAGGCCATAATCCATTTGATTTTTGTTTAATTTTAGGTAAACTGTACAACCATTCGGTGCCGAACAAGATTTCGAAGCTGGTGGAATTGGACCCTGTAGACTTCATGGGAGTGGAGCCCACCGCTTTTGGAGAATGGTTTGTTTCTTATTCAGCATTCTTAATGTTGTTAGCCTCGTTGGCGCAATGGTTACCATGCCGGACTGCCAATCAGAAGGTTCCGGGTTCGATTCCCGGCACGGTCAACATCATTGTGCTGAACGAAATTTGTTGGCTGTCGGTCTGGGTGTCAAATATGTATCTATATAAAATATGTATGTTTATGTTGTGTTAGCAACCATAATACGAACTAGAAATGGTTCAGTATGGGGCTATAACCAGCCGTTTGTGAGATGTGTCCTAATATTTATATTTATCTACATTTAGTTTAAGTAACACAGAATGATATTATAATATAACTAAACTAAACTCAATTATTGTAACATAGACTAAAATTGTAGGTATTTAAAATTAGGGTTGTTATTGTGAAATTATGTATGAATAAGAACCATTTATTAACCTTATGACTTCTTATGTCATACACGGCACGACACTTATAAAACATTTTATTAAAATCACTAGCTGACCCGGCAAACGTTGTTTTGCCTTACTTAGGGGTATGAAAAATAGATAGTATAGCTTATATGACACGTTCGTAGATTTACCATAGCAGCGCCATCTTTTGATTACTTACTCAACCCAGTCGAAAGGTATCGCCATCTGTTAGAATCATTTGGAGTTAACAGATAATTGTGACTGTCAAATAATAACAGACAATAATTAGCAATAAATTAAAATTGCGACTATAATTTGAGATTTAAACTATCCTATCTCTCAGGTTGGATCGAACTGCACATGGTGTGCGAATTTTATTATGATCGGTTAAGTGGTTTAGGAGTACATTGAAGACAAACATTGTGACACGAGATTTATTTATATTAAGAAGATATATACATGCGTGGTATGGGCATATACGTGATATATTATTACACCCCCTCTGTGATGTTTCGTGATATTATATATACCCCTCCCCCCCTTTCGAACCACATGTGATTAATGGACGGCTCCCAAGCTTTTTTTCTTTACTTACCATAACTTCTGACTTCTACTGACGAAACAACATGGGTCGGATGACACGTTAAATTGTAGGTCCCGGCTGTTAATCTTAGTACAAGCAGTCGTTAAGCCAAGTCTGAGGCTTCGGGCGGCTTGAAAACTCTCGACACCAGAGGTTGGCCACCTTGTTCATACGAAGAAGAAGAAGAACCACGGGTCTCCAACATTCAATTAAATGTTAATAATAATAATAATTCATTTATGAAAACTCTCAACACCAGATCTTGGCCACTAGTCTTAGTACAAGCATTCGTTAATACAAGTGAGAGGCTTTCGGACGGCTTGAAAACTTTGCTCATTCAAAGAAGAAAGAGAAGAAGAAAACTCCAACATGACTTCAATTCTATGTTAATAATAATAATATTTTTTTTTCAGGTACCACACTTACTTCACAGATTACTACAAAAACTATAGATTATACAATAAGCCCAAGGAGAAGGGAGAGAAAAGCACAAGGAAAGAGGTAAGTCTGTATTTTATACCACTATTGCATTCATTTAAAAGTATTTTTTAATACATTACACCTAAGCATTGACGACCTCGTTGGCGTAATGGTTGGTCCATGCTGGA
Organism: Mellilla xanthometata; assembly: GCA_035578125.1. NCBI lineage: Eukaryota > Metazoa > Arthropoda > Insecta > Lepidoptera > Geometridae > Mellilla > Mellilla xanthometata. The sequence goes on along the minus strand of JAPUBQ010000034.1, from coordinate 3,445,893 downwards.
CTGCCAACCAGAGGGTTCCGGGTTCAATTTATTTTTTTATTAATGCTCAAGCTCATTTAGCTTTATTTGAAAGTTCAAGTTCATTTTCCTGTAATGCAAGCTCAAGGTAATTTTCCTTTAATGAAAACTTAAGCTCATTTTCTTTTATTGATTTTTCAAGCCCATTTTCCTTTATTGACCTCTCAGCTCATTTTCCTTTAGTGAAAGCTTAAGCACATTTACTTTAATTGAAAGCTCAAGCTCGTTTTTCTTTAATGAAAGCTGAAGCTCATTTTCCTTTAATGAAAACTCAAGCTCATTTTCCTTTAATGAAAGCCCAAGCTCATTTTCCTTTAGTGAAAGCTTAAGCTCATTTTCCTTTAATGAAAACTCAAGCTCATTTTCCTTTAATGAAAGCCCAAGCTCATTTTCCTTTAATGAAAACTCAAGCTCATTTTCCTTTAGTGAAAACTCAAGTTCATTTTCCTTTAATGAAAGCCCAAGCTAATTTTCCTTTAATGAAAACTCAAGCTCATTTTCCTTTAATGAAAGCCCAAGCTCATTTTCCTTTAATGAAAGCCCAAGCTCATTTTCCTTTAATGAAAACTCAAGCTCATTTTCCTTTAGTGAAAACTCAAGTTCATTTTCCTTTAATGAAAGCCCAAGCTCATTTTCCTTTAATGAAAACTCAAGCTCATTTTCCTTTAATGAAAGCCCAAGCTCATTTTCCTTTAATGAAAGCCCAAGCTTATTTTCCTTTAATGAAAACTCAAGCTCATTTTCCTTTAATGAAAACTCAAGCTCATTTTCCTTTAATGAAAGCCCAAGCTCATTTCCTTTCCTGAAGTCTCAAGCTCTATTCTTTTAAAGAAAGCCCACGATTATTTTCTTTAAATGAAAGCTCAACCACATTTTCCTTTATTGAAATTTCAACCTCATTTTTCTATAATGAAAGCGCACGCTTTGAGTGATATAGGCTTATGACGTATATCTTTCTCCTACTGAGAGAAGGCCCAGTATATTGAAAATACAGTGTAAACTCTATATAACGGCACTGAAGGGACTGTGCATTTTATGGCGTTATAGAGAGTGTTCGTTAAATGGAGATAATGTATCATTGTATGGAATACAAGCTAAACCATCTAAAGCCAATTGATTTCGGCGCTTTAGAGAGTCGTTAAATCGAGTGACGTTACATGGAGTTTACACTGTCTGTACAGTGAGCTGATAAGCAGATACTTTTAATGTACCGTATACCTTTAATGAAAGCTCAAGCTCATTTACTTTTTGTAAGCTCAAACTCATTTTTTCTGTATTGATAGCTCAAGCTCATTTTCCTTTAATTTTTTTTTTTCCTTTAATTTTCCTTTAATGAAAGCTTAAGCTCATTTACTTTCTGTACACACTGTTTGTACAGTGATCTGCTTATGCTATGGTGCTTACAGTCTAAAAACAAGTGTTATCTATATTGACTAATTACTAAATAAAAACTAAATTGATGACCTCATTGCTGTAATGGTTACCATGCCGGACTGCCAATCAGAAGGTTCCGGTTTCGATTCCCGGCCCGGCCAACATCTTTGTGCTGTACTAATATTGTTGGCTGTCGGTCTGGATGTTAAATATGTATCTATATAAAATATGTAGGTATGTATGTATATGTAGTATATCAGTTGTGTTAGCAACCATAATACGAACTAGAAATGGATCAGAATGGGATTAACCAGCCGTGTGTGCAATGTGCCCTAATATTTGTTTTTTTATTTAATTGCAGGCAATAAGTAAAGTGATGAAGAGCCGTGGAGTGAAGGAAGATGTGGCCACTGCCCTGGTGGAGAGGACCACGGAGCCCACGAGGGATGGACATGTCAGGTAAATAGGATAATTGATATAAAATATAGCGCCTATACTGCCCTGCTTAGCGGAAAAGCGGTATCTCAAAAAAAAATAACGAAAATTTGATTTTTATGCCATTGGATAGCTTAAGAAAATACGCATCTAATGAACTAAGCCTTTTAGCGGTATCTTATTTAAAAATGTGAAAAAACCCTTAAGAAAGATTTCTCTATCTCAGTTTTACCTAAACTTATTTAGGGTATAAGAGGTATACCAATATTGTGTAGGCAACCAGCCGTATATTTGAATACCGCCACATCTCTTTAAAAAGAACACATTTTTTTCTAAGCCGATTAGCGGTAAGTATAACGCGTGAAGATGATTCTGACTTACCGCTATAACTTCAATTACTCGAAACTAGCGTTCATTGAGATACCGCCTTTGCGCTAAGCAGGGCAGTATAGCTCAGTTGAAGTACTGATAACGATCTCTTATTTTGTTTTTAAATAACATTGTAATAATAAGGTAAATATCCGTATATCTTCTTTTAGACATCAGGCCTCTATGTACCTACAAGTAATGGTGAGCAGTCCTGCGGGAGCCTCTGCCACCCCACAGTTCAGGCAGCTTGACTGACCTAGTGTGTAAGGCGCAGCGCACTATTGGCTACTCTACACGCATTAAGCAAACCTTACATGTCTTATACAAATGTACAAGTAGCTGTAAGCCCAAATTTCCTGTACAATAAAATAATTTCTTTCTTTCTTTCTTATATCAAGTCGTTAGTATGGAATATGCATTTTCATTTACTCACATTTTTTACTCTCTTATTATTATAATTTTTTTGACACATTTCACACACGGCTGGTTAATCCCATACTGAACCATTTCTAGTTTATATTATGGTTGCTAACACAACTGATATACTACACATACATACATACTTTATATACATACATAGATACATATTTAACACCCAGACCGACAGCCAACAAAATTTAGTTCAGTGCAAAGATGTTGGCCGTGCCGGGAATCGAACCCGGAACCTTCTGATTGGCAGTCCGGCATGGTAACCTTTACACCAATGAGGTCGTCAAATATATTATATGTATTGATTGTGTTTATTTCTAATGACAGGAACACCCTGGATCTCCGCTACTTGGTTGTCCCCCCACCACCGCTATCACCAGAATATATAAAGACAGTGATGCTCAACAAAACAACCCCAACTCTTCACATCATATCCACAGAATCAGTCAAAAGAAAAAGGTTCAGAAACACTGCCTTTCTTCAAGAGGAAGCGAACTACCCGAATAGAAATTTCAAATGTGTCAAAATTGAGGGTAGTCACGATTTTCACTTACAATGCCCGGAGAAAGTTGTACCGTTTGTGGAACAGTTTCTGATTGGAGCAGATTTGAAAGCCAAATTGTAAGAGGTGCTGGGATTGGACGAGAGTAATATTCAGGTTTTTTTTTTAGTTAACCGAGTGAGTGAAGCGACCCTCCATCAATTGGTCATTGTCTACCCATGTATATTTGGATGTAGGTTTTCTTCTATACCAATATTATAAAGAAGAAAGGTTTGATTGTTTGTTTGTTTGACGCGAATAAGCTCCGAAACTACTGGACCGATTTGTAAAATTCTTTCACCGTTGAAAAGCTATGTTATCCCCAAGTAACACAGGCTATTTTTTGTTTCCGAAAATATTAGAGATCCTTACAAAAAAACAATAATGTGACAAAAGCCCTTAAATAGCCCGTGCGAAGCCGGGGTTGGAATGCTAGTTAACAATAAATGGGTTTGCGCTTGATCACAATTCACCTGATGGTAAGCGATATTATGATTTGAGGTGGAGCGCGCTTACCTAGTTATCCGTGTAGAAGCTGTAACTTTGAACTAAAATTGACGTAACATGTTATAACACTGTTTTGCAATGAATGTTTTTGCGTCAGTGATTTTTGATTAAGGGTGTAGTTCCCTTAAATAAGAAAAAGGTTCTGCAGCCTTCTAATTTCTAATTTGAAGTGGGGGTGATGAGACCTGCACTGACATCCCGCTTGGGGCGTATTGTGCATAGAAATCAGCCTTAATTTACGGGTCGATTTATAAATCAAATCAAATCATCGTCTATTGCAGACTAAGTCCATACAGAAAATAATAATAAAAAACCTATATAAAATTATGGCCCGTTTCAACTATTAAATGTCAAAAAAAATAATATTAAATAATAATGGCAAATACTGATAATAAATAAATTTGTAAATAAATGAAAAGATAATACTGATGATTCAAAAGTTCTTCAAAGGTCCCAACTTTGCATACCATTCCTCAGTACAATATGGAATGTTCGAGATACTGTGTAAGTGAGATAGCAGATATGTGTGAAAGCGAGATTGATGGTGTTCGGGTGTGTTCTAGAGCATTCTACTTTGGAAGCTTCGCGACACTATAATATGGTTTTGCACACTTAAATAACTTGTACTAGTCCTAATTGTTTTTATTTTACTACATGGTTTCTGGTCAGCTTTAAAATATATTAATATGGTTGTTGTGGACTGTGAGCTCCGGCCCGAACCGCCGTCGCCCGCGTACTGCGGAATGCGCGCTCCTGATTGGCCGAGCGCGCCGGCCATGGCGGCGGGAGGCGCTACGAACTGCGGCCTCCAAATTAGTACTTAAGTAGGATTAGAATCATGAATAAAGCAACACATGATGCAGATATGATAATATTTTAACTGCGTATAAAAACTTATATCAGATAATAAATTTACAAACTACATATTTCGGGGCCGGGACGTTCCCTACCCTCTGTTTCACCGCAAACCCTGCCCCTGATTCATCCTGTATCTACCTGCAAATAAAATAATCAATATTTGTGTCTGCAGATACAAATATTATATATTTGTATACGCAGATAATAATCTCACTATATTTCCACATATGTCGGTGCCCACAGATATTTTACGATAAAATATTAATTATTTGCGCCGTGTGTGGGCATAGAAAGGATGGAAAATGTATGGAGAGCGATATTGAAAGATAGACGCTCAGATACGGATATCTTACCGTACCTGCGTCGTGTGTTAATTGCTTTAAGCAAAGGTTCGGTGAATTTCGGTGTTTTACGTTTTCTTTAATTGTGCGTATTATTTCCCTTCAGTCTCCAGTCAGTGTACCAGTTAAGAAGTGAGTTAGGAGCGAATGCCCTAAGCAGTTTTAGAAATAATATACAGTCCAAAACAATGGTGGTATTTTTTGTGGTACATATCGGTATAGTAATTTATCGAACAGAATAATTATGTGTTTAATTGGTAAACGGGTTGCCCGTCAAACCGTTTATTATCTTTTGTGCTGTTAATGTAAAAGTTCACTTTTAAATGCGAGGTTTTAATTTGAGTTGAGAGTTTTTAATTTTTGACAAAAAGATAGTGAACGGTTGGACGGATATATTTTGTACGTATTGTATAAGACAATTTTTATATATGTTTTTTAAATAGAGGAATTATTTAAAGTTGCTTTGTTTTTTATTACACCTTGTACATTATGTTGCAGTACATTAAATACAATGAGACATAAAGCTTTAACAAGCACAACCTTTCGAGCAAACCTGTTAAACAAGGTTGTTTATGTCTTGCACAGTCAATCTTTTACTTATAATATTATAATTTAATATTAATCGTGTGTTCATGTTTGTGCCGTTTGCGGTAGAGACGATGGGACTGTGGGGGCCGGCCGACCTACAGCTTTACGGAGAACTTGCCAAGCGGCTGGTAAGCAGACCACCTAATGAAAGTATTCTTTTTAGATGGTCTGCTAAATGGCACAATCGTTAATAATAGCTAATACAAAAAAAAAAGTTATCGAGGCTAGAGATGTCATTAATGTCAACATAAATCTAATGCTAAGTCGCTAGCAACAAAGCTGTTTGTTATCGGAAAAATAACCAAGTTATATATTAAAATGCTTATTAAACAAATTGAGAAGTAGTAAATAAGTGAATAAAACAAACGTAAGTATAGAACATAACCTATATTTGCTATTTATGAATTACTCCCGGAAAACAACCTCACATTTTTGTTGATAGATCAGCTGATTTCTAATGAATATCTAAAAATAAGTGTTTATTTTAATCTATTTATATGTAACGCCGACTAACTGCAAAGATTTACGAAAGAAATTGTTATTATTATCATAATTTTAGATCAACGTAAACTTGCCTGTCATTTTGTTTCCAAACGAAAGGAAAATGAAAAACTGCAAAGGTATGCAAACTGTTATGCTACTGTGCCATAACAGTTTGCATACCTGTTATGGCACAGTACCATAACATAACCATAGCCAGTGAACTGACTTACAATTACAAATTACAAATAATTCATTTAACCAAAACATTACAAAAACAATCTTATTTTACACTAATTGCTAGTTTAGTTACAGTTAGTAAAACAAAAATTGTCCTCCAGCGAACCATGCACTAAGAATAAACTTGTATCGCAGGCTCTCGCGGTGTGTTTTACTGGTATGAGCTATAATTCATAGGTGCGATGCGGTAACACAATGCTTTACCATACATGTAAAACAATTAAATTAAATATGAAGACAAAGAAGGGTAGCTAGGGCATGAATAGGAATATAGGGAATATGGGGGGAAAGGAGGAAGGTAAGGGAGGAGGGGGCTGATTAAAATATATTGCTGTGACTACCCATTCTGAATGCCTGGGGCCGAGTACCAGCAGTCTGTCAACTGGGATGACAACTACGGTTCTGGATATCTGTCTGTACCTGCGTATCTGTCTGTCATAACTTATTGACTCAGGCGTTACTTTGCGGAAATCCATTGTCCAATAGAAGACAAAATTAAATATTTAATTAAATCTTAATTTAGATTTCGGAGCACAGCGGAAGTACACTAAATATTTAATTTGTCTTCTATTTATCTGTCTGCCACACAATACTCGCATACTTATTCTGCAACATTTCTGCTTATGGCGACACCATAATCAGATTGAATGTGAAATAGGAAATAATACAAAGAATAGGAAGAAATAGAAGAGGATTCCAGTGCACACTGTCTCTTAATTATTGATAATAATAAGATTTATTGATCATAACCTTAAAGGTATTTACATTTGACACCAAATATACATTTATTGTACAGTAATATAATTTACATATTATTGTGGAATGTATTTGGTGTACACTGGACCACACTCTAGGGTGATCTGTGTCGTGCGGTTCAGTTAAAGTCCAATTACTTCTTACATTATTATTTTTATTAAAAAATTGTGTAAAGGAGCAGGTTGTAAACCAGCGCTGGAGTGCCTAGTGTACTGTGCCTGTATACAACACATGCTAAACTTGGTCCTTTTGTGCACATACATAATATTATAAGATATATTATGTATGTGCATTATTATTTCATATGATTATGTATGTACCATTTATAATATTATCTTATATATAAAATTTCTGTGTCACAGTGTTTGTTACCGAACTCCTCCAAAACGGCTTGACCAATTTTTTCCAAATTTTATATGCATATTCAGTAGGTCTGAGAATCGGCTACTGTATATTTAGAAATATATATATTTTTTATTAAGGTAAAACAACGTTTGCCGGGTCAGCTAGTATTTTATAATTGTACCAATAAAATAAATTATAGCCCTGCCTTGCTTGAAGAAGTGTCTTCAAGCAATCTGTTTCAGGTGAGAATCAGCCTTGAGTATAACAATTTGTTCTTCTGATTGCAGATGGATAGTTATTTAAAAGCAGACTTTTCCCCTCCCATCTTGTCAAGACGATGGATAGCCATCAAGTTCAGACCAAATATGGTGAGTTTACTTTATTATTCTTATTCTATGATACTGGTCAGACCTGCACTGACAACCCGCAAGAGGCATATTGCGCATTTCCCCTACCAGCCTACCCAAGCCATCCAAGCTCCTTAAAGTAACGGAGCACAGTCTTTGGTTGTTGGCATACCTGTTCCACAGGCACCAACCCTTGGGGGTTGATGACAAAATAAAAATGGCTGCCATTCCACAATGAAGAGAGCGAAAATAGATTAGCTATGTAATATGACCTTGAGTTTTCGTAATTTTTTCCTAAACAGTAATAATTAAATTATATGGCTACTTTTTAGGCTTTGTGTTTTTGCTTGTTAAATCATAATATATTTTTTTGTGTTTAAACAACGGACTCTGTACATACTGCCAAGGTGAAGAACTCCTTGCCAAATGCCCTGTTCCCCGAAAACTATAATCTTGGCGAAAACCCCAAGATTATAGTTTTCGGGCACGAGTGAACCGGTTTATTCTGGGTAAGCGCGTTCCACCTTAGATCACAATGTCGCTTACCATCAGGTGAATTCTGATCAAGCGCAAACCCATCATAGCATAAAAAAGGGAAATACATTTATTTGACCCTGATTCTTACACAAACTTGTATCTCTTCCAGCTGATATACAACAGGAAGCACATAATCTCGATCCTGGAGAGCGGGCTGCTGTTCCGCGAGGACAGCGCGGAGGTGGAGCAGGAGGCGCCGGCGGGGGAGGCGGTGTGGGCGCTGGCCGGAGGCTCCGCTGGCGGCTGGCTCACCGCGGGCGAGGCCGCGCTCGTGGTCGCGGCTACCGCTGCAGCGCTCGCCGCGCGCCCGCCGCACAGGTCACTTGTAGACATGTGTAGTTCAGGTCCCTTGTAGACATGTGTAGTTCAGGTCCCTTGTAGACATGTGTAGTTCAGGTCCCTTGTAGACATGTGTAGTTCAGGTCCCTTGTAGACATGTGTAGTTCAGGTCCCTTGTAGACATGTGTAGTTCAGATCCCTTGTAGACATGTGTAGTTCAGGTCCCTTGTAGACATGTGTAGTTCAGGTCCCTTGTAGACATGTGTAGTTCAGGTTCCTTGTAGACATGTGTAGTTCAGGTCCCTTGTAGACATGTGTAGTTCAGGTCCCTTGTAGACATGTGTAGTTCAGGTCCCTTGTAGACATGTGTAGTTCAGGTCCCTTGTAGACATGTGTAGTTCAGGTCCCTTGTAGACATGCGTAGTTCACAAATGAATCCTTCAAATGAAGTACTTCAGTGATTTGTATCTCTCACTCTCTAGTTCAATAACATTTCAACTAGTTCTTAGTTCCTTGTTTAGTTCACTAGTTCGTTCATCCGTTTAAGAACGACTCGAGACTCGAATGAAAACATCGGGAGTAGGGAGTATTCTATGGCTGTCCCGCTCTGTTGTACGTATGGATATGATACATGATAGCCTATTTCACTCACTCGGCGAATCTGAGTGATCAGGCAAATTTAAACTTTATTCCAAGGTGACAGAGATACAATACCCTGAATGAAATTGTGAAAGAAAACTGGACCTGAACTAAAAGAAAGATATAGTTCACCTTTCGGCGAATCTGACTGACCAGGCAAATTTAAACTCTATCCCAAGGTGACAGAGATGCGATGCCCTGAACGGAATAGTGAAAGAAAACTAGTACTGAACTAAATGAACTACTGAACTAAAAGAAAGATTATAGTTCACTGACATAAAAAGATATGTACATATCTTTTCATTTTAGTGACACATTCTGCGCATGTCTAGTCCCTTGCCTTAATATCATCATCATCATCCACAGCCGATTCTATCCCACTGCTGGGTATAGGCCTCTCTCGTGTCATGCCATCTGTCTCGGTCCTGTGCCGATCTAGTCCAGGTTGGACCCGCGACAGCTGTTATGTCGTCGACTTATCTTGCCGCTGGACGACCGACGCTCCTCTTTCCTAGCCTCGGCCACCACTCAGCATTATTGCCTTTTTATTTATATTCTATGATGGGGGCGATCAGACCTGCACTGACAACCCGCAGGAGGCGTATTGTGCATTTCCCCCTACCAGCCTACCCGAGCCATCCAAGCTTCGCATTATTGCCTTAATATAAATAAATAAATAAATAAATATTAGGACATATTCACACACGGCTGGTTAGCCCCATACTGAACCATTTCTAGCTCGTATAATGGTTGCTAACCCAACTGATATACTACATATACATACATACATATTATATATAAATACATATTTAACACCCAGACCCACAGCCAACAAATTTAGTTAAGCACAAAGATGTTGACCGGGCCGGGAATCGAACCCGGAACCTTCTGATTAGCAGACCGGCATGGTAACCTTTACGCTAACGAGGTCGTCAACATATACTAGAGATACATATACTAGAGAGTTAGTTATAACATGCTAGAGAACGAGCTATAACATTATACATTGTAAACTGTTAATGTAAGGCATCTTAATAGTCAGTGAACAGCTTTAAAAACCGTCTTGATTGCTGGTTGGAGAAAACAAAAAAATCTCTTGCTAACCTGTGATCAGTGCACCAGTGGACTTTATACATTGACATTGAACAATGGACTTTTTATGAACATTTTTGACAGTGTGAAGTTGAAGCAAGCGCGATCCTATTCTTAGTTGGCACGCATAGTAGTCACTAATCGCATTTTTCGCTCGGAGTTAACTCTGCGACAACTCGCAGTTAGTCCTGCCCGCTCCTATATATATTTATACTAACAAAAAATGGTTTAGTATGAGGCTTGCCAGCCGTGTGTGAAATGTGTCCTAAAATTTATTATTATTTATTATTACCTCCTCCAGATTGGATCGTTCTATCCTGGTGAACATGTTAGCTTACGCATCAATCCCGGTCGTGGTGCGAACAGTTCACCGAGCGAGATGCTCGGGCGGCTTGCCGAGCTTGTTGGCGAACTTGCGCGATTACATAGCGCTGGCTCGGCGCGCGGCCGCCTGTTTGAAGGAGTACAGCGCATTGTACAATCAACTGTAAGTCATAATTAATTTTATTTATATTCATTCCAGGTTATCATTATAATAATATTCAGCTCTGACCACAATAAGTATACAAATACCTATTAAAATAGTCATTCAAGATAATCGACATTCAAGAGCAGGTTTTTCCTAGAACCTAACTGAATGTCGTTCTATCTTAAGTAGGAACATACAATTGTAATAGCTTCGCCTCAAAACTTCTATAGACAAAAAATAGTTTATTTTCATAGTGCTTGTTTGTGAAGCTACCATAATCCCGATATACAAGTATTGTTACTCAGTTCGAGTTTGGTGGCAGCTCAAACAAGCAGCTATATTTAGAAAGTTAGTTAGAATAGTTTCTACTTATTACTATTGTAAAATCCTAGTTTAAATAAAGTAATTTTTTTTTTGTTAAATGTTTAACACCATAATCTCTTTTCATAAAAGAGTATGATTAGTTTACCGAGCAAATGCTCGGGCGGTTTGCCGAGCTTGTTGGCGAACTTGCGCGATTACATAGCGCTTGTTCGACGCGCGGCCGCCTGTTTGAAGGAGTACAGCGTTTTGTACAATCAACTGTGAGTCTAAACTAATTTTATTTATATTCACTCCAGCGGGGTGTTTCACAATGACTCGGATACAAGATCCGATTCGACTCGGGCCGAATATTCGATTCGGAAAGTCTTTATGCGATTCACAATGCTGGAATCAGAACAAGGCGGAGCGCGTTCAGAGCTTTTTTTTCCTCTCTCCTTCCTGACGCTATAACTCCAGAACGCACAAACCGATTTCCACGGTACAGCATTCGTCGGAAAGGTCTCGGACTCCGTGAGGTTTGTAGTAAACAAACATTCGGAGAAATTTCAAGTTTGTGGCGAAACGGAGTTCGCCGGGTTTGCTAGTCTCGCTATTCAATTCAATTCAAATTCATTTATTTAATCAGGCGAATACCGGTCCGGATCGTACCTGGCGCAAAGGTTATCCATAACTATACAACGCGGCAATGCCACGAGCTTTATGTATATCCGGAGTGGCCTATTAAATTAATTTTATGAGTGGTTATTATTTATTTACTTTTATAATTGACTTGTATAAACATTAATTAAAATGATTAAATTAAATTATAATTATTAATGTGCGGTTTACATTAACTCAGTTGAAAAGTTGAGGCAGTGTTTGAAGTATGTAAATGTTTAACTAACCATAACTTCTCTTTTTCCCTTTCGACTTTGACGAAACAACATCTTATTTAAGTTAAGTAGTTTTGAAATAAAAACGTACCAGTTAGACAGACAAACATTAAAAAAAATGTTTTTTATGTTTATGTTACCTTTCGCAAATCGCCTCCTATCAGTTTGTTTTGGAATAGTAATTTATGCAACTGTCATATAATGAAGGGTATTAAAACACGAGTGTGAGTAACTACTTACTACTACATTATAAAAACTCGCTGCGCTTGTTTCATAATGTAGTAACGAGTGCTTTAATACCAGTGTTATATGCAGTTGCATACACAATTTTATCTTCACTAATTATTATTATGGGCTGCCTTCGGAAAACCAGAAGACGTTTTTAAGTCAGTCATGTTCAACCAATGTGTGCTGCCCATCCTCACTTATAGTTCCGAAACATGGCCTTAGTAAGCTAAGGAGCATATCCATAAGATCTGGGTAGAAGGGCAACGGACCGGGCCATGTTAGGAATACGCTTGGTAGACCGTATTCCCAACGTTGAAATTCGACGGCGTACAAAAGTCGAAGACGTGGGGATACAGATTGCCAAGTTGAAGTGGAGATGGGCAGGACACTTGGTGCGTAGGGAAGTCTCTAGATGGAGCAGGGCAGTCACCGAGTGGTATCCGAGGAACGGAAAACGACAGAGAGGCAGACCACCAGCCCGATGGTCAGATGACATAGTTAGGCACGCTGGGAAGAGCTGGTGGAAACTGGCTGAAGACCGTACTATATGGCGTGTTGGAGAGGAGGCCTATACCCAGCAGTGGGAAGACACAGGCTGATGATGATGATGAATTATTATTATTATTCAAGGGTACACTTTCGTGATCTCTCCGGTGTCGGAGGTGCATGCTGCACGGGCCAGAGCCAAGTGCTTCTATAAAGTCAAGAATTTTCTAACTATCCTACTACATTTTCGACGATTTTCGACGACCTCGTTGGCGTAAAGGTTACCATGCCGGTCTGCTAATCAGAAGGTTCCGGGTTCGATTCCCGGCCCGGTCAACATCTTTGTGCTTAACTAAATTTGTTGGCTGTGGGTCTGGGTGTTAAATATGTATTTATATATAATATGTATGTATATGTAGTATATCAGTTGTGTTAGAAACCATAATACGAGCTAGAAATGGTTCAGTATGGGGCTAACCAGCCGTGTGTGAAAGTGAAAAAAAAAAAAAAAAAAAAAAAAAAAACAAAACATTGAGAATGACTGCCTTTTGAAGTTGTTTGTGTACTGATGTGGGTAGGTCAAGCGTTTCAAGACTCTTCAGCAGGCTTGTTGGTATAACTCCTGTGGTTGATACTATTATCGGGACGGTTCGAGTACTGTTGACTTGCCATTGTGTTTTTATTTCTATTGATAAATCTGTGTATTTAGCTATCTTCACTGTGTATGTGGTCTGTAGATTATGGGTGTTGCAGATTGCTATATCAATCAAGTATACTGTTCTATTGTTTTTATCTAAAATTGTAATATCAGGTCTGTTGAAATGTACAGTCTTATCGGTTATTATTGTTCTGTCCCAGTATATTCTATAGTGTTGGTTTTCAAGAACATATTCCGGTTTATATTTATAGTATGGTATTATTATTATTAAATAGCATAGCACTATGTAACAATTACGACCTCGTTGGCGTAAAGGTTACCATGCCGGTCTGCTAATCAGAAGGTTCCGGGTTCGATTCCTGGCCCGGTCAACATCTTTGTGCTTAACTAAATTTGTTGGCTGTGGGTCTGGGTGTTAAATATGTATTTATATATAATATGTATATGTAGTATATCAGTTGTGTTAGCAACCATAATATGAGCTAGAAATGGTTCAGTATGGGACTAACCAGCCGTGTGTGAATGTGTCCTAATAAAAAAAAAATAAAAAATTTGTTTCGCGTTGCTTCCAGGTCGTCGGTGATGTCGGTAGCGGAGTCAGTGCACGTGATGCTGTGCCGGCAGCAGCACGCGCTGTGCGTGGGGGCGGCGCGCGCCTCGCTCGCGCTCTGCGGCGCCGCGCCCTGGGTGCACGCCGCCCACCACGACCTGCCGCCCCGGGACAAACTCACTGTGAGTACCTATAACATTGTCGCGAAGCTCCCAGAGTAGATTGATCTAGAAAACACACGAACACCTTCGGTCTCGCTCTCACACATATTTGTTGTCTCACTCGCACAGTAACTCCAAAATCAAAACGTTTATTAACCTTACGGCATCGCACTGTACTGGGCAAGTAAATTTACAATTATTTAGTACTAAAATTTAATTTACATAAAATCAACTCTAATTACAATTATTTATTACTAAAATTTAATTTACATAAAATCAACTCTAATTACAATTATTTATTACTAAAATTTAATTAACATAAAATTAAATTTTAGTAATAAATAATTGTAAATTGACTTGCCCAGTATGGTGCGATGCCGTACATTCATGACAAATATTACATAACTTAAAATATGACATAATGTATATAGGATTCACACAATATATGATAATATTCAACAACCATTCTAGATTGTACTGGGGAGTAATATGGGAAGTTCGGTACCTAGAACTTTCTAGAGACTTGTTTACCGTATATAAGAGAGCGGACAGGACTAGCGAGAACAGACTTGTCCGGTGTCGCTGTAGAGGCCCCTCAGGCCAACAGCATAGTCATTATCAAAAAAAAAGCGAGGACAGTTAACTGCGAGTTGTCGTAGAGTAACTCCGAGCGATACCAATTTGAGTGAAAAGTGCGAATTTATCACAATATATCAGAGGCCTTCGGGCGGCTTGAAAACTCGGCACCAGAGCTTGCCCACTAGAACTTATAGGGAGAAGAATTTCAAATCAGCTATCTCGTTGGCGTTATATTTACCATGCCAGACTGCTGAGCAGAGGGTCCCAGGGTCAATTCCCGTTTACGGACAACATCTTTGTGATGAACTAAATTTGTTGGTTGTCTATCAGGGTGTAAAATACTCGTATGCACCGATATACAGTAAATGAATGAATTAATATTAGGACTCATTTCACACACGGCTGGTTAACCCCATACTGAACCATTTTAAGTTCGTGTTATGGTTGCTAACACAACTGATATACTACATATACATACATATATATTTTATATAGATACATATTTAACACCCAGACCCACAGCCAACAAATTTAGTTAAGCACAAAGATGTCGGGAATTGAACCCGGAACCTTCTGGTTAGCAGTCTGGCATGGTAACCGTTGCGCCAACGAGGTCGTCAAAATAGGTATGTATGTGTATGTAGTATATCAGTTTAGTATGGAGTTGGGTTAGTATTGGGCTGGTTAGCCGTGTGTGAAATGTGTCCTATTTTTTTTGATTTGCAATTTTTTTTTCTTTTCCAGGAAATCCACCACGCGTTCCTAGTCATCCAGTCGACTTTGCTCAAGAACATCGCGCTCGCCCACTGCGTCCCGCCGCCGCACGTCAGGAAGCTTTACAACAATCACAACGAACGGATATACTTCATCCACAACGTCTTGCTACAACAACTCAACGAAGAACTCAAGGAAAACCTCAACTCTTTGCAGAGAATGTACAGACTATTAAAAAGCTCCACGACCAGAGACAACGGCGCTAAGAAACTCGGTGTTGCTATCAGCCAAAATTGGGTCTACTCTGACGTTCACAACGGTGTTGCCAGAGCGTGTTTAGAATTGAAAGTTGCGCTCGACAAAAGCAATAGTTTGGATGTGTTCTTAGATTCTTGTGCGATGCACAATGAGAAATTCGATTTGAATATTCTGAATAAAGATATCGATGATTTAATAGATAACGTCACTAAATGCCTGACTACGTTACAAAACTCGCAATTGAGACTGAAAAAGCTAAAAGGAAAGACTGAAGAGGAACCTCAAGTGGATAAGGAAAAAGATTTAATAGAAAGCGCGGCCATTTTGAAAATAGAAGACAAAGAACCAGAGATTAAAGATGAGGTTTTTTACTTCGTTAAGACTGAAGACGATTCTAGCATTCAGCCTACAGGTGACGTGACCACGGTGCCGGGGAAAAGGGAGAAAGAAACCACGAAAATAGTGCTCAGCGAACTGAAAAGGAAATTGGGGAAAAGAGAAGATTTGATGAGGGAAAGAGAGAGACAAGCTCTAGTGAAAACGATGCCTGAGCTAAAGAACGTACCGGAATTCCCGAGGCAAATTAAATTCGACGAATTCTACGAAAGGAAAGGCTATATTAAAAAAATCCAAAGAGCAATCGAGGCTAAGAAATCGAAACTTTTCCGGCGATACAAAATAGAAAGTAAGCCAAAAATTAAGCATAAGAAGTACAACATGACAAAAAGCAAATACGCGCAAGAAAGCGCTATAAAAGGACAAGTTTACGAAGCAAATTCTCATTCGAACGTGAAGAGTCGACTTGTGACCGTTACAAGCGAGAATGACTCTTATATCGTCACGAGATGGTTCAAATCGCTAACACAAAACCAGTCTTTGAAAGATTTTGACTCAAGCGGCTTGTCCGAGGGCTACAGTGACGAAGAGGCCGGAGCGTCAAACAGAAATGTCAATCAAGCTGTCAACTCGAACGAAATGCGAATCAAATTTTCAAAAAAAGAACTCGAACTGACAGCTTCGTCTTCGGCCAGTGACACAGAGTATTATCAAGAGCAGAGACAACTTTTGAAAGATGTCAGACGGCACAGGGTTGCCAGGCGGAAGAATCACCCCGGTCACAAAGCGAAAGTTGCCACGGACAAGGAAGAGAAAACCGTAGATAATGTCGATGAAAGTCTGAAGCCAATAGAGTATAGTTTCGGTACGGGGTTGGCGATGGCGTCGGTGTTGCAAGTTAATAATCCGCGGTTTATGAATATGGCGCAGGAGGAGGTGTTTGTGGGAGACGGGGAGGTTTCCGACGATAGTGGCAATGATGAGGATGCTTAAATTTGAAATATACAGCTATTAAGCCCCAAGTTAGTATTCACTGGACCAAGCACGATGGACACTTGTCTTGTCCAATGTAGGCAATGTGCTTGGCCAACATCGGCCAATGTGTCTTGGGGACTTTAGTAATTGTGAAAAGTACTGGAACTTTAGGTTGTTAGGTTTTAGAAAGAATGAGGCCTTTAAAAGAAGTGATTAAACGCACACGGGCGGATGTTTTTTTTTAATACTAATAATAGTCGATATAGGTTCATAAAGGCTGTCAATTATGTATTACATTTTAATTCACATTTTCTGATACAAGTATTATGCGTAAGCCAATAAGGCCATGCAATATAAATCAATATTAAGGCGCTATTGTACCGCGTGAAACACATATTATGTAAATGGCTTTGTGAGCTGCATTATGCGTGAGCTAATAAGGCCATGCAATATAAATCAATATTAAAGCGCTATTGTACCGGGTTCAGCCGCGCCATTTTGAGCGATTTATCACGAAATAAATTAACAATAAAAAAATTTACAATATATAAATTATAAGCTCTAATGATTCTAGATAATACTAGCTTACCCGGCAAACAATGTTTTGCCTTAAAAAATACATAGTAGCCGATTCTCAAACCTACTGAATACGCATATAAAATTTGGTAAAAATCGGTCAAGCCGTTTCGGAGGAGTACAGTAGCTAAGATTGTGACGTGGAATTTTTATATATTAGATTATCTTAATCTAGAAAAAAAGGAAGATTTGTTGTAATATCTTTATAACTTTCAGAAACGCAATATTTTTAATTTTAAAAAGACATATAAAAAAAACTATCGAGCGATTTTTTTAATTTCGTGCTCCAAAACACGATAACGTTATCGTGTTTTGGAGCACTAACGATTCTGAACACTGAATTAAAGATAATAAAACTGAAAAAACCGTAGCCGTAGCATTGACGTAATATTTTATAGAATTTCTCAAAATGCGCTACTTTTTAGGATACATTTCACACACGGCTGGTTAGCCCCATACTAAACCATTTCTAGCTTGTATTTTAGTTGCTAACACAACTGATATACTACGTATATGTACATACATAAATACTTTATATCGATACATATTGAACACTCAGACCGACAGCCAACAAATTTAGCTCTTCACAAAGATGTTAGCCATGTCGAGAATCGTATCCAAGACCCTCTGTTTCGGCAGTCCGGCATGGTAACCATTACCCCAACAAGGTCGTCATTATATCGCATTTTTGGCTCCAATAGCGCCTTAATATATTACAATAATTCATATTATTATGTCATAAAACAAAAAATAATAATCAAACATATAATTAATAAATGACGTAATTCGCATTTTTATAAATCTGTGATTAATAAGTACTGTATTTTGATTATTGCTGATAATAATTTTTAGGTTAAGTTATAATTTTTCTATAATAATAATTATTAAAATTGGTTGAAATGTTTGGTTGTTGCTGTAAATAAATGAATGCATTTTATATTCTGTTTTTTATTTTGTAAAATAGGAAGTAAAGAATCACAGTTTCTAAGTAAAAAGAAAACTCTTCCTGAGTCTCTGTTTCCTGAGAAGTACCACCTGGAGGTCTTCAAATGTAGAGTTAATAGGTATTTTCTAGTTAAGCGTGTAACATCGTAGGCCATAGTATTGTTTAACACCAGGTATAGATGCGCGACTGCGAATAATCTGACCGGTCGAATTATCTACAACTACTAATATACACGTTCGACTTGAATGTTAGTAATATATAAAATCCCGGTTGCCTGGTAGAAATCACCATAGGTGATAAGGCCGCCCTTGTACTCTACTTTTAAGTTTTTAATTTTATATATTTACATTTTTCTTGTTTGTGGTTGTACAATAAAGTTATATTCTATTCTATTCTATTCTATATAAATGTTAAAACGAATGATGACTACTAATTAGTTACTAATGGCGTTTTGACTCGATTGTTAGCGAATCTTGTCAATGTCACTTGTTAGTTTCAAATGAATGAAATATGAATGAATCGTTCGCCGGACTCCCGCGCCGCTCCCTAGCGCCACCGCCAGTCGAATTACGTCATTCAAAGTTGTTAGTTACTAATTTTCGGAGATCATTCGAATGAGTCGAATGATTTATAAAGTCGAATAATTCGACTGGAATCATTCACAGTCGCGCATCGCTAACACCAGGCAAGCTGTGGTCAAACGCAAATCTATAAGATAAAAAAATACGTGAGCCGTCACGGGACGCCTGGCAGATGTGAAACATCGACATTATATAAAAGTAATTATATGCAGAAAAGAACATATTGTGATAGGTACTAAATATGTCATAATGATACAATATAATATTATTTTATTCACAGTCAGACATTACCGTACACACTACTTCATCTTATTTACCTTATCCCACTTCATGTGGGGTCGGTACAGTATGTACGCTTCTTCCATACATCTCTGTCATTTGTCATCTCTGTATTCACACCCCTCCTGGGCATATCGTCATTCACACAATCCATCCATACTTTCTTAGGCCGCCCCCTTCCTATATGTCCGTCCACACTCGTACTCATTGTCTTCCTCGTGATATGGTCTTCCTCACGTCGCATAATATGACCATACCACGACAACCTATTGCTCATTAGTTTCTCAGTGATAGGTGCTACTTTCAGGCTTCCTCTTGCATACTGTATATATCATACTACTGCATATAGACTGTAGATATATATATACTCGTATACCATCATATAGCGTGGCGACGCGTCGCTACGCCAGAAATTGGTTTTACGTGCGGCTTTAGATGTTGAACATCAATATAAATAGACATAAAATTATCGAGCGCTGTCATAGGCATGACGCCTGTAGTTCGGCTAACTAAGGTGATCTGACTCGATCATCGAGGTTAAGTAAAAGTCAATGATGCCTTTGAATAATACTATGCACAAAACTGTCGTTTAAAAAAAATACATTTTCACCGTTAACTGTAGGTTCCGGCTGTTAGTCTTAGTAGAAGCAGTCGTTAAGTAAAATCAGAGGCCTTCGAAAATCTCCTTCATCTTTAAAAACTTGGCTATTTAGCTGAGAAAACAGATACGGTTTAAACTCCATGAAACGTCACTCGGTTTAACGACAAACTCTCTAAAGCGTCGAAATCAAGTGGCTTTAGTTGGTTTTTAGCTTGTATTCCAATAACGTCATAAATTACCAACTCCAATTTTTTATGGCCATTTTAGTAATTTGTATCATTTTTCATCCCGCTCGATAACTGATCAGTTATAGTGTTTTTAACTGTACTTATGGCAAAACAACGTTTGCCGGATCAGCTAGTCATAATTTATTATTTAAATAATGCAAACAATGAGTAACAGCTGAACCAACATTTGTCATTATTAATTCATGTAATAAGACTGTAATAATTTAGTGTCTGTACATTAAATAATTTCCAAAAAAAATATGCTGGCTTTTATTTCGGCCAGAAACTAAGCATTGCCATCCAACGTGGCAATGCTGCTAGCATTCTGGGCACCTTTTCCTCTACCCTTGGTCTTTTTAGGGTTCCGAGGTAAAAAATAATAATAATAGGGGTATATAACAAACGTGTGTTTTCGTATTTTTTGACGTGACAACGTCTTAAATTAGGTTGCGGCTGGGAGTCACTTATGAAAAAGTGTAACGCCCGGTAACGTTACGATGAGTCACCGAACGAGAGAGAGGTCCGCCGAATGCCTTGCGTCTCTCTCCCACTCAACTATGATCGGTCTGCCGCGCGCGCAGCACGCGGCAGACGTTGTCACGTAAAGTCTTCGTCCGTAAAACCGACTTTACAGGCAACCATTTTTTTTGCTTTATATGAATAAAGATCACCTAAAATTTTCTCAAAATACGTAAAAGTATATTGGCTATCAAATTAAATTATAAAACTGAAATAAAATATGTATTTAAGGGGGGTCCTCCCATAAAACAATGGTAAGGAACCCTTATCCTATTATCCTTTACAATGTAAAACACTATTAAATAAATGCTGAAGTTTATATTTTAAGCAACCAACTGACGATCAAGGGCGATTCAGCGGCACACACGACTAAACTAAATTTAAAGAAGCCCCGTCTCTTTTCACCTTAGGTGGCCAGAAAGAGACGGCACGTTCACGTCAAATATGGAATGTGCAGGCAGTTTTAGAGGTGATACAAGCGAGTGCGTTCTAAAGTCGCCAATATTTTCTACATTTGACGTGATTTTAGTTGTTTTGACTATGGTGCAGAACGTGCCGACTCTTTCTGGCCACCTAAGGTGAAAAGAGACGGGGCTTCTTTAAATTTAGTTTAGTCGTGTGTGCCGCTGAATCGCCACCATTATTTATTGACTTCGCTGAATGCGTCAGATCGTCTTAGCTAACCGAGCACGCTACAATTTAATTAAACGGCAGGACATGATAATATTAATGTTGATAAAAACAGGTCAAAAGTTTATCTTTAAATAGATTCAACTAATCGATGGGTCATTAATACGCAAGTGTTAATTATTTATTAATTGATACAGTATTGTCACCAGACTGTGCCACGGAATGGACGCTTTTCTTATATTGTGAGTTTATTTTATCTATACCAATATTATAAAGCGGAAAAGTTTGTTTCTTGTTTGATTGACGCAAATAGGCTCGGCAACTACTGCCATCGTACTTCGATCATACACGGCTTAGTTGCTGATAAATTAGCTGGGATAAGAGATGTGAAAGACCAATAAATATCATTTATATCACTTAATTTTTTATTAAAAGTATAACTTCTTTTTAAGCTAACTGTTTTTTCGCTCCCTAGACCAAATAAAACTGAACCGATTTGATAAAAAAAATCTTCACCGTTGGGCAGCTACATTATCCATGAGTAACTTATAGGCTGTATTTTGTTTCTCTTTGCAACTTAGATTATTTTATAGCCCGTGCGAATCCGGGACGATCTGTTAGTTATTTATTTATAACCGACTAGAAGCCCACCCCGGCTTAGCACGGGTTATATGAGGGTTTTTGTTACACTATTTACAATTTTTTACGATTTTTGGAAACAAAATATAGTCCATGTTACTCAGGGATAATGTAGCTAAGTACTTAAAGGTGAAATAATTTTTCATATTGGTCCAGTAGTTTCGGAGCCTATTCGCGTTAAACAAACAAACAAAAAATCAAACTTTTTCCCTTTCTTCGATACCGGAAATTTCAATTGTCGTAAAGGATAGGTAATAGATATCTATTACTGAACAAAGACCAAAACGGTTGAACCGATTTCGATGAACTTTTTTGTAGATAGCTTAGATTAGATTAACATATAGGCTACTTTTTAAAAGCGAGTGTATCTCAATGGGAAAAACGTCTGCTTTTCAATCAAACGGCCCCTGGTTCGATCCCGGCCCTACACCAATAACTTGTTTTTCAAGTTATGTGTGGATTTGCACTCGCTTTACGGTGAAGGAAAACATCGTGAGGAAACCGACTTGTGTGAGGACATTGACGTAATGGTTACCATGCCGGACTGCCGACTAGAGGGTCCCGGGTTCAATTCCCAGCACGGCCAAAGTCATTGTGACGAACTAAATTTGTTGGCTGTCGGTCTGGGTGTTAAATATGTATCGAAATAAAAAAAAAGTATTCATGTATGTATATGTAGTATATCAGGTGTATATAATACATACATCATAATACAAACTAGAAATGGTTTAGTATGGAGTTAAGAACCGCTAGTAATATCATATTTCATTACAGTGTCGTGCTATCGCTCGTGTGTTTTGGAGCAAACGCACAGACAAACAAACAAGCAATGGAAGAATCAGTAGCTGCGCTCGACACTAATAATATTGATGATGGTAAGTTCTTTATCTTGTTTTTAATTACCTACCTCATTGACAGAAATAGATAAAAAGTGTGTATGTTTGTTACTTCTTTACGCTCAAACGGCTGAACCGATTTTACTAAAATTATAATTATAAGTGTACTTTATTTGTTATATAAATTAAATATATTTTTATAAGTAAAAACAAAAACCTTACAAATAGTGAACCAAATCCAAGTCTGTGTCCGCGGGAACAATTTCGTTAATTTTATTTGCTTATGCACATGGGCTTCTTTTGATAAAAAGAAGCCCATGTGCATAAGCAAATAATAATAATGATGATAGATATATCATCATTATAATAATGATGATAGATATATCATCATTATTTTTACCTCGAAAGAAATTTTATTGTAGTTCTCGTGAGATACGTTAATAAAACAAAATAACTTCAAAATCTATGTTACGTTCCTTCATGCTCCAACGGCTGGACCGATTTTGATGAACTTTACTATTAAGATAGGATTATGACATACACTACTTTTTATCCTGGATTAACTAATTTTGTCCCGGATTAACACGGGTACCACCGCGGGGCGCAAAGGTTAAATAAATCAATATTAATTATGAATTACATGTAAATAATTACTAAAATAAATTAAACGTATTGCAAATTAATTACTTAATAATTATAATTAATTATTTACGTTTATGTAATGATTTTCTTCTATTAGGCATGACTTTTATTTAAGTATGTCGAAACAAGTTGGTATTATACAGTAGAACCTCGATAAGTCAAAAACCTCCAAATGTCGAAAAAATGTTTTGTTCCCTTCCCTTCAAACACCTAAACCTCCATTACTTGAAATCTTGACCATCGTTAATCGAAATAATCACCGAGTCCCTCCAAGCCATTTTGGTACATATTTTCTTTCTACAACTCGAAAAATTAAATTTGACCTCTGCATCCTGAACAAAGCAACGTTTTATTTTACAACCTTTACAAATTGATCATTTAGAATTTATTACCTCTATTGTTCGTACCAAAATAAGTTACCGACTTTAAGAACTTGCCGACAATGTGAGTACACTATCGTTTCTTGGAAAATATTTTAGGAGTATACAATAATAAATTTATGTTTATGACACATATAAACATATTGTGTTTGCTTGCTATATATTGTGTTTGGTGTCAGGTGTTCAAATTTGATTTCCTTTGAAATGTAGCTAAGCAAGTCATTTGTTTTCGACTTAAATACTGTCAGAAATAGTTTTGTTCTACTGCAATACACATCAATTAGTACAATAGAACAACCAAATTATCGCAAATTCAAAATCCTCCATAAGTTGAAAACTCGCTAACTCGAATTTTTTGGCGTCTCTCTTAATGTTCGACTTATAGAGGTTCTACTGTTTTAGCCTCGGGGAGGAGGATAAGTTACTCAGAATTTTGGAATTTTGGCTAATTATCCGCTAACATATTATGTTGATTTTCTATAGCAACCATACCACCTGTGGAATGCAAGACGGCCAAAAATTTGAGTGGAATTTGCCTTGAGAGACAAAATTGTGACTACAGCTCAGCCGGCGCAGCCATTGATCTCACACTTTATGAATACAAAGGCTATGTGAAGTGAGTAAATGTATATAATATTTTAGTGTTTATTACTAGTTATATATTTAATCATTATTTTTGGCTTAATTTTGTCTTTAATATGTTTGTTTTGTTACTTTCTTTAGTTTACAAAAATTTCGTTTTTACTATGCTTTGTAAATATTGTTCTTAAGTTATGTTTAAATTGATTTTTACCATAACTTCTAGTTTTGTCAATTACGCACGATCTAGTAGTGTAGAAACTATAACTGTAATTATACCTATGTTTTTTCTTTAACTGAATACATGAAATGTTCGTGTTCATTTGGGAAAAAAAAATTCTTTTGTATGTCAAAATTTTAATAACTGTCATTGTCAATTTTGATCGACCTTGGATTGGATGTTTACGTAGACAGAGATTTCTTTTGTCTATGGATGTTTATGTTTACGTTTTTCTGGTGTATTTTACTGTGAGCGACATTCTAACATAGTTATCGGTAAATTGGCGAAAATAAGTGTTGTCGGCGAAGTTTAAATCGCAATGTCTGACGATGATTCCAATTCGGACGTAGTAATGGTGGAAAATACCAGCACTGCGTCCGATTCTACCGCCGGATCATCATCGGCGCAAAAGGAAAGTAAGTAACTTTTGGACATAATTTCATAAAATATTTAATTTACCTTAACACGTATTGTGTGCAAGTTTTAATAAGTTTCAAGTATCTATATAATAAGTCTTTCAGTGTCAGAGTAGTTTAGTGAGAGAAGGTATTGCCTTAGAACCATTGTCTGGTGATACACACACACACACTCACACACACTAAATATAACTTATACATAAATATAACTTATTGGTACTTTGATGAATAGAGTAATATAAACTAGCTTTGTACTCCAAATTTTCAAAATTTTATTGTTAAATTTCTGAACAACTTGTATCTAAATTAATTAATTATATTTTAGTTTGTAAAACTGACATATGTACTTATATGGATTATTTAATTTTTTTGGGAGAAGACATTGGCTTCCAATGTACAGTTTAAACAACTAGTTTGGAAGCCTTTGGATTCCATATAATTTTGTTGATTTTTATTTACTATGTCAAATAAAGATATTTTGTATTTTTTGTATCTTATCCCGAATGTAACACAATGTTGATATTTTGAAATTTAGAATAATATTTTATAATAAATAAGATAATATTAAACATATTATTTTAATTTCAGCTCGTCCACTGATGAAGTTGTTACATCGTCTAGTAAGCAATGACAACAAACAGAACACAATACTGACGAATGCTCAGATTGTGTCCATTCTGTTGAAGGAGTTTGATATAGACATTGTTACGTTGCACGAACTGGAAGTGGATATATATCTGAATGTAGTTAAGAGGTAAGATTTTTTTTAGACGAGCATTTTTGAGCATTTCTGATGTGACTATATCAAATACTTACTTCCTGTGGCACTAAAACTCTGTGGCATTATGCTGATGTGACTATATCAAATACTACTTCTTGTGGCACTAAAATCCTGGGTGGATCTTGGCCTCTTCTACTAATCTATGCCATGTCGAGCAGCATTATGCTGATGTGACTATATCAAATACTTACTTCCTGTGGCACTAAAACCCTGGGTGAATCTTGGCCTCTTCTACTAATCTATGCCATGTCGAGCAGCATTATGCTGATGTGACTATATCAAATACTTACTTCCTGTGGCACTAAAACCCTGTGGCATTATGCTGATGTGACTATATCAAATACTACTTCCTTTGGCACTAAAACCCTGGGTGAATCTTGGCCTCTTCTACTAATCTATGCCATGTCGAGCAGCATTATGCTGATGTGACTATTTCAAATACTTACTTCCTGTGGCACTAAAACCCTGGGTGGATCTTGGCCTCTTCTACTAATCTATGCCATGTCGAGCAGCATTATGCTGATGTGACTATTTCAAACACTTACTTCCTGTGGCACTAAAACCCTGGGTGGATCTTGGCCTCTTCTACTAATCTATGCCATGTCGAGCAGCATTATGCTGATGTGACTATATCAAATACTTTCTTTTTGTGACCCTAAAATCCTGGGTCGATCTTGGCCTCTTCTACTAATCTATGCCATGTCGAGCAGCATTATGCTGATGTGACTATTACAAACACTTACTTCCTGTGGCACTAAAATCCTGGATGGATCTTGGCCTCTTCTACTTATCTATGCCATGTCGAGCAGCATTATGCTGATGTGACTATTTCAAACACTTACTTCCTGTGGCACTAAAATCCTGGTGGAAATTGGCTTTGGGCCAGGCTTCTCCATCCATCCAGTTTCCCCAAGATCTTCAGATCCTCTTCAACTTCAGCTATCCACGTTTAATGTGGTCTGCCTCTGGGCTGTTTCTGCTGTGGGGAGCAGTTGATGATGATTCTTACAGCCCTGTTATTTTCCAACCACACAAGATAACCTGATCTGACCATCATGTGTCTATATCACACTGAGTAGAAATGTCATTTTTACAGTTCACAAAATATCCATCATTCAATGTCAATGTTTAAAGTCCTGGTGCACTGATCACAGGTTAGCAAGAGATTTTTTTTGTTTTCTGCAACCAGCTTTCAAGCCAGTTTTTTAAAACTGTTCAAAGATTCGTCCATTTTAAAAAAAAATCTTAATAAGAGTTTGTTATTCGTTGTCATGCTGGACTGCCGAACAAAGGGTTCCCAGACTCCCAACACTGGATCTTGTGGGATCTTGTCTGCTTTTCAATGTTGCCTCTCGTTCGATCCCGGCCTTACACCAATGACATTAATTTTTAATTTATGTGTGGATTTGCTCTTGTTTAGGGTGAAGTAAAACATTGTGAGGAAACCGACATGTTTGTGGATCACAATATCCGAAGCCGTGTGTCATTCGCCAACTCGCACTTGACCGCGCGGTGGCATATATTTCTGTCCTAGTGAGAGAAGGCCTCGAGTCCCAACCGTGGGAACGCATAGTGAGCTGCTATGGTTTATGCTATTAGTGTAATATATAAAGCTAAATATATCTGTGTTTTTTTTTTTTACACATTCACACACGGCTGGTTAGCCCCATACTGAACCATTTCTAGCTCGTTACGCCAACGAGGTCGTCAAATTCGTATTGTCGTATTGTCTTTTCAAAGTTCGTTTTTTAACAAACTCCACAGAGTAATCATTTAATAAAATATAAATAAACAAATAGTAAAAAAAAGTTAAATCTTGACTCACAAAGCGCAGTTAAGTGTATACATAATTTGTAGTCTAATGAGCGACAGTCATTTAATGATAAACTTCAACTTCAGATTCCTCAAAGACTGGCCGCAATGGGACGAGTTCGATCAACACATAAATATGCTGAGAAAAAAGAACGCCCAGAAATCTATCAAAAAGGTTCTCGAATTCAAGTATGAAGAATTGAAAGAGTACCTCGGAGTCCAACTGGAAGCCACCAAGCCCTTAGCACAGAAAGCTGTTAAAGAAGTGATTGAGGAAAACGCTAAATGCATGGAAGATGTCGATACGAGCGATGTGGTGCTCGAAGTTTGTTGTACGAGGAAACAGTTGTACGAGCTGGTGCTGAGTCACCCGCTGCCCGGAGATGCAGATAACAATATTTTCCACGTAGCAGACCCGCGGCCCTCGACCATATCGATAAACAAAGTCCCCTTAGACTCCATTCTCAACTGGTGTAGTGTCCGCGTCACCATCGACTGCCAGTACCTCTCTTTGACAAGACACACAGACCACGAACTCAAACACACCCTCGTCAACGCTAAGCTCGGACCCAGGAATCTCAAACAAGAGATCATTACCGCACTGCAATATAAAGAAACAAAGCGAACAATAACAATGGACAAGCAGAGACTGTTTGATTTACTTAACAACTTACATGTTTTGACTATACCGGAAACTTTGTTGAACACATTCCTGGTTCACCTAAGGAATTCGTTGACTAAAGATTTTGAATCGGTGACTCAGGTGAACGTTCCAGGGTCGTACAGGCAGAATACGAGTAAATACCCGTATTACAGAAAGCTGAGGAAACAATTGGATCAGCCCGTGCCTTCTAACAGTAATTTAGATTTGTACGTGGAGGAAGTAATAACTCCTATGCATTATGTGGACGTAGCTAGAATGTATCCTAAGGCATGGGACCCGGAAAAGGTGAAGAATCAGAAATGGTTGACTGTGGAATGTGCGGAATGTAATGTGAAGTTTGATATGGAGAATCTGGTCAATCTGAAAGCGCACTACGATATGTACCACGGAGACGAGCCGCCGTGGACTTGCACGAACTGCGAGCGGACCTTCAGCATGAACGAGCTTGCTAGGAACCATTGGGTTCATGATTGTTAAATTAGTCTCTTGTCCTGTCTTAAACCAAATAGACTAACGTCGATAATTTTTGAAAAAAAAATGTATGCCTGTAAAGTCGGTTTTACGGGCGAAGATTTTACGTGACAACGTCTGCCGCGTGCTGAGTTGAGTACCGATCATAGTTGAGTGGGAGAGAGACGCAAGGCATTCGGCGGGCCTCTCTCTCGTTCGGTGACTCATCGTAACGTTACCGGGCGTTACACTTTTTCATAAGTGACTCCCAGCCGCAACCTAATTTAAGACGTTGTCACGTCAAAAAAATACAGTAGGATGAAAATGAATATATTTTTGTATGTTCATTCTATTTACTCGCTTTTCTATAGACTTAGAATAAGTAGAAAAATGCTAAGTCTATAGAAAAATGTATGTCTTTATTTAATTATTAAAGAAATGTATATTAGAATCCATGTGTTTTATTTAATTAGAATTAGTACATATGATAATATTATTTATTATCAATGAAAATCCACAAACAGAGTAGTTCATAAAATACATCAAAATTACAAACTTATAAATATGTATTAAGTACAGTAGAACTAACCCTAATAGTGAACCTTACTTGCAAAAAAAAACTATCGCATTCACATCCACAAAACTACGCTATTACATTAACTTCTAAATATAAAGAAGAGTAAAATCTAATTACATTCATACTATACCTACTTTGAAACTAGTGTAATATAGGTTATAATCTATATTATACTATACCTATATTAATTTAAAATTAGACAAGATATTTTTTATATTTTATTTAATGGGGGGAAGCGAACCAAGTTTAAAAATGTCAAAAACCATCCTAATTTTCTCATAAGTACTACACATTCGATAAAGTGGGGAGTGGGCTAGCATACATGTAGGAGAGGCAGGTAAATTAAAAGTATGTATTTAAAAAATAACTAGTTTCAACAAGTCTATACCTACTTACTAATAATAGGAAATACCAGAATATCATATTTACGATGTCATGTTTAATTTTATTTACCGCAAATTTTGCTACAAACCTCACGGAGCCCGAGACCTTTCCAACGAATGCTGTACCGTGGAAATCGGTTCGTGCGTTCTGGAGTTATAGCGTCAGGGAGGAAAACCTGACTTATTTTTGTGTTATTATTATTCCAGGCCGTGTGCAGAGAAGGAGGTGTGTTGTCCTCACGGCTACAAGCTGACTCCAAAACCTCTCAACGATAACTACAACTGGACGAAGGATGATGATGAAGACGACTTTGATTTTAAGGCGGCTGGGGAATCAAATTAGTATATTTTGAAAAATAGTAGTTTAAAAAAACTAAAAAACACGCTTATCTTGCCGTTTTAAGTGGGTCAAAATCGCGCCCAAAGAAGTCGGTTACAAACAAACATACAAACAAAAATACAAAAAAAAATAATAATTTTATCAAATTAGTGTATTGTCATCGGTCCTCAATAAATCTACAAAGTTTCAACGAAATCTGGCCGTTTAGTGGGTCAAAATCGCGCCCAAAGAAGTCGGTTACAAACAAACATACTGGTGAAGCTAATATAAAGCGTGTAAAAATCGTATAAAACTCTTCGTTAATGGGATAGAATTTTTAGTTTAGATTTTTATGTTCAATTGAGTGTTAAGAATTGTTAGTTTCGAAACACGGTTACACGTAAAAATCAATTAATTTAATAATTTTAATAAACTATTTGTCTTTAAATTAAACTATTTTTCTAAACAAATGGTGTTCTGAATGTAATAAATAAATTAAAACAATAATTAAATAGTTTTGTTTAAAAAATAGTAGTTGAAAACTAAACAAATGGTGTTTTGAATGTAATAAATAAATTAAAACAATAATTAAATAGTTTTGTTTAAAAAATAGTACTTGAAAACTAAACAAATGAAGTTCTGAAAGTAATAAATAAATTAAAACAAATCATGTTGTTTTTTTGTAGCTGAATGATAATTATTATGTAGAATTGTTAGAAAGAAGCCAGTGTGGCTCGTTGGGAATGTTTGCTTTTCAATCAGACGGTCCCTGGTTCGATCCCGAACCTACACGAATGACTTGTTTTTCTTTTTGTGTGTGGATTTGCACTCGCTTTATGGTGAAGGGAAAATATAATACAAACTAGAAATGGTTAATATGGGGCTAACGAGCCGTGTGTGAAATGGGTAATATATTTATTTCTAATAACTTATTGACTCAGGCGTTACTTTGTGAAAATCCATTGTAAATGTAAGACAAAATTAAATATTTAGTGTACTTCCGCTGTGATCCGAAATCCAAATTAAGACAAGTGAAGGAAAAATTAACTAAGATAAATTTACTAAGATTAATTAAGATTAACGTTACCTATCACAATTCGGAAATTCTTAACTCTACACGTGTTTCGCCTAACCACAAGGCATCATCAGGAGATGCTGACTCTTCGAACGACAAGTCGAGAGATAAATTAATCTTAGTAAATTATTCCTTTACTTGTCTTAATTTGGATTTCGGATCACAGCGGAAGTACACTAAATATTTAATTTTATCTTCTATATTTATTTCTGTATTTGGTAGATAAAATAAAAACAACATTGTATAAATTAATTTATTACATTGTTCTAAAATACAGTCATATCACAGCATATAAATAACAATTTTTCCTCTACCCTACACCATAAACAAAATTAAATCAAAAAACCTAATTAATAAAATATTTATTATTTAACAAACACAACACAAAAACAATGACTGCCGAAGTCAAATGACCCCGAACAAAGGTGCTGGAACACCCTGAGTCTGAAAAAATGCCATTCGCTATTGATGCCACTGACAATATGAATGACTACTCTTAGTCTCAACTGATACAAAAATACAATTCTCAATGACGAGTCAGAGATCTGACTTCCTACATACGACCAGCGAACTAGAATAAACGGAAGAGTAACTCCATACAATTACCGCTTAGAATTTGGATGCATATACGCACACAATTATACTGCTATCCCAACGAAACACACACACAAAGCTCGCACGCGATTGGTCGCATCAAGGTCACGCCACCGATACTAGCCGCGCGGGTAGCTGTTTTGCCCCGCCCACCGCGGTATTTTACGCGTGGACCGGGGAACCATTTTATCGGCCAAGTTACTATTCCATTTATTAGTTATATTAGTTCGCTGGAATGACTCCACTATTAGTCTCAACTGATACAAAAATAACCATAGCTACTCAGAGCTAGTCAGAGGTTTGACTTGTCCCGAAGTCATGTCCCAAAAATCCCTGAACATCCCGAGCTAATCTGTCCGGGTTAGTAAAATGAACATCATAACATACTTCTACTGTTTTTTTAATAGTATAATAATACAATGTATAATACATTGACACTTTTCTTGCAGCTAATATTACTCATACACAAAACTTATCAAATCAAATCATCATTTATTTCAGACTAGGTCCATACAGAAAATAATAAAAACATATAAAATTTTGGTCATCCGATACAAATATTAAATGTCATAAAATAATAGTAATAATAAGTATAGCAAATATTGACGATAATGAAGTTAGTTAATAAATGAAAAGCTCAATAAATTAAATTATAATTTACTCCTATAAATCTCTCTCATATCTTCTACAAATGCCTTGAAATCTTTATTGGCACAACTTTCTACTCTGAAAGTCCCGAAATCGAGTCCCAAAAATCCCTGAACATCCCGAGCTAACCTTTCCGGGTTAGTAAAATGAACATCATGGCCCCCTTCTATGGTTTTAACTTTGAAGTTAAACGCATTTTTTTCTAAAAATGTAATTATTTCAGCGGCCTCTTTCTCCCCTTTACTATAGGGGTTGGAAGTTACCTTTGAGGCTGCCAATAAGAGGGATGGGGGTAAGTTTTTGATGAACAGCTGTTTGTAATAATCCACGGGGTAGTTTTGCGGTGCCGGGTATTTAAGGCGGTAGTCCCAGGACAATCTGGAATTGGTAAAAAAATAATGATAATTAATTATTAGTCAAGTGCGAGACGGGCTAGTACATGAAGGGTTCCGAACCACATTTCTTGTATGGGAGCCCCCCTGACTGTTTATATATTAAAAGTTGAAACATAATAAAATATTAATATTATATATATTATAATAATATTATTATGATTATCAGCGAACTAGAATAAAGGGAAGAGTAACTCCATACAATTGCCGCTTAGAACATGGATCCATGTACGCACACAATTATACTGCTATCCCAACGAAACACACACACACACACACAAAGCTCGCACGCGTTTGGTCGCCGTCACACCACGTGAAGCCACGCGGGCGCGCGGATAGTTGTTTTGCCCCGCCCACAGCGGTATTTTACGCGTGAACGGTGGAACTATTTTATCGGCCAAGTTACTATTCTATTTATTCTAGTTAGCTGATGATTATTTATAACTTTGTCTAACATAATCTCATATAACAGTAACTAATTTTTGTAACATTATAAATTGCACCATCTCAAGTTTCTTTGAATACAAAAGTTGAGTGAGTTTGGCCTTGGCTATCCCTGCTCGTCCGATAGTGAAAGGGGGCGGGGGGAATTATTTGAAGTAATTCCCCCAGCCCCCTTTCAATATTGAACAATAGCATAGACTAATATATATAATGATAGAGTACCTGGTTGACAGTTGAGCTTAGCTCGGTTTTTTTTTTAATATGACGTTTTCCAAAAATTATTCCTGCTAGATCGATTTATCGCCCCCGAAACTCCCTATATAGTAAACTAGCTGACCCGGCAAACGCTGTTTTGCTTCACTTAGGGGTATGAAAATTAGATAGTGTAGCTTATATGACACGTTCGTAGATTTACCATAGCAGCGCCATCTATTGATTACTTACTCAACCCAGTCGAAAGGTATCGACATCTGTTAGAATCATTTGGAGTAAACAGATAATTGTGACTGTCAAATAATAACAGACAATAATTAGCAATAAATTAAAATTACAACTATAATTTGAGATTTAAACTATCCTATCTCTCAAGTTGGATCGAACTGCACATGGTGTGCGAATTTTATTATAATCGGTTAAGTAGTTTATGAGTCCATTGAGGACAAACATTGTGACACGAGATGATTATTATATATTAAGATTAGTATGAAACAATTTAGTTTTATTGTATGGGAATCAGCAATGCTTTCTAGTATTCTGATCCTTGGTAATAGGGAATATTTGGATTAAGGAGGACCTGTATGAATCTTCAGCCACATGAGTGAGGTTCCTGGACAGGATGATGTCAGCTTGAGGCCTGGATAGCCCTCGTGCGCGCATCACCGCCTCTGTTGCCTGGAATTAAAAAAAAACCACCGCTTAATTTTTTTTTAGGGTTCCGTACCTAAAAGGTAGAAACGTCGGACCCTATTACTAAGACTCCCCTGTCTGTCTGTCTCCAGGCTGTATCTCAGAAACCGTAACAGCTAGAAAACTGAAACTTTCACAAGATATGTATTTCCCGTGCTGCTATAACAACAAATACTAAAAAATTAAAAATATAAAGGGGGGCCCGTACAATAAACGTGTTTTTTCTGTATTTTCTTGTTATATATCAATAAAGGTGCTGTTAGACATTTCACACATGGCTGGTTGTAAAAACGTCTGCTTTTCAATCAGACGGCCCTATGGTTCGATCCCGGCCCTACACCAATGACTTGTTTTTCAAGTTATGTGTGGATTTGCACTCGCTTTACGGTGAAAGAAAACATTGTGAGGAAACCGGCATGTTTGAGGACCACAGCAAATCCACACATATCATGAAAAACAAGTCATTGGTGTAGGGCTGGGATCGAACCAGGGGACTGTCTGATTGAAAAGCAGACGTTATTACCACCGAGCCACACTCGCTTTTTTTGCATGGTGGTTCACATGTCTGCTTTTCGATACACATGTATACTAAAAATCTTAATATATATAAATCTCGTGTCACAATGTTTGTCCTCAATGGACTCCTAAACCACTTATTATAATCGGTTTATAATAAAATTCGCACACCATGTGCAGTTCGATCCAACTTGAGAGATAGGATAGTTTAAATCTCAAATTATAGCCGCAATTTTAATTTATTGCTAATTATTGTCTGTTATTATTTGCCAGTCACAATATTTGTTAACTCCAAATGATTCTAACAGATGTCGATACCTTTCGACTGGGTTGAGTAAGTAATCAATAGATGGCGCTGTACCCCTAAGTGAGGCAAAACAACGTTTGCCGGGTCAGCTAGTTAATTATAAGTCTTTTAACTTACCTTCTCCTTACTGTACAGTTTAAACTCAAAGTTATCCCGGTGGTAGTTGTCGTAATACTGCTTGTAGAAGTCTCGGTAGAACTCTGTGCTGTCGTGGACTTGCAGTCTCTGGAGAGAAGGCCCGAGGTCCAGGAATACCATTTTTGTTATACGGCCTGGGTAGGCTGCGTTGTAGAATAGACCTGGAGAAGATAATGAGATTCTACTAATATATTCTCGTTCTAACCTATGATTAGTGCACCAGTGGACTTTAAACAGGACATTGGTGGCGATTCAGCGGCACACACGACTAAAGTAAATTTAAAGAAGCCCCGTCTCTTTTCATGTCAGGTGGCCAGAAAGAGACGGCACGTTCTGCACCATAGTTAAAACAACTAAAATCACGTCAAATATGAAACGTGCAGTTTTAGAGGTGATACAAGTGAGTGCGTTCTAAAGTCGCCTATATTTTCTACATTTGACGTGATTTTAGTTGTTTTGAATATGGTGCAGAATGTGCCGTCTCTTTCTGGCCACCTAAGATGAAAAGAGACGGGGCTTCTTTAAATTTAGTTCAGTCGTGTGTGACGTTGAATCGCCACGAGTATAAAATTAAATTTTCATCTCAGTGTGATTTAGGCACCTCAGCATATTGCTGCTCGCTGTAAATCAAATAAATCTTAATATATATAAATCTCGTGTCACAATGTTTGTCCTCAATGGACTCCTAAACCACTTAACCGATTATAATAAAATTCGCACACCATGTCACAGAATAATAACTTGTACCATGTGCTGTTCGATCCAACTTGAGAGACAGGATAGTTTAAATCTTAAATTATAGTCGCAATTTTAATTTATTGCTAATTATTGTTTGTTAATATTTGACAGTCACAATTATCTGTTAACTCCAAATGATTCTAACAGATATCGATACCTTTCGACTAGGTTGAGTAAGTAATCAATAGATGGCGCTGCTATGATAAATCTACGAACGTGTCATATAAGCAACACTATCTATTTGTCATACCCCTAAGCACAGAATAATAACTTGTACTCCCTAAGTGAGACAAAACAACGTTTGCCGGGTCAGCTAGTTATATTTATATAATCTTTATAGCAATTTCTAAACTTTTTTTATTTATTGGTTAAGCCCATACTGAACCATTTTTTAACCCTTAATTGGACAATGTGGTTTTTAAACAACATACTAAAAATCACACATAAAATTGACCTTCATTTTTTTTTTTTATTTTGCGCAATGAAAGTTTTATACAACACTCACATTTTCAAAAAAAAAAGGATAGTAAATTAATGTCTAGATTTTTCACTCATTTTTCCTAGACAGTAGTAGTATACAATGTCTATTACATAAATATTTTTTTTTAAACGTGAAACAAAAATCGACCATTTAAGGGTTAAAGATTACCTTGTTCACAACCCATGGAATGTCCGATGTAAACAAATTTCTGCCATTGCAGGTGTGATATTACCACCTCCACAGCCGCTATGAAGTGGAACCTACTCAACATTACACCTGGAAAAATAGTTAATTTTTTATTAGTTTTTAGGGTTCCGTACCTAAAAGGAAAAAATGGGACCCTATTGCTAAGCCTCCGCTGTCTGTCTGTCTCCAGGCTGTATCTCAGAAACCGTAATAGCTAGAAAGTTGAAACTTTCACAAGATATGTATTTCTTGTGCCGTTTCTATAACAACAGATACTAAAAAAAAAGAGTGTGGCTTGGTGGTATAAACGTCTGCTTTTCAATCAGAGGGCCCTTGGTTCGATCCAAGCCCTACACCAATGACTTGTTTTCCAAGTTATGTGTGGATTTACACTCGCTTTACGGTGAAGGAAAACATCATGAGGAAACCAACACGTTCGAGGACTATAATAACCGAAGACGTGTGTCACCAATCCGCACTTGGCCAGCGTGGTGGATTATGGCTTATATCTCTCTCCTAGTGAGAGAAGGCCTCGAGTCCCAGCAGTGGGAACGTATAATGGGCTGCTTATGCTATGCTCCACCATGGCCCAGTGACCCTAATCAAATGCCTAGCTGTAAAAAGTAAAAAAAATTGCTAGGGTATCTAAACTGTAATCGTTACGAGCATAGCAGAGGCCATAACCAAAAAATCCAGCGTGATCTTGCCAACACTAATACGGGGCATCATATACTCAGCAACAGAGTGGTTCATAATTGGAATAAGTTGCCCGAGGAAGTGGACAGTGCTACATCAGTGAACAGCTTTAAAAACCGGCTTGATAGCTGGTTGCAGAAAACAAAAAAATCTCTTGCTAACCTGTGATCAGTGCACTAGTGAACTTTAAACATTGACATTGAACAGTGGACAGTATGTGAACTATTAAAAAATAATTTCAACACAGTGTGATATAGGCACATCAGCATAATGCTGCTCGCCTATAAATCTATAAATCTGCTTAGACTGCATTTAATAAGCTTTAATTTCAGCCCTCGGCTTAGAAGCAAAAAGCAAAAATCTAAACTGTTTCACACTAATAAACTGTATAAAAACAATGTTTAGTAATAGTCCTATACAGCGCATGTGTCGCTCATATAACGAGCTGGTACTCAAATGTTGTGATGCCTCAGATAACAACCAATGTAAGACTCACATTACTGAACTGGATGTATTTAGAACAGTCTCAGTCAATTTAGAAATAATATAAGTTATAGGTTAAATTGTTAAATTGTTTTAGTACTTAAGATTTCCCCTTATTTATGTACATATGAACCTTCCTTATTAAGTTTACACTATCATGCTGTGTACTCTTTTTTGGATTGCAGACTTGTTTTTGTTCTTTTAGTTTAGGTTAAAATGAATGTTTGTTATCTGTCTGAGTGCCTAATAAATAAATAAATAAATAAATCAAATAAATAAATAAATCTTACCATGTGGGAAGGGGTCTGATCGTCCATTCCCCGGCATGTCCACACCTACATAGTGGTAACTATCTGGCAACAGCTCCAACAGAGGTATGAAAGTAGCCGCACTGTCCTGACGGCCATGCACTAGCAACACCGGGGGACCTCGAGCATCGCCCCACGATATTACTGGAATTATATTAAAATATATATATTTTTTTACTAGTTATGGGCTTGCGCTTGACCGCAATTCACCCGATGGTAAGCGATATTGCAATCTAAGGTGGAGCGCGCTTGCCCAGAAGAAACCGGTTCACTCTTGCCTTGAAAACCGCTAGATTATAGTTATCGGGGAACAGGGAATTTGGTAAAGAATTCCACACCTTGGCGGTACGCACAATGAAGGTGGAGGCAAACCGCTTAGTACGCGATTTAGGCACCTCCACAGTATAACGATGCCGCCTTGGTGTTTCCCTACTCGTCCGATGGTGGATGGAATGGGGCGGGGGGATCAAATCATGCAAACTCTCTCTCTCAAATATTTGTTGTCTCACTCCAGCGAACTAGAATAAATAGAAAAGTTACTTGGCCGATAAAATGGTTCCACCCTACCGCGGTATTTTATGCGTGTAAAAAAACCGCGGTGGGCGGTGCAAAACAACTATCCGCGCGCTCGCGTATCATGGTCGGTGGCGTGACCTTGATGTGACCAATCGCGTGCGAGCTTTGTGTGTGTGTGTTTCGTTGGGATAGCAGTATAATTGTGTGCGTAGATGGATTCAAATTATAAGCGGCAATTGTATTGCACTCTTCCGTTTATTCTAGTTCGTTGTCTCACTCACACAGTAACTCGAACATTCGAGATTGTACTAGGAAATAGTATGGAAAGTTCGGTACCTAGAACTTTCTAGAGATTTGTTTACCGTATATAAGGGAGCGGTCAGGACTAGCAAGGACAGTTAACTGCGAGTTGTCGCAGAGTTAACTCCGAGCGAAAAGTGTGATTAGGAACAAGGATTGCGACTGCTTATGATTTGGACGTTTTTGGACTGCAAGAGGCATCTCTTGCAGGTTGTCAGTGCAGGTCTGATCGCCCCCATCATAGAATAAGAATAAGAATTTGGATGTTTCGACGAGTTGTAAGACCAGACACGTATCAGTGTGGGGATTCCATAGTGAATAAATCCTAGTTATCCATGAAACCAACATTTTAGTCATATACCCAAACCTTTACCCCGAGTGCCCCATCCAGCACATAGCATTATTTATTGTCTGTATTTTTTCTGTGTTATTCTGTTTTATCTAAAAAAAATGTTGTATGGTACTTTGAAGGAAAGCTTTGGAATTCTCTACATGAGTCTCTGTTTTTGAGGTACAACATGGGTTTTCAAATCCAGAGTTAATAGGTACTCATACTTTCTAGGCAAAGAATGTTACATCTTAGACCACAGGCAACATTAGGAAGCTGCAGTCAAATGTGAGCCAGTAGATTAATTATAAATTTAGTAGATATACATTTATAATTAATCTAAACCTAAATGAGAGGTAAAAAAGTTGCACAATAGGTGGTTTGAAAACCCATATTGTTTTTTGGACGTGTAATAAAGAGTTTTTGTATTGTATTATTTTTGACATGTCAAGTTTAATCATTCTTAATACTATTTTTTTACAATTATAATGGACAAGATAGCATATTCATAGTAAGAATCACACTGCTCTATTCCAATTGCTGGGATAGGTACTCCAAGTTAAGAACTACAAAACTTGGAGTGTAAACTGTGCTTGAAACCTTAAGCTATAGAATCATATGTCTTGTTGCCTTTGAAGTTTGAACACAGTAATTCTTGTACACTACTGCTTGGCATAGAATAATTTAATAAGTTGTAATGCTTCCCCAAACAACACCTCTGGATGTTTAGTTCCGGTTGAAAAAAAGAAGGTAGGTCAGTGAAGCCTGACAAATACCGTCCTAATGTCAGTCAAACTCTTGATATAATACTTTCGTATTTAAATTTGTTATTTTTAATCTAAAACTAACAGCCAGTTCAGGCTTCGCACGGGCTATAAAATAATCCAAGTTGTAAAGAAAAGCAAAATACAGTGTAAACTCCATGTAACCTCGCTTGATTTAATGACAAACTCTCTTAAGTCGTAATCAATTGGCTTTAGTTGGTTTAGCTTGTATTCCATACAATGATACATTCTCTCCATAAAACCACTCTCTATAACGCCATTAAATGCACAGTCCCTTCAGTGTGTTATATAGAGTTGAGCCTATGTTACTCGGGATAATGTACCTTCCCAACAGTGAGATAATTTTTCAAATCAGTCCAGTAGTATCGGAGCCTAATAGCGTCAAACAATCATACTTTTCCTTTTTATTATTTATAATATGGTAAAAATGACAAGCTACTTAAATACTAAATTCTTAAAGAAGAAAGAAATATGTATATACGGGATTATTTTTTAAAACTTTTTCATTAGTTACTACCAAGTTTGAAAATTATCCAACTAAAATGTCTTGATATCAAAGAAAGTTAATTGAATAGAAAAGAATATTTATTTCAGCATAACATGTACAGTACAGCTAAGTTTAAGGAAATAATTGTAGATTATACAATAGAGTATAAGAATCCTATTATGTAAACACAAATATGCAACAAACTTACGTGCTATTTTTCCCCATGGCGCTTCAATACTCCATTCTTTAAGGACTTTCATTTTGCTATCGCTGGCAAAGATAGCTGTATTCTATATCCAAAGTCCAGTTCAGTTACCTATTTAACATTTTATTTTTCAGATCATCTATTTTTATAACCTAAAAATTGTTTTCTCTATTGTTGATAGAGTTTTCACAGTGGAAACAAGTTTTTCGGTCATGATTTTGTAGAAGCTATGAAATAAGTAAAAAATTATAATAAAAAATAAACGCATCCGAAACAATCAAATGTTTTATTTAAAACCAATGCTTTTTACGTTGAATATTACTCCAAAATTTATGAAATTAATATCATACTATTGTTTTTTTATAAAGTATAATAAAATAATTCTCAAAAGTATTTGAACAAGGTCCCGCCAAAATTATTTTGACAACTAAAATATTTCAAAAATGTCCTGTACGGACGGAGAAACCAAACCGGTTTCTCCGTCCGGAATTAAGCATGATGTTCTTTTTCTAACTAAGCTAGTGATGTACATCATTCATTACCTTCAATCAAAAGTCCTTTTTGCCTTTTATACAATACTAGCATTTCGTCCCGGCTTCGCACGGGCTCTAAAATAATGTAAGTTGCAAAGAGAAACCAATTATAGCCTATGTTATTCGGGGATAATCTAGCATCCTAACGGTGAAAGAGTTTTTTAGATCAGTCCAATAGTTTCGGAGCATAGTCGCGTCGAACAATCCTTCAAATCTTAGAAACCAAGTATCATTTTGTCATGTATTAGAAAATAGATAGGTAAATTACATAAATAAAACATAGGATTCTTACAT
Organism: Mellilla xanthometata; assembly: GCA_035578125.1. Lineage (NCBI taxonomy): Eukaryota > Metazoa > Arthropoda > Insecta > Lepidoptera > Geometridae > Mellilla > Mellilla xanthometata. Next base: position 3,404,691 of record JAPUBQ010000034.1, on the reverse strand, counting down.
AAATCATGAACATTATGAAAAATATAAAGCAATAAAAATTACGTAACTTCCACCTTCATTTCCACGTACGAGTATTAGCTTAGGGGCTGAGGTTTTGTTTTTGTTTTGACTTAACAAGAGCATAATAATATAATAAAAAATATAGTATGGAAAAATAAATTCATTTATTCAATACATCAGATCAACAGTTTTTCTTTAAAAGAAATATCACAGTTTACATTTCTTAGTAAAAAATCTAGTGTAACTCTTTTCATTGCTTTTCAAGAACTTATTAATGTGTGGAACAATGAGCTCTGGATTCGTAATATGTACGTCATGACTCCCTTTCACAGTAACACGGTAAAAGTGAGGTAGAGTTTGTTCACATTTGTGTAAGAGATTTTCGGCAAATTTCTTCGCAGACGTGCCACCTTCCAGAGAATCTGATGCGTCTACGGATAATGTAGGAGGTAGATTTTCAGTCATTATTGTGTACAGAGTTTCTTCAGGTACCGGTAGCTGAGCTATTTTCTTCATCCGCGGCTCCCAAGATAATCTGTTGGAGATATAATGATTAATTATTATCTGTCAGAAAATTTTACAGTTTAGTACGGTGCCACTGCCACTCCGTCATTGCCTGCAGCCAATCACTTGCTTTGAATTACGCGAGTAATTTCCAGGCACTGAAAACCGGTCTGAATGATAAAATTAAATAATGGCCGTTAATAGGCTCTCTTGGCTTGGTGCATGGCCGGAATTGAACCAGGACCCGCCCGATTGAATAGCAGAGGTTTTTACCACCTAGCTACACTCGCTTTACTCACGCTCACTTTCCATTTAATAACAGTTTACCCTATACCACCTATCGTTACAGATAAATATTATTCGTTAAGTCAAACAAATATTATTTACTTGTAAGAATCAATTCCCATCGGCACTAAAGATCTGGATAGCACAACTTCTGCTTGTTCTTCTGTTAAACTTCGATTTCTGACAACTAAACTGACTGCAGAATCATATGTATGTAGTCTTGACTTGCCTGAATTCCACCTGCAACAGATTTTATTGTTAGTAATTAATTAAATTAGTAATAATTATACTGCCGAAATGTAAATACTTAACACATTTTAAATGCTTACTTTTGATAATTATTATAATAATCAGCATAGACTGCTTGGAACCACAGACCTGGCTTTCTGTCTGCCACATGATACATTTGTAATGGAAGTATAATGTCAAAAAATATTATTTTACTTATTATATCTTGATATAGGTGATGATAAAATAAACCTGAAAAGCAAAATGATTGATATTTACTAAAAAGATTGTTAAATATTACTATGTTTTAAATATTTAGCCATAAGGCTATTGTAAGTTACCTTATCATTATCAATATCTTGGTCACAAGTATATCTAAGTCAAGTTTCTAATTTATATGTAGTGAAAAGTTATAAATTATAGTATGTAATTTTAAGTCTTTGTCGCTCATTTCTTAAAATCTCTGTCCTATTTGTGTTGCAAGACAGAGATTGTTCATAGATTTATTTATTTATTCATATAACATAACAGATAATTACATTAACTTATTAGCTAATTAATTATTGTACCCTGTACATAGGGTGTAGATCAGATATTAGATGTAGATCTAACTTAATCTATGTCTAAATAAAATAAATAAAGATATCTCTTTACTTAATACCTATTTGCTTACACGTCTTTTTATGCTCACATGTTGTCCGATTCTGAAATAAAAATAAATGTATTTATATATCTTACCTATAATACAACCCATGGAATGTGACATGAAGACAAATTTCTTCCAGTTCATGTGATCTACAACTCTTCTAATAACATCAACTACATGCAACTGAGTGACAATAAGTCCTGTAGGAAATGGGTCTGATTTTCCATGTCCTGAAAAAAGGTATATATCATCTAAATATTAAGTGGTTATGTAGTATTGGAAGAACAACAAATAAAGGTCAAAGTTTATTGTTCGGCAAACTACTTCTGAAGTAATAATAATAATAAAATATTTATTTACCACAGAAAAATCTTTAAAACATTAGTGTTGCATATTTTAACCATTATTCTTAATATTCCTACAATTTATAAAACTAAGGGGAGTAAGTGAAACATACGCAACTCTTGCAAAAATGTCACCCTTTTTTATTTCTAATATTAAGTATACAATTTTTTTTTTCACACTTGGCTGGTTAGCCCCATACTGAACCATTTCTAGCTCGTATTATGGTTGCTAGCACAGCTGATATACTAAATATACATACATACATATTATATATAAATATATATTTAACACCCAGACCCACAGCCAACAAATTTGGTTAAGCACAAAGATGTTGACCGTGCCGGGAATCGAACCCGGAACCTTCTGATTAGCAGTCCGGCATGGTAACCTTTACACCAACGAGGTTGTCAAACAATACTAATATTAAGTATACCCTGCACTAAATAAACTTCTTTAAAGAATGTACTACAACTATTTTGTATCATAAATATTTAATATTTACTAACCTGGCATGTCAAAACCAACAAAGTAATGCGTATCTGGTAAGTGATCAACTATAAAATTAAATGTAGCAGAAGTATCCATGTAACCGTGGACAAGTAGAACTGCAGGTTTTCTTGGGTCACCCCATGATACCACTGAAAAAATATTAATTTCATATTGTAACATACTATTTATTATTATTACTATAAGTACAACCTATGGTTAAGTTGAGTTTGTATAATTTTATTATCTGTTTCTACGGATATAGTACATTGGATGTTAATCTGTAAGTTATATAGTTACTGAATAAATAAACAGACTATTACTTTTTAAATTGTTTTTATTCTCCTTACAGCCAGGCTTTAAAAGGAAATAAAATTAGATTTTTATTTTAGTCTTGTTTTTGGGTCTTGTCTATCTGTCTCAAAAAAGACTGGACTTTAATCATCACAATTGAGCACATCATTAAGCCTCGTGAATTCAAGGCCACTTTGATTAATATTTTATTATTTATCTTTGTACGTAACTTATTTACTTCCTTGTTAAGGTACAAATTGATAATTATGGTTTATAATTTAATAATTGTAAGTGTAAGTAAGAAAATAATATGTCCATACCAAAAAGTTTTGCCTACGGATAAAAAAAAACTTACGTCCAATTTTACCCCATGGGGCTTTAATGTTCCACTCTTTCACTACTTTCTTATTCATTTTTATTTTGCCACTAACATTAACTAATCATCGTAAAAAGTGAGTTATATAATTGTTAAAAAACAACTTCATGTTAGATAAGTAAACATTTATTTCGTCATTATCGTATGCAGATAATATCAAATTAACTAATAAGGCGTATAGACTCAACAAACTTTTGGACAACTAAATTTGTTATGACATATGATTTTAGCAGTGTTACTAACTCTCTAAAATATTTCTCCCAAAGATATTCGCCTCTAAATCTTTATTTTGTTTTCCGTTGAAGCCGTTACTAATTGCAAGTCAAAGTTACAATCTACGCTTTTCGTATGGAAAAATATTTAATTAGATACTATACATACGTTAAAGTTAACGTTACATTAATTTATTTTATACGTGCTAGTTCTAATACCTATTCTATACCACGAGTAAATGCTGTGTGAGAATTGAAAGACATACATAATTGAAATAGCGTTATTCCTATGATATAAAAGTCGAAACTGCCGTAATGCGTAAGGCTTATTTTTTGGTAATTAATATTACTAAAAAACTAAATTAATAATTATGAAGTACAAAGATTAGGGTTTCCCGAGGAATAGTTTGAATGTTTAATGTTAATAACGCCAAACTACATATACGTAAATATGCTTATTAATTCTAAAATTAGTAAATATTTTAATATTTATTACCTTTCTTATAGTCCTTGAAAAGAATATAGAACAGATTTTTATTAGTTAGTAAATATAGGCAAAATATCCCTAAAATACACAAAAAATGCTGAAAAATCATAACTCAAAAAAGCGATGCCTCCAAAAGTATTCCTCTAAGTATATTATACATTATATTGTATTAATAATTCCAAAATTGTATAATTATCTATGTGTGACCGTCTTCTACGGGGAAATTATTCCTTCAAGGTTTAGGAGAACAACTCCTAAGTTGGCAACACTCTATTTAAAGGGCAAAGTCCACAGATTCACAACAATATTATCTCATGCTAATACAAACTTGTTATAAAATAGTGTTGTATACATTTTCAAGAGTCTTGAAAACCGTAAAATAAATACAGACTTATTTTTTTACGATTTGAGAACTTTTAAATTGGTCGAATAAACATTATGATATATTCGAATATTTTTTATACTATTTCTTGATCCAATTTAACAATATCTGTTCACGGATAATTATATCGAAAATTGAAAATTTTAATTATTTTATCTTATCGGTACTATATAGAAAAAAAAAACTTAATTCAATTTTGTATTTGTATCTATCGTGCCTAAAAATCATGTAGCTCGGCTAATTAAGTTGATCTGACGCGGTCAGTCCTTGGATGGGTGATCTTGCACAATACTGTAATTTTAAGCTGGGTTGTTTTAACCATTGGTTGTATGGTACGTTGTAGATCTCGGTTGTTAGGTTTACTACAATCAATAGTAGTTAATCCAAGTCAGAGGCCTTCGAGTGGCTTAAAAACACCAGACTTTGGCCGCTTAATTCATACAAAGAAGAAAACGCAAAAAGTACATTAGTAGTCGGAGAGTCGAGGTTAAGTTTATTATTTTAAAATGTATTAGTTTATCGTTATTGTTTTATATTTATGGGCCTGGAATAAAGGAATAAATAAAAAATAAATAAGTATCAACACATTCATTCTTAATTAGTCTTTACTAATTCTTATTTTTTTTACATACAATTTATTATAATTTAGACTTTTGAGATGTCTCCCATTTCACTTGACATGTTTCCAAAAACTCCTCAATACATTTCGCAATAGGCTCAGGATTAGTGATGTGAAAATCGTGATAACCATTTACGGTGACTTGGTGAAAACTTTGCGATGTCTCTTGCAAAGTTCTAACAAGGTTCTCGGCAAAAGTTCTAGATCCGGGCACTTTGTTGAATTCTGTAAAAACTGACGCGTGCACTATCAGTGTTGGGGTCTGGATACTCATTATGTGGAAGAGTGTGTGCATCGGCAGGTTTATGTGTGCGAGAACCTTTGCTCTGGGCTCGAATGACAACCTGAAAAATATGTCAACCGATATAGTTAACAAGTGTAAATATTTTTTGAAAAATATGTCAACCGATTTATCAAGTGGAAATAAAAAATAAATAAATAAAAACACATACATAACACATAAATGTTTATGTTTGTAAAGTTTGAAAGTGTGTATGTTTGTTACTTTTTCACGCTCCAACAACTGGACCGATTTTGATGAGATTTACCATGAAGATAGGTAAGACCTTTTTTTTTTACGAGGGGGTAAAATCTTCATAGATCCCCAACTGCATTGGGCATGCAATCGGGGTATGTGAGATTCCTACTCACTAAAAATCCCCCCCGGTGGCCCTCCCATGTGCTGAGAACTATGAGGCTCTGGGATGTCTTATCGAATGCACCAGAGCCCCCCGCACTCATGGTTTCGCCTCCCTTCTCCCTTCCTTGACGAACAACACGTGTCAGGTCGTGCTGTCATCATCCCAGGGCTTATTATTATGCTAGATATTAGACCTTGGATGAACACAGGACTACTTTTTATCCGGAAAAATGCAGGTAATAAATACCACGAGGCGAAGCAATTAATGTAATTTTTGGGAAAATTTAGCGGCTTTGATCGCCGCCAATGGACTCGAGCTTGAAGGAATACATCGTGAGGAAACCACAGCATGGTGGTAGAGAATTTTCTCAGCTCATTGTCACTGGCAAAATGGTGGGAACAAGATCCAGAGGTGGAAGCCCAACAAGATGGTCCGATCAGGTGGCTGAACACACTGGCTCGAAAGCAAGTGTAGCCATCCATGAAGCCGCGGATCGACATAACTGGCGACACATTGTCCATAAGGTGGCGGCTCGGGGGCATCGCGATGCTCAGCACTGAGCTACCGACTAGAGGAGGAGGAGGAGAGAATTTTCTAGTGCTCGCCTGGCTTTTTTTTATTGCCATCCCTTGTGCTTTTAAAAAGGGGTTCTGGGATGTCATTTTGATTGCACCAGAACCCCTGCACTTTACTGTACTTCCTCTCTGTCTTTCAACCCTCCTAGACTTGACCCCAAGTCAGGGTACTAACAGGCCCTAGGCCTCCTTTAAGTCGATTATGTGACTGGCAGGAGGCCCACTGCATTCCGTCTACCCTGGCTCCAGGGTCAAGCAGTGCTCGCCTGGCTACCTACCTAATAAGTATCAAAACATTCATTCTTAATTAGTCTTTATTACTGTTAAACTAATTTTTTTTTCCTAATTATCAGGCTAATTTAAATCACACTCAAGTTGAAAAATTTATTTCCAAGTACTAAGCAGTGTCTTCCCCGGCAGCCTCCTTAGAGCCAGTTATTCCAGACAAGGCATGCTCAGGTTACATCCTGTCGGTCAAATGCCTAGCTGTAAGGAGTAAAAACGTTAATATGTAAGGTAGCAAATAGAAATAAGTAATCAATAGAATAACATTTCTATATAATTAAGTTTATATCAGAAGTGCCCAAAATAGAATAAGAATAAAAACTACTTTGGTAAGGTTATGTAAATAAAGTTAATAATAGGTTAAAATAGACTAGGTTACAATAATATTAACAACACTAAATAGGTTATGTAAATAGTAAGTCAAAGTATACTAAGATAGAATGATTTTAAGTAGGATAGATGATATAAAGTAGGATAGAATTATATTAAGTAGACTAAGATCCCCAAAAATCAATATGGGGAGTAGGACGATAAATTTAATAAAAAATAAATAAAAAAAGGAGTAAAAACGCAGATTTTTATCTTACTCGTATTTGTTGTTTTCTGTTGGTATTAATAATCTGGACAGTAATATTTTACATTGATCTTCAGTCAATCTCCGAGCACGACTCATTGACTGTATCCACGACTCATAACTGCGAGATTGCGGCTTGTCAAAGTTCCATCTGAAATAAATAGACCACGTTTGCGTAATGGTTATCCCGGACTGCCAACCGGAGGGTCCCGGTTACGATTCCCGGCACGGCCAACATAATTTTGAACATAGTTATGAACTAAATTTGTTGGCTGTCGGTAGATAGTTAGATAGATAGGTTATTTAACCTTTAAATGGACAATGTTGTTTTTAAACAACATACTAAAAATCACACATAAAATTGGCCTTCATTTTTTTTAAATATTGAGCAATGTAGTTTATAAACAACACTCTTGCAAAAAAAGTAAAGTAAATTAATGTCTAGATTTTTTCTCAAATTTTTCATCTGGACCGTGGGTCAGATGACGCGTTAAATTGTAGGTCCCAGCTGTTAGTCTTAGTGCAAACATTTGTTAAGCCAAGTCAGAGGCCTTTGGGCGGCTTGAAAACTCTCGACATCAAAACTTGTCCACTTAACAGCTATAATTAGGTAAAAATTAGGAACTAGAATAAACAGAAGAGTAACTCCTTACAATTGCCGCTTAGAATTTGGATCCATCTACGCACACAATTATACTGCTATCCCAACGAAACACACAAACATAAAGCTCGCACGCGATTGGTCGCATCAAGATCACGCCACCTATACTAGCCGCCACGTGGCTGACCATGTGACGCGGGCGCGCGGATAGCTGTTTTGCCCCGCCCACTGCGGTTTTTTATTTGTGTAAAATACCGCGGTGGGGTGGAACCATTTTATCAGCCAAGTTAGTTTTCTATTTATTCTAGTTCGCTGGTAAAAAAACATACTTTTTGTAATTTTCGTAGTAAAAGCTGTAGATTCCTTTGTACCATAAATCTGAATGTTTGTCAGTAATGTAGTACCAAGTGAGTGCTGGGCTTGGGTCCAGAAGTATTATTTTTTCTATTTGTCCGGGAAAAGATGCGTTATAACATGATCCTGTAACAAACAAAGTTGATTCAAACTTCTGGCAGCGTGTCTACAATATTATTATGTATTTAATAATTACACCGACCACTATTTAAAAAAATTAAAAATGGCTAAGCGTTAGTCACGGCGCGGGCTCTCGCATGATGGATCTTAATCTTAATCTTATCTTAATATATTATATAAATCTCGTGTCACAATCTACTATCTTAATCTTATCTTAATATATTATATAAATCTCGTGTCACAATGTTCGTCCTCAATGGACTCCTAAAGCACTTAACCGATTATAATAAAATTCGCACACCATGTGCAGTTCAATCCAACTTGAGAGATAGGATAGTTTAAATCTCAAATTAAAGTCGCAATTTTAATTTATTGCTAATTATTGTCTGTTATTATTTGACAGTCACAATTATCTGTTAACACCAAATGATTCCAACAGACGTCGATACCTTTCGACTGGGTTGAGTAAGTAATCAATAGATGGCGCTGTACCCCTAAGTGAGGCAAAACAACGTTTGCCGGGTCAGCTAGTTAATTATAAAAACGGCAATTAATGCTTTTAAATATTATTCACATAATAAGACATAAGTCATATTGATCTTACACTATAATTCGTTTAGCGTGTAGCACGTTTAATTTACGTCAAGATTTTTTTATATTGTACTGATAGACGAAACCAAGTGCTTGTTAAGCCTAAGGTTAATAGATATACTTTGACTTTTAGCGCAGGTTTGTAATTGTGTATTGTATGGAAGCCCGCTTAAAATATTAAATATTTTAATATAAATATTTTAGGATAAATTTTATCTTATACTGTTTTTGACGTGACAACGTCTTAAATTAGGTTGCGGCTGGGAGTCACTTATGAAAAAGTGTAACGCCCGGTAACGTTACGATGAGTCACCGAACGAGAGAGAGGCCCGCCGAATGCCTTTCGTCTCTCTCCCACTTAACTATGATCGGTCTGCCGCGCGCGCAGCACGCGGCAGACGTTGTCACGTAAAATCTTCGCCCGTAAAACCGACTTTACAGGCAACCATTTTTAATTATATTTTTTGTTATAGCGGTAATAGAAAAACAAACCTGAATTGCTACACCTTAAGAGGGTTGTTAAGTGTTATTTAAACATAGATTTTGTTACGTAACATTTAAGTAATTAAGTATGCAATAAATGTTTGACTTTGACTTTGACATATTTTGCTAAATTATTAACTGTATAGTTTTCTTTTATGTTTCATGAGACATAGCCTAATGATAGACAGACGAACAGCGAAGTCTTTAAGATCTCTTTGGGTTCGAAATCCTCAAAAACAATATGATTTCAGTATTACCTATAATACACCCCATAGAATGTGAAAGGAATATAAAAGATTTCCACTTCATGAAGTCCACAGCTACTCGCATTGCTTCAATCACATGTACCTTACTGTACACAACCCCTGGAGGGAAGGGATCTGATTTGCCATGACCTGAAAACAAGTATAAAGGTTTCACAACGAAAGCTAAGAGTGGCTGATAAATTTGAGAGTTTGACATTCATACTGTTACGTGCTGGACGGGGCACTCGGGATAAAGGTTTGGGTATATGACTGAAACGTCGGTTTCGTGGATAACTAGGATTTATTAACATAGTAGAAGAGCCCGTGAAGATCGTCCTTCACCGATCTGATAACCAGATGAGACGTATTTTTTATTAAATATTTTTTATAAACAAATGTGCCTAAAATTGCTTGCCCATCGAAAAGTGCTTTTGGTTTTTTAGGTTCTGTCAGTAAAAAAATAGATTTCATATTTAAATATATTATGCTTGTGTAATATGCATGTGTATTTTAAATGTACCTATGTATTGTGCATTTCAAAACCTACCAGGCATATCAATAGCGACAAAGTAATATTTATCAGGCAGTTTGTCGACTAAAAACGTGAAAGTTGCAGCTGTGTCCAAATATCCATGCAGTAGAAATATTGGAGGATTATCTGGATTACCCCAAGACACCACTGAAATAAGGGAAATATATCATTAAACAGCTGAAAAAATACAAATAAAAAAACTTGTAGGTAAACATTCCTGACATGATATTCATCCTAATCGATGTATTCTACTAATTGTGCCCTTTCATTGAAACCCATGCTTAACATGGGTTTCAAACGAAAGTTGGAGTTGTGAAATATGTAATCCTCTATGGCGGAGGAATAGCCATCTTAGACCGGGTTTTTATCAATCATATTATAATAGGTACAACTTATCCAAGCTTATAACGCCGTTTTTGAGCCAGTAGTTAAAAATTTATAATTACGTGGTTTTACTCATATTCGATTATTTTATTGGAATAAATTGTAAAATTAAAAACTCCTTTTATTACACTATTAAAAGGAATTTATTTGTGGGATAACTAATTACTACAAATTCAATATTACTTAATGTAAATCTAATCTAAAATTAATAATTTAACAACGGATAACAAAACAAATTTATATGACCACTCCGGACAGAACCTGACGGAAAGGTACCCATAACGCTCGTGGCATTGCCGCTTTGTATAGGGATGGATAGCCTTTACGCCAGGTATGATCCGGAGCGAAATTCACCCGACCTCTTTCTTGGTTTGCGCCCAATTTGATAAAAAAAAACATAAATACTAAAATTAAAATATGTGTATTCATATATGATAAAATATTAAATATACAAATCTAAATAAATTTAAAAACCACATAAATATATAAACTAAAATCTAAATATTATAATCAATATATAAATCTCATATTATGACTGATATATTATGTATAAGGCAATCAATAATGTTTTTAGGTGTAATTTTCGCAAGACTCGGGACTCGGAAGATTTCGGGACTGAATAAAACTAAACACATCACTAGCAGCTGTCAATAAGATATGTCCTTGAATGATACCTATATTATAAATTATTGTGACGTTAATTGTAGCATCAGTTTTTAATATCTGTGAGGAGAAAACAAAATAATTTTCTCTATGGGATTTTTCGTAGCAAGAGGAACACTAGAAGGCGGGATAAACCATCTTTTACTTGCGTAAAAAGGACCGATATTATGTATAATTCACGTTTACAGAGCAGGACAACGATACAACTTTTATCCTTTTCTTGTTTTTCCGTAGAAAGAAAAGAAGGAAAATGTACGAAAATATATCTTATATCTTTAAATGTGCAGTTCTTATATATATTTAATTGGAATCCTCAGACTACAGGAATAAAGGCAGACGCCGCGGTGTCAAGCGCACGAGTGAATGCGACTTTATATACATGTGTGCGTGGCACACATAGCCACGTACTTTTTACACTGTAGCGACACGCGTCGTCGTGTGCGTGTAATGTTGCTAGCATCAGCAAACAAAATACCTCTAATTTTAGATGTACTTTATTAGTACCTATTTCTAGTGACTGAGATTGACGTCGTAATAAAAACACGTGACGCTAATTATTTTATACACCTTTATTTTGCACCAATTTTTTGAAATATTGCCTTTTGGCATCTACTTTTACACTTCTCACGGTCGTTTCTAGTTTTGAAATATGGTGAAGCCGTATATTAAAAAAAATCTGAATAATTGACTTAATTAGGTTAACCTTGTGGTCTGCTATGGCACACATGCACATTCTCCATTTCTTAAAAAAAAAATATTTTCCAATAAAACATTTCATAATTTTTACTGTCACATAATTGTAGTCTTTTTCGGACTTCACTCGGACAAAAACTTAAGCATTTGTTTTTATACCAAAAAATTTAAGTATGAGAACGAAAATTTTGATGACATTAAAGACACTGAATTTAAATCTATAATTATTTGAAATGCCTCACATACATCACATGAATCACATTATCACACAAAATACTAAGTGAAAACATTGTTACCACTGGATTATTTTATAATTTGAACTAGATGTTGGGCTGTGCGCGGGGTGCGGGGGGTGTTTTCAAAGGGGGGGGAGGGTAAACATGGGCCACCTTTGAGTTAAAATTTTTTAAAAATCATGTCGAGGTAGATAAATAGGTAAAAAACCTTAAATTCGGTCGAAAATGGGCTGATGAAGATGATGATTTTTTAAGATCTGTGACTATCAACATACAAAGCAGTAGTGTAGGATCGAAACATGATAAGGCTGTCAAAATACTGATAATGAACCCCAAATCAGTCAAATAAAAAAGTAATATACATCTATGCAATTTTGTTAGGTTGATGATAAGATATGCGCAAGCTGAAATAATATTATATTTAAAAATAAAGAAAACGACAATAGAATTTAATTTCCCTATAAAAAATAAAAAACTTGAGACCCCATCCATGACGACATAGGAAAAAATTACCCCACACTATGGATAAAATAATTTGAAGCATACTTGTCACACTGGCCCAAGCTTGTCAAGGTTTTGTGTTCCAAGTAGTTTTATTAAAATATTTTTACGATTTTATTACAAATCATTGAAGAAAACAACAATCTCACCTATGAAAAGATAATCCATCGTGGCTCTTTTGTTATTGGTAACTATTTTTACAATCACGAAAGACGCAATACGGCATAATTTAATAAAAAGATACGCTGCGAAGTGACAACCGCGGAGCCGTCCGACCCGAGTGTTGCTTGGTAGCGACTACGAGCAGAAACGTATTACTGGAGCATTTAGTATTACTGAACTTGCAGTCACTCGTAAGTTCGACACCGCGGCGTCTGCCTTTATTCCAGTAGTCTGAGTTGGAATCTCGGAATCGGCTCCAACGATTTTCATGAAATTTAGTATATAGGGGGTTTCGGAGGCGATAAATCGATCTAGCTAGGATTTATAAAAAAAAACCGAACAAAGCTCGATCATCCAGGTACCTACTTGTTATTAAATATATTGTATTGTTTTGATGTCAAATCGACGCTATATCGTAGTTTCATTAATTTTCGTCGTGTAGGCAGGCCTGTGTCACTCCGCGTGTAGGTGTTAAAAACATACCTACGGGCGGCGGCCACTGCGCAAAGGGCCAATCTATGTGGCTCTTTCAATACCACAGAATAATAACTAGTACTACGTATAACCATGTACAACGTATTATGAACCGTAGCATAGTGAATTAAGGCCCATATTCCTTTGAAAAGAAATTGGTAGGTAACGAAATCATCACGGGCTCGACTGGACCGCGAGCTAAATTAAATCATATTGTTTATCAGATTGAGTTCATATTTCTTTGAAAACCATTGCGAAGTGAAGCTTCTGTACGAAGTACAAGTTATTATTCTGTGGTGTAGGTTCCACTTCCTCACCACAAAACGTTAAAAATTATTATTAGATACCTACCGTCTAAACGCCTAAAAAACGTCTTACAACGTTTACATATTCATTAATTTTCAGATTCCCACGATTGCAGACAATGGCTTGTCATTATGTATATAATATATATTACTAGCTGACCCGGCAAACGTTGTTTTGCCTTAGTAAAAAAAATCTAAATACAGTAATAAAATACAGTAGCCGATTCTCAGACCTACTGAATACGCATATAAAATTTGGAAAAAATCGGTCAAGCCGTATCGGAGGAGTACGGTACCTAACAAACACTGTGACACGGAAATTTTATATATAAGATAATATATGTATAGTAAGCATATATTATAGGATTTATTGCAGACAATGGCTTGTCATTATGTATATATTATAATATATTATTATGTATATATAGTAAGCATATATAATATGCTGTTTAAATATGTGGCGTCTCTGTCGCACTTCATCGCCCGCTACCAAACAGAGCGCTTGTCCTGAATCGTGCGCGCGGTATTTACAGCGCGCGTACGACTGCTCCTAGCTACAATGCATGACCTGTGGACGTCTCCGGACACAACATCTGTCCGGGGATATCCCTTTGCTAGATGGAGGCAGACCGTCGTCGCTCCATATTGGAAGAATAAATAAATATAAGCAAAAATGTACATAAGAAAGTTTGGATTGTGAAAGGGCATTTTCACTAGAAAGAAAGAAAGAAAGAAAAAATATTGAATGGGCACAAAATAAATGAATACATACATTCGAGAAAACAAACACAATTCAAAATACATTCCTTATTTAATTTTAATATACACCTACCAAATAATAAGTAATAAGTCTGTCACTAGAAAATGCCCTTTGGTTGGCCTAGCTAGCAACCAACCTCAAGTAGAAAAATCTATCGCCAAGAATCTGTGGCGTCTCTGTCGCACTTCATCGCCCGCTACCAATCAGAGCGCTTGTCCTGAATCGCGCAAACGGTATTTACAGCGCGCGTACGACGGGTTCAAGCTACAATGCATGACCGTCGGACGGCCGTCTCCGGACACAACATCTGTCCGGGGGATATCCCTTTGCTAGATGGAGGCAGACCGTCGTCGCTCCATAAATCTAACAGTGCGATCCGGCAGCCTCTTTTAGAGCCAGTTGTTCCTGACTAACCGTGCTCCACCGTTATGCCTGAGTGAGTTAACTCATGTGTTTACCCGTCAAATGCCCCCTGCTTGTCAAATACCTAGCTGTAGCGTGTATAAAAATGTTTAATTAAATTAAAGATACTTACTAGCAATTTTTCCCCAAACCGCTTCTACGAACCATTCCTTCATTGGTTTACTGGTCATAATTATTTCTGGAACGAAATTTCTTATCGCGCGCTTCAAAAAAATCTTACGAAAAGTTGTCCCGACACTTTTTGCGCACGGTCTGGCAACGTCTCATTTCCAAAATTTGTTCGGAAGTCAAATAGGTACGGCTTTCTTTTTGCGCACGGTCTGGCAACGTCGCATCTCCAAAATTTGTTCGGAAGTCAAATAGGTACGGCTATCTTTTTGCGCACGGTCTGGCAACGTCGCATTTCCAAAATTTGTTCGGAAGTCAAATACGGCTATCAATGAAAGTATTCACTAATTGACAACAGCGCCATTCGTTTTAGGTGGAGTTGCGATTGAGCCTACTGATTAAGTTTAGATATATTACTTTATATTTTTTAATAAAAATATTACAATTTCTTCACTAATTAATCTAAAAGAACTTCATTCCATCCGGGTGTCCCTTGCCACCTCTCAAGTTTTTTTTATTATCTGTAACACTTCAATTAAACAATGATAAAAAAACACTGTTTTTCAAAACAAATTAACCGCACTAAACACGTCTACTCTATAAACGATCTTGACAACACTAACTGACCCTCGAGTCAGAATACAACTGGCAACACTATTGATAATGACCTCTGCTATCAATGACAATAGATAAAACAATTACTGCGCTAAGCGAAGCGTCAGTAGACTACAATCTTATTTATTACTAGCAGACCCGGCAAACGTTGTTTTGCCTTAAGTACAGTTAAAATACTAATTGATTTGAAGAGACATCGATTCACTGTCGAAGTTCCGAAGATTCGCACAAAGCGTTTTGCTTCGACCTTCATTGTGAGAACTGCGAAGCTTTGGAACTCTCTTCCTGAGTCTCTTTTTCCCGAGAAGTACAATTTGGGGGTCTTCAAATCCAGAGTAAATAGGTTCCTTCTAGGCAAGCGTGTTACATCTTAGACCACAGTCAAGCTTAACATCAGGCTAGCTGTCAAACGTAAGCCTATTCATCAATAAAAAAAATAAAAAAATAAAACAGTTATCGAGCAGGATAAAGAAATATTAAATTACTAAAATGGCCATAACATATTAGAGGTTGGTGATAAAAAAGAAAAAATTTGAGGTTGTATGTATTTTTTAATACCCGATAATAAAAAAAACATTACAAAATATTAAGTCAAAAATAAGGAAGTAAATTTAAGGGTAAACAACCCTTTTCACTCAGGTATGTAAAATAGATAGTAGCCTATTCTCAGACCTACTGAATACGCATATAAAATTTGGTAAAAATCGGTCAAGCCGTTTCGGAGGAGTACGGTAACTAACATTGTGACATGGAAATTTCATATATATAGAAGAAGATTTATTCTGACAGCTGACATATAGACATAATAAATAATATACTATTATTTGACGACCTCGTTGGCGTAAAGGTTACCATGCCGGTCTGCTGATCAGAAGGTTCCGGGTTCGATTCCCAGCCCAGTCAACATCTTTGTACTTAACTAAATTTGTTGGCTGTGGGTCTGGGTGTTAAATATGTATTTATATATAATATGTATGTATGTTTATGTAGTATATCAGCTGTGTTAGCAACCATAATACGAGCTAGAAATGGTTCAGTATGGGGTTAACCGGCCGTGTGTGAATGTGTCCTTATATTTATATTTTATATTTTTATTTATATATTATTATATATGCGAAAGTTTGTGTGTAAGTGTGTATATTTGTTACTACATAACGCTCAAACGGCTGAACTGATTTTGATGAAATTCGGTGTGAAGATAGGTTACACCTTTGACGACCTCGTTGACGCAATGGTTACTATGCCGGACTGCTAATCAGAAGGTTCCGGGTTCAAGAAGGTTCAAGGTTCAAATTATAATTGTCCTAGCTAAGCTAGAGAAGTCACAATAAGAAAGAAAGAAAGTAAAAAAATCTTTCCTTATTTAGCTAATAATTAAATCTTCCAGATACAAAAAATAACGCAACCTGAATTATATCATGTATGTTATATCTTAGTCTAGTCAACAAGTGCCTTTTTGGTCATCTTTTTTCAGCAGTCTCCGAAAATTAAGGAATGAATAAATATTATTTAAACTTATTAAATATGAAAATTAAAATTTGAAAAAATTCAGGTGCCTACAGGACAGATCAATAAACAATAATCCGTGGTCAAAAACTTATTTGTTTTTTTTGCTTTTTTTTTGCGGAACTTCATTGTTTTTCGATAACTATCTAGATGGCATTCCGAATCGAATAACACCTCAATCATAATTTTCGGAGACTGCTGAAAAAAGTTGACCAAAAAGGCACTTGTTGATTAGACTAATCTATACTTTATCTAGTCTTATACTTTTATCTGTTCAATGTCCACAAGATAATTCTATTCTACTAATATTATGATTGTGTTACCTACTTTTAGTAAGAATTTAGGTACATATAACCTCGTTGGCGTAATAGTTGCCTTGCCGGATTGCCAACCAGAGGGTCCCGGGTTCAATACCTAGCACGACCATTAAATTTGTTGACTATCAACACACACATACACAAAACAAACTACTCAATGCACACACATCCACACACCACACAAAACACACACACACACACACACAACACACCATACACAAACAACACACCACACACTCAATACTCACACACACACACACACACACACAAAACACACACATACAACACACCATACACAAACAACACCACACACACACACAAAACACCACACAAACATACACACACACAAAACACACACACACAACACACACACACAACACACCATACACAAACAACACCACACACACACACAAAACACCACACACACAATACGCAAACATACGCACACACAAAACACACACACAACACACACACACATACACAACACACCACATACACACACAATACACCACACACACAATACACACATATACACACACAAAACACCACACACACACAACACACACAACACACCATACACAAACAACACACAATACACACAGATACACACACAAAACACACACACAACACACCACACACACACACAAAACACCACACACACACAGTACACACACATACACACACCACAAAAAACACACACACACACACACAACACACCATACACAAACAACACATCACACACACACACACGCACAAAACACCACACGCACAATACACAAACATACACACACACAAAACACACACACACACACACAACACACACACACACACACACACAACACACCACATACACACAATACACCACACACACCATACACAAACAACACACCACACACACACACACACACAAAACACCACACACTCAATACACACACACACACAAAACACACACACACACACACAACACACCATACACAAACAACACCACACACACACACACACACACACACATACACACACACACACACAAAACACCACACACACAGTACACACACATACACATACACATACACACACCACACAAAACACCACACACACACAACACACCATACACAAACAACACACCACACACACGCAAAACAACAAAGCACCACACACACAATACTCACACATACCACACAAAACACACACAAGCACAACACACACACACACACACACACACATAAAGCACCACACACACAATACACACACACACACACACTCCACACAAAACACACTCATAACACACCACACCTGCAACACACACATATACACACACACAATACACACACATTTTTGTTTCACGTGCTAAAATCGGAACCCTATAATTTAAGCAGGTTTAAATAAGGATTTTTCAAAATATACCAGTTTGCTTCCATACCGCTTTTAGGGCTTTATTAGATAAACATATTTTATTCACAATTGTTACATCTTATCTTAATAAATCTCGTGTCACAATGTTTGTTCTTAATGGATTCCTAAACCACTTAACCGATAAAATAATAAAATTCGCACACCACGTGCAGTTCGATCCAACTTGAGAGACAGGATAGTTTAAATCTCAAATTATAGTCGCAATTTTAATTTATTGCTAATTATTGTCTGTTATTATATGACAGTCACAATTATCTGTTAACTCCAAATGATTCTAACAGATGTCGATACCTTTCGACTGGGTTGAGTAAGTAATAAATAGATAGCGCTGCTATGGTAAATCTAACGTGTCATATAAGCTACACTATCTATTTTCCATACCCCTAAGTGAGGCAAAACAACGTTTGCCGGTCAGCTAGTAAAACTATAAATTATAATTTACACTTCTGAGATGTTTTCTCCACTTGAGAAGTCTTCAAAAACTCCTCAATACATTCCGCAACAAGCTCAGGATTAGTGATGTGAAAATCGTGATAACCGTTCACGATGACTTGTTGAAAATTTTGCGACGTCTCTAGCAAAGTTTTCGATAAATTCTCAGCAAAGGTTCTGGACCCGGCCTTTTTGTTGAAATATGCATATTCTGTCGCGTGCATCATTAGTGTTGGGGTCTTGTTGCTTGTCATTGTGTGTAAAAGAGTCTCCATTGGCAAATGTAAATGACCGAGGACCTTTGCTCTTGGTTCCCATGACAACCTAAAACAAAGCCAGAAAATCATGATCGACATAAAAGATAGTCAAAGTCAAAGCAATATTATGTCACTTTACAGTTACATAATTACCATAAGGCATTGCAATTATTTACTGGAGATGAGCAACCCAGCAAAAATCTAATGAATTAACAAATTCATTAGATTTTTTAAGTGTTCCGTCAGTTAAAAAGTCTTCTATTTTATAATAACTTTTTGTTATGAGTAAGTTTTTTAAGTTTGTCAGGAAAGTTTTAATATTATCGATACGCTTTAGGTTGTCTGGTAATTTGTTAAACATTTTAATAGCCATAGAATGTGGACCCGAGCTCTGCATTCCTAATCCTACACCTTGGTACTTGCAAATTGTATTTATGTCTTAGTACGTGTTTGCGCGGTATATCTGCTAGTTTTTGGAACAGATACGGATATTTTTTTACAATAAAGCAAATTTCATAAATATAAATATAGGTATAGATAATAGCTGGCTTGATAGCTGGTTGCAGTAAACAAAAAAATCTCTTGCTAACCTGTGATCAGCGCACCAGTGGACTTTAAACATTGACATTGAACAGTGGACATTATGTGAACTGTTAAAAATTTAATTTCAAGTCAGTGTAATATAGGCACATCAGCATATTGCTGCTCGCCTATAAATCAAATAAATAAATTATTGAAATAAAATGAAATGAAATAACTTTATTTGCTAGCCACAGGTAAAATATAAACATGGAAAATATTATGAAAGTGTCCATTGTAGGCTACCGCATGCGGTGTGCAAAATGTCAATAAGTTTATAGATTTAAAAATCAATTTCTAGATATGGTTTAAGGTTAGGCAACAATATTTGCAAGTAATGTCAAATATTATAATAAAGTATAGGCATACAGTATCAAAAAATGACAATATTAATAATTATTGGCCAAGTGTGAATTGGACTCGTGCATGAAGGGTTCCGTACCATTGTTGTATGGGAGCCCCTCTTAAATATGTATATGATTTCAAAAATTTAATCTTATTTGTTAACTACATTACATTTATATATATACAGTAGAACCTCTTTATTTATATTGATACAATAGAACCTCTATAATATATAAAATACGTATGTATTATTATTACCTAGTATATCAGTTGTGTTAGCAACCATGATACAAACTAGAAATGGTTCAGTATGGGGTTAACTAGCCGTATGTGAAATGTGTCCTAGTATTTATTTATTTTATTTATTATTTATATCTTACTCGTATTCGTTGTTTTCTGTTGGTATTAATGATCTAGACAGAACAATTTTACATTGTTCTTCAGTCAATCTTCGTACACCACTAATTATGTTTATCCACGACTCATAACTCATAGATACAGGCTTGCCGAAATTCCATCTGAAAAAAATAAATAGTTTTTAAAGTTTTTTTATTGCGAGTGTGGCTCGGTGGTAATAACGTCTGCTTTTCAATCAGACGGCTCCTGGTTCGATCCCGGCCCTACACCAATGACTTGTTTTTCAAGTTGTGTGGATTTGCATTCGCTTTACGGTGAAGGAAAACATCGTGAGGAAACCGGCATGATTGAGGACCACAATATCCGAAGACGTGTGTCATCCGCCAACCCGCACTTGGCCAGCGTGGTGTATTATGGCCTATATCTCTCTCCTAGTGAGAGAAGGCCCCGAGTCCCAGAAGTGAGAACGTATAGTGGACTGCTTATGCTAAGGTTTTTTGATTGCCTCGAGAAGCTCGTGGTAGTTGGCCAAGTTGACGGAAAAAGAGCACGAGGTCGCTCTCCTACCCGCTGGTCAGACCTCGTAAAGACGCTCACTGGCCTACCTATTGCTGAAGCTTTTAAGACCGCTGAGGACAGGAAATAGTGGAAGACCATTGGTGGCAATTCAGCGGCACACACGACTAAACTAAATTTAAAGAAACCCCGTCTCTTTTCATCTTAGGTGGCCAGAAAGAGACGGCACGTTCTGAACCACAGACAAAACAACTAAAATCACGTCAAATATGCAATGTGCAGGCAGTTTTAGAGGTGATACAAGTGAGTGCGTTCTAAAGTCGCCTATATTTTCTACATTTGATATTTTAATTTTAATCACTTTTTTACATATTGATTAATCTGACCGGTACAAAAATAAGTATAAATATTTTTAAGATAGTTAAACCATTTTTTTTTCCCCTTTATTAAAAAAAATAGCTCATATCATCGCCTTAAGCCAAGGCAGAGACTAAGCCAGGACCTACAATTTAACATGCTATCTGACCCAGACAGCTTGAAAACTCTCGACGAGCTTGGCCACTTAGCTTATGATACCTATAGCTTATACGAAGAGGAAGAATCAAGAAAATCTTACTTTTCGTAATTATCATAGTACAATTTGTTGGTTCTATTGTACCATAATTCCGGATGGTTTCCAGAAAGATAGTACCAAGAGAACGCTGGATTTGGATCTAGAAGTATCATTTTCTCTACTCGTCCGGGAAAAAATGCGCTGAAACATGAACCTGTAACAATGAAGTTGAATGAATGAGTTTTATCATAGACAATAGCACAGAATAATAACTTTTACTTCGTACAGAAGCTTCACTTCGCAATGGTTTTCAAAGAAATATGAACTCAATCTAATAAACAATATGATTTAATATAGCTCACGGTCCAGTCGATCACGTGATGATTTTTGTACCTACCAATTTCTTTTCAATGGAATATGGGCCTTAATTCACTATGCTACGGTTCATAATACGTTGTACATGGTTATACGTAGTACTAGTTATTATTCTGTGGTATTGAAAGAGCCACATAGATTGGCCCATTGCGCAGTGGCCGCCGCCCGTAGGTATGTTTTTAACACCTGCACGCGGAGTGACACAGGCCTGACAATAGTAGTAAATTACAAATGTCTATAAGCTATCAAATTAAATTATAAAATTAAGTATAAATAAATATTTAACGGGGGCTCCTATACAACAATGGTACGGAACCCTTCACGCGCGAGCCCAACTCGCGCTTGCCCAATTATTTTTTAGATTAGATATACTTTTATTTTAATTAATTTAAGATTAGATTTACAATAATTGATTGATTTGATTATGTTCAAAGTAAAAATTAAATAGTATATGTAAATGATAATAAATCATTATTCAAAATAAAACTATTTTTGACATATTTTTGGAACGAAGTTCCTCATCGCGCGTTGTGAAAGGAGGCTAGACGGAAAAAAATCTTACGAAAAGTTGTCACGACACTTTTTGCTATAGTAGGCTATTGTAAGCCGTGCGATGTTTCTCTGTCTCTCTCTCTCTCTCTCTCTCTTATAGAAAGCAAGCCAGATATTTTCATTTCTATTTCGCATTGAACATCGCAGTGTGGTGTCGCGACGATTATTTTTGATGATAATAAATGATAATAATAATGAATCCTGACAGTGAAGGAACTTCGTTCCATCAGTCCTTTGACACCTATCAAGTTTTTTTAATGTTATTTGTGGCCCTTTTGCATTTAATGCGCGGATTATCAACAACTTTTTTTTTCGTGAGGAAATGCATTTACGCATCTCCCGCCACAAGCCTGGGGGAGGCGAGCGGGGTATGTCGTAGACATGCGCAGAATGTGTCACTAAAATGAAAAGATATGTACATATCTTTTTATATCAGTGAACTATATCTTTCTTTTAGTTCAGTAGTTAATTTAGTTCAGTACTAGTTTTCTTTCGCAATTTCATTCATTGTTTCTCTGTCACCTTGGAATAAAGTTTAAATTTGTCTGGTCAGTCAGATTCGCCGAGTGAGTGAAATAGGCTATCATGTATCATATCCATACGTACAACAGAGCGGGACAGCCATAGATAGTCCCGAATACTCCCGATGTTTTCATTCGAGTCTCGAGTCGTTCTTAAACGAATGAACGAACTAGTGAACTAAGAACTAATTGAAATGTTATTGAACTAGAGAGTGAAGGATAAAAATCACTGAAGTACTTCATTTGAAGGATTCATTCGTGAACTACGCATGTGTAGTATGTCGGGCTCGAGGGCCAAAAGGGCCGCCAATACCGACTAAAACTTCACGGTGTCCCATCTCACGACGGGGGCAGGGATGCAGGACCGCTTCGCGCATTGCCGCTGCTCTCCTCGCCCAGGCCGCTGTCCGCAGTCCGAGCGGACCCACCTCAAGGGAGACGGCGCCCCCCTCGACGGCGCGAGCGATGCCCTGGGACAACCAAAGGCATCGTCTCCTCGGGAGGCCCTTATAACTTTTTTTTTACCTATAACGCTCGCCATGGAATGTGAAAGGAATATAAAAGACTTCCATTCCATAGACTCCACTGCAAACCGTATAGCTTCTATGATGTGAAAATGGTTCAGTATTACTCCGGGAGGGAAGGGATCTGATTTTCCATGACCTGAAAATAAAATATAAGGATTATAAATAAATGAATAAATATTAGGACTCATTTCACACACGGCTGGTTAACTCCATACTGAACCATTTTAAGTTCGTGTTATGGTAGTTAACACAACTGATATACTACATATACATACATATATATTTTATATAGATACATATTTAACACCCAGACCCACAACCGAAAAATTTAGTTAAGCACAAAGATGTCGACCGGGCCGGGAATCGAACCCGGAATCTTCTGGTTAGCAGTCCGGCATGGTAACCGTTGCGCCAACGAGGTTGTCAAATTAATTTTATTAATTTTTAAGGTTTCGTACCTAAAAGGTAAAAACGGGAGCCTATTACTAAGCCTCCGCTGTCTGTCTGTCTGTGTATCGCCAGTCTGTATCGCATAAACCGTAATAGCTAAAAGAGCAAAGTTTCATAGTTTGTGTGTTTGCCGCTATAACATCAAATACTAAAAAGAAATGAAAATAAAGGTAGAGGGAGGGGGTATATATTGATTTAAATAGAGATATTCACAGAATATTTTTTTTGACTCATTTCACACACGCTGGTTAACGGCTGGTTAGCCCCATACTGAACCATTTCTAGTTTGTGTTATGGTAGCTAACACAACTGATATACTACATACACAATACACATATATTTTAACGACCTCGTTAGCGTAAAGGTTACCATGCCGGTCTGCTAATCAGAAGGTCCCGGGTTCGATTCCCGGCCCGGTCAACATCTTTGTGCTTAACTAAATTTGTTGGCTGTGGGTCTGGGTGTTAAATATATATTTATATAATATATATGTATGTATATGTAGTATATCAGTTGTGTTAGCAACCATAATACGAGCTAGAAATGGTTCAGTATGGGGCTAACCAGCCGTGTGTGAATGTGTCCTAAAAAAAAAAAAAATAAAAAAAAAAAAAAAAAAAAAATTCATAAAGATTAAAGCATATTTATTTGAAAAAGATAGTTATGCGTACAGATTAAAATAGTGGATAATCTATACTATAAGACTCTTTGTCCTGACCTATTCATTCATTCATCTATAGACAACGCAGAGCCCAAACGGCTGGTCCTAGGGTTGTGAAATTTGGAGGGTGTATTTGTTTTGGTATGTAGACGCGTACTAAGAACGGATTTTTGGAAATTCCACCCCTAAGGGGGTGAAAGGGGGTAAAACAGTTTGTATGAAACTTCTTTGTTTTTGAACTTATAGCAATGAAATTTGGAATATGTATAGTTTATGTAAAATTAAAAATAATGGTATCAAGTTTTTTTACCAGGGGTGAACTAAGGGTTTGTTATGGGGAGTGAAAGTTTGTATGGAAAAATCTTTATTTATCAAGGTAAAGTCTTCAAAGTTGTTATGGTAGTAGTTTATTGAATGGTTAAATTAAAATTTTAAAAACTTTTGCCAGGGGTGCATTAAGGGGGATGCCATTGGGGTTGAAAGTTGAAAATGAAAGATTTGTGTTTTTAAACTTAAATGTTTAAAATTTGGAGTGTGTATATATTTTAGTACTAAGACGTGTACTAAGAATAGATTTTTGGAAATTCTACCCTTAAGGAGGTTGAAAGGGGGTAAAACAGTTTGTATGAAACTTCTTTGTTTTTGAACTTCCATCAATGAAATTTGGAATATGTATAGTTTATGTAAAATTAAAAATAATGGTATCAAGTTTTTTTGCCAGGGGTGAACTTAAGGGTTTGTAATGGGGGCTGAAAGTTTGTATGGAAAATTCTTTATTTATCAAGAAAAAGTCTTGAAAGTTGTTATGTTAGTAGATTATTAAATGGGTAAATTAAAATTATTTTTTTATTGCCAGGGGTGCGTTAAGGTGGATGCTATTGGGGTTGAAAGTTTGGAGTGTATTTTAGTACTTAAATGTGTACTAAGAATAGATTTTTGGAAATTCTACCCTTAAGGGGGTGAAAGGGGGTAAAACGGTTTGTATGAAATTGTTTGTGTTGAAATTTGGAATAAGTATAGTTTATGTAAAATTAAAAATAATGGTATCAGTTTTTTTTGCCGGGGGTGAACTAAGGTTTTATATGAGTGAAAGTTTGTTTGGAAAATTCTTTATTTATCAAGTTAAAGTCTTGAAAGTTGTAATGTTTGAAATTAAATACTTCTGAATTGAAATTTAAGTATGTGGGTCACTTAGTAGTATGGTTCACGTATTATAATTATTTACATTTAAATAATGGCTTGGAGAAAACTATCTAATATGTCGCATCATCACCAAAGTAGCTAAAAACAGAGGTTAACTAGATCTCAGGAATCGAATGCGGAAAGACAGAAACGGCTCATTTTGATATCGTAGCAATGTAATGTGTATATAATATTGGCACGGGAATAGGATACAATACATTGTTTCCGGTTACGCGAAAAGCGACCTACACGCGGGCGGAGCCGCGGGTAACCTCTAGTACATACTAAAACTATAGGTACTTACAATTTACATTTTAGTACGCTTGCTTAGCCCTGAGCTTCGCAGGGGATAAAGATACATATTTAACACCCAGACCCACAGCCAACAAATCTAAAGATGTTTTTTTCATCCGTTTGAGAGATACCTACGGTGTTACAGACAGACAGACAAACGCAAACACAGACATGTAAAAGACCCCGTTATTTTTGTGTCAGTGGCTAAAAATCTTACCAGGCATATCTATAGCGACAAAGTAATATTTATCAGGCATTTTGTCGACTAAAAACGTGAAAGTCGCAGCTGTATCCATGTATCCGTGAAGTAGGAATATTGGAGGATTATCTGGATTACCCCAAGACACCACTGAAATAAGAAAAAAAATATATGAGAAAACGTTTATAGATTCATTGGCGATTCAGCGGCACACACGACTAAACTAAATTTAAAGAAGCCCCGTCTCTTTTCATCTTAGGTGGCCAGAAAGAGACGGCACGTTCTGAACCACAGACAAAACAACTAAAATCACGTCAAATATGGAATGTGCAGGCAGTTTTAGAGGTGATACAAGTGAGTTCGGTCTAAAGTCGCCTATATTTTCTACATTTGACGTGATTTTAGTTGTTTTGACTATGGTGCAGAACGTGCCGTCTCTTTCTAGCCACCTAAGATGAAAAGAGACGGGGCTTCTTTAAATTTAGTTTAGTCGTGTGTGCCGCTGAATCGCCACATTTAAACAACATACTAAAAATCACACATAAAATTGACCTTCATTTAATTTTTTTTAAATTTTGCGCAATGTAGTTTATAAACAACACTCACATTATTGCAAAAAAAGTATAGTAAATAAATAAATTAATGTCTAGATTTTTTACTCATTTTTCCTAGACAGTAATACAGTTTTACACAAATATATTGTTTTAAAACGTGAAATAAAAATCGGCCATTTAAGGGTTAACCTTACCTATCACATTTTGTAACAATAGGCACGTCAAAATATACATATAAATTATCCTTACAAACTACTACAATTAATTCTAAATAAATACCCATATACATGGTCTATGTTAAAATTCCTATTATCTATAAATTAAAATTGATTTCTAAATTAAATGAAAACTGCAAGAGGCAATCTCATATATTCATATATCGAGTAAAATGCATTTGCCATGAAAAATGTTTAATACATAACTTATTGACTCAGGCGTTACTTTGCGGAAATCCACTGTAAATAGAAGACAAAATTAAATATTTAGTGTACTTCCGCTGTGATCCGAAACCCAAATTAAGATAAGTAAAGGAAAAATTAACTATATTATGAAATAAATAAAAATTTAATTTAAAAACAGACGTAATTTTTAATCAATATTTTACTCCATCTTTTTAACAATAGTTGGTAAACGTTTTAAACATTCACAGAAAATATCTAATTATTTATTTATTTCTTCTTCGTATGACCTAAGTGGCCAAGCTTTAGTGTCATACGGACAAGAATAAGAATAAAATCTTTAAGAAAGAAATTTTAAAATAATAATTAAAGATACTTACCAGCAATTTTACCCCAAAACGCTTCCACGAACCATTCTTTCATCGTTTTACTGGCCATTTTCAATTGTTTATTTTGTATTTTTTTTAAGTATCTATTTTATTTTGTACCTAAAACAATACAAAAAAAAAAACAATAATTATAAAAAAATATTTACAAATCAAGAGACACTCAGTAGAAATAAAATAAACTTGGGCTTTATTATCTGAAATGACTTAATATAAATACTAAGGCACATTTCACACACGGCTGGTAAGACCTATACTAAACCATTTCTAGTTTGTATTATGGTTGCTAACACAACTAATACACTTTACATACATACATAAATACTTTATATAGATACATATTTAACACTCAGACCGACAGCCAACAAATTTAGTTCATCACAAAGATGTTGGCCGTACCGGGAATCAAACCGGAGACCCTCTGGTTGGTAGTATGGTAACCATTATGCAAACGGGATCGTAAAATTAATGGTGGCGATTCAGCGGCACACACGACTAAACTAAATTTAAAGAAGCCCCGTCTCTTTTCATCTTAGGTGGCCAGAAAGAGACGGCACGTCTGCACCATAGTCAAAACAACTAAAATCACGTCAAATGTAGAAAATATAGGCGACTTTAGACCGCACTCATTTGTTCTAAAACTGCCTGCACATTCCATATTGACGTGATTTTAGTTGTTTTGTCTGTGGTTCAGAAGGTGCCGTCTCTTTCTGGCCACTTAAGATGAAAAGAGACGGGGCTTCTTTAAATTTAGTTTAGTCGTTTGTGCTGCTGAATCGCCACCATAATGTCTAATATAATTAGTTTTAGCACCTCGAGTCCGGGGTGAACGACGGCGTCGCGTGACCGCCATCGTCGCGTCGTTGGCGGAAACAATCCGGGAAGGGCCACAGCGCAGTGAGAGGAGGTCTCCGGAGTGTTTCCCGGAAGAATCCGGAGACCTCCGTTAAGCACAGAGGCAGGTCACCGGGGGGGTTTTAGTGGGTACAAATGCCACATAACCTGGCTGCGCTCCATCGTAGCCAGGTATCTTGTTGAAGATTTCCCCCTCGTCAACAAAAAAAAATAAATAAAAGGACCTTACCTCAGTATTAAGTATCTACCTATATAGAACACAATGTTATACCTAAATTAAATCCACTGAATATAAAAACAAACTGAACAAAACACGTCTGCTCTTAACAAGATCTGTTGAAATAAAAAGGCATAAGTGCTCAAAACGGGTTTACCTTTTTAGGGTTCCGTGCCTAAAGGTAAAAACGAGACCCAATTACTAAACCGCCGCTGTCTGTGTTTCACCAGGTTATCTATACTATATACTATATCTATAATATATACTATATCTATACTATACCATCTATACCAATATTATAAAGAAAATTTTGATATTTTGTTTGTTTGTTTGACGCAAATAGGCTCCGTAGTTTTACTGAACTGATTTGAAAAATTCTTTCACCGTTGGGAAGCTACATTATCCCTGAGTAACAAAGGCTATATTTTGTTTCAATTTGCAACTTAAGGTTATTTTGACGACCTCGTTGGCGTTATGGTTACCATGCCGGACCGCCAATCAGAAGGTTCCGGGTTCGATTCCCGGCGCGGCCAACATCTTTGTGTTAAATATGTATCTATATAAAATGTGTATGTACATATGTATATGTAGTATATCAGTTGTGTTAGCAACCATATACGAACTAGAAATGGTTCAGTATAGGGTTAACCAGCCGTGTGTGAAATGTGTTCTAATATTTATTATTATTATTATAGCCCGTGCTTAATACTTAATTTTTGATATGATTGTTTGTTTGTTTGTCGTTAAAATCGAGCGATGTTACATGGAGTTTACACTGTTCATGCAATAAGTTTATGTTAGGTTAGTGCTTCTTAAAAAAAACATGTCTCAATGATGTTGTATTGCTAGAATCTTTACATTGAAAAAATTGGCATTGAAAAAATCTTAAGATTTGTTTATAAAAAAAACTTTGAAAAAAACTTATTAAATAAATAATGAAGGGGGATCTCATACAACAAGCACAATTTGTAAATTATTTTATATAAAAAACTAAAACAATAAAAATAACCTTTTTTCCCAACTATACATGCATTTAGAGACATTTTATTATATTTAAGAGTTAGTGATAAAATAAGTAATCTTAGACTAATTACAGTTATTGTTTAAGTGTCAAAAACGATTTATCAGAATGATAAATTATTTTAGTCGATCTTTTTTACTGCATTTGGTAGACCCTCTAAATATTCACAGAATATGTAATTATGAATAAACGTTAAAAACCATAAGATGTTAGTAAAATATCAACTGAGTAAACGGGTAAAAAATATACAAAAAAGTATTTTATAAAAATTGTAAAATAATGGTACAGAACCCTTTATGCGCGAGTCAACTCGCACTTCGTAATTTTTTTCTCCTCATTAACCTACAAGTATAATTTGATACTTTATCTTTTCCATTTACACATGATAAAATATTATTCACTAAATAAAACATGCTTATCATTCTTATTATGTTTGTGAAAATGTAAATTGGAATTTTTATCTGAAATATGTTTTGTATATCCGTTGCGATCAGCACAAAGTCGGGTAAACAAGCCAATGGTGTCGATTCAGTGGCACACACGACTAAACTAAATTTAAAGAAGCCCCGTCTCTTTTTAGTTTTTCAAATCTGTCCAGTAGTTTCATTGCCTGTTTGCGTCAAACAAACAAAATATCAAACTTTTCCTCTATATAATATTAGTATAGATTGTCAATGGTGGCGATACAGCGGCTCACACGACTAAACTAAATTTAAAGAAGCCCCGTCTCTTTTGGTCTTAGGTGGCCAGAAAGAGACGGCACGTTCTGAACCATAGTCAAAACAACTAAAATCACGTCAAATGGAATGTGCAGGCAGTTTTAGAGGTGATACAAGTGAGTGCGTTCTAAAATCGCCTATATTTTCTACATTTGACGTGATTTTAGTTGTTTTGACTATGGTGCAGAACGTGCCGTCTCTTTCTGGCCACCTGAGATGAAAGAGACGGGGCTTCTTTAAATTTAGTTTAGTCGTGTGTGCCGCTGTATCGCCACCATTGGCAATCTTTACCAATTGTATAAAGAGGAAAAGTTAGATTTTTTGTTTGTTTGTTTGACGCAAATAGGCAACAAAACTACTGGACCGATTTGAAAACTCTTTCACCAACGGGAAGCTACATTATCCCTGAGTAACATCTTCTATACTATAAGACTCTTTGTCCTAACTCTTTCATTCATCTATAGGCAACGCAGAGCCCAAACGGCTGGTCCTAGGGTTGTGAAATTTGGAGGGTGTATTTGTTTTAGTATGTAGACGCGTACTAAAAACGGATTTTTGGAAATTCCACCCCTAAGGGGGCGAAAGGGGGTAAAACAGTTTGTATGAAACTTCTTTGTTTTTGAACTTCCAGTAATGAAATTTGGAATAGATATGTATAGTTTATGTAAAATTAAAAGGAATGATATATTTAATGTTTATATAAAATTGGCACGGGAATTGAATTTTTCCACAGGTTCGAAAAGTCCGAAAAGCGACCTACACGCGGGCGGAGCCGCGAGCAACCTCTTGTATACTATATTTTGTTTCTCTTTGTAACTTAGATTATTTTATAGCCCGAAGCCGGGCGATCTGCTAGTTGGGTATATATACTTATGTATATAACTCAAATAATTTTGTTAACTGTAGCAGGCCTGTGTCACTCCGCGTGTAGGTGTTAAAAACATACCTACGGGCGGCGGCCACTGCGCAAAGGGCCAATTTATGTGGCTCTTTCAATACCACAGAATAATAACTAGTACTACGTATAACCATGTACAATGTATTATGAACCGTAGCATAGTGAATTAAGGCCCATATTCCTTTGAAAAGAAATTGGTAGGTAACAAAATGATCACGAGCTCGACTGGAACGCGAGCTAAATTAAATCATATTGTTTATCAGATTGAGTTCATATTTCTTTGAAAACGATTGCGAAGTGAAGCTTCTGTACGAAGTACAAGTTATTATTCTGTGACTGTAGGTACTTTTAATAATAGGTAATATAAGTGTGTCAACCTATGGACTCAAGTGTTACATTATCAATAATAAATAGAAGACAAAAATTAAAATTTAGTGTGGACCATTTTCTACGCGCAAATACTCAAATAATGTTTTATTTATAAATTATTATCTGCATATCAAGCCTGTATTAATATTTTTTGGGTCCCGTATCTAAAAGGTAAAAACGGGACCTTATAGCCTCCGTTGATCACTTTTGAGGTTTAGGGTTCCGTACCTAAAAGGTAAAAACGGGACCGTATTACTAAGACTCCGCTGTCTGTCTCCAGGCTGTATCTCAGAAACCGTAATAGCTACAAAGCTGTAACTTTCACAAGATATATGTATTTCCCGTGCCGCTATTACAACAAATACTAAAAATAAAAAATATTAAGGGTTCCCACACAATAAACGTGTTTTTTCGTAATTTATACAAATGGTTATGTAATTTTACCTAAAATTTATATATTTTGACACATTTCACACGCGGCTGATTAACCCCATACTGAACCATTTCTAGTTCGTATTATGGTTGCTAACACAGCTGATATACTACATATACATACATACTTTGTATAGATATATATTAAACACCCAGACGACAGCCAACAAATTTAGTTCAGCACAAAGATGTTTTCCGTGCCGGGAATCGAACCCAGAATCTTCTGATTGGCAGTCCAGCATGGTTACCATTACGCCAACGAGTTCGTCATTGAGATTATTATTATTACTGAATATTTACTAATTAAAATAAAAACAACATGGGATACAGTTTGGATCGCATATGTTTATTTGTCCTTATAATAACATAATCACTGCCCAAATATTTATCGAGGTATTCCTCCAACAGTGCATAGTTTATCTTTATCGCAGGCGTTTTCTGTGGAAAAATGCCGCGAACTAGCAATTCCTCGAGTAGCTGGCCATTTGAGTCCATCCCTGGTGCAATGCGACCTTGATTCGATTCCAGATATCTGTAAAAAAATGTAATTAAAAATTTTATTTTTAAATAGTTTTTTATTCAATCTCTATAACGACATTGGGTGGACCTTTAGAGACATTCACAGAATATTTAATCTTAATATATATGTATAAATCTCATGTCACAATGTTTGTCCTCAATGGACTCCTAAACCACTTAGCGATTATAATAAAATTTGCACACCATGTGCAGTTCGATCCAACTTGAGAGATAGGATAGTTTAAATCTCAAATTATAGTCGCAATTTTAATTTATTGCTAATTATTGTCTGTTATTATTTGACAGTCACAATTATCTGTTAACTTCAAATAATTCTAACAGATGTCGATACCTTTCGACTGGGTTGAGTAAGTAATCAATAGATGGCGCTGCTATGGTAAATCTACGAACGTGTCATATAAGCTACATTATCTATTTTTCATACCCCTAAGTGAGGCAAAACAACGTTTGCCGGGTCAGCTAGTTATGTATAAACTTTAAGAGTAAATGATAAAATAAATCTGTAGTGGGGGCTCCTTATACAACAAACATGTTTAATTTTTGCCATTATTTTAAGACAATGTACGGAACTCTTCATACGCGTGCCCGACTCGGACTTGGCTACTTATTTTTAATTACCTGATTTATACAAAAACTGAACCACTTTCTTTATAAGTAATACAAGTTATCTTATAGCAACTTTATGGAAGCGTGAGGCCAAAAAGACGAACGCCGCTTTTCGGGTCAGTATCAAATAAATACACGTGACGACCTCGTTAGCGTAAAGGTTACCATGCCGGTCTGCTAATCAGAAGGTTCCGGGTTCGATTCCCAGCCCGGTCAACATCTTTGTGTTTAACTAAATTTGTTGGCTGTGGGTCTGGGTGTTAAATATGTATAATATGTATGTTTGTATATGTAGTATATCAGTTGTGTTAGCAACCATAATAAGAGCTAGAAATGGTTCAGTATGGGGCTAACCAGCCGTGTGTGAATGTGTCCTAATATTTATTTATTATTTATTTATTTATATATTATTACAACCCCCCCCCCCCCCTCTGTGATATTTCGTGATTTTATATATACCCCCCCCCCCCTCCTCTTTCTCACCTCACGAGATCAATGGACGGCCCCTTATCTTAAAGTGTGGGCACAGAATAATAACTTGTACTTCGTAGTGTGGGTCAGTATACTTGTGAAAGTAATAATACGTTTTATATTTTAAACGAATATATTATGAATATGGAACTTGCAGAATTGTTATTCACGTGTAAAAAGTAATACATATAATAAATAAAAGTCATTTATTCTGGAACTTAATCAAATCAATCAATTAATGTAAATCTAATCTTATATTCATTTGAGTAAAAGTACCTATATCTAATCTGAAAAAACATGTGAGCCGTCTCGGGACGCCTGGCAGATGTGAAACATCGACATTATTTTGTAAAAGTAATATGCAGAAAAGAACATATTAAGATAGGAACGAAATATGTCATAATGATCAAATAAAATATTACGTTTTTATTCAATTTTCATCAATTTTCATTTGCGCACAGACAAGTTTTAGACATAAAGCCGGGATCTACAATTTGTCATCCGACCTACGGTAACGCCTAGATAAAAATATCACTTTAAAAACGACAGTCTTGTGCTTGGTCACCCATCCATACACCGTCCGCATCGACCGTTGCTTAACTTCGATGATCGCGTCAGATCTCCTTAGCTGGGCGAGCTAGAGTTATATATTACGAAAGTATATTTTACCTGTTCAAAAAGTATTTTTTTAATTTCCCGATCCATTCTTCGAAATCCGTGAAGAGCTGTTCCAATGACGCCAGCTGGTTCATTTCCCTCAGAGACAGCATTTCTGAAATTGAGATGTTATATGATGGTAAAGAGTTATAACTATATAAAAAAAATATTTTATTATTACACGCTTTATATTAGCTTCACCTGTATGTTTGTATGTATGTTTGTTTGTAACCGACTTCTTTGGGCGCGATTTTGACCCACTTTAAATGGCTAGATTTTGTTGAAACTTTGTAGAT
This sequence comes from Mellilla xanthometata, assembly GCA_035578125.1. Lineage (NCBI taxonomy): Eukaryota > Metazoa > Arthropoda > Insecta > Lepidoptera > Geometridae > Mellilla > Mellilla xanthometata. The sequence goes on along the minus strand of JAPUBQ010000034.1, from coordinate 3,370,047 downwards.
TTATTGAGGACCGATGACAATACACTAATTTGATACAATTTTTTTTTTTTGTATTTTTGTTTGTTTGGGCGCGATTTTGACCCACTTAAAAAGGCCAGATAAGCGTGTTTTTAAGTTTTTTTAAACTACTATTATATTTTACTTATATCTCTATATTTCTCTCTTTCTGAAATTGATGTTCAGTATTTTTAGTGGATTATTTTTATGATTCGAAATTCGAACACAAAATGATTCCAAATAATTGGCCGAGTGCAATCTCGACTCGCACTTGACGGGTTCCGTACCTTTCTCTTAAAAAAAAAAACAAAAAAGACATGTTGGTGGTATGGGTTTAAATTTTTGAAATCAATAAGTAAATAGGTATTTTATTTTTATTTCATTACAAGCTGACCCAGCAAACGTTGTTTTGCATTAAAAAATAGATAGTAGCCAAATCTCAGACCTACTGAATACGCATATTATGAAATTAGGTAAAAATCGGACAAGCCGTTTCGGAAGAGTACGGTAACTAACATTGTGACACGGAAATTTTATATATTAGATTTATTTCGAAAGGTATAATATATACATTAATATATTCTGTAAAAAAATATAGCGGCCTCCTTTTACCGTTATTGATATATAGCATAAAAATACGAAAAAAAACACGTTTGCCGTATGAATGAAGACCTTAATTTTATTTTATTTTTTTTAGCATTTGCTCTTATATCGGCAAGGGAAATACATAACTTTGGAACATTTCAGCTTTCTCGTAGCTTACATGGATAATAGCTAACATTTTGAGATACATCTTTGTGACAGACAGACAAACATACAGACAGTGGAGGCTTAGTACTAGGGTCCCGTTTTAACCTTGTAGGTACGGAATAAAATTGTCGGAGATCGAAGCCACCATCTGCGGAACGTAAAGAAGCCAAACGCCCGACTAAGCTGGCTTTACTTCAAAATCTATTCATTTTCTTTGTTCACCTAGTCTGTGTAAGTACCTATTTATAACTCAATTCGATAAAGAAAATATTTTAAAGTTAATTTCCTTTGTTAGCAATCATTAGCTATTCAAACGAGAACATAAACTTTTAAATGTTCTAGACTAACACGATTTAAATATAAAATACAAACTTTTATTACTAACCTCTTTTGTTAGAATCCATTTTGAATTTGATCTTGTATCACATAACTTCGAACCACTAAGAAATGAAGAAACTGATATAATACCTCAAAAAATTCAAAATTCGAACCACTGGCCACTAAGAAATGAAGAAAAAAGAAACTAAATTACCAGAAAAGATTCAAAATTCGAACCACTGGCCACTAAGAAATGAAGAAAAAAGAAACTAAAATACCAGAAAAGATTCAAAATTCGAACCACTGGCCACTAAGAAATGAAGAACAAAGAAACTAAAATACCACAAAAAATTCAAAATTCGAACTTGTACTTGATTTAGAATTAAAATTTAAACAAAGAACTGAGACAAAAACACAAACATTGTTGTTTACGCGGAGAGCGAATGTTTACTAAGATGTAAACAAAGTCCGTACGATAGCGAGAGTCCAACGATTAAATTATAGTGATGGCGCAATGTATATCGACACTCATATCGACAACTATCTATCGATATCGACAATTCATCGATAGGGCACGTATGTACGTCTACAACATTCAATTAAATTGCTTAATGATTGAGTAAGAAGAAAATATGAATTAAGTATTTTATGAATAAGTAGTGTGTTTTGTTTTAATTTATTAGAGATTCAGATCATAATAGTCAGTACCTACCGTCAGTTGCAACAGTAGTCCTGCGTTAACGGCATTTGTTATTTATTTTCTATAATTATTATTGGTTCAATAATAGAGATAATTTAAGCAAAATATATTTTTCTTTAATTATCTCTATTATTCTACTATTCATGTTTTTTTTTACTTACAACATTTATTGTTTCTGTGATTGTTTTAATAAATAATTATTTTATTATATTTAAAGCTTGTGTGTAAGGTGTTTTCCCAATAAAATGTTTTTCCTTCTTTGTTCTAACCTAGAATTTAAGGTGATATAATGTCTACAGAACCTCCGAAAAGTATCTTAAATACCATTTGTAATTCTTTATTAATGATTGAAAATCAAATAATGTTAAATAATTACCACTTCAGAAAAATAATTAATTCAAGTACTAAGGTACTCTGGTTTACGGATATGACGCACATTGTGTTAGATGTTTGAACGATTTATTATGATGAAAAAAGAAAACGCGTGGATCTCGTCGGCGGCGGTCCGTGTAACACTCGCCCCTGAAGATGGTGCTCGGAAAGCACCGACACTGTTGGACTCATTCCAACTTTTAATAATAAGTAAGTGTGACCGTTTTCTACGCGAAAATATTAAGATGCCTTACGTGAACAGTTTACAAAAAAGAAAACATTTGTTTATACAGCAGTTCTTAGCTATACATACCCGGATACTCAAGTTTTCATATATTAATGGTTTTAATAGAGAGATAAAATATGTTATGTACATTAATATTTTTTTTTTACATTCACACACGGCTGGTTAGCCCCATACTGAACCATTTCTAGCTCGTATTATGGTTGCTAGCACAACTGATATACTACATATGCATACATACATATTATACATAAATACATATTTAACACCCAGACCCACAGCCAAGAAATTTAGTTAAGCACGAAGATGTTGACCGGGCCGGGAATCGAACCCGGAACCTTCTGATTATCAGTCCGGCATGCTAACATTTACGCCAACGAGGTCGTCAAATAAAATTAAATCAATTAATTTATATTATGGTCGATTTTTGCGAATCGAATGTTCTCCAAATTTAGTTAGCTACAAACTTCACAGAGCCTTTTCAACAAATACATAACCGTGGAAATCGGTTCGTGCGTTCTAGAATTATAGCGTCTCGAAGGAAAACACGACTTATTTTTATATAATAGATAAATAATTTACGTAAATAAAGAACTTTAAAAAATAACTCAATAAAACATGTCGATAAAATTATATCAATATGGCAACAAATTAAATTCATCGCACATGTCGATAAAATTATATCGACATAGCAACTGGCACTTGAGTTCAGTCTCTAAATGTAGCAATTAGGTACGTATTTACGACGCAATTATCAACTTGATATAAGTAGTCGAGAACTAAAAGGTATAAAACTGCATTATTTCGAGGTCATAATTAAATTATTTTTGCAACAGAGCAAATCTTACCAACTTGATCTACTTTGACATTTACAGTCTAGTCATTAAAACCAAGGTTTCCGTACCTTAAAGGTAAAACGGGTCCCTTTTATTAAGCCTCCGCTGTCTGTTTGTCTCCAGGCTGTATCTCAGAAACCGTTATAGCTACAAAGCTGAAATTGTAAGGCAATAGCATTGTAAGGCAAACAAACAAACCAGAGGGAGTTACGGCCTGATGATAGCAGCTCAAGATGAAAGTTCGCCTTCCATTGCTAATCCTCAAACAAACAGGCCATCTGACGCAACAGTGGTGGAACAGGTATGCCAGCGAGCCAGGGCTGTGCTCCGTTACTTCAAGGAGCTCGGTTGGCTTGGGTAGGCTGGTAAGGGGGGAATGCACAATACGCCCCTAGCGGGATGTCAGTGCAGGTCTCATCACCCCCACTTCTAATTAGAATTAGAATTAGAATTAAAGCTGAAATTTTCACAAGTTATGTATTTGCCATGCCGTTATAACAATAGATACTAAAAAATACTAAGAGGATCGTATTATAATAAATCTTGTTATTTTTCGTATTTTTCGCTCGTATTAATGACGCTAACAGATAGACGCGTAACATTTCCTTAGAATATAAATATACTAGCAGATCGTTCCGGCTTCGCACGGGCTATACGATAATAAAATAATCTATAAAAAATAAAATAAGTTGCAAAGTGAAACAAATTATCACCCATGTTACTAAGGGTAATGTAACTTCCCAATGGTGAAATAGTTTTTGAAATCGGTCCAGTAGTTTTGGAGCCTAATCGCGTCAAACAAATTAACAAAAAATCCAAATTTTCCTCTTTGTAATAGTGGTATAGATATATGTATATAACCTTTCATGTGCAAGCTCGGTTCACTTTGGCCAATTATTTATTTATATGACAGACTTCCTAGTAGATAGAAGTAAAAATCTACTCATCGTAAAATGATACTATATATTATAATAGAACATTATTTAAATGAGAAAACACTTAAAAACAACTTATTCATAAACAGGGTTGCTCATCTCCAGTAAATAATGGCATTGGCTCATGGGTACTTATAAAAACTGTCTATAAAGTGACATAACAATATAATAAATCGTTTGACTTTTTTTTACATTACAATGGGCTTGCGCTTGATCACAATACACCTGATGGCAAGCGACATTACGATCTAAGGTGGAGCGCGCTTACCCAGAAAAAACTAGTTTCATTCTTGCCTTAAGATATAGGTATTTAAGAATTTTCTGCATTTTGCTTTATGTGACATAAACAGTGTATATGTCATATACATATTAACTATTTATATCATACATTACTGCATATAGGATTGTAACATAATATAATAGGTACTTTAACTTAATACCTAACTAAAGTATAACATAGTCTTAAGTCATGTGTTGGAAACAAATAAATAAACTATAAACTAAACTTTATATTAAAGAAAATAAGCTAAGAAAATAAATATGTATACTAAAACAATCAAATCCGCACTCACAGCTCAATTTCTCTTATCGTGAATTATATTTGTTGTAAGTACCTATAGTTGTTAAGTATGTATTTTTCTATTTTGTAATCTGTATGCATAACTATCTTTTGAAATAAATGTTCTTTATCTCATTATCTTTATATGATCTATACCTCTATCTATCTTTACACCTTTCTCCTTGCGAAAGAAGGCCTCAAGTTCCAGTAGTTGAAATGTATAGTGGGGGCTGTTTATGATACTGGATTCAATGCGTTTTTGACGTGACAACGTCTTAAATTAGGTTGCGGCTGGGAGTCACTTATGAAAAAGTGTAACGCCCGGTAACGTTACGATGAGTCACCGAACGAGAGAGAGGCCCGCCGAATGCCTTTCGTCTCTCTCCCACTCAACTATGATCGGTCTGCCGCGCGCGCAGCACGCGGCAGACGTTGTCACGTAAAATCTTCGCCCGTAAAACCGACTTTACACTCAACCATTTTTTTTTTTTACTTTTATTTATATGGGTCTTTACTCCTTCTCCATTAGGTAATAATCAACTTTCTACGGAATAATTTGTTTAAGACTCCTCATTAAGGAACTCTTACATTACGAAATGCCCTCTTTACCAAACGCATTTGGAATACCACAATACCTATATAGACTTATAGAATTGCGTCATTTGCTTTCGATAAACGTCTATATATGTGCACAAAAGGTTACGATCTCTTTACATTCAGATTCAGATATTTTATTAGCCTTAATAACATTCGCTATTAGTTAGTTATCTGTTATATCTTATTAGTTCTCTGTAATCTGATTAGTTTATGTAATAGTATTTTCAATTTCTTCGTGTAATTGCGTGTTCTCTTTCTTTGTGTATCGTGCGTGACGTCACAGCCAGCCTCAACGGAAGACCAGCGTCGGTTGCTCTCCAGCAACCAGCATTATGCTGTGTTGAGGCTGTGTTGTGACTCATTAATGTTCATTATGTGTACTATTTTATATATTATACTAGAGGTTGCCCGCGGCTCCGCCCGCGTGTAGGTCGCTTTTCGCGTAACCTGGGGAAAAATTCCATTGTATCCTATTTCCGTGCCAATTTTATATAAACATTACATTATATCAAAATGAGTCCCATCTGTCTTTCCGCATTCGATTCCTGAGATCTAGTAACCTCTGTTATTAGCTACTTAGGAATGATGCGACAGATTAGATCGTTTTCTCCAAGCCATTATTTTAATTTAAATACGTGAACCATACCACTAAGTGAACACCCACATACTTAAATTCCGATTCAGAAGTATTTAATTTCAAAAACACAAAACTTTCGCTTTGAACTTTTAACCCCAATGGCATACCTTAATGCACTCCAGGCAAATATTTTAACCATTATATAAACTACAACCATAACAACTTTCAAGACTTTGGCTTGATAAATAAAAAAAAATCCATACAAACTTCCACCCCCCATTACAAACCCTTAGTTCATCCCTGGCAAAAAAACTTGATACCATTATTTTTAATTTTACATAAACTATACATATTCCAAATTTCATTGCTATAAGTTAAAAAACAAAGAAGTTTCATACAAACTGTTTTACCCCTTTTCACCCGTTTAGGGGTGGAATTTCCAAAAATCCGTTCTTAGTACCCGTCTACATACTAAAACAAATACACCCTCCAAATTTCACTACCCTAGGGCCAGCCGTTTGGGCTCTGCGTTGTCTATAGATGAATGAATGAATAGGTCAGGACAAAGAGTCTTATAGTATAGATTTTGTCTTGTGTTAATTTGTCATAATAAATAATTTTCTTTCTTTCTTTCTTCTTCTTTCTATTTTTGGTACGCCATTTACATTGTTTACAGCAATTTTATTACTAAATTTAAATAAAATAAATAAATATAAATAAAATAAATAAATATACTGAGACCGCGTGAGGTCTCGTGCCATACGAGTATGTGTGCTCTCTTCTAAGTACCTCATGATATACATAATTGACCAGCTACAGGATACAGTTGAGTCTATTTCATTACATTTACATATTAGGGGTTGGTTTACTTTCCTTCGTTTAGACGTTTTATATCTAATAATTCCCTTCACACACGATAACAATCTTAGTATAAATAAATCTCGTGTCACAATGTTTGTCCTCAATGGACTCCTAAACCACTTAACAGATTATAATAAAATTCGCACACCATGTGCAGTTCGATCCAACTTGAGAGATAGGATAGTTTAAATCTCAAATTATAGTCGCAATTTTAATTTATTGCTAATTATTGTCTGTTATTATTTGACAGTCACAATTATCTGTTATCTCCAAATAATTCTAACAGATGTCGATACCTTTCGACTGGGTTGAGTAAGTAATCAATAGATGGCGCTGCTATGGTAAATCTACGAACGTGTCATATAAGCTACACTATCTATTTTTCATACCCCATAGGTGAGGCAAAACAACGTTTGCCGGGACAGGTAGTTATTATTTAAATTTTAATACATTTTACAGGAGCTAGTGTCAACAGTAATGTAAGTAACAAAAAAAAACTAAAATTAATAGTTTTATCGATAAAGATAGGCACATCACTAATGGTTGCGCGTGCGTTAGACAGTATTCTATAACCGGTTGCGATTTCTCTGTTGGCTAACCGTGCTTCTAGTGTGGGCATTTAGCTTAACGTGACATAATAGTTAATTTATTATAACATATATTAGCTAGATTCCAAAAGTTGAGAAGAAATATTTGAAATGAAATGAAATGAAATAATTTTATTTGCGTAGCCACAGGTAATATAAAAACATGGAAAATAATATAAAATGTCCCTTGTAGGCTACCGCATATGCGGTGTGCAAAAAGTCAATTAATTAATTAATTTATAAGGTAATTTCTCGTAAATCGTTTAGAGTATAGTTTTAGACACCTTTACCATTTCCTCTTACCTCTCCTATAGTATTATCTATTACTAGCTGCCACGGCAAATGTTGTTTTGCCTGTTAAAATTTAAGGTTGAACAACCCTTAACACTTAAGGGTATAAAAATAGATAGTAGTAGCCGATTCTCAGACCCACTGAATACGCATATAAAATTTGGTAAAAATCGGTCCAGACGTTTCGGAGGAGAACGCTAACTAACATTGTGACATGGAATTTTTATATATTACTAGCTGACCCAGCAAACGTTGTTTTGCCTTAATAATTATTTCTAAATATACAGTAGCCGATTCTCAGACCTACTGAATACGCATATAAAATTTGGAAAAAATCGGTCAAGCCGTTTCGGAGGAGTACGGTAACAAACACTGTGACACGGAAATTTTATATATAAGATATTAGATTTTACCACTTAATAAGATTGTCGACCTCGTTGGCGTAATGGTTACCATGCTGGACTGCCAATCAGAAGGTTAAAGGTTCGATTCCCGGCACGGCCAACATCTTTGTGGTGAACTAAATTTGTTGGCTGTCGGTCTGGGTGTTATATATGTATCTATATAAAATATGTATGTATGTATATGTAGTACGTCAGTTGTGGTAGCAACCATAATACGAACTAGAAATGGTTCAGTATGGGATTAACCAGTCGTTTGTGAAATGTGTCCTTATATTTATTACACGCTTTATATTAGTTTCACCTGTATGTTTGTTTGTAACCGACTTCTTTAGGCGCGATTTTGACCCACTTTAAACGGGCAGTAAGCCGAGTGCAAGTTTTGTCGTATGCCTGACGCGCTCGACGAAAACCGCGTTCGCACATGATTTGTATGAAAAAAATAGGGCGCCACCTAGCGGCGCGTTTTTGAAACTTTTTGCGCCGCTAGGTGGTAAAACTAAACTAAAAGCTAAACTTTGTAGATTTATTGAGGACCGATGACAATACACTAATTTGATAAAATTATTAAAAAAAAATTGTATTTTTGTTTGTATGCTTGTTTGTAACCGACTTCTTTGGGCCGCGATTTTGACCCACCGGCCAGATAAGCGTGTTTTTTAGTTTTTTTCTATTATTTTATAATATTTATTTATTTTATTTAAATTTAGTAATAAAGTTGCTGTAAACAATGTAAATGACGTACCAAAAATAGCGAATGTTATAATGGCTAATAAAATATCTGAATCTGAATCTAAAGAGATCGTAACCTTTTATGCAAGTACAGACGTTTATCGAATGCAAATGACGCAATTGTATAAGTATATATTATAGTATATTGTGGGATTTCAAAATGCGTTTGGTAAAGAGGGCATTACGTAATGTGACAGTTCCTTAATGACTTTATTCCGTAGAAAGGTGATTATTACCTAATGGAGAATGATGTGTCATATTATCGTGGAATTTCATGATTATCTCTATTCGTTTTCGTTATTCGGTACTTGCTGTATGTAAGGGGTCGTCGTAAAAAAAAAAGATTAAAATCTTTTTTTAAGCTTTTTTTTTACTCACATTTCTCCCCTTAATACATCACATTTCTTCCATAGTGAGGTTTCAGATTACCCCCCAGTGTATTTTTTAATAACTACACAATTTCGTAACTACTTTTTTAATATTTATTAAATACAGCTTTCGGTATAATCTAATTGTATTATAGAAAATAAGTTAGTTAGCAACTATAAGTTAGCGTGAGGCCGAAATGACGAACGCCGATTTTCGGTTCAGTTTCCCGAAAAAATAAATTCACGTTATATATTATTACAACCCACCACCCCTCTATAATATTTCGTGATTTTATATATACCCCACCCCCCCTTTCGAACCAATTTTATTGTCAATACATATCTACACAGTTTAATATTTTGTGAACGTTTAGAGAGTCTATCTGTTATACAGATCGTTACAAACATCGTTATAAAAAAGGAAAAAAAAATGCTTTAAAAATCCATTTTTTATAGGCCCTAAATACTTATTTTATCTAAATTTTATAATTTCATTTGATACACATTTATATATTTTATTACCTGTGAAATTTTACCTTTCTAGCTATCACAGTTTCTGAGATACAGCCTGGAGACAGACAGACAGCGGAGGCTTGTAATAATGTCCCGTTTTTACCTTTTAGGTACGGAACCCTAAAAAAACAAAAATACTTTCTATAAAAATATGGGCCATTGAAACCAGTTAGGCAACGGTCGGTGCGTACAGAACTTGGATGGGTGACCTTAATATGTTGACCATTCACCGAACTATAAAATATAGGAAATAAATGAATTAGTCTAGTCAACAAGTCCAAAAACGCGTTAAATAGACATAAAGCTCCTAAAAATATGTGCCATAGCTCATTCGATGCGGAATGACGTCTAGAAAAATGTTTTTTAAGGGTTTTTTAGCACATAAAAATTTGCGTTTGTTATTAACAAAATAAGAAAAAAAAGGTATTTAGTTTTTCGTTAATAACTTTTAAAATAATGATATTTAAGGAATTTTGAAAAATAACATGAAAGAGGAGAAAATTTCCAATAAAAAAGTTCTAACTTTCGGAACTCTATCTATATTATTTATTAAAAAAAAATAACGCTGAAAATAAAGCTCCACGAGGGCGTTACGGCATAGGCGCGTCGCCTAAAAAGCCGGTATATCACCTAAAATGTAAGTATTTTTTTTTTATATTAAATATCAATTTAAAAATTTGAAAAAATGATAGTGTAATCTAGACACTTGAACGAAATAAACCTCGGTGAAAAACAAAATAAGAAAAAATACAAATAAATTGTAAGAAGTATAATTATATATGGGAGCATCCGAAGGTAAGCCAGATCGTTAAATTGTAGGAATGAGCCTTCATTTTGTATTCGTTAAGTGCTATAAGAGTAAAAAGGCATATTTTGAAAAATACTGCGTAAATGATAGGGCTCGGATTTGATTCAGTACTAAGAAACGTTTTAAAATTTTAAAATCTTGTGCTTCTGAAAATAATAATAACATTACAATAAATCTTGTTTTATAATAATAATAGTTTGGTTCAGAAATTATTTCAATACAATTACTATTATAATTTAAATAATATAAAATACTAAACTATAGCTTAACCTATAAAAATCCAGAAGTAAAAAAGATTATTATTATTTTATTTTTATTTTTTCATTAAGTATTTCTATTAATTTAAATTACAATACACTACAATTTACACTTTATTGCCCGCCAAATAAAAAAAAAACAATTTTTCAAAACAGAGAAAAAAAACAGAGGTACATTAGGCGGCCTTATCGCCTAAGGCGATTTCTGCCAGGCAACCTTTGGATGGATTTAAGATACGGACAAGTAGAGGGTGGTGTACAAACAAATAAAAAAAAATGTGTACATGTCCTTATACAAATTATTCAAAATATACAAAAAAAATCAAGTACTTTAAAATTCAATACAAATCAATATTATAAAACAAATAAATTATTACCAATGTCGTGAAAGCTACATCATTAAAGTTTTATTATCTAAAATCGTTAGAGCTCATAATTTTTATTTTATCAATTGTTTAATTTTATATGAATTTATTTCGTGAAAAATCAACTGTCAAAATACAAAATAATGTCGATGTTTCACATCTGCCAGACGTCCCGCGATGGCTCACATTTTCTTTTCACACACGGTAGGCTAACCCCATACTGAACCATTTCTACTTTGGGTTATATGATGGCTTACACAACTGATGTACTACATAATATACACACATACATATTTTATCTTCTTATATATACAATTTCCATGTCACAATGTTAGTTACCGTACTCCTCCGAAATGGCTCGACCGATTTTTACCAAATTTTACATGCGTATTCAGTATGTCTGAGAATAGGCTACTATCTATTTTCCATATCCCTAAGTGATAAGGGTTGTTCACTCTTCATTTTTTTTAATGAATAGTAATAATTTATAAGGCAAAACCACGTTTGCCGGGTCAGCTAGTATAGATACATATTTAACACCCAGACCCACAGCCAACAAATTTAGTTAAGCACAAATAACATATTTATAATAACCAACATATTTATGTTGGTCGTGCCGGGAATCGAACCCGGAACCTTGTGATTGCCAGTCCGGCATGGTAACTTTTACGCCAATGAGGTCGTCAAAAAAATTGGTAGCGACTTGAAAACTGTTGACGCCAGGGCCATTTCACTTAAAGAAGAAAAACAAGATCTTATAGCTACATTGTAAAACTTATATATAAAATTTCCGTGTCATAATATTAGTTACCGTACTCCTCCGAAACTGTTTGACCGATTTTTACCAAATTTTATATGCGTATTCAATAAATCTGAGAATCGGCTACTATCTATTTTACATACTCCTAAGTGAGCCAAAACAATGTTTGCCGTGTCAGCTAGTATCAATATATTGCAAACTTGGAAATTATCGATAAGGAAACAAAATCATTGATTTTGTCCCAACCCTAGTCGGTCAATGCCGGGCATCGTATGCCCTTCACTAGGGTGACATTTGGCACTTGTTTTGCTACTGCGTGCATGCAGCAATGTTATTTTAATAAGAGTATGTATTTAAGGCGCAGGCATATCTTATCATCTTAATATATTTAAATCTCGTGTCACAATGTTTGTCCCCAATGGACTCCTAAACCACTTAACCGATTATAATAATAATCGCACACCATGTGCAGTTCGATCCAACTTGAGAGATAGGATAGTTTAAATCTCAAATTATAGTCGCAATTTTAATTTATTGCTAATTATTGTCTGTTATATTTGACAGTCACAATTATCTGTTAACTCCAAATGATTCTAACAGATGTCGATACCTTTCGACTGGGTTGAGTAAGTAATCAATAGATGGCGCTGCTATGGTAAATCTACGAACGTGTCATATAAGCTACACTATCTATTTTTCATACCCCTAAGTGAGGCAAAACAACGTTTAACGGGTCAGCTAGTAAGAGTATGCATTTAAGGCGCAGGCATATTTATAACAGGTCGAGGAAGGCCAAATAGAAGATGGGAGGACTTGTTCACACAGAGACACGGACAAGAATGGACGAGAATTGCGAGAAATAGGAAACTATGGAATAAACTGGGGGAGGCCTACGCCAAGGAGGCGACAGCTACATAAACCAACTAGCTGACCCAGCAAACTTTTTTTTTTTTTTTCACACATTCACACATGGCTGGTTAGCCCCATACTGAACCATTTCTAACTCGTATTATAGTTGCTAACACAGCTGATATACTACATATACATACATACATATTATACATAAATACATATTTAACACCCAGACCCACAGCCAACAAATTTAGTTAAGCACAAAGATGTTGACTGGGCCGGGAATCGAACCCGGAACCTTCTGATTAGCAGACCGGCATGGTAACCTTTACGCCAACGAGGTTGTCAAATTATTTAGTTTATTTTGCCTCACTTAGGGGTATGAAAAATAGATAGTGTAGCTTATATGACACGTTCGTAGATTTATCATAGCAGCGCCATCTATTGATTACTTACTCAACCCAGTCGAAAGGTATTAGTGCACCTGTACATCTGTGAGAATCATTTGGAGTTAACAGATAATTGTGACTGTCAAATAATAACAGACAATATTTAGCAATAAATTAAAATTGCGACTATAATTTGAGATTTAAACTATCCTATCTCTCAAGTTGGATCGAACTGCACATGGTGTGCGAATTTTACTATAATCGGTTAAGTGGTTTAGGAGCCCATTGAGGACAAACATGTGACACGAGATTTATATATATTAAGATATAGTTTAACTGACAAGATAAATCGCACTATTAAAATACAACAATTATAGCTATTGACAAATAAATCGACAATATGACATTTAGTTTCACTAATTAATTTAAGGAGTAACTATAATGAAATTAATTTTGGTGTTTAAAATATGTGCATGTAAATATGATGAAGTTGAATAAAAGGCTTTTTTACTTTACTTTTACTTTATGTATTTAAGGCACAGTTCTACCTTTTTTTTTGGTCACGTTGGGTAAATCTTCAACAAGATACCTGGCTACGATGGAGCGCAGCCAGGTTATGTGGGATTTGTACCCACTAAAACCCCCCGGTGACCTGCCGCTGTGCTTAACGGAGGTCTCCGGGTTCTTCCGGGAAACACTCCGGAGACCTCCTTGCACTGCGCTGTGGCCCTTCCCGGATTGTTTCCGCCAACGACGCGACGGTGACGGTCACGCGACGCCGTCGTTCACCCGGACTGGATGTAGCGGGTGTCGCCTTTTAGCATTTTTAAATATGCTATTTTGAGCCCATACCTTCACGTAAATACAAATTATTTATTGATAACACCAAAGTTACAAGTCAATAGATAGGCTACACCCCGCGTTGGTTCTCACACAATTTTTTTATAAATAAATTTAAAATCATTTCTTAAAGCAATCATGTCTTTACTATCACTACATAGTCCATGTCCCTTTGTATGCTTAAATCTTTAAAACTACGCAATGGACTTTTATGCGGTTTCTTTAATAGATAGAGTGGTTTATATGTATAATAACATGCATTAAATAGTGGAGAAATATTTTTAAGGTTCCTAATGTGATGTTGTTAATATTCATTTTATTCCGCTTACATTGCAAACGCAGCCTGAATTATCAAAATAATGTACTAATTATTAGTACACATTGAAAAGGTCTACAGATAACTCCGCGATGGTATGTGTTTTTATGTTGTATATTTAGTATCAGGATTGCACCCGTGCGAAGCCGGGGCGGGTCGTTAGTGTATAATAAATTGAATTATACAGGCGTTGTAATTTGCTCAGATAATAGTGGAAGGCGTTATATCAAAATCTTATTCGAATATAGGGTTCCGTACCTAAAAGATGAAAACGGGATCCTATTACTAAGCCTCCGCTGGCTGTCTGTCTCCAGGCTGTATCTCAGTAACCGTAATAGCTAGAAAGCTGAAATTTTCACAAGATATGTATTTCCGTTGCCGCTTACAAGAATTACCTCAGCCAACGTTTAAGTTTAGCGATCCAGCAAGGTAATGCCGCCAGCATTTTAGGAACCTTACCCTCGGACACTTAGATTTAATCTACTATTTGTAAGGTTTTTTTTTAATTGTGTGTGTGTGTGTTTTTTTTATTTCATGGAATTATTTCATTTTGTGTATTTATTAAGAATTATTATTATAAGGTATTTAATTAATTTAATATATCCATTTATTAAAAAGTTTTCAATATAAATCATTATGTGAGGATTACGGTTACCCATCCTAGGAATGACCGTATCGACCAATACTTATCCTACTAATATAATAAATGCGAAGGTTTGTGTCCGTTTGTTGCCCCTTCACACTCAAACGGCTGAACTGATTTTGATGAAATATGGGTTGAAGGTTCCGGATTAAATTATTTTTATCCCAGATTATAATAATATATAACCCGCTATAGATAACCCGCTGCTCTCCTAGTCAATATGTTTTTGACCAAAATTGTATTATTTTTACAATAAAAATGCGTCCGATATTCTTACTAATTAAAATAGTGTGATTCCTACGAAAAAGTCGTTTCTTTGAATACGATAATTAAGAAACTCCCACACGCACCCTACAGTATGGACATAGTTTTAGACTATAGATTAACATGCGTTAATCTACTTACTTTTAACCTCGGAGTAACGCAGGAAACGTCGCGGGGTGCAGGTAGTATAGTTAGTTAATTAATGTAATAAATTGTTATGTTTCGGACGCTTCCTGTTTTAATAGAAGTACCACAACATCTGACGCAATGACAGTGGAACAGGTATGCCAGCGACCCAAGACCGTGCTCCGCTACTTTAAGGAGCTTGGATGGCTTGGGTAGGCTGGTAGGGGGAAATGCACTATACGCCTCCTGCGGGTTGTCAGTGCAGGTCTGATCGCCCCCATCATAGAATAAGAATAATTGTCACCAACCCCCAAGGGTAGTTAGTTGCCTGTGGAACAGGTAAGCCAGCAACCAAAGATTATATTTCCTCCATTACTTTAAGGAGCTTGGATGGCTTGGGTAGGCTGGTAGGGGGAAATGCACAATACGCCTCCTGTGGGTTGTCAGTGCAGGTCTGATCGCCCCCATCATAGAATAAGAAAAAGAATAGTTAATGTCAATATGGGCTAGTAATAAAAGACGAATATTTTAAAACTTATTTTTATTTTACAAGTACATATATGAAATGACTAGACACATTTGGCAGGTGTTTACAAGTACTTTCAATTACTATGCGACCGGCAGCCTGAGTCAAAAAGCTATACACAATTGGAATAATAATAATAATTAATTAATATTAGGACACATTTCACACATGGCTGGTTAACCCCACACTGAAGCAATTCTAGTTCGTATTATGGTTAGATACTAACACAGTGATACATCAAATGAACACTAAAACTAAAACAGGAAATTTCCCTTGCCATACAGCGGAGAAATGCTGCAAGTCTGATGGGCACGTTTGGACGTAATCTTTTTACATTAAATCATGTTTTATGTTGTAAATTTTTACTATTTATGTGTATTTTGACTAAATAAAGACCTTATGTATACCAACATTTAATTTAGTTTTATTTACAAAGCATACAATAACAAAATTAAAAACTAAAAACAAAACTACTAATAAAACTAATTTATATGACCACTCCGGATAGAACCTGACGGAAAGGTATCCATAACGCTCGTGGCATTGCCGCGTTGTATAGCTATAGCCTTTGCGCCAGGTACGATCCGGAGCGAAATTTACCCGATTTCTGTCAAATAACAATAATGAAATTATTATATCTCTAATTTTACACAATACAATTTTAAATTATTTATTGGTTTTGCGTGTGTTAACAGTAATCCTGTTTTCGTACGACTAAGAAGATGACTTTATACCAGCGAACTAGACTAAATATAATAGTAACTTGGTCTATAAAATGGTTCCACGTGTAATCTTAAAATACCGCGGTGGGCGGGGCAAAACAGCTACCCCCGAGCCCGCGTGGCGTCACATGGTGTGGCACGGCACCAATCGCGTGCGAGCTTTGTGTGTGTGTGTTTCGTTGGGATAGCCAACGACTTCAATAATACCTATTATTAAAGTCGTTGGGATAGCAGTATAATTGTGTGCGTAGATGGATACAAATTCTAAACGGCAATTGTATGGAGTTACTCTTCTGTTTATTCTAGTTCGCTTTTATACTTATTAGATGAAATATAATACATTTCAATTTGAGACTAAATTAAGTATCTAATTAAATTAGTTTTATAATCTAGAATTGATCGCAAGTCTAGACTAGATTAATTTACTTTAATTAGTGCTTAAACTTAGGTATAAATATTTATATTTACAGAGACGAACAGTGCTAATATCGTCCTTTAGGTCATTTTAATAATAAAAAATGTAGAAGTAGATAAAAAAAATGGCTCAAAGGCCGTCTAAAGAACCACTTTAACATATTATGCCAAAGAAGTACATATTTATACATATATAGTACTTATTTATAGTACTATTAATACTATACTTATTTATAGTGTATATATAGTGCTTATTTTGGTAAAATTGAGTTTTTGAGCCAGTTTTTTTTCTAATTGATAAGTCTGATCGGTACCAAAATAAGTAAATATTCTTAGAGTGGTTCTTTACACGGTCTTTCAGCTATTTTTAAGTTTTTTTGTCGTTTACGATTTATAGCGAAAAAAAAGGTAAAATCAATTTTGTCCTTATCTTAATATCAACAAATAAAATACATATACCTATTGGTGGCAATTCTGGCGTACACAAAACTAAACTAAATTTAAAGCAGCCTTGTCTCTTTCCATCGTTAGTAATTAGAAAGAAACAGCAGGATCTCAACCATATTGTAATGATATTATAGTACTAGAATATAATTGACATGGATACATATCATATACTTTTGTAATGAAATCATATTATTTGACTTGTAACTTTGGTGTTATCAATAAATGATTTGTATTTGTATTTGCATAGACAAAACAAGTAAAATCACGTCAAATATGGAAAATGGAGGTTTTTTTAGTGCTGATATACTTGGGTGCGTTCTAAAAAAGTCTATATTTTCTATATTTGACGTGCCTTTAGTTGTTTTGTGTATCGCTCAAATCGTGCCGTCTTTTTCTAGTCACTGATGATGAAAAAGACAGGGTTACTTTTAATTTGGTTTAGTCGTGTGTATGCCAGAATCGCCACCATTATATGTTAATACTGTTAATAACTATACCAGCGATATGTACAAAAAATAAATTATTTAATTTAAGTCATAAAGTTATTTATTATATTACGATTTTATAACTTATGCTAACTAAATTGACTTACATACATCATTAATTTACATAAAGGCTATTTTATGTACAAAATATTAAAGCTAAATTATCAAATAAATATACATAATACTAAATCTAATAAGTACATACCTACATAGCTGGACGTCGATCCAGTTACACATTTTATTATTGTTTTAAGATTATAGTAGAAACTCGATTATCCGGCCCTCAGTAATACGGTTTCGCGATTATCCGGACTACAGACAAACAGCCTAAAGTCGTTTGCAAGCGCCCGCTTCTCATCGGAAAAAATAAAATAAAAAACATTTTTTTTTCATACTTTCGATTATCCGAATGCCTAACGACAACCATCAGTCCTGTTAATCGAGTTTTTACAATAGTAGAAAGTAGGTTATAGGTAAAAACCGCAAATATTTATTATATTTAAATTTATGGAACGAAGTTCTTTATCTCGCGTTGTGAAAGGAGGCTAGACGGAAAAGAATTCTTACGAAAAGTTGTCACGACACTTTTTGCTAAGTAAGCTATTGTAAGCTGTGCGGCGTGCGCATGTTTCTCTGTCTGTCTCTCTCTCTCTCTCTCTCTCTCGCTTATGGAAAGCAAGCCAGATATTTCCATTTCTATTTCGTATTGAACAGTGTGGTGTCGCGACGATTATTTTTGTTGAGTGTATACAGGTTTTTTGTAAATAATATTATTACTTTTTACTCCGAATAGGTCAGCGCTTGACCCACAATTCACCTGATGGTAAGTGATATTGAGGTCTACGGTGGCTCGCGTTTACCTAGAAGGAACCGGTTCACTCTCGATATAATAGTAGTTTAAAAAAACTAAAAAACACGCTTATCTAGCCGTTTAATGTGGGTCAAAATCGCGCCCAAAGAAGTCGGTTACAAACAAACATACAAACTAAAATACAAAAAAAAAAAAACAAATTAGTGTATTGTCATCGGTTCTCAATAAATCTACTTACAAAGTTTGAACGAAATCTGGCCGTTTAATGTGGGTCAAAATCACGCCCAAAGAAGTCGGTTACAAACAAACATACAAAAAATAATAATAATTTTATCAAATTAGTGTATTGTCATCGGTCCTCAATAAATCTACAAAGTTTCAACGAAATCTGGCCGTTTAAAGTGGGTCCAAATCGCGCCTAAAGAAGTCGGTTACAAACAAACAAAACATACAGGTGAAGCTAATATAAAGCGTGTAAAAAGGATCTTCGTTCCATCCGGATGTCCCTTGATAGTCCGGTCAAATTAGACCAAAAAATTAGGGTGAAATTACATAAATTCGCAACAAGCTGAATTTTGGTACAATTGTTCAAAACACGATTATAAACAATAGCTGAAAGTTCCCCATCATTCCCGTGTGTGGAATTTTTTTTATTCAAGGTCAAAGGTCAAAAAAATTAGTTTTTCGCGATTTTCAGCAAATCGGTAAGTTTTATCAAAAAATATTTCAAACAAAAATTGTAGATCATAATGTTATCTACAAAAAGTTATTTGATACTTTTTTTTCTACGAGCCACCGTTTTTGCGATATACCAATTCAAAAAGTTGCACATTTTACTTCCATCTGCGCCGGAAAAATTTTCCACACACGGAATGATGGGGAACTTTCAGCTATTGTTTGTAATCGTGTTTTGAACAATTGTACCAAAATTCAGCTTGTTGCGAATTTATGTAACTTCGAATGTCTAAATTGCCCGGACTATTGAAACCTCTCAAGTTTGTTTACCTGACTTGGGAGGTTTTATTCTCAATAGTAAAAATTAGGTACAAATGAAATCTAACTAAATACTGTATGTATTTTATATCTCACGCATCCCCATGGCCGTCGTGTCGATGGAGCACTGCGAGCCGCTGCTGCGTCACCTCCAGGTGATGCTTCCTCCATTTAATGCGCCGGTTCTGGAACCAAACCTTCACCTGGCGGAAGAAAAACAATAACATTCAATATATCTTCATAAGGTTATTCACTCGAACGTGGACTGCCCGAGTCTGCTTAGTTCTATAAGCTTTAATTTCAGCCCTCGGCTTAGAAGCAAGAAGCAAAAATCTAAACTGTTTCACACTAATAAACTGTATAAAAATAACGTTTCCAGTAATAGTCCTATACAGCGCATGTGTCGCTCATATAACGAGCTGGTACTCAAATGTTGTGACGCTTCAGATAACAACCAATGTAAGACTCACATTACTGAACTGGATGTATTTAGTAACAGTCTCAGTCAATTTAGAAATAATATAAGTTATAGGTTAAATTGTTAAATTGTTTAGTACTTAAGATTTCCCCTTTTTTTATGTATATCTGAACCTTCCTTATCATTAAGTTAACACTAGCATGCTGTGTACTCTACTTTGGATTGCAGACTTGTTTTTGTTCCTTTAGTTTAGTTATGTTTAAAATGAATGTTTGTAATCTGTCTGAGTGCCTAATAAATAAATAAATAAATAAAAATTCAAAATAGAAGACAAAATTAAATATTAAAATAGATGACAAAATTAAATATTTAGTGTACTTCCGCTGTGATCCGAAATCCAAATTAAGACAAGTAAAGGAAAAATCAACTAAGATCAATTAACCAAGCTTAATTAACTAAGATCAATTAACTAAGATTAATTAAGATTAACGTTACCTATCACAATTAGGAAGTTCTTAACTCTACACGTGTTTCGCCTAATCACAAGGCATCATCAGGAGACGCTGACTCTTCGAACGACAAGTCGAGAGTGAGGCGCCGCGCTCACCGCACCTGCTTATAAAGGGGCGCATCTACCCCCACCACACGACCGTTAAACCGTTATGACTCAGCTCTCGTGCTACCGGCTTGTCGACTAATGACTCGCAAAAGCGGTGACGTCACTAGGTTTGTTTGATCATTAAGCAATGTAAATACTTGATTTTGATGTTTGAGTATCTCTAGTTGTTCTAAGACACATAACCGAAAGCCTTTTTCACAGATATGTTTGATTTTGTATGTGTGGTTGTCTAGTAGCTCGTGACCGGTATCCAAAAGGTGTTTCGCAAAATGTGACTGTTCTGGATGATCATTTCTGTATGCCGACATATGTTCTTTGTATCGGGTTTCAAAATTCCGTCCTGTTTGACCGATATTTGACGATGTTTGACGGAATTTTGAAACCCGATACAAAGAACATATGTCGGCATACAGAAATGATCATCCAGAACAGTCACATTTTGCGAAACACCTTTTGGATACCGGTCACGAGCTACTAGACAACCACACATACAAAATCAAGCACATCTGTGAAAAAGGCTTTCGGTTATGTGTCTTAGAACAACTAGAGATACTCAAACATCAAAATCAAGTATTTACATTGCTTAATGATCAAACAAACCTAGTGACGTCACCGCTTTTGCGAGTCATTAGTCGACAAGCCGGTAGCACGAGAGCTGAGTCATAACGGTTTAACGGTCGTGTGGTGGGGGTAGATGCGCCCCTTTATAAGCAGGTGCGGTGAGCGCGGCGCCTCACTCTCGACTTGTCGTTCGAAGAGTCAGCGTCTCCTGATGATGCCTTGTGATTAGGCGAAACACGTGTAGAGTTAAGAACTTCCTAATTGTGATAGGTAACGTTAATCTTAATTAATCTTAGTTAATTGATCTTAGTTAATTAGTCTTAGTTAATTAAGCTTGGTTAATTGATCTTAGTTGATTTTTCCTTTACTTGTCTTAATTTGGATTTCGGATCACAGCGGAAGTACACTAAATATTTAATTTTGTCATCTATTTACAATGGATTTCCGCAAAGTAACGCCTGAGTCAATAAGTTAAATTAAATATTCTATTCACAATGGATTTCCGCAAAGCAACGCCTGAGTCAATAGGTGACATTCAATACAATTCTTTAGCTATACAACGCGGCAATGCCACGAGCGTTATGGGTACCTTTTTTACACGCTTTATATTAGCTTCACCTGTATGTTTGCTTGTAACCGACTTCTTTGGGCGCGATTTTAACCCACTTTAAGCGGCCAGATTTCGTTGAAACTTTGCAGATTTATTGAGGACCGATGACAATACTCTAATTTGATAATATTATTAGATTTTTTTGTAAGGTAAAGGCACCTATTTCCGCGGTATTTTCACCAAAACTTGAAAGGATATTGAATATTAGGCATTAACTGAACCTTTCTAACAGATTGGCTATTTTTATTAGAAGCTTTATTGTTTTTCCTTTTTAAATAGACTATATATTTCATAATTAGGTTAAACTTTGTATTTAAAATAAAATTAAATCTGAAAAAAGTCCTAAGCACCTAATTCCGATGTAAAAATCCTTATTCCGATGTATTTGGTCCTTAATTCCGAGTGTACAAAATAGAATCGGTAGGAATGATACATGTTGTTCAAAAAATTACGACTTATTTATTAACATTAATTATTTATTAATCACATTATTATTATCAATATGGCTCCTAAAGAGCTACGTTGAACTGTTTGTTACAATTTGTTACTGGACTTCTTAACAATGAGAACTTTTTGATCCGTGTAATAGCATTTTGGAGATTGTCTTCTGTATATTTTATTCTAGGCTTCATTATCCTATAACCAAAAAAAAAATATTATTATAATAAAAATTAAACAAAGAAGTGAGCTATATACAACGTGTTGCTTTGCATTCTCGCCAAATTTGTAGAGGTAAGTATACTCCAATAGCAGACCATGAATAAACGATGGCGCAACCTTGAGATGGAGAAAAAAAAACATCTGTTCCATACAAAAAATTCGTTGATCGTCGACAAAATATATGAAACAGCAAATGACTTTTTTTTTCGATTTCAAGGTTGTCCATAGTTTATTCGTGCTCTGCTAGTGGAGTAAAACTACCTCTTCACATTTGCAAAGCAACATGTTGTATATTAAGTTAAATCAAATCTATCCAGTAATACTAAACTCTCTGCCAAGCAAGGCATTATGTAAAATAATAGTAATAAGTACATACAAATTATTTGTATTTGAAAATTATTCATAAACGTTTACCGCTATCTTTCTTAGTTTGTGATAGTTACTAATGATTATGATAGGAGAATAGTATTTTTTTAAATTTTTATTTAGTTTTTGTATTTACTAAAACTAAATAAAACTACATTGTTACCTGTACAAGTTGTGAACACTCTGTATTTTACTTGAGTCTGTGCCGCGGAATTACGTGCGTATAGAACCTTATCCCGACCTACTGTACATCGGAATAGCGTTTCATATGAAAATATCATGTTTCCTAATTCCGAGTACTAAAAAATGTATAAATTTTTCATATTTTTTATACAGAAAAAATCTTATTTGCAATATCGTCGTAAATATATATATTACTTGCTAACACTTATATTAGATTAAATATAAACTTTAATTTTCTTTCTTATCTTTTCCATACAACGAATTAATAAAATAGGTAAATGAATCATCTACTACATGCTATAATTAGTGAATGTGATGCAAAAACTTACCTCGGAAATAGATTTTTATATTCATTTAATATTTAATTTGTCAAATCCAAACCGAGATATCCTTAATCATAAAAACAACCCAGAAAATCAAAATATATATCAATACTATGAAATCGCTATTCCGCGGTATACATCGTAATTAGGAACTGACTAAAATATTTAGCACCTAATGCCGAGGTATATTCGAAATACATTTGGGGCTTAATTTACTCAGAAAAATGCACAAAAGTTAAGTGTTTTAGATTAAAAACATATTTTTTAAATAGTTCAACACAAAGAAGTAAACACAGAGTACAAAAATAACGAGAAAAACACTATTTAAAAAAACATGGTATTCACGTGCACAGGGTCCAAAATGTATGAAGCTTGCGTTTGAGCCAGCTGCTGTCGCTTTTCTAACCGATTATTTCAAACTGTTTACACATGACACCACTTTTTTGATGATATAACTACGCAAAGATATATTATCTATTGAATGGAAAATCTTGCATTAATTTTCATCAATTAAATCTCTTGTAAGCGCTATTTTTCTAAATACCTCGGAATATGGTGCCAATTCCAGAACCCCTCGGAATAAGGTGCCTTTACCTTATTTTAGTTTGTATGTTTGTTTGTAACCGACTTCATTGGGCGCGATTTTGACCCACTTAAAAAGGCCAGATAAGCGTGTTTTTTAGTTTTTTTAAACTACTATTATTATTATTTTTTTTTTACATTCACACACGGCTGGTTAACCCCACACTGAACCATTTCTAGCTCGTATTATGGTCGCTAACACAACTGATATACTACATACACATACATACATATGATATATAAATACATATTTAACACCCAGACCCACAGCCAACAAATTTAGTTAAGCATAAAAATGTTGACCGGGAATCGAACCCGGAACCTTCTGATTAGCAGTCCGGCATGGTAACCTTTACGCCAACGAGGTCGTCTTTCCTCAGGTTCTGTCCGGAGTGGCCTTTTAAATTAGTTTTATTAGTGGTTTTTTATAAGTTTTTAATTTTATAATTAACTTGTATTTATTATCAAATTAATAAAACATTCAATTCTTTATATTTATCTACATAGGAATGTTTAACGAAAGTTATGAGACACTTGTAAAAAAAGTCAATACATATTATTATCTAAATTACGTGAGAAAAATATGTATATATAAGAATTTACCAAAGTAAATTAGGCCACATTTTTGTCACATGACAAAAATTAAATTCTACTTAGAGTACTAAAAAATTAATTTTATTTAATAGACCCAATTAAATGGAAAAAAAACTACACAATAATGAAAAATTAAAAACCCTTACAAATAGTAAATTAAACCTAAGTCAGTGTCCGCGGGTGACTAAAATGCTGGCGGCATTACCTCGCTGGATTGCCAAGCTTATACGTTGGCCGAGGTAAGCACCAGCTCTTGGGTCATTGGTCCCATTCTGCTACATTCCTATACATTACTCGCTTACAAAGTTTCGTGGCGATTGGACAGACGTCGTTTGACAAAAATATATTTTTTTTTGGTTTGTTTTGACCACAATAAATATACCTTTTTATCTTTATTATCATTTTATATTTTGGAAGCCATGCCAGCTCAGTCAGGCGCGCGGTCGTCTTACGTCCTAAGGTCTTAGATTTGATCCCCGCTATCTCGACTTTACACTGAAGGAAAACATCGTGAGGAAACCAGAGCATGGTGGCATTATTTATTCCTCGCAGGTTTAGCAACCATCCTCAAGTTGGAAAAATCTTCATCATCTTCATTCTTCACTTAACAGTGTGTTCCAGCAGCATTATATGACCACCTCGTTAGCGTAAAGGTTACCATGCCGGTCTGCTAATCAGAAGGTTCCGGGTTCGATTCCCGGCCCGGTCAACATCTTTGTGCTTAACTAAATTTGTTGGCTGTGGGTCTGGGTGTTAAATATGTATTTATATATAATATGTATGTATATGTAGTATATCAGTTGTGTTAGCAACCATAATACGAGCTAGAAATGGTTCAGTATGGGGCTAACCAGCCGTGTGTGAATGTGTCCTAATATTATAAAAAAAAAAAAAAAAAACTGGTCTAGGCTAGGCTAGGCTGAGACTGAAGTGTACTAGATGGTTCCAGTCTCCCGGCCTTATGGCGCAAGGAGGAAACACCGTGGAGGTTTTAGTCGGTATGGGTCGCCACTCTGGCACCGAGTCCGACATACCCCGCCACCTCCCCCGAGGATTGGCGGGCATGCGTAACCGCATTTCCTCCAAGTCAAAAAAAAAGGCTAGGCTAGGCTAGGTATCTCTCTAGCCTTACATATAAGGCTAGAGAAACGCTAACTCATATGATTACGCGCCCTACTGGTCAAATGCCTAGCTTTAAGGAGTAAAGGCAAAATCTACTTTTACACATAAGTACATGCAAATACGAATTATATTATATTATAAATTGACATTTTAATATTGTATAGTGACATTCATAAGTGTACTTTTGTACCTATATTGAATAAAATAAACTGAATGCTGATTCTTTTCACTCGACTTACGGTAATCTTAATATATATAAATCTCGTGTCACAATGTTTGTCCTCAATGGACTCCTAAACCACTTAACCGATTATAATAAAATTCGCACACCATGTGCATTTCGATCCAACTTGAGAGATAGGATAGTTTTAATCTCAAATTATAGTCGAAATTTTAATTTATTGCTAATTATTGTCTGTTATTATTTGACAGTCACAATTATCTGTTAACTCCAAATGATTCTAACAGATGTCGATACCTTTCGACTGGGTTGAGTAAGTAATCAATAGATGGCGCTGCTATGGTAAATCTACGAACGTGTCATATAAGCTACACTATTTTTTTTCATACCCCTAAGTGAGGCAAAACAACGTTTGCCGGGTCAGCTAGTAGTAACATATAAAACTAGGTTTCAATCGTTTTCACTTCAAACATTTCAATTGTTCAAACAACAATTGCCTATAGGGTCAGGCGGCAGTAGATTAGCATATTTTGTCTCCGGGCTTCGGACCCCTCATGTAGATGTCGTGGCCGCATCGTAGAATTGATCATTTCACGAAATGGTTGATCATTTCGTGAAGTGTTCACGTTTCATGAAGTGGCCAACTAATGATGACCAAATCATTAAACGATAAACGTTTAACGATTTGGTCACCCACGTTTGATCATATCGTGGAAATGGGGTAACCATAAAATATTTAATGAAAACCCAGAACAATTGTGTTACGTACTTGTTTATTTTAGTTGTTAGGTAACCTAACCTAACCTGGCTAGGTTAGGTTAGATCAGGTCATTGAGTCGACCACCATGTCAAACACTTTTGTGAACTTCCTTCAATACTTCAAAATAGGTCTCCATCGGAATTATACGAATCATAAAATCGTCATTTCTTGAATATGAGGTATTCCTTTTCGACAGTTTCCATAATATCATATTTGATAACCACTAGTAGTCCATAGACTTCTTCTTCGTGGTCACCCTACTCTCGTGCGCGTACTAAGGGCCGCCATCTTGACACAAACAAAGCGCTTGCAGCGCCTCTACCGGTAGTCAATGAAACAATTTCACGATATGATCGATTAAGATTGATTATTTCATGAAATAGCAGTGCGTCCAGCTGGCCCTATCGTCAAACGATTTCTTATCATTGTTCTGGCCTGGACACATCATGATATGGCCAATGGACAGTGACATATTTGGCCATTTCATGAAATGGCCGATCATTTCATGAAATGGGCAATTCTACGATGCAGCCACGACATAGACGATATAATGACAATAATTTCTATGTATATCTATAACTGTTTACTGGAAATATATGACGAAAAAGAAATATGGACGATAAATAAAAAGTACCTACTCAATTAGAAACTATGTCAACTTAAGAAAACCTGCAAACAGACTGGCTAAAGGATCAAGGATTATTTACTAAAATATGTGTTTAATAAGTTGCCGCGTAGAATTATAAAACTACCTTTGAATGACTTCAAACCAAAAATTAAACACTTTTTCGAAAAGAACCCTTTTTACTCTCTCAATGAATTCATGTCACAGTCAATAACAGAATCTTCATTCTTGTAGTTTCTTATTATATGTAGTTATAAAGCTTTCTAACGATTCCAGGTGGAAGAAAAATATAGATATAGATTTATGTAATAATATTAAGAGTGTACTCGTATACAATACAATACAATACAAGAATCCTTTATTGTACACCAAAAACAAACAAAAACAATAAGTGAGAAAAAAAAACACAGTTCCAGCAATTTTGTTGCACAATAGGCGGCCTTATCACTTGTAGCAATTTCTTCCAGGCAACCTTTGTATGGAATAAACAATTAACATAATGGTATTATAGGCATATACATTTTAGAAATTAAGTAAATTGTAAATTGACTTGCCCAGTACGGCGTGATGCCGTAAGGCTAATAAATAATTTGATTTTGATTTTGACGCAGAGACAGTGAGAGCAGTACCTGAGCCTCAGTGAGATGCAGCGCGTGTGCCAGGTACAGCCGCTCGGGGCCGACCATGTATTGTTGCCGCTCGAACTCCGCTTCCAGCCGCTCCAGCTGCTCCGGGGTGAAGATGGTGCGTATTCTTTTACTGCGACCCGAACTGGGGATACAAATATGTTGTGAGGCAGTCTAATCGAAATAATTTGTAGTTATTGTGTTGCTAAACTGGGGGAGGCCAACGCCAACGAGGCGACAATTACATCAACCTAAAACTGACAAGAGAAGTCGCTTAATTCGCAAATAGTTTATTATATTTTTGACATTCTTAAATTTAAATTCACTATTATTTTACTTTATTATTATTTACAAGAAAAAAATGACATGTCTAAAAAATATAAATTATACAAGAGTTTTTTTTGATAATTATATTTAAATTTTGATAATTTAATAGTGACATTGTGGATGTGAATTTGAAACTGAACCTTATAATGATTGTAATTGAATAAATGTCTCTTTTACTTTTACTTTACATGTTGCTAAAAACGGAAAAAAATAAAATAAACAAAACAATGTTCATGCGATGGTAACGATTTTTATTAACGGTGTAGCGGCCATTAGTGGAACAAAGTTTTGACTGAATTAGCGCAAATTTAACACGGCTGGTTAACCCCATACTGAACCACTTCTAGTTCGTATTATGGTTGCTAACACAACTGATATACTACACATACATACATACATATTATATATAAATACATATATAACACCCAGACCTACAGCCAACAAATTTAGTTAAGCACAAAGATGTTGGCCCGGAATCGAACCCGGAACCTTCTGATTAGCAGTCCGGCATGGTAACCTTTACGCCAACGAGGTCGTTGTACAGATCGCGCGGCGAGAGTTTGTCTTATGGTACGTTTACACGCTTGCCAAGCCTTGGCAAACTGCAAACAGTCCCAAGCCTCCACAAATCGTTTGAAAGGCGTTTATACGCTTGTGAATACGTCAGTCTGCAATATACATCCAAGCATGGGCCCTTTGATCTGCGTAAAAAATGGTTGCCTGTAAAGTCGGTTTTACGGGCGAAGATTTTACGTGACAACGTCTGCCGCGTGCTGCGCGCGCGGCAGACCGATCATAGTTGAGTGGGAGAGAGACGCAAGGCATTCGGCGGGCCTCTCTCTCGTTCGGTGACTCATCGTAACGTTACCGGGCGTTACACTTTTTCATAAGTGACTCCCAGCCGCAACCTAATTTAAGACGTTGTCACGTCAAAAACCGACACTCTACTGGATCGGAAGCAAGCAGGCACAAGCCCACGCAAGCCAAGCCAAACGCCCCATTTACATGCTTGCGATTGTCGATCCTTGCCAAGGCTTGGCAAGCGTGTAAACGTACTATAATACCTGCTTACCTGTTGGAGCAGGCCAGGTGACTGCGAGCTTTCATACCCGCCGCCGGCCTCTCCCGGGGACTCTCTGACACATACAACACGTACATTAACATTTATCAAATCAAATCAAATCAAATAATTTATTCACAGAATACAGCTTTAAATAAATAACTGGCCAAGTGCGAGTTGAGATCGCGCATAAGGGGTTCCGTAGAGGAAAGTAACTAAATGTGGGCTAGTGCTTTAATATGGGCTAGCGACAATTCTCAAAAACCTACAGTCGAAAAAGGCAACAAATGACGATCGTACATCGCATTCACTCGCTCTAACATCGCACTTACTCACTCTCGTCAATCGCGCGCGAGCCGCGTCGGCCATACTTGTGTTGGTGCTGTCGAAAACTTTTCTGAGGTATCTACCATTGCTGGATGAGTACGTATGTACTACCCTTAAATATACCTATACAGTGTAAACTCCATGTAACATCACTCGATTTAACGACAATGTTTGGCTATCTATATATATTTATTTTGTCTTTAGTATATGCTTTAGGGAAAATTACAATTATAACATAGTCTCTCGATTTAGCGACAAACTCTCTAAAACGTCGTAAGCAATTGACTTTAGTAGGTTTAGCTTGTATTCCATACAATGATACATTCTCTCCATTTAACGACCCCTCTCCATTTAACGCCATCCTTTAAATGCACAGTCCCTTGAGTGTCGTTATATAGAGTTTACACGGTATTTATAATTATTTTATAATTTAATACATAATTCAATATTCTGTAAATGTATAGAGGGTCTACCAAATATCATTAAAAAGATCGAGTAAAAAACAACTTAAAAATTACATTTGTTGTATGGGAGCAAATATTTTATTTAAATTTAATACAAAATGCTAATTTTTATATATAAAATTTCCATGTCACAGTGCTAGCTACCGTACTCCTCCGATTCTTCTCAAATTTTATTTGCGTATTCATTTGGTCTGAGAATCGGCTACTATCTATTTTTCATACCCCTTAGTGAGGCGAAGCAACGTTTGCCGGGTCAGCTAGTAAATTAATATATTTTGTGAAAATGTTGAGTGTCTCGCTATTCTTTATTGATATATAGCAAAAAAAAATGAAAATCGTACTAAGTGTATCGATCGAATGATCGCGCCATCTATCGGATTTTGATAATTATTTCAAATTCAAATAAACTGGTTGCAACGTTATGATCTTTTAACCTCGATCATAACTACTCTGACTTGCGAAACAAAACCGACAAGGACGTAACTATTTCATCCAGCTATATAGTAGAGCGAGACATAACACATGCGAAACATTGACATCTCAGAATACAGTTCTGTATTCTGAGATTGACATACAACTGACAGTTTTTTTCGTCGTTTCGTTACCGCATACGAATGCGTAAGTGTACTATGTGTGCCAACTAAGAATAGGACTGTCAAACCGCCATCTTGCTCAATAATACGCGCTAACGTCATAACTAAATTGTATGGTGTACAAAAAAAAATGTAAACAAATTATATTCCGTTTATATATTTAATGTACGCTGTTTTGCTATTTCTTATACATTTTTCGGCAAATTAATTATAAATGAGTAGGATTTGAAAGTAAAAGCATATTTATAAAAATATAAAAAAATGTTTCATTGTTGGCACTTCTTTTTGTACCAATTAAAAAGAGTTTTTTATTATACTGCTTGCAGCACTTAAGTCGAAACTATCCAAAACAAATGTCTTGTCACGTGATTTTTTTAGGTGTAGTTAATTTGCCTTGGGTACTTCTTACCTGTAGAATTAATAAATCCAAAATTATATTTTTATATATATGAATATAATAATTATACAATAATTAAATTTATATCTATAAACAAAAAAAAAATGTATCTTTTTTACGCTTTCTTTGCTGGCAGTAGTTTTTTTGACGTTGAAGTCGTGTGAAGTTGAAGCAAGCGCGATCCTATTCTTAGTTGGCGCTCATAGTACTAAAGGCGTGAGGGTAATTTGTTAAAACTGTGCACGCATGCGAACGTTATCGTTGTTTTGCCGTAGTTCGTGCGATTTTTCGGCAAAACAACTAATATTAAAATAGTAAAGCGTATCTAATAAATAATTAGCCAAATGCGAGTTGGACTCGCGCATGAAGGGTTCCGTACCATTGTTTACATTCACAGATATTTATTAACCTTATCACATTTCGTAACAATAGGCACGTCACAATATACATATCAATTATCCTTACAAACTACTACAATTAATTCTAAATAAATACCTATATATACATGGTCTATGTTAAAATTCCTATTATCTATAAAATATTAAGATTGATTGTTGTATGGGAGCCCTCCATAAATATTATTTTTTAATTAATTTATTTAAAAACGTTGCACAAAGGCTCACAAAATTCAGCCTAATTTAAATACATTGGGATAGAATTTGACAACCAGAGTTGTGACCAGGTTGTCATGGTTACCAACATTAAAATAATTTATGTATTAGGCAGCGAAGATTTCTAATCCACCTTCGTATGTTTGTTGTATGGGAGCCTTCCTCAAATATGTATTTTACTAAATTTTATAATTTAATTCGATAGCTAATATACATTTACATATTTTGTGAAAATTTTAAGTATCTAGCAGCTACCGTTGTTGATATAGTATAGCAAAAAAATACGAAAAAACACGTTCATTGTATGGGGACCCCCAATATTTTTATTTTTATTTTACTTTTAGTATTTGTTGTTATAGCGGCGCGGGATATACATATGTTGTGAAAGTTCAGCTTTCTAGCTATTACGGTTTCTGAGATACAGAGACAGACAGACAGACAGCGGAGTCTTAGTAATAGGGTCCCGTTTTTACCTTTTAGGTACGGAACCCTTAAAATGTACTGAAAATGGGTTCAGGCTGAATGGACATATGTATGTATATGTTATTATTTATTTACATTTTATATTTACAGC
The DNA here is from genome assembly GCA_035578125.1 of Mellilla xanthometata. NCBI lineage: Eukaryota > Metazoa > Arthropoda > Insecta > Lepidoptera > Geometridae > Mellilla > Mellilla xanthometata. Next base: position 3,337,808 of record JAPUBQ010000034.1, on the reverse strand, counting down.
CCTGCCCTTGTCACTTGCGTCGAACTTTTCAACATGACACATGTCAATTATGTGCTGTCCATGCTAATTGTTGTGTCACAATATTAATTTTATCTTAATATATATAAATCTCGTGTCACAATGTTTGTCCTCAATGGACTCCTAAACCACTTAACCGATTAAAATAAAATTCGCTCACCATGTGCAGTTCGATCCAACTTGAGAGATAGGATAGTTTAAATCTCAAATTATAGTCGCAATTTTAATTTATTGCAAATTATTGTCTATTATTATTCGACAGTCACAAATATCTGTTAACTCCAAATGATTCTAACAGATGTCGATACCTTTCGACTGGGTTGAGTAAGTAATCAATAGATGGCGCTGCTATGGTAAATCTACGAACGTGTCATATAAGCTACACTATCTATTTTTCATACCCCTAAGTGAGGCAAAACAACGTTTGCCGGGTCAGCTAGTATATAAATAAAATAGTAAAACGTATCTAAAAAAATTAACCCTTTAGAGGCAACCTGTCTGTGACTCTTCCATAAACTAATTAGTGTCTCTGCGACCCCATTACTTTTCCATAAACCCTCCGTCTATTTAAGGCGCTTTTATACCAAGTTCACCCGCTCCATATATTTGAGCAAAGCGCGAGACATGCAGCAGTGGATTTTTCACGAAATACAATCATGCGTAATATTAACCTAACTTTTTAGGTTTTCCTTCGATTTCCCTAGGAATCCATCATCAGATCCTGTTTTGGTGACAATGGGACCAATCCATAACCATACTCTTTCAATAAAAAAAATAATTTTGAGAATCGATCCACAAATGGCTTAGAAATCGGTGAACATACATAAAAAAAAAATACATACAGTCGAATATATAACCTCCTCCTTTTTTGAAGTCGGTTAAAAAATCAACAATTAACAACCCCTTGTTAATTGTTGATTTTATATGAACCCCTGCTACCGGGCCTACACCAGTAAGACCTGTAGCTCGGCTAGCTAAGGTGATCTGACGCGATCATCGAAGCTAAGCAACGGTCGATGCGGACGGTGTTTGGATGGGTAACCAGGCACAATACTGTCGTTTTTAAGTGTCATTTTCATCTGGGCGCTACCGTTGGTCGGATGACACGTTAAATTGTAGGTCCCGGCTGTTTGTCCTGGTACAAGCAGTCGTTAAGCCAAGTCAGAGGCCTGCAGGCGGCTTGAAAACTTTCGACACCAGAGCTTGGCCACTTAACCAAACGAAGAAGTAGAACAGTTAATAATTTTGAAATTATAAGCTCTAACGATTCTAGATAATATCATTATCTACTAAAACGTAAGTTTTTTTTTGTAATATACCATATTTATTATTATTATCTTATATATAAAATTTCCGTGTCACAGTGTTTGTTACCGTACTCCTCCGAAACGGCTTGACCGATTTTTTCCAAATTTTATATGCGTATTCAGAAGGTCTGAGAATCGGCTACTGTATATTTAGATTTTATTTTTTTATTAAGGTAAAAAAACGTTTGCCGGGTCAGCTAGTATTAATATAATATATTTATTATTTTCAAAAGCAAAACATTTTAAAAGTGCAGTTTAATTTTTATTTATAAGTGACGTGTATTATATATAAATATAATCTTTTATCGGATAATTTTTGACTTAAAATGTATAAATATTTTCAATAAATATAATAATATAAGTATTTTCGTAGTAATGTTCTCTATACCATACCTACTATGTACTTTATACTTTTTGCAATCATTGTCTAATAATAATTGTGTTGAGATTTTAAAAGTTTAAAACGGCAATTTAAAAAAATCTGACGAGATAATTTTACGTTAACGTGTTTTGAAGCTCTAAAGATTCTTAATACTGAAGTAATGCTAATTAAACTGAAAAAAAATCGTTGCCCTGCTATTTTGCTTTTAACCTTAAAGCGAATACTTATAATGGCAAAATTTTGATTTCATAAAAATAAGTATAAATAAAATTTCCGTGTCACAGTGTTTGTTACCGTACTCCTCCGAAACGGCTTGACCGATTTTTTCCAAATTTTATATGCGTATTCAGAAGGTCTGAGAATCGGCTACTGTATATTTAGATTTTATTTTTTTATTAAGGTAAAAAAACGTTTGCCGGGTCAGCTAGTATTAATATAATATATTTATTATTTTCAAAAGCAAAACATTTTAAAAGTGCAGTTTAATTTTTATTTATAAGTGACGTGTATTATATATAAATATAATCTTTTATCGGATAATTTTTGACTTAAAATGTATAAATATTTTCAATAAATATAATAATATAAGTATTTTCGTAGTAATGTTCTCTATACCATACCTACTATGTACTTTATACTTTTTGCAATCATTGTCTAATAATAATTGTGTTGAGATTTTAAAAGTTTAAAACGGCAATTTAAAAAAATCTGACGAGATAATTTTACGTTAACGTGTTTTGAAGCTCTAAAGATTCTTAATACTGAAGTAATGCTAATTAAACTGAAAAAAAATCGTTGCCCTGCTATTTTGCTTTTAACCTTAAAGCGAATACTTATAATGGCAAAATTTTGATTTCATCAAAATAAGTATAAATATTCTTAGACTTATATGTAAAATAGACCTTTAGACGGCTTTTCAGTTATTCTTTCGATATTTTTATCGTTTACGATTTAATGCGAAAAAACTGTAAAATCTATAGTTTGTCCTAGCGATGCGCGACTGTGAATGATTCCAGTCGAATTATTCGACTTTATAAATCATTCGACTCATTCGAATGATTTCCGAAAATTAGTAACTAACATGATACCCACTCAAAATTAACCGGACTGAATGAATACTACATTAGTTACTACTTGAGCCGACTCCACTCCAACGATTCATTCATATTTCATTCATTTGAAACTAACAAGTGACATTGACAAGATTCGCTAACAATCGAGTCAAAACGCCATTAGGCGCGTCCACACAGCGCGGCAAATGCCTCGCGAGGCTGCTCGCTCTGTGTGGACGTGCCTCGGCCGAGGCAAGCGCGCGCTCTGCCGCGAGCGAGCGACCGTGCGCCCGAGCCATCGAGTGTCGGCTTTTGATTTTGCTCAAAGGCGCCTCAGTCGTTTGCCTCGCGCACTCTGGACGCTCGCGTATTTTATTTCGTGCCTCGCTCGAGCATAGTACGATTTATGAATAAGGATCACTGTTTGAAATTAATATCGCTCTATGGTGTAAACATCTGGCTATGGAATGCAAGTGATTCTAATTATACTAATAGCCGCCAGATGCATGTACCGGTTCCTGTTTTAAAAAAGATTATGAAGTCATTAACGGGATCCTTCCGGCGGGAAAAATCACGTGAAAGAAAAGTCGTTTAACAGGATCAGGTTAAAGTCGTTTAACGAACGAAATGGCTCGGGCTTGCCGCGCGCGGCAGGCTCGCGATGATCCGAGACTGCCGCGCTCGTTCGTGGGTTAGTTTCCTCGCGCGGCAAATGCCTCGCGAGGCTGATCGCTCTGTGTGGACGCGCCTAATAGTAACTAATTAGTAGTCATCATTCGATTATTAACATTAGTATATTACTAATATTCAAGTCGAACGTGTATATTAGTGGTTGTAGATAATTCGACTGGTCAGATTATTCGCAGTCGCGCATCTCTAGTTTGTCCTTATCTTCGCCTTAACGGTCATCGAGGTACTTACTGCACCCGGATTAAACTTTAAGCCCAAGGAAGGGGTCTGGGGGATTATTTTAATTAAAACAATATTGTTACACTTTAGGGTTATCAAGCAGGATTAAAATTCAGTTTGAGGTCGTTAAAAGTTGTTTATGATTAATGAAGTAGGGTTGTCAGATTAGTTTGTCGCAGGTTGTTTTCTTTTTAGGGTGCCGTACCAGAAAGGTAAGGTAAATAATAATAGTTAAAAAAAACTAAAAAACACGCTTTTTATAGAAAACCCTAATTTTATCAAATTAGTGTATTGTCATCGGTCCTCAATAAATCTACAAAGTTTGAACGAAATCTGGCCTTTTAAAGTGGGTCAAAATCGCGATCTAAGAAGTCGGTTACAAACAAACATACAAAAAATGGAATAATTTTATCAAATTAGTGTATTGTCATCGGTCCTCAATAAATCGACAAAGTTTGAACGAAATCTGGCCGTTTAAAGTGGGTCAAAATCGCGCCTTGAAGTCGGTCACAAACAAAGTACAAACATACAGGTGAAGCTAATAGGTATAAAGCGTGTAAAAAAGAGTTGGGCTCGCGCATGAAAGGTTTCGTACCATCGTTGTATAAGAGCCCCCCTCAATATTTTTTATTAAAATTTTATAATTTACATTGATAGCTAATATATAAATTTTATATTTGCAGCTACCGTTATTAAAAAAAATACGAAAAGACACGTTTATTGTATGGGGACCCCTCTTACTTTATTTTTTGTTTTTATTTTGAGTACCTATTTGTTGTTATAGCGGCACGAAAAATACCTACATATCTTGAGAAAGTTTCAGCTTTCTAGCTATTACGGTTTCTGAGATACAGCCTGGAGACAGACAGACACACAGACAGCAGAGCCTTAGTAATAGTGTCTTGTTTTTACCTTTTAGGTACGGAACCCTAAAAACGGGACCCTATTCCTAAGTCTCCGCTGTCTGTCTGTCACCAGGCTGTATCTCAGAATTCGTGATAGCTAGAATGGTGAAAGATTTACAAGATATGTATTTCCTATGTCGCTACTTATAACAAAAATTTTAAAAATAAAATAAAAAATATTTAGAAGGGTCCCCATACAAAAATGTTTTTTTGTTTTTTTTTCTATATATCAATTACTCGCAATTGGCCAATTATTATTTTGATTTCTGAGCATAAAAAGGTAATAAAGAAACTGAACTTTAATTACATATTTAATTGATATAAATAACATTGATTGCCGATATCCTGTATCGTTGAATAGATATAAAATATTGTTTCATTAGTATGAATTAAAAATAATCAATTATTAGAGATATAAATAAAATACTCGTGAATTTCATTCGTAATCTAAATAAATTTCATATAATATCTAAGGTAGTAAATAGAAATAAGTACCTAAGAAATGGAACAACACTTCTATGTTATTAAGTTTATAATAGAAAGTGACCAATATAGAATAAGTAAATCTAGAGATGATAGGTGAAATAAGTTAATTGTTAAATATAAGAAAAAATGTAGACTAGGAACCCCAAAAACAAATCTGGTAGAATGACTAAATAAAAAAAATAATAAAAAAAATACAGTAATACCCCGACTTACGCTACCTCGACTTACGCGAATTCGGAGTTACGCGATTTAATTTTCTCGTCTATTTTAACGTTTTTTGTTTGAAAGCCGCGCACTTCAGATTGTTTTTATACATTTTATTAATAAAGTTTGTCATATTATCTAGAATTAAATTAAAATTTATTTCCTTAATTATAGTCTCCGGTCCCAATTAAACATACTTTGTATGACTTTATAGGTATGTATACGCAAAATTGTACCCCGACTTACGCGAATTCGACTTACGCGGATAGCGCTCGGTCCCACCTATCGCGTAAGTCCGGGGTATTACTGTATCTTAGATTATCTTTTTAAAATTGAACTTGGTACACTGAGTTAATTTTTTAAATAATACAAAAAGTACATTTAGGTTATTTTTCAATTGTTTGTTAAATTTAGGTGTATTAACTTCTTTTTCTTCGTATGAGCTAAGTGGCCAAGCTCTGGTGTCGAGAGTTTTTAAGCCACCCGAAGAACTTGGCCGACTGCTTGTACTAAGACTTACAGCCAAGATTTACAATATAACGTGTCATCCGACCCACGGTAGCGCCCAGATCCCAAATTAAAGCCCAAACTATCTAATTAAATTATAAAATTTAAATAAAATAACTGGGAGGATTTGAACGTAATTTTTTAAATAGTTTTTTACTCGATCTTTATAACGATTTTTGGTAGACTCTCTTTACACTCACAGAATATTGAATGATGTAGGTATTAAATATTGAATGATGTACCTAGGTATTAAATTGAATAAATAATTAAAAATATCATATTCAAGGGGGCCTTTCATTCGAGCCCGACCCGTACTTAGCCAATTATTTCAAATCGTAATCGTCATTGTATTACATAATATTGACATTTTTTAATTTTTAATTGTTTGACGTATAATTGAATAATTATCAATAATGTTAAAGGTAAGTATTTAAAACTTTTGCCTTACCTTGTCGAAGCGCCGTTTGATGTGTGACCATACTTCTGAATCCATCATTGATCCTAACATCATGCCCCGAGTAAAGGTAATTCTGCAGTTGCCTCTGGCTCTGCAGCCTCTCCTGCACACTTAAATTCATTACATCCTCTTCTGAGTTCGTCAACCCTAGTATCGCAGCGATTGTGAAAGACTTTTTGAGGTTAGTTTCTTTTCCTGTCAAATCGACGCCATATTGGTTGCTGTCGCCGTCGTCGAAGGACACAGGCGATGACGAACGATTGTCGAATCGTTCCGACGCTTCGACGAATCGTTCCGTATTTTCGAAAGATTCGAATTTTTCTTCGCCGTCGGTGATGGCGGATAGGCGGTCGACATTTTGGTACGCTGACACGGCAAGGAGGTCCGTTAAGTTTGCTGGGTAGATAGAGCTGTGACGCGATTCCATCATAGTGAAAACTCCTTTGTCATTTTTCGCTTAAAAACTCCGGTATTTTCACATTTTATTAGCACTTGAAACTCGCGAAATATTTTTAAAATTATACTCAAGTTTGGTAGTAATTTTTGCGAAATAAAACCACTAAATTGTTAATTAATATTAAGATTGTTAATTAAGCAAATAGAGATGTAATCGAACTTAATCTTCCCGCGAAATGAAGCGCGCAAACTGGCAAGCCAGACGTTATTGCGGTTATGATTTAAAATGCCAGATTTGAATTTCGATCTGGGGCGGGGCCAGACGTCAAACGATTGGTTTGGCGCGAAAAAATGACATCACATACAACGGTCAATTGAGGAACGTGGGGGGAGGTTTGATTGTGAGGGTAGGAGACTGTAGGGGGGTGAAAATAGAGGCTGCTCATTGGTTGATCTCGCGCATGCGTTAGAAACAAGGCGGGGCTGAATTTAAGGGGTGTGGTTGAGCAGTGATTTGCGGTCGGTGAAGCCTTTGATTGACACAGGGATGGATTAAGGGTTTAATTGACTGATTATGTTTGCAGACATAATTAACCGTGATTGAGCGCTGAAATGCGTCATGCCACACGTAAACTAAATACTTTTGTAAACAATATAAAAAAAATTGAATTCAAACTGAATAAATGTTATAAGATTCAAAAGAGAAGTGTTTAAGTGATGGCAGTTCAGTTGAGCGTGTGGTCACAATGCGACCCAAAGGGTGCGAGTTCAATCCCCGTCAGTTTGAGCTTTTGGTGAAACATCGTGAGGAAACCATAGCATTGTTTCCTGAGAGGTATCATCCGGGATCCTTCAAAAGTAGAGTTAATAGGTATCTTCTAGGTGAGCGTGCCACACCGTAGACTGCAGCGCAGCTTAACATCAGGTTAGCGTTTGATTACAAACGCTAACCTATCAAGGATAAAAAAAAAAATTCATGGCGGTAGAACATTTTCTAGTGCTGGTCTGTGTAGCAACCACAAGTTGAAAATCCAAGCACCAATGGGCGTGTTTTGACCGCCTCCTCGACAGCCAGTAATTCCTGACTAGGCATGCTTTACCTTATACCAGATTGTCTTTAACAATTGTAGTGACGCACCCTGCTAGTTTACATTTTGTACCATCAAAAATCGTTGCTTTTGTCCAAAGTAGCTTCTCCGTATACCACAGTCAGCATTCGGTATGCATCCGCACACTTAATTTAGTTTTTCACACAAAATTTGATACAGGTTCTTTGTTCCATTTTTTTGAAAAGGTAAAAATTGAAGACGATTCCAAACACGTGCAAGCAAAGCTGCTGTCAACAATTAACTGAACATTCAAAATGGCTGAACTTGTGTCATTACATTTAGGTATGTGCCAGCATAACGCCATAAAAAAATCGAAATCTTAATATATATAAATCTCGTGTCACAATGTTTGTCCTCAATGGACTCCTAAACCACTTAACCGATTATAATAAAACTAGCTGACCCGGCAAACGTTGTTTTGCCTTAAAAATATATAGTAGAAGATTCTCAGACCTACTGATTACGCATATGAAATTTGGTAAAAATCGGCAAAATTTGGCAAGCCGTTTCGGAGGAGTACGGTAACTTACATTGTATCATGGAAATTTTATAATTCTTTATTGGACACATAAATAAAAAAGGCACAGTAAAAGACAATTAACTTAAAATTAGTGTACCACAATTGGCGGCCTTATCGCTTAAAGCGATCTCTTCCAGGCAACCTTTGGATGGAAATGAATTTATAAACGACTAAAGAAGGACGTAGTGTACAATAAAGAATAACAAAAAAACATACATATAATATTTATAATCTTATCTTAATTTATATAAATCTCGTGTCACAATGTTTGTCCTCAATGGACTCCTAAACCACTTAACCGATTATAATAAAATTCGCACACCATGTGCAGTTCGATCCAACTTGAGAGATAGGATAGTTTAAATCTCAAATTATAGTCGCAATTTTAATTTATTGCTAATATAATTTGTTATAATTAACTGTAAGTTACCTATCTATATAGTAATTGAATTATCAATGAAGGAATTCGTAAAAATGAAGTATCTTTTTGTACGTGTTACTCCTAACCAAAAAGAAACCTGGCAATAACTAACCTTAGGCCTATATTACTTAAAGTAGGCGACCATACGTTTTTATCAAATCGCTAGTGCCTTGAAAATTCGCAAAACGGACACAACCGTCAACGACGTCTGCCCTCACGCCCTGGCGCCGCTGCATTTTAAATCTGTGATATCTTCGAAAATATTTATTTAATTTACATGCTGTAAAAAGCCATATTGATCTTTATTAAATGCACAATGTATTTAAGATACTTAATTGGATAAGGATTAATACTGTATTGCTTAAAATCGCTTCGTAAATAAGCCATTATTTCTCGTACAAAGTAAAGGATAAAAAATGGTTATTGTGGGTTATTCCTAAGAGATAAACATATACCATCACGGACTTTTTTGTAGACCTTTTTAAGTTGTACAATACTGTAGTAAATGGTTTTGATCTATCTTGTAGGATTCAGTCAGCGTTTGCAATGTAAGCGCAAAAAATGTGTTTTTTTTTACGACCTCACATTAAAAACCTCAAAAATTGTAGCCTATGTGTTATTTTGATGTATAAGCTATAGCATAAGTGTTATTCTGATGTATAAGCTATATTGTGGTAAAGTTTCATTCAAATCCATTCAGTAGCTTTTACGTGAAAGAGTAACAAACATCCATACATCCATACATCCATACTTACAAACTTTCGCCTTTATAATAGTAAGTAGGATTCTCACACCATGTGCAGTTCGATCCAACTTGAGAGATAGGATAGTTTAAATCTCAAATTATAGTCACAATTTTAATGTAATGCTAATTATTGTCTGTTATTATTTGACAGTCACAATTATCTGTTAACTCCAAATAATTCTAACAGATGTCGATACCTATCGACTGGGTTGAGTAAGTAATCAATAGATGGCGCTGCTATGGTAAATCTACGAACGTGTCATATAAGCTACACTATCTATTTTTCATACCCCTAAGTGAGGCGAAACAACGTTTGCCGGGTCAGCTAGTACGATTATAAAATACGATACGTAACCCGCGAAAATTCAAAATTCGCGATACTTTTTGAACACATCGCTTATGTCGTATTATGTGTGTTCGACTGTGACCAAAAGGAGCGGGAATATCTACGGCCCTGAGAGACTCGACTTAATAGAGACACATTAAGGTAAGGGCACGTTCTTAGAGACTTTACGTGATTAGTAGTTTATTTTATTGTAATAATATTTATTAGCTTAGTAGGCTACATTATAGTTTTATCAAGGGACAATTTCACACAATTCCATAAAAAAGATAATTGCAATAAATTACGAGTATCTTTCTATTTATTTTTCTTAATAAAAGTGAGTAAACCTGAGTCCGACCCTGCGCTCCATCCCGCGTGCCTCCATCCGCTCGTGAAACAATTTAATATCATAATCTGTCTGATATTGTTAGCTAGTCAGATACCTATATACATATACAGCTATAGGTACATAGGGACCAGGAGTTAGACGCATTTGGATACGGTACTTGATTCATATTTTTGCCTCCGACGTAAAAACGACGGGATAGAAGTTTGTGAGTGTATGTGTGTGTCTGAGGCATAGTAGGTCGCGAACGTAACGATATTATTATGGATTTAGAAATAATAATTAGCCAAGTGCGAGTTGGACTCGCGCATGAAGGGTTCCGTACCATTGTTGTATGGGAGCCTCAAATATTTATTTTTTAAATTAATAGGTATATAGTTCAATATTCTGTGAATGTATAAAGGGTCTACCAAATCTTATATAAATAAAATTTCCATGTCACAATGTTAATTACCGTACTCTTCCGAAACGGCTGGAGCGATTTTTACCAAATTTTATAATATGAGTATTCAGTAGGTCTGAGAATCGGCTACTATCTATTTTCCATACCCCTAAGTGATAAGGGTTCACCCTTATTTTTTTTATTATTCGACGAATTTTTTTTTATAATGTGGTATTAAAAAATACATACAGCCGTTAAAATTTTACTTTTTTATCACCAACCCCTATTTTTTATGGCCATTTTAATCATTTTTCATCCCGCTCGATAACTGATCAATCAATCATAGTGTTTTTAACTGTACTTAAGGCAAAACAACGTTTGCCGGATCAGCTAGTATCGTTATAAAGATCGAATTATAAATTACTTTTGTCAATGTTACCTGTAAATAAATAAATAAATATTAGGACACATTTCACACACGGCTGGTTAACCCCATACTGAACAATTTCATGTTCGTATAATGGTTGCTAACACAACTGATACACTACATACATACATATCCACCCAGACCCACTGCCAACAAATTTAGCTCAGCACAAAGATGTTGGCCGTGCCGGAAACCGAACCCGGAACCTTCTGATTGGCAGTCCGGCATGGTAACCGTTACCCCAACGAGGTCGTCAATTTATTACTATAATTTAATAAATTTTTATTTGACTTTGATTTGATTATTTTATTATATTTTCTACTAGAAATAATTTTAACGCATACCTGAAGATCGACATCAAAAGAGGACAAAACATTTGTAAGTCATCAAAACAAACATGCACCTTATTATTAGATATTACAGTTACAAGTGGTTATAAACAAACCTGCTTTATAGGCTACCGTACAGAAAAGTGGCAGTAACGCAACTTGATTTTGTATTTGTGTTGTGTATTGTCCTAATTTTGTTATTTTTATTATCTTCCTATTGTGACTGTATGAATTTGTAATTTTAATATTATTTGTGACATGTTTTTAATCGATTTGATATTTTAATAATTGTATGGATTTTTACCAATATTAAATCAGGAACACAAACATTGCCTTTAATTAAAATACGAATACAAATAAATTATTACGAATATAATAAGATTATACATACAGATTTTCGGCCAAACAAAAGTTCACTATACTATGCCTCCCATCATTATTAAACTATGTCAAATTTTAAAACTACTTACAATTTCATACAGACTGGATAACACTCAAACATACTTACTTAACTTTTAGGTACGGAACCTTAAAAATGGTTTATCGTGCACAACCTCAGAATATACAAAATGACTCGTGTATTGTGTATGTGCACAAAAGAAGCAGGTTCAGCATGTGCTGTGAGTACAACAAGTACTCCAACGCTTAAACTTGCGGCCTGGGTGAAAGAATAAGCCTGCGGAACTGCCCTTGCCTATCGTAAGAGGCGACTAAAAGGGGCATCAGACTCGAGGGTGTTCGGAGATGGGGCTCCGACACTCGCTCCATCGAGTCCGGGGTGGATGGCCGTCGTTAGCGGAAAGCAATCCGGGAAGCGTGACAGCTCAGTACAATGATCTCCGGGGCGTTTGCCGGAAGAACCCGGAGTCCTCCGTTAAGCACAGAGGCAGATCATCTGGCTTAGTTACGAGTTGGGGTCCCTTTGTAGTCAGGTGTCTTGTTGGCGATTTTCCCCTCGTCATAATTATAATTTTATTGTTTTTATATAATTATAATTTTATTGTATTTATATTAATTTGAATGTGGATGATATTTATTTTGAGCTTCAACATTTTCATAAATAATTTAAATTTTTGTTTTGTAAATACTACTTACGGTAATTTCGAATTTTTGTTAATATTATATGGACATAAGAAAGTCTGAAATAAATTATTTGATTTGATTTGATAAAAAGGGTACTCCAGCGCTTGTATGCATATCCTTTTTTCTTTTATTGGTTAAAAAGCGGACTAATTTATTATCTGTAATTTATCGGCACTTACACATGGACACTATCACAACAAAATGAGCAAAAATTAAAAACGTGCCAACGAGAAATGAAACGAAGCCTACTTTAGCTGAAACTTCGAGCTACAGACATAACTAAGGAAAAAAAACACTACATGCTAGGAGACTAAAATGGAAGTGGGTAGGACATATGATAAGAGATAAAACAATCAAATGGACTAAGACAACCGAATAGACCCCTAGATTTAATAACAAGAGGAAACACGAGGTCATAGGTCTGGTGGGCACAATGTTGTCAAGGATAGCCCAACATAGAAAAGAAAGCTCGAGGAGTCTTTTGAGACCCAGTGTACCTATCACTGGAGAAAACGACCTGATATTGAATGATCAAGCATAATCTGAAAAAAAATACCCAGTCTCAAAAAACTGATGATAATGATGATCTGTAATTTACCAAAATTGTGATTGAGCTACTGCGACTTAACTGTACGTTGCGTTACAAAAGTACAATACAAGTGCACAATTTTATATGAGGGGTCCACGCGACCCGCAATCTGATGATGCGCTTTTGATGCTCCCCCCTCCCTACCCCTAGACCGAAGACGTAGGGTTGACACACAGTTCGCTATATTCACACCAAATGCAAAAGGGCCACAAATTAAAAAAAATAATATCGTTTTATAGCGAAAATACATTTTCGCTATAAGACGTTGGCGTAATGGTTACCATGCCGGACCAATCAGATAAACAAGATAAACCATTTATTGATAATTGTACAATTATACGTCAAAAATTAAAAATGTCAATATGAATATAAATTAAAAAATGTCAATATGTCAATATAATTATATACAAATAAATTAAATCAGAAGGTTCCAGGTTCGATTCCCGGCACGGCCAACATCTTTGTGCTGAACTAACCGTGTTGACCGTGCTGGGAATCGAACCCGGGACCCTCTAAGTGGCAGTCCGGCTCGGTAACCATTACTCCGACGAGGTCGTCCCTATTATCACGTTATTACGAATGTTTTTCACTTTTTAACTCACTAACGGTAGAACAGAATATAATTAAGTTTTCTACAGACACAGCTTAGACTTTTGATTAACATACATCAAAATAAAATAAAAAATAAAAAAAATGGTTGCCTGTAAAGTCGGTTTTACGGGCGAAGATTTTACGTGACAACGTCTGCCGCGTGCTGCGCGCGCGGCAGACCGATCATAGTTGAGTGGGAGAGAGACGCAAGGCATTCGGCGGGCCTCTCTCTCGTTCGGTGACTCATCGTAACGTTACCGGGCGTTACACTTTTTCATAAGTGACTCCCAGCCGCAACCTAATTTAAGACGTTGTCACGTCAACATTTGTAGCAGCTAGTAATTGCTCCAGATTACCACAGGTAACACCGGCGAATACACCTAGTGAACTAATGTAATGATATTATATTATTAGAATTAGAATTGTTTTTTTTTTGCAGTAAAATCAACTTTTATGGCAAACAATACTGCACTTTAATAAGTTTTTTTATTTATTCTCCTAGATAAAGCTACCATTTAAATTGTTGCAAAATAAGTAATAATACTGCAATTTAGCTGGAGAAATCAAATAATTGAATTGAAAATTGACATGAATACATATCATATCCTTTTGTATTGATATCATATTATTTTACTTGTAACTTTGGTGTTATCAATAAAATATTTGTATTTGTATTTGAACTAATTGTTAAAAATAAATTGACGAGTTATGTTTAGAAAAAAATATACATCAAAATTGTACCAACCCTAGATTAGAATTGTCAACGTAGGGCTGCTGCGGTGATTAAAATTCCTCTCTGTAATACCCCGGCTCGTACATTAAGTGCGCTAATCGCTGTGACTGACAGCCCTACTGGCTTTATTGGATTTTTTATACTGTCTATTGAATCTGAAATGGAAAAAGCTTGAAGCAGGTTTTTTTATAACTGAACTCACTAAATATAAGATTGTGTAATTCATTCATTCATTCATTCAATATTTAAGAGTTCCGTGGAGTTTTTTCCAGGTAGTTCTATCTTCCAAATCCTTGATCTCCCTATACGACATGACTTTCGCATTCTCCTTAATTTGGTCTAAAAATGACCTTCTAAGTCTTCCTCTTCCTCTCCTGGCTTCTATCTTTCCTTCTATGATATAATAAGTATCATTTATAAATGATTTTTAATGTAATGTGTATACCTATGGGCCACTATGCCTGAAATAAATAAATAAAACCAGAGTGCTACTGTGCTTATAGTGTTTATTACACGCTTTATATTAGCTTCACCTGTATGTTTGTATGTTTGTTTGTAACCGACTTTGGGGGCGATTTTGACCCACTTTAAACGGACAGATTTCGTTCAAACTTTGTAGATTTATTGAGGACCGATGACAATACACTAATTTGATAAAATTACGGTGATTAATAAAATAAAAAGCGTGTTTTTATAGTTTTTTTTTAAACTATTATTATATAGTATAGGGATGATGGTAGTAACCCGAAGACAAAACACTACATTTAAAATTAGCAAATCTTATTATTCTTCATTCAACATTCAATTGAAATATCTTTTTATATATAAAATTTCCATGTCACAATGTCAGTTACCGTACTCCTCCGAAACGGCTTGATCGATATTTACCAAATTTTATATGCGTATTTAGTGGGTCTGAGAATCGGCTACTATCTATTTTTCATACCCCTAAGTGATAAGGGTTGATTTTTTTTTATTTTATTAATTTTTCGGCGAATGTTTATGGTTTTATTTTTTATATAATGTGGCATTAAAAAATACATATCGCACATTCATTTCCTTAACGTCACTAAACAAAAATGATTAATTTTGAGAAAAGTAACTCCATTTATACTACGGACTTTACTCTATTGTTCTCAAAAACACTCAAAAAAACAAACAAATTTTGTTTAGTGCTATTAAGGGAATTATAGTGCGATATGTACTGTTAGTGTTTTTATTATAATTACCTAAATATGCTTTTGAAGACCTCAAAACTTGTTTCTCTCGTTCATCAATGATAATAAGCCAGGTACCAGGGTAGCATAATCTCTCGGCAGTAATCGAGCAATGCATCATCGCGTTATAGTTCATGACAATATGGCATCTTGGCCACTTACCTCATATGAAGAAGAGTTTTGATGAAAAATATCTATAGCCGCACGTAAAACCGGTTTCTGGCGTGGCGACGCATCGCCACGGCATGCGGCCATATCACAAAATAATGTCGATGTTTCACATCTGCCAGGCGTTTCGTGAAGGCTCATATTTTCTTGTTACAATTACCTATATTTTTATATGTTTCAGAAGATTCCTACCCTTGTTTCTCTCATTCATCAATGATAATAAGCTAGGTACCAGGCCAACATAAGCGCGCGGCAGTAATCGAGCAATGCATCATCTCATTGTTCATGGCAATATGTCATCTTGGCCACTTACCTCATATGAAAAAGAGTTTTTGTTACAATTACATATATATAATGTTCCAGAAGATTCCTAACCTTGTTTCTCTCATTCATCAATGATAATAAGCTAGGTACCAGGCCAACACAAGCGCGCGGCAGTAATCGAGCAATGCATCATCTCATTGTTCATGGCAATATGACATCTTGGCCACTTACCTCATATGAAAAAGAGTTTTTGTTACAATTACATATATATAATGTTCCAGAAGATTCCTAACCTTGTTTCTCTCAATCATCAATGATAATAAGCTAGGTACCAGGCCAACATAAGCGCGCGGCAGTAATCGAGCAATGCATCATCGCGTTGTTCATGACAATATGGCATCTTGGCCACTTACCTCATATGAAGAAGAGTTTTTGTTACATCACATATTGTTATATGTTTCAGAAGACTCCATAGCTTTGTTTCGCTCATCAATGATAATAAGCCTAATAAAATAATAATATAAGATAATAAGTTACTATTTATAAGATAATAAGTTGCCAGGGCAGTATAATCTCGCGGCTGTAATCGAGCAATGCATCATGGCGTTGTTCATGTCAATATGGCATCTGGGCCACTTATGAAGAAGTATTTTTATTATAATTACCTAAATATGCTTTTGAAGACCTCAAAACTTGTTTCTCTCATTCACGAATGATAATAAGCCAGGTATCAGGGCAGCAGAATCTCGAGGCAGTAATCGAGCAATGCATCATCGCGTTGTTCATGACAATATGGCATCTTGGCCACTTACCTCATATGAAGAAGAGTTTTTGTTACAATTACCTATATTTTTGTATGTTTCAGAAGACTCCATAGCGTTGTTTCGCTCATCAATGATAATAAGCCTAATAAGATAATAATATAAGATAATAAGTTACTATTTATAAGATAATAAGTTGCCAGGGCAGTATAATCTCGGGGCAGTAATCGAGCAATGCATCATGGCGTTGTTTATGACAATATGGCATCTTGGCCACTTACCTCATATGAAGAAGAGACCTATATTAGATTACAATTAGGTATATTTTCATATGTTTCAGAAGACTTCAAACTTTGTTTCTCTCATTCATCAATGATAACAAGCCAGGTACCAGGGCAGCATAATCTCGCGGCAGTAATCGAGCAATGCATCATCGCGTTGTTCATGACAATATGGCTGGAAGCAGCGCGCTGTCTCATTATGTTCCACTACTGAATTTGTTGGGACAGAGAATATGTAGAGTCGTGTATGTAGCAAATAAATTATTTTTATTCACGAGTAAAGCCACGCTTGATAGAAATTCCATCGCGAGTCATAAAAGTCAGGTTAACTCACAGACCACCCAACCCCTATACCTGTAATCTATATACCTATACTATTCTCTAAGAAACTAAGTCTGTCAAATTAAAAATAAGGCAAAGAATAAAGACGTGTTGGATCCATTTATCGATATCGATAAAGAATGCAAAGGAACAGAAAATAAAATATTTAGTAATAGGATTAGATAAAGTTTCTAATCAAACGCAAAGTTTTAGGATTTGTTGTATCCATATGTCGATATCGACAAACTCAAACCTACTATCTTAGTACGGATTTAAGTTCAGAAATCCTTGTTCTCAAACTGTTGTACAAATTATTAAAAAAATGTTTATTTTAAAAATAATCACTAGAAGTGAATATGATCGTGAAATAAAACCAAGCAGTGTAGAAAACCTTTTATTTACACTAAATTAATGTTCATTGATTTCACTGCGGGTTAACTAATTGCCGTAATGAGGATAAGAATAACTTGTTAAGAAAAATCCTTTAAATAATTGGCCAGGTACGAAGTGGGCTCCTGCATGAATGTTTCCGTACCATTTTTGTAAGCCACCCTTAAATATAAATTTTATTTACATTTTATAATTTCATTTGATAGCTAGAATACATTTATATATTTTGTAAAAGAAAATAAGTGTTTAGCGGCTCCCGTTAGTGATATATAGCTAAAAATTACGAAAAAAATGTTACTTATTTTAATATTTTTTCGTGACATATAGTTATTTAATATTATGATTATTTTATTATGTTTTAATATTGCCATCATCAATTCATTACATATTGACATTAATTACATATTGTTTGTATTTTATTTAACAATTAAATCATTTTATTCAATAAAATAGTAATCAATACATTTTCAACATTCATAGATACAAATTAGTTAAATATTGTATTCCATATTGGCATTTTTTATTTTTGACGTATAAATTAATAATTATCACTAAATAGTTTATCTTGTTTGTAGTATAATCTTTGCTTGATACAAAGGAGTCTCCACAGCTTCCCCTATTCTGCAAACTCGCGAAGTACCCTCATAACGTGCCCAATAAACTTGATTCCTTTGTTGTCCGCCAATTTGTCATCCATTGTGTTCCGTTCGTTCTCCCTCGCGGCATAATAACATGTTGTTGAAGAGCCAACACGCGCCGGAAAAAACAATTAAATATTGTCTCTGGTGCGGCCCGTGACAGCGATTTGAATTTCGAATGGGGAAAGTTTTAATTTGATTGTTTTTGCCAATGTTTTTGCTAGATTAGCGAGTTTGGAAATTGATTTAGAAGTTAATGTTATTTTGATGTTATTTTATTAGGACTATTTAAATACGAAATAACTAATTTTTAGGGTTCCAAAACGGTAAAAACAGGATCCGAGTAGGTACTAAGCCTCCGCTGTCTGTCTGTCTCCATACTGTATCTCAGAAGCCGTGTTGAATGTATTTTTAAAAGCCTCATTATAAAAAAATAAAAACAAAAAATTTCGTAAAAAAAATTAAGGGTGCACAATCCCGTGGGGATTGGGGGATTGGGGGTGAAAAATAGATAGTAGCCGATTCTCTGGCCTGCTGAATACGCATATGAAATTTGGTAAAAATCGGTCAAGCCGTTTCGGAGGAGTACGGTAACTAATATTGTGACATGGAAATATTATATATTTTTTTATTTTTTTCAACAAATGACTGAAAATTAAAATTTTGACAATAAATAGTTCAAAATTCAATTTGTAGAAACGAGCAAATTTAGTACTTTTACGAATATATTCGTAATCTGGGCACTTAAAAACGTAAGAATTTACGATGATAAACAGGGCAACAAAAAAAATAGTTTTTTTGTAGAGCTGTGATACATTACCCTGAGTGATAAAAGTTCACCCTAAATATTTTTTTATGAAAATTTTTGATATATTTTTTTTATAATGTGGCATTAAAAGTACATTTAACACATTTTTTTTACTTTTTATCTCCAACCCCTATTTTATTATGGCCAATTTAGTTTTTTTTTATATATAATTTTAAGGGAAAGCAACGTTTGCCGGGTCAGCTAGTATATAATAAAATAACATTGTTTACATTGTATCCATAATTAAAGTGTACATAAAACGCAGCAGCAGTTCCAATGTAACACATAGACCTTCACGTATTTTGCGGCCAAATTACGACCGAATATAATTAATTTAGGCCCTAATTGATGGCGGCAGCATTATCAGAGATGAGTGAATAACTGCCAAGGAGCTATGAAGGCACGGATACGGTAGTTTATATTTTATTTTTTCATTACGTACATAGGTATATTAGTTACAAGTAATTTTTATATATTCCAAAAAAAGTCAACTAGCAAATCCAGCGAACTCTGTTTCGTCGAAATTTTGAATTACTCTCTGAATTTCCAACGAATGCTGTACCGTGGAAATCGGTTCCTGCGATCTGGAGTTATAGCGTCAGGAAGGAAAACCCCACTTATTTGGTTTCCGTACCTAAAAGGTAAAAACGGGACCCTATTAAGTACTAAGATTCCGCATTCTGTCTGTCTCCAGGCTGTATCTCAGAAACCATTATAGCTAGAAAGCTGAAACTTTCTCAAGATATGTATCTTATTTCTTTTGCCGCTATAACAACAAATACTAAAAATAAAAAAATATCAACGGGGTCCCCATACAGTTAACTTTCGTATTTTTTTGCTATATATCAATAACGGGAGCATGTAAAGACCTACAATTTTCACGGAATATATAAATGTACAATTACCTTTAAAATTTAATTATAAAATTTAAATTAAATAAATATTTAAGGGGGGCTCCCATACAACAATGGTACGGAACCCATCATGCGCGAGCCCAACTCGCACTTGGCCAGTTTTTTTAATTAGTCAATTATAGTATGCTCTTTACACTTTTTTTATTTATTACCCGCACTAATCCGGGACAAAAGCTAATCCGGGATACAAAGTAGCCTATTTGTTAATTCAAGGTCTAAGCTATCGTCATAATAAATCTCATCAAAATCATTTCAGCCCTTGGAGCGTGACGGAGTAACATAGGTTCAGAAGTCATTTGCGTATCCCACGAGACTATTATATTGTTTTAGCTTGTGTCAGTCTGGGTGTTAAATATGTATCGATATAAAGCATTTATGTACTAGTACTAGTACTAGTATGTACATGTAGTATATCAGTTGTCAACTATAACACAAACTAGAAATGGTTTAGTATAGGGTTAACCAGCCGTGTGTGAAAAAATATACAAAAACTGAGGTAATCTGACGTGATTATTGTAGCTAACGGTTGATGCGACAGTCTTTGGATGGGTGCGCGCAAAAACTGGGCGCTATTGGATGACACATTAAATTATAGGTCCTGGCTGTTAATCATAGCCGGGAACGGCAATTTAATTTCTTGGCGGTTTGAAAAGTATCGACACCAGAACCTAGCCATAGCTCATATGAAGATAATTGGAGAAAAAAATAATGTACGGATGTTTCTATCACGTCTCGACAGAAGGTGATTATTTAAGTCGCTATGTGAGCGAAATGGCATACAGTGTAAACTCCATGTAACGTCACTCGATTTAACGACACACTATCTTCTTCTTCTTTATCTTTGCCATTTCCCACTAGGTGTGGTCGGCACAGCCTGTTTTTCGCTTCCACGCCACTCTATCAGCCGTCATCTCTACATTCACTCCCTTCTCATTCATATCCTCCTTCACACAATTCATCCACGTCTTCTTTGGTCTACCTCTCCTTCCGCTACTTCTTACAATCATATCCATACTTCTCCTAGTCACATGCATCTCCTCTCTACGCATTACATGTCCGTACCACGCTAACCGTCCACTCTTCACTTTCTCTGACACAGGCGCCACTTTCAAACTCTCTAAAGCGTCGAAATCAATTGGCTTTAGTTGGTTTAGCTTGAATTCCATACAATGATACATTCTCTCCATTTAACAACCACTCTCTATAATGCCTTAAAATGCACAGTCCCTTCAGTGTCGTTATATCACATTACTGAACTGGATGTATTTAGTAACAGTCTCAGTTAATTTAGAAATAATATAAGTTATAGGTTAAATTGTTAAATTTCTTAGTACTTAAGATTACCCCTTTTTTATATATGTATATCTGAACCTGCCTTCTTATTAAGTTTACACTAGCTGTGTACTCTTTTTTTGGATTGCAGACTTGTTTTTGTTCCTTTTAGTTTGGTTATGTTAAAATGAATGTTTGTAATCTGTCTGAGTGCCTAATAAATAAATAAAATAAAATAAATGGCATACAGTGTAAACTCCATGTAACGTCACTCGATTTAACGACAAACTCTCTAAAGCGTCGAAATCAATTGGCTTTACTTGGTTTAGCTTGAATTCTATATACATATACATTCTCTCCATTGAACGACCACTCTCTATATCATCATAAAATGCACAGTCCTTTCAGTGTCGTTATATAAAGTTTACACTGTATATGCTATTTTGCTTCCCATAGCACCTCAAACTCGGAGTAAAGCGGGTAAAACGGCGGGACGCAGCTAGTTCTAGGTAAGGTGGTTGTCAATAAACAAAGGTTTCTTTCAGTAGAAAGTAATATTTAAATAATTAGCCAGGTGCGAGTTGGACTCACGCATGAAGTGTTCCGTACCATTGTTGTATGGGAGCCTCCCTCAAATATGTATTTGATTTAAATTTTATAGTTTGTTTGATAGCTAATATACATTTGTATATTCTGCGAAAATGTTAAGTGTTTAGTAGCGAGCGTTATTGATATATAGCAAAGTAATACGAAAAAATCACGTTTATTGTATACTTAGAGACCCTTTTAATATTTTTTTATTTTTACTATTTGTTGTAGCGGCACGGGAAATACATATTTTGTGAAAGTTTCAGTTTTCTAACTACTACGGTTTCTGAGATACAGCCTGGAGACGGACAGACAGCGGAGGCTTAGTAATAGGGTCCCGTTTTAGGTACGGAACTGTAAAAACCATCTCTAACAGATCTAAAATAAAGAAAATATCAAGAAACCGACGGTATTTTGTTATTAAAATTCTAAGGGTTGATACATACTAAATATGTATCTTAGTAAATATTTTTTTGGAGTTCAGATTTATAAACGTAGCGTAGCCAATTTATCTTGTAACACCCAGAAAAAGAAATACATTCTTCTTCGTATGAGCTAAGTGGCCAAGCTATGGCGTTGAGAGTTTTCAAGCCGCCCGAAGGCCTCCGACTTGGCTTAACGACTGCTTGTACTAATAGCCGGGACCTACAATTGAACGTGTCATCCGACCCACAGTAGCAACCAGATGGAAATGCCACTTAAAAACGTCATTTTTTATTTTTATTTATTTTTAGTATTTGTTATTATAGCGGCATGGGAAATACATAACTTGTGAAAGTTTCAGCTTTCTAGCTATTACGGTTTCTGAGATATAGCCTGAAGACAAACAGACAGACAGCGGAGGCTTACATAACATTTTTTTAACATTAGCAGCCCACTATACGTTCCCACTGCCATAATCAACCTCGTTGGCCAAGTGCGGGTTGGCGGATGACACACGTCTTCGGATATTGCAGTCCTCAGACGGTTTCCTCGCGGAGGCTTAGTAATACCGTATTTACCTTTTCGGTACGGAACCCTATAAAATTAAGTCCTGCATCACATGAACCTCACATGAACATAATACTTAGTAGCTGCTGGCTAGTAAGTATTATGTTCATGTGAGTTAAGTGGTCAAACTCTAGTGTCGAGAGTTTTCAAGTCTGCTTGTAGGTACTGATTGATTTTGATTTTGAAAATATGTACTTTATTAACATAATTATTATAACATGTATGTACAGCGTTCTTATTCTACACAACATTAACAATATACTAGGTTTTTACTAGGCTAACAGCGCCTTTTAAAAACTTAAACTAGGTACACTAGGTTATAAACTAATTACTTATTAAATCTTATTATAAATAACAACTAGCTACTAGTATTATATATATCTAAATGTAATTACGTACTACGACCGTGCCAGCTCGTATAATATTCGGCAAACATCTTGAGCAATGACCTTGAGTGCGCAGTAGACGATTTTAAGGTATCATTGGTGGTAGGAGAGGTGCGCGGGGGCATTCTGTCGGCACGCGGCCCCGCGATTGGCCGATCAGTTTGCCGCTGTCCCCCGCGCCGAACATACGTCCTGCTAGCATCTGTACTGGCATCGATTACACTTGCGTGCAGTTTGAATAGCCTATTTCGAGTTAAGAAGTTTTGTTGTTAAAGTTTTATATTAATTTATATTATTGTTACTTTGTTTTTTGTTATATTGTGTTTATACCTATACCATAAAACTTTTCTGACTATGCCGCGAAAACATAACACAGTTCTGAAGAGACAAGCTAGAAAAATGGTGTATGATGTGTATTGCTTCCTTAAACAGGAATCTACAAAACAAATGGAAACTATAAAAAAGACTGCAGAAGCAACTAAAACGTCTGTTAGTACCGTAAAACGAATAGTAAAAGAAAGCAAAGACTCGGAGTTGCTTACCGTATTTAGGACACCAGGCAAAAAAAAAGATCTGGTAAAAAAAAGGTCACAAACGTTGACAGCTTTGATCAGTCTGTAATAAAAAGATGTGTATATAATACAATATTATTTTTTCATGTTTCTATTGGTATCAACAATGACCAATAAAATATGTATGTCCGGAAGTGTACATGCGCGGACTTACCGACTATAGACCTATCGACTTTTGCTCAAGTTATTTGCCGGCCACTATACGTTAATGGCAGATTTATATTTAATTTAGCTTATTACTGTGTAATAAGTTCTTATAAAAATATAATGTATAATAATATTGTATAATATTTATGCCTTACAAAATTATTATTTTTTGTAAGAAAAACTTGACTAACGTCTTGTACTATAAGACTCACATCCGGGACCCACAATTTAACGTGTCACGGTAGCGAACTGTTGAAAATTTCACTTTTAAAACGACAGTCTCATGTTTGTTTTTAAGGTAGTTTTTAAGGTAGTTCATAAGTCTAGCAAAACCCTAATGTTACATAATTACAGGGTACATGTTACTGTATTACGAGTAATTTAATTTGTACTGTACCTACATGTTATGCTGATATAAATATTCTATTCTATTCAGTCTGATGAATTGTCACCCATCTAACGACTGTCCTCATCGACCGTCGCTTAGCATCGATGATCGCGTCAGATCACCTTAACTAGCCGAGCTTTTAGGTACAGAATCCTATAAAATTAAGTCCATAGCTGGTTGATAGTAAGTATGATGTTGCCCTTATACCTCGGTTGCGGCAACAAATCATATTCGGCGAGTGAATACAGCCACCGGAATGTAATAATTACCCCGCGCCATGCTCGGGACCTTCCAGTGTTACCAACATACAAATATTGTACACTCTTTAGGGAAAATTATTAAATTATACGGAACTGTACTCTTTGTATAAGATTTTTCGAATACACAAAACGATACGTTGACTACGTAGTGGATGCTACGAGAATGTTTAATGAAAATAGAAAAGAAAATACAAAAACTTTGCAACACTTTGAATCAAACATGGCCACCACTTAAAAATGAATTCGAAAGTTTTTATGGTTACGTAGCTAAAAGGTAAAAACGGGACCTTATTAGTAAGACTCCGCTGTCTGTCTGTCTGTCTCCAGGCTATATCTCAGAAACCGTAATAGCTAGAAAGTTGGAACTTTCACAAGATATGTATTTCTCATGCCGCTATAACAACAAATACTCAATATGAAATAGTGAAAATATTAAGGTTAAATTATGAAATTTTAATAAAATAAACATTTGAGCTCCCATACAACAAACGTAATTTTTAAGCAGTTTACTTGATCTTTATAACGATACTAGCTGACCCGGCTTGTTTTGCCTCACTTAGGGGTATGTAAAATAGATAGTGTAGCTTATATGACACGTTCGCAGATTTACCTTAGCAGCGCCATCTATTGATTACTTACTCAACCCAGTCGAAAGGTATCGACATCTGTTAGAATCATTTGGAGTTAACAGATAATTGTGACTGTCAAATAATAACAGAGAATAATTAGCTATAAATTAAAATTGCGACTATAATTTGAGATTTAAACTATCCTGTCTCTCAAGTTGGATCGAACTGCACATGGTGAGCTTTATTATAATCGGTTAAGTGGTTTAGGAGTCCATTGAGGACAAACATTATGACACGAGATTTATATACATATATTAAGATTTGGTAGACCCTCTTACGAGGTCGTCACACACTGCTTACACTGTATTTATTATTATATTACTATCAAGCAAAAAAAAAATACAAAATCGCTCAAAAACCTGCAAACATTTTTCATAAACTGGCAACCGCGAGCGGCGCGATATTGAATATTTTTATGATGAGCAGACCGGATCAAAGCGAGCACTTTATGAAATTATTCTCGCTTTGATGTTATAAGTTTCATAACTATGTAATAAATTAAACGTTGGCTTTGTACCTGCCGTGGGGTGGTTTATTGCTTTTCCGTGGATCTATATTATTTTATTAGCTTCAAATAGCTGTATAACAAATAGCTCGGCAAACTAAGGTTATTTTTTCTTCGTGCGAGTTTCCAAGTCTGCTTATACTAAGACTAACAGCCGGGAACTACAATTAGTTGAAATCAGTTGAGTATTTAACTTTTAAAACGATAGTCTTGTGCATTGTCATCTATCTAACTGTTTGCATCGACCGTTGCTTAGCATCGATGATCGCGTCAGATCACCTTAGCTAGCCGAGCTACTGGCGATTTGGCGATCATCGAGGTTTAGCAACAGTTATTCCGGACATGAAACTCTCGACACAGGAGATTGGCCACTTAGTTCATAAGAAAAAGATGAAGAACTTTATTAGTTTTGCCGTGGTGTTCTAGTTTAATTTTTGGGGACAAATCCGCAAATGAGCTTTGAAAGTTGAATTTTGATCCGCCAATAAAGGAAGACGTCGTGAGGAAACCATAACATGGTGGTAGAGCCTTTCTAGTTCGCTTGACTAGCCTTAACCTAACCTAACCTTACATTGACCTAACCCTAAAATTCAATTAAACTTTAATAATACTACCTTTTTTGCGATCCAACTAGAACATTTTAAGTTTAATTTTTTTTTTCTAATTTAGTTGTTCAGTGATAACTGTGTAAAAATCTTACTGCAAATGGTCAAAAATCTGAGAAGAAGTACTTTAGTATGACCCTCTTATACACCGCTTCCTATGTTTAATTTATGTTATTTTTAAACAAATTGTAACTAAGTTTACATGTTTACGCGCTTACAGTAAGTAAGCGCTACTATGTTGTTATTCTTGTTTCAATAAATCTATCTATCTATTAATCAAGTTGAAAATGAAAAATCTGTCGCCAAGCATCAAGTAGTTGTGTGTTCAGGAAGCCACCTTGAGAGTCAGTTATTCCTAAGAAGGCATGCTCCATCTTAATACAGATGTGGCGTCTCTGTCGCACTTCATCGCCCGCTACCAATCAGAGCGCTTGTCCTGAATCACGCGCGCGGTATTTACAACGCGCGTACGACTGCTCCTAGCTACAATGCATGACCTGTGGACGGCCGTCTCCGGACACAACATCTGTCAGGGGATATTATTTCAGCATACAGATTACAGACTATTGTTTACTTGTATGTATGTTATTCGCCATGCTCGTCTAATTCATTATTGTAATAAGTTAAATATATTCCACGTAATATTATTTAAATTAAGTTTCTATTTAATAATAATAATCCTACTACTTTACACAGTACCAATTTATGTTTTAAGCAAATATGTTTCACTTAATTAATTGCAGATACATTTATAGTACGTTTAATTTGTATTACAACCAGTCTTTATCCATTCAAAGATTTATTTGCGCACTTGTTAAGTGTAATAAATCACTATTCAAACGTAATATTGCTAAAAGGCGGCGTCCCGTGAATAGACGTCAAAAGGGGAGCCAAAACAGGGCGGCAATAACAAGGGGCGCCATCCACCTGCAAAATGCAGGGGTGCGCGTTTTCTAATGCTTTTTATTAGCTTTGACGGTGACAGGATGTTATTTAATAGATAGCCAGAGGGGATTATTCTGTTGATTTACAAAACAGCGGTCGTTAAGCCGTGTTAGGCAGTGGTCCCACCAACGGCGAGTAAACGGTTAACTATCGACTAATTTCTCGCTCAAGAAACGTTCAATAGACATAACATTCCGTGTAAATAAAAGAGATGCACATACAAATAGTTGATCGCTGACTGTTCACACTGCCGGCGACGACTCGCTTTACTAGTTTTATCGCTTAAGCAACGAGCTTTCAAAATTAAACTCGCTCAGCAATACTCGTTCAGCGATACTCGCCCGCTTCATCATTTCTATACAGTGCGGCATTGAATGGCGCACGAGGCGAGTGGCGCGAGTAATCGCTCGTCGCACTTACAAACTCGCTTAGTATAGCCCGGCGACAAAACTATCGAAACTACACTCGCTTCCCGCTGATCGCCAACTCGTTTATAGTTTCTAGTTCTACTCGTTTCTCGTTCATCGTCGCCGGTGGGACCACTGCCTTAGAGAGAAGAAAATAACTGCCATGTGCATTGTTTTTGTCATCTACGTATAATAAATGGCAAAAATGTATTTTGTTATATGGAAACGTCTTGAATTGTAATTGAATGGATTTATTTTAAGAAATAATTAAATGAAAAAATTGTTGTTGTGATCTTTTGTGTTTATGATTGTGAATGATTTTGTAACTATGTGAGTATATTTATGTATTTATTTAATAATTTAAGATTATATTTTTGTGTGATTTAGCGCCAATATTACATGCCTAAAGGCGAAGAAGATGAGGGACTTAAAATTATAACCTAAAAATTACCTTAAAATTACAAGTAGTAACAATTACAAATAAGTACATACGAGGTACATACATCATCTGGGAAAATTTCAACTCTCTAGGTACATAGTTCATGACCTAACTGTCACCTTCGTTGACCTATATAAAATAAACTGCTTCTACTAAAGCGCGCATAAACCATTATATTAGCGCCGCGCCATCTTCAACAGTCTGTTTCCTTGATGCTTGTATAAAAAACCAACAAGATGAATAATTTTGTAAGTTTTTGAGCATTTAAGGTCGAACAACTGCAATAGTATCTGGGCCCGCGATCTACAACCGCGTACCTGCGACTGTCCGGGATGCACCTTCCACCGCCAGCTTTAACACTACACTCAGGGTTTGGCTATTAGATAAAACTTTTATAATATTAATGATTATCTAGAATTGAAAATTGACATTTGATTCATATCATACACTTTTGTAATGATATTATATTACTAGAATTAGATGTGACAATTGACATTTGATTAATTTCATATACTATTGTAATCTTAATATATACCTATAAATCTCGTGTCACAATGTTTGTCCTCAATGGACTCCTAAACCACTTAACCGATTATACCTAATAAAATTCGCACACCATGTGCAGTTTGATCCAACTTGAGAGATAGGATAGTTTAAATCTCAAATTATAGTCGCAATTTTAATTTATTGCTAATTATTGTCTGTTATTATTTGACAGTCACAATTATCTGTTAACTCCAAATGATTCTAACAGATGTCGATACCTTTCGACTGGGTTGAGTAAGTAATCAATAGATGGCGCTGCTATGGTAAATCTACGAACGTGTCATTTAAGCTACACTATCTATTTTTCATACCCATAAGTGAGGCAAAACAACGTTTGCCGGGTCAGCTAGTGATATCATATTACTAGAATTAGATGTGACAATTGACATTTGATTAATATCATATACTATTGTAATTATATTATATTATTGGAATTAGAATTGAAATTTGACATTGATACATATCATATACTTTTGTATTGATATCATATTATTTGACTTGTAATTTTTTTTTTATTACACCTACCTCCGATGTTCGTTTTATTCGGAGCCTATTTTTTACTGTAACACCCTTTCATACCAGTTCTCGCTTTTGCTACTTCTCGTACTTTCATTCTTCATTCCTTATCTTTCTTGTATCCATCTCCATTCATATTTATTTAATCTATTCCTATGCTATCTATGGTTTGTTTATTTATTTCTAAATTAATGTAAATAAGTGACTTTGGTGTTATCAATAAATGATTTGTATTTGTAACAAAATATTGTCTGAAAGTACCAAAGGAAAGGTAAAAGTTTCAAAACGGATATCTAAGAGGATTCTCGGATTGTGAAGGTAAGGCAAGAATTCTGCAAAGAGCAAAGACAAAATCAGTTGCAGAGCGACGCAAGCGGAGCGTGCCATCCAGGGGATTCATTTAAATACCACGGATTCCCGGGCGCAGGGGCGGACTCAGGGAACCACGGGGGCGAGGGGAGATAGCATAATAATGTTACCACATACCATTACCACTGTATCTTAAGGTTGTAAAGGTTGTAGTTTCGACTAAACATAAGCTTTCTTGCTCCGCGATAACAGCTTGTGATGATCGCGTAGTACGAGTACTTCAGTCAATGTATGTCTTCTTCGTGAGCCGTCTCTCCAGCGTCTGCCTTGTGCTCTTCCCCGCAACACCCTCTTGCTCGTCGTTGTATTGTCGAGAGTGAATCCGCCAATCATAGACGGGCATTCGACTCGACTAATCACTAAGGGTAGATGGCGCGCATCGCTTGCGGCAATCGCGCGAAGCTTTTATGCCGACTCGGTCGCCGATAATTTAAACAAACTCAAACAAATATCAATAGATGGCGCTGCACGACATTTGAACATTATGTTGGACAATTATTTCAATGAAATATTAGCCAAGATATTATTTTATTGTAAATATGCTTGAATTAGCGATATAGGCAACTGAAATCATGACAAGCTAGTGCTCGTAAAATTTTACAAGCGTACGCAGCAAGCGTTTGAAAAATCAACTGTATTACTATACTAATAACTCTTAAATTCCAAGAGTCGTAAGATTATTTGTGACGTGTTTTCACTTACCAATGTTTGGCGCGATTGTTGGTTCTGCGATGGAAAATGTTGGCCAAACGTTAAAATATTTCTACATAATTGTCTAAATAATCATAATTGCGTACTTCAAAACTGAAACTGATATGTACTTACCGAAAGAAAGAGACCCCATCGGAAACCTTAATGCTACGGTGGTTATTTTAGCAATTCTTGAAAACACACTGAGGCATAGTACGTCCGCACGTTCGCGTACTAAACACAAATAAAACCACACTCTTACTTGTGGTCGCATTTGCCTTGCCGATTTTGAAACGTAACCTTAAATCTAGTACATATTTGATCGAAGCTCATATGACTAAGATGTATTGACGTAATGGTTACCATGCCGTACTTCCAATCAAAGGGGTCCGGGTTCGATTCCCGGCATGACCAACGTCTTTGTGATGAACTAAATTTGTTGACTGTGGATCTGGGTGTTAAATATGTATCTATATCAAATATGTATATGTAGTAAATCAGTTGTGGTGGGTGGTCGATTACCGGTACGGCGAACAACTTTGTGATAAACAAACCTCCCCCCCCCCTTTACATCCAACACTTAATCCATCCCTGTATCAAGAGCGACACAAAGTTATAACGATACCGATGGGGGATCGAAACGAGATCTAGATAAAGGGAGATAAAAGATATTTAGCGGAATGGGCGGCGAAGGGCCGCGATATTAGCTGGACCCTAACAAAGTACCTCTCGGATAAAAATCAGTCCTACATTATTAACAGACTGGCTGTGCCGCGTGGTGTTGCCCGGGTTAGTACGGGATTAAAAGTAGTCTTTGTGCACAGAAATATCGTCCCACAAGAGACCATTGGATCTCCAAAAAGAAGACCTCCCCTTGCCGTATTACCCAATATAAAAACCACCTTTGCTCAACGCCTCCCAAACTTTAGGTTCCCCTACATATACAACAAAATGTCAACAATATGTAATATTCGGCAGAAAAATTCTAGACAATGTAACCTTGTAATCAAGCAGTACCTCCTTTCACTTAGTTATTCTGATACCGAATCAATACTTAAGATTATTAGTTAGCAAACATAATTCATTTTGTCAAAATTTGTAAATAGTTTTTGTTTCAATTCGGCTACTTTTGTTACACCGCACCACACTATATGTAGCGGATCGGATGATCTACTACTCAAAATAACTGCAGGTTCTTTGGTTTGGGTGAGATAGCAAACTCGTTGGTAAAGTTACAGGAACAGGGATTTATTTGCACATATTTACATTACATCGTTAGTCTAGTTGTACGAAAAAAAAACTGAACACACAAAAAACCTCCACCACGCCCTTCTCCCACAGGCATCTTTCAGGGGCTTCTTTCAAAAGAACTAAATGCACGGCCAAACAATTATTCCGCACATTGGTATTGTACGACCTAAAGAAACATTCATAACATCCTCCCGGGGCCGAATCACAGTTATTTTTACAATTACAAAACTCATAAACATAATGTGAAACTATTATAAAATCAGATAAGTATTGTACCTTACAGACTAAACACAATATAAATCAAGTCACAAATTCAGTCTCAAAAACAAATTACAATTAGCTTAGGTACATCAAAACAGAAACATAACTATTTACTTTTAAATCAGGAAAATCTTAAAATATAACACAAATCAAATCATAATCAGTCGTAATAATTATATAGGTATACATAATATAAAATTGCCACAACCAGAGCACACAATACTATACATGAAATAAACTATTCTAAAAAACGAGGTGGTAGTTTTATTGAGCGCCCTGATCTAGTAGCAGTCGCCAGAGGAATGGGTGCAGCTGCCACCTGTGAATCTGGTTTATCAAAAAGGTTCGTACCTGTCTCCTGTGAAGTAGACTTGCCCATGCTATTGTGTGGACTTGGTGCCATCTCAAGCCATTCTTGGGAGACTGATGAAAGTTCTAGTGGATAAAGTCGTTGATAAGCTCTTACCTTTTCTCCTGAACTAGTCTGCACCTTAGCTGCTCTAGTTAAACTGTCTTTTCCTGTAAAAATTTCCTTAATTATGCCTACGGGCCAGTGAAGTCTGTTCTTCTCTGTATCTATAAGAACTAGATCTCCTACTTTCGGCTCGTTCCTATTCTCTTTTCCTTTACTAATCATCAATGACAAATATTCTGTTTTAAATCTCTTTCTAAAATCTTCTCTGAGTTTCTGTATATATCTGAATCGAACTTGTAAACTCTTTTGATCAATTTGATCTAGTTCTGGTATCTGGTCACTTGTTGATAAGTCTTGTAGAAACATCATTGGTGTGAGCGGTCTCACTGATCCTATTTCCACATAAGTTAGTGGGCGGCTATTGATCATGGATTCACAGTCACATAAAATAGTTGATAGTTCTATCCAGTTTAGTGATGCTCTTCCAAGTATCCTTTTGAGCATGTCTTTGACAACCCTGATTAAACGTTCCCACCAACCTCCCCACCACGGAGCTGCTGGCACGGAGAATTTCCACTTGATTTTGCAGAAGTTTGAGGATTCTTCAATTTCCTGCCAATTGACTTCATTTAATAAACTGGATGTTCCAACTAGATTTGTCCCATTATCAGAATAAATTACTTTCGGTTTTCCTCTTCTGGCAATGAATCTCCGTAAAGTCAATATAAATCCGTTTGTTGAGAGAGTGTCTGTGAGCTCTAAATGTATACACCGGTATACTGCACATGTATACAGGACCAACCAGCACTTAGTGTTGTCTTTTAAATATAGAGGCCCTGCTAAATCTATTCCGGTGACTTCAAATGCCGCTGTTGATGCAATACGTTCTACCGGTAATGGCGGTTCTGGAACATCGTAGGATTTTGCAGTAAATCTTTTGCATATGATGCATCTTGAAACAATTTTCTTTACAACTCTTCTTATTCCTGTTATCCAGTAAGTTTTTCTCAATGTTGTCATTAAAGTTTGTGTCCCAGTATGACTCATCTTCTTATGTAAATCTTGAACCATCCTGTATACAATCTCATTGTTACCTGGCAGTAGAACTGGATTGATAAACTCCTTTGATTCACCACTATATTCTAGTCTTGTCTTTACTTTTAAAATGCCTTGTTCTTCTGTTGTTATGAACTTCTTGTTCTTTTTCTTGTCTATGAAGTTTTCTCTCTGTAACAACTTTATAAGAACTTCTTCTGCATACATGTACTCTTCTGACGAAATAGTCTTGGCATTTATGCTTATGTTGTGCATTTTCCTTATTCGGAGGCTCCATCTTAGTAATCTAGCCACCAACCTTATTATTTTGTTATATTGATTAAAATATAGCAATCTTTTACTGAAGTCTTCAGTTGATGTCTCCACGTTAACTACAGTAGTTTTGTATTGTTCCTTCTTTATGGTTTCTTCATCATTACTTGTATAGTTCACTGTAGACTTTGGCCAATCTTCTTCTTTCAAGTACAACCATTTTTGACCCATCCACCACTGTGATTCTAGTAGAGTTTTCGCATCACAGCCACGTGATGGTAAGTCTGCAATGTTGTAGATTCCAGGTAGGTGTCTCCAGTCGTCTTTATTAGTGTTTAAACATATTTCTCTTACTCTGTTTGTCACAAAGGTTTTCCATGTATCTTGTCTGTGTATCCATGCTAAAACAATAGCTGAGTCTGTCCAGCAGTACACCTTGCAGTTATTGCACGACGAGAGCAGGCCTGACATTATCACTTCATGGTATAATCTTGATGCTATAAGTGATCCCATTAATTCCAGTCTCGGAAGTGTCATCTGTCTTTTGCTCGGTGAAACTCTGCTTTTTGCTAATAAAAGACGTACTTATACCTGTCCTTTGTGTTCTGTTCGTAGAAATATACATCCAGAGTAAGCATCTTTGCTAGCATCACTGAAAACATGTATTGATGCTTCACATTCTTGTAGCGGAAAGTCTGATACACATCTTGGTATTTTGCATTCTTGTAGATAATCAATATTTTGTATCCAACTCTTGTATTCATTTTCTAGCTCTGTTGATATCTTCTCATCCCAACCAGTTTTCAATAACCAAGCTTTCTGTATGATCAATTTTGGAATGAGTGAAACTGGGCTCAGAAATCCAATAGGGTCAAATATTTGTTGTGCCACTGACAACAAGTTTCTTTTAGTGATATTATTGGGAACAGGTTTTAAGTTTAAATTGCAGTGTAACTTATCTGTGTTTCTGTCCCATTGTATTCCTAGTACTGAGATTGGTACTTCTTCTTGGCTCGAGTTAGTCATCCATCCTCGGAGCTCAAATTTTCCTTTATTCATGATGTCTGTAGCTTCAACTATAAATTGCATAACTTCTTCTTTTGTGTTGAAGCTCGTCACACAATTATCAACATAGAATGACTCTTTTAGCCTCTTTGATGTACTGGGAAACATTTCAGTATGCTGATCTAAGTGATGGTTTAGTGTAGCTGCTAGTAAGAATGGGCTGCAAGCAACACCAAATGGTACCCGTGCATGTTGATAAGTGATCATTCTATCTTGCTTGTTCGGGTCATTCCACCATAAGAATTTCACGTATTTTCTGTCATCTGGTATTACAGAAATCTGTAGAAAGGCCTTACGTATATCTGAAGTCACTCCATACTTTCCGGCTCGAAACATAATAATCAATTTGGGTATGACTTCCATCAGATTTTCTCCTTTCTCTATACACATATTCAGTGATACTCCATTTTTGTCTTTGGAAGCTGCGTCAAATACTGGTCTTATCTTTGTAGTCACACTCTCCATCTTTATCACTGCATGATGAGGCAAATAGTGTCCATCGTTTTCATTGTTTGGTTCCACTTCTTCTATAATGCCTTCTTGTTTCCAATTTTGGAAAACATCATTGTAATCGTCGAGTCTTCTTGTATTAGACAATTTCTGAGATGTGCTGTATAATCGTCTCTTTGCTATTTCATAATTAGACTTGATCTTTGGGTAGCCCTCTTTCCACAAAAGTGGTACTTCGTATCGGCCATCCTCTTTCTTATTAATGTTTACAGCAGTATCATTTTTCTGGCAACATGGATCTTTAATTCCTAACGTTTCCAGATTCCATAAAAATTCTAAGCTATTATCTGCTTCTGGTGTTGCTGTTATCAAAGTTGTATGCACTATGTTACTATATGTACTTGCTGGTACCGGACCTTGCAACACCCATCCCAACTTTGTCTTTATAGCAACTAGCTTGTCGGTGAGTTTTATTATATTGTTCTCCGTGAAAGTTCCCAACTCATCAGATCCAATTAGCATACCTATTTCATCCAGATCATTGGTGTCAGTGTCTGTTAATCTTATATTTCTTTTCTCAAGTTGAGCAAGCAGTTTTTTGTCTTGTACTTTAGGTATATTTCCACAAACTATCTCCTGCTCCAGAGCCGACATTGTTGTGATAAAACTGTTTTCCAGGTTACTTATCTTAAACTTGAATTTCCGGAGACTTTGTACTTCCTTTGTAACTCCACCGAACAAGGAGTGTTTAAGGTTCTCAACTTCTCTTATTTCGAGCCCTAGCTCTTCTGCTAGTTGAGTCTTAATGTATGTGCGCATGGATCCTGGATCAAGTAACGCCCTCACTGTATTTCGTTTTCCACTGCTGCCCCCTGAAATTTGCACAACCACAGTTTGTAAAGCAATTGTAGAGACATTCGCTGCAAGATGGTTTGATGTCACTGTAATATCTTCACTTTCTTTTTTAGTGCAATTACTCGCTTCATTGTGTAGACTGGGACATAGTATAAGTAAGTGACGCTTACCACACTGCATGCACTTTATAAATGTCTTGCAAGCCTTGGCCAGATGACCTTTTCGGAGACAGTAAAAGCAACCACCATTCTTTTTTATAGCTTGTCTTTTCTGTTCTAGATTTAACTCATTTGCCTTACCACACTCATGTGTATTGTGGGCCTTATTACAGAAAAAACAAAGCTCCTTACCTTTTTGCTTGTTGCTCTGCCTCTCATTTACCTTTTGTGTTTCATTCACCAGGCATGCTGCAGTCGCAGGTGGTGTGCAACTGGGTTCATATAGAAGTTCACCTTTGGCCAGCTGCACCCTTCGCTCGGCATTCACTTCACTCTGTAAATAATCTATTAGTGACCCTAACTTTGAGCAATTCGCTATTATTGGTTGTTTGCTCCATGACAGTAATGTGGTCTCTGGTAGGGCTGATTCGATCAGTGGTAATAAAATACATTCGTATTTTTCTTTAGCAATACCTAAACTTTCTAATATTTGCAAGTTAGTTGTTATTTTGTAAAACAAAATATCTATTTCTAGGTTATTTCTGCTTGTGACTAATTTCAAAAGTTCTCTTACATATATTTCTATCAACATATCATTGTTAGCAAACCTTTCCTTAAGAGTTGTGATGACCGTCTTATAATTGTCTTCTGTCGGTGGAAAACTTTCCACGAGGGTCCTCGCCTTGCTTCCTGACGACATCGCTTGGGTTAGGTATTGGAATTTCGTCTCGGCGTCCATATTGTTATCCTCGTGGATCTTCTTAAATTGTCCCCAAAAACTAAGCCAATTCCGCGGATCATCATTGAACTCCCTCACTTGCAATTTCGGCAGGTTAAGTTTACTAGAAGTCGGCGCCGTCTGGTAAATTGGTGTCGGTGAATCTTTTTGAAATTTTGCTTTCACCTTCAGCCATCTTAATTTGTAATCGTCGGCGTCGTCACAGTCTTGCTCGTACCGTTCATCTTCTGAAATCAGCATTCCCTCCTGTATTTTACCATCCAGCTTCTCCATCTCGATTATTTTTGCTTGGAGAAACTCGAGATCCTCAGCGGTGATCGTTGTTTGCTCTTTCACTGCTGATTCATGCCTTGTAAATACGCGTCGAAGTTGAGCGCGTTCTCTCACCCATCTTTTTATTTCTTCCGTTTTGGTCGCCATAATGTAGCGGATCGGATGATCTACTACTCAAAATAACTGCAGCCCCCTTACTTCGACCATCCACGGTTAAATCGCTGATAAGTCGCTGATAATTCGCTGGGATTAGAGATGTGAAATACCAATAAATATTATTTGTGTCACTTATTTTTTTTTTTATTTGAATAACCTCTTTTTCCGCTTTTTTGTTTTCAGGCTATCTAGACCAAATAAAACTCAGTAATAACAAGCGCTAAATTATTTATAAAGTTTAGACTTTTTCCCATGATTAATTTTATTGTTTATTGTGCTTTTATTGTACACTGTTCGACAACTTCTGTGAAAAACAAACCAACCTCTTTCATTTATGCTACAAATGTAATTTACTAAAACACCAAACTGGAAGTGGAACATAATTAAAAAGTCTGCAGTAGACATGCGCAGAATGTGTCACTAAAATGAAAAGATATGTACATATCTTTTTATATCAGTGAACTATATCTTTCTTCTAGTTCAGTAGTTCATTTAGTTCAGTACTAGTTTTCTTTTAATATTTCATTCAGGGCATCGCATCTCTGTCACCTTGGGATAGAGTTTAAATTTGCCTGGTCAGTCAGATTCGCCGAGTGATCTCTGTCACCTTGGGATAGAGTTTAATTTTGCTTGGTCAGTCAGATTCGCCGCAGTGAACTATATCTTTCTTTTAGTTCAGTAGTTCATTTAGTTCAGTACTAGTTTTCTTTCAATATTTCATTCAGGGCATCGCATCTCTGTCACCTTGGGATAGAGTTTAAATTTGCCTGATCAGTCAGATTCGCCGAGTGAGTGAAAGAGGCTATCATGTATCTTAACCATACGTACAACAGAGCGGGACAGGCATAGATAGTCCCGAATACTCCCGATGTTTTCATTCGAGTCTCGAGTCGTTCTTAAACGGATGAAAGAACTACTGAACTAAGAACTAATTGAAATGTTATTGAACTAGAGAGTGAAAGATACAAATCACTGAAGTACTTCATTTGAAGGATTCATTCGTGAACTACGCATGTCTAGTCTGCAGCTGCTGTCAAAATTTCAAACACATGTCAACTGTGTTTATTATTAATAAATTAGTTACTTTACATACGTAGTTTCTAAAAAATAATAAAATTACTTCAATACCTAAGTATTGAATAAAATGAAGGATACAAGCAGACAATCAAAGTAAAACAGAGAAGGATACAGAGAAAAAAATCAATGATTTTGTTATTGTGATTTCATGTATGTACGAAGCCATCTTCGACTACCATAGCATGTGACTGGAATAATTTGTAAATAAATATAATTGTATTAAGTACATACATACTTAAGTCGAATTGAAATTATATAAATTGACGAAAATTGAGTTCAGTTATTTCGCTCCTAATTGAAACCTTTTTATTTCGCCATACAACCTATTAGACAGAGCGTTTTATTGTTTCAAAAAGTAAGTAAAAGTAACTAGGTAGGTACCTATTAGTTATCTAAATATTGGTGAAGCAGCGGCACTAGTAATACTTTATTGGACACAAACTTAAAACTAAAGATAAAATAATAACTAAGAACAAAAAAATAGTGTGCCCCGATTGGGGTACTCAGTATGTAACATAAAAGATGATTATTTATATTCAGTATTCTATTGTGACGCCGCTGCCACGTAACCACCTTTTACCAGTAATTACAATACTCATTTCACGAAGTTTTCAACGCACTTGCGATCGCTCCAAGATATGCACTCAGACTACAGGAAAAAAGGCTTTATTCCTGTAGTCTGAGGATATGCATTGTCCATCCTCGGGCACATTTGTCCCTTGCTAAGTAGAGGCAGACCTGTTCCAACTAGATCTTCACCTTCCACTTGATCTGGTGTCTTCTATCTTTCTAGACTGCAGGAAATAGTAAATGAAATACAAAAATAGAAAATGTTTTTATTTATCACTTCCAATATATCCAATACATATTGCCAAAGACAAATTAATATTACTAACAATGGTTTTAAGCTAAGATTACAAACCTAACAGATATATTATGATGTAACAAGCTACTAGTAGAATATATCTATATTATTTAAATGGCACAATTTTTTTACAAATTATTTAATACTCAACAATATTAGGTAGGTATATGTTGTAATACAATAAATAAATTGATATTGGTGCAATTAGAAAGAGAGAAAGAAAAATTGTGCACAGACTTCTGAGTTTGACATACAATATGACTTGTGTATTGTGTATGTGCACTAAAGGAGCAGGTTCAGCATGTGCTGAAAGTACACTTAGTACTCCAGCGCTGGTTTTCAACCTGCTCCTTTATACCCATTAATTAGTCACATAAATATAGGTAGTACACTATTATATAAGCACATGGTAATAACTTCAAAACTAAGCAAAATCAGTAGAGACCATCTTATATTAAGTTCTGAATAAAGATAAATAAAATATTTCAACATCATAATTACAATGTAAAATAAGGCAATGAGATTTAACAAAAGATTTACACATTTAAATATACATATTTATTATATACATATTTTCTTTAGTTCTATTATATTAGTACAGAAACCACATGGTTAATCAATACAGCAGTAGAAATAACTAATCAACAGTTTTAATAATAAAATGATAACAATTTTATTATTATAGCAAATAACGGCACGGATAACATACATT
This sequence comes from Mellilla xanthometata, assembly GCA_035578125.1. Lineage (NCBI taxonomy): Eukaryota > Metazoa > Arthropoda > Insecta > Lepidoptera > Geometridae > Mellilla > Mellilla xanthometata. Next base: position 3,297,984 of record JAPUBQ010000034.1, on the reverse strand, counting down.
TGTCATTGCTAGGCTGCAGTGAGTGAAAGCACACAGCTTACACCCGCCATTCAATCCTTAATAGTTAAAAATTATTCTATATTAAATGTCAGGTATCTATAGACAAACATATATTAAAAATATGTTAAATAGCTACTTTAATCGGTTGGTAATAAGTATAAAATAAAAACTAGGCTTAATTTCTTGTGTAGGATCTAGGTCCTAAACATTATAATTAAAGTGTTAATTTATAAGCACAACGAGTTAGTATGTATGTCTGAAAATTTATAATATTAATTAAAAACATGAAGAATATCATTGTCCCGTCTTACATGAAAAACTTTTCCACTTTCATTTTTTCTGAATAGTATTTTGCCATGTTGTGTCCATATATATTTATAATTTAGTCTTATTTTTTTCCTGTTTGGCCTTATAAAAAAGTTGTTTGTTGTATTTGGTCAGCCTTTCATTAAAATAGACCCGTTTGCTTAGCCACTGTATCGGGCAGGAGGCCTAGGTCGCCGGCGTCGAGCGGGTGCGTCCACGCGGCTGCCAACAGCCATTCTCACACTTCTATATCATTCATTAGCAGTTGATGATCTCTTTCATTAGCCTCACATTTCAATTGATAGAGACTCGCCAGGACAGCATCACTGCACATATTTCTTACAGATTCTTCAATATCGCTCAATCTTTTTTCTAATTCATTGGCTTGATCGCCTAAGAAATTTACATTGTAGACACAAGTTTCAAGCTCTGATTGCATTGAATTTTGATTACATCGAAGTTTATCAAATTCCATACGGAATTCAGCTATGTCTGCATTAAATTTTTGCATACAGGTTCAAAATGATCTCATCTCATTGATAAGTTGGTGTACCGTTGAATCTGACAAAACCGAGGTGGCAGATGGTAACAAAAGTGAAGACCCACAGGAAGTGCCAGGCATTGGTTCGGGATCAATGTATGCCGGAGATTTATCATTTGTTTCAATATTTTTCGCTATGCACTTCTTGCATCTCCACAGGCAATGTTTATGATAAACACATTCACAATCGTTGCACTTTACGAGTCCCGTTGAAGACACAAACTTGCCACAAGCACAACATTTCCCCATAGTTATTTTTTAAAATAACACTGCCGATGAAATGATATATATTATGACATATTTGTTTATTGGTTGTAACTTGAGCTTCTAGTGATGAAAACCACAACCAAGCCAACTTTATTGTCGAAAAAAACACTTTCGTGTAAGAATTATTGCGTTTTAAACAAGTTAAGAGCAATTTCTTAGTATGAATTGCGGATTTACTAAAGAACGAATTCAAATACGGAACAAAACAAACAATTATATGCACGATTGACATTCCATGTGTTTGGTACAGGGTTGCCAGATGACAATAATTTTTACTGTTACCAAGGTTGCTAAAATATCTTGTAATTTCAACGGATAATCTCGTAAATGCATACATTTCAAGAAACTCTAATAAAATCAATGCTATTTATTTACTGTACTAAGTAACTTGTGTAGTCATATTCTTTGCTTGGGGTTGTTCAATTGAAAGAAAACAATTAAAATGCATATTATATATAATTTTTATTAATTATATTCGATATCAGGGATGTTAGTAAAATAATCTTTATTTTTAGAGTATATCATTTCAGCTGTTATTCTGATGTACATTTCTATTGATGGTTCGAAATGTACGCAATTGCCTAAGCGATTTGGGCCTATAGCGCTTTCGGAAGCTAATAATGTACCATTTACTGTATCTGTGATAAAGGTATGCGAAAGAAGTCGTCATTGTTAAAATCTCATAAAAAAAGTGTAGAGATTTTTGTTAATCTTGAATCTCGTACTGACTACTAATTTTAATTTAATTTTAACTAATTTTGTAATTTCTCGTACTTCTGGCAACTCTGATTTGACACAATATTATTTTTTAGAGTTGAGAAAATCATAATAAATTATTTATTATATGCAAAAAGGTTGCACACACTGAATGCTCAATAACTTATAAAATTTATTATAAATCTGGAACGTACGACTCACTCGCCTCCAATTCAACCACCAACTCGCTCCAATTTAGCTACCAAGTCGCTCCAATACGCCAACATCAAATCCCTTTGTTGTCACCATAGAATGTTGGCGCATATTGGAGCGACTTGGTCGGCGTGTTAGTTCGCTTGTTAGGTCGAAGTAAGGGGGCAGGTTCTTTGGTTTGGGTGAGATAGCAAACTCGTTGGTAAAGTTACAGGAACAGGGATTTATTTGCACATATTTACATTACATCGTTAGTCTAGTTGTACGAAAAAAAAACTGAACACACAAAAAACCTCCACCACGCCCTTCTCCCACAGGCATCTTTCAGGGGCTTCTTTCAAAAGAACTAAATGCACGGCCAAACAATTATTCCGCACATTGGTATTGTACGACCTAAAGAAACATTCATAACACTATATGTTAATTTGATGAAAGCAATGCCCATAGCGAGCGCCTGCGATTCAAGATCACTCTTAGTGCAGGGCTCGCTGGAACACTATCCTATCATAAAAAGTTTATTGTATAAGTATACTAGCTTACCCGGCAAACGTTGCTTTGCCTTAATAAAAAAAAAATCTAAATATACAGTAGCCGATTCTCAGACCTACTGAATACGCATACAAAATTTGGAAAAAATCGGTCAAGCCGTTTCGGAGGAGTACGGTAACAAACACTGAGACACGGAAATTTTATATATAAGATATATATGTTAATCCAGGGACTGAAATTTATTAACATCAAGAGACACTGATATATGCTACGAACCACTAAACATATTTAGCGGTAGCGGTTTATTCGGCGGTACTTAGCCCTACTAGGCACACACACATACCCACATATACACACACACATGCACGCACACTCATACACACATATATTTTATAAGACTTAAAACTTACACTTAAATTATTTGTCACCTTTATTATAAAAATGTAGGTAATAGTTAATTTTTTATCATGTCCCAGTTATCATTAGAATGGGGAAGACTGACTGCTGCAACACAGCTCACGCCTAGTGAGAGAAGGCATCGAGTCCCAGCAGTGGAAACGTATAAAAGGCTGCTTATGAAAGGAAAAATAAATTACGGTCGATCAGAGTTCGGGAAGTGGGAGGGGGTGAGTTTTTAAGGGTAGAAAATCTGTTGTTTTCCGTCTAAACTATATAGTTCTTAAGGGTAAAAAATCCGTTGTTTTCCGCCAAAACTACATAGTTTTTAAGGCTGAAAAAATTCGTTGTTTTCCGATATCAAGATAAAAACATCAGTTTCATCCTAATTAATTTTTTGGTTTCAAAAATTGGTCTAGAAGTGAACCATAGTTTCTTATACCTCAAAGGGTTTTAAATAAAACAGTGAAGTTTCCAAAAAGTCATTTTATTCGTCTACATAATTACGATTTAAGTACTAATTATATTAAAGATCCTTTATATACAAATAACAATAATAATTATAAATAAATTGAGTAAGCGCTAAAAACTATTTTAATGCAATTTATAATAAATCTAAATATAGCTCTCACAACGCGCAAATATTGATTTAAGTAAATATAAACATTCCTTTACAAATCCGATAATTTTTATAACTATTTAATTTTTTTAAGAAAAACTATCGAAAAAAATCCTTTTGTTAACACATACCTTTACATATTTTAGATAAGTTACTATTTAGTTTATACGATTACTAGCTGTTTTCCGCGGCTCCACCCTCGTGTAGGTAGTTTTTTTGCGAATAGATTTTTCCCGGAATTTAGTTTGCTACAAACCTCACGGAGCCCGAGACCTTTCCAACGAATGCTGTACCGTGGAAATCGGTTCGTGCGTTCTGGAGTTATAGCGTCAGGAAGGAAAACCCGACTTATTTTTATCTTATATATAAAATTTCCGTGTCACAGTGTTTGTTACCGAACTCCTCCGAAACAGCTTGACTGATCATTACCAAATTTTATATGCGTATTCAGTAGGTATGAGAATCGGCCAACGTGAAACGTTTTTACCCCTAAGTGATAAGGGTTGTTCACCCTTAAATATATATTTTTTTATTTTCGATGAATTTTTTTTATTTGAATTTTATATAAAGTGGCATTAAAAAATACATACAACCCTAAATTTTTACTTTTTTATCATCAACCCCTATTTTTTTATGGCCATTTTAGTAAATTTCTGTGTCACAATGTTTGTTGCCGTACACCTCCGAAACGGATTGACTGATCTTTACCAAATTTTATGTACGTATTCAGTAGGTCTGAGAATCGGCTACTATCTATTTTTATACCCGTAAGTGATAAGGGTTGATCACCCTTAAATATTTTTTTCATTTTTCGACGAAATTTTTTATTTTATTTTTGTATTAAGTGGCTTTAAAATATACATACAACCCAAATTTTTTACTTTTTTATCATCAACCCCCATTTTTTATGGCCATTTTAGTAAATTTCCGTGTCACAGTGTTTGTTACCGCACTCCTCCGAAACGGTTTGACTGATCTTTACCAAATTTTATATACGTATTCAGTAGGTCAGAGAATCGGCTACTATCTATTTTTTATACCCCTAAGTGATAAGGGTTGATCGCCCTTAAACATTTTTTTTTAATTTTTTAATTTTATTTTTGTATTAAGTGGCATTAAAAAATACATACAGCCCTAATTTTTTTACCATCATTCCCTATTTTTTATGGCAATTTTAGTATTTTATTCATTTTTCATCTCGCTTGATAACTGATCAAATATAGTATCTAACTGTACTTCGAGTAAAAGTGCGCTACTGTGGATCGGATTATACGTTAAATTGTAGGTCCTCTTAGCACAAACAGTCGTTAAACTAAGGCAGGGGCTTGAAAAACTCTCGACAACATAACTTGATCACTTAGTTCTTACGTAGAAGAAGCTATAAAATTTGATGTACTAATAAACTAGACCCCGAACGTATGAGCAAAAAATTTTCAACAAATATGATGATGACACTACAAATATTATGTAATTTGTTCTGCTTTGGACTTCTTTATGCTCAAACGGCTCGAACAAATATGCTAAAAATTTTCGCGCTCGCTTCGCTCGCGCATAGCTCGCTGCGCTCGCATCCGGCTCACTTCGCTCGCGATTGGTCCTACGACGTTTTGGGTCATAGCTTACGACACTACAAATATTATGTAATTTGTTTTGTTTTGGACTTCTTTATGCTCAAACGACTCGAACAAATATGCTAAAAATTTTCGCGCTCGCGCATAGCTCGCTGTGCTCGCATGCAGCTCGCTTCGCTCGCGGTTGGTCCTAGGACTTTTGGGTCATAGCTTACAACACTACAAATATTATGTGATTTGTTCTGCTTTGGACTTCATTATGCTCAAGCGGCTCGAACAAATATGATAAAAATTTTCGCGCTCGCTTCGCTCGCGCATAGCTCGCTACGCTCGCATCCGGCTCGCTTCACTCGCGATTGGTCCTAGGACTTTTGGGTCATAGCTTACGACACTACAAATACTATGTAATTTGTTCTGCTCTGGACTTCATTATGCTCAAGCGGCTCGAACAAATATGCTAATAATTTTCGCGCTCGCTTCGTTCGCGCATAGCTCGCTACGCTCGCATCCGGCTCGCTTTGCTTGCGATTAGTCCTAGGACGTTTTGGGTCATAGCTCACGACACTACAAAAATTATGTAATTTGTTCTGCTTTGGACATCTTTATGCTCAAGCGGCTCGAACAAATATGCTAAAATATTTCGCGCTCACTTCGCTCGCGATTGGTCCTATGACGTTTTGGGTCATAGCTTATGACACTACCAATATTATGTAATTTGTTTGGTAACGGCTCGAATGGAATCGCTACATTATTTCATTTTACAATGAAATTGTATTATACAAATAACAGACTTCAAAATCATACCTACATTTATAAATTCTAACTGTATCTAAAAAGTGAAAAATAATTTTATAACATAAGCCTACACATAAGTACCATAGAAGACTTTATTTGATTTATTAACTTATAAACATGCTATTTTCAATTTGTATTTATCCTGTATTCTTGGCGTCGGTGCCATCTAAGAAGAACAGATTAATGTTTGTTAAAATAAACACTACATATTAAATAGATATGATTGAACATAATATTTTTTGGCGTTTGTTACTTTTATATTCCCTTAACCTTTGTTCATGGCGCTCCATACCCATTTCACGCATATACCATACACACTTATAATAAGTAAGTAACATTTTAATTATACTAGAATTTATCTAGAAACTAAAATAAAAATAATTAATAAGGCAAAACAACGTTTGCCGGGTCAGCTAGTACCTATTATAGAAGATTGTTGTGCCTAAATCAAATAAAATCGAGCTAAAGAGAGCGTATTTCTTAATTAAAAGCAAACAGTTCAATCATTTTCGAAAAGGAATTCGAAGCGCAAAATCATCTTATCGTGTAGTTATGAAAACTTTGTGGAAACAAAGTTTAATACTTAAATAAGTGACATGCATATGAAATACATATCTCTCTTGAAGTATCTTTTTTTAATAAAGAAAACATCTGATGTACGATTCTTCTCACTCACTCATTAGGTTCTGCAAGCGACTGTCATTTAAAAAGTGGGATTTTCATCTGGGCGCTACCGTGCAACGTATGATAAGTTACATTATTGGTCCTAGCCAGTGAACTAGAATAAACGGAAGAGTAACTCCATACAATTGCCGCTTAGAATTTGTATCCATCTACGTACACAATTATACTGCTATCCCAACGAAACACACACACACAAAGCTCGCAAGCGATTGGTGCCGTGCCACACCATGTGACGCCACGCGGGCGCGGGAGTAGCTGTTTTGCCCCGCCCACCGCGGTATTTTACGATTACACGTGGAACTATTTTATAGGCCAAGTTACTATTCTATTTATTCTAGTTCGCTGATCCCAGCTATTAGACTTTATTAGTATGCTCAGTCGTTAAGCTAAGTCAGGGGCCCTAGGGTGGATTGAAAGCTCTCGACACCAGAGTTCAGCTACTTAGTTCATACGAAGAAGATGTGAAGAGAAAAGTTACAAATGTTTTCCTTACTGACTCGATTTATAACGAACTTAAGGTCACGCCGCTTAATTATACCAGTGTAAGTAATAGTAATTTATATTCAAACGAGCAATTTACATAACTGCGAGTAATTTCTCATATTACAAGTAACTTTTATTACTATGAGTCATTTCTATTACTACGAGTTATTTCCGTCATTACGAGTAATGTCAATTACTACGAATATTTTTCGTCATTACGAGTAATATATTTTACTACGAGTAATTTCTAATAATACAAGTTATTTTTATTTAAAAGTAGTTCCACTGGTATAACAAAGTGGCATGATCATAAGTACGTTGGTATTTTTTTATTTGAGCACAAATAGTTTTAAAAAATGTACCTATTTCGAAGTATTTTATGTAAAAAATAGTTACTTAAATTTTTTGTATATAGAGAAAGAAAAGTAGAAACTAAATCTCAGAGTTTTAGATAATAGTTAAATTATGTCAATGATATAATATTTTAGTTTTAATGTATGTATTTATTCATTTAAATAGCAGAATAACAGTTTAAAATCTATGTCAATAATTATAATAATAAGCGCTAAATATAGTTGCCATAATAATCTCTACAATTTTAATACAAAAGTCAATATAACCTATCGTATCAGGAGTTACTTTGCGAAAATCCTTTTTAGATAGAAGAAAATCTGATTATATTTAGTGTACTTACATCACAGCAGAAAAGCGAGTGTGGCTCAGTGGTATAAACGTCTGCCTTTCAATCAGACGGCCCCTGGTTCAAATCCCGGTCCTACACCAATGACTTGTTTTTCAAGTTATGTGTGGATTTGCACTCGCTTTACGGTAAAGGAAAACATCATGAGGAAACCGACACGTTAGAGGACTGCAATATCCAAAGGTGTGTGTCATTGACCAATCCGCACTTGGCCAGCGTGGTGGATTATGGCCTATTCTCTTTCCTCGTGAGAGAAGGCCCCGAGTCCCAGCAGTGGGAACGTATAGTGGGTTGCTTATGCATCATAGCAGAATTAAACTATTAATATTTCAGATTTTCTTCTATTTATATAAGTCAATAAAAATAATACAATTGAATTTTTCTTACTATTGTAGCTCCAGTAGTTATATTAACTAAACTGATCTGACGCGATCATCGAAGTTAAATAAGGTTTAATAAGGACTAAATTTGGACTTAAGTTTTTTTTTACTCATAAACGGTTAGTTATTGAAAAAAAAATGCTTATATACCGTCTAAAGAACAAAGATTAAAATTTTTATAAAAAAAATTGTACCAATCAGATAGATTTTAAAAAAGTTATATAGATTTTTATTGTTTTCTTATTCATATGTCTAATTGGTACCAAACACTGTTTTAAATTTTGTTATTAAATAAGGGTTATTCTTAGACTTTTTTTAGTAAAGACTTAGTGTACTGAGACTAACAGCCGAGACTTACAATTTAGAGTGCCATCCATCCCGTGGTAGACGAAAATGCCTCTTTTTAAATGACAGACTTGTGCACGGTCACCCATCCAAAGACTGTCCGCATCGACAGTTGCTTAACCTCAATGATCGCGTCAGATCACCTTAATTAGCTGAGCTACAGGCGCTACCAACTCTATACACATCACTCTTTAAGCTGTTAGATTTGAAAATCCTTAACACCAGAGCTCAGCTACTCAGCCAGATTAAGCAGCGCAGACGGTGGGGTCGAGCGGTCTCAGCTCTAACTTGATGTCGTCTGATTTCAACTCGGATACCAGCTCTCGGATACTGGAAAAAAAAAACAATATTTTTAGGGTTCCGCTAATCCGGGATTAAAAGTAGCCTATGTGTTAATGCCATATCTTCACAGTAAATCTCATCAAATTCAGCCCAGCCGTTGAAGTGTGAAGGAGTAACATAGATTTTGAAGTTATTTGCGTATCCCACGGGAACCACTATTTTTTTCGGGATTAAAAGTAGCCTAAGTCTAACTTCACATCAAATTTCATCAAAATCGGTTCAGCCGTTAGAGCGTGAAGAAGTAACAAACATACACACACACACGGTAGGATATAATATATCTTCAAGACGAGAGTGAACCGGTTTCTTCTAGGCAAGCGCGCTTCATCTTAGACTGCAATATCACTTAGCATCAGGTGAGTTGTGGTCAAGCGCAAGTCTAGTGGTCTAGTAGTATAATCATAATAAATTCAATTTGGAATAAAATCCATGTTTCCAAATGGTTCGATCCGTCAATATAACAATTTGGAATAAAAAACATCCAAACAGTTCGACTATCGAACTATTGGTAGGACTGGATGGATTAAAGGACCATTATTAGTGTAAAACATTAGTACCTATAGTACCTTGCCTCAATAAAGTGTGGTACCCTCAGCATTATGCATAATTTGCTCCTTTTGTGCACATAGGCTTATTTATAATAATAAGAAATTGAATTTTGATTGAAAATTGTATATCGATGCCCTAATTTGCAAACCTACTAACTCCTCTGTAGATTTTTTACTGGATAGGCTCAAAACGTCTTTGTATTTTATTTAGATAAATAAAAAAGTAATATAACTTTATTTTTATTATAATGATAAAAATAAAGCATAGTTTTTCACGGTATTTAGGTATTTCTTGCGTAAAATAAAAAAATACAATGAAGTTTCGAGCCTCTCCCGTAAAAAACCCGCAGAGGAGTTAATAGCTTTTCAAATTAGGGTATCGATATATGTATTTTTGCGTGCACGATAAATAATTTTCTTTCTTTCTTTCTAGACTGTTAGTAAAAACAGCAGCTATAACGCCTTTAGTACTCCTACGCATTCGCATGCGGTAGCGAAACGACGAAAAATCTGTAAGATGTATGGCAACGTTCCGCATGTGTTATGTCTCGCTCTACTATATAGCTAGATGAAATAGTTGCGTCCTTGTCGGTATCGTTTCGCAAGTAATTGCGAAATGGCCGTTAAACAGACGCAGCCGTTTCGCTAGTAAAGGTTCGCATCGCAAGGCGTTCTGTCGGTGAGAACAGAATTTCTCACAGTGGAAGCCGCAAATATTGAAATATTACTAAATTTTGAAGTTATATTTAGTTGGAGTTGTTGATTACAAAAATGCTTACAAATAATAGTAGTCTAAAAAAACTAAAAAACACGCTTATCTGGCCGTTTAAGTGGGTCAAAATCGCGCCCAAGGAAGTCGGTTACGAACAAACAAAAATACAAAAAAAAAAAAAAAAATTATCAAATTAGTGTATTGTCATCGGTCCTCAATAAATCTACAAAGTTTGAACGAAATCTGGCCGTTTATAGTGGGTCAAAATCGCGCCCAAAGAAATCGGTTACAAACAAACAAACATACAAACATACAGGTGAAGCTAATATAAAGCGTGTAAAAAGAGGTGGTATGAAGGAAAATTCAAGAAAAGACGCGGATAGATGCGAAAGACCTGCAGTGTACTAACGTTCCGCAGATGTTTCGCTACTGCAATTACTTCCCAGACTCGCTGCCGCATGCGAATGCGTAGGTGTACTAAAGGCGTAAATTAGTTTGAATTAAGATTTATTAAAGAGTAGTGAAAGGATGTACCTGGCGAGCTGTGTGGGCGTGACGTAGACTGTGTCATCCCTGTGCCCGGGCGAGGCCGGGTACCGGAGCGTGCCCAGTTCTACTGACTTCGATGTTAGTGCCTGCAAAAAAACAATCAAGCGATGACAACTCAGTCGGGCGTGCTGCCGCCTCACGTCCCAAAGGTCGTGGATTCGATCCCCACCAATTTTCCACTCTTTTCCCTTCTCTTTTTTCCTGGGAAGTACTCATAAACTCATTTATTAATAATGATACAAATAAATGACAAAAATAAATAAATAATTACATTTTAGAATCCTTCGGTCAAAAATTTACTAGATATAAGGTTGTCTCTAAAAACGGCAAGGAAAATAAGACCACAAGAAAGAGTGTGCTCTTATTTGAGTTTGAGGAATTTAAGCGTTATTAGTATAGTAATACGGTTGAATTTTCTAACGCTCACTGCGTGCGGTCATACAATTTCACGAGCACTAGCTGTTATCGCGGAGCAAGATAGCTTATATTTATTACGGCACTAGTCGAAACTCAACCTTAAGATACAGTGGTAAAGTAGACTAGAATCAAAATATTTTTTGTGACATGGTCATATTTTGTATTTCTGTGTATATTGTAATAGATACAATAGTATAGTAAACTCATGCCAATTTTTTGTGCTGTGTTTGTATGCAACACTGAATCTGGTATATATTTGATCGAAGTCAGTATCAGTTACATAATCAATATATTATGTTACAATTATACCATTTGGGGGTCTTCAAATTTAGAAGAATCTAGATAGATAACTACTCTACGAAGCCGAAATAAGATGATTTGTCTCTTTCGCATGGTCGATGTACAATATTTATCGCCGGCTTATGTAGTTGAGACATAACATTGACATTTATGTACGTGGAAATTTGTAAATAGCCTTAGTTCTAGCCTATAATTTTAGTCATTTAGTAGGTTAGCTGTAATTTTCCCTTACAATGTAAAATCAAATAAATAATTAAAATAAGTCTAACCAAAAAAAAACCTCAAGACTTATTCATATAATGAGCCCGCTAGTCTTTAATGAGTTACCAAGTGAGATCATTGAAGCTCAAAAACCTATCGAAACTATGATTGTTTAATTTATCAATATAATAATTATATTTAATTCAGTTACGTAATAATTGTGTATTAATTCTCTTAATGTATCTAATGTAATGAGTTGAAATTTATTAATTATGACGTGTAAATTTAAAATTTATCAATAAACAACTTTGACTTTGACTTGATTATCTTATATATAAAATTTCCGTGTCACAGTGTTTGTTCCCGTACTCCTCCGAAACGGCTTGACTGATCTTTACCAAATTTTATATGCGTTTTCAGTAGTTTTGAGAATCGGCTACTGTATATTTAGAAAAAAAAATTAAGGCGAAACAACGTTTGCCGGGTCAGCTAGTCAATAAATAAAATAAGCTGCTGGTGCTCAGCTGCTGTCTGGCCTCCGCCTGCAGCTCTGTCAGACTCGTCTGCTAGTATACTTACAGCGGCTAGTTCTGTGGCGGGGAACTGCGCAAAGTCAGCGTCGACACAGCGCCACGGCCGGTGCACTAACAGCTGCTGTCTGGCCTCCGCCTGCAGCTCTGTCAGACTCGTCTGCTAGTATACTTACAGCGGCTAGTTCTGTGGCGGGGAACTGCGCAAAGTCAGCGTCGACACAGCGCCACGGCCGGTGCACTAACAGCTGCTGTCTGGCCTCCGCCTGCAGCTCTGTCAGACTCGTCTGCTAGTATACTTACAGCGGCTAGTTCTGTGGCGGGGAACTGCGCAAAGTCAGCGTCGACACAGCGCCACGGCCGGTGCACTAACAGCTGCTGTCTGGCCTCCGCCTGCAGCTCTGTCAGACTCGTCTGCTAGTATACTTACAGCGGCTAGTTCTGTGGCGGGGAACTGCGCAAAGTCAGCGTCGACACAGCGCCACGGCCGGTGCACTAACAGCTGCTGTCTGGCCTCCGCCTGCAGCTCTGTCAGACGCGTCTGCTAGTATACTTACAGCGGCTAGTTCTGTGGCGGGGAACTGCGCAAAGTCAGCGTCGACACAGCGCCACGGCCGGTGCACTAACAGCTGCTGTCTGGCCTCCGCCTGCAGCTCTGTCAGACGCGTCTGCAAATACGTGTACAGAAATAGAAAGTGAAATTAAAATAAATCATAATTTTAAGTAGGTAATTTTATAATGTACAATCGTTAGAGCTTATAATTTTAATATTGTTAATAGTTAATATTATATGAATTTATTTCGTGAACGCTTTCACGCTTTGCTCAAATTTGTATGACGCAGTTGGACTCGGTACAATAGCGCATCGCTTCAATAGACCGTCATCACTCCATAAATAGGTACTAAAATGTAAAAATAAACACAAATAAGAAAGATTTAAACAAAATCTATCTATCTAAGCCTATAAATCAGCCCACTGCTGGGCAAAGGTCCCCCTCGCTCCACTTTTGTCTGTCCTGGGCTCCTGGGCAACGGTCTTCCAGTGTGGATTGTGTGTGTCGAGGTCGTACCGCCATCTCGTCTTGGGGCGGCCAGTCGCCCGCCGTCGATTTCGTGGGCTCCATTCGGTGGTTTTTGTTTTGTTTTCAAATTATCTTTATTTACAAGTCATTAATTACATACTCAACTTATCTAGTGTACCTATTATAATCCTAGAAGCGAGAAACTTAATAAATATATGTTAAATAATTCTTAAGCAAATTGTTTTAACTTATTGCAGGATTGTTGTGAAATGAGTTAGTATATAGATATTAGTAAGTATTGAAATAGGTGGTAGTTACATGTAAACTTCAGTGAAGTTTTACATTTTTTATCCGAGTAACTAAGAAAAAAAGTAGCAACTGGAATGGCAAGCCAACCAGTATGCGCGACAACAACAATGACGCAGCAACAGCACGACTTTCAAATGTTCGTAGGCAAATAAATAAATAAATATTAGGACACTTTCACACACGGCTGGTTAGCCCATACTGAACCATTTCTAGCTCGTATTATGGTTGCTAACACAACTGATATACTACATATACATACATATATATTATATAATTACATATTTAACACCCAGACCCACAGCCAACAAATTTAGTTAAGCACAAAGATGTTGACCGGGCCGGGAATCGAACCAAGCAGACCGGCATGGTAACCTTTACGCTAACGAGGTCGTCAAATGCGCGCGGTGGTGGTTTTTGCCCAAAATGTATCCGGCATGCGGGCGACGGTTCCGGCCCAGTTATACAACATAAACAATAATAATACCTCAAGGTGCGCGCGGATCTCCCTCTGCCTCTCCTTGTGCGCGAGCAGTGCGCGCGCGTACTTGCTCGGCTCAGCCGGGAAGTGCACGAGCCCGGAGCGCGCCACGAACATCGTCCACTCCTGCGCAACAATACACACGTACAGTAAAGTAAAAGTAAAAGTAAAAAAGCCTTTATTCATCTACATTATTACATTATGATTACGTACTTCTTTAACATGCGCATTATCTTATTATATTTAATATTATGTTAAGTCAAATTATGATTATTTAAAGAGTAATTTGTCAGTTATAATGATGTCAAAAGTATAATTATATTGTGTCAATGTCAATGTGATTATTATTAAATTATGTCAAATGTTGGAATGCTGATGTCGCCTCATTGGCGTAGGCCTCCCCCAGTTTGCACCAAAGTTCTCTATCTCGCGCCAATCTCATCCATTCCTGTCCGTATTTTTGAGTGAACACGTCTGCCCATCTTCTGCATGGTCTGCCTCGGCTCCAACGACAATACACACGTACTTTACATTTAATAAACATGACAAACAAATGCTAATGTGTGAATATTTAACTTATTGACTCAGGCGTTACTTTCCGAAAATCCATTGTAAATAAATGACAAAATTAAATATTTAGTGTACTTCCGCTGTGATCCGAAATCCAAATTAAGACAAGTACAGGAAAATTCAACTAAGATCAATTAACCAAGCTTAATTAACTAAAACTAATTAACTAAGATCAATTAACTAAGATTAATTAAGGTTAACGTTACCTATCACAATTCGGAAGTTCTTAACTCTACACGTGTTTCGCCTAACCACAAGGCATCATCAGGAGATGCTGACTCTTCGAACGACAAGTCGAGAGTAATCCTAGTTAATTGATCTTAGTTAATTAGTCTTAGTTAATTAAGCTTGGTTAATTGATCTTAGTTGAATTTTCCTTTACTTGTCTTAATTTGGATTTCGGATCACAGCGGAAGTACACTAAATATTTAATTTTGTCATCTGTGTGAATATTTATTTGACGGCGCTTAGTTTTTAGTTCGTAATATTATTTAGTTAGGCGCCATCTATTTGCGTTGAGGTGGACTAGAGGTGGAAGTGGCGCTACCTCTGGTGTAACTCTTGAAGTGTACGAGCGATATTTCATTCTCCTCGCCCGCTATACCCACGCCGAAGAACCATGTTTGATGCAAAACGCACCTACGGTTGCGACATATTTAATGAAATTTGTAAGTTTATTTAATTTTATCTAACTAATGTTTTTAAGTATTAAGTAATTATTGTAGTATGACTTGCCTTTAACGTATGTTATTTAGGGCTAATAAAGTTCTGTATTTCTGTATTTCATACTACCATACACTAATGCATAAATATTTATGCACCAATAAATAATTTTATATTTGTATTTGTATAAACATACCTTTTCCTAAAATGATTATAATTAATTACTTTGGCATATAAAATCATTAAACAGTCACGCCCCGCTCTAACTAAATAAATACATATTCTTTTGTACACAAATTATTATTTATTATGTAACTGTAATTTAAATTATTGTTTGTAAAATTGAACTTAATAAGTAAATAAATAAATATTACGACACATTCACACACGGTTGATTAGCCCCATACTGAACCATTTCTAGCTCGTATTATGGTTGCTAACACAGCTGATATACTACATATACATACATACATATTATATATAAATACATATTTAACACCCAGACCCACAGCCAACAAATTTAGTTAAGCACAAAGATGTTGACTGGGCCGGGAATCGAACCCGGAACCTACTGATTAGCAGACCGGCATGGTAACCTTTACGCCAACGAGGTCGTCAACACACAAACATACTACCATACAAGCCGCGCGAGATAACAGATGTGCCTTCACGAGCTGTTTTTAAACGAACATTAAAGAATAGGCTTATAGAACAGGCATTTTATTCATTTGACGATTTTTTGAAATTAAAATTGGCTTGACACTACGTTCGTAGTACACTATTTATATAAGGTTATTTATATTTGACATTTATATTTTAATTTTTATTGACATTTATATTTATTATATTATATTTAATTTGATTGTGTGACTTGTAACTGTATTGCTATCAATAAATTACATTGACTTTGACTTTGACAATAATACATATAATACACAATATCATTTATTATTGATATATTAGTATTTTTTTGAAACAGATTTACACTAGTCTTGTCTTTTCAATATATCTTATATCACGAATAAATGGCGCTTAACAAAAGTTTTAGCCAAGTGAGAAAACGTTTTATAACGCATGAAATAGAGCTTTATTTTATATCTGTCTCTCTGGATAGAGACAGATATAAAATAAAACTCTTACTACGCGCGGCTACGTTGAACGCTATAAGCGCCATCTATCGGATTCACTCTGTACCACTAACACGACTAGTTATGATTCGAGGTTAAAAGACCATAATGGTGGCGATTTAGCGGCACACACGACTAAACTAAATTTAAAGAAGCCCCGTCTCTTTTCATCTTAGGTGACCAGAAAGAGACGGCACGTTCTGAACCACAGACAAAACAACTAAAATCACGTCAAATATGGAAAATGTAGGTAGTTTTAGAGGAGATACAAGTGAGTGCGGACTAAAGTCGCCTATATTTTCTATTTGACGTGATTTAAGTTGGTTTGACTATGGTGTGGAACGTGTCGTCTCTTTCTGGCCACCTAAGATGAAAAGAGACGGGGCTTCTTTAAATTTAGTTTAGTCGTGTGTGCCGCTGAATCGCCACCAATGTTGCACCCAATTTATTTGAATTTCATAGAATTATCAAAATCCGACAGATGAAGCTTATAGCGTTCAACGAAGCCGCGCGCGGTCTATCCAAAGAGACAGATAAAATTAAGCTCTTTTTGATCTACGTGTATCGAATGGTGTATCATTTGGTACATATTATAGTACGATTTTCAACAAGAAGTTGAGCGTCTTATCTTAATATATATAAATCTCGTGTCACAGTGTTTGTCCTCAATGGACTCCTAAACCACTTAACCGATTATAATAAAATTCGCACACCATGTGCAGTTCGATCCAACTTGAGAGATAGGATAGTTGAAATCTCAAATTATAGTCGCAATTTTAATTTATTGCTAATTATTGCCTGTTATTATTTGACTGTCACAATTATCTGTTAACTCTAAATGATTCTAACAGATGTCGATACCTTTCGACTGAGTTGAGTAAGTAATCAATAGATGGCGCTGCTATGGTAAATCTACGAACGTGTCATATAAGCTACACTATCTATTTTTCACACCCCTAAGTGAGGCAAAACAACGTTTGCCGGGTCAGCTAGTTATAGTATAAATCTATAATAATACTAGCTGACCTGCCAAACGTTGTTTTGCCTTAATAAAAAAAAAATATTCTAAATATACAGTAGCCGATTCTCATACCTACTGAATACGCATATAAAATTTGGAAAAAATCGGTCAAGCCGTTTCGGAGGAGTACGGTAACAAACACTGTGACACGGAAATTTTATATCTATCTATCTATACTATAAGACTCTTTGTCCTGACTCATTCATCTATAGACAACGCAGAGCCCAAACGGCTGGTCCTATGGTTGTGAAATTTGGAGGGTGTATTTGTTTTAGTATGTAAGCGCGTACTAAGAACGGATTTTTGGAAATTCCACCCCTAAGGGGGTGAAAAGGGGTAAAACAGTTTGTATGAAACTTCTTTGTTTTTGAACTTACAGCAATGAAATTTGGAATATGTATAGTTTATATAAAATTAAAAATACTGGTATCAAGTTTTTTTGCCAGGGGTGAAAAGCTAACTACACGCGGGCGGAGCCGCGGGCAACCTCTAGTATAAGATAAAGTAAGGTAAGACTCACCGCCTGCAGCTTGGCCAGCTCCTTGTCAAGCTTGGCGGCGGCCTGCCGGCGAGCCAGCGCTGCGGGCGCGGCCGGGTGCTCCAGCGGGCGCAGGCTCCGCACCGTGGCCAGCTCGGCGCGACGACACGCCGCCACGCGGGCGGAGCGCTCGCGCTCCAGCCTCCTGTAGTATATAACACAATGCATACCTACAATTTTGTATTTTTTTTACTTTATTTATTAGTGTTATGGGCACCTTTGCACCAGGTACGTCATTGGCGGGTTTTCCTAACTTTAAATGTTTTTGACATGAATAATTTTGACATATAATGATTACACTGGTCTACAGTGGTTTTGTTGCCTTTGATATGATGATGATTTTGGGTCTATTTATACACGCAATTCGTGAAAATATCAATGATTTAGTAAGATCTGCTGATCTTAAAATTTTGACAATAAATAGTTCAAAATTCAATTTGTAGAAACGAGCAAATTTAGTACTTTTACGAATATATTCGTAATCTGGGCACTTAAAAACGTAGAAATTTGCGATGATATCCAGGGCAACAAAAAAAAATTGTTTTTTTGTAGAGCTGTGTTATTTATATGAAAGTAATATTTAGAGATTTAAAAGAAAACTGGTGAATATTTAAAATTTTTACTATTTAATTTCTTTATACTTTTATTAATTTGTTTATATTATCAATATTCTTTATTAATACAATGTAAACTCTGTATAACGACACTGAAGGGACTGTGCATTATATGGCGTTATAGATAGTGGTCGTTAAATGGAGAGAATGTATCATTGTATGGAATACAAGCTAAACCAACTAAAGCCAATTGATGTCGATGCTTTAGAGAGTTGGTCGTTAAATCGAGTGACGTTGCATGGAGTTTACAATGCACAGTCCCTTCAGTGTCGATTATAATCGATGTAATAGAGATTACACTGTATTTACATTTTTAAAGAAAAACTATCGAAAATATTACGTTTGTTACCACATAACTTTTCATATTTTAGATAAGTTATTATTAAGTTAGCGTCACATACATCACGTGCTAGGACGACCTCGTTGGCATAATTGTTACCATGCCGGACTGCCAATCAGAAGGTTCGATTCCCGGCACGGCCAACATCTTTGTGCTTAACTAAATTTGTTGGCTGTGGGTCTGGGTGTTAAATATGTATGTATACGTAGTATATCAGTTGTTTTAGCAGAATATGGGTTTGGGTTTTTTATTGGACGCCACGCGGGCAAAGCGCTCGCGCTCCAGCGTCCTGTAGTATATAACACAATGAATACTATTTTGTATTTTTTTTACTTTATTAATTAGTGTTATGGGCACCTTTGCACCAGGTACGGTCATTGGCGGGTTTTCCTTTAACTTTTTTACTTTAAATGTTTTTGACTTGAATAATTTTGACATGTAATGATTATTTATATGAAAGTAATATTTAGAGATTTAAAAGAAAACTGGTGAATATTTGAATTTTTTACTATTTAATTTTATTTATTTATATTTATATATATTTTATTTATACTTTTGTTAATTTGTTTATATTATCAATATTCTTTATTAATACAATGTAAACTCTGTATAACGACACTGAAGGGACTGTGTATTTTATGGCGTTATAGAGAGTGGTCGTTAAATAGAGAGAATGTATCATTGTATGGAATACAAGCTAAAACAACTAAAGCCAATTGGTTTTCCACTCCACACACACACACACACTTCCTCCTCTTATATATTTAACTCCTATCCATCTAAAGGTTGCCTGGAAGAGATCGCTTTAAGCGATAAGGCCGCCAATTGTGGCACACTAATTTGTGCTTACAAATTAGTGTGCCACAATTTTCAGGTTTCTTTTTCTTTTTTTTTTTAATTTAATGTGTCCAATAAAGAATTTTCTATCTATCTATCTATCTATTTAATACATGTAATAGAGTGACAATGTAATATGATAATAATAATAAATAATAATTGATTTTGTTAAGATAAGTAAATTAATGCATGTCACAAATATTTGAAATTGTAGTCCTATTAACTGATGTACGACATTCTAATTTAGTCATTGGAAGGAACTAACCTCCATGACACGGGCGCTCAGTCCCGTTTGAGGGTTAGGGATATTAAATTATGTACATACATTTCATAAATAAAGCATTTTGAATTTTGAATTTTCCACACTTTGGAGAGTTTGTCGTTAAATCGAGTGACGTTACACGGAGTTTACACTGTATTTAATAAAGCTTATTTTTTTTTTTTACACATTCATACACGGCTGGTTAGCCCCATACTGAACCATTTCTAGCTCGTATTATAGTTGCTAACACAACTGATATACTACATATACATACATACATATTATATATAAATACATATTTAACTGTCAAACTGTCACCTTGAGACAGAGTTTAAATTTGCCTGATTAGCCAGATTCGCACAGTGACTGAAAGAGGCTGGCTGGCAGGGTATGTATCATATCCATATATGATCCATTTGACGACCTCGTTGGCGTAATGGTTACCATTGGACTGCCAATCAGAATTTATTCATTTTACGTATTTAGTTTTTTTATTTTGCCTTTCAATTTGACATCAATATTGAGCTGTTAAACTTTACACCAAATGTCATCAAATCGGTCCAGTCCGTTTGAGAGTTAAGACGTAACAAACACACACACATACACACACTTCATATTACCTTTATAATCTTCGATCAACAATGTACTAGATATAACGTGATGTTTCTAAAAACGGCAAGGAAAATAAGACCACAAGTAAGAGTGTAGTCTTATTTGAGTTTGAGGAATTTAAGCGTTATTAGTATACTAATACAGTTGAATTTTCTAACGCTCACTGCGTACGGTCATAAAATTTTACGAGCACTAGCTGTTATCGCGGAGCAAGATAGCTTATGTTTATTACGGCATTAGTCGAAATTCAACTTTAAGATACAGTGGTAAGGTAGACTTGAACTGAAATATTTTTTTGGACGTGGTCATATTTTGTATTTCTTTTAATATTTATTTTAATAATGTGTTGACATGTAATTGTTTAATGTTATTAATATTGACATCATTACATCATGACATGAATTACAAATTGATTGTATTACATATTGACATTTTTATTTTTTTAATTTTTGACGTATAATTTAATTATCAGTAAATGGTTTATCTTGTTTATTTCAGTTTATATTGTAATAGATACAATACTCATACCATTTTTTTGTGCTTTGTTTGTATACTACACTGAATCTGGTATATTTTTGAAGTTTATAATATTACTTAGTAGTTTCCAACTCACCAGCTGAGAACCTTGAGCTGATGCTGAAGAGCCTCGTTCACCTCCCCAGCAACCACACCAGGAACCACCTTCACAGGCGTTTCTTCTGCAAGTGGAAATGCTTACTTAGATACAGCAAGGAGTGAGGATATTGAAGCTTGAAGTCAATATTGTATGTATTGGCACTAACAAACGGTCACACTTACTTAAACTAAGTAAGTGTGACCATTTGTTCGTGGAAATGTATAATATGCTTTACGATAACAGTTTATAAAGTCCAACATTGTATGTATTCCTACTTTCAACCCATTTTTATCATATTCGTACGATAAAAATATTTTTTTTGTACACTATAATAAATGACAAAAACAGCGTTACAATAAAATAATAAGCGGATCGGGTGCACATTGGGCGGTTTTTAAGCCCAGAGCGATTTTTTAAGTCAAACTTTGGATGGACTCCAAACTTAGGATAGTCCATCCAAAATTGGAATATAAAAAACAAACGTACGATTTTTATTTTTAAATTTCTGAGACTTCTATTTCAGTGATGGTTAGAAAAAAAATAGTAACAGAAATAGTGTTTGATTTATTAAACTTAATTTTTTATACTTTTTGCAATGAAAATCCAGAATTCTTTAAACGTCATTGTAGAGTTCCTTGTTAACTAATTAGATGAATAATTAGCAAGTTTCAATTGTAATTAAATAAATTAAATAAAAATGTAAGATATATTACTATTTTTATGTCTAAATAATTCAAATGTTGAGAAATTAATTACCCTAATGTTACATACCTCATTTTTATTTATGATTTTCGAAGGAAAGTGGGAATTGCTTTAAAACAATATTGACTTCAAACTAGTAAGTACCGTAGGTTTGATAAAATTAACACATAGGTTAAAAATTAAAACGAAGCTTATGTTTAGTAAATTAATCGTTTAAATTAGAAATGACAAAAGCTGGATGTAAAATTGTTTATTGGAAGAAAACTCTGTTCATAAGAAATCGAAATCAAGTCTGTTTGACGAGAAATTGACATAAACATCAAGCAGACTTGACGAAAAATTGTCAATAATGTCAAATTTACTTGACGAAATATTTAAACAAATAATTAACTTTATTGTTGTAAGTTGTAGATTTCAAAACTTTACGTCATTAGCGCTTACACAAAAGACAAATTCACTGGAAAAATAAGTCTTCAATGATCTTATAGTTTCACAAATAAATCACTTCTTAGACTTTGGTTCCTTAAATTACTTTTTTATTTTTTGTTTTTCATTAAATATTACATCAAGCTTGACACATGACAATTTCGAATCGAAATTCACATAAAGTTAAAAGATTTGAGAAGTTAAAGTTATAATAATAAATGAGTTTTCTTCCACGATTCGTACATAGTTAGAATTTATACGTATTTAAATATTTTAAAATTAAAATATGGACATGGACGCACATTTAGACATAAAACATGCTAATATGATATAACCCGTAAGAGGAATAAGCTGAAATAAATAAAAAAAACTTATAATATTTATATACAACATTTTTTTCCCTCTTTAATAAAATATAACCATAATATATTTTGTAATTCTGTGACAACAAAACTGTTTATAGTCATTAAAACCTTTTTTTTTTTCAATTAATAATGTTGACTATATGTGTATTTTAAATAACTTAACTATTATGAAGGCCTTTGAGATGTTTGTAATTGTACCATTATTTCAGTATTTTTTATACTACGCCCAATTTTTTATACCATTATTTTTGAAATGAAATAATCCTTTGAATAAAGCAATAAAGAAAAAAAATCTTTGAGTCAAGAGCAAACTAAACTTATTTTGAGTAAATTTACGAAGACTTTTCAGTTTGTAGGAAAATATTTGTTTATTAAAAAAACGGTTTGATAAAACGTTTTGTTGTCACAGAAACCTTTTAAACAATACCTGAAATACTTAGTTATTTGTAAAGGCTTAAAAGTTAAACAACAACTTTTACTTTAAGACCAACTGAATATCATAAAAAAAAATATTAAAGAAAAACATATCTTTATACAAAGATTTCAAAAATATGAGAAAAAGCTATTAGTTTTTTCATTGATTTTGTTGGTCCCATAGAAAAAGTTGACGGATTGACTTTAACCCCTTTTCACTCCATTGTCATCCTGGCAACCCTATAAAACAGATCGTATTCCAAAATCAAAATATAACCGCAAAAAAATAGGTACCCATGCTTACACCAAAACATACAAATATATTTTCAAAAAGATCTTACGCGGCGCAACCTCTTTGATGACCGGTGTTGGTGTTGCCACCGCTATAAAAATTGTACCATGTTCATTAATGTTGCCATTATTTTCATATCTACCGATAAATACAGGAGCCTTAGTAAAAAAACATTCTACTTAGTATGCTCATGTAGCAGAATATTTGAAGCTTATGAAAAATCTAATAAATAACTAAGAAAAATATTATCTACCCTCAACAAACGTATTTATAAGTTCTAAACTAGGCATATTCGTAGTTTTATAGTTATTTTTGTTTGAAAGCTGTTTTTATAAACAACATTTTAATAAATCAATCTTATTTGTACTACAAAAACACATCACTTGTTAATAGATAAAATTAACGACACTGAAGGGACTGTGCATTTTATGGCGTTATAGAGAGTGGTCGTTAAATGCAGAGATTGTATCATTGTATGGAATACAAGTTAAACCAACTAAAGCCCATTGATTTCGACGCTTTAGAGAGTTTGTCGTTATCGAGTGATATTACATAGAATTTACACTGTATATGTTTTTCGAATGAACAACACTATAGAATAGTTATAGTTTTGATAAAATTATATCCATAAACCATCGAAATAAGTCAATTTATCTTACTGGTTCTCCTAAACATTTTAACCAATCAGATCGTTTGTTTACGTTTAGAAAAAATAAAACGAAACGAAAGCTATATGTCGATATGGAAAGTCAAATTATTATTCTAGGTGTACAGACAGGTATTACGTAGGTAATATAAAAAATACTAATATACTCGTAATAATTATAATGACGCATATTAATAAAAAAATATGTGTTATAAAAATAATATAATATCGATATTTGAAAATTAAGATTAGCTTTGTTGTTTATTAAAAATAATTTGACCAATCCTTACTTCCGCTTACTAAAGTCCGGTCACGCAATACGAAGAATTTTGGACATTGACCTCTTACTATTATTATTACTACTATTACTATTGACTTGGATGGCAGTGGTCACGAACATTTTTTATCAAATTCAGTTTAAAAATAATTTATTTAATTATGAAAATGATTTAATTATTACTTTTACATTACATTAAGCTCAAGTTACAAGTTTTCGACAACTTTTTTAGGCGGTGATATGGGTTAAATTTGGAATTTGCATTTTTTCGTTATAAATCATAAAGAGTAAACAATTTTGAAAAAATAGCTTAAAGACCGGATAAAGTATCAATATAAAATTTTTTATACTTATTTTTGTTCCAATCCGACATCAATATGAAAAAAATCTGGTTCAAAAAATTCATTTTAGTTTTAGCACCATTTTTTTTTTCTAATTCATACAAAAACAAGTATAAATATTCTTACGATTGTTCTTTATGGCGGTCTTAAAGTTCTTTTTTTCAACACTTTATACCCTTTAGACTTTATAACAAAAAATTTGAAAATTCAAGATCCTACCGCAAAAATTACCAAAATGAAATCATGATGGCAAACATGATGGTTTTAAACTTGTTCGGTTATCGATGAAGCTGCAAACGATTATGGTATTTATTGCTGTTAATCAAAGCCGGTATTCGCATGCGAGCACTAAATGCTTACGTGAATAATCCCGAATGGCGGTAGGGGGCACCACAGCTGAATACAATATTCAATTTAAAACTCCAATTATACTATGTAAGTCAAAAAATAAAACATTTGGAAGTTTTTTTTTACCGTGGGTCGGATGACACGATAAATTGTAGGTCCTGACTTAGTACTAGCAGTCATTTAGACCAGTCTTTACGACTACTTGTACCAGTCCAGAGGTCGACTTGAAAACTCTCGACACCAGAGCTTGGCCACTTAGCTCATACGAAGAAGAAAAGACAAAGAGAGACAAAGATGTTGGCCGTGCCGGGAATCGAACCCGGAACTTTCAGATTGGCAGTCAAGCATGTAATCCATTATGCCAACGAGGTCATCTAATCAAATTAGAACCATAACTATATGAAAGAAAATTGTGTAAGTAAGAAGAATAGTGTACTTAAAATTATCATAACACGTATTTAAATCATTTTTACAGCGAACAAGAATAAATAGAATAGTAACTTGGCCGATAAAATGGTTCCACGCGTAATCGTAAAATACCGCGGTGGGCGGAGCAAAACAGCTACCCGCGCGCCCGCGTGGCGTCACATGGTGTGGCACGGCACCAATCGCGTGCGAGCTTTGTGTGCGTGTTTCGTTGGGATAGCAGTATAATTGTGTGCGTAGATGGATCCAAATCCTAAGCGGCAATTGTATGGAGTTACTCTTCCGTTTATTCTAGTTCGCTACATTAATATATAAAAAAAAAACACAGGCAGTGTGTAAGTATGTAAGTGTAAAACATAACACTTGGAAAACTCAGACTTACGTATAAACGCCAAATCTATGAACGAACAATAATATTGTAGTATTATTAATTATTATATGTCTTTTCACACATTTCACTCACGATTGGTTAACCCCATACTAAACCATTCTTGTAATAGCAAACCCGGCGAATTCCGTTTCGCCATAAAGTTGAAATTCCCCTGAATTTTGTTTGCTACAAACCTCACGGAGCCCGAGACCTTTCCAACGAATGCTGTACCGTGGAAATCGGTTCTGCGTTCTGGAGTTATAGCGTCAGGAAGGAAAACCCGACTTATTTTTATATTATAGATATCAGTTATGTTAGAAAACCATAATACAAACAAGAAATGGTCTTCTTCGATTCTCATAAAGGAATAATTATGAAATGAGGGTAGTACTACAAAACCTGCAGTCCGCGCGTCGCGTCTCGAGGGCAGTCGCTCTGGAATCGTATGGGAGTCAACAAGCGCTTATCATCGCCGCGCCGTAGTACTCGCTAATACATCCAAAATAGTGTCGCGCGTCGCTTCACATTTGGGTTTTTACTATGCCCTATACAGTTAATACTGTTCTGCATTTAAACAAGGAGCTTAGGCTACGTTGACGATCGTTACCCACCAAGCTGCCGCAGGACGCGAGGAGTTGTCCCAGGGAGTGGCGTCGCGGATGAAAGGTACGTACGTGGTCCTAAGTTTCGCATTTTCCTTGTGAGAGTCAGAATTTCCATACACCACTCACTTTGTATCGAACAGGTTTTGTATGAGGCTAACCAGTCGTGTGTGAAATGTGCCCTAATACACCTAATGGTGGCGATTCAGCGGCACACACGACTAAACTAAATTTAAAGAAGCTATCTCTTTTCATCTTAGGTGGCCAGAAAGAGACGGCACGTTCTGCACTACAGACAAAACAACTAAAATCACGTCAAATGTAGAAAATAGAGGCGACTTTAGTGCGCACTCACTTGTATCACCTCTAAAACTGCCTGCACATTCCATATTTGACGTGATTTTAGTTGTTTTGTCTGTGGTTCAGAACGTGCCGTCTCTTTCTGGCCAGCTAAGATGAAGTGAGACGGGGCTTCTTTAAATTGAGTTTAGTCGTGTGTGCCGCTGAATCGCCACCAATATCTAATATACCAAATGTATGTATGTATGACTGACTGTATGTTACCTTGGTGCCCGCCTCTCTTTGCGTAGAGTTTAAGCTTGTCTCTGAGCGCGCCGCGTTCCGTCTCCAGAGAGTCTATGTCTTGCTGAAGATGGTCCATGGTCTCCTCGAACTCCTTCTCTTTGCTGAAACAGTAAATAGTACAATAGTAGCCATTCTAGTGTACATACGACTAAACTAAATTTAAAGTAACTCTCTTTAAAACTAAATTTAAAGTCTCTTTCCACCATTAGTGAAAAGAAAGAGACAGCACGATTTGAACCATACACAAAACAACTAAAATCACGTCAAATATGGACAATGTAGGCGATTTTAGAACACACCCATTGAAATTCACACCCAGAGTATAATATAAAAGCTTATATTATACTAGCTGACCCGGCAAACGTTGTTTTGCCTCACTTAGGGGTATGAAAAATAGATAGTGTAGCTTTTAAGACACGTTTGTAGATTTACCATAGCAGCGCCATCTATTGATTACTCAACCCAGTCGAAAGGTATCGACATCTGTTAGAATCATTTGGAGTTAACAGATAATTGTCACTGTCAAATAATAACAGACGATAATTAGCAATAAATTAAAATTGCGACTATAATTTGAGATTTAAACTATGCTATCTCTCGAGTTGGATCGAACTGCACATGGTGTGCGAATTTTATTATAATCGGTTAAGTGGTTTAGGAGTCCATTGAGGATGTGGCGTCAAGCCATCGCGCTGCTGCGCGAAACTGGCAACACAGCCAATGAGCGCCCGCGCCGGGAGCGTCACTGCACAGGGGCGCCATTAGAGACTACAACTTGAAGAGGACTTGTGGTGTGAGGTTAAGTGTGACTGTGTACTATAATAATGTGATAACTGAATAAATAAACTATATATAAAAAAGCATTGAGGTGTCTCATTTCTAAGTGATAGATACCCGAATCGCTTTAAGGACAAACATTGTGACACGACATTTATATATTTGACGACCTCGTTGGCGTAAAGGTTACCATGCCTGTCTGCTAATCAGAAGGTTCCGGGTTCGATTCCCGTCCCGGTCAGCATCTTTGTGCTAAACTAAATTTGTTGACTGTGGGTCTGGGTGTTAAATATGTATTTATATATAATATGTATGTATATGTAGTATATCAGTTGTGTTAGCAACCATAATACGAGCTAGAAATGGTTCAGTATGGGGCTAACCAGCCGTGTGTGAAAGTGTCCTTAAATAAAAAAAAAAAAAAAAAAATTAAGATTAAGATTAAGATGATAAGATGTGGTAGAACAAACAAATAAACAAACCGTTTGAGCTGATTCTGTGCATCTTCCAGTTTCCGGTGCAGCGTCTCCGCGCGAAGCTCGGCGTCGCGCGCCGCCGTCGACAGCTTCCTCTCGCCCAGCTCGTGGCGGATCTTCATCTCCGACAGCTCCTCCTGCTTACCCTGGAACCAGAAGGAAGAAAATACATTTATTGTACATGTAGGGAACCTTATATATTTTCCTTTTTACATTATAAATTTACCTACACAACAACTTACATATTTATTATATATTTTTACATAATATTTATTTATTCGTATTTATCGATTACCGGCTCGTCGATATGGACAGTACCGGCATCACTGGTACTGTCCCAACCCTAGCGGATTAGCGGCTATTGTTCACGCGTCGATGCGCGAGCGCAAGCGAGACGGCATGACTAGCCGTCTGCTCTGGCCTTGAGCCAGTCGGAACACAGCTCTGAGCCGAAGCGCCGGTCGTTTTCCTATCTGAATTTACACGCGATTTAACCGTACGAAATTCTATTGTACTTAGCTTACCTCTGTGCCTAACTGTTTTGTGCGTCTTATAGTGTCTCGAAGAGAAGGAACTGATAACATAAATATATATGTTTAACGTGAGTACTCCTGAGTTTAATTTTGGCCACACTCAATAACAAAACTAACGAATATAATATATGGGCGAGAATCCATCACACACCATCATATAATTGGCAATCCCTATATCACTGGTGACAACTCCCCCCATATACACAATAAAAATATATTTACACGTAACAAACGGTCACACTTACTTAAAAACGTTGGATATACGTCCAACGGGTTTCAACGCATTAAGAGCAACATGCGCCGGACCAGTCTGTGCGCGGATCTCGTCGGTGACAGTCCGTGTGCAGCTCGTCCCCGATGATGACGCTCTTAATGCGTTGAAACCCGTTGGACGTATATCCAACGTTTTTAAGTAAGTGTGACCGTTTGTTACGTGTAAATATATAATATGCCTTACGATAACAGTTTACAAAGTACAATAAAAATACTTGGCCATTTTATAGCGAGTTGGGCTCGTGCATGAAGGGGTCCGTACCATTGTTGTATGGGAGCCCCCCTTATAAAATATTGTATTAATTATGTTATGACTAATTATTTTTTTAAATTTAATACATTATTTAATATTCTGTGAATGTAAATATAGTAAAAAAAAATGGTAATGGTAATGTAATGCTCTACCAAATATAGTTATAAAGATCAAGTAAGAAACTTTTTAAAAATACGTTTGTTTTTAAATTTTATTATTTAATTTCATAGTTAATATCTTATCTTATATATAAAATTTCGATGTTGGCTTGACTGATTTTATCCAAATTTTATATGCGTATTCAGTAGGTCTGAGAATCGGCTACTGTATATTTAGAAATAATTATTAAGGCAAAACAACGTTTGCCGGGTCAGCTAGTACATTTATATATTTTGTGAAAATTTTAAGTGTCTAGCAGCTACCGCTACTTATATATAGCAATAAAATGCAGAAAAAAACAAATTTATTGTCCATACAATAAAATAATAGGGGGGTTTCCCATGAACCCCTGCAGATAGATGGCGCTGCAAATCGAGCGCGCAGTCTAGCTGCCGCCAAATTCCGCAACGCGCTGCAGTCGCATAGTGATATAACGATAGTAGATTGCGTGACCTAATATAAACTGTCAAAATACGATCTATACGTATCTTCGTGTGTAATAGTTAAAAAGTCTAGTTTGTAGGTGATTGATATGTATTAGTTTATTTATAATTATTATTTTAATGGTATTCTATGTTATGGGCCATAGTTGCCTGAATTAAAGGAATAAATATATATTTTTTAAATTAGTATTGATGATATACACTCACACAATCACACTCAAAGTGTGCTTATTTTATAGTAACTTACACACAAAGTTACTATAAAACAAGCCAAACTGTACTCGGGCTTACCAATACCACACCACCAAAACACTCAAGCACACATCACACTTGCATCACTACACAGTAAGTTGACACATTGAAGAGACATAACTCCCACAAACACAGGGTATCCTACTGTGGGAGCTAGGGCACCCAAGTGCTAAAACCGCATTCCATTGGTAATTTTTAGTCTGTGTTATCTTATATATAAAATTTCCGTGTCACAGTGTTTGTTACCGTACTCCTCCGAAACGGCTTGACCGATTTTTACCAAATTTTATATGCGTATTCAGTAGGTCTGAGAATCGGCTACTGCATATTTAGAAATAATTTTTAAGGCAAAACAACGTTTGCCGGGTCAGCTAGTCTAGTTATAATTATGTTAATTAGCATTAAGCACAATTGAATGCATTAATAAATATATTTATTATTACTATTAAGTATAGTAAAAATTAAAAAAAAAAACTTTCAACTCAACATTTTAAGCTAGCGGATATGGGATTAGATACATAATGATGAATGTATTCTACTAATCAAGAAGAAGAAGCTTTCGGGTGGCTTTACAACTCTCGAAACCAGAGCTTTGCCACTAAGCTCATACGAAATAGAAGATCAAGAATAAGAAGAAGAGGTTACCTTGAGAGCCTTCCGTAGCTCCTTAATGTCTGCCTCCTTGTTCTCGAGCCTGATGGTCAGGCTCTTGGTTTCCTCCAGCTGCTTCTTGACGAGCTGCGCGCGCAACACTACGGGCGGCACCGGCTGCGGATTCAAAAAAAATAGTATAAACTCTATATAACGACACTGAAGGGACTGTGCATTTTAAGGCGATATAGAGAGTGGTCGTTTAAATGGAGAGATTGTATCATGGTATGAAATACAAGATTAACCAACTAAAGCCAATTGATTTTGACGCTTTAGAGTTTGTCGTTAAATCGAGCGACGTTACATAGAGTTTTTACCGTATATAGACAAAATGTATACAGAGAACACAACATATATCAACTTTATTTTTAGCACCTCTTAAGAGACCTAGCTAAAAGAAAGAGATAGTAGATTATAGAAGGGGGTTAGAAGATAGAAGGGGCGAGATTATAAAAGGGCGTTAGAAGGGGTTAAAAAAAAGAAGGGGGTTAGAAGATAGAAAGGGATAGATGATAGAAGGGGGTTAGAAAAAAGAAGGAGGTTAGAAGATAGAAGGGGTTAGAAGATTCAATAAGATAGATTATAGAAGGGGGTTAGAAGATAGAAAGGGAAAGATGATAGAAGGGGGTTAGAAGATAGAAGGGGTTAGAAAATAGAAGGGGATAGATGATAGAAGGGGGTTAGAGGATAGAAGGGGATAGATGATAGAAGGGGTTTTATTCAAAGTCAAAGTCAAAGAATTTATTGCAATATTGTGTCACTTTACAATTACATAATTACCCATAAGAAGACATTGCAATTATTCACTGGAGATGGGCAACCCTGTTAATTCATTTGATTTTTATTTTAGTGTTCCGTCATTTAAAGTCTTCTATTTTATAATAACGTTTTGTTATGAGTAAGTTTAAGTTCTTTTTTGGTTAGAAGATAGAGGGGGATAGATAGTGTTGTGTGCGCTTACCTTCTCGGTGGCGACGTTGGTGAGCGACATCATGTCGTACTCCTTGTCCTGCGTGAAGGCGGCCAGCTTGCTCACTTCCGCTGACACCAGGTTGAGGGAATGCTTGATCGTCTTCACGGGGCCGTGGTCGTCCTGGAAAATAAATATAATAAATAAATAGGATAGAGGCATTATAATAGGATTTCAAACTTTTTATTATAGTACAGCCAATTTAACCCTTAAATGGACAATGTTGTTTTTAAACAACATACTAAAAATCATACCTAAAATTTATCTTCATCTTATCTTATATATGAAATTTCCGTGTCACAGTGTTTGTTACCGAACTCCTCCGAAACGGCTTGACCGATTTTTTCCAAATTTTATATGCGTATTCAGTAGGTCTGAGAATCGGCTACTACATATCTATTTTTAAGGCAAAACAAGGTTTGCCGGGTCAGCTAGTATATATATATATATATATATATATATATATGTATATATATTTAATTTTGCGCAATGTAGTTTATAAACAACACTCACATTATTGCAAAAAAAGTATAGTAAATTAATGTCTAGATTTTTTTACTCAAGCGAACGAAAACCCACGCGTGCACGCTATATGTTCGACCACGTTCAACTTAATTATTTGCGAAGTACTAGTTATTATTCTGTGTTATTTGATTGATTCATTATATAATTGCAAGATGGACACAAAACGAAAAAAAGCAAAAAAATACTGTGCAGTATTTAATTGTTTAAATACGGATCGTGATCGAAATTTAACTTTTTTTTTGTTACCTAAAGACGCTGACAGGTAAGGGTAAAATCTATTTTGACTGGATTACATTATGTTCCTATATGAAATGAAATTAATTCAAACTACAAACCGTTTCTCCCCGTACTATTCCAATATCCTAAAAGTACAATAAAAAAGATATTTTAGTCGTTTCATTCGAGTTGCATTTCATTTGTCGTACATTTACGAACTTAGACTAAGAGCCCAACGCAAAATATTTTCGGTGATACTATAGATGATACCTATGGAATTCTATTCGCGCTAGATGGCATAAGAAGTAGTTTCTCGA
Organism: Mellilla xanthometata; assembly: GCA_035578125.1. Classification (NCBI taxonomy): domain Eukaryota; kingdom Metazoa; phylum Arthropoda; class Insecta; order Lepidoptera; family Geometridae; genus Mellilla; species Mellilla xanthometata. Next base: position 3,265,252 of record JAPUBQ010000034.1, on the reverse strand, counting down.
AGTAAGCAACCCTAGTCCGTGGCTCTTTCAATACCACAGAATAATAACTAGTACTACGTATAACCATGTACAACTTATTATGAACCGTAGCATAGTGAATTAAGGCCCATATTCCTTTGAAAAGAAATTGGTAGGTACGTAAATCATCACGTGCTCAACTGGACCGCGAGCTAAATTAAATCATATTGTTCATCAGATTGAGTTCATATTTCTTTGAAAACCATTGCGAAGTGAAGCTTCTGTACAAAGTACAAGTTATTATTCTGTGGTTTTAGCTAGATAGTCAGGTGACTTGCTTAATATTATCGATTAAAGCGAATGCGTCTTTATCTTCAAGCTTAAAATTGTTAATATGAAAAAATTGGCCGAGAGCGAGTCGGGCCTGCGCATTATTGGTTCCGTATCATTAACTTAAAAAATTGCAAAAAATCACGTTTTTTATATGGGACGCCAATATTGTAATTTTATTTGTTTTTCGTATTTGATGTTAGCGGCACGAGAAATACATAACTTGTGAAAATGTCAGCTTTTTAGCTATGAAGGTTTCTGAGATACAGCCTGGAGACAGTGGAGACTTAGTCATAGGGTTACGTTTTTACCTTTTAGGTACGGAATCCTGAAAAAACATTATTTAAACCTCGTCCCTTGTTTTTCTTTCTATTGACCGCAAAATATAGCAAAATAACGAAAAAAACACATTTATTGTATGGAGACACTCCTAAAGATTTTAATTTTAGTATTTGTTCTTATATCGGTTCGGGGAATACACAACTTTCAGCTTTCCAGCTATCACGGTTTCTGAGATACAGCCTGGAGACAGACAGACAAACAATGGCGGCTTAGTAATAGGGTTCCGTTTTATACCATTTAAGTACGAAACCCTATAAACAAATTCACAGATTGCTTGAATAATATTATACCTGATTAAAACCAGCTAAATTATTACTATTTTTTAATATATCAATATATATCTTATATATAAAATTTCCGTGTCACAGTGTTTGTTACCGTACTCCTCCGAAACGGCTTGACCGATTTTTTTCCAAATTTTATATGCGTATTCAGTAGGTCTGAGAATCGGCTACTGCATATTTAGTTTTTTTTTTTATTATGGCAAAACAGCGTTTGTTGGGTCAGCTAGTATCAATATATATTTTTTTATGAATTTTTTTTTTTTCTCTATTTTTCTGGTCCCGCTTACCTGCTGATAAACTTTATCGACGGCGGCGGCCCACAGCGTTTGCAGCGTGGCGTGCGGTAGCGGCGCCGCGTCCCCGCGCTCGCCGGCGGTGGCTGCGCACGCGCAGGCGGCGCGCGCCGCGAGCGACGCCGCGCGCGCGCACCTGTACAGGGACGACGCTACGTCGCTGCGCAGACGCTCGATTAACTGCCCAACACAAACGTTTTATTTAACCATAGACTAATAAATATAAAAGACGTAATACGATTAAAAAAAAAACTTAAAAAAATTAAAAGTAATAGTTTTTATATGTGTGACGACGCTACGTCGCTGCGCTGGCGCTCGATTAACTGCCCAAAACAAACGTTTCATTTAAGGCGATGACAAAGATCAAAATCTCGAATTTACACAGCATAGCACATAGCGTAATAGTACAAGAACCAAGAACCATATTAAATACAATAGACAACAGAAGAGAAAAGAGGGTAGGCCACCTTAAACGACATGACAATTTCATTAAAAAATATCATAAAAGGAAAGATAGAAGCCAGGAGAGGAAGAGGAAGACATCATATTTAGGCCAAATTAAGGAGAAGGCGAAAGTCATGACGTATAGGGAGGAAAGGATTTGGCCGAAGATAGAACTACCTGGAAAAAACTCCACAGACAAGAGCCCAGCTCTTAAATATTGAATGAATAAATGAATGAAGCACATAACGAGGTATTCCGGTAATCTCCTTGAGAGTTAGTATTTCCAGACTAGGCATGTGCCACCATAGGCTACCTGTGAAGTTACGGTCCATCCATCCTACTGGTCCATTGTCTAGATGTAAAATGTATAACAAAAGACCTTAGCACGCCAAGACAAACAACTTTAGCTGTACAAGTTATGTGTTATGTTAATTTTGGGATTCACGAAAAAAAATTGTTGCTTCATAAAAAAGTTAGGTTAGGTTAGTTAATATTTGTTGGATGTTTGATAAAATAATGTAAGTTGGTGAAGGCGGTGACAAGAGCAAAATCTTTCTGTCACAAGGGTGACATTTTATTAAAGCCCTGAATAAAATTAAATAAATGATTTAAAAAAAAAGAGCAAAATCTTGAATTTACAGTTTTTTCGTTATAAATCATAAACAAAAAATAATATTGAAAAAATTACTCAAAGGCCGCCCGAAGAACATTTCGTAACAATATTTATACTTATTTTGGTACCAATCAGACTTATCAATATGAAAAAAAAACTGGTTCAAAAACTTAATTTCAGATTTATTAAACCAGTTTTATTTCTAATTCAACATGTCTAGTCTGGAAATACTGGATCTCAAGGAGACTGCCAAAACTCACAGTAAGGTGCTTGGCGGCAGATTTTTCACTTGAGCACGGTTGCCAGCGTGCACTAGTAAATGCTTTACCACCATATAAAAAAAAACTCGATCTTCGTTAGTCTCGCTAAAACTCGAGAACGGCTGAACGGATGTATCTTATCTTGGTCTTGAAATGTTCTTGCTGGTTTAGGGAAGGTATAGATTATATTTGTTTTAGTACATAAAGCTAAAACAAATACAACCTTTTCCCATACCCCTAGGACCAGCCGTTTGGGCCCAGCGTTGCCTATAGATGAATGAATTGATGTGTGAATGAGTCAGGACAAAGATTCTTATAGTATAGTATATAATTTTTTTTTTGTAAGTTCCTACCTGCGGATCCAAGTTGACGTGATGCAGCTGCACCCCGGGGGGCAGTCTCCGGCGGACGCTCTTCAGCTGGTGCTGCAGGTTGGTGGCGCTGGTGCAGATCAGCTCGTGCAGCTCTCCTATATCCTGCTGCCGGTCGGATTGCTGGAACACAGGCACGGTCATGTACGTGGGAAGAGAGATCATCTTCGCCTATTTTCGGAAAAGCCTATCATTTATCTCCTAGTTACGGGCGTTTGGTAGTTGGAGCAACAAAATACGGATGTACATTCTTTCACCACTGGGAAGCTACATTATCCCTGAGTAACATAGGCTATATTTTGTTTATCTTTGCAACTTAGATTATTTTATAGTCCGTGCGAAGCCGGGACGGTCTGCTAGTTTATTTTAATATTCGCAGATCGTTCCGGCTTCGCACAAGCTCTAAAATAATCTGAGTAGAAAAGGGAAATAAAATATAGCCTATGTTACTCGGATATAATATAGCTGCCTAGATTTGAAAGAATTATTCCAATCAGTCCAGTAGTTAACTTTTCTTCTTTATAATATTGGTACAGATGTTGTTCGTTGTGTCACGTTGCGTTGGTCTATCGTGTTGCGAGTGTTGTCGCGGTATACCTGCAGTATCTGCGTGTTGGCGGACGCGTCAGCGTGCAGCGCGCGCGCGAGCGCGTCGAGCGCGCAGCACGCGTGCAGCACGCCGGCGCGCGACACGGTGGCGCCGCCGCACGTCATGTATACAGTAATGTGAGTACCTGCAGTATCTGCGTGTTGGCGGACGCGTCAGCGTGCAGCGCGCGCGCGAGCGCGTCGAGCGCGCAGCACGCGTGCAGCACGCCGGCGCGCGACACGGTGGCGCCGCCGCACGTCATGTATACAGTAATGTGAGTACCTGCAGTATCTGCGTGTTGGCGGACGCGTCAGCGTGCAGCGCGCGCGCGAGCGCGTCGAGCGCGCAGCACGCGTGCAGCACGCCGGCGCGCGACACGGTGGCGCCGCCGCACGTCATGTATACAGTAATGTGAGTACCTGCAGTATCTGCGTGTTGGCGGACGCGTCAGCGTGCAGCGCGCGCGCGAGCGCGTCGAGCGCGCAGCACGCGTGCAGCACGCCGGCGCGCGACACGGTGGCGCCGCCGCACGTCATGTATACAGTAATGTGAGTACCTGCAGTATCTGCGTGTTGGCGGACGCGTCAGCGTGCAGCGCGCGCGCGAGCGCGTCGAGCGCGCAGCACGCGTGCAGCACGCCGGCGCGCGACACGGTGGCGCCGCCGCACGTCATGTATACAGTAATGTGAGTACCTGCAGTATCTGCGTGTTGGCGGACGCGTCAGCGTGCAGCGCGCGCGCGAGCGCGTCGAGCGCGCAGCACGCGTGCAGCACGCCGGCGCGCGACACGGTGGCGCCGCCGCACGTCATGTATACAGTAATGTGAGTACCTGCAGTATCTGCGTGTTGGCGGACGCGTCAGCGTGCAGCGCGCGCGCGAGCGCGTCGAGCGCGCAGCACGCGTGCAGCACGCCGGCGCGCGACACGGTGGCGCCGCCGCACGTCATGTATACAGTAATGTGAGTACCTGCAGTATCTGCGTGTTGGCGGACGCGTCAGCGTGCAGCGCGCGCGCGAGCGCGTCGAGCGCGCAGCACGCGTGCAGCACGCCGGCGCGCGACACGGTGGCGCCGCCGCACGTCATGTATACAGTAATGTGAGTACCTGCAGTATCTGCGTGTTGGCGGACGCGTCAGCGTGCAGCGCGCGCGCGAGCGCGTCGAGCGCGCAGCACGCGTGCAGCACGCCGGCGCGCGACACGGTGGCGCCGCCGCACGTCATGTATACAGTAATGTGAGTACCTGCAGTATCTGCGTGTTGGCGGACGCGTCAGCGTGCAGCGCGCGCGCGAGCGCGTCGAGCGCGCAGCACGCGTGCAGCACGCCGGCGCGCGACACGGTGGCGCCGCCGCACGCCGCGCTCACGCCGAGCGCGCCCCACATCGCGCTCAGGTAGCTCCAGCACCGCTCCATGCCTGCCGAGAACGCAAAGATCCTGTAGTAGCCTACGTAAAATCGACTTCATCCGACACGAAGACTGGCCCTCCTCCAGTCCAGATTTGAGTCCGTTAGATTACAAAATATGGCAACACTTGGAGAAAAATGCCTGCTCAAAGCCTCATCCTGATTTGGAGTCACTCAAGGCATCCTTGATTAAGGCAGCCGCCGATATTGACATGGACCTCGTTCGTGCCGCAATAGATGACTGGCCGCGCAGATTGAAGGCCTGTATTCATAATCGCGGGAGTCATTTTGAATAAACTTTATTACCATAAGAATCTATGTTTTATTAAGTTCATTTTGATATGTTACATAAATATTAAATATGTCTAAATTATCTCATATTTACACTTATGACTTGACTAAGTATTTTTTGCGTGCTATTATTTACTTATAATAAGTGAAGTGCGAACAAAGCGCGCGCGGGCGAGCGAGAGGGCAAGCGACTACTACCGTTATTCGTAACGATGGCGCGTATTAAAATTGTATTTATAAAATACTAACAGACCCGGCAAACGTTGTTTTGCCTTAAGTACAGTTAAAACACGATAATTGATCAGTTATCGAGCGGGATGAAAAATTACCAACCCCTATTCTTATGGCCGATTTAGTAATTTAATCATGGTTCATCCCGCTCGACAACGGATCAATTATAGTGTTCTTAAACATATAACACTTAAGACAAAACATCGGTTGGCGGGTCAGCTAGTAATCAATAAATGAACTATGAACCCTGACTCTACTTATGAAATGAAATAATTTTATTTGCGTAGCCACAGGTAAAATATAAACATCATCATCATCATCATCATCATCAGCCTATATCTACCCACTGCTGGGTATAGGCCTCCTCTCTCTTATGCCAGTAAATACGATCTTGTGCTCCACGGACCCATAGCGTTCCCTCTATGGACCGGATGTCGTTGGTCCATCGGGCTGGTGGTCTGCCGACAGGGCGCTTGCTATCCCGTGGAAGCCATTCTGTGATAGTTTTGCTCCATCTGTTGTCGTTACGTCTGGCAACGTGTCCTGCCCAGCGCCACTTGAGTCGCGTAATACGGTTTCCGACGTCAGTAACTTTCGTCCTGCGTCGGATTTCCGTATTGCGGACTCGATCTCTCAAGCTGATACCTAACATGGCCCTTTCCATTGCCCGCTGGGCAACTTTGATTTTGTGTATAGATTCCTCAGTTAGGGTCCATGTTTCGGCTCCATATGTCATTGTGGGCAAGACACATTGGTTATATAGTTTAGTTTTTAAGCACTGCGGTAACTTACGGTTTTTCAGGATATCTTCGAGTTTTCCAAATGCTGCCCAACCCAACTGCACTCTGCGTGAAATTTCTTTGATGTGACGCTCTCCATCAAAAGATAAATAGTGTCCAAGATAAATGTAATGGTCCACCAGCTCCAGCGGTTCTCCTCCGACACAAATTTGCACGTTAGAGTCAGCTAAGCTGGTCATCACCTTCGTCTTGGACTTATTCATCTTTAGACCTACTTTTAGAGATGCGTCGTTTAGTTCTTGGAGCATGGTTTGCAGATCTTGCATTGTTTCACTAAACAAAATGAGGTCGTCGGCAAAGCGGAGGTGTGACAGGAAGGCACCATCGATGTTAAGACCTTTACTATCCCAGTCAAGTGTTTTCACTACATCTTCCAACACTGACGTAAAAAGTTTAGGTGATATGTTGTCTCCCTGTCGCACTCCTCGCTTAATAGGAATTTGTTTTGTGAGTGCATGTACACGAACTTGCATACTGGCTGTCTCATATAGATTTCGAAGGATATCCACGTACCGTGAGTCGATATGACAGCGATGGAGAGAATGAAACACCGCCCAGTGTTCGACGCTGTCGAAAGCTTTTTCGTAATCTACGAACGCAAAACACAAGGGCTTTCGGTACTCATTACATTTCTCCATCAACTGTTTTACGGTATGGATGTGATCGATTGTGGAATATCCACTTCGAAAACCTGCCTGTTCTATGGGTTGGTACTCATCAAGTTGGCGTGTAAGTCTCCGGCATAAAATTTTTACGAATAATTTGTATGTTTGGGAGAGGAGGCTAATAGGTCGGTAATTATCTAATTTTGAACTATCACCTTTTTTGTGAAGTATTGTGACGATCGCATTCTTCCATGAATTAGGTGTACAACCACTTTCTAAGACTTTATTAAAAAGTTGTACAAGCACCTCGACAACACGTTCCCCCCCGGCTCTGAGAAGCTCTACTGAGATACCGTCTTCGCCAGGTGATTTTTCGGCCTTCATATGAGCTAGAGCCCACTGTACTTCGTGGTCTAAGATAGGTGGGAGGGGACCTTCATCACTGATGCTTAGTGGGGGTGTTCTTAGGTCGTTACTTGCAAAAGTACTTGGTTCGGGCGTAAGGCTATTGTAAAGGTTCCCATAAAACTCTTCAATAATTTTGAGCATTATGTCTCTATCAGAAATCACGATACCGTTCTTATCTTGAAGTGATTGTATTTGTGATGAACCTGTCTTAAGTTTCCTTCTGAAAACTTTTGGACCCCTGTTAGCTTCAATAGTTTTTAAGATTACTTGCGTATTGTAATTTCTCAAATCTCTTTTTACTGCTTTCCGAATTCTTTTGTTATGTTTTGCCAAAATATTTTGATCTTGAACTGTATTCTGCGCTAACTGTCTTCTTTCACTAATTAATTTCAATGTATGGTCTGATAGTTTTGATTTATTGTTTTGTTTACTACCTATATGATTATGTGTTGTTTTAGTTAAAACTGTATTTAATTTGTTATTTAGACTTTCAACGTCTAGGTTCATTTCTTCCAAGCCTTCAAACTGATTTTTCAAATCAATTTGAAATTCCTCTTTTAATAAAGCAATTTGGTGATTTTCATATCTTCGTGGAGCGGTAATCATTTTTGTTCGTTCTTTGGTCAAGTTGAAATTGAAAGTTGCACTTACTAGCCGATGGTCACTGCCAGTTTTAAATTTCTTGAGAGTAGTTACATCTGATACTACATGTTTGTGTGACGAGATAATATAATCTATTTCATTTTTCGTTATTTTATCTGGACTAGCCCATGTCCACTTCCTGGATGGTCGTTTTTTAAAAAAGGTATTCATGGCGTAAAATCCATTTTTCTCTAGGAAATTAACAAGGGTTTGACCTCTTTCATTACGAATGCCGTGACCAAAATGCCCAACTGATTTTTCTGTATCTAATTTATGTCCTATTTTTGCATTAAAATCGCCAATAATTGAAGTATAATGGGAGTTTTGATATTCTAAGGCTGTGTTTATGTCTTCATAAAACTGTTCGATTTCATAGTCACTTGTAGCTGTTCGTTTTGCGGTGGGAGCATATACTTCAATAACTTTAAGATTATATCGTTTATTTAGTTTCAATAAAATCAGACAAACTCTTGCTGATATACTTTTAAATTCTATTACATCAGGTGCGATCTGTTTGTTTATGAGAAAACCAACTCCGCCATAAGAAGAATGTTCATTACCACGATGGTAAAATAAATTTCCTGAAGCTAGTTTGATAATATCTTCACCTTTCCGTCGTATTTCCGATATTCCTATTATATCCCACTTTATATTGTTTGTTTCGTTTTCCATTTCTAAAAGCCTCCAGTCCGCTAGTAACGTCCTGGCGTTAAAGCACGCCAGGGTCAGAGTCGTTGTGGTTTGGTGACCGAATCGCTTCCAGGGATTCTTCGCACCCTCTGCCCCACCGTTTCCCCGACTGTCACCGTGGCCGGGACTAGCGGGGCCGCTGGGGACTAAGGGCCGTTTGTTTTTGGCTTTGTTCATTAAGAGGAGGGTTGTTAGCCTTAAAACGCCACGCTGGCCAGTGCTTCTTGGCGAGTCTTCCTGACACGTTGGCCTTCGATGTGCATCAGCAAAATTGAAATTTCAATTTTGCTGATGCACATCGAAGTTGACGGGGGGCACCACGTGGAGGTGTGCCTCGGAATTGAGATCAGTGATCATGCGCAACATGTAAGGTAATATAACAGAGTTAATATTAACAAGCATCCCGCACACTTTCAAAGATCTCTTTGACCCCCCAAATATAAACATGGAAAATATTATAAAATGTTCCTTGTATGCTACCGCATATGCGGTGTACAAAATGTCAATGAATTTATGGATTTAAAAATTAATTTCTTGATATGGTTTAAAGTTAGACAATAATATTTAACAGTAATCTCAAAAGATCATTATAGATTAAAAGTATACAATATCAAAAAATTGGCCAAGTGCGAGTTGGGCTCACGCACGAAGAGTTCCGTACCATTCGTGTATGGAAGCCCCTTAAATATTTATTTTATTTCAATTTTACAATTAATTTCAAAGCCTTATACTATTATGTACTTATTTTGTGAAAATTATAAGTGTCTAACACCAACCATTACTGATATATAGCAAAAAATAGGAAAAAAAAACACGTTTATTGTATAATAAGCCCCCTTAATATTTTCATTTTATTTTTAGTATTTGTTGTTATAGCGGCCCGGGAAATACATATCTTGTGAAAATTTTAGCTTTTTAGCTATAACGGTTTCTGAGATACAGCCTGGAGACAGACAGACAGACAGAGGAGGTTTAGTAATAGGGTCCCGTTTTTACCTTTTAGGTACGGGACACTAGCAAATGTCACTCACCATCTAAGGAGCAGTTCTCATCCAGCTCGTTGGTCTTGAGGAGATGCGTGGCAGCATCCAGCGCACGCTCCTGCTGTAACGCGTCCGGCAACGCGCTTGACGCTTTCAGGAGCAATTCCGGCGAGCAGCTGTCCAGCGCTTCGCTCCACATGCACACTATGCACTGGGGACAAAAATACACACATTAAAACGTGTTACGCATAACGTGCCGGTTAGCGACCGGATTACAGGGCCCGATGAACATCTCTGGGGGGAGTGGGGGGAGAGGGGGAGGAGGGGGAGGGGGGAGGGCGTCCCCGCAGTCTCCGGACTAGCTCCCCACTGGTGTCTTTTACATCTCATGTGTCTTAATAAGCATCGCGAAGCCTACTCCCCACCGAACACTATCTATCTATCTAAGCCTATAAATCAGCCAGCCCACTGCAGGGCAAAGGCCTCCCTACCGTCCCTCCACTTTTGTCTGTCCTGGGCAACGGTCTTCCAGTGTGGGTTGTGTGTGTCGAGGTCGTACCGCCATCTCATCTTGTGCCGGCCGGGACGCCGTCTATTTGGTGAGCTCCATTCGGTGGTGGTTTTTGCCCAAAATGTATCCGGCATGCGGGTGACGTGCCCGGCCCAGTCCCACTTCAGCATTCCGACTTTCCGAGCTACGTCTACTATCTTTGTTTGGGATCGAAGTGTGGAGTTTCGGATCCGGTCGGATAACTTCACTCCTAACACACTTCGTTCCATAGCGCGTTGGCAAACCCCGAGCGCAGATTTCTGTTTACGTGTCAAAGACCAAGTCTGTGCGCCATATGTGAGAATGGGGAGAATGCACATGTCTAGGAGTTTTCCTTTTAAGGATAGTGGTAGATTCCCTTTCATAAAGTCGCACCGAACACACTCACGCAAAAATTACAATCTAGCGATTCTCAAGGCGTGAGTGAACCAGTTCCTTCTAGGTAAGCGCGATCCACCGAAGACCTCAATATCACTTACCATCAGGTGAGTTGTGGTAAAAAAAAACATGTTTTTAGGGTTCCGTACTGCTCAAACCAAACGCCATTCGTTACGTCAGAACCCAGGTCACTTAGCATTTAAAACGCATTGTATAGAAAAGTGGGTAGGCGACGAAACGGTGTATGGTCACATCATTTCTATAAAAAAAAAACCGGTCTCAGTCATGACACGACCAATAGGGTTGTTGGCAGATGTTTGAAAACATGGTCTTATTTTCCTTGCCATTTTTTAGAGACATCACCTTAAATCTTGTACATTTTTGATCGAAGTAAATAAATAAATTCTATTTATTAGTGTACAGTAAAGTCTCGCATTCTTCCCTTCTTTGGTCATGTTTCGAGGCGTGATAATCTGTCCATAGAGCGCCTAGTCGTACAGGGCAAAGTAGAGGGTACTAGACCGCGCGGGAGGTCACCCACTCGATGGACTGACCAAATAAGAACAATCGTGGGTACCCGCTTGAATGAGTGCGCTAGGATATCCTCTAGCAGAGAAAAGTGGCATCGTGAGGCGTGTACTATCTGTCCCATCCACTACTACTTCACGAAGACCACGACCGCTCTGTCAAGAGCGTACCGACTTAGAAGAAGAACTAAAAAACCCGCCCCTAATAGTTCCCGGTGCAAAGGTGCCCATCAGACTTGCAGCGTTCCCGCGCTGAATGGCAATCGCTATCCTCTGCACCAGGAAGGGTCCGGAGCGGGAGTCACCGGTCGTTTTGTTAAGCCTTTGCCCAATTTCCTTGAGCAAAGCCCTAATATCCTTGCTCCAACAGCCCAGGGTCTCCACGGCAATACATTACATACATGTAATAGTAGTGCATGACTTGATCCCTCGCGCTTTTCCACCACCGGACTAAAAAACAATGAATTTTAACTGATATAATAATTTCTATCTTTTTTTAACTCATAATTGTGTTCACTCTTCAAATAATAAAATTACAAATTAAATTTAATTGGAAAATTAAAAATTGGTCAAAAAATTAGATATGTAACTTTTAGGATTGCTTGTATGTCAGAGTTTTTATATGAAACCGTTTCTATTTTATATTATGATTGCTAACACTATATACTACATAATTATACATACACGCATACTTTTATGTAAATACAAAAAGCAAAATACTGTTGCCCCGCATAACAGGATCATATAATATTATATCTTAGCGCGGGGCGCAGTGGATATGGCAAAACGTACACTAAGGCTAACTTATACTTTAGTATTTAATTAGATATAGTAAGTTCCACCCCTGTATTTGTGATAAATAAACTATTTGTAATATTTGTATATTTAACAGCCAGACAACAAATTTAGTTATGTAGCACAAAGATGTTGGCTGTGCCGGGAATCGAAACTGGAACCATCTGATTGGCAGTCTGGAATGGTAACCATTATCTATACTACTGCTTCACAGGTAAAGCAGTGTACCTGTATCATATGCAGCTGGTACTCCAGCTGGCAGCGGAAGCTGTACTGCGTGGCGGTGTGGGTCTTCGTCACCACCTCGCGGTCCCACACGTTCACTGCTGGGAACCTGCAGACACACAAAACATCTAAATATCCTTTTTTTTTAGTTTTCCATACCTAAAAAGTAAAAAACGGGACCCTATTACTAAGCCTCCGCTGTCCGTTTGTCGCCAGGCTGTATCTCATAAGCCGTGATAGCTATAAAACTGAAATTTTCACAGATTTTGTGTTTCCGTTGCCGCTATAACAAGAAGGTTAAAAGGGTGCGGAACCCTAAAAGAAGGCCGTGATAGTTAAATTATTTATATCTCAAGAACGGCTGAACCTATAGAATAAAAAATTGCGGAGAGGAAGCTTAAAACTAGGAGACAGACAGAAAAAATATTATCTCGTTTTTTTTTCTTGCGCCTGATAATATTTATATTTTTTTTTATTTTCATTGTGATAGGGTATTTATAATGCTCATCTTGGCTAGCAACCACCTTCAAGTTGTAAAATCTTTCGCTTAGCACCTGGCAGTGTTTTCGGCATGCTTTATCTTGGCGGAGAGTTTTCAACTTAGATCAGTGTCGCTGACTCGAGTAGTTACGCGGCCCGCTGTTCAAATGCCTATTAAATAATCATTAAACTTTATCCGACTATTCAATGTTGGTATGACAATGACATACCGATGATGGCTAATGCGCATAGAAAGAGGTAAAAATACCAGTGACATTTACCAGTGATATTTGATAATATAAGAGACTCAAACATTTTAAATCATAAAAAAGTCTTTCGAAACACTGTGACAACTTTATCAGAGGTCTTACAAAGTTGTCTCACCCCAGACAATGATGTCAAACTTCTGATAAAGTCATCAAACTTCTGTCAAAAGTGTCAAACTTCTGACAAACTCAACAAACCTCTTATAAAGTTGTCAAACTTCTGACAAAGTTGTCAGATCTCTGACAAATTGTATCAGACCCCGTCCTCTGAGCATCTGTATAACTACCATATAATTAGTAAGATAAAAAATATATTTTATACTTGTCTTTTTACCTTTCTCTAATTTGTCCGAGAATAATGTCGGCCTTTGTATTCAACCTCTGCAGCAGCAAAATGAATAGTATCGCGTCGTGATCACCTGAAATCCAAGCATAAATTAAACATTAGGAAAACCTCTGTCGGAGTGGCTAAGTTGCTAGTTCCTTTCACTGTCTATGTTGTGGAATAAAAGACTGAAGCGAGCTTTACTGTATTGAATATATTTTTTTTATATTTTCTTGTTGTGGCCTACTGGAATTAATTAATTATCATAGTTGTAAGTTTTGTACTAGTCAAGTCTAATTTGATACCTATATTGAGGTAGTCGTGAAAAAAGATATATGTAAGTAATAAAAAATATATTATCTTTGCTTGACTTGACTTGACTGGTTTTCAACAAATAAAGCTAATATGAGATAAAAAATATTTCATAAAGAGTTAAGTATCTAATAAATATAAGCAATTGTGACTAAAAAAGGCTCGAGAAAACGTCTGATTTTCAATCTGACGGCCCTTGGTTCGTTCCCGGCCCTACACCAATGACTTGTGTTTCAACTTATATATGGATTTGCACTCGCTTTACGGTGAAGGAAAACATTGTGAGGAAACCGACATGTCAGAAGACCACACAAATCCGAAGACTTGTCATTCGCCTTCCCGCACTTGACCAGCAAGCTAGTAGTGGTGGATTATGGCCTAAATCTCTCTCCTCGTAGGAGAAGGCACCAAGTCCCAGCAGTAGGAACATATAATGGGCTTATGCTTATCTAATGTTAGTACGACCTTGTTAGCGTAATGGTTACCAAGCCGGGCTATCAAACACGAGGGTCCCGCTTTCGATGGTTTGGTTGGTTGGCATTGGTTCCAGGTTCGATTCCCGGCACGACCAACTACTTTGTGCTTAACTAAATTTGTTGGCTGTCGGTCTGGGTGTTAAATATGTATCTATATAAAATATGTATGTATGTATATGTAGTATATCAGTTGTGTTAGCAACCATAATACAAACTATAAATGGTTTAGTACGGGGCTAACCAGCCGTGTGTGAAATGTGTCCTAATATTTATTGACTCACCTCCGGGTCATTGTTTAGTATGGGGCTAACCAGCCGTGTGTGAAATGGGTCCTAATATTTATTGACTCACCTCCGGGTCATTGTTTAGTATGGGGCTAACCAGCCGTGTGTGAAATGTGTCCTAATATTTATTGACTCACCTCCGGGTCATTGTTTAGTATGGGGCTAACCAGCCGTGTGTGAAATGGGTCCTAGTATTTAGTTACTCACCGGAGGGGGCCATGGTTTAGTATGGGGCTAACCAGCCGTGTGTGAAATGGGTCCTAGTATTTAGTTACTCACCGGAGGGGGCCATGGTTTAGTATGGGGCTAACCAGCCGTGTGTGAAATGGGTCCTAGTATTTAGTTACTCACCGGAGGGGGCCATGGTTTAGTATGGGGCTAACCAGCCGTGTGTGAAATGGGTCCTAGTATTTAGTTACTCACCGGAGGGGGCCATGGTTTAGTATGGGGCTAACCAGCCGTGTGTGAAATGGGTCCTAGTATTTAGTTACTCACCGGAGGGGGCCATGGTTTAGTATGGGGCTAACCAGCCGTGTGTGAAATGGGTCCTAGTATTTAGTTACTCACCGGAGGGGGCCATGGTTTAGTATGGGGCTAACCAGCCGTGTGTGAAATGGGTCCTAGTATTTAGTTACTCACCGGAGGGGGCCATGGTTTAGTATGGGGCTAACCAGCCGTGTGTGAAATGTGTCCTAGTATTTATACTAGTGATTAGAATAATTATAAATAAAGAAGACGACTGACGCCCTGCAACACAGGCTCTCCCCGAGCCTTCCTGCGGGGCTCAGGGCTAAACAAGCGTACTAAAATGTAAATTGTAAGTACCTATAGTTTTAGTATGTATTTTCCTCTATTTTAATTTGTACGCATTACAGTAATACCCCGACTTACGCTACCTCGACTTACGCGAATTCGGAGTTACGCGATTTAATTTTCTCGTCTATTTTAACGTTTTTTGTTTGAAAGCCGCGCACTTCAGATTGTGTTTATACATTTTATTAATATAGTTTGTCATATTATCTAGAATTAAATTAAAATTTATTTCCTAAATTATTGTTTTATATTTCCTAAATTATAGTCTCCGGTCCCAATTAAACATACTTTGTATGACTTTATAGGTATGTATATGCAAAATTGTACCCCGACTTACGCGAATTCGACTTACGCGGATAGCGCTCGGTCCCACCTATCGCGTAAGTCCGGGGTATAACTGTACTATCTTTTTTGAAATAAATATTCTTTACTCTTTACTCTAGTTACTCACCGGAGGTGGCCATAAAGTGGTCAGGAAGACACGCGGCGAGCATATCGGCGCGGGCCCTCGCTTGACTCAGCTCCAACGCGCGCAGCTGTAAGTCGATGGACCTAGTGGACGCGCGGGACAGGTGCACTAAGGTGCCCAGCTCCATCGGTGGAGAGGTCCGAGGTTCAGGTGTAGACTCTTGCTCCGACGGTGCCGGGGAGTCTGGAAAAGACATATAAGTTGTGAGGAAAAAAAGGCCAAGTGCGAGTCGGTATTTTTAGGGTTCCGTACTTAAAGGTAAAAACGGGACTAAGCCACCACTGTATGTCTCTCTGACTGTATCTCATAAACTGTAATAAGTAGAAAGCTTAAAATTTCACCAGTTATATATTGCCTATGCCGATATAACAACAAATATTAAATATAAAAGAATAAAAATGATGTTAAGTGACATTGCAGTCTAGGATGGAGCGCGCTTGCCTAGAAGAAACCGGTTCATTCTCGTCTTGAAGATAGTAAGGTTGTAGTTCAGTGGGAACAGGGATTCCGGCAAAGGGTCCCGCAGTTTGGCCATTATTTAAATTTATTTCTAAAACTACGCAAACTTTGTGAAATGATTATTTTGTTAAGTAATGTTGCGATCACATATTTGAGTTGTATCCAAATCCTTACAGTAGGAGGTAAATCTTCAAAAAGTAATCAATAGGTGTGCCACAGGGATCAATTTTGGGGCCAGTTTTATTCTTAATCTCCATTAACGATCTTGTAAATGTTACGCCCAACTAGTCACTGTATAAGTTTATTTGCAGATGATACACATGTGGGGATAGTTATTATTTTATTTATTTATTATTATCACAAACAGAATACACATTATAATCAAAATATTTTACTTAAAAAACCTGGGTTTACCTAAGGTAAAAGGTTCTCACTACTTTATATAACAAACTAGCTGACCCGGAAAAAGTTGTTTTGCCTCACTTAGGGGTACAGCGCCATCTATTGATTACTTACTCAACCCAGTCGAAAGGTATCGACATCTGTTAGAATCATTTGGAGTTATCAGATAATTGTGACTGTCAAATAATAACAGACAATAATTAGCAATTAATTAAAATTGCGACTATAATTTGAGATTTAAACTATCCTATCTCTCAAGTTGGATCGAACTGCACATGGTGTGCGAATTTTATTATAATCGGTTAAGTGGTTTAGGAGTCCAATGAGGACAAACATTGTGACACGAGATTTATATATATTAAGATAAAGGACTCGTAATATAGCATTAAAAACAATAACTTGAACAAAAATAATAATAATGATACCTTGCTTGGAGTTCTGCGCTCGCAGCTCATTGTACTGCTCGGTCATCTTCTGCACCAGCTCGCGGAACTTCAGTATGGTGGCGTCTCGATCCATTATGGTTTCCAGAGCCGCTTCGCGCTCGCGAGCCGCCTGTATCATAAAAAAAAACATTTACAGTGAAACTTGGTTAAGTGGGACCTGGATAAGTGAGAAACCTCCATAACTGGAACTCATGCTGAGGTCCCAACACTTTGGCACTGAATTACCTCTGTTAGTGGGACGAGGTAAACCTCTATATCTGGGATTTGTTCTTTCCATTTATCATCATAGTTACCTCTATAACTGAGACAGCGTGTAAATTTTATATGCATAAACCTCTGTAACTGAGACATGATATAGTTTTCAAAGCAATTTGTGGAGAAAGTAACGCTGTTGATGTTAACAAATGTAGCCAATGGATTGAAGACCTACCAGTTCTATAGATACTTCCCTCCGAACCCTCTGTAAATGAGACAGATATTTATACCTGTATATCTGAGACACTGGGTAAGTGGAATACCTCTATAAGTGAAACGACATTGCAGGTCCCTTGATGTCTCACTTAACCAGGTTTCACTGTATATAAACAGCATTTTTTTCTTTCCTCTTCTTTCCATCTTTCAACAGTTTGAGGAGGCAGCCATCTTGGGTTTCGAAATATACCAATTGCAGTATAGCTAATTTAATTATCGTATACATAATAGAGCGAGCGAGTCCATCAGCTTAAAGTCGCTTAGCGGGCCATGGAGCGGGCTAACCTCGGGGTATCTTTGAAGGATAAAATAAGAAATGAAATTATCCAACAAGGATGAAAGTAACCGACATAGCCCGCAAGATTAGTAAGCTGAAGTGGCAATGGGTTGGCCATATCTGCAGAAGATCTGACAATCGTTGGAGCAAGCGGATTATGGAGTGGAGACCGCGTGTCGGCAAACGTAGCGCGGGAGGCCAACCGGCCAGGTGGAGCGATGACCTGCGGACGGTAGCTAGTAAGGCAGGAGACCGTGCTTTGTGGCGATTGTTAGGAGAGGCCTACTTTATTTATTTTATTTATTTATCCATTTAATAAGGTACACAAAACAGAATACAACCTTAAATCACTAAACATTTATACATTGTTTCGTTCTAGGTTATATCCTTATCAAACGTGTACACATCATGATCTGACCTACGTCCAGCTGTGGACAATTATTAAATAAGCTGATGATGAATTTAATCATTTAAATTTCAAAATCCAATGGCCGCCACCTTAAACTTTCGAAAGAATGAATGAAGAGGAAAGAAAAAAATCTACAATTGTTTCTAATATTATTAAATTAGCCATACTGCAATAAATAATGTAGTAAATATTTTGACCTCATAATATATCTACTTATCTAGTGTGCCCCTGTGCCGGGTATGTGAGCGGGTATGTGCGAGACTGTGGAACATGTGCTGTTGCACTGTGAATCCACAAACCAAACAAGAGAGAAAACCGGACTAGCAAGGGAATCTCAACAAAACACGACGCTATACTCAGACGCCTCCTATTTTATTAGAAGTACCACAACATCTGACGCAATGTCACTGGAACAGGTATGCCAGCGACCCAAGACCGTGCTCCGCTACTTTAAGGACCTCGGTTGGCTTGGGTAGGCTGGTAGGGGGAAATGCACAATACGCCTCTAGCGGGATGTCAGTGCAGATCTGATCGCCCCCATCATAGAATAAGAATATCTACATATCAAATTTCAAGAAATTTAGACCAGTAGAAATCGAGTTATTACCAAATACAAACCGACTCTCGCTTCGCTCATTTCAATATTAAGCATCTACCGTCTCTTTCCATCGCCCATACATCTATCTCGCTCTCACCTCTCTGGTAGCCGCATGCGCCATTTCCAGCTCCTCTCGTAGGTCCATCTCCAGTTCCCGGTTGGACTCCACCAGCTGCTCGTGTACCTCTTGAAGAGCCTCCAATTCAGACACGTCCTGTTTTAGTTGTTCCACCTGAGAAAAACAAAAATATTCAAGGTTTGTCCGAAGCTCACGAACAAAGACTTCATCAGACACATAAGGTCTTCGGTCTTGGTCTCCGGTGTCTGAAACACAAGCTTGACGCTCAGTTCGGAGCCGGAGACCGATCTCCGAGGAGTGTTCTTAGAATAAGTATACCTTATAACTTAAATTATGTACCTACACACGAATTTGTAACGTTATGTTAATAAAGATATTTGATAAGAAGATTAAAAAGAACGAAACCATTCGAGTTAGTGTTATTTTTACCGAGGAGGAAATCTTCATAGATCCCCGACTAAGTTGGGGTGTAGCCGGGGTATGTGAGATTTTTACTCACTAAAACCTCCTCGATTGCCATCCCTTGTGCTTTCTAAAAGAGGCTCTGGGATGTCATTTTCATTGCACCAGATCCCCTGCACTTTACTGTACTTCCTCTATGATGACGTTTTCTGCCCTCCTAGACTTGACCCCAAGTCAGGGTACTAACAGGCCCTAGGCCTCCTTTCAGTCGACTAATGTGACTGGCAGGGGGCTTACTACATTCCGTCTACCCCGGCTCCAGGGTCAAGCAGTCGATGTCGAGTGAGTGTAGTGTTGTATTAAGCTATTTAATACTCTACCAGAAGCGGCCTCGTTGGCGTAAAGGTTACCATGCCGGCCTGTCAATCAGAAGGTTCCGGGTTCGATTCCCGGCCAACCCAATGCTTAACTAAATTTGTTGGCTGTGGGTCTGGGTGTTAAATATGTAACTATATAAAAAAATATGTATGTATGTATATGTAGTATATGAGATGTGTTAGCTACCATAACACGAACTAGAAATGGTTCAGTATGGGGTTAACCAGCAGTGTGTGGAAAAAGAAAATCAGTGAAAACTCTAAAAATGAAAAGAAATTCGAAAGGTGTATTCAAATTTTATTGCTCGACAAGACGCTGTACACGATTAAAGAGTATTTGGAAAATGACTATAGTCACTTGGCTTTTGGAGATGGTCCTGTGTCTGTCTGTACACGCCTAATGATTTCACTTAGCTTGTTTTTTACTACTTACTATGACGGCTCGCTAACCCCAAAATGGATCCTGGCCTCCGACACCAAGAGACGCCACTCTTCTCTATCCTGTACTGTCTCCTGCCAGTCTGTGGCATGAAGTGCGCTCAGGTCATGCTGCACTAGGTCTTCCCAGCGATACTTGTATTTTAATCTTATATAATTTTTATCATATTTTTTTTCGCCCCTATACAGCGCCTATGTTTAAGTTTAATGTTATTTTTTGACGAATTGTAACAAAGTATACATTTACGCGCTTACTGTAAGTAAGCGCTACCATGTTGATATTATTGTTTCAATAAATCTATCTATCTATCTTAAATCTTAAGTGATAAAAAAATCCTAAGTGATTAGGCTGAAATAAATGCACATAAAATAGGACACATGAACAAAGTGTACTCGACTTAATAGAGACAGTAAGAAAAGTGCTAATGAACACATTCTTAGAGACTTTACGTAATTAGTAGTTTATTTTAAAGTACTATTTGTTAGCTTAGTAGGCTAGATTATAGTTTTATTTAGGGATAACATCCCGCGCAATCTTTACAAAAAAAGGTTTATTGATTTGTTTTTTTTTCTTTATAAAAAAAATAATTCTAGAACTAAAGGTGTGCCATGTTTTTAAGTTATCTAACACCTAACATTAAAACACCTGATAAAATATGGACATCAATCAATATTTAACAGCAGTAAGCTACTCCAACGTCTTCTCATCCCCTAGAACAGTGTCCACCTGTTCCCAAAGGTTACCCATTTTTTGGTATTCTTTGGAACTAGTCATCAAGCCTGTACCAGCTTTACTTTTTCCTCAAGTCTACTAACCTGGTATTCTAAAGCCATATTTCGTTTAGTCAACTGTACCAGCATCTCTTAAGCTCCGATAGCAGTATCCACCTGTACCCGAAGGTCACCCATTTTTGGTATTCTTTGGAACCAATCATCAAGTCTGTTCCAACTCTATTTGGTGTCTTAGTCTACTAACCTGGTCTTCTAAAGCCATCTCCTTTTTAGGTGGCTGTTCCAGCCTCAAAAACAGTATCTACTCGGTCCCGAAGTTCAACCAATTTTTGGTATTTTTAGGAAGCAGTCATCAAGTCTGTTCCAACTGTATTTTTTCTTCTAGTCTACTAACCTGGTCTTCTAAAGCCATCTTTTCCAGTCTCAAAAGCAATATCTATTCAGTCCCGAAGTTCAACCAATTTTTGGTAGTCTTTGGAACCAGTCATCAAGCATGTTCCAACTGTATTTTGTTCTCTAGTCTACTAACCTGGTCTTCCAAAGCCATCTTCCTTTCAGCGAGCTGTTCCAGCATCTCCTCAGCCCCGAGAGCAGCGTCCACCTGTTCCCGAAGATCAGCAACTGCTGCCTCCAACTCTTCCACACGTGAAGACAACTTCTCCTTGGTGCGGGAAAGCTCGGCGATTTCAGACCTGTACTGTTCAATATCCTGAAACATTTAATGTGATTTAAATATAGTGACGACCTCGATGCCGGACTCCCAACCAGAAGGTTCCGGGTTAGATTCCCGGCACGGCCAACATCTTTGTGCTGAACTAAATTTGTTGGCTGTTGGTCTGGGTGTTAAATATGTTTCTATATAAAGTATGTATGTATATGTAGTATATCAGTTGTGTTAGCAACCATAATACGAACTAGAATTGGTTCAGTATGGGGTTAGCCAGCTGTGTGTAAAAAAAAGCTTATGTTTATTACGGCACTAGTCGAAATTCAACCTTAAGATTCAGTGGTAAGGTGATGTATGTAAATAAAATATGTATGTATGTAGTGTATCGGTTGTGTTAGCAACCATTATACAAACTAGAAATGGTTTAGAATGGGGCTTATCACCCGTGTGTGAAAAAAAAATTGTTTGATTGGACTGCACGTATATAATAGAAAACATTTTAAACCATTTTCGCAACCAACAATTGCGACTTAAAAATTAAACTTTAACGACCTCGCTGATGTAATGGTTACCATGCCGGACTGCCAATCAGAAGGTTCCGGGTTCGAGATCCGGCACGGCTAACATGTTTGTGTTGTGTGTGTATGGGGCTAACCAGCCGTGTATGAAATGTGTAAAACAAATTTTTGGTTTGAAACTATCAGAAAGCCAGCGAAGAGACATAGCGATACGGGCGAAATCCCTATGTATCGGACAAGCTGATTCGCTTCTACCTTTCTTGTGAGGAGTGCAAAACTTTGGAATTCTCTTCCCGAGTCTCTGTTTCCTTACAAGTGCCAGCTTGGGTCTTCAAATCTAGAGTTAATAGGTATTTTCTAGGTAAGCGTGTAACATCGTAGACCATAGTATTGTTTAACACCAGGCAAGCCGTGGCCAAACGCAAACCTATAAATTTATCCGTAAAAGAGAAAGCATAAAAGAGAAGCATGTCACTAGAAGATGTATGGAAATGGTAGTGCAAGGAAGAAGAGCAAGAGGCCGCCCGAAAAAGACATGGATGGAGTGTGTGAATGAAGACATGAGAGAGAAAGGATTGAGTGTGGAGATGACGTCTGATAGAGGAGAGTGGAAGAAGAAGATTTGCTGTGCCGACCCCACCTAAATGGGATAAGGTGAAGTAGAAGAAGAAGAAGAAGTAAAAGCTTCTGCATTAGGTGTTTTGTATTATGTTACTTTACTTCTGATTAATTTTACATTTATACCTTAATATATATATATATATATATATATATATATATATATATATTATTTCCAATTGTAGTCCAAAATTTTTTTATACGTAAGGAAGAGCCTGAACTCCACGACCCAGGTCGATCCTAGTGTGGAGTACAGCGCCCCCCGAGTTAGCATTTAAGTAAATTAGCTTAAGATTAATTTTTAACCTTAACTCGATGTAAGCTACTTCGTAAGATTTTTGTGCAAATAAAATTTATTATTATTATTATCTATTATTATTATTATGTCTTCATACCTTTTGCATCTTCTGCATGGCGTGCTTGTCATGCGCCGTGAGGTCCCGGAGCCGCACCAGCGTGTCCCGGAGGCGGACGTTCTGCTGTTGGAGCTGGCGCATCTCGTACCCCGTGGCGCCGTCTCCGCTCGCTGCGTACGGGTGCTCTATAGCGCGGGCACACGCAGTGAGGGGCATGCTGGCTCTCCCGGGGGGTGGGGGCGGGGTTTCAGTTGGTACAAGTTGTTGGGTCGTGGGAGATTAGGTGTGGGATGGTGGTAGTTTGGGTGTGGGATGGTGGAAGTTTGGGTGTGGGTTGTGGGAGTTAGGGGTGGGATGGTGGGATTTTAGGGGTGGGATGGTGGGAGTTTAGGGGTGGGATGTTGGGAGTTTAGGTGTGGGGTAGGAGGAGTTTGGTTGTGGGAGATTAGGTGTGGGTTAGGGGGAGTTTGGTTGTGGGTCATGGGAGATTAGATGTGGGGTGGGAGTAGTTTGTTTGTGGGTAGTGGGAGATTAGATGTGGGGTGGGGAGGAGTTTGGTTGTGGGTTGTGGGAGATGAGAGACGTTTGGTTGTGGGTTGTGGTAGTTTACATGTGGGTTAGGAGGAGTTTAATTGTGGTAGTTTAGGTGCGGGATGGTGGGCGTTTAGATGTGGGATAGTGGGAGATTAATTGTGGGGTAGGGGGAGTTTGAGTGTGGAATGGATTAAGTTTGTATTTGGGGTCGTAAAATATAGAATTGAAAAGGTGTTTGTCGGGGTGGAGTGGAGGAAGTTGGGGTGATGAGGTTGTAGTTTGGTGGTTGTATATGTTTATGGCGATAAGTAAAGGGTTGGTTTGAGATGATGGGAATTAATAAGAGGAGGAATAAAAAACAATAAGTTCGGGATGAGGAAATACAAGGATTGACGACCAGGAGAGAACCGTAACACAAAACATTAAACACAAACAAACATGCGATTAAAAGAATTATATATGTATTAAAAATACAAAGACTTAACACATTCACTTTACTTCTTATTTTGTTTTAATTTAATTATTAATTAATTTCCGCACTTTTTTGATTTTCAAGTTTTTTTTTTCAGTGTGTATTTTGTTTTCCAATTACTGATAGATATCTATCCGACCAGTGCCAAATAAGTAAAAAAAGGAAGATAGCAAAGGATAATTAATGCATTTTGGCAAACTTATATGGTAAAATCCATAGCGATTTTGTTTTATTTAAATTAAGCTGTGAAATATGTTATAGTATTTTTGTACGAAATTCAGAAAAAATAGCAAACGTTTTTTTTTTTTGCTGCAAGCCAATAGTGTTTTTTTATTCGACAGAAGAGAAATAGCTTTTAAAGATTTCCCTCAAGCAGTGAATGTGCCAAGAGCATGCTTTGACGAACAAAATATATATTTAAAATAAAATATATACATATACAAAATATAATAAACAAAAAATGTACTATTATGTCACTAAAAATATATTACGACGCTAATGCAAATAAATATGGATCTAATGATATAAAAACTGTTTTTTTTTTGCCAAAATATAAATAAATATTATAAATACGTACAGACTCAAGCTGTGAGTTTATTTCTATAAATAAATATAAAAGATATAAATAAAATAAATATATAAGCAACATAAATAACACATTTATACTGAGTGTGCCTGTGCCATAGTCTTTGTATATTAAATAGCAATTTTTGACACAAAATGTCATCAAATGTCGTATGACATCATTATAGAATTTTGTGTCAAAAATATATATAGAAGTATTTCATATATTAAACCATAAGAATCAAAGAAATAAAACCTTAAATTACAAATAACTATTAAAAGTATGTTTTTTCTTTCATCCCAATTGAAATATATGTATATGCTAGCTGACCCAGCAAACGTTTTTTTGCCACACTTAGGGGTATGAAAAATAGATAGTAGCCGATTCTCAGACCTACTGAATATGCATATAAAATTTGGTAAAAATCGGTTAAGCCGTTTCGTAGGAGTACGGTAAATAACATTGTGACATGGAAATTGTATATATTAGAATATATATTTTTAATTAAAGATATAATTTTTTTCTACTTTATTTTTAATTTATTATATATCATATTAAATCTATAAATAACAATGTGCTAAAAATACATACGTATATTCCCGCCGGCTTCCATCTCAGCTCTCATGAGCTGCAGGTCCAGGGTAGCCTCTTCCAGCTTCTCACGCACCTGTTCCAACTCCATCTGTAGGGCTTCGGCCCTGAATACATACAGTAGCATTACAAATACAAATCATTTGATAACACCAAAGTTACAAGTCAAATAATATGATATCAATACAAAAGTATATGTATCAATGTCAATTTTCAATTCTAATTCTAGTAATATAATATCATCACAATAGTATATGATATGAATCAAATGACAATTTTCAATTCTAATTCTAATAATATAATATCATTACAATAGTATATGATATAAATCAAATGTCAATTTTCACTTCTAATTCTAGTAATATAATATCATTACAAAAGTATATGATATGTATCAATGCCAATTTTCAATTCTAATTTTAGTAATATAATATCATTACAATAGTATATGATATTAATCAAATGTACATTTTCACTTCTAATTGTAGTAATATAATATCATTACAATAGTATATGATATTAACCAAATGTCAATTTTCTATTCAAATTCTAATAATTTAATATCATTACAAAAGTATATGATATGTATCAATGCCAATTTTCAATTCTAATTCTAGTAATATTATATCATTTCAATAGTACATATATGATACTAGCTGACCCGGCAAACGTTGTTTTGCCTCACTAAGGGGTATGAAAAATAAATAGTGTAGCTTATATGACACGTTCGTTGATTTACCATAGCAGCGCCATCTATTGATTACTTACTCAACCCAGTCGAAAGGTATTATTAGTGATTGTCAAATAATAACAGACAATAATTAGCAATAAATTAAAATTGTGACTATAATTTGATATTTAAACTATCCTATCTCTCATGTTGGATCGAACTGCACATGGTGTGCGAATTTATTATAATCGGTTAAGTGATTTAGGAGTCCATTGAGGACAAACATTGTAACACGAGATTTATATATATTAAGATTATAAAGTGTCAATTTTCACTTCTAATTCTAGTCATATAATATCATTACAATAGTATAAAATATTAATCAAATCTCAATTTTCAATTCTAGATAATCATTGATATTATAAAAAGTTTTATCTTATAGCCAAACCCTGAGTCTAGTCGCGGGTACGCGGTTGTAGATCGCGGGCCCCAACACGTAAGCATAAGCATCCCACTATACGTACACACTGCTGGGACTCGGGGCCTTCTCTCACTAGGAGAGTTTTTTTTTTTTACTCATAATGGGCTTGCGCTTGATCGCAGTTCACCTGATGGTAAGCGAAATTGCGATCTAAGGTGGAGTACGCTTGCCCAGAAGAACCCGGTTCACTCTTGCCTTGAAAACCGCTAGATTATAGTTATC
The DNA here is from genome assembly GCA_035578125.1 of Mellilla xanthometata. NCBI lineage: Eukaryota > Metazoa > Arthropoda > Insecta > Lepidoptera > Geometridae > Mellilla > Mellilla xanthometata. The sequence goes on along the minus strand of JAPUBQ010000034.1, from coordinate 3,239,031 downwards.
AGGGAAACAGGGAATTTGGCAAAGAGTTCCACACCTTGGCGGTACGCACAATGAAGGTGGAGGCAAACCGCTTAGTACGCGACTTAGGCACCTCCACAGTATAACGATAAAATAAATCAATAAATATTAGGACACTTTCACACACGGCTGGTTAGCCCCATACTGAACCATTTCTAGCTCGTATTATGGTTGCTAACACAACTGATATACTACATATACATATACATACATACATACATATTATATATAAATACATATTTAACACCCAGACCCACAGCCAACAAATTTAGTTAAGCACAAAGATGTTGACCGGGCCGGGAATCGAACCCGGAACCTTCTGATTAGCAGACCGGCATGGTAACCTTTACGCCAACGAGGTCGTCAACGATGCCACCTTGGTGTTTCCCTACTCGTCCGATGGTGGAATGGAGTCGTTTGAATTGAACATTACCGTTCCTCAGCCATCTCCTTGTCGAGAGCAGCCATCTCAGCTGCCTCGGAAAGCTCTGCGGTCTCCTCCGTGTGTGTCTCCAGGGCCTCCTGAGCTTCACGCACCTGACACACACCAAGCACAATATACAGGGGACACTCTCTATAACGACACACTTCTTTTAATATTTGTTTGACTTTTAATATTTGTTTGTTTGTCTGTGATTATTTTGATTATGAAATGTTTTTATTATTATTTTGTATTGTATGGACCTTGTCTGAAATAAATGATAATTTAATAATTTAATTTTAAACGTAAATACGGCGTAAATAGTTAATACAGTGTAATCTCTATATAATGACACTGAAAAGGACTGAGCGTTTTATGGCGTTATAGAGAGTGGTCGTTAAATGGAGATAATGTATCATTCTAAGGAATACAAGCTTAACCAACTAAAACCAATTGATTTCGACGCTTTAGAGGGTTTGTCGTTAAATCGAGTGACGTTACATCAAGTTTACGTTGTATGTACAATTACAATAGCTTAAAAAAATACTCGTAGTAGCTAGAAGCTACACTTTCTCTGAGTATCATATTTGGTTTCTATTTGCAACTTAGATTATTTTATAGCCCGTGCGAAGCCGGGACGATTTGCTAGTCAAGAAAAATTGTGATTGCCTACAATGGCGAGTAAATGACAATTCATTTTAGTACAATAAAACATCTGTTGTTTCTTCCCAGTTAACGGTCACTCTCTATAACGCCAGAACATTACGTTACTTTACATGGAGTTTACACTAGAGTGTAAGCTCCATGTAACGTAACTCGATTTAACGACAAACTCTCTAAAGCGTCGAAATCAATTGGATTTAGTTGGTTTAACTTGTATTCCATACAATGATACATTCTCTCCATTTACCGACCACTCTCCATAACGCCTTAATATGCACAGTCCCTTCAGCGTCGTTATATAGAGTTTATACTGACTTGAAAAATAAAACTTCGTGCGCTGTGATCAAGACAGCGTCGAGTCACAAGTCTTCTTTATTATATACTAGCTGTCCCGGCAAACGTTGTTTTGCCTCACTTAGGGGTACAGCGCCATCTATTGATTACTTACTCAACCCAGTCGAAAGGTATCGACATCTGTTAGAATCATTTGGAGTTAACAGATAATTGTGACTGTCAAATAATAACAAACAATAATTAGCAATAAATTAATGTTGCGACTATAATTTGAGACTTAAACTATCCTATCTCTCAAGTTGGATCGAACTGCACATGGTGTGCGAATTTTATTATAATCGGTTAAGTGGTTTAGGAGTCCATTGAGGACAAACATTGTGACACGAGATTTATATTTAATAAGATTAGATTAATATTGTGTAACTTAACTGAATAAATGAATATGCATTTAAAAAAATATATACAAATAAATTCAGTATTTAATTAGTAAGCATGTATATAATATGTTAAGAAAAACAGCAATAAAGGCTATTTTATTTATATTTAAACATTGTAAACTGTTCACGTAAGGCATCTTAATATTTCAGTGCGCGCGCGGAGCTCGTCGGCGGCGGTCCGTGTAACACTCGCCCCTGAAGATGGTGCTCGGAAAGCACCGACACTGTTCCACTCATTCACACTTTTAATAATAAGTAAGTGTGACCGTTTTCTACGTGAAAATATTATTTATATTTATTTCTACTTTATTTACCTCTTGCTTGGCTCGCTGTAGATCTCTCTGTAGCTGTGCCTGCGACTCCATGATGCGTGTCTTGAACTCGTTGGCCTGATCCAATTGTAGCCGCACTCGCTCTGCGAATGACACGGCCTTATAACAAACATATTGCTGCGAAGCTTCCAAAATTTAATGTTCAAGAAAACACCCGAACACCTTCGATCTCGCTCTCACACATATTTGTTGTCTCACTCACACAGTATTTGGAACATTCTAGCTTGTACTGGGGAGTAGTATAGAATGTTTGGTACCTAAAACTATCTAGAGAATAACCTATTGACTCAGGCGTTACTTTGCGGAAATCCATTGTAAATAGAAGACAAAATTATATATTTAGTGTACGTCCGCTGTGATCTGAAACCCAAATTAGGATTAAAAAAAAATAGGTGTGATCCTCCGACCGACCACCATACCTCCACTACAACTAACACCACTAAAACTAACTTCCCTCCACACATAACTTGAAAAGCGAGTGCAAATCCACACATAACTTGAAAAGCAAGTCATTCGTGTAGGGCTGGGATCGAACTAGAGGCCATCTGATGAAAAGCAGACGTTTTTACCACCGAGCTACACTCGCTTTCCTACACAAAACTAGCTTTCTCACTTTGCTTTCTAATAAACTATATACTAATATGTATATATATACTCAAACATAAATATCGAACACAAGTCTCTAGAAAGTTCTAGGTACCGAACTTTCCATACTGCTCCCCAGTGCAAGCTAGAAGTTTTTTTTACTTAGAGATAAAAAAAATATCTTCTTGTGAGAGAAGGCCCCTAGTCCCATCAGTGGGAACGTTTAGTGGGCTCACCCAGCTCTCGAAGCTTCTCCCTATCCTCAGAGCGGCGCACGCGCAATGTCTCTAACTTCTCGTTCAAGTCTGCCACCTCCGCTTTCAGGGTTGCGATCTGAAACACATAGAACCCTACATCAACTCTTAATCAAAATTGGCCAAGTGCGAGTCAGGCTCGCATGAAGGGTTCCGTACCATTGTTGTATCCTCCTTAAATATTATTTTTTTAAATTTTTAAAAAATAATTCTTCTTTCTTTTTCTTTTTTTCTTAACCCCATACTGAACCATTTCTAGTTCGTATTAATTATGGTTGCTAACACAACTGATATACTACATATACATACATACATATTTTATATAGATACATGTTTAACACCCAGACCGACAGCCAACAAATTTAGTTCAGCACAAAGATGTTGGCGTACCATGAATCGAACCCGGAACCTTCTGATTGGCAGTCCGGCATGGTAACCTTTACGCCAACGAGGTCGTCCGAAAGGAAAATTTGAAAGTTTATTTTTAAGTATATATTTATACATTCCATGAACATTTTAAATGTCTACAAGCTACTATTATATAGCAACAAAAATACGACAAAATCCCGTTATTTTATAACTTATTTATTAAGAAGAACCCTCTTAATATTTTTTTTTTCTATTTTCAGTATTTGTTGTTAAAGCGGCACGAGAAATACATATCTTGTGCCAATTTCAGCTTTCTAACTATCACGGTTTCTGAGATACAGCCAGTTAGCCGGCGACAGACAGACAGACGGCGGAGGCTAAGTAATAGGGTTCAGTCACCTTTTTGGTAAAAAGGAGAGAGAGATATACAGGGTGATAAAACCATTATGAGCCTTACTCTGAATATATCTGAATCTAAACTCAAAAATAATTTAAATGCTGTGCTTAGGTCATAAATTTAGTTTTTATATATATATATATTACTCGTTATACTTTTGACGTGACAACGTCTTAAATTAGGTTGCGGCTGGGAGTCACTTATGAAAAAGTGTAACGCCCGGTAACGTTACGATGAGTCACCGAACGAGAGAGAGGCCCGCCGAATGCCTTGCGTCTCTCTCCCACTCAACTATGATCGGTCTGCCGCGCGCGCAGCACGCGGCAGACGTTGTCACGTAAAATCTTCGCCCGTAAAACCGACTTTACAGGCAACCATTTTTTAATTTATGTTAATTTATGTACCTTTTGTTTGCCATAATTTACTATTTTTTATATAACTATTATTAATTAATTTTCCAAGATTTATATTAATTTGTGCATGTTGTGTTTGTCTTAACAAATGAATCAATTAACTGTAAAACCACATCAAATTTAGAAAATAAGTACGTGAATGATTGTATTCGCTATTGACAAGCCTTATTCAATAAAAAAAAAATAAAAAATAAAAAAATACCTCTTGCTGCGCCTGCATGTTGGCCAGTCTATCCTCTACGGAAGTGGGGACTGGCTGTGGAGACGTCAGGCTTTGGCCCGGCGTGTACTGCGGAGTCAGGGTCTCCACGAAACCCGTCTGGAATTAAAGCGATAACATACAGTCTTCCAACAAATATATACAGTAGAACCTCGAACCTCGATAAGACAAAAACCTCCAAATGTCGAAAAAATGATTTGTTCCCTTTCCTTCAAACACCAAAACCTCCATTACTTGAAATCTTGACCCTCTGCTAGTCGAAATAATCACAGAGTCCCTCCAAGCCATTTTGGTACCTACATATTTTCACTCTACAACTCGAAAAATTAAATTTGACCCCTGCATCTCGAACATAGCAACGTTTTATTTTACAACCCTTACTTGATCATTTGGAATTTATTACCTCTATAGTTCGAACAAAAATAAGTTACCAATTTTAACTCAAAATTTAGAAGAATAAACCTCAAACTCTTTATGTTGAATCAAAATCCATTTAAGTTGAAATCCCTCCATAAGTCGAATTTTTGGCGTCTCCCTTGATGTTCGACTTATAGAGGTTCTACTGTACCCATTCAGTGTTGCATAAAAACACAGCACAAAAAATGGCATGAGTTTACTATACAATTGTATCTATTACAATATATACACATAAATACAAAATATGACACCATCACAAAAAATATTTCAATTCAAGTCAACCTTACCACTGTATCTTAAGGTTGAGTTTCATCTAGTGCCGTAATAAACATAAGCTAGTCTTCGATCAAATATATACCAGATTCAGTGTTGCATAAAAACACAGCACAAAAAAATGGCATGAGTTTACTATACTATTGTATCTATTACAATATACACAGAAATTCAAAATATGACCACGTCACAAAAAATATTTCAATTCAAGTCAACCTTACCACTGTATCTTAAGGTTGAGTTTCAACTAATGCCGTAATAAACATTAGCTATCTTGCTCCGCGATAACAGCTAGTGCTTGTGCAATTTTATGACCGTACGCAGTGAGCGTTAGAAAATTCAACTGTATTACTATACTAATAACGCTTAAATTCCTCAAACTCAAAAAAACCACACTTTTACTTGTGGTCTTATTTTCCTTGCCGTTTTTAGAAACATCACCTTTTAGCTAGTACATTTTTTTCTTTTGATGAATACAGTGAACATACAGTGGAATAACGGTGTTTCGGCAGCCGCCGAAATCTTAATCGTCGAATACTAGCTGCACCCTGCAGTGATACCCGCGTTAATCCGGGACAAACAAGTTAATCCGGGATACAAAGTAGCATATGCGTTAATCCAAAATCTAACCTATCATCATAGTAAATCTCATCAAAATCGGTCCAGCCGTTGAAGCGTGAAGGCGTTACATAGATTTTGAATTTATTTGCGTATCCCACAGGAACCACAATATTGTTTCCGGGATAAAAAGTAGCTTATGTGTTAATCGAAGGTCTAAGTTATCTAAAGCTTTTGAGTGTGAAGAAATAACATACACATACACACTTATTCATAAGCATAAGCAGCCCACTATACGTTCCCACTGCTGGGACTCGGGGCCTTCTCTCACTCTCCTCGTGAGATATAGGCCATAATCCACGCCGCTGACCAAGTGCGGGTTGGCGGATGACACACGTCTTCGGATATTGCGGTCCTCAAACGTGTCGGTTTCCTCACGATGTTTTCCTTCACCGTAAAGCGAGTGCAAATCCACACATAACTTGAAAAACAAGTCATTGGTGTAGGGCTGGGATCGAACCAGGGGCCGTCTGATTGAAAAGCAGACGTTTGTACCACCGCGCCACACTCGCTTTCTCGACACACTTATTCACTTACACACAAACTTTCGCATTTATAATATTAGTAGGTTAACCCGAATTATCGGATCGATCGTCTATTCGATTAACTATAATCTTATATATAAAATTTCCGTGTCACAGTGTTTGTTACCGTACTCCTCCGAAACGGCTTGACCGATTTTTTCTAAATTTTATATGCGTATTCAGTAGGTCTGAGAATCGGCTACTGTATATTTAGTTTTTTTTTTTTATTTAGGTAAAACAACGTTTGCCAGGTCAGCTAGTATACATATATTTCGTATAACTTTTCTTACAAATCTTACAACATATTTGGTCAAGTTCACGAAAACAACTAACTTTAGGGGAATCATGGATGGGCCTTCCAGCGGCTTAAGTTACTAATTATATTATGAAGGAAGGTCATGGTTACACACCGATTACTCGGTTGGCTAAAACTGCACAAAATTTACTGTTTATTATCGAGGAGCAAGATAGCTTGACGACCTCGTTAGCGAAATGGTTACCATGCCGGACTGCCAATCAGAAGGTTCCAGGTTGATTCCCGGCACGACCAACATCTTTGTGCTGAACTAAATTTGTTGGCTGTCGGTCTGGGTGTTAAGTATGTATCTATATAAAATATGTATGTATATATAGTATATCAGTTGTGTTAGCAACCATAATACGAGCTAGAAATGGTTCAGTATGGGGTTAGCCAGCCGTGTGTAAAAAAAAGATTATGTTTATTACGGCACTAGTCGAAATGAAATGAAATGAAATAATTTTATTTGCGTAGCCACAGGTAATATAAAAACATGGAAAATAATATAAAATGTCCCTTGTAGGCTACCGCATATGCGGTGTGCAAAAGGTCAATTAATTAGTTAGGTAATTTATAAGTTAATTGCACTCCACTATAATTTACAGCTAAGCAATCAAAACTCAACCTTAAGATACAGTGGTAAGGTCGATGTATCTATATAAATTATGCATGTATGTAGTGTATCGGTTGTGTTAGCAACCATAATACGAACTAGAAATGGTTCAGTATGGGGTTAGCCAGCCGTGTGTAAAAAAAATAAAAAGCTTATGCTTATTACGGCACTAGTCGAAACTCAACCTTAAGATACAATGGTAAGATTGATGTATCTATTTAAAATATGTATTGTGTGAGCTACCATAATACGAACTAGAAATGGTTCAGTATGGTGCTAACCAGTCGTGTGTAATGTGTAAAAAAAATATTTGATCGAAGGTTGCGGCCTACGTATTAGCTCGCTCATCTAGAAGGATCCTGTTCACTAACCTCGACAAAAGACGCCCGTTTCTGCAGTAAAGGCGACGCAGCTCGCTCAGTGGTAGGTGAAGCGTGAGACACGAGGGATTGTCGACTGCTACCGAGAGAGGTGCGTGAGCTGGAAGAAGTCATACGGATTAGATTGAGAAGTGATTCAGTCGTCGACATGAGATTTGTGAGTACTGTTTGCTTTAAACATGTTTTTTTTTAATTTATTATATACTAGCTGACCCGGCAAACGTTGTTTAGCCTTATAAATTATTTCTATTCAATAAAAAAATATTTTAAAAGTATCACTTAGGGGTATGGAAAATAGATAGTAGCAAATTTTCAGACCTACTGATTACGCATATAAAATTTGGTATAAATAGGTCAAGCCGTTCTGAAGCATAAAATGTGTGAATGTGTGTGTGTGTGTGCGTGTGTGTATGTGTGTGTTTGTGTGAGTGTTATCGTATATCAAAAAAGTCTGTGAGTCCAGTGTTTTTTTTACTTTACTTTGTTGAAAATATTAATCAAAGATGGCGACTATTCCTACAAAATTTAATAAACACTGGTTCATTAGTGTCATCCGTATATGTGGTTCTAATTATAAATAAATTACTCCCATAAATAAATGTCAAGAAATAAAGATATTTGTGTGTCTTTGTCCATAACATTCTGGAAAGGGTGAAAATGCCCTAGTCCTGTAGAAGTTGAGTGAGGAAAGGTCAGTACAAACAACATTATTTTAATATTTATAAAAAAAAAAAGTACTCACAACATCTCAAAGTCAACGACGTCAATGAGCATTATACAAAGCTTAAATCTATATAAATACTTTAAGCAATAAACAATTTAACTAACGCATTACCTACCTTTAGAAAAATTTAAATAAACAGCATTTATTGTATTACACTATAAGTGAAACGCTATTACTAAGCCTCCGCTGTCTGTCTGTCTTTCACCAGGCTTCATCTGAGAAACCATGATACGAGTAGCTAGAAAGCTTAAAAAACACAATTAATGTACAGTGTAAACTCTATATAACGACACTGAAGGGACTGTGCAGTTAATGGCGTTATAGAGAGTGGTCATTAAATGGAGTGACTGTATCATTGTATCGAATACAATTTAAACCAACTAAAGCAATTGATTTCGACGCTTCAGAGAGTTTGTCTTTAAATCTAGTGACGTTACATAGAGTTTACACTGTAGTAATTTTTTTAAAAGCAGATTTCGTCTAATTTCTAAAAGACGCAGAACAAGTTAACTATATCTAGACCACTTTTAAGTTAAGGCTATTTGTTGTTATAGCGGCACGGGAATCTTGTCTAAGTTTCAGCTTTCTAGCTATCACGGCTTATTAGACACAGCCAGGAGACAAACAGACAGCGGAGGCTTAGTAATAGGGTCCCGTTTTTATCTTTTAGGTTCGGAACCAAACAAAACTGTTAGAAATTTGAACAAATCGTGCCCCATCCTCCTTAAAGATATTGCGATAGGTAGCTGTACGGTATACAGGTTCACTCGTAACCAACTCAAAACCATTTAAGGGTGCCTTTAGTACACCTGAACAAACAACTTTTGTTATAAGACTTTAGAAAATCTCGGAGAAAAAAAAAATCCGTACTAAAAACTCGGCAAAATGTATGAATAAACGTTTTTTTTCTTGAACTTTTATATGTTTTTGGTCTACCCTTAAAGGTTTTGCGTAAATTTTCAGTAAAAAAAAGAACCCGTATATCAATAATTTTACAATTCAACCGGCGAATGTTTTTACAACACAAAAGCCGTTTTTTTATTTATTATAATAAAATTAAATACATGTGCGAATCTTCCAAGCTTAACTAACATAAAATAACATAAACCAACACGGAACAATTAAGTGACAAAATCATAATAATAAGACGAAATAAAGAATAGACACAAAATAGCAGCATTTACATTAAGACGGGAAAAATACAGCATCGTAAAAAAGTTTCAAAGCGTTTCTAAGGTTTCTGCTCACTATACTGTAGCCACCTTCGATCAAAAATGTACTAGATTTAAAGTGATGTCTCTAAACACAGCAAGGAAAATAAGACCACAAGTAAGAGTGTAGTCTTATTTGAGTTTGAGAAATTTAAGCTTTATTAGCATAGTAATACAGTTGAATTTTCTAACGCTCACTGCGTACGATTATAAAATTTTATAGCTGTTATTTATATCGCGGTGCAAGATAGCTTGTTTATTACGGCACTAGTCGAAACTCAACCTTAAAATACAGTGGTGTGATTGACTTGAATTGAAATATTTTTGTGACGTAGTATATTGTAATAGATACAATAGTATAGTAAACTCATGACATTTTTTGTGCTGTATTTGTATGCAACTATTACGCTTAAATTCATTACTTATACATTATACATTCTTATATTTTTTGCCGTTTTAAGAGACATCACCTTATATCTAGTACTGTGCTTTATTACTATCAAACAATAGAGGTGAAGAACAAAATATGAAGATTAAAATACAGTATAAACTCCATGTAACGTCACTCGATTTAACAACAAACTCTCTAAAACGTAGAAATCAATTGGCTTTACTTGATTTAGTTTGTATTCCATACAATGATTCATTCTCTCCATTTAACGACTACTCTCTATAACACCATAAAAGGCACAATCCCTTCAGTGTCGTTAAATAGAGCTTACACTGTGTATTTATTTGGGATCAATTAATAATTAATCTAACAGGGCGTTAATCACATGTGACCCAAAACCGGTGCAAAGTTTGCGTACTAAAGGCATATTTTCGGAACTAGAATATGTATATATATATACAAGTTTTTTTTGTTTATTGGAATTCTTTATCACAATCGAAGTCACCTTCATGACAGCTGGAAAAGCTTTATCAGCGTTCTTTTACATAACGCAATCTATTGTACTAAAACTCGATTCAATCTTCTTCTTCCTTGCCTTATCCCACTAGGTGAGGTCGGCAGCAAATTTTCCTCTTCCACTCTCCTCTATCAGTCGTCGTCTCTACACTCACTTCTTTCACTCTCATGTCCTCATTCACACACTCCATCCATGTCTTCATCCGCTCTCCTCTATCAGCCGTCGTCTCTACACTCACTCCTTTCACTCTCATGTCCTCATTCTCACACTCCATCCATGTCTTCTTCCACTCTCCTCTATCAGCCGTCGTTTCTACACTCACTCCTTTCTCTCTCATGTCCTCATTCACACACTCCATCCATGTCTTCTTCCACTCTCCTCTATCAGCCGTCGTCTCTACACTCACTCCTTTCTCTCTTATGTCCTCATTCACACACTCCATCCATGTCTTCTTCGGTCGGCCTCTTGCTCTTCTTCCTTGCACTATGTTATTATTAATCGTACGTAATGTAAAACTCGATTCAATAAAGAATACTAATACTAATTCGAAAGATCTTTCCCCTTTTGCTCGCTCATTTAATTACGCAAACGAGAGGACAAGACTTCCAAATATTTTCTTTACAGACGCGACTTTAAATGACACTGCGAGGCCTTTAGTATTGCAAAGCTTTCTAAAAAAATCCTGGACAGAATATTTAAAAAAAAAGATTTTTTTTATAAAATTTTGCAACATCAAGATAATAAAAAAATATATATCCTGAGTTGAAGTATAGAACATATAGAACGTGCTGCCGTAGGGTTGCTTATCTTTTACCTGGACGAACTACTGATCGCAATGAAACAGCGCTTATGTTGATATATTTTTTTTCTATTATCGAAATGGTTAAAAGTAGCTGATTTCGACATACCTGTTTCACCTGGCAACCCAGTAGTTATTTTTAAATAATAAATCATTTTTCTTTTTTTTTTAAACATTCTGTCCAGGATTTTTTAAGGCAACCCATTTTTAATATATTTTCTAATAAGCTAAATTTATTATGAAATTAATTTTATTTTCAATTATCACGTCGGTGAAGGTCGATGTAGGCTCGGATCTTAGACCATAATAATCAATCAGTGAAAATAAAAGTTCAAGCTACGTGATAAAGGGGGTGAGGGCCTCATTCTTTCTCTGTGTACCCCCCGGTGCATAGCGGCCCCCCCTTGCCCATTTAGCTACTCCACTCCCACAACCTCACTTTACCTTGACATGGAGAGGGTACCAGACTTGGTTTGCGCCGGAGACGCCTTGCGACGGACCCTTGGGATCGCCACCAATAAGTTAGTAGGTTATTACATGTTATAGGTTATCATCACATGTCGTATATTTGATGTTACAGTGCAAACTCCATGTAACGTCACTCAATTTAAAGCCAAAGCGTCGAAATCAGTTGGCTTTAGCTGGTTTAGCTTGTATTCCATACAATGATACATTATCTCCATTTGTCGACCACTCATATAACGCCAAAAAATGCACAGTCCCTTCAGTGTCGTTACGTAGAGTTTACACTGTATATGTTATTTACATGTTATTTAAGATTATTACATGTTACACATATGTCATTACATGTTATATTTGATAAATTGTGAACAACATGCTGACTTCAACGTATCATTCAACGTGGTAAATATTATTTAAACTTATTAAATATAAAAATTAAAATTTGAAAAAATTCAGGTGCCTACAGGACAGATCAATAAACAATAATCCGTGATCAAAAACTTAAAAAAAAATTTTTTTTTTTTGCGGAACTTCATTGTTTTTCGAAAACTATCTAGATGCCATTCCGAATCGAATGACACCTCAATCATAATTTTCGGAGACTGCTGAAAAAAGTTGACCAAAAAGGCATTTGTTGACTAGACTATTATACATGTTATATTTGATAAATTGTGACCAAAACTCTGGTGTATACCTCGTCCATCGTATCATTCAACGGGGTAATGCTACCAGTATGTTGGGCAAGCTGCCCACTGGTGGGCTAGAGCTTGGACTAGCTTTAGTTACTTTTTTTTTATTGATGAATAGGCTTACGTTTGACCGCAGTTTGCCTGATGTTAAGCTTAACTGTAGTCTAAGATGTAACACGCTTGCCTAGAAGGAACCTATTTACTCTAGATTTGAAGACCCCCAAATTGTACTTCTCGGGAAAAAGAGACTCAGGAAGAGAGTTCTAGAGCTTCGCAGTTCTCACAATGAAGGTCGAAGCAAAACGCTTTGTGCGAATCTTTGGAACTTCGACAGTGAATCGATGTCTCTTATCTAAAGCTAGTCTAAGTTGTTTACTTCTTGTAGTTGTTAGTTGGCATATATATATTGTAACATGTTATAGGTTAACACGAAATAAAGTGTATCTTGAAAAAAAAAATAGGATAAAAAAACAATTACTCGTACATTTCAACAGGAATCGAACCTGGTAGAATCAAAGGTCACATCATATTTTATACTTTTAAATGAATAATGTACATGTTTAATTTCAAATAATACCTTGTAATTTACCATGCAAAAACCTTAATTATCACAATTTATAATAACAACATTAATTACCTTTCACCAAAAATTAATTACAAAAGAAAGAAATAAATAAGACATTGATCTAATTACTTGTATAAATAAAATAAAACGATAATAAGTGTCTAAAGGGCCTTCGCACACGATGTCATAACTTGAGCTTACCGTAATACGTACGTGTACGTTAAACAAGTCCGCATTCTTAGCGTCTTGATGATACGCTTCAGTGTTGGTAATACGTACGTACTTTATAACAAGTCCGCATTCACCGCGTCTTGATGATACACTACAGTGTTTGTAATACGTACGTACTTTAAAACAAGTCCACATATACCGCGACATGATCTAACACTTCAGTGTTGGTAATACGTACGTACTTTGAAACAAGTCCGCATACACCGCGTCTTGATGATACACTACAGTGTTTGTAAGACGTACGTACTTTAAAACAAGTCTACATACACCGCGTCAAGATGAAACGCTACATTGTTTATAATACGTACGTATTTTATGACAAATCTGCATACATCGCGTTACGATGATACGCTGCAGTGTTTGTAATACGTACGTACTTTATAACAAGCCCACATACACCGCGATATGATGAAAAGTTGCATCGTTTGTAATACGTACTTACATTATAACAAGTTCGCATACATCGCGTCTTGATGATAAACCGCAGTGTTTGTAATACGTACGTACTTTATAACAAGTTCGCGTACACCGCATCTTGATAATACGTTGCAGTGTTTGTAATACGTACGTACTTTGAAACAAGTCCACATACACCGCATTATTATGAAACGCTGCAGTGTTTGTAATACGTACGTACTTTATAACAAGTCCACATTAACCGCGTCTTGATGATAAGCCGCAGTGTTTGTAAAACGTACGTACTTTATGACAAATCTGCATACATCGCTTCATGATGAAACGCTGCAGTGCTTTTAATAAGTGCGTACTTTAAAACAAGTCCGCATACAGCGCATCACGTCTTTACGCTGCAGTGTAATATGTCACGAACCACGATTCGACGTCGCACGCGAGCCGTGTGCGAAGGCACGAATTTGTGAAATGACTAGTGTATAATTTTTACAATTTGTTTTACGATTAAGAGAAGTGCTGTTTACTAAAATAAGATAGATTACAAGGTCACAAAAAATAAACAAGTGCCTACAAATTCAATGTTGGAAAATTTTAAACCAAATTTTAAATATTATTATATTTTTAAAAACAGGGTTACGTTAAAAACCTGATCAACTATTAAGTCTTTATAATATAAAAAAGTTATTATAAAATACTAATTATTCATACATGTCATCTGAGCTAAAGAATTTAAGCTCTAAGATGATAAGCTTTATGATGATGACTAAGACACTTTGGTGTAAGGTAAAACATGCCTAGTCTGGAATAACTAGCTCTCAAGGAGGATGCCGGAACACAGCAACGTGAATTGCGTGGCGACAGATTTTTTAACTTGAGAGTGGTTGCTAGCCAGGTGAGCACTAGACAATGCCCTACTACCATGTAAGATTTAAAGGCAAATTTAAAATATATTTGCACGAAACAAACGATCACACTTACTTAAAAAACGTTGGATATACGTCCAACGGGTTTGGACGCATTACGAGCGTCATCATCGACGAGCTTCACGCGTCTGCGCGCAAACCTCGTCGGTAACAGTCCGTGTGTAACAGTGAAGCTACATAAAATGTAGCTACACTTCTGTTACATGTACTTCACTTTTGTTACATGTAAACCAGTTTAGCCCCAGACAAATTTAATGAAAATTGGTTAAGTATTTTTTATATTTTTTTTATTATTCATTTCTTTGGCGACATGTATAAATAAAATACTTTTTAAATAAAGTCATTTATGCAATTTAACGAAAAATAAATTACATGAGAGGAAATGAAATTTATAATTTTAATATTAATTATATATTTTTAATTTTTCACTTGTTTATTTTTTGACGACCCTTATATACCAAGTGAGAGAATAACATAAAGCCGGTGCACATTACATATCTAATCTAGTACTCACGTGGTTGGCCTAGACCTCTGGGCCACAGTAATACTAGCGGGAGAAACACACGGGTGACATTAGCTAGACTAGTCATTAGCTAGAAAACACACCATTTGTAGAGAACTGGAATTGTTTACGTCAATTTTCAATTCTGCGAAAGTTGATAAACAATGTTGTTTTTTGTTGTTCTTATCAATTTTCAATTCTGACAGTTAATAAACGTTGTTGTTTCGGTCAATTTTCAATTCTATCAAAGTTCATAAACGTTGTCGTTTTTGTCAATTTTTAATTCTGTCAACGTTGATAAACTTTGTTTTTTAAATTTTCAATCCTGTCAAAGTTAATATAATGTTGTTGTTTTAATCAATTTATATTCTGTCAAAGTTGATAAACTTTGTTTTTGTAAGTTTTCAATTCTGTCAAAGTTGATAAACGTTTTTGTTTTGGTCAATTTTCAATTCTGTCAAAGTTTATAAACGTTGTTGTTTTGGTAAATTTTTAATTCTGTCGAAGTTGATAAACTTTGTTTTTGTTAGTTTTCAATTCTGTCAAAGTTAATATAATAAACGTTGTTGTTTTTGGCAAATAAAAGTCTGTCAAAATTAATAGACGTTGTTGTTTTTTAATTATTTTCAATTCTGTCAAAATTAATAGACTTTGTTTTTGTCAATTTTCAATTCTGTCAGTTAATAAACGTTGTCGTTTTTGTCAAGTTTCAGTACTGTCAAAGTTAAAAAGCTTTGCAAGTTTTTGTCAGTTTTCAATTCTGACAAGTTAATCAACTTTGTTTTTGTCAATTTTGACAAAGTTAATAAACTTCGTCGTTTTTGTCAGTTTTTACTTCTGTAAATTGAAATTATCAATCTACAACAATTGTTATGTCAGTTTTCTGCAGACAGTTTTATTAATTTGGCAATACAAAGTTAGCTTAGCAGTATTTATTTTCAGACACTTTTTAATGCAAAATTCCAGTTCTCTACAAAACACAACAAAGATTTTAAGATGAGGATTTTAGAAATTAGAATCTACTTTAAATTATGAGACACTACTATATAATCTAACCAATTTTAATACTAAAGTGATAAGAAAACCCAAGTAAATGTTTTTGCACATATTTATAAAAAAAAAATATGAGTATAAGGCAATAAATTAATATATGTCAAAGCCAGCACCAATATATTTAAAGTTCCGTAAGTTTCCTGTTTTATTATCAATGGAAAAAGCCTTTTTGGAAAGCTTTTTTATTTTTACAGTGGTCATGGTGCAAAATATATAAAAAATACATTATTATCCAATAAAAAAAATGAGCTATTATGAACAAATCTTTAGTAATAATTCGACAAACAGACAAAATCTCTATACTTTAGATCTTTTCGCGATTAAAAAAAAAATCTATATAGGTAAAAGTTTTCTTTAACGATTGTAAAAAAATATGTGCAAAAACTATGGTTAATGTCCCCCACTTTGAAATGGCATGCTTTTAAATTGTATAACCTAAAACACCATTAATTTATCTAGCCTTTATGTTAAATTACTTACAACTAATTCACTTATGTACCTAAATATATAAAAAAAAACAATTTATACCATACAAAACCATTATAAATAATTATGTTTTTAGTAGTTGGCTTTTCTTTCAAATTTTTAAACCCTTTACAAAGAAACAGATTACAAAAGATAATTACAGACATTCACAAATGGCAATACTGATAAATATTTAATTTTCTGGCAACATTGACTGAATTATTTAAATGATTGCACTGGCAGTACTACTACATTTTTAAAAAGATAACCTCTTATACTGTTTTCTATAGCGTATGTATATTGTGTACCCTGTTATCCTGGAGCGGACTCTAGTAGGGCTTGGAGCTGGTGTTGCCGTAGTTGAACTTTAAAACATAATTAATCATGGCAATACTCAAGAGACAATATAAATATTACAGCTAAATACATCAAATCTTGATAATTTAAGTTCAAATCAAAAATATTGTCTGAATTTTGTGGCGGATTTCTTTTTAATTTGAGGCCACAAAAACTGTGCTATGCTAAAAACATTAAGACTTAATTTTTTTAAATTTCAATTCCATTAAGGCCCTAATACATCTCAACTATTCTGCTAAATTTTATCATGTTTAACTTTGGTACTGCAAATATATATTTATTAATACTTTCAATGTTATATTAGAATTTTCTAACAATCGTAATTTATTTTATGATAAAAATCCTGATTACTGGCAATTAACGTAAATCTTTAAAGAGCTCTATTGTTCTAAATGTTTTTTTCGCACAATAAATCAAATTTGTAGAACCAAAGATGGTCAGTCTAGATATATTGAAGCCACCCTTCAAATGTGCGTTAATTCACCAGTAATCCAGTTTAAAAAAATTTAAGATGCCCTACTAGTGATTTAAAAAACAAACCCCATAAACTTTAATTGGTTATTCTTAGAATGTCATTGGGTTATTCAAATTTTTTGTCTATCTCTCTTATTAGTTATCAGCCATTACTTATTCAAATTAACCAAAAAACTATTTAAAATCCTCTCAAACACATACCTGCTAAGTCTTCGATTAGCGGTGGTGGTTCGAGGAGTCATCTCCTCGGTAGAGGTGGTCATGGATGTCTCCATAGGATTGTCTTCTGCATCCAGCAGCTGAATCTGAGTCTGGCGGACGAATACTCCATAGTTCTCTTCACACTGGAATTCGTATATATTTTAATTTTAATAAAATGTGACTCAATGTCCCTGTACAAAAAACTTACAGTTATGGTATCAGTAATATCTTATTGTTAAAAATAATAATTGGATAAAATCATTGAAAAAATAGCTTAAAGAAACAATGCTAGAATATTTAAACCAATTTTTGTAACAATTGTACTAATCAGATTTCATCATCATGGGCCTTTATACATCTTTATCAGATGATTTATCACTATAAAAAAAACTTGGGTATTTTTTTGCATAGATAGATGTATGCATGCATATAGATAATTTGTCATTTGATATCCTTATTTTTCGGATGCAGTCCGACAGGAGGCATTTTGTGCATTTCCCCCTACCAGCCTACTCAAGCCATCCAACCTCTATAAAGTAATGGAACACGATCTTGGGTCACTGGCATACCTGTTCCACTGTTATTACATCAGATGTTGTGGTACTTCTATTCAAACAGGAGGTGTCTAAGTATAAGCTGTTACAAAAATGTTACACAAGGTAAATCTAATAACAAATACAGTGTAAACTCTATATAACAACACTGAAGGGATTGTGCATTTGATGGTGTTATAGAGTATGGTTGTTAAATGGAGAGAATGTATCATTGTATGGAATACAAGCTAAACCAACTAAAGCCAATTGATTTCGACGCTTTAGAGACTGTCGCTAAATCGAGTGACGTTACATGGAGTTTACACTGTAATTGTATCCCTTATTATACTGCATATCATAAGCATCCTGCGCGATTTTCCGCAGATATAAAATTGTTATTACGCTCGATTTGTTTTCATAGAAGTACACCAATTAGTCAGTGATTGTATTGCTAATAAAGACTTCTGAATGTAAGTTTCAACATGATCTTTAAGAACTTTGTCATGGACCATATTAGTAGGAAGGATAGTAAGATAGGATAAGATACTTACTCTAAAGTAAGCATGACCTCGCACCGTCCCGTTATTCTTCCCTTTCGGCTCATCTAGCACTACTCCTATCCATTTTCCAGTAGCAAACGTAGGGTAGCCCATATACGCGACAGAGCCCTTTACGTCTTTCCCCACCACAAGCACACGCTGGCCCAGCGTTAATGTCACCTTCTCCGACATATTCGCGGTATATTTTCATACAAAACACTGAAAAAATATCGAAAAGTTTAAAGAAATTGGCCTAAATCGCATATTTTAGTCGGACGAAATGAAGACTTACCTTATTAGGATTTTAAACTAATTTCGCTAGTTAATTACAATATACGTGGGAGTTTGGTAAAAGCGAAATGCCTTATGCGTTTTTTTATACTAATTGTAGAAAGGTTTTTGCTAGTTTCTTTCGAATTTTGCACAATATTGATGCAGACAAAATGCAGCAATTTTGGGTAAATAAAAGTCATCAGTGTCGATTGTCAATGTCAGAAGCTGTCAAATTAGTCATCGTGCGTTTCGTTCCTGGACTTAGCTCTGGTTTCGTTTCGGGGGCAAACGCAGCTGAACTTTTGCATAGCCGTGGCACGCCAACAAAAAATTGGCGAAACCACATTAGTTTATAATTAGGATTATATTATTACTTATATTGAAAATATTACTAAAGATTAATCCGAATACTCTTACTTATGCCTGATGGCAGGGTACCTTTTTGTTTTATATTGTCAATACCCAAACATGGTACATAAATAAATAATTTCCTTTTATTACGAATCGGTTGTGTTTTTTGTCGACACGGTTTAATACTATATTTCTATAAATTTAGGAATGCAGTTAGAGGGACACCTATTTTGATACAAATCTTGATGATTCATACATCTATTGCTTGTAATATACAAAGTTAATGAGAATAGCAATTAAAATCTTTGTTTATTAAAAACTACGCAGGTTTAATAAACATAGGTACATGTAACTGCAAAATATTTGTATAGTCATATTTTCTGCAGAAAGATATATCTCGCTTGCATTTGGAAATTCAGTTCTACTTTCACTTGCGGCCTAGTTTTCATTTGTTCAGCTACATTTACAATGCTCTACTTATGATGTACGTAGTGCTTACCTCGTTTTTTTTTTACTTAAACGTGGTACAAAGAGACAATCATCTGGTACTTCAGTCTATTGAAGACTTATTTTAGATATGACGGAATTTATTAGATAAAATACTGTACCATTATACGTACAGTATTTTATCTAATAAATTCCATCTGCATCGATCGTTGATTAACTTTGGTGATTGCGTCAGATCACCTTAGCCGAGCTACGTAAGCTTCCTACTGTAGGTAAATAGGTATCAAAACTATATCCATGGGTAATGTTACTTATAGAGTACATAATACCTCGATAATATCCATTGTTTATTTATGATATCATTGAGATAGCAGAGAGATAATAGGAATAGGATATGAATATCTACTTTATTACAATTTATGCTTTATATGACAAAGTTTGTCATAGTAATTATCCAATTTATTTAGATTAAAACTTTTATCTGGCAAACAAATATGTATAAACTAATTTCATAAGAAATTAGTTTATACATATTTCCTTTGGTTCTGGTTGCCAGTCCGGCGTGATAACCATTACGCCAACAAGATCGTCGTACCTATTATTAATAATTATTACATATTTATAATGACTCCTCACTTCATTATTTAGTAGGAAACAATTTGATGACCTCAGTATTGGCCGCATTGCTATATTGAGGACATGAGTCATTGAGAAACCGACAAACGAATAAAGACTTTATTGCAATACTATTAGGTGCTATTTTATCATGTACCAGTTTTTCCTTGAGCTTGGGGTTGCTAATGAATACAAGCGTCGATTTATTTATCGACGGCTCGAGAGCATTTTCCTTTCCAAACAAAACAATGGATGTTAGTTGGTATACTTATCTTTTACCATTTTTAACAACCGATCTCCTTTGTACACGTACCTACATGGGATGGATATCTTTCTAGTTGTCCCCCACCAGTGGGGACCGAGGCGAAAGTAGGTAACAGGAATTAACCCACTATTCTTTTAACTGTCTATGGTAAATACCTAGGTATCGATTCTGGTCCTAAAAATTATGTACTTTTGCAATAACTATAGAGGAATACGGATAAATAAATGAGAACACAAAAGATTTCTCAATAATCGTAGCTTCTAGCAACAGGTTGCGTCATTGTAAATGAATAAGGGTAAGAATTTCTAGGTTATGATTCAACTGACAGGTGATAAAGGTCGTCTAGCCTAATGGATTCCACAGCGTCAGCTAGCTTGTGTCGATGTTGGCAAAAATGCCCACGTTCCCAAGCTGCCAGCGAAGCGTGCTAAATGACGTGCGGATTTACGCCAACGGCGACTTTCACTCGACGTACCTGCCCTGCCTATCCCGTTAGGTTGCTATGGACGGATGCCACGGATACACCGCAAGAAGAACACAAAACGTACAAAAACATGTTATTTAATTGAACCATTACAGCAATTTAAAAATACAATGTCGTAAAAAAACAAAAGTGATTATATTCTATTTCGTTCGATACAAATTGCAACTAAGGGCGTGAGACGGCGTCGAATAATTTCTACAATGTTTATACATGGAATCGCAAGGCACGAGGCTGAGGGGGCCGACGCGGCCGCGGATATCTTCTCTGTAGACGTCGGTGCTCTCTAAATACATATTCGATAGGTTATAACGCGCACGTACTCATGAGGAGGTGACTATGGATCAACATGTTCTGTGGGGTGCGCGGCGCTTAGAACCCGTGCACCTTGAGCTGCTCGGGCTTGACGAGGCCCGACTTAGTGAGCCACTGGCAAATGTTCTCGCGCTGGTCGCCCTGCAGCTGCAGCACCTCTCCGTACTCCGGGTGCTCCACGACCGTTCCGTTGCACGCGAACTCCTTCTTGCATGCCCGTACTATCTTCTTCAGGTCATATTCCGACGACAGCCCCTGCACTGTGGTTAGCGTCTTGCGCCCGTTCCGCTGCTGGATCCGGACGTGGACTAGACCATCTTGTACGTCGTCTTCCGAGCTTTTTATAGCATCGGCGAATGGGTCGAATGTGTTGAGATTCTGGATGGACATACGATTGAACTGGCCTTCTCTTTGTTCCAAGGAAACGCTGCGATACTACGCACGTACACTATTTAACTGTCACTGATAACGCGCGCTGCGGTGTGCTCGCTGTAAACGACCAATTTACGCGAATTCCAAAATGTAATGGCGGACAAAAGAAAAATGGGAATGTCACGCGGAGGCGGAAATTATTGATTATACCATAGACAACTTTCTAAATTTTATAAAGCAACGTGCACATTATACAATTCTTAAAAACGGAATTTGTCGGTTTTCTCGTCATTTTAACCCTTTAGTTTTGCGTATAACTTTGGCACATAATCATCATATTTGGCGACATAGAAATTACCAGCTATCGGTGTGCCCAACTTGTATTGGTCAGCAAACTTAGCGATGCAGAACTTTCCTCTTTTGTCCCCCGTGTTATTAGGAAGTTTAGGCACTTTTGAGAAATCACATTTATCTGGCTGTTTATAGATAAGAAAAACGTAGCGGTGCAATCCAGTGCCTTTGGGTGGACCGGAACCAATATAGTCGGAAAGAACTTCTGCCTTTTTCATGTCTCCGCCGTAGATGTTTCCAAGTAGCCAATGGTGCCATTCGCGAAACTTTGGACTTGCCCGACTTGGGGCATCAGGATCAACCATAGCAAGGGTGTAATATGCCGAATCTTTAGCTGCCCACTTCACAACTGGAGGATCCTTAACTTGAGTTGGAGTAAGCTCTTTACCCATTTCGACTTTAACTCCACTAGGATAGCTTAATTCTATAAGTTCAGAGGGAGCTGTAGATACAACATCGGGTACAATGCAGTGTTCCTTAAACAACGCTTGAATATTTGCCATATTATTTAAAAAACAACACTAAATTTTCTTTCTATCATATATCTTTTCTCTACATATTCTTTCGTCTGTCTGAAGACGTCAAAATATAATTGTACTCTTAAGAAAAATTTATTAACCTGGAAAAAGTTTTGCTTGACCAAGTGTAAAACCTTCTTTAAATGCTAAGTTGTCTATGGTTCGAAACCGGAAGACAGATAAGAAAACCGTAACATCTTGTTTCTACGGTAATACATAGTTCTCCTATTTTTCCCTAGATGTCGTTACTAGGCTAGTATCTTCTCTTTTTATGATTATATTATTCACCAGAGATAGCAAGCTGACCAGCTACCTTTATTCTTATTTTTACTGTTAGCTAGAGAATAAATCTTGACATCAGCTTAGCCACTCGTTACACAAAAATAAGATACCTAAAAGCAAAATAGTTTTAGTACTCGTTTTAAAAGTCACTAACATTATTTCTCAGCTGACCCTTTTACCTTATTTAAAGGCATAAAAAATAATAATCTGCATTTATAAAATATAATTTAACACAAAAAATTTGCTTACCAATGGGTGAAATTGGATTAGGTATATAATTATCTCTGATATAATTAATCGATGCATGCTAGTTATAGAACTTATGACCAGACTTAATACCTAACTAATTTAAAAAAGCAAATATCAATCTTAAAAGTTTATTTATTTATCCTAATAATTCAACAATAAAATAGATTATAAACTAAAATTCTTGCCATCTATGAGAAGCAAGTATTTAATTTTACGAAGAAAACATTGGACGAGTTTATTCCCTCTCATTTTTAGTTTTGCAAAAGAGAACATGAACTACTAATTGTTTTCTTTACTGACACGAGATATATACATAATTTGACGACCTCATTGGTGTAAAGGTTACCATGCCGGACTGCCAATCAGAAGGTTCCAGGTTTGATTCCCAGCACAACCAATTTGTGCTTAACTAAATTTGTTAGCTGTAGCTCTGGGTGTTAAATATGTATGTATATATAGTTTATCAGTTGTGATAGCAACCATAACACAACTAGAAATGGTTCAGTATGGGGTTAACCAGTTGTGTGCGAAATGAGTCCCAATATTTATTTATTATATACAATTTTATGCA
The DNA here is from genome assembly GCA_035578125.1 of Mellilla xanthometata. Classification (NCBI taxonomy): domain Eukaryota; kingdom Metazoa; phylum Arthropoda; class Insecta; order Lepidoptera; family Geometridae; genus Mellilla; species Mellilla xanthometata. Next base: position 3,215,368 of record JAPUBQ010000034.1, on the reverse strand, counting down.
TTAGTAGCATACATTTGATAATTACTTTTATGAATTTGTCACAGACATAAATTCCAGTATCACCCCAAGTTTGAAAAAAAATAAAAAGGGCAAATTTCACACACAACTGGCTAGCCCCACACTAAGCCATTTCTAGTTTGTATTATTTATTTATTTGATTTATAGGCGAGCAGCATTACGCTGATGTGCCTATATCACACTGAGTTGAAATTAATTTTTTAACAGTTCACATAATGTCCACTGTTCAATGTCAATGTTTAAAGTGCACTAGTGCACTGATCACAGGTTAGCAAGAGATTTTTTTTGTTTTCTGCAACCAGCTATCGAGCCGGTTTTTAAAACTGTTATTTACTTCTAGTTCGTATTATGGTTGCTAACAAAACTGGTATACTACATATACATACATACATACTTTATATCGATACTATGATTTAACAACCGGAAATATACTATTTACCAATACATATTTAACACTTGGTATGACAGCCAACAAATTAAATTCATCATAAAGATTTTGCCTGGAAATCAAACCCGGGACCCTCTGGAAGACAGTCTGGCATGGTAACCATTACACCAACAAAGTTGTCAAAGACTTTACATTGTAGTTAGGAAAATACATAGAATGTTAAGGTCATGTTATTTGAATGGTGGTAAAGGATTTTCTAGTGCTCGCCTGGCTAACTACCACTCTCAAGTTGAAAGTCGCAGAGAGTCTATTGGTGTGTACCAGCAGCTAAGGGATGACTGCACCAGTGTGAGAAAGCTGCTAGCTTTCTTGATAATTCCTGGCAAGATCAGCTGGTTGGAGTAGCATCATGGAAGAGGATCTTTTCTGTTTTTTTTTTTAAATATTGAATAGGCCTATATTTGACCGTAGCTTGCCTAATTTTAAGCTTGACTGTGATCTAAGATGTATCAAAGTTGCCTATCACTTGCCTAGAAGGAACCTATTTACTCTAGATTTGTGAAACCCAAATTGTACTTCTCGGATCTGACTGCGGAAATCAGTCTGATCACCAAGTAAGTAGAGTGCCAGCAGCCTATTTGAGAACCAGTTATTCCAGACTAAGCATGCTCGCCTTAGTCCAGTGTCCCTAGATCGTGTGCTTACACACCCTTCTAGTCAAATGCCTAGTTATATTTGTATTTTATGTTTAATTATTAAAGTAATTGTAAAATAATTAGTTATTAAAGGCTAAGGGAAGGCACTGAATCCCACAACACAGGATTTGCCTCGTGTGGGATTCAGGGAGCAACTAAGTGTACATTAACACATATTTTATACTTTTAAGCCTAGTACTTATTTAGTCATAGTTTGTGTTGATATACAAAAATGTACAAATTTTTGGTAAATAAAGATGTTTTTATGTTTAGGTCTTTTTTAGTTAAAATTAGTGAAAAAAAATGTATTCAGTCACCTCAAACTACACATTTTTGTCTTCAGTTTTAGGAATCAAACCCTCTACAGTCAAAGGAATCCGAAGACGCTTTCCGCAACTATCAGATTTCAACTGATTAACAATGGCTTGCGTATTTTTGATCTTCTTCTGCAACTCTTCGATCCGACGGTTCCTCATGGACATCTCTTCGGCAAACTTGTCCAAATCTTCACTACCTTCGCTTACGAAGTTTGGAATTGGGTTTTTGGGCTTGAATTTATAGTTGGCGAAACTTTCGATTTGAAAATTCAGTATTTTATTCTCCGTTATCGAAGTTTTTTGTTCGTAAGACACGCACATTTTGCCGAAGCGTTTTCGGGACTCCACGACAATGTTCATCATATTCTCGCATTTAGTTTCGAGGTCTAAGTCTTCACTCTCTGAAAAAGTAAGAAGGAAGTCATATAATAAGTTTGTAAACAAAAATTTGCGTTACAAATCGTATGAACTCACTTACCCATTTTCCCAAAAAACCTTTTAAACCTTTTGTGTACAAAATCTTTAAAACAGTGAATAGATAGAACTCTCAAAGTGTTATTGTATTTTTGATTTTTCTAATTAGTAAAGAAAACACTGATATTTGTAATGTTTTATGAGAAAAACTCAAACACCGTAAGATTTTCAAAATAAACGAACCAAAGCAAAGAAAGATTGAAAGACACATTGCTATTTTGACAGAGAGGAATTTATAGCATACTTATTTTCTGTCTTATTCTTTAATAAGGTAAAAGAGTGAGACAGAACATGTAAAATAAGGTTTTTTTCGAGACAAACTCTGTTGATGTTTGTTTGGAGATTTAAAAGTTGTACTAGAAAGAACCTTATTTATGTTTGTATTACCAGTAACAAATAAAAAACTACACTATTAGTAGTAAATTCTTATTTTTTATTTCAAACAAAATATCTAAGGGGTAACAATATGAACAGCAGTTTTTATCATTTTCATGAATTCCTCCACCGAAATCTGAAATAAAAATAAAGAACATTCAACAACTTTAGCATAGATATACACAGCACGTTATACATTACCTTTCTCCGACAAAGAGCATGATATGAGTCAAAATCCAGCACGCTGGCAAGTGCGGATTGGAGGATGACACAAGTCTTGGCACGTTCTACATATGAAAAACTAGTCAATGAGGGACTGGATTCGATTCGGGGTGACGCGAATGGCATTGTCCCGACGAGACATTCGTTCTTATGGATAGAAGACATACCATTCATGAGTATTTTTTATTTATCTAGGCTTACATTTAACACACTAATGAACAAAAAATTACTTACAACTCCATCGAAATCTTTATCAGCATCGTCGATCATTTCATCAATTTCTTCATCAGTCAAATAGTGTCCCAATATATTAGTAACTTCCTTTATATTTTCAAAAGTTATGTGACCTGTAAATATAAATTAATGTAAAGTAATCGCCCGTACGGACGATTAACAGATCGTCCGCACGGGCTATAAAATAATGTAAGAGAAACAAAATATAGCTTATGTCACTCAACTATAATGTAGCTTCCCAACGTTGAAAGAATTTTTCAAATGGGTCTAGTTTCGTGGCCTATTTGCGTCAAAAGAAAGGCAAAAATCAAACTTTTCCTCGTTATAATATTTGTATAGACAACTTGGTGGGACAATTAGAAAATAAAAATATTTTGCGAACTGTACCAGCGTCATTAATATCGAAGAGTCGGAAACTCTTCATGATGTCTCCATCACTGTCCAGAGCCATGATCTTCCTCATGACAGCCGTCTGGAAGTTCTCGAAGCTGAGCTTGCCGCTGTCTCCCTTGTCCACCGCACTCACCATGTGCTGCAACTCTTCTTTAGTCGGTTCGTAGCCTTAAAGGATAGAGATAAAGATAGTATTCAAATGTACAAATCTTTTCTTCCTCCTTCTTTATCTCAATCATATCAGCATAAACAAAAATATGCTGATTTGGCAGTTTCCTACAATTTCGTGGGGTTTGTGGTGGACACGGTGGACCTGTGTTACGCAGAAGCCAAGAAAATAATTTCCGTAATTGGTTTGCGGCTAAGATATAGAGGGCGAGATGGTTTGAGAGGAAACAAGGTTGCTATAATGGGCACTTTTGGACAGGGAGCTTGTTGGGTGGCATTTTCGACAACGCGTAGACCTACCGGTTTGCTTAGTTTATGACTATGTGTGTTTTAACTATGTACTGTATATTGACTGAATACATTATAATTTCGTTGGTAAAAAAATATATCTAACTAACTATGATGGCTCGCTAATCCCAAAATGGATCCTGGCCTCCGACCCTAAGAGACGCCACTTTTCTCTATCCTGTGCTATCTCCTACAAGTCTGTGGCATGAAGTGCGCTCAGGTCTTGTTGCACTTGGTTTTCTCAGCGATACTTTGGACGACCAATTGGCTGACGTCCGGTTGGTCGTCCCAAGTACGCTCGCTTCACAGCCCGATCCTCTCCCATCCTTTCCACGTGGCCGAACTAACGGAGCCGATGTGCTTTACTTTCGCTCATGATGTTAGGGTACCTAATATGGTATTATTGCTAAACAATCTTTCTTTACAAAAACCTCACCCAAAGCTTTTATGGCCACTCTGAAGTCATCGCCTTTTATTTTTCCTTCTCCGGTATGGTCGAGAAGATTGAAAGCCTCGCGTAGGTCATCTTCCTGAGAATTAAAACGCTTTAATACTCATTTATCACATTTATAGGTAAAATATTATTCGGTAGCGGAAGGTCGACCTAGGAAGACGTGGCTGAATTGTGTAAATGAGGATATGAAAGATAAAAGAGCGAATGTGGCTAAGACAGCTGACAGAATCGCGTGGAAGAGGAAAAATTGCTGTGCTGACCCCACCTAGTGGGAAAAGGTTAAAGAAGAAGAAGAAGATTCTTTGTTTGATGAACATTCTTAACATTATCCCTTGGCCTGAGAAATTCTTCAATGAGACAAATAATTATGTAATTATAAAGAACAAACTGTTTATTAAAACTCAGTTTAATTACAAATGTATAATTAATTTCAGGATAACTCTAAAACATAAAATTTACATTGTAAAACAGTATACAATATGCTTTAGGTACTTAAGTCGTACTTGGTGCAGAGGATTGCCATCGCTATTCAGCGTGAAAACGCGGCCAGTGTTATGGTCACCTTTGCGCCGGGTACGGTCCATGGCGCGCTATCATTTTTGTTTGTGATATTTTAAAAAGACTGTTATTTTTGTTTTTATTTAAGGAAGTGACATGTCATTGTATTAAAACCCTTATGACGTAATAAAATGTCTTTAACTACTAAACATTACAAATTATTATTTTTACCTGTTCCTTTGTCAACACCAATTTTGCGAAAACTTCTTTATTTTCAAGATTTTTATCTTCTTCTTTAACATCTTTAGATTCTGATGCGGTCAATGTAAGAGAGTAATCAATGGTCTCCATATTTAAATCGTAAAAACAATAGGTATGTGTTTATGAGGTCTATAACTTTATTGATTCAACAACCCTTGCCTTCAAATTACAAGTCATTAATTGCATAGCATCCTTGATTTTGTAAAGGGGTAGAAAACTCAAACAGTTTTCAGAATAATATTGTGTTGTCAGTAGGAAAAATCAAAAGTAATTTAAAACCCCAGCTACTTACATATATATTAGGCACTGTTATGGGATGTTATAAAGATCGAGGAAAAAGTGGAAAAAAATCACGAATGTTGTAAAACGTGATACTACTAAAGAGAAACGTGAAATATACGTGATAGGTATACTTTTTTAAACTAAATGTGAAATTTGAATATTTCAACTTTCTAGTCTTCACGGTACATGAGATACGAGTACAATCGTACAATGGCAATATAATCTAGTAATAGACGAACAGACCTATGGACAGTGAAGTCTCAGTTATACCGGGCCCGTTGGCACCCTTGGTTACGAAACCCTAAAAAGGCTTGCAACTTTGCCGTGAAATAAGGTTCATCTCATTTATTTCAGAATTACCTACCTGTTCTCGACTGAGTATCAGCCTGGCACAAACAGTTTTCTCCTGCGGCTCTGGTTCTGGTTCAACTTCTAACTCAACATCTCCCAGTTCATCAGTTAGATCCTGATGCATGTTATTTTTTGTATAATAAAAAATATGAGTAGAGCACTGGAGTTGACTAAATTAGTAATATTCTAACTGCGCGCATAAAATATTTTCAACAAATCTTAGCCAAATTGTCACTTTTTTTCATCAATAGGAATCAGATTGACTGAAAATTGTATTATTGACATAATTAGTGTACAGAAGAATCATGATAAAGGTTGTATGTTGTTTATATTTCCAAGAAGGATTTTCGTACTCTGTTTCCAAAGTAAGACAAAAAGATTTTGGAAAAATAAAAAACACACAAAATAGTTTTGGTAGAGAATAAGATCGCGAACTAGCAACACAGTGTAACCTGCCCGCCATATTTTATTTTGTTTGTAATTTCTGATTTTGAGGTTATATTTTACACAGACCGCTATAATTTTTCTCATAGGAAGCTAAATAAAAAATCCACAACAATGAAATTAGTGAGATTTTTAATGAAACTTAGTCATGAGACCGTCACAATTGAGCTGAAGAACGGCAGCGTAGTCCACGGAACGATAACCGGCGTTGATGTCGCTATGAACACCCATCTGAAAGCTGTGAAGGTGACGCTGAAAAACAAAGAAGTTTTATCGATGGAAACTTTGACTATACGCGGGAATAACATTAGATATTATTTGCTTCCGGATAGTTTACCATTGGAGACGTTATTGATAGATGACGCGCCTAGAGGACGCGGCAAGCGCGACGGATTCCCAAGAGGAGGCGGCGGCGGCGGTAGCAGAGGTGGTCGCGGTAGGGGCCGTGGTGGTGGCCGCGGAGGCCCTAGGGGAGGCCGTGGAGGCCGAGGCAGAGGTCGCCGTTAAACAGTTCCATAGTTATAAGTATCAAAACTTTTGTGATAACATCTCTAAGGTCTGGTCAAGTAAACTGTCAACTTTGTGGGACTGTGGTTTCAAATGTTTAGTAATGGGTGTGTTTCTAGAAGGTATGTTTCTATATCTGTCTAAATTATTTAAGCCTAAGGTAAGAAAATACATTTTGTACCTAATCTGACTGATATATTCTGATATTTTCTTAAATAGGTATGATTAGAACTCATGATAAAAGTTGTTACACTTTGTATAATGAAAACAAAAATTTAATTTGGGTAAGTCTTGTGAATAATGAAAAGATTATTCACAAGATTTTGCCCTTGTCTTCGCCTTAATATAAAAATTATAGAAATTAATGAGTTTTATGAGCCATAAAATTTGAATGAACATTAGTTTTATCGTAATAAAAAAAACATTTGTAGCTGTTTCTATGATATAGCCTAGCCAGTGTTGACAGTTTACTGAAATGATTCCAAAAATATGTTAAGGTTACAATAAATTGTGTATAAAATTAATTTTGGTATTTTACTTCTATATTAAAACTTTCTTAAGGCATATTTGAATAATGTTTGTATAACCGGCTACTACTTACATTTATGTTGTCGGTATTAGCCCACCATGTTTCAGCACAGTGTGCCATTCTCAAGGGCAGGGACACAGCCAACGTACACTCGCAATGTATCAGGCTAATATAGACAAAATAAACTTAAGTGATAGCCATTTATACAAACATTATTTTACTTCTAGTTTTAATACTCATATAAACCTTGAGTCTTGAATTAAATATAATTTTATTTGTAATTTTAAGTTTACCTCACTAACATTTGCCACTTTAGGCTCGGTTGCTAGTAGTTAATAGTTGCAAGTTAAGGTTTATGTCAAATTTGATTATAACAATAACACTAACTTTTTTTTTTGTTTTTGTTATCCTTTATTTGGAGCAATCTGTCCATAGAGGCAATAAGCTTCATTTGTGTCATTATTGACTGTTGTGGTATGCGCCCAGAAACACATCCTTCTTATTATTCAGTTAGGTCTTGTGGCATTTTCCTTTTTAGTCTCCGCAGAGGCCCTCTTCTGGTCAGTTCTCTAACATCTTCATTTGGATGTTGTAGGATTCTCTTTAGGTATTTTTGGGCAGTATTTTTAACCTCCTCTTGTACCGTTGGTATCTCTAGGTCATGTGTCATGGTGCAGAGCATTGTTTGTGACATACCATGGAGCATCGGTGATCATCCTCAAGACTTTGGATTGGTATTGTTGTAGAATACATAGATTGGTTTCCGAAGCTGTACCCCATAATTGGATGCCATATATCCACACTGGCTTTAATATAGTCTTATAAAATGCTAACTTTAACATAGACATCAGAATCTGTTGCACCATCATATTTCTTAGTACAGTTAAAGTTATCCAGGCTGCCAGTCAATTGATGTATCAGAGAGCTTGTTAAAGTAAACTATAGCTTTAACTAGCGATGTTTAGTAGCAAAGTTATGACTTCTAATACTAATCTGAAGTAGGGGTGAAGTTAAGTGAAGATGAGACCTGCACTGACAACCCGCAAGAGGCGTATTGTGCATTCCCCCCTTACCAGCCTGCCCAAGCCAACCGAGCTCCTTGAAGTAACGGAGCATGGCCCTAGGTCTCTGGCATACCTGTTCCACCCCTGATGCGTCAGATGGTCTGTTTGTCTGAGAATTAGCAAGAAGGGTTCCGTACCATTGTTGTATGGGAGCCCTCCTTAAATAGGTATGTATTTTATTTCAATTTTATAATTTAATTTGATAGCTAATAGACTTTAGAGTATTTTGTGAAAATTTTAAGTGTGTAGCACCTACCATTTCATGAATAGGAAAAAAACACAATATCTACCAAATATCATCAAAACCGGTTCAACCGTTTGAGCGTGAAGAAGTTACAAACAAACTTTCGCATCTATAGAATTCTGCGTTAATCCGAGACATAATAAGTTAATTCGGGATAAAAAGTAGCCTATGTGTTAAACCAAGGTTAACCTATCTATCTAATTTCATCAAAACCGGTTCAGCCGTTTTAGCGTGAAGAAGTTACAAACAAACTTTCGCATCTATAAAATTCTGCGTTAATCCGAGACAACATAAGTTAATTCGGGATAAAAAGTAGCCTATGTGTTAAACCAAGTTCTAACCTGTCTACACCAAATTTCATCAAAACCGGTTCAGCCGTTTGAGCGTGAAGAAGTTACAAACAAACTTTCGCATCTATAAAATTCTGCGTTAATCTGAGACAACATAAGTAAATTCGAGATAAAAAGTAGCCTATGTGTTAATCCAAGTTCTAACCTGTCTACACCAAATTTCATCAAAATCGGTTCAGCTGTTTGAGCGTGAAGAAGTTACAAACAAACTTTCGCATCTATAATAATTTAGGTTATAGTGTTTTTAATTTTGAGGACCTGAGTTAAAAAAAAATATCATTATCAGCATAGACAATATATTTTGTTTATGCTATCAGTAACCTGTAGGGCCTATAGATCTGACGCGATCATCGAAGCTATGGTCGATGTGGACGGTGTTTGGATGGGTGACCATCACTGACCTCTATTTCTACTGCGTAGAAATAGAGGTCAGTGGTGATCATGCAAAAGAATGTCGCCTTAAAGTGGCATTTCCATCTGGGAGCTACCGTGGGTCGGATGACACGTTAAATTGTAGGTCCCGGTTGTTAGTCTTAGTACAAGCAGTTGTTTTTTTTTTTTTTATATAGAATAGATCTACGCTTGGCCACCAACTCACCTGATGGTAAGCGAAGCTGTGGCCGAAGATGAAGCACGTTGATCTAGAAGAAATCTTCACTCTCGCCTTGAAAAGATGGATCTTTTTAGGAAACACAGTAGGAGGCAATCCATTCCATTCCTTAGCAGTACGCATGATGAATGTGGAGTCAAATCGTTGCGTACGGATTTTCGGAATCTCCACAAGGAATGGATGATACAAAGCTGACCTTCTACTGGTCCTGTAGTGGAAGCGTGAAGGAGGGATGAGATCATGCAACTCCTGCGCACACTCACCGAAGTGCAATCTGTAAAATATTGACAGACAAGCCACTTTCCGACGGTGCTCGAGACTAGTCAGCTTCTTTGCGACTAATCGCTGGTCACCGATAAGTCGTATAGCACGACGATCTATCGACTCCAAGTTGTTAAGCCAAGTCAGAGGCTTTCGGGTGGCTTGAAAACTCTCAATACCAGGGTTGGCCACTTAGCTCATACATAGAAGAAGAAGCACCCAGTTGAAATTGACAGTTTTGAAAGGCAGTCTTATGCATGGTTACCCAAGAGACTATTCGCATCGACCGTTACTTAACTTCGATGATCGCGTCATATCACCTTATTTAGCCGAGCCACAAGCGCTTTATCACTCCGCCAAAACTATTAAAAAAAAAGGAATCAGTTAATAATAATAATAATAAATTTATTTTATTCAGGTTTCAAGGACCCATATTAATTCTAAATTAGGTACATTTAATTAAATTTCACAAAAACACAAATAATAAAAGTTAAATATAGAAATTACAATTAAATCAGATTAGTTAGATATAGGAATTAGCATAATAATATATTTTTGAGATACCCGAGAAGGGTCCATTATGTGATACCTAATAGATAACTTAAGACCTTATGTATACCATAATGATGCAAGAAATTAGTTTGACTTGACTTTGACTTTGAGCATCGGCCTTTGGGCGGCTTAAAAACTCTCGGCACCAGAGCTCAGCCTCTTAGCTCATACGAAGAAGATTTGACTATGAGCTATAAATTAGTGACTCGAACTTTGCTTCATTATTTCCCAACACCTAAAAACCGGTTATTAAGTATTTACTTATAAATCCGTGCATTTATTCAAGATGCCTGACCTTTAAGAACTAGTTTAAGAATATACTTAATACATCTTTTGTGTTATTTCATACGAACGTGTATGGGTCGCCTTCAGTTGCCGTAATACCACACGCCGGACGAACGTCCGAATCGTTATAAGCCATAAAATCAAAGAGTAGAAAAGAAAATAAGAAAAAAAAATATGACACAAAAATAAAATCGCGGTAAAACTTTTTGGTTCGGATCGGTGTTTTATTTCAAGTTTTTTTTTTCTAAATAAAAATGCCTAGTCCGCGTGTGATATTAATTTTATTGTTTTATTTTGTTAATTATGGATTGTTTCAAAATGTCGGTGAAGGATCGGGGACCAATGGAAACTGTGAGTAAAAAGTTAATTTATTTACATATTTTTTTTTAAATTAAAATAAGTATATGATGAAAAATTACTTTGAACACGGATGTGTAGTATCTACCTACTTAAAGTAATATTTTAAAACTGTTTTGCTTATTTTTTAAAATGAATAAACAAGCGCTTTGTTTTATTATAAAAGTGTTATAAATCTGGATATGTTAATTCTGCCTTTAGTTGGCAGAAATGTTTGTTTTACCTGTGTTTACCCGGAATTAAAAGTAGCTTATGTGTTAGTCCTAGGTCTAACCTATCTCCACAGTAAATCTCACCAAAGTCGTTCGAGCCGTTGCAGCGTGAAGGAGTAAATAGATTTTGAAGTTATTTACGTATCCCACGGGAACCTCAATTGTTTTCGGGATTAAAAGTAGCCTTTGTTAATCAAAAGTCTAACCTATCATCACATCAAATTTTCTTAAAATCAGTTGAGCTGTTTGAGTGTGAAGAAGTAACAATTATCAAAACTCACTTACACACAAACTTTGGCATTTATTATTATTAGTAGGATTCATTTAATATAAGTGGTTAGTCTAAGGAGTTCTAGGTTCAAAGCCGCTTTGCTCCGACCTTCATTATGAGGATTGCGGAAGTTTAGAACTCTTTTCCTGAGTCTCTGTTTCTAATGAGAAGTACCATATCTAGTCCGGTCTTTAAGATATTCGAAGATGCAAAAACTCCCATAAAGCTGAAAATCAGTAAAATTGTTCAAAACATAACTATAAATAATATTTAAAAGTTCATTCAAGTAAAGCACATTCGAGTGTAAGGGAAAAAAAATAAGGTCAAAAAATGAGTTTTCTCGTAAATTTCAGTAAAACGGTAAGATTTATCATAAAAGTTCCATAGACAAAAAATGTAATAATAATTAAATTATCTATAAAAAATATTGAATACTATTTTTTCTTACAAGCCACAGTTTTTAAGATATAACAATTCAAAAAGTTGTTATATCCCTTTGACCTTGTTTTTTTAATACATTGGATTTCATTGATTGGGTTCAACCGATTGAGTATTGAAGGTGTAATAAATATAAACATATAATTTTATTTTGCCTTTATAATATTTTAACATTAACTGTATTTAGCTTGCCTGGTGTTAAACAATACTATGGTCTACGATGTTACACGCTTACCTAGAAAAATACCTATTAACTCTAGATTTGAAGACCCCCAGGTGGTACTTCTCAGGAAGAGAATTCCAAAGTTTTATATACACAAATACTTTATATCGATACATATTTAAAACCCACTTACAAACTCACAAATCTCCATTAATGGGGAAAATCTATCGGATTTCTGACATGGCCACGTAATTTTGTTATGAATTTAGAAAGCAAATTAGCTAATTAATTTTTAACGATAATTTTATTTTATTGTCAAGTCATAAAGTTAATGACAAGAACCAACAAAGTAAGAGGAAATACGTAAGGTTTACCTTACCTACTAAAGGCACAGAATAATAACTTGTACTTCGCTAAAGGCGCTATAGAACGGAATTCAGCCGCGCCAATCGACAATTAATTAAATTGTACCCTCTAACGATTCTAGATAATACTAGCTGACCCGGCAAACGTTGTTTTGCCTCACTTAGGGGTATAAAAAATAGATAGTGTAGCTTATACGACACGTTCGTAGATTTACCATAGCAGCGCCATCTATTGATTACTTACTCAACCCAGTCGAAAGGTATCGACATCTGTTAGAATCATTTGGAGTTAACAGATAATTGTGACTGTCAAATAATAACAGACAATAATTAGCAATAAATTAAAATTGCGACTATAATTTAAGATTTAAACTATCCTATCTCTGAAATTGGATCGAACTGCACATGATGTGCGAATTTTATTATAATCGGTTAAGTGGTTTAGGAGTCCATTGAGGACAAACATTGTGACACGAGATTTATATATATTAAGAAGATGATCATTATTAAGTTTTGTTGTAGTATCTTTATTACTTTCAGAAAACTAAAAAGGAATTCAAATTCAAAATGTCTTTATTAGCTGCACAAATATACCTACAGAGAATGTGCACCCTGTGCTTCGTTATTAGGGCATGCCTAAGACTACTTAAAATTAATTACTTAATACTTAGATCTAGTTAATAGCATTTAAATTATTATTAATTTCTCTTAAAATTACTGACATGAGAATAATTATATGTGTACCTATTAAAATACACTCCCCAATACAAGGTCTATATTAAAATAGGAATTTTAACATAGACCATGTATAATTATATTTATTAAGAATTAATTGTAGTAGTTTGCAAGTATAATTGATATGTATATATTTGACGTGCCTATTGTTACGAAATGTGATAAGGTTAATAAATGTCTATGAATCTAAAAAACAAAATTTTAAACGACTATGTTTCAAAAAATAAAAGTTTAGAGCGAATTTTACGTAATCGTGTTTTGGAACTCTAAAGATTCTCATAGCACTAAATGAAAACTAATTAAACTGAAAAGCCGTAGCCCTATCATTTACGAAGGATTTTCGTAGACAGAGAAGGCAATAGACGGAGTCACATTTCCATCTCTTTTACTCAACAGCGAAACAGCCATATGTAAAAATAACATGCGTGAAAGAGAAAGGCTTATACTGTTTTTCTCTCTGTCGCTGTAACTGTTTGACACCAGCATATTTGTCAGTTTCGGTGTCAAACATTACTGCGATTCCGAGAATTTTGTGTTTTTTCGAAAAAATATCGTTTAAATTCAAGTGTAAGTGTTATTCTCGCGCGGTGAATAGTTTTGGACATCGACAGAATGGTGCAGTGTTGTATTTTGAGTTATTAGAATAGAACAGAACCTGGTTTATGTGATGTTACATTTCACAGGTTGGTACTGGCCTTTTTTATATACAATATATCTTCTAAAATCAATCCAAATATTAATTAAATAGGATTAATTCAAGTACTATTGATTTGGATGTAAGTTCTGCTTCAAAGTGGTAAAACATGCAAATGCAAAATAAAAACATAACCTACAAGAAATTGAATAAGGGTTGTCATAATCTGACTTTCAATTTTAACCCTAGTTTTACAAAAACCGTTTGCACTGTACTTGAGAATTGCTTAAACAGTCCTTTTACTAATTTAATCTACTTCCATCGAAATATTCGCTCGCTAGTCGGGCTTTTTTTTTACACTAAATGGGTTAGCGCTTAGTCTCAATATTCCTCGTGGTAAGCGATATTGTGATCTAAGGTGGACCGCGCTCGCCCAGTGAAGTTAAGCCCAGTTATTTGACATGAAGTTACCATATTATATAATTATCTGTACTATAAGACTCTTTGTCCTGACTTATTCATTCATTCATTCATCTATAGACAACGCAGAGCCCAATCGGCTGGTCTTAGGGTTGTGAATTTTTTTTATTTATTTGGAATATTTATTGTTTATGTAAAATTAAAAATAATGGTATCAAGTTTTTTTGCCAGGGGTGAACTAAGGGTTTGTAATGGGGGGTGAAAGTTTGTATGGAAAATTCTTTATTTATCAAGTTAAGTTAGTTAGTCTTGTAAGTTGTTATGTTTGTAGTTTCTTTGATGGTTAAAATAAATTCGTAAAAATATTTGCCAGGAGTGCATTTAGGTATGCTAATGGGGTTTAAAGTTCAAAGGGAAAGTTTTGTGTTTTTGAAATTAAATACTTCTGAATTAGAATTTAAGTAAATGGTTCACTTAGTGGTATGGTTCACGTATTCTAGTTACATATTTAAATAATGGCTTGGAGAAATCGCTCGCATCATCACCAAAGTAGCTAAAAACAGAGGTTAACTAGATCTCAGGAATCGAATGAGGAATCGAATGAGGAAGTGTACATAAAATTGGCACGGGAATAGGATACCATAGAGTTTTCCCACAGGTTACCCGAAAAGCGACCTTCACGCGGGCCGCGGGCAACCTCTAGTATTTTATATTTCTTAATATTTTTTTTACAGATTTCCATCGAATGCTGAACTTGTAGAGATTTGGATAGAAGCATATGGTAGATAATATTTTATGATTGGAAATCAACGCAAAATTCCAGGATTTGTTCCAACCATTTTATGGGTGACGTTTTTGTGAAGCGTGGAAATAAAGAGTAAGGAATGTGTACAATAAACTGATTTTGTTTAAAAATTAATAAAACGTAGAAATATAATCTGAAGTCTTTTTCTTTATTATGTGTATACCCTAACCCTAATTTCCTAAAGTGGCTAAAGTTCTACTAAAGTGGCAACATTGTCCGAAAATATCGCTATCTCATGTGCGGTCACACAGTACCTCCGTCTTTTTTTTCTTTTGTCTATGAGGATTTTATATGATTTTTCAAAATATGTATGTCACATACACTCCCATATCAATCAACCATATTTAAGAAAGCTTCTTTAGCTTACAAAAAAGGTTAAATAAGGCATTAAAAACCCCTTGCAATTACTATGACATGTTCTTATTATAAGATTAAGAATGCCTTAAGATTAAAATAAAAAGTATTTTTATTTATTCTACTACCTTCGTAGACAGAGAAGGCAATAGACGGAGTCACATTTCCATCTCTTTTACTCAACAGCGAAACAGCCATATGTAAAAATAACATGCGTGAAAGAGAAAGGCTTATACTGTTTTTCTCTCTGTCGCTGTAACTGTTTGACACCAGCATATTTGTCAGTTTCGGTGTCAAACATTACTGCGATTCTGAGAATTTTGTGTTTTTTCGAAAAAATATCGTTTAAATTCAAGTGTAAGTGTTATTCTCGCGCGGTGAATAGTTTTGGACATCGACAGAATGGTGCAGTGTTGTATTTTGAGTTATTAGAATAGAACAGAACCTTTGATTATTTACTTGAATCAAAGAACAGAACCTGGTTTATGTGATGTTACATTTCACAGGTTGGTACTGGCCTTTTTTATATACAATATATCTTCTAAAATCAATCCAAATATTA
The DNA here is from genome assembly GCA_035578125.1 of Mellilla xanthometata. Taxonomy (NCBI): domain Eukaryota; kingdom Metazoa; phylum Arthropoda; class Insecta; order Lepidoptera; family Geometridae; genus Mellilla; species Mellilla xanthometata. The sequence goes on along the minus strand of JAPUBQ010000034.1, from coordinate 3,199,788 downwards.
ATTAAATAGGATTAATTCAAGTACTATTGATTTGGATGTAAAGTTCTGCTTCAAAGTGGTAAAACATGCAAATGCAAAATAAAAACATAACCTTCAAGAAATTGAATAAGGGTTGTCATAATCTGACTTTCAATTTTAACCCTAGTTTTACAAAAACCGTTTGCACTGTACTTGAGAATTGCTTAAACAGTCCTTTTACTAATTTAATCTACTTCCATCGAAATATTCGCTCGCTAGTCGGGCTTTTTTTTACACTAAATGGGTTAGCGCTTAGTCTCAATATTCCTCGTGGTAAGCGATATAGTGATCTAAGGTGGACCGCGCTCGCCCAGTGAAGTTAAGCCCAGTTATTTGACATGAAGTTACCATATTATATAATTATCTGTACTATAAAACTCTTTGTCCTGACTTATTCATTCATTCATTCATCTATAGACAACGCAGAGCCCAATCGGCTGGTCTTAGGGTTGTGAATTTTTTTTTATTTATTTGGAATATTTATTGTTTATGTAAAATTAAAAATAATGGTATTAAGTTTTTTTGCCAGGGGTGAACTAAGGGTTTGTAATGGGGGGTGAAAGTTTGTATGGAAAATTCTTTATTTATCAAGTTAAGTTAGTTAGTCTTATAAGTTGTTATGTTTGTAGTTTCTTTGATGGTTAAAATAAATTCGTAAAAATATTTGCCAGGAGTGCATTTAGGTATGCTAATGGGGTTTAAAGTTCAAAGGGAAAGTTTTGTGTTTTTGAAATTAAATACTTCTGAATTAGAATTTAAGTAAATGGTTCACTTAGTGGTATGGTTCACGTATTCTAGTTACATATTTAAATAATGGCTTGGAGAAATCGCTCGCATCATCGCCAAAGTAGCTAAAAACAGAGGTTAACTAGATCTCAGGAATCGAATGAGGAAAGTGTACATAAAATTGGCACGGGAATAGGATACCATAGAGTTTTTCCACAGGTTACCCGAAAAGCGACCATCACGCGGGCCGCGGGCAACCTCTAGTATTTTATATTTCTTAATATTTTTTTTACAGATTTCCATCGAATGCTGAACTTGTAGAGATTTGGATAGAAGCATATGGTAGATAATATTTTATGATTGGAAATCAACGCAAAATTCCAGGATTTGTTCCAACCATTTTATGGGTGACGTTTTTGTGAAGCGTGGAAATAAAGAGTAAGGAATGTGTACAATAAACTGATTTTGTTTAAAAATTAATAAAACGTAGAAATATAATCTGAAGTATTTTTCTTTATTATGTGTATACCCTAACCCTAATTTCCTAAAGTGGCTAAAGTTCTACTAAAGTGGCAACATTGTCCGAAAATATCGCTATCTCATGTGCGGTCACACAGTACCTCCGTCTTTTTTTTCTTTTGTCTATGACTACCTTGATTTCATTAGACATAAAAACTCAAAACATCACAGACAAGGAAAAACTAGCCACAAAAAAAGACAGACGTCAAATGAGTAATTTGCTCTTCGTCAATTACTGAGCAAAGAGGTTGTATATTTATTATACCGAGAAGGTTTTATACCTCGCGAGATGAGCCAAGGATTTCCCGCCGAGTCGAGCGTGGGGGATTCCAAAGTGACGTCATTTGTTGAGAAACACGATAGCATCATTTTATTTATGGATATGGTTGGTTGGTAAACGTATAGATACATAAATACCTAAACTTATTACACGCTTTATATTAGCTTCACCTGTATGTTTGTTTGTAACCGACTTCTTTGGGCGCGATTTTGACCCACTTTAAACGACCAGATTTCGTTCAAACTTTGTAGATTTACTGAGGACCGATGACAATACACTAATTTGATAAAACTATTTCATTTTTTTGTATTTTTGTTTGTATGTTTGTTTGTAACCGACTTTTATGGGCGCGATTTTGACCCACTTAAGGCGAGCTTAGTTTGACACTTTAGGCAAATAGCGCTCGATACGTACAAATCGCTACGCACAGAAGCGCGCGCGGCGAACTCGCGATCTAAGACTGGGGTGGTGTCCCGGCGACCAGTCGTTTCGGCGCCACAGTGTAAAAAATAAGTTGACAGAGTGAGCAAACTTATTATTTTATATTTTTATCTTTTTACAGTGTCATTCTAGACATTGTAAATGCAGTTACTAAGGTAACTAAGGCTAGCACAACGTTAGTTTTCTTTATTCATCATTTGTATAATTTCTCTAAAATTTTATGATACTGTAACAACTTGTAAAATATCAGGTACAAATGAAATCATATTTTGAAGTGAAAAATTCTTTAGCATCGTTGTGATGAAGTCGATGAAACGAAAAAGCGACTGTATTGTGCGCGCATACGTAGTACAAAGTTTTAGAAAAGGCATCACAACAACAACAATGGTGTTTTGTAAACGTGAACGTATTATACGTTTATTTGTAGAGCTTTTTCATCGTATTTTTGAAGGTTTCACTTCTACCAGGTGTGAATAGCACACATGGTTTTTTTATCTTATTGGATTACCTATTTATTGAATTATTTGTAAAAATAATACCTTTTTATATTGTAAAAAGGGGCGTTTTGATTTTATAAGATGATGACTTAAATTTCAAATTTCAATCACAATTATCATATTCAAAGTCACACAAACAACAAAGTTAAGTTATAAATTATAAATTTAAAATAACTATTAGATTGTTTATGTAATGAAACCTCTAGTGCAGTGGAGAGGGTTGAATAAAACAATAGAGGAAAACTTTAGAAAACCTTTACTTCTAACCTCTTCATCTTCCCTAAATTGCAAAAGAAAATTAAGAAGTAGTTTTATTCTTACATTTTTGTTGTAAACAGTAAAAACTTATCTATATATCACAACCAAATTTTGTTACCTATGTGCTGTTAAATTAATATGATGATTGATGTTTGACATCGATGTCAAACGGATATAAGCGCTGCCACAAATGCCATAAATTTTTCTCATAATTTATATTTCCTAACTTGACGCTTTGACATCAAAAATAATTAAATCACGCACCAATTAGTTCGTTAGTATTGTCTTGAAATTCTAAGATTATTTAGTTAACTTTTAACGTAAACAAATATTGGAAATTTCAATATGGTTTCACATACATATTCTGCGAACGAACGAAACGATTGCGCGAATGAAAGCGTCACCTCGCCATCTAGTTCATTTTCACATAAACAAAAAACCCCGCAATTACAATATAATTTCGTATACATATTCTGCGAAAGAAACAATTGTGCCAGTTAAGGCGTCATCAGCGCCATCTAGTTAATTTTAACGTAAAGATCAATTCCTTCCAGCTATGGGTCGAAAATCATCGCTTTCACAGACTTTTTTCAACAGTTATTTCTGGCAATTATGTTTCAACACTGAAACAGAAAATTACATCATATTTAAACACAAACAATCAGTAAGAGTTTAAATTTCGTTTATTTTAAATAGGAATATATATATTTATGTGTATATATATAAATACTTTATATAACGTAATAATACTCACTCGACGCTCGAAACAGATCCCATTTCGACGTTGGATAATGTGGCAAAAGGTTTGTCACAAAGGTCTTCATGATCGCTGCTGGTTGTAGGGTCCATCGCAACTAGTTCCCTAAAAATTACACCGTATTTAAACACATACACAATCAGTAAGAGTTAAAATTTCGTTTATTTTAAATAGGAATATATAAAAATACTTTATATAATGTAATAATAATACTCACTCGACGCTCGAAACAGATCCAATTTCGACGTTGGATTTTTGTTTCCGCTTTGTCATTGCAGCACTGCAACAAGCACATAATAAATCTTAGGTACATGTAAAATTAACTCAATTCATAAAATATTTTGCGAGCCATTTCTACGTCTTTTAAAAATTTTTGTGTGACGTCATATATCCTAAAGCGTAAAAGCGGGGAGCGTAAAGACGCGTCTGTTGATAGGTACCTCGATTGCCAAATAATGATTACTACTTATTTGAGGAGATATGGAGTCACAGATGAACATACACTACGTACAAACGTACATAGGTATGCTATTAAAATCATAAACCTCCTTTTGTCTTAGTCGGTTAAAAAGATAGGTACAAGTATCTTAATAAAATATATTATAAATAAACCTGTGTTCCAGAAAGATAAACCTTGATACCTAATTCTAATTCCATTTTTTCATTCTGTTTATTTTTGACTGTGGCATGATTGTTTTTATACGAAGTAGTCTACAATCTACAACAAGGAAAAAGGTGGAAGGTACTTACCATTTTCCGATATGCCTTTGGAGTCATTTTCTCTGTCCATATTTAGGATGAAAATCACCGCGACAAAAATTCGGAATTTCTGACAATTAGGAACAACGAGCGATACGTCCACTCTCTGAGACGCCTCGGCGGGTACTGGCCGGCGAGCGCGAGCGCGTCTTTGGCGTGGATCGGTTTCATTTATTAGGGTTTTATTTTTTCCTGGTTAATTTTTGTATGGCAAGATATAAAGTATCTCTACAAAATCCTTGTTAATTTTGTGCTTTGTCTGTTGATATTTTTTTGACATCATTTTAGTGATAGGATCTCTCACCAATCCAAAAAAATATAAAGGAAAATACCCAAATTTATGGTAAATAGAGCTTTTTTCAAAACAAAATTCTATCGAGCGAATTGTTACTAATCGTGTTTCTGTTTCTTGTGATCACTAGATAATATGTTAAATTTTAATATGAGACTAGTTTTATATTTTTTAGTTTATCAAGGATGTAAATAAACGTCACTTAAAACAGCAAAAAGTTGCAAAAGACCGCCTTAAAACGGCCAGATAAGCGTGTTTTTTAGTTTTTTTTAAAACTATTATTATTTTAATGTAACTGACCTCATTTGAATAGTTTACTCTCTGATTGACAAAATGTATTTTTTTTACTCGACTGGTTAACCCCATTCTGAACCATTTCTAGTTCGTATTATGGTTGCTAACACAACTGATATACTACATATATGTACATACATATTTTATATAGATACATATTTAACACCCAGACGGACAGCTAACAAATTTAGTTCAGCACAAAGATGTTGGCCGTGCCGGGAATCGAACCCGAAACCTTTTAATTGGCAGTCCGACATGAAACCATTACGCCAACGAGGTCGTCAATTATTGCAATTGCATTAACTGTATTTAAATTAGGCTGGATTTTGTGAGCCTTTGAGCAGGGTTTTTAAATAACGGAGTCATTAAATACTTGTTTAAAAACTAAAAGTAACTCCAAAAGATATTCACGAAGATAACGGTAACGTAACATTTGAAACCGCTTTTTAAAAGACATTCTTGTGCATGGTCACCCATCCAATAACTGTCCGCATCGACCGTTGCTTAACTTCGATGATCGCGTCAGATCGCCTTAGTTAGCCGAGCTTCAGAGCTACTTATAGGAAGTATTTCAAAGGTAATGTAAATTAATAGTCTCTTACATTATCTTGCCTTTGTTGTGAAATGACGCGCTTTGACATTTCAAAGCAAGGTTAAGTATTAAATTAATAAACAAAGAAATAGAGATATACTAGCTTTGTCTTGCGAACTCCCCTGTACATCTCTGTAGTGTTTTAGGGTTCCGTACCAAAAAAAAAAAAAATGGCCAAGTGCGAGTCGAGCTCGCTTCGCTGAAGGGTTCAGGTATTTCTTTTATAACTTGTGAAAATTTCGGCTTGCTAGCTATTACGGTTTCTGAAATACTGCCTGGAGACAGACAGTGGAGGTTTAGTCATAGGGTCCCGTTTTTACCTTTTAGGTACGGAACCCTAACAAACGTCACGTGATTAATGGACGGCCCTAATAGTACGGAACCCTTCTTACGCGAGTCCGACTTGCACTTGGCTAGTTATGATAGTCAGTTAAAACATGTTTCGATGTGTAGGAGCTTTCAAGGTCAAAGTTGATTCGATCTTGATGATTCGAATTTTAAATTGCATTGAATTTATCTTTGTTTGCTTTTTCATACGGGTGCTTTATTTTATTATGGTGTGTTTAACTGTACTTAAGGCAAAACAATGTTTAACCCTGCAGCCTGGGTGAAAGAATAAGGCTGCGGAATTGCCCCTGCCTGTCGTAAGAGGCGACTAAAAGGGGCATCAGACTCGAAGGTGTTCGGAGATGGGGCTCCGACACCCGCTTCATCGAGTCCGGGTTGAACGACGACGGCGTCGCGAAACAATCCGGGAAGGGCCACAGCGCAGTGCAAGGAGGTCTCCGGAGTGTTTCCCGGAAGAACCCGGAGACCTCCGTTAAGCACAGAGGCAGGTCACCGGGGGGGTTTTAGTGGGTACAAATCCCACATAACCTGGCTGCGCCCCATCGTAGCCAAGTATCTTGTCGAAGATTTCCCCCTCGTCAACAAAAAAAAGGCAAAACAACGTTTACAGGGTCAGCTAGTAATGGATAAAAGTATAATTTGAAAGTACGAATTGTTAGAAAAAGGTTACAGGTAATAAATTATGAGAACACTAACAAACTCATTGGCTACCAGATCCGGTTCGTGACCTTGAGACGCCGCCGGTCGATTGACCGAATGACTGTTTGTTATTCTGTAACTTTGATCATACATATGTCGTGGCCGCATCGTAGAATTGCCCATTTCATGAAATGGCCGATCATTTCATAGCATTTCATGAAATATGTCACTGTCCATTGGCCATATCATGATGTGCCCAGGCCAGATCAATGATAAGAAATCGTTTGACGATAGGGCCAGCTGGACGCACTGCTATTTCATGAAATAATCAATCTTAATCGATCATATCGTGAAATTGTTTCATTGACTACCGGTAGAGGCGCTGCAAGCGCTTTGTTTGTGTCAAGATGGTGGCCCTTAATACGCGCACGAGAGTAGGGTGACCACGAAGAAGAAGTCAGTGGGACTACTAGTGGTTATCAAATATGATATTATGGAAACTGTCGAAAAGGAATAATACCTCATATTCAAGAAATGACGATCCTACGATTCGTATAATTCCGATGGAGACCTATTTTGAAGTATTGAAGGAAGTTCACAAAAGTGTTGGACATGGTGGTCGACTCAATGACCTTTTTTTATATATACATAAAAAAAACCTAACCTAATCTAACCTGGCGGGTTAGGTTAGGTCAGGTTTTTTTATGTATATATAAAATAAAAGGTTAGGTTAGGTTACCTAACAACTAAAATAAACAAGTACGTAACACATTAGTTCTGGGTTCTCATTAAATATTTTATGGTTACCCCATTTTCACGATATGGTCAAACGTGGGTAACCAAATCGTTAAACGTTTATCGTTAAATGATTTGGTCATCATTGGTTAGCCACTTCATGAAACGTGAACACTTCACGAAATGATCAACCATTTCATGAAATGATCAAATTCTACGATGCGGCCACGACATATACATAGTTAGGTATTTCTTTCGCGATTTTTCCTCATCCAAACAATTTAAATTCTATACGCTCTAACGCACCTACAAAAATAAAAATAATACAAGACGTGTAAATTAATAATTGTTGTTATATTATTATTTAGGCAAACAATAAACGTGGTTAATTCGTATTTTTATTCTAATTTTTATTAAGATTTTTAGGGTTCCGTACATAAAAGGTAAAAACGGGACCCTTATTACTAAACTTCTGCTGTCTGTCTGTCTCCAGGCTGTATCTTAAAAACCGTAATAGCTAGAAAGCTTAAACTTTCACAATATATGTATTTCCCGTGCCGCTATAACAACAAATACTAAAAATAAATAAAAAAAAAGATTAAGGACCCCCTTAATCCTTTTTTTATTTATAATAAAATAAAATTAACGTGTATCCCCATAAAATAAACGTGTTTTCTTCGTATTTTTTTGCCATATATCAATAACGGTAGGTACTTAAATTTTTCACAATATATATAAATGTGTATTAGCTATCACATTAACTTATAACATTTGAATAAAATACATATTTGAGGGGGGCTCCCATACAACAAACATACGAGGGTGGATTAGAAAACTTAGCAGCCTAATACTAAAATACTAAAACTATTTTAATGTAACCATGTCTCCAACTTTGGTTTTCAAATTGTAATTTTCAATTGTATTTAACTAATTTGAATCTATGAATCAACATTCGTAGATAAGAATGTATTGATTACTATTTTATTGAAAAATGTGGTTGTTGTGCCTCACTCGACATAGATAGGTATAGTGTGTCGCGGACTTTTTCGTAGATATTTATAAGATCTACAATTAATTAGAACATTTATGGTTCTAGCTTATGTAGTTTAGGCAGCGTACGCAAAATAAGTAACTTCTTTGGTTGATTTTTTTCAGTTTGTGTCCGAAAAATCCAAATATCTTACGGAACCCTATTTTTTTTCAAAATAAAATATAGCATATGTTACTCGTGGATAATGTAGCTTTCGTATGGTGAAAGAATTTTTAAAATCGGTCCAGTAGTTTTTGAGCCTATTCGTTACAACCAAATAAACAAAGTTTTCCTCTTTATAATGTAGATAAAATATGATGTAATATATGTAAATATTATATTAACGCCCTGGTGTAATTATGAAATCTAACACTTGTATTGCAGTACGGGTTTGCGTGGTGGAAGGTCGGGGGTCTTACAAGCGGACTCCGAAGTTCTGCCCCGTACTCGATCAGGAGAACTCTGGCGTGGAATGCGTCATCGGCACTGATCGGTAAGAACATATTCAATGTGTTTGTTTGTCTGTCCGTCTGAAATGATAAAATATATGATTCATTTTATCGACAAATAAAGCTTTAATACATTTTTTTCTCTCTTCATTGTGGAGTAAATAGGTTTCTAGGCAAGCGTCTTACATCTTAGACCACAGTCAAGCTTAACATCAGGCTAGCTGCGGTCAAACGTAAGCCTATCCTACTAATATTATAAAGGCGAAAGTTTGTATGTATGGATGTATGGATGTGTGGATGTGTGGATGTATGGATGTATGTTTGTTACTCTTTCACGTAAAAACTACTGAATGGATTTGAATGAAACTTTACCACAATATAGCTTATACATCAGAATAACACATAGGCTATAGCTTATACATCAGAATAACACATAGGCTACAATTTTTGAGGTTTTTAATGTGAGGTCGTAAAAAAAAACCTTTTTTTGCGCTTACATTGCAAACGCTGACTGAATTCTACAAGATAGATCAAAACAATTTACTACAGTATTGTACAACTTAAAAAGGTCTACAAAAAAGTCCGTGATGGTATATGTTGATCTCTTAGGAATAACCCACAATAACCATTTTTTATCCTTTACTTTGTACGAGAAATAATGGCTTATTTACGAAGCGATTTTAAGCAATACACTATTAATCCTTATCAAAATAAATTATTTCATCAATAAGAACAGTTTGTGTTGATAATATTTGGTCTTTGAATGATTAAAATTGGACGTTTGGTTTTGAAGTTATGGTGAAATTAAAATATTACGATTTCTGATGCACGGCCCGTTGCGAAGAGGGCGTGTGCGGGGGAGGGTTGTTTAGATCTATGAGTGTATCTATGAGTACCCGCGCGGCTCAGTCGCGAGGTTGGCTCCCATCGCAGCGGTCGTGCGCAAAGTCTAATAATTTTCGGGTTTTTTTTTTGATTTTGTTCTTTTAACTACACATACGCAAAAGTTCTTCTCAGAGCTAAACTGTTGTCTAATATAAAATACTAGCTGACCCGGCAAACTAGGTTTTGCCTCACTTAAGGGTATGAAAAATAGATAGTGTAGCTTATATGACACGTTCGTAGATTTACCATAGCAGTGCCATCTATTGATTACTTACTCAAACCAGTCGAAAGGTATCGACATCAGTTAGAATCATTTGGAGTTAAGAGATAATTGTGACTGTCAAATAATAACAGACAATAATTAGCAGTAAATTAAAATTGCGACTATAATTTGAGATTTATACTATCCTATCTCTCAAGTTGGATCGAACTGCACATGGTGTGCGAATTTTATTATAATCGGTTAAGTGGTTTAGGAGTCCATTGAGGACAAACATTGTGACACGAGATTTATATAAATTAAGATAAGATTATTAATATTATATGTATGTTTTTTATTATTCTTTATTGTACACTACGTCCTTCTTTAGTCGTTATAAATTCCTTTCCATCCAAAGGTTGCCTGGAAGAGATCGCTTTAAGCGATAAGGCCGCCAATAGTGGTACACAAATTTTAAGTTAATTGTCTTTTACTATGCCTTTTTTATCTATGTGTCCAATAAAGAATTATAAAATTTCCATGACACAATGTTAGTTACCGTACTCCTCCGAAACGGCTTGACCGATTTTTACCAAATTTCATATGCGTATTCAGTAGGTCTGAGAATCTTCTACTATATATTTTTAAGGCAAAACAACGTTTGCCGGGTCAGCTAGTTCATCAATAAAAAAAAAAGAATGGCAGCCATTTTGTTTCTTTTTTACGCCATCCCATGGGTGCTTGTATTAATTTTGTCATAAGTTACCATGTAAAAGGCATATTGATTTAAAAAGATATTATTTGATAGCAAAATGTATGGGCAATAAAACGAGGTTGAACATTTGCAAATTGTTATTCAATAAACCGAGGAAAAAACTGAATAAAAAAACGTTATACATTTTTCAAAATAAATATTTGATAAGTTGACAAAATTAATCCTATATTTTACCATTTCAGGCTCAGACACGGGTAGACAAATACATTGTGTGATGATACTAAATAAATAAATAAATATTAGGACACATTCACACATAGCTGGTTAGCCCCATACTGACCAATTTCTAGCTCGTATTATGGTTCCTAACACAACTGATATACTACATATACATACATACATAAATTATATATAAATACATATTTAACACCCAGACCCATAGCCAACAAATTTAGTTAAGCGCAAAGATGTTGGCTGGACCGGGAATCGAACCCGGAATCTTCTGGTTAGCAGTCCGGCATGGAAACCTTTACGCCAACGAGGTCGTTAACTACTACTTTTTTTTTTTTTTTTTTACGGAGGAGGAAATCTTCATAGATCCACGACTACGTTGGGGTGTAGCCGGGGTATGTAAGATTTTTACTCACTAAAACCTCCTCGATTGCCATCCCTTGTGCTTTTTAAAAAGGGGTTCTGGGATGTCATTTTGATTGCACCAGAATCCCTGCACTTTACTGTACTTCTTCCTTTCTGTCTTTCAACCCTCCTAGACTTGACCCTAAGTCAGGGTCAACTACTACTAATACAGCTACAGCTTATTTATTATTATTACCGCTTTCCTCCCCAGGCTGGACTGCCTCCGCCGCATCAGCAAAGGGTCCGTGGACTTCGGTGTGTTCAGTCCTGAGGATCTGGTCGCGGCTCAGTGGGCCGATGTCGATGTCCTCGTCACCAACGAGATACGACATCGAGACCGTAAGTTATTGTCTAACAAACATTACAGTGGTTTTGTTGCCTTTGATATGATGATGATTTTGGGTCCGTTTATACACACGATTCGTGAAAATATCAATAATTATGTAAGATTTGCTCGGATTTTTTTCAACAAATGACTGAAAAATTTAATTTTGACGATAAATCGTTCAAAATTCAATTTGTATAAATGAGCATATTTAGTACTTTTACGAATATATTCGTAATCTGGGCACTTATAAACGTAACAATTTGCGATGATAAACAGGGCAACAAAAAAAAATTGATTTTTTGTAGAGCTGTGATAGCTGTCAATCAGTTTACTTAAGAACCTAAAGTGTTATAAAGGTGACATAGTAGATAGAAGACAAAATTAAATATTTAGTGTACTTCCGCTGTGATCCGAAACCCAAATTAAGATAAGTAAAGGAAAAATTAACTAAGATTAATAATTATCGAAAGATTTTTCGATTCGTCGTTCGAAGAGTCAACATCTGATGATGCCTTGTGGAAAGGCGAAACACGTGTTGAGTAAGAATTTCCGAATTGTGATAGGTAACGTTAATCTTAATTAATCTTAGTTAAGTAATCCTAGTTAATTAATCTTATTTAATTTTTCCTTTACTTGTCTTAATTTGGATTTCGGACCACAGCGGAAGTACACTAAATTTTTTTTTTTTTGTTGAAATATTAGGACACATTTCTCACACACGGCTGCTTAGCCCCATACTGAACCATTTCTAGCTCGTATTATGGTTGCTAACACAACTGATATACTACATATACATACATACATATTATATATAAATACATATTTAACACCCAGACCCACAGCCAACAAATTTGGTTAAGCACAAAGATGTTGACCGGGCCGGGATTCGAACCCGGAACCTTCTGCTTAACTCTCGACTTGTCGTTCGAAGAGTCAACATCTCCTGATGATGCCTTGTGGAAAGGCGAAACACGTGTTGAGTTAAGAATTACCGGATTGTGATTTGTAACGTTAATCTTAATTGATCTTAGTTAATTAAGCTTGGTTAATTGATCTTAGTTGATTTTTCCTTTACCTGTCTTAATTTGGATTTCGGATCACAGCGGAAGTACACTAAATATTTAATTTTGTCTTCTATTTACAATGGATTTCCGCAAAGTAACGCCTGAGTCAATAAGTTATTCTGATTAGCAGAATGGCTGGAATGGATTACGGCATGGTAACCTTTACGCCAACGAGGTTGTCAAAATATATAATTTCCAGGACCATTCGAGCGAAACATCGTGGCAATTGTGAACCGTCGCATCTTACCCGACAGTTCGACCGCTCTGTCGGCTATACTGAGAAACACTACCCTCTGTCACCCGGGGGTGGACGCTGACGACATCCGGCCTCTCAGCGATACGCTATCAGCGGTAAGCTATCAACATTATCTGTAGTCTCTCCACTGACTCTCTCTTCTTAGTCGTAACTTCATTACTGAAGGTCGTGTCTAATACGGAGTGTCGATCACTCGGTTAACAATGGTCTTCCACTTTTTCCTGTCCTTGGCGGTCTTAAAAGCTTCGACATTGGTGGCGATTCAGCGGCACACACGACTAAACTAAATTTAAAGAAGCCCCGTCTCTTTTCATCTTAGGTGGCCAGAAAGAGGCGACACGTTCTGCACCATAGTCAAACCAACTTAAATCACGTCAAATGTAGAAAATATAGGCGACTTTAGAACGCACTCACTTGTCTAAAACTGCACATTCCATATTTGACGTGATTTTATTTGATTTGTCTGTGGTTCAGAACGTGCCGTCTCTTTCTAGCCACCTAAGATGAAAAGAGACGGGACTTATTTAAATTTAGTTTAGTCGAGTGTGCCGCTGCATCGCCACCATTAGGTAGGCCAGTGAGCGTCTTTACGAGGTCTGACCAGCGGGTGGAGAGCGACCTCGTGCTCTTTTTCCGTCAACTTGACCAACTACCACGAGCTTCTCGAGGCAATCAGGGTTTCTACGAGCGACATGTCCAAAATATCTGACTATCTCTCTACTGACTACTCGCCATCAATTGTTAGTTTCACAAGATAAAATATTCGAACAAACGTTGCTTCGAAAAATAGTTAATTTAAAAAAAGTTTAAAATTAACTTAGATAAATAAATAAATATTAGGACACATTTCACACACGGCTGGTTAACCCCATCCTGAACCAATTCTAGTTCGTGTTAAGGTTGCTACACAACTGATATACGACATATACATACATACATCTTAATATATATAAATCTCGTGTCACAATGTTTGTCCTCAATGGACCCCTAAACCACTTAACCGATTATAATAAAATTCGCACACCATGTGCAGTTCGATCCAACTTGAGAGATAGGATAGTTTAAATCTCAAATTATAGTCGCAATTTTAATTTATTGCTTATTATTGTCTGTTATTATTTGACAGTCACAATTATCGGTTAACTCCAAATGATTCTAACAGATGTCGATACCTTTCGACTGGGTTGAGTAAGTAATCAATAGTACCCTAAAGTATGTAGAAAAAATAACAGTCTGTACGTGCTTGAAAGGTGATGAATGAGTGAACGAGGGATGAATGGGATTTTTAATATATATATATTATTATTGTCTTGTTTTTTATTAAATTTTTTTTTTACTGTTTTGTTAATTGTAATATGTGCATTTACTAGTTTTTAAGTTAATAATATAATAAACATAGGCGGTTTGGCTGGAATGCTGTAGGTTTATGTTTATATTTAAATATATGAATAAATAAATAAATAAATAAATAAATGGCGCTGCTATGGTAAATCTACGAACGTGTCATATAAGCTACACTATTTTTCATACCCCTAAGTGAGGCAAAACAACGTTTGCCGGGTCAGCTAGTAGTTTATATAAAAAAAGTATTAAAAACAACTTAGATTTGGTCAAAATATTTATAATTTTTGCAATGATGATTAATAATGGCTGAATAGTCGGCCGGCCACAGAAAAAAAAGTATTACGAGTAAACATTGCATGTGTGCGCGCGCGAGCGTGTGTGTGTGTGTGTGTGTGTGTGTATTCGTAATGAAAAGCACAGTGTTTACCTCGGGTTAAAGACTTATTAAGTCCCTCGAACTATTGGCCAAACCCATTCTCGGGCCTAAATAAGTTACTTTCATCCCTTTTTTTTTTACGTGAAGAAATGCATTTGCAACGCCGCCCCACACCTTCGGCTGCGGTGGGTGTCTCTAAAACCACACCGCAGCCCTCCTCAGTTGCGAAACCCCCCCGGAGCGAGGTCTCGCAACCTACTGGTGCCACTCCATCTAGAACTTGCATGGGGGAGGACAAGTCTAGGGAGCGGCCCGTCTCAGGGACCCTCTTCGCTTCACCGTGGGTGACCAGGCCACGGTTACTGAGCCCCCCCGCCTCGACAATGCGGGGCCCCACGGGGGGGGGGGGGGAAGTTACTTTCATCCCTAGGGTAACAATGTTCTATTATTTATACTTGTTATGATGGTTGCCCGCAGTACCTGGAGTCCCTAGTCCTGAAGCGGTCCTGCGAGGCGGGGCTGTCCCATACGGAGAACCGGTTGAAGGCCATGGCGGGGTACTTCCACTCGGCCTGCAAGGCTGGACCCTGGGTTGCCGATAAGCAAATAGATGCCGAACTTAGTGAGTATTTTGTAATTTTCCGTACCTAAAAGGTAAAAACGGGACCCTATTACTAAGCCTTGTATCATGGAGCTTTTAAATTAATCGTAGAAATTAATCCTAGAATTTAATTTAAGTCAATTCAAAATCAATACGTGTTAGGATTTTGACGTTTCTCTGCGTGTGTGCGTCTGTTTGTGCCATCGTAGTTCCCAAACGGGTGGACCGATATTGGTTGTATCTTTTTAGGGTTCCGTACCTAAAAGGTAAAAACGGGACCCTATTACTAAGACTCCGCTGTCTGTCTGTCTCCAGGCAGTAACTTAGAAACAGTAACAGCTAGTAAGCAGAAATTAATTTAAAAAAAAAGCTTGTGCTTCGTACCTAAAAGGTAAAAACGGGACCCTATTACTAAGCCTCTGTCTGTCGGTCTGTCTGTCTGTCTTCAGGCTGTATTTCAGAAACCGTGATAGCTAGAAAGCTGAAACTTTCACAAGATTTGTATTTATCGGGCCGCTATAACAATAAATACTAAAAATAAAAAAATTAAGAGGGGTCCCCATACAATAAACGTATTTTTTTCGTATTTTTTTTGCAATATATCAATAGCGGTAGCTGCTAGATACTTACAATTTTCACTAAATATATTAATGTATATTAACTATCAAACTAAATTACATAATTTAACTAAAATAAATATTTGAGGGGGGCTCCCATGCAAACGTAATTTTTAAGTCGTTTTTTTTTCGGTAACTATATTTGGTAGACCCTTTATAAATTCACAGAATATTGAATTATGTACTAAAGACACCTTTGCATTGGGGGCGAGCAGGGGCGGGTTATTTGATTAGTATTAGTTTTTAATATGTGACATGTATAAAACCAATAATATGTACTAAATAAAAAATATATATTTGAGCTCCCATACAATAATATTAGTTAAAAAAAAAAAACATGCTTATCGTTTTAAGTGGGTCAAAATTGCGCCCAAAGAAGTCGGTTACAAACAAACATTCAAACAAAAATACAAAAAAAATATATCAAATTAGTGTATTGTCATCGGTCCTCAATAAATCTACAAAGTTTCAACGAAATCTGGCCGTTTCAAGAGGGTCAAAACCGCGCCCAAAGAAGTCGGTTACAAACATACAAGTGAAGCTAATATAAAGCGTGTAAAAACGGGACTCTATTACTAAGCCTCCCCTGTCGGTCTGTCTGTCTGTCTCCAGGCTGTATCTCACAAACCGTAATAGCTAGAAAGCTGAAACTTTCACAAGATTTGTATTTATCGTGCCGCTATAACAATAAATACTAAAAATAAAAAAATTAAGAGGGGTCCCCATACAATAAACGTATTTTTTTTCGTATTTTTTTGCAATTTATCAATAGCGGTAGCTGCTAGATACTGTGTGCTGCTAGATAAAATGTGTGCCGCCGAATAGCCACCTTTCGCACTTTTCGATGGGCAAGCAATTTTAGGCACATTTGATTATAAAAAATATTTAATAAAAAATACGTCTCATCTGGTTATCAGATCGGTGAAGGACGATCTTCACGGGCTCTTCTACTATTTAAGTATATTGGGTATCATGGCAAGGGGATGTCTTCTTTTTGGAGACTCGTATGACAAAATGGGCTAATGTCATTCAACATACGAACGGTTAATACTCTCTTACTGATTCCAGAGAAGAAATACCCATCTCTGTGCGCGGCGTGCATAGCCCCCGCCAAGTGTGGCCGCACCGACCGGTACTGGGGCGACAGCGGGGCCCTGACCTGCCTCGGGGAGGGCGCCGGAGACGTCACCTGGGCCGAGTACGATGACGTCATCGCTTATTTCGGGGTGAGGAACTAGATAGATATGTGGCGTCTCTGTCGCACGTCACCGCCCGCTACCAATTAGAGCGCTCGTTCTGAATCGCGCGCGCGGTATTTACAACGCGCGTACGACTGCTCCTAGCTACAATGCATGAGCTATGGACGGCCGTCTCCGGACACAACATCTGTCCGGGGGATATCCCTTTGCTAGATGGAGGCAGACCGTCGTCGCTGCATAGATAGATGGAAAATCCATTCTTCTTCTTCCTTGCCTTATCCCGGGTCGGCAGCAATTTTTCCTCTTCCACTCTCCTCTATCAGCCGTCGTCTCTACACTCACTTCTACATTCACTCCTTTCTCTCTCATGTCCTCATTCACACACTCCATCCATGTCTTCTTCCACTCTCCTCTATCAGCCGTAGTCTCTACACTCACTGTTGTTAGCAGATATTGACGAAGTCAATATCTCTGATACATATTCCCTGAGTAAGCCTGAAGACTCCCAGATATACTTTTGCAAGAGAAATGATAAAATGGTTACAGCTATACATTTGAATATCAGAAGTATAAACTGCAACTTTCAAGACTTTTTGGTCACCATAGACCGCATGCAAATCCCTATTGACATTATAGTCCTTAGTGAATGTTGGCTAGATGACAAATATTCACCAATGCAACTACCGGGATATAATGTTACTCACACGAGGAACCATATCAACCAAAATGATGGGGTGGTTGTTTACTATAAAAAATGCCTTAAGTCAGTTAAAATTAATGAAGAAAGATTTAGAGATGGTAATTGTATCACACTATCCCTGGGTAATGAACTGTGTATAGTAGCGTTATATCGTCCTCCTTTTAAAAACGACGCGACGATATTTTTAAATTCATTAGACCACGTCTTGAATAATATTAGACCGCATGCCAGTACAATAGTAATAGGTGACATAAACATAAATATAAACACAGACAGCGACCACGTGAAACCCAAGGATAAAAATAGAGATGATTATCTAACTCTATTGGCCACTCATGGTCTTCTTCCAGCATACACCACTCCAACTCGAAAAGGAAACTGTCTTGACCACTGCTTCATAAAATCAAAATTTAGAGCAACCACTCTAATATTACCTGATACCACAACAGACCATTCTCCAATTGCCTTCCAAATCAGCACAAGCTCACCTTTGAACAAAAAAATAAATAATACAATAACCCGTATTAACTACACAGCCCTGAAAGAAGAACTATCTAA
The DNA here is from genome assembly GCA_035578125.1 of Mellilla xanthometata. Taxonomy (NCBI): domain Eukaryota; kingdom Metazoa; phylum Arthropoda; class Insecta; order Lepidoptera; family Geometridae; genus Mellilla; species Mellilla xanthometata. The sequence goes on along the minus strand of JAPUBQ010000034.1, from coordinate 3,181,676 downwards.
AATAATATGGTCTGATATCTTAGACTTTCAAAATCTGGAACAATCAGCAGAAATTTTTGTAAACACTATTACTACAGCAGTCGAAAAACACACAACAACAAAAACATTTCGAAGATCCAAATTAAATATTAAGCCTTGGATAACCCCAGGCCTTGTAGCATGTATGAAAAAACGGGACCGCCTACACAAAAAATGCAAAAAACATCCTGATAACTTTGAGCTAAAAGCAGAATACAAAAACTACAGAAATACTTGCAACAAAATACTCAAAAAACTGAAAAAAACATACGAAAAAACCGAACTATTAAAGTACACAAAAGATAGTAAACGGACATGGCAGACAATCAAAACAATATGTCACTTCCCAGTTAAAGAAAACCCAGTTGAAAATCTCCTCAACATTAAACCTTCCCACAAAGAATCACTAGATGCAGTTAATAGCTACTTCGTCAATGTAGGATCAAATCTGGCAAATAAAACATTGAAATATTTAAAGGACACAGAAACAAGTTTAGCCTCAAAACAACCAGAATCCGACCGACAACTTACATCCTTTGGGTTACTACCTATAGATGATATGGAGGTATTTAATATAGTAAGATCTCTGAAAAACACAGCAGCGCATGGTTGGGATAAAATTAGCACGAACGTTACTAAAGAAATACTACCATACATACTAAAACCTCTAACCTTGCTCTGTCAAGCAAGTTTTGATGTGGGTATTTTCCCTAAAGTCTTCAAGAAATCTTTGGTTTGTCCTATTCATAAGGGTGGTGACAACAATGTTGTAACAAACTATAGGCCTATATCACTACTTCCAACTTTTTCTAAAATATTAGAAAAGCTCATGAACTCCCGACTGAAAAAATACCTCGAATTCAAAGAACTGATCTCTGAGAACCAATTTGGATTCAGATCAGGTCGAAGCACCGAAGACGCTGTACTTAAGGTAACGGAACATATCAAAGAGAGGTTAGATAAAAAAGACAGAGTAGTAGGTATCTTCCTCGATTTTGCAAAAGCGTTTGATACGGTTTCAATCCCAATCCTTCTATCTAAACTTGAATCTATAGGCTTAAGAGGCACCACATTAAAATGGTTTGAGAGTTATCTCACCGAGAGAAACCAGTCCGTCCGTATAAATAACTCTTTAAGCCAAGAGGCTATTATTAACTTCGGAGTACCTCAAGGGAGTATCTTGGGACCTACACTGTTCCTGGTATATATTAACCAGCTATGTGATATGCACCTGGAAAACAGTAAAATTATATCATATGCTGATGATACTGTGATAGTGTCCCACGGAAAAACATGGGAAGAAGTCCAAACAGTTGCAAATAGGGGACTACACAAGGTTTCCGAATGGCTTAAAAATAACCTGTTGACGGTCAATATTTCCAAAACTATGTATATACCTTTCTCTATCAATTCCTCAACTCAGCCAAACACAGCACTTAATCTGATTGTTCACGAACCAACCTGCAACAAACCTCTCTCGCAGTCGGAAAACAGCAGTACTAATAAGTGTAGTTGTGACAGCTTAAAATTGACGAAGTGGATAAGATATTTAGGTGTCATTCTAGATGAGAATCTTAAATGGGGTGAACACTTAAAAAATCTATCGGGCAGAGTGAGAAAATTGATTGTTATATTTAAAAATCTACGACATGTTATGGATCTGCCATCATTGCGCAAAATTTACTTCGCTTTGGCTCAGTCAATACTTACTTATTGCATTCCCGTCTGGGGCATAGCAGCTAAAACCTTTATAAAGCAACTGGAAGTAGCACAGCGAGGTCTTCTCAAAGTTATGTCGTTCAAGAAAAGGCGTTATTCCACTGAAGCGGTGTATAAGGAATGTGCAGTTCTATCGGTCCGGCAACTTTACATAAAAAGTATTATAAACAGGCAACATATAAATATTCCAAATAATATAAGAGAATATGCCCAATCGAAAAGACGAAAGGATCAGATTCTTTCAATAGGAAAAATTAGAACAAAATTTGGGAGCACAAGTCTGAGAAGTGTCGGTCCTTTCATTTATAATAAGCTTTGTAAAGTGCTTCCAATTGCAAACGTTGGAAAACATCAATGTAATTACATAGTAGAAAAATATTTACTAACTCTGAACTACGACGCCACAGAGAAACTTCTGCAAATTGACAAATGAATATACCTGTCAAACCCAAATCTTTTCGTTTGCAACTTTATGCTCTTCTGTAAATTAGGTTCCAGCGCGGTTACAGATGCTCATGTTCATTTAAAAACACACCCACACCTACATACAATCACACAATTACACAAACACTACTCACTTACAATACACACCACACGTCTTTCACCTCTAATTCACATTTCATATTACATTTCACATCTGCACTCATGTCAACACACACTCACTACACATCCTCACCTTTACGCAGTCACCAACAGACAAACATCAACACCTACAACCCCGCTCCCAGAACACGTTAAACACATTTCTCGTACACATACACACAACACACTCCAAAATATTAAATGGCCTTAAGTTAGTAATACAGCTAAATTGTTTAAAATGTATTAAGTTATTAAGTAGTTTTAAATTGTATTAGGAATTGTCTATAATGTACACTTTCAAATTCTGGTGATTTTCGAAAATAATTCTGTCAATTTCTACCATTACCAGAAATTCTACTTACAACTGGTAACACTAAAATGTTTTCATGTTCTTTGGATTAGTTGTGAATTGTATCATAGTGTTTTGATTTTATTTGTGCAATGTGCATTATATTACAATTAAATTGTAAATTACTATGTTGGTGTTGTGTACATTGGTATGCGCGGAGCGGGAGTTCTGATGACCTGCGCCACAGGCTCGCAAGAGCACTACAGCGGGACACAGTGCTCCCACAACGCACCACAACAAACAGGAATGGTAATACATTTAAGTAAATTGGTATGTGCGCTGTATTAGGTAAATGAAAAACGAAATAAAAATATTCTATTCTATTCTATTCTATTCTATTCCTTTCACTCTCATGTCCTCATTCACACACTCCATCCATGTCTTCTTCCACTCTCCTCTATCAGCCGTAGTCTCTACACTCACTCCTTTCACTCTCATGTCCTCATTCACACACTCCATCCATGTCTTCTTCCACTCTCCTCTATCAGCCGTAGTCTCTACACTCACTCCTTTCACTCTCATGTCCTCATTCACACACTCCATCCATGTCTTCTTCCACTCTCCTCTATCAGCCGTCGTCTCTACGCTCACTCCTTTCTCTTTCATGTCCTCATTCACACACTCCATCCATGTCTTCTTCGGTCAGCCTCAGCCCTTCTTCTATGCAGTTCCATTTCCATACATCTCCTAGTAACATGCATCTACTCTCTACGCATCACATGCCATGCTAAACTCCCACGTAAAAAATAAGTATGTTTTACAAATACAAATACAAATCATTTATTGATAACACCAAAGTTACAAGTCAAATAATATGATATCATTACAAAAGTATATGATATGTATCCATGTCAATTTTCAATTATATTCTAGTACTATAATATCATTACAATAGTATATGATATTAATCATAATGTCAATTTTCACTACTAATTCTAGTATCTAATATAATATCATTACAAAAGTATATGATATGAATCAAATGTCAATTTGTCAATTTAAATGTAAATTTTCATATTTTTTACGGGTTCCCCCTTAATTTTACAATTTATTTTTAATGTTTATGCACAATATACGAGTACGTATATTAAAATGAGCTTAATATCTGCTTCTTCCAGTTAAAGAAGCCCAACGCCACAGTTCCAGCTCACTTTGCGTTCCTCTGCCGCGACGGCAGCTGGCGGAGCTTGGAGCAGGAACCCTGCATCTGGCTGCATAGACCCTGGAACGTCATCGTGGCTAAAAGGTATAGGGGGCGTCCATAAATTACGTGAGGTGTTTAAGGGGGGGAGGGGGTCGAGTCAAATCTCATCTAATCTTACGTTGGAGGGAGGGGGGGTCTCGGCAAATATCACGCAATTTTTTTTCTGATTGAAAAAAAAAGAATATATACAATTTTGGTCCATTTAATCCAGATTGTACATGCATAAGATTTAATCTTAAGCGTTATCGTAATACGGTAAAGATCATTCACTGATTCGTTCAATAGAAAATAATTTCATTCATACTTCGACGAAGAAACTCACATTTTGTAAAATCTCACGTGAGATTGGGAGATGGGGGAGGAAGTTGAATAAAATCTCACGACATCTCACCAGGGGGGGAGGGAGGGTCAGAAAATTAAAAAAAACACCTCACGTAATTTATGGACGCCCCCATACCTAAAAAGATAGATAGATAATACTTTATTGGACACAAACTTAAAACTAAAACTAAAGATATAATAATAACTAAGAACAAAAAAATAGTGTGCCACAATTGGCGGCCTTATCGCTTAAAGCGATCTCTTCCAGGCAACCTTTGGATGGAAAGGAGTTAATAAACAACTAAAAAAGGACGTAGTGTACAATAAAGAGAAAAGAAAAAATAATAAGTTACAAATACTTACTTACAAATACTTACAAAGCAATCTCTACAGCGAGGCAGAAGAATAAATATAATAAATAAAAAAAATACTATATTTAGTTTTATTACTAAATTTATAGTATTTTTTTTTATTTAGGCTTTTGCCTCGCTGTAGAGATAAATAAATAAATAAATATTAGGACACATTTCACACACGGCTGGTTAACCCAATACTGAACCATTCTAGCTCGTGTTATGGTAGCTAACACAACTGATATACTACATATACATACATACTTCAAATCTAGAGTTAATAGGTATTTTCTAGGTAAGCGTGTAACATCGTAGGCCATAGTATTGTTTAACACCAGGCAAGCTGTGGTCAAACGCAAACCTATAAGTTATAAAAAAGTACATATTTTATATAGATACATAATTAAAACCCAGACCCCCAGCCAACAAATTTAGTGAAGCACAAAGATGTTGGCCGGGCCGGGAATCGAACCCGGAACCTTCTGATTGGCAGGCCGGCATGGTAACCTTTACGCCAACGAGGTCGCCAAGAGTTCATACCCAGCTGTTCATTTGGGGCATGACTCGTTCCACCAATCCACCCACCAGTGGGTGCACGGAGAATTTTCATTTCTCCATCCTCTCACTACAGACGAAGTTGATACTTTTAATTTTTTTTAAATATTGATAATTATATCGTACCCTTTAGTTGTTGCGGCTCAAGAACCAGATTCCGGTGTCAATGTTTCTCTGTCTCTCTCTCTCTCTTATAGAAAGCAAGCCAGATATTTTCATTTCTATTTCCCATTGAACAGTGTGGTGTCGCGACGATTATTTTTGTTGTGTGTAAACAGGTTAATTGTAAATAATAATAATAATAATAATGAATCCTGACAGTGAAACTTCGTTCCATTCGGGTGTCTCTTGACATCTCTGAAGTTTTCATTTGTTTTGTATTTTTTTTTTTTTGTTCCTTAGAAAAGCAGCAGCCTCGGTGAGTAAGTTGGCCCAAACTTTGACCAACAACGACGTGGCGGTCGACCAACATTGGCGCGGCGCCCTAGCCAGTTTACTCGAGAGTGCCTCGGCCTTGCGAGACCCCTTACAGCCAACCCCGCCCCCTACCGACTATCTCGCTAGAGCCAAGGGGTTCAGGGAAGCTTATAGTCAAAGTGGATGTGATCCTCCAAGGTAAGTAAGGTATCTTATATCTTTAAATGAGCACTTCTTGTACTTAGTCAGGTCATAAGTTCTGTCACATGTGTAATATGAGATAATTTAGACATGTTTAATATTTATGTAACCATTTATATATCAAAATGAACTTAATAAAACATAGATTCTTATGGTAATAAAGTTTATTCAAAATGACCCCCGCGATTATAGGCCTTCAATCTGCGCGGCCAGTCATCTATTGCTGCACGAACGAGGTCCATGTCAATATCGGCGGCTGCCTTAATCAAGGATGCCTTGAGTGACTCCAAATCAGGATGAGGCTTTGAGCAGGCCTTTTCCTCCAAGTGTTGCCATATCTTGTAATCTAACGGACTCAAATCTGGACTGGAGGAGGGCCAGTCTTCGTGTCGGATGAAGGCGATTTCACGCGCCGCCAGCCAGTTTTGAGTGCTTTTCGCTCTATGGGCTGGCGCAGAAACTTGTTGGAATACCCAGGGCCTGTTATTAAACATGGTATGAAAAACAGGTTCCACAAGGTTCTTGAGGACTGTATTTTGATACACAACTGCATTCGTTTTTACGCCTTTCTCACAAAAATGTAACTCAGTTAAGCCCCAATAAGAGACTCCCAGCCAAACCATGATCGAGAATGGAAAATTACCTTGTTGGACACGCGGAATACGGTTGCTCGCTTCTTCACTGCTGTGTGTGTACACCTTATCATTTTGTTTGTTGTAGCTCTCTTCAATGGTGAAAATTTTTTTCTTCCGAAAAAATAATTTCCCGACGCTTTTTTCCTGCGTACCGCTTCAACAAAGCGCGGCATCTCTTCAGTCTCAGGTCCATTAAACGAGCGTCCAAACGATGTTTTGTTTTTCTTCGATATGCCCTAAGCCCTAAGTCTTCATTTAACACCTTTTTCACCGTGGTCCTGCTTAACTCCATCTGAAGGGCCAACAGTTTCTGCTTACGTATGGGATTTCTTTGAATTCGCGCCTTCACAGCTTTTATCACTGCTGGAGTCCTAACAGAGCGAGGTCGACCACTTCTTGATCTGTCATCTACACTAGAGTCTTCATTGTATCGATTTATGGTACGATAAATGAATCTTTTGGTTATATAAAATTTTTCAGTAAGTCGAAAATCTGAATTGGCGCGTAACCGCAACGATGCAATGCAATAACCCCGACACGGTCTTCTTTAAGTGTCCATTCCATATTTAAAAATGAGGAAAATTTTAAAAAGTAAATATTTTTATTTTCATGACAAATTGGGAATTCAAATTCAATATTTTTTTTTGTGGCCAGCAATGAAAATTCAAAAGTTTTTATTGTGTGACAGAACTTATGACCTGACTAAGTATATATATATTATTGGAATCTCGAAATCGGCTCCAACGATTTCATGAAATCTTAATATATATAAATCTCGAGTCACAATGTGTGTCCTCAATGGACTCCTAAACAACTTAACCGATTATAATAAAATTCGCACACCATGTGCAGTTCGATCCAACTTGAGAGATAGGATAGTTTAAATCTCAAATTATAGTCGCAATTTTAATTTATTTCTAATTATTGTCTGTTATTATTTGACAGTCACAATTATCTGTTAACTCCAAATGATTCTAACAGATGTCGATACCTTTCGACTGGGTTGAGTAAGTAATCAATAGATGGCGCTGCTATGGTAAATCTACGAATGTGTCATATAAGCTACACTATCTATTTTTCATACCCCTAAGTGAGACAAAACAACGTTTGCCGGGTCAGCTAGTATCTTATATCTTTAAATGAGCAATTCTTGTATATATATAATTGGAATCTCGAAATCGGCTCCAACGATTTTGATGAAATTTTAGTACCTATATAGGGGGTTTCGGGGGCGATAAATCGATCTAGCTAGGAATATTTTTTTAGAAAATGTCATATTAAAAAAAAAACAAAAATAATACCGAGCAAAGCTCGGTCAATCGGGTACTTATTACTATTTAATAAAAAAAAACAAATATTAAATTGTTTATTACTCTTAATTATAACACCAGTACTCTTAACTTTATAAAAAAAAAGTTAACCATAATTGTCATTAGTTACATTACCATTCGTCATAGTACTTATTATTATTTAATAAAAAAATACAAATATTTAATTGTTTATTTAATGAATTTCATTAAAACGGCACATAGTTATAACAACACTAAGTATATTACTTTTAATTTTATAAAAAAAGGTAACCATAATTGTCATTAATTACATTACCATTAGTCATAGTATTAGGTACTAGCAGTTACCCGCGGCTCCGCCCGCGTGTAGGTTTTAGCTTAACCTAAATTTATCCAGAATTAGGACTTTCGACCCTACGACCCATTACGCACTGTCGACTGGTCGCCGGCGACTCAGTCGCCGGCAACTGTGACTTTCTTTAGTTTAAATTAGTGTTTACGCACTCGGTCGCCGGTTGCGCAAGCGACTCGGCGACTCGCCGCGTAGTGGCGACGCACAGGCGACTACCGGTCGCCGGCGACCAATAGGAGCACGGTTTCAAATGGAAGCATTCACACTGCGAGCAACTGTCGTAACGACCGAATGTACTGCACGAATGTACTTGGAATACTGTCGCTCGGCTTGGTCTCCGGCCCTAGTTGCCTACGTTTCGGTCGCCGAGAGACTGAGTCGCCGGCGACCAGTCGACAGTGCGTAATGGCTCTACTTGATGTGCTCCTTTCCGCAACTAGAAGTCCTCCGGCTTCCCCTGTGCGTAGTAAAATCTTTCGACCCTAATGGCATCCCCTTGGCGAATGTTTTCATAATTTTATTTTACCTATAAAATAACTATCTACCATTATAACTTTGGGGGCGTCCATAAATTACGTGACGTGTTTAAGGGGGGGAGGGGGTCGAGTCAAATCTCATCTAATCTTACGTTGGAGAGAGGGGGGGTCTCGGCAAATCTCATCTAATCTTACGTTGGAGAGAGGGGGGGTCTCGGCAAATCTCATCTAATCTTACGTTGGAGAGAGGGGGGGTCGAGTCAAATCTCATCTAATCTTACGTTGGAGAGAGGGGGGGTCTCGGCAAATCTCATCTAATCTTACGTTGGAGAGAGGGGGGGTCGAGTCAAATCTCATCTAATCTTACGTTGGAGAGAGGGGGGGTCGAGTCAAATCTCATCTAATCTTACGTTGGAGAGAGGGGGGTCGAGTCAAATCTCATCTAATCTTACGTTGGAGAGAGGGGGGTCGAGTCAAATCTCATCTAATCTTACGTTGGAGAGAGGGAGGGTCGAGTCAAATCTCATCTAATCTTACGTTGGAGAGAGGGAGGGTCGAGTCAAATCTCATCTAATCTTACGTTGGAGAGAGGGAGGGTCGAGTCAAATCTCATCTAATCTTACGTTGGAGAGAGGGGGGTCTCGGCAAATATCACGCAATTTTATTTCTGATTGAAACAAAAAAAAAATATATACTATTTTGGTCCATTTAATCCAGATTGTACATGCATAAGATTTAATCTTAAGCGTAAGCGTAAATACGATAAAGATCATTCACTAATTCGTTCAATAGAAAATAATTTCATTCATACTTCGACCATACTGCACCAGCTAAGCAAGCGCGTATGTTCCGAAAAGTGCGACCTTCACGCATTGTCACAAGACGAGCTAATGAATTCCTTTGTGCAAGTGCCAATGGCTTAAAGTGGCTAGATCAGAACGAAGTTGAAGGATCAGATGATTTTACTGAAAATCACATGGACATGTTGGTTCCAATAGACTCTCTTGAGACCGTGCATGATTCTCCATGGACTGAATTAGAGTAGATACGCTTATTTAATCAAAGTAGTTACGATTTAATTATTCTATTGTTAAATTTTTATTACACTTATAATTAAACTCTGAGCAACATTGATTACTAGTCATAACTAGTCGTAAATAAAAGCACGAAGCAAATTTGTTTTTTTCTTTTTACAATAACAATCCAACACGTTTACGTAAGAAACTCACATTTTGAAAAACCTCACGTGAGATTGGGAGATGGGGTTAAATAAAATCTCACGACATCTCACCAGGGGGGGAGGGAGGGGCAGAAAATTAAAAAAAAACACCTCACGTAATTTATGGACGCCCCCTTTCAAGACTTCTTTCTTTGATAAATAAAGAATATTCTATATTAACTTTCATTTTTGCAGGCACATAACTCTATGCATCACCTCTCTGCTCGCGAAGAACAAGTGCGAATGGCTGAGCGAAGCGGGTGCGGTCTACGGCATCTCCCCACCTCTGCAATGTATTGCCAAAGAAGATGTTAAAACTTGCATGACTCATGTCCAAAGTGGAGGAAGTGACGTGACCGTTGCTGACAGTGATTGGCTGGTTAGAGGGAAAAGGTGAGATTTTTTTTTGACACATTCACACACGGCTGGTTAGCCCGATACTGAACCGTTTCTAGCTCGTATTATGGTTGCTAACACAACTGACACAATACATAATTATAACAAGCTGGTACTCAAATGTTGTGACGATCCAGATAACAAGCAATGTAAGACTCACATTACTGAACTGGATGTATTTAGTAACAGTCTCAGTCAATTTAGAAATATAAGTTATAGGTTAAATTGTTAAATTGTTTAGTACTTAAGATTTCCCCTTTTCTATGTATATATGAGACTTCCTTATTAAGTTTACACTTGCTTATACGAAGAAGAAAAAGCGAAACGAGCGAAATAGATGAGGTATCAAAAGTTAAATGATAAAAACGAAAGGTAGTTTCGTGTTTTTAGCAATAAGAGCATAGTAGCTGCGAAGCTAACAAAATATATTTGGTATAATAATTATAATATATCGAAGCATCCTTATAATTTCTTATAATAACCACATATTGAACGAAATATTTATATTTTCAGTTTTAAATGAATTTTAACATCTTGTTAAACGATCTAGGTATGTAGATATTATGTGTCTTTCAAAAAAAATCAAAATTCAAAAAGTTTATATATGGACATTTAACAGGGCTTACGTACTACATACTATAATTACCATACAATTAATCGTCCTATGGCATATACAACTTCGGCGTTATTGTATAGGTAATTTGTATTTATGTTTATATAGCTGATTAGTTTTGAGTAAGGCCGCTGAGTTTACTCCATGGACCCCAACCTAGGCGGGAGCCTGTGTCTTGGCGATCCATATTTCCTCAGGTACATTATCTGAAGTTCGCGCGCAAATCTTAAATAATAGGTTTTTATGTATATGTACACTAGCATAATCTTCTAATATATAAAATTTCCATGTCACAATGTTAGTTACCGTACTTCTCCGAAATGGCTTGACCGATTTTTACCAAATTTTATATGCGTATTCAGTAGGTCTGAGAATCGGCTACTATCTATTTTTTGAGGCAAAACAACGTTTGCCGGGTCAGCTGGTTTAATGTAATATATCCTAGTCAGAAGTAAATAATGTTGGAAACTGAATTGAGTCAAAATGAAAAATAGTTAAATAATAGGAGTAGATTAGGTAGAGGGTAAAATATTAAACAAACAGTGCTAAAGACATGGAAGTAGGGAGTGTATTTAAATACACATGTCATTATTCTCATGTCATTAATTTTAAGAGAAATTAATAATAATTTAAATGTTAATAACTAGATATAAATAAAGTATTAAGTAATTAATAAGTAGGTAGTCTTAGGCATACCATAATAACGAAGCACAGGGTGCACATTTTTTGTATATTTGTGTTCCTAATATAGACATTTTGAATTGAATTTGAATAAGACGGAAATCACAAATGTTCTTTTTTTTACAGAGACTACTCATTGGCCCCAGTGTTGTCGGAATTAACACCAATCATCGAAAAGACGAATACTATCATAGCCTACGTACAAGCCAGCTCAAAAATATCCAAAATGGCGGATTTGCGCGGGAAACGCGCCGCTTTCCCCAGCTATGACGGAGTTTCGTGGCACGCTGTCAAAACCTACTTGGAGGACCAAGAAAAAATAAGCTGCAAAGAGTTTGTAACGTATTTCAAAGAAGTTTGCGCACCTAACGGCGAAGGCCAAGGTGACAGAATAAAAAATTGCTACGAAGAAGGAGAAGATAACGCTTTCAAATCTCTTTTAGATGGAAAAACGGATGTAGCTTTTGTTAGCATGTCGACTTATAATAAGTTTCTTGCTCTTGCGAGTCAAGGTGATAATGCAAACAATTCAGTTATATCACTAAATGTAACACCTCTTTGCCCTGGTGATATGAAAACTTATTGCTTTCTTAGTTGGTCAAGTATTGGCCATGTATTTGCGTCTCAAAATATCAGCCATGTGAGGAGATTAGAGATTGTCAATGTGTTTGGCGCGCTAGATAAAATGTTTGGCAAACATCCGCCATTCCACACGCCAATGTTCCTAATGTACGGTGCTTTTAATCATCAAATGGATGTTTTATTTCACAATAATACACGTTTGTTGGCACAAAACTATACGTTTTACACGCATCCTTACGATAAAATACCAAGGAATTATGAAAAAAGAATGTCTTCTGTTATGAATTTTGAATGTAGTTTGAGCGCGAAAACAACAGCGTCTTTTATACTTTCGCTAGTGGCGTTAGTCATTATCCTGTTAAATTAATTAGCTAAACGAATTATTTAATGTATTTGTGTAATGTAAATAAGAAAAAAAGGAGAAGTAATAAATGTATGTAGTTTATAAAAAACCTTTGTATTTTTTATTTTCTGAAACTGTCTGACTTTTGTCTCTTGATAAATAAATTATACTAAACAATTATTGTTTGCAATCTTTCCTAAACAAGCCCTTTCATTTGATGTCCATATTGGGGCAGTTGTGATAAATATCCTATCCGCCTTGTTGTGGCGGCCTCCATTTTTTTCTTCACCCTTAGCTAAGGGCACTGCCAATTAACATAATCAAACAAAAAAATAATATCGATTCGTCCATTCGGGAGTTACGATGTCCCGTCGCTAAATAACATTATCGTATTTACTTTGGTTACATATTCTTTTCATCTAGTTAAAATTCCAGAGAAAAAAAATAAGAAAAAATTCTTTTCTTTTTACGATTTAAACTTAAAACAATTTTTATTCATAAAAGTTCAATAAAAGTCTTATCGAGCGTAGAGAAGCCTGAACATAAAAAAAAAACAGCTGACATCTACGTCATTTTTTTTCAGACGTTTTCAATGTGACCATTTGTAGTAGGTTTTTACCATTTCAGCAGATTTTATTACTAAATTTTACCAGATATACGTAGCAGACTTTGACGATACAAAGAACATTGAACCATTAATGTTTTTAATAATTATCATATTATTATTATTCATTTCTTGGTAACATTTGAAATAAACTTAATTGAACTAAGTTAATTAATTAAGTTAGTTAATTTAACTACTTAATTTGAAGAAGAAGTATTACTATCAGCACAGTATTACCCAACACGGGAATTACATGGATATATAAAGAAACAAATTTCACAGAAACTTTATTGGGCGTCCCAATAAGTTGATTCGCTTTAAAAGGAATTATTTTCTCACAAAATATTTAGAAATATGTTCATATATGTTCACAAATGAACTTGTATGAGAGCACATTGTTTTGCCCATGTGTGGCAGATTTACCTATTTTGGAACGGTCATACTGGACATTTCAAACTTTTATTTTCCCGCCATAGTCAAGATATTACATGCTCTATGGATTTTGTCTTCTAAACCTCTTTTTCAAAACAAAGTTTTACATCTTGTGGCAGTGGTCGGAAAACAAATAAAAAATGTCTGCAGATTTGAAAAACTTTCTGCGGACCCTCGACGCAGTAAAAGAAGATTACACCTGCGGCGTCTGCTCAGAACTTTGTAGGAACCCTGTTACTCTGAGCAAATGTTTTCACATAATTTGCGAGGAGCATTTCGCCAGCCAGAAATTTTGTCCGATCTGCTCGGTAAGCCTCGAAGGATGCACCACGTACCAAGATGACCAACTCGGACCGTGCATAGAATCCTTCATAGAACTGGAAAAGATGTTTGAAGGTTACAAGAAAGAAGATACTCATACAACATCAAAGCGAGCAATAGCAAGGGCCGCTAACACTTCCAAGCAGAAATCGGTTAAGATAACAGTAGAAAAAACTGCCAATATCCAGCCAGAACCCGGACCGTCGACCCAAAAACCAGTCTTAACCGATAAAAGTAACAAGATCAAAGCAGAACATAACAAACCGAATCTAAACGTATCTTCCACATCTTCGATGATCAGAATCAACAAGAGCTTGGAGAAAAAGAACAATAAAGGTGAGACTCCGCTCCATATGTATTGCAGACTCGGTAAACTTGCCAAAGTCGCTGAATTACTTGAACAAGGTGCTAATACAAACACTAAAGACAATGCAGGTTGGACACCGTTACATGAAGCAGTTCAAAATGGCCGGTTAGACTTGGTCAGGCTCTTACTGAAGTACAATACGCTAATTGATGTGCCTGGACAGGGCAACGAGACTCCTCTGCATGAAGCTATTCGTTACAATCACAAAGATATAGCTGAGTTGTTAGTACAGCATGGTGCAGACATAAATGCTTGCAACTGCAAAGGTGAAACACCATTCCAGCTCGCTAATGCAGATCTAAAAAATGTTCTGCTTGTAGCTGCAGATGATATTGTACAATCTCAAACAGTCAACGTGAAACATATGACAGCTTTACATTCAGAACTGGATATGGAAGATATTAGAGTTTATTGTGTTTCTGAAGTACGCTCCATAGTCAGCAAGTTGAAATCCCTTGTAAAAAATCATCCAAACTTGCATATTGAGACAAAGTACTCAAAGAAAGTTACTCATATAATTGTTGAAACAGAAGTCAATAGGGTTTGTCAATCTAGCCTAGAAATTTTGCAAGGAATAGTCAATTCGGTATGGATCCTGTCCTCACAGTGGGTGGCAAATTCAAACGAAGATGTACTTGAGCCGTTCGAGAGTTACGAAGTCACTGGAGTGGGTACATCGTCTTATCAAGGGCCGAAAAACTCACGTTACAACAAATACAAGCAGCTGCCTGGAATCTTTAATGGCTGTCACTTTTATTTTCACAATTTCAACACGAAATATGAAATCTCAAAGGAGATTGTTGTCACTAAAGCAATTTTGACGAAACTGGTCACGGATGCTGGAGGCGTTTTCTTACGAAGAGCACCCAACCCTGAATTGATACCTGAAGAAGAGAATATCATTCCGTATCACGCTAAAAAAGGAGGGAAGTTGGCATATTGCTCCCATTATATAATATTCAAAGATATGTACGAACCAATGTACAATATGCTACATTTGAAGGCGTTACCTATTGGTTGGCTAATAGAGTGCATTGAAAAATATGAGCTCTGCGAACCTTGGTAAAAAATTATTTAGAATACTCCTAGACTTAAGGCATAGGCTAAATCTTATGCTGCTCTTATGGACTTACAGATTTATCACTATAATCATAAAGAGTTAAATTTATTGAAAAAAAAATTAAGACCGTCTCAAAAACAACCCTAAAAATATTTATACTAATTTTGATTCCAATCTGATTTATCAATACGTAAATTTAAAAAGAAATTATATGTAATGTAGTTTTTTTCTAAGCTATTTTTTCAACTATTTTCTCTTTTAATGATTTATAGTGATAAAACTATAAGATCTTGCCTATTAATACTTGATTACTACTCTATTAGATGATCTGGAAGTTATTTTTTAAATAACTTTTTTTTGTTAATTATTAATTAAAAAAACTGAATTTTCTTAGTAAATATCTCTAAGAAAAATGCAGAAATTCAGTTATTTAGTGTTATGTGGAAATAAGTTAGTTAAAATAAGTTCTTATATACTAGTGTGTATTAAAACTGAGATTCGTTATTTAGAAAACTAAGTAATGTAAATAAAACATGTTTTTGTTAAGTCTTGAAAATGTTTCTTTTGCCAAGTATCTACAGTGAAACCTGGTTAAGTGAGACATCAATGGACCTGCAATGTCGTTTCACATAGAGGTATTCCACTTACCCAGTGTCTCAGATATGTAATTATTATTACTTTCATAAATAATAAATAAATAAATATTAAGACACATTTCACACACGGCTGGTTAGCCCCATACTGAACCATTTCTAGTTCGTATTATGGTTGGTAACACAACTGATATACTACATATACATACATACATATTTTATACAGATACATATTTAACACCCAGACCCACAGCCAACAAATTTAGTTAAGCACAAATATGTTGGCCGTGCCGGGAATCGAACCCGGCGCCTTCTGATTGGCAGTCCGGCATGGTAACCATATTACCCCAACGAGGTCGTCAAAAATAATAAGGTGCTTTTAAGCTGATCTTCTTCGTATGAGCTTACAACCCGGTCACATTAACTAATACATAGAATTATGACCTCGTTGGAATGCGAAAATATTGTTTTTGTTGCAACATAGGGTATTTTTGTTAAGTAAATTAATTAAAACAATATTTGTTTTGTTGAAAATCTTATTGTTAAAATAATATCCTACTAGAGGTGCTTGTTTTGCGCACCGTATCAGAGCGCCGACGCGACGTGACGTCATCGCTGCCAGGTCTCAAGATAATGTGACCGGGTTGTAGTGACCAAGCTCTAGTATCGAGTTTTGAAGCCACCTAAAGGCCTCCGACAACGACTGCTCGTACTAAGACTAACAGCCTGAGACCTACAATTTAACGTGTCATCCGACTCACGGTAGCGTCCCGATTTCATTAATGACTCGTTTTTCAAGTTCTGCGGATTTGCACGCTTTACGGTGAAGGAAAACATCGTGTTTGAGGACCAATATATATGAAGACGTGTGTCATCCGCCAACCCGCACTTGGCCAGAGTGGTGGATTATGGTCTTAATTTCTATTCGAGAGAGAAGGCCATGAGTCCCAGTAGTGGCGGCGTATAGTGGGCTTATGCTAAGTCTCCATGAAAGAAAGAAAGAAAAATTATATATTATGCACAAATAAAAAAAATATGTACCAACAACAATTAACCATTTCATTTGTGCACAAAAGGTGCTGGTTCAGCATAATGCTGAGTGTACTTTCAAGGTACCCCAGAAGTTTTTATTAGCGTGGAAAAAAGGTAAATACAAAAAAAAAAACAGTGTTAGAGAATATATTTTTATTAATATATATGTACATTTGATTACCATCAAATTTAAAATTTAAGGACGAACTAGAGAGAAAATCACAACACTTTAATACTTCATTTTAAATCCCACTAACATTATAAACGCGATAGTTTGTATGGATGGTGTGATATAGTTTTTTAGTTTTATGCCTTGTAATATATTTTCCTTTTTGTTGGTGTCAAATAAAGCTATCTTATCTTAATCTCATAAATCTCGTGTCACAATGTTTGTCCTCAATGGACTCCTAAACCACTTAACCGATTATAATAAAATTCGCATACCATGTGCAGTTCGATCCAACTTGAGAGATAGGATAGTTTAAATCTCAAATAATAGTCACAATTTTAATTTATTGCTAATTATTGCCTGTTATTATTTGACAGTTACAATTATCTGTTAACTCCAAATAATTCTAACAGATGTCGATATCTTTCGACTGGGTTGAGTAAGTAATAAATAGATGGCGCTGTACCCCTAAATGAGGCAAAACAACGTTTGCCGGGTCAGCTAGTTGATTTTAAAATTTCAAAATTTAGTTGTTTCAGCGAGAAAAACTAACAACATACAAACAAACTGTCGAACTTATAATCTTAGCGGGTTTATGTAAACTGCTGTAAATGCAGAAATAGATTTTATAAACTAACCTAACTAACAGCTGTTACACACAATAAATATAAAATAAATAAATATTAGGACACATTCACACACGGCTGGTTAGCCCCATACTGAACCATTTCTAGCTCGTATTATAGTTGCTAACACAACTGATATACTACATATACATATATATTATATATAATTATATATTTAAACAAGTATAAATTAAAATTTTAGGAACCCTTCATTATGTGACTATATAATTACATAGTATATGCTCTAGACTTATATAGCCATATTTAATTTGAAATATATTATAGTGCATCGTATTCTACTAGTCACAATGGTGGCGATTCAGTGGCACACACAACTAAACTAAATTAAAAGAACGTGATTTTAGTTGTTTTGTCTGTGTGTCAGAACGTGCCGTTTCTTTCTGGCCACCTAAGATGAAAAGAGACGGGGCTTCTTTAATTTTAGTTTAGTCGTGTGTGCCGCTGAATTTCCACCATTCCCTTTCATATACATAACATAGACACACAAACTTAACATGCCCCTCGTTTGCGATAATGAAACGGAACCCTTCATGCGCGAACCCAACGCGCAATTGGCCAATTTTTTTCGAAGCGTGTGAACAGCCATAACTAGATATGTAAGTAACCTTTGCCTTGGTTTAAACCCTCAATAAATACAAACATCTTAGCTGCAAGTCAAATTTAGAATTAACTATACAATTTAAGTTTAATTATTACAATAATTATTGCCATAAACGACTATTGAGGCGACGACATAGACATAATCTTGATTTTTTTTTTTACTCCTTACAGCTTCTAGCCAATCTTTTTTTTTAATATTTTATGGGCTTGCGCTTGATCACAACTAATAGCCTAGCCTTATTTGAATTTTACCACGATAGATAACTGAAGTATAACGACGATTATTTTTGCTGACTGTATACGGGTTTTTTTGTAAATAATAAATAAGAACTAATTAATCGAAAGGAACTTCGATCCAACCCGGTGTCTCTTGACACCTCTCAAGTTTTTTTTTATGATTAATTAATTACTAAATTAGTATTGGAGCGTCGAATCTGCTGCCTCAAAGTCAGTCAAAAAAGAAAACATTTGAAAGTTAAGTTAGTTAAGTTCGCTATCTCGTCGTCTTTTTCATCTTCTTTCCATCTAAAGGTTGCCTGGAAGAGATCGCTGTTAGCGATAAGGTCGCCGTTTGTGGCATACATTTGTGTTGTTACTTTTTTATTTTGTGTTGTACCTTTATTTGCCCAATAAAGAGTTCATCTATCTATCTATCTATCTATCTCATTCTAATATAGTAAAGCGAGCGAGAGGAGCTGAACTTTCAAACGTTTCCTTTACTGACGCGAGTTTTAAAGCAAATGTCACGTATCGAAGCTGCGAGGCATGTACCTGGAACAACAAAGGACATATTAAAAGGTAATATTAATATTGACGACCTCGTTGGCGTAAAGGTTACCATGCCGGCCTGTCAATCAAAAGGTTCCGGGTTCGATTCCCGGCCCGGCCAACATCTTTGTGCTTAACTAAATTTGTTGGCTGTGGGTCTGGGTGTTAAATATGTATCTATATAAAATATGTATGTAGTATATCAGCTGTGTTAGCTACCATAACACGAACTAGAAATGGTTCAGTATGGGGTTAGCCAGCCGTGTGTGGAATGTGTCCTAATATTTATTTATTTATTTATATTTAGTTCTACTAGCAAAAACCGTTTGAATGTAATATTTATTAGTTATGCGAACTCCGTTTCGCCTCAAAGCTGAAATTTTCCCTGAATTTTGTTTGTTACAAACTTAAGTAAAATGTTACAAGATTAGTGTAGATAAATATTATTTTTTAATATGGAAATGATTTATTGTACAGGAAATTTAGGTTTTCAGCTACTTGTGCATTTGTATAATTTTTTTTTTTTTAATATTAGGACACTTTCAGACACGGCCGGTTAGCCCCATACTGAACCATTTCTAGCTCGTATTATGGTTGCTAACACAACTGATATACTACATATACACACATACATATTATATATAAATACATATTTAACACCCAGACCCAAAGCCAACAAATTTAGTTAAGCACAAAGATGTTGACCGTGCCGGGAATCGAACCCGGAACCTTCTGATTAGCAGACCGGCATGGTAACCTTTACGCCAACGAGGTCGTCGAGGTTTGCTAAATGCGTGTAGAGTAGCCAATAGTGCGCTGCGCCTTACACACTAGGTCAGTCAATCTGCCTGAGCTGTGGGGCGGCAGAGGCTCCCGCAGGACTGCTCACCATTACTTGTAGGTACATAGAGGCCTGATTAAATAAACTTACAAATTTCATTAAATAAACATTCTTACTATACACACACGTGAATAACGATTCTGCAAGCTCCATATTCATATATGCGCTTAAATTATAAAAGGAATTACTTTCACAAAAACCACTTTATTTTCTGTTTAAACATACTACTATTAAGATTTGTTATTTTCTCTGGCAACTTGTTGTTTATTAATATTTTTGTATAACATCACTGTTTCTGTACTTTAGCTAGTCTATTTGCTGGTAGAACTTTACCTATATTCCTACGTAAACAATATAGTCTAAGAGCCCGTGAAGATCGTCCTTCACCGATCTGATAACCAGATGAGACGTATTTTTTATGAAGTATTTTTTATAAACAAATATGCCTAAAATTGCTTGCCTATCGAAAAGTGCTCCTGGCTTTTTTTTTGCGCATGGTCGTGTATAGTCAAATGATAATTTAGCTACAATTATCAAAAATAAAAATAACATTCTAACTGTTTAGAATCGTTGTTACTCCTATGAAGCGCATCAAAATAGAATGAGTCACCTATTTTGACTTACCTGTTTACACCTGCTTGCCAGGTAGTTATACACTGAAATGAGTAGGCAAGCATACCGAGGCATATTCTGTGTATTAAAAACTATCAGTGAAATAAATTTCATTTGGTTATCAAAAGTATGAAGGTGACGAAAAAAAAATCAATAAAAGTTTATTTAATTAAAAATAGCCATGAGCACTTTTTGATGGGCAAGCAATTTTAGGCACATTTGTTTACAAAAAATATTTAATGAAAAATACGTCTCATCTGGTTATCAGATCGGTGAAGGACGATCTTCACGGGCTCTTCTACTAATAAGGAATAGCATCTTTTGACGTGACAACGTCTTAAATTAGGTTGCGGCTGGGAGTCACTTATGAAAAAGTGTAACGCCCGGTAACGTTACGATGAGTCACCGAACGAGAGAGAGGCCCGCCGAATGCCTTGCGTCTCTCTCCCACTCAACTATGATCGGTCTGCCGCGCGCGCAGCACGCGGCAGACGTTGTCACGTAAAATCTTCGCCCGTAAAACCGACTTTACAGGCAACCATTTTTTTTATTACTTACCTAACACTGTAGTCGTGTATTCGGAACACGGTGTATTCTTTATTTCTGAACACGGGATAGAGATGGTCGACCCGCGTCCTCAGCAAGGTGAGGCAGAGTGAGGGCCGGCGCCTTAGGTCAGGCCGCTCTATATCCCATATCTGTTCGAAGGAACACCCTTTACTGGAAGAAGAAGGACGGGGGAGTCAGTTTTTTCCACGAATAATGGAAAAGTGTATATGAGCGCAAATATTATGATAAGACTAGCTGACCCGGCAAACGTTATTAACTCAACGCTTGAGTTAATAACGCTTTGCGGAAATCCATTGTAAATATAAGACAAAATTAAATAGTTGAGCGTCTATTATTGCGCCATTTATTAAATAACTTCACTAGGGTCACGCAATCTACTATCATTATATTACCATGCGACTGCAGCGCGTTGAGGAATTCGGCTGCGCGCTCGATTTGCAGCGGCATCTAGGTTTCATCGGTAATTATGTCAAATTTCTGCGCCACGCTTTACTGTATGAGAATCAGCAATCCTCTCTAGTATTCTGATCCATAGTTATACCAAAAGTAAGCAACTTTAATTTTTTTTTTAATTATGTCATCTCATCTATAACAATTTATAAAGAGCAAAAGTTTGATTTTTTGATTGTTTGTTTGAGCAAATAGGCTCCGATACTACTAGGCCGACTTAAAAAATTCTTTCACCGTTGGAAAGCTACATTATCCCCGAGTAAAACTTGGATTATTTTATAGCCCGTGCGAAGCCGGGACGATCTGCTAGTTAAGTATACGTATATCGTCTGAAATTCGACTATATTGATTTCTATAGTTTATAATAATAATAATAAATTCATTTATTTCAAGCATGGTGGCCCATAAGAAAATACATTACTTTAAATAATACAATAAAAATAATAAAATGGACACAGTTAAAGAAATTAAATTAAGTCAAAATAAAATTTAAATATATGTCAATTCAATAAAAATACAAATTAAAATTAAGTTTATGTTACCTGCTTTTCCCATAGCAGTATTTTTCTTCCACAATGAGATAGGTTGCTTTCAACTTGGACAGCTCTTCATAAAGCTCGTTCGGAGAGAATCTACCGTACGTCTTGTAAACTGTGTAGGCGCGTTCCCTGAAAATAGAAAATAGGCGATTACTGCCTGAGCCTCTGTTTCCGGAGAGGTATCATCCGGGGGTCTTCAAAAGTAGAGTAAATAGGTATTTTATAACGTAAGCGTACCACACAGTAGACTACAGCGTAGCTTCACATCAGGCTGTAGTCAAACGCAAGCCTATCAAGAGTAAAAAAAGATTGCTGTAACAAGTAAGTGACAAAAGTGTAATAAGTAAGTGACGATGAGTGTAATAAATGTCAATTAATGTAATAAGTAAGTGAAAATAAAGGTAATAAACCAGTGACAATGAATATATTAGTCAGTGACAATGAGTGCAATAAGTAAGTGACAATAAGTGTAATAAGTAAGTGACAATAAGTGTAATAAGTTGAAGAAGTGACAATGAATGGAAAAGCAAGAGACAATGAATGTATAATGTAAATGACAATAAGTGTAATAAGTAAGTGACAATAAGTGTAATAAACAAGTGACAATGAATGGCAAAACAAGTGACAATAAATGTATTAGCAAGTGACAATGAATATATAAGTAAGTGACAATAAATGTAATAAACAAGTGACAATAAATGTAATAAACAAGTAACAATGAATATATAAGTCAGTGACAATAAGTGTAACAAGTAAGTGACAATGAATGGAAAAGCAAGAGACAATGAATGTATACTGTAAATGACAATAAGTGTAATAAGCAAGTGACAATGAATGGCAAAACAAGTTACAATTAATGTAATAAACAAGTGACAAAGAATATTTAAGTAAGTGACAATAAGTGTAATAAGTAAGTGACAATGAATGGAAAAGCAAGATACAATAAATGTATAATGTAAGTGACAATGAGTGTAAGCAGTAAGTGACTCACCGAGCCTGGGCGTGTTCGTAATGTGGATGCGCGACGATCGCGCGCCTTGTGACCAACATGACAGTGGCCAGGATGGGCATCGAACCCGCGAACACAGCGGACGGAGGCGTCTCATGCAATATCCATTCCATGAGTTGTTCTTTATCAATGTCGCTGTATTCGCCTGAAAAGAAAATAATTTATTTCTAGCTGCGACCCAGGGGTGTTTATAATTTGATTTAATAGCTAATATACATACATTTATTTATTTTGTGAAAATTTTAAGCGTCTAGCGGCTACCGTTATTGATTTATAGCAAAAAAAAACACGTTTATTTATTGACTCAGGCGTTACTTTGCGGAAATCCATTGTAAATAGAAGACAAAATTAAATTTTTAGTGTACATCTCGACTTGTCGTTCGAAGAGTCAGCATCTCCTGATAATGCCTTGTGGTTAGGCCAAACACGTGTAGAGTTAAGAATTTCCGAATTGCGATAGGTAACGTTAATCTTAATTAATCTTAGTAATTTTTTCCTTTACTTGTCTTAATTTGGATTTCGGATCACAGCGGAAGTACACTAAATATTTAATTTTGTCTTCTATTTTAACACGATTATTGTATGGGGATAATATCTCCAGGCTGTATTTCAGAAACCGTAATAGCTACTAATAAAAAAGTACTACAACATCTGACGCAATGACAGTGGAACAGGTATACCAGCGACTCAAGACCGTGCTCCGCTACTTTAAGGAGCTTGGATGGCTTGGGTAGGCTGGTAGGGGGAAATGTACAATACGCCTCCTGCGGGTTGTCAGTGCAGGTCTGATCGCCTCCATCATAGAATAAGAACCGTAATAGCTAGAAAGCTGAAACTTTCACAAGATATGTATTTCCCGTGCCGCTATAACAACAAATACTAAAAATAAAAGAAATTATAATATAAAGAAGGGCCCACATATAAATAAACGTGTTTTTTGCTATATGTATAACAATAACGGTAGCTGGTAAACACTTAAAATGTTCACAAAAAAAAAATATGTATATTACTTTTCAAATTATATTACAAAATTTGTTTAAAATATATATTTTTCTGGGCAAACCTTAGATTGCAATATCGCTTACCATCAGGTGAATTGCGGACAAGCGCAAGCCCATTACTAGTAAAAAATAAAACATCCATACAACAGAGGTACGGAACCCTTCATGGGCTCGCCAACTTGCACTTGGCCAATTTTTAGAAAGAAAGAAAGAAATTTGCCTTATTGACTAGCGTATAACTATACGAAGTTAAACTTGATACTTACCAATATGCGATAGTTCGTTCGACATGTTTTGATACAATCGCAGCATAATCGGTATCAGGCATAGTATCCAAAATATAGGAATGTATTTACTAAAGGTATTTGATGTCCTGAAAAGATACAAATATAATAGTGTAAACTCCATGTAACGTCACTCCCCCCTATGTAGGGGCTGTCTAGAAGAAGATGAAACGGTGGAACACGTGCTACTGCACTGTGAGGCTACTAAACAAACCAGAGAGAGTTACGGCCTGATGATAGCAGCTCAAGATGAAAGATCGCTTTCCATTGTTAATCCTCAGACAAACAGACCATCGGACGCAACAGGGGTGGAACAGGTATGCCAGCGACCCAGGGCTGTGCTCCGTTACTTCAAGGAGCTCGGTTGGCTTGGGTAGGCTGGAAAGGGGGAATGCACAATACACCCCTAGCGGGATGTCAGTGCAGGTCTCATCACCCCCACTTCAAATTAGAATTAGAATTAACGTCACTCGATTTAACGACAAACTCTTTTAAGTGTCGAAATCAATTTTCTTTATTTGGTTTAGCTTGTATTCCATACAATGATACCAATATTATATTGAGGGAAAGTTTGATTGTTTGTTTGTTTGACGCGATTAGGCTCCGAAACTACTGGACCGATTTGAAAATTTCTTTCACTGTTGGGAAGCTACATTATCTCCGAGTAACATAGGCTATATTTTGCTTCTCTTTTTTAATCAGATTATTTTAGAGCACGTGCGAAGGAGAAACTGAGCGTTTCAATAAATCTATCTATTACTAGCTGACCCGGCAAACGTTGTTTTGCCTCACTTAGGGGTATGAAAAATAGATAGTAGCCGATTCTCAGACCTACTGAATACGCATATAAAATTTAGTCAAAATCGGTCAAGCCGTTTCGTAGGAGTACGCTAACTAACATTGTGACATGGAATTTTTATATATTAGATTTATTTTTAACTATGATGTCCATGTACCAAATTGGCAATAAATAAAATTTTCTTTACTTTATATTATACTAGCATCGTCCCACGTTGTTACCCGCGTTGTTGTTTAATCCAGGACTAAAAGAAGTTAATCCGGGATAAAAAGTAGCCTATGTGTTAATAATAATAGACAGTCTAACCTATATTCATAATTAATCTTATCAACATTGATCCAGCCGTTGGAACGTGAAGGAGTAACATAGATTTTGAAGTTATTTGCGTATCCAACGGGAACTACAATTATTTTCGGGATAAAAAAGTAGCCTATGTGTTAATCCAAGGTCTAACCTATCTTCGCACCAAATTTCATCAAAATCGGCTCAGCCGTTTGAGCGTTAAGAAGTGATAAACATACACATATACACACAAACTTACGCATTTATTATATTTATTTAATCTAGCAATTTTCAAGGCGAGAGTGAACTCTTCTAGGTAAGCGCGATCCACCGTAGACCTCAATATCACTTACCATCAGGTGAATTGTGGTCAAGCGCTGACATATAAAAAAAAGTGTGTCCTTACCTGTAATACGTCTTGTTAAGTACCAATGCAGAAACGACGCACATCTGTGGCACAAAAAGCATCTTCAATCTCATTATCAGAGCCGCCATGACACCATAGACAACCATTTGAGAAATACTATAAAATATAGCCGCATCTATATTTAAACATTGCAAAAACAATATCAACCCGTCCGTTGTTGTCTCTGTCTCTTTCAATTTCACTTCCTTGTCTAACTCGTACAGATTACCCTTCTTTCTCTTTCGCACAATCTCAGTTACATTCTCTATGCCACTGTCCTCGTCCTCAGACTTGTTTTTCTTTTCTCTCTCTTGCACATTCCTTCTTTTATCCTTTTCTTTCTCTTTTTCACCGTCTTTTGTCTCGCTCGTTTTTTTCCGGTAAGCCACGATAGCGTTTCTTAACCAAAAGTTGCAAACATTTACTATAGCTAGTACTACTAAAGGAATAAGAAGGGTCGAAGTTAGGTTCCTTACGCTGCGCCAAGGCAAAAAATCGAAGACTTCGGAACAAATATACAGGAGCGAGTGAAAATTGGCGAAATTCGTGATTTTCGCGTACAAAATGTCCCAAATGTGAGAATCCTCATGGACACCCAAGAAATCGCTCATAATTTTCTTCAAATAGAAGGACCCGCAAATCGCTATCGCTATCCTGAGTATCACCAACCAAGTCTCCACAAACAAATCCAAACGATTCTCGACTTTCACTCTAAAAGAGCTAAAAAACAGTGAATAAGTGGACACGATAAAAAAAAAGGACGCATAGAGAGAGGATTTCAACATATCGTTCCCTTGTAAGAGCAGGACGGCCATATGTAAGCCGCAAAAGTGTGAGTGCAACAGCATGCACAGGCATTTCAAATCAATGATTTTAAGTTGTTCCATCACGAAGAATATGGCGGTTTGCGTGAGGAAGATGAACTGAGAGAACTGCCAGAATAATAGGCACAGGCAGTTAATGATGAACATTGACATCTGAAAAAAAAAGAAAAAAAAACGATTACTTATAAAGTTGCAGTAATAAACCTAAAATTAAACAATGAATCCATTTCTTGTCGCTTGTCGCTCAGTTCGGAGCCGGAGACCGATCTCCGAGGAGTGTTCTTAGTATAAGTATACTTTATAACTTAAATTATGTACCTACACACGAATTTGTAACGTTATGTTAATAAAGATTTTATTATTATTTATTATTATTATTTATATAATATTAAAGCGAGTGTGGCTTGGTGGTAATAACGTCTGCTTTTCAATGAGACGGCCCCTGGTTCGATCACGGCCCTACACCAATGACTTGTTTTTCAAGTTATGTGTGGATTTGCACTCGTTTTTTGATGAAGGAAAACATCGCGAGGAAACCGTCACGTTTGAGGACCACAATGTCCGAAGACGTGTGTCATCCGCCAACCCGCACTTGGCCAGCGTGGTGGATTATGGCCTATATCTCTCTCCTCATGAGAGAAGGCCCTGAGTCCCAGCAGTGGGAACGTATAGTGGGCTGCTTATGCTTATGCTAAGATGTAGATATATTCATTTATATATCACAAGCACAGGACAGGGCCAATTAATTTTAGATTAGATACAGTTTTACATAAATTATGTTCTATTGTTTTTAATTTTAATAAATTATGTATTAACTTTACAATTAAACTAAAAAAAATATTTTATTAAAACATATTAAAAAAATTAAAAAATAAATAATAAATATATATATATAAAGGCTCCCATACAAAAAAACGCGTTATTTTTTGCTATTTTACGCAGTACGGAACCTTATCCGAGCAAGCCCAAAAAGCACTAGGCATGAACATACATAAAAATAAATACATACATTCGAATATATAACATCCTCCTTTTTTGACGTCGGTTAAAAACTAAAAATAAATAAAATAAATATTAGGACACATTCACACATGGCTGGTTAGCCCCACACTGAACCATTTCTAGCTCGTATTATGGTTGCTAACACAACTGATATACTACATATACATACATACATATTATATATAAATACATATTTAACACCCAGACCCACAGCCAACAAATTTAGTTAGGCACAAAGATGTTGACAGGGCCGGGAATCGAACCCGGAACCTTCTGATTAGCAGTCCGGCATGGTAACCTTTACGCCAACGAGGTCGTCAAAGTATCATGCCTCAAAGTATGACAGACCTACCTTATCACACATTTTAAAGAAAATTGAAAAACTTCTGCTCATAAGGAGAAGAAGAAAGGTCAGTGTACCTGGAGACGCAGTCCCCGGTTGTCCCTGGGGGCGAGCTGGCGTGCCACCAGCCACGCCTGCAGCGCTAGGAGAGGCGCCGCCATATTCTCTCGTTCATTTGGTGCCCACTGCACGCGGGTGCACTCCGCGTGGTTCGCCAGATACTGGAGCACCGCGAACAGACCGCCCAGCATCGAGTTGCTGGAAATATTCCGAGATGGTTCATGAGACACCGTGAGGTTGTAGTCGGTAGTGACGGCCCCTCCGGCCCTCGAGCCCGACATACCCCGCCCGCCTCGTCCAGGCTTGTGGCGGGAGATGCGTCAATGCATTATACCTCACGAAAAAAAAAGTGATGGTTATAGATGTTGACAATCATGAAAGAACTTTAAACTGTTCAGCATGCAGGGAAATGGGAGCCGGGTTGGACGAGTAGGACGAGTAATTACCGAACAAACATGTGTAAAACATTTGATTTAAAGTACAACATTTGACTTTAAGTACAATGTTTTTGTATTGTACAGCGCTATGTTCACGCGCACGTTTGGCGCCCACTGGACGCGGGTGCACTCCGCGTGGTTCGCCAGATACTGGAGCACCGCGAACAGACCGCCCAGCATCGAGTTGCTGGAAATATTCCAGGTGTGATGATCATAGATGATGACAATCATGAAAGAACTTTAAACTATTCAGCATGCAGGGAAATGGCAGCCGGGTGTATTCATTCTCTATGGTCTCCACAATAGTGAATAAATTAGTACTGAAGTAAAATTTGTATAAACATTTGATTTAAAGTCAAACTTTGGCTTTAAGCACAATGTTTTGGTGTCATCCCTTAAACTAGCGGCGTGCAGGAAGAAGCAGAGACCGTAGTGGCTGAATTAGTACTAGTGTAAAATGAGTAAAAAAGATTGATTTAAAGTCTAACATTTGACTTTAAGTACAATGCTTTCGTGTCATCCTTTAAATTAGGAGCTTGCAGGACTAAGAGCAGGTAAACTTTGTAAAAAACGTTTGATTTAAAGTCAACATTGTATTTAAAGTCAAACATTGTATTTAAAGTCAAACATTTGATTTAAAGTCAAACATCTGATTTAAAGTCAAACATGTGACTTTAAGTACAATGTTTTCGTGTCGCACCTTAAACTGGCGGCGTGCAGGAAGATGGCGGCCGTGGTGAGGCCAGCGAGCGCCCAGACCGCCTCCAGGTAGAACAGGATGGGGTGTCCGAGCCCTACGCAGCTCCGCACCGGCGCCAGCCCCGCCCCGCGCTCCACAGTGTAGCACTCGAGGTGAGCGCTCGTGTTCAACATCGGCTCCAAGTATCGGTACACGCCGCCGATTATCACCTACAAGTACCACTTTATATATATATATTTTTAATTTAATATTAGGACACATTCACACACGGCTGGTTAGCGTTTTACCTACGAAGCATGCATACGCTTCGTAGGTAAAACGCTATGCGTCAACCTTTATTGTTAGGACTGCAGAGCTTTGGAACTCTCTAGCTGAGTCTATATTTCCTGAGAGGTATCATTCGGGGCTCTTCAAAAGTAGAGTTATTAGGTATCTTCTAGGTAAGCGTGCCACATCGTAGACTACAGCGCAGCTTAACACCAGGCAAGCTGTAGTCACACGCATACCCATAAGGGGTAAAAAACCTAATTATGGGACAGTAAGTATATATTTCATCCTTCTTTCCTTCTTTGGTCATGTTTCGAGGCGTGATAATCTGTCCATAGAGCGCCTAGTCGTGCAGGGCAAAGTAGAGGGTAGTAGACCGCGCGGGAGGTCACCCACTCGATGGACACTCGGCAGCTAATTTAATTTTCGTCATGGAAGTAGGCTACGACGACAACCCCACAGGTTGGCTAAATCGAGCAAATTTGTTCAAAAACTTAGGACCTGAGGTATTAAACCGGTTGCCAAACACTATTAAAACTGCCCCTAGCATGGACAGTTTTAAAAACAAGCTAAAGAGCTGGCTTATCGAACAAACGTTCTACAGTTTTGAGGATTTTAAAAAAATCTAAATTGATGGTTGTACAAACCCTTTATAATATAAGGCTTATTAACTATTGTTAATAAAAAAATTATATATTGATAATTATTATTATATAAATTGTATAATATTATTTTATATAAAATTATTTAATGTGTTATGACGTGTAAATTGAAAATTTACCAATAAAGAACGTTGACTTTGACTTTTGACTTTGGACTGACCAAACAAGGACAATCGTGGGTACCCCCTTAAATGAGTGCGCCAGGATGACCTCTAGCAGAGAAATATGGCATCGTGAGGCGTGTACTATCTGTCCCATCCACCACTACTTCTTGACGACCACGACCGCTCTGTCAAGAGCGTACCGACTTAGAAGAAGAAGAAGTATAAATATACTAGCTGACCCGGCAAACGTTGTTTTGCCTTAAAAATATATAGTAGAAGATTCTCAGACCTACTGAATACGCATATGAAATTTGGTAAAAATCGGTCAAGCCGTTTCGGAGGAGTACGGTAACTAACATTGTGTCATGGAAGTAGTTGTAGCCTATGTGTTATTCTGATGTATAAGCTATATTGTGGTAAAGTTTCATTCAAATCCATTCAGTAGTTTTTACGTGAAAGAGTAACAAACATCCATACATCCATACTTACAAACTTTCGCCTTTATAATAGTAGTAGGATATATATTTTTTTCTCTGAATAGGTCAGCGCTTGACCACAATTCACCTGATGGTAAGTGATATTGAGGTCTACGGTGGATCGCGCTTACCTAGAAGGAACCGGTTCACTCTCGCCTTGAAAATCGCTAGATTGTAGTCATTGGGGAACAGGGAATTCGGCAAGGAATTCCAAAGTTTGGCGGTTCGGACAACAAAGGTGGAGGCAAAACGCTTTGTGCGTGCCTTGGGCACCTCAACCGTAAACCGATGCCGCCTTGGCGTTTCCCTGCTCGTCCGATAGTGGAAGGGGGCGGGGAGAATTATTTACCTCTGGATGAATGTTGAATCTGTTGAACGCATTGACATCGGTGGGATATTCCACCAATCTGTCGTACATCAGTTTCGTGACACCCACCATAAACGGACGTTCCTGAAAGCGGATAATTTTTTTTAGCTTTACATATATATATATTTTTTTTTTTTCTTTATATTGGGACACATTCACACACGACTGGTTAGCCCCATACTGAACCATTTCTAGCTCGTATTATGGTTGCTAACACAACTGATATACTACATATACATACATACATATTATATATAAATACATATTTAACACCCAGACCCACAGCCAACAAATTTAGTTAAGCACTATGATGTTGACCGGGCTGGGAATCGAACCTTTTGATTGCCAGTCCGGCATGGTAACCATTACGCCAACGATGTCGGCTGTCAGTTAAATATGTATCTATATAAAATATATATGTATGTATATATAGTATATCAGTTGTGTTAGCAACCATAACACGAACTAGAAATGGTTCAGTATGGGGTTAACCAGCTGTGTGTGAAATGTGTCCTAATATAAAAAAAAAATTGTTTTTTGGTATATAAGGCAGCCTTACATACCAAAACTCATGAGTCCGATCCCTACTTGTTAGCTTGAGTTTTCGGTGAAGGAGACATGCTTGACTAGGCTGGCATCAATTAAGAATAAACTATTTACCTGTACTCTTCTTCTTTTTCCTTGCCTTATCCCACTAGGTGGGGTCGGCACAGCAAATTTTCCTCTTCCACTCTCCTCTATCAGCCGTTGTCTCTACACTCACTCCTTTCACTCTCATGTCCTCATTCACACACTCCATCCACATCTTCTTTGGTCGGCCTCTTGCCCTTCTTCCTTGCACTTCCATTTCCATACATCTCGTCTCTATGCATCACATGCCCATACCATGATAACCTCCCACTCTTTAGTTTCTCACTCACTGGTGCTACTTTCAAACTTCCTCTAATATACTCATTCCTTATTTTGTCCATTCTTGTCACTCCACAAATGCATCTCAACATTCGCATCTCGGCAGCATGCACTCCTCTTACATGCCCTACTCTTGTTCCCCAACACTCAGATCCATACAATACAACAGGTCTAATGATCATCTTATAAATTTTCTCCTTTTTATTTACCTGTACTATAGTTTTGTAATAGGAGTAGTAGAACCCCATCTCTGTGTGCAGAGACATTTCCCTCTCCATATCAGAGAGGTAAGAGAAGTTTCTGTTGTTCTCAAACAAATGGGAGACATAGCGGTAGTGCAAGTACCCCACTGTTGTTGCTGGAACAAAATACAGACTTTGTCTCATCATTTTAATAGAAGTACCACAACATCTGATGCAATGACAGTGGAACAGGTATGCCAGTGACCCAAAACCGTGCTCCGTTACTTTAAGGAGCTTGGATGGCTTGGGTAGGTAGGCTGGTAGGGGGAAATGCACAATATGCCTCTTGCAGGTTGTCAGTGCAGGTCTGATCGCCCCCATCATAGAATAAGAATTGTCTCATCATTATCATCATAATTTATTTATTTGATTTATAGGCGAGCAGCATTATGGCTGATGTGCCTATATCACAGAGTTGAAATTTATTTTTTAACATTTCAAAATGACCACTATCCAATGTAAATGTTTAAAGTTCACTGGTGCACTGATCACAGGTAAGCAAGAGATTTTTTTGTTTTCTGCAACCAGCTATCAAGCCGGTTGTCAAAGCTGTTTTACTGATGTAGCATTGACCACTTCCTCAGGCAACTTATTCCAATTATGAACCATTCTAATAACATAATTTAATATTGTTATAGGACCGTAGGTATATAACTGTTTGCCACAGGATATAACCAATGCATCTAATGACAGCATTTTCAAAGATAAGCTCAAGAACTGGCTCTTACAGAGAACTTTCTATTCAATAGACTAATATTTTCATACCGAAAAATAAAACAAAAATATTTTAATAATTGTTGTGTGTAATATTTTTCCCGCCTACTTTACACTAATTTCTCTATAAGTTGGTCGTAATAATTACGAATATTCATGTGACTTGAGCCGAATTATATGCTGGTGGTGCGTATCAAGGTCGATAGTAATCTAAAACTAAATTATAACACGGAAACGCGAATGAAATAGTCACATAAGATTATTTAATTTAATTGGACTAACATCAGTGACATTCGTATTTTACTAAAATGTTTATCATGATAGCATTTATATTAAATAGTAGAACTTTATTTTGTTTCAGGACAAGGAATAAAAGTAAATATTTACCAAGAAATAGAATAGTAATAAACTTTACGACTTTTCTTCGAGTAGATCGCTTCTTCTTGGGTTTTGGTTGGTTTTCAATGCTAGGATCACTTATTAGCTCCATTTTGTTATTGCATTTCTTCATTTTCCATCATAAATGTCTGTACAAATATAAAAACAATTTGTCCGAAAATAATTTGGCGAAATACCTAAACGTTAATGACAGTATTGTGACAGTCAGTGACACTGACATTTGTGAAGCAAAATTAAAAATTGTAAATGTCATAGAAATGTTGCCATAGACACTAAATAAAATTAACTAATGCTTGCTTTTATTTCGGTCAGAAACTATGCATTTCCATCCAACGTGGCTTTGCTGCTAGCATTTTGGGCACCATTTCCTTTACCCCTAACCTTTTTTAGGTTTAGTTTTAATTAGTAATGTTTTACGTATTATTATGTTTTTTATAAATTTGATTTTAAATCTACTATTTAAGCAATCCAATACATAAATCCGCCTAGTTTTAGGTATAATAATTATGTTTTACTTGGCCATGTGCAAATAAAACCACATATTTACATATAAATAAGTATATTCGTTGTTTCACACAATTACAATTTCATTAAACAATGACCTAACGACAAGAAAGTCTTGTACCATGACACAAAAAAAACTTGTTTATTTATTTATTTTAATTACTAAACTATTAATATATAAATAGGTATCAGTATGTTTAATTCATATTGAACACTTAAAACTTTTTCTAATTTGAATTGAATTGTTTATTTCTGATTTCAAAATTACAAATCTCTTAATTTAAAAACAGGCATCAGTTTATTTTATTGATAGTGAACACTTAAACTTTAATCCTAATTGAAAAAAAAAAATGTGAGCCGTCACGGGACGCCTGGCAGATGAAACATCGACGTTAGTAATATGGACGCATGCCGTGGCGACGCGTCGCCACGCCTGAAATAGTTTTTACGTGCTATAGATGTTTCACATAAAAAAACAAACTAGCTTTTTATTTTGTTTTCACGGTTTTCACTCTTACTCACCTACATAATTGTTTACTTTTCTATTTCAGTCTGGCACATACAATACGAAATTCACATAGAGATCATCGTAAGTTATCACAAGTTGGTGCTCCAAAATTGTTTTATAAAATGTTCATGTTTTATAACTTGAGTGAAACTAGTGTAAGTATTCGCATTGCATAGATTATCATTATTAGGCGCGGTAGACACGACACCCCGTAGATAATAACGTGGTGTGCCTTTATCCGATTCAGGAAATGTCAGTCCTCCACCGCTGTCTCCTTTACACAAAGCTTTTGAA
Organism: Mellilla xanthometata; assembly: GCA_035578125.1. Lineage (NCBI taxonomy): Eukaryota > Metazoa > Arthropoda > Insecta > Lepidoptera > Geometridae > Mellilla > Mellilla xanthometata. Next base: position 3,147,173 of record JAPUBQ010000034.1, on the reverse strand, counting down.
CCTGAAAATAAGAAACTTTATAAGTTGGCAACATTAAAGGAAATAGTGTCAACACAAGACATTTTGCCGGCAATTTTTAAGCAGTTTTTATATGAAATGCAAAGAGGTTTGTATTATTTATTTCAAGTCTATTAATATTTAGGGTTACTTTTGAGGTAGCTAGAATAATTTATTTACCATCCTGAATGCCTGCACATATTTTATCACTAGTGATGTACTCGCGGAAGCCAGGCGGCGAGTTTGCGATGCAAGTCTCCACACTGACGTAAGGCAGGTCTACGACTTGGAGAATCTGAGATGCGTTCCCATTCTCAGCGGTTAGACCCCAACCTGCCACCTACAAAAAAAAAAAAACAAATACAATACAGCACGGCCTTGATAACACGACTCTACAAAAAAAATTTCGTTCCTTGTCCTGAAGTTTATACTATTATTTTCCAGTTTATATTATTATTTTGCACAAAAACGAAAAGAAAATACCTTTTTTTCGGTATAAAGTTTGCTTTTGTGATAGTTATACCTAATAATAATACTATATTTGGGGTTTATTGAGAGAAAGTATGAACATAAAAGAAAAAGAAAAAGTAAAAGTGTGAACTTTTAAGTTATTTTCCACTTTTCTGTAAGCTAATTTGATAGTAAAACTTAATAAAAATAACAAACATTTTAATTTCAATAGTTTTATTTTCAATAAAAAATTAAAATCCGAGATTATTAAAAATTTCGTTCAATCAGTCTTCTAAGCACAAAAGCAAAGTTTTTCATGCCATATATTTTTTTTCTTAATTAAACTACCGAAATTTAATGCTTCGCAATCAAAGTCAAATTTCATGTTGACCCGTGTAATTCGTACCCAAGCTCGTCCGGACGCCTCTATAATCCGAACGACCCCCCCTTACCCCTGCGCAAAGTCCACATTTCTATTCCGGAAAAAATGGTGTTAAGTACATAGATTGAGGGATAAAGCATTTTTTATGTCACTAAATATTACTCGTCAGAGAACTATATTGGAATTCTTTAAAAATGTGTGTGATTAATAGCATTGTATATAACATACACACATACTTTAATAAACACATTATAAAATGAGACAATGGGTTGTCGGGGAACTGAGGCCAAACTTTTTATTTCTTAAATTGGGCGTAGACTAGGAGAGAAAACAGGCGAATACCGCTCCGGATCGTACCTGGCGCAAAGGCTATCCATAGCTATGCAACGCGGCAATGCCACGAGCGTTATGGGTACCTTTCTGTCAGGTTCTGTCCGGAGTGGCCTATTAAATTAATTTACCGAGTGATTTTTTTTTCTTTGTTTTGACGTGACAACGTCTTAAATTAGGTTGCGGCTGGGAGTCACTTATGAAAAAGTGTAACGCCCGGTAACGTTACGATGAGTCACCGAACGAGAGAGAGGCCCGCCGAATGCCTTGCGTCTCTCTCCCACTCAACTATGATCGGTCTGCCGCGCGCGCAGCACGCGGCAGACGTTGTTTAGTAGTCCATTGAGGACAAACATTGTGACACGAGATTTATATATATTAAGAATATGTCACTGAGATGTACTTGTTCTTCTTTTTTTTATATCTTTCTGCGGTCAGTCAAGATGCTACTTACTTTCCCATTCTTTCCATCCTGAAGTTGTCGTCTCTCAAAATTGATGTCAAAGTCCAAGCAAACAGGTCGGATGAAGGTCTTGTACTCGAAGGCTATGCTCACTATTACCACGGCTATATCGTCTTGGAAGTTCGCATCGCTGCCTTGGAACCGGACAGGCAGCCGGATTTCTTTTACCTGTGGAATATAATACATAAATTACTAGCTGACCCGGCAAACGTTGTTTTGCCTCACTTAGGGGTATGAAAAATAGATAGTGAAGCTTAAATGACACGTTCGTAGATTTACCATAGCAGCGCCATCTATTGATTACTTACTCAACCCAGTCGAAAGGTATCGACATCTGTTAAAATCATTTGGAGTTAACAGATAATTGTGACTGTCAAATAATAACAGACAATGATTAGCAATAAATTAAAATTGCGACTATAGTTTGAGATTTAAACTATCCTATCTCTCAAGTTGGATCGAACTGCACATGGTGTGCGAATTTTATTATAATCGGTTAAGTGGTTTAGGAGTCCATTCGAGGACAAACATTGTGACACGAGATTTATATATATTAAGAAGAAAGATTAATTAACTGACGATCTGATTTGGAAATTGTTAATTACTGTCTTCAAGGCGAGAGCGAACCGGTTTCTTGTAGGCAAGCGCGCTTCATCTTAGATTGCAATATTACTTAACATCAGGTGAGTTGTGGTCAAGCGCAAGCCTATTAAGCGTAAAAAAAACATAGAAGATAAATCTTGACTATTGTTACACTATCTATTTTTCATACCCCTAAGTGAGGCAAAACGTTAGCCGGGTCAGCTAGTCAATTATAAAATACGAGTATAATTTAAAATCAACAATATAATTATTATCTCGTGAAATATAATATACTCCTGCAGTTCATGCACTTTGCATTAACCAAGTACGACGCGGATGTTCTCAGTGCAACATCGCGTTAAAACTTACGTCAGATCGCTGCGCCTTTTCTGCTTCCACGGGGTTATTCCACGGCCGATAGATCTTGCCCACCGCCACTGCGTATTTGGAAGCCGGCTGACGACCATTCAGATTGTCCCAGAAGCAATGAGCAGCTGAAAGCAGGGTTGCCAGCTCAGCACTTTCAGTGATATCTCTAGATCTAGCAATATTTTCACGTGACTAGCAACAGGGATCAGAATACTAGAGTGGATTGCTGATTCCCATACAATAAATATGAAAATAAAATGTATCAGAATAAAAAAGATGCTATTCCTTATTGTTTACGTAGGAATATAGGTAAAGTTCTACCAGCAAATAGACTAGCTAAAGTACAGAAACAGGGATGTTATACAAAAATATTAATGTACAACAAGTTGCCAGATAAAATAACAAATCTTAATAGTAGTATGTTTAAACAGAAAATAGAGAGTTTTTGTGAAAGTAATTCCTTTTATAATTTAAGCGAATATATGAATATGGTGCTTGCAGAATCGTTATTCATGTGTGAACAGTAGTACTTTAAATTTAAAACACGACAAACAAGTGCTAATGTGTGTAGTAAGAATATTTATTTAATGAAATTTGTAAGTTTATTTAATTTTATCTAAATAATGTTTTTAAGTATTAAGTAATTATTGTAGTATGACTTGCCTTTAACGTATGTTATTTAGGGCTAATAATATGTATTTCTGTATAAAGCGTGGCGGGGATGTTTGCCATAATTACCGATGAAACCTAGATGGCGCTGCAAATCGAGCGTGCAGCCTAGCTGCCGACAAATTCCGCAACGCGCTGCAGTCGCATAGCGATGATATATTGCGTGACCCGAGTGTAGTCGTTTCAAAAAAATACGAATAGATGGCGCTACGTGTGTCGAATGATATAATTATGTACGTAGTACGATTTTTTACAAGAGGTTGAGCGTTACCAATAATACGAACATCACAATAATTGCGTTCTATCCTATATATCCTATCAAAAAGTGCTCATGGCTTTTTTTTTTGCGCATGCTCGTGTATAGTCAAATGATAATTTAGCTACAATTATCAAAAATAAAAATAACATTCTAACTGTTCAGAATCGTTGTTACTCCTATGAAGCGCATCAAAATCGAATGAGTCACCTATTTTGACTTACCTGTTTACACCTGCATTATTTCATTTGTCAAAAGTATGAAGGTGATGAAAAAAAATCAATAAAAGTTTATTTAATTAAAAATAGTCATGAGCACTTTTGGATGGGCAAGCAATTTTAGGCACATTTGTTTATAAAATTTTTAGTAAAAAATACGTCTCATCTGGTTATCAGATCGGTGAAGGACGATCTTCATGGGCTCTTCTACTAATAATTACAGTCGAACTTCACGTACCTTGAGGTAAGTTCGTTTGACTATGAATAGTATTTACCTGAAATGATAATGCTGGTGCTTATAAGCGATCCTCCACAGATCTGTAAGTAGGGTCTCTTGGTCTTGAGGTATATGCCGGCGTGCCAAGGTACCTCTCCTTGCTTAGCGTTGACTCCCCCTATGGTCAGCCCTGTCCCATCCGGTGTTACTGTGCCGCATTCTGTTCAGACAACCAGATCAAATCAAATTAAGTCGAATAGATAATCATTTATTCCATTTTAACCCTTAAATGAACGATTTTTGTTTCACGTTTAAAAAAAAGAAATTGTGTAATTATGTGCATGTATTGCTGCCAAGGAAAAAATTGTAAAAAAATCTAGACATTCATTTAATATACATTTTTTGCAATAATGTGAGAGTTGTTTACAAACTACATGATGGTAATTTTTATGTGTGATTTTTAGTATGTTGTTTAAAAACAACATTATCCATTTAAGGGTGTATATATCTTCTTCTTATATATAAAATTTCCGTGTCACAATGTTAGTAACCGTACTCCTCCGAAACGGCGCGACCGAGTTTTACCAAATTTTATATGCGGTCTGAGAATCGGCTACTATCTATTTTTCATACTCCTAAGTGAGGCAAAACAACGTTTGCCGGGTCAGCTATTCATATATATAAACTAGCGACCAGTCCCGGCTTCGCACAGGTGCAATGCTGATACTAAATACACCACAGAAAAACATATACCACCTTAGGGCTATCTGTAGACCTTTTCAATGTTAGGTTATGTGTACAAATATATTTTGATAAATCTCGTAGGGTTCAGCCTGCGTTTTCAATGTAAGTGGAAAAAAAAATTAAAGACATCACATTTGAAACCTCAAAAATACCAGTATTTCTCCACTATTTAATGGGTGTTATTTATTATACATATACTCGTAAACCTTTCTCTTGCATCACTCATTCAAAATCCGTTGCGTAATTTTAAAGATTTAAGCATACAAAGGGACAAAGGGGTAGAGATAATAATAGCCAAGAGCGACTCACACTAAATATTTAAATTTGTAGGGTTCTGTACCTAAAAGTAAGTCTCCAGTCTGTCACCGTTTTCTGTATGTTACACACCAGGATAAAATGTACACTAGTGTGTACCAATGTGTTACTATTAATTATTATGTAAAAAAAGATATTAAAAAAAAATCTGTCACCAGGCTATATCTCAGAAACCGCGATAGCTAGAAATACAAAATGGCTTTCTTTTCAGAATCGGGGTGCAAGCCAGCGATCCAAGACCGTGCTCCGTTACTGGAGCTTTTATTGTTTGCGTAGGCTGGGAGGGGGAAATGCACAATACGCCTCCTGCGGGTTGTCAGTGCAGGTCTGATCGCCCCCATCATAGAATAAGAGATTTCCTAATCCCTATCCTATTAATATTATAAAAATGCGAATGCGAATGTATTAGTCTTTTTGTCTATGGTTCAAAACTTTCAGAACACTTATTCTTTCTTGGGTAATGCTATAACCGGCTATCACTTGTGTTTATTTTGTCTGTATTAGCGGGACATGTTTCAGCACAATCAGTGTGCCATTCTCAAGGACAAGGACACAGCCAACATACGCTCGCTATGACGGTTGCGCCCGCACTGCATAATACAGTTATTCTCCGTTTGTGCTTAGTGACCAAGCTCTGGTGTCGAGAGTTTTCAAGCAGCCCGAAGGTCTCTCACTTAAGCTTAATAAATGCTTGTAATAAGACTTACATAATTATGGAACCTACATTTAACGTGTCATCTGAGTTCGGTGGCGTCGAGATGGAAATGTCACTTTGGAAAGATAGTCTTGTGCATTTTAAGACTGTTCGCATCGACCGTTGGTTTACTTCGATGATCGTTACAGATCGTCTTAGATAGCTGAGCTACAAGCACTACTAATACGCACTACCAATTATGATGGATGAAAAGAGATAGATCTTTTTTAAATTTAGTAAAAAATTGTGCAGTCGTATGTACATCCGTTGGAATCGCCTCAATTAAAAAATATAGCAGCTAGCATTTTTTAGGGCTCCGTACCTAAAACTGACTTTATCACTAAGCCTCCGCTGTTTGTCTGTCTCCAGGCTGTATCTCATAAGCCATGATAGCTTGAAAGTCGACACTTTCACAAGTTATGTATTGCCCGTGCCGTTACGAATACTAATAATAGAAAAAAATATTAAGGGGGGTGAAAAATGAAAAAATGAAAATGTTTTTTTCGTATTTTTTTGCTATATATGATAAAGATGTGTATTACCTTTCAAAATATATAATTAAATAAAAGAAAATAAATGTTTAAGGGCTCCCATACAACAAACGTATTTTTAAGCTATTTTTTACTCGATCTTTATATCGATATTGGGTACACCACTAAATATGCACAGAATATTTAATTATATATTAATGGCGATTCAGCGGCACACACGACTAAACAAAATTTAAAGAAGCCCCGTCTCTTTTCATCTTAGATGGCCAGAAAGCGACGGCACGTTCCGCACCATAGTCAAACCAACTAAAATCACGTCAAATGTAGAAAATATAGGCGAGTTTAGAGCGCACTCACTTGTATCACCTCTAAAACTGCCTGCACATTCCATATTTGACGTGATTTTAGTTGTTTTGTCTGTGGTTCAGAACGTGCCGTCTCTTTCTGGCCACCTAAGATGAAACGAGACGGGGGTTCTTTAAATTTAGTTTAGTCGTTGTGTGCCGCTGAATCATTAACTTCAAAACTGAATTGTAAAATTATGATATAATCAATATTTCAGGGGGATTCCTTTACGACAAACGTGTTTTTTTTTTGCCATATTTTCAAGTTAATGGTACGGGGCCCTTCACGCGCGTGCCTGACTGGCACTTGGCCAATTTTTTATGTGACACGAGCTACATTAATCGCTTTTTAGATATCGAAGGACCATGTTAATAGGATGGACATAGGAATTCGGATTTAAATAAAACAATAATAACAAATTAATAAATCGTGTTATATTTTTTAATAAAAAGACAAATATTTCATACAATTTTATCCATCCTGTTAACATACAATATAATATTTACAAAGACATTGTAAGGGTGCGTTCACATCTGGCGAAAGTGTCGGGAATGTGCAGCTCACGAGCGGCATGCGTACTGCGGGCGCGTTACACGTATGCAGTCGCGGTAATGGTTTGGTGCGCCTCTTTAGCGCAGCTCATACGAAGCTCGTATAACCGCGTTTTCACTAGGGGACATTTGTTCTGAGTGTGTCGCTCGACACAGATACGACGTGTCCCTTGCGATATCGCCCGATGTCGCTTGGGACATCTCAGGGTCACAGTCAGTCAGACAGTCTCTCCACAGTCACCGGAGAGGTTTGAGTAGTGAGAACGTGCGTCGCTTGTGTATTCGCGTTCGTATGTCGCATAATGAGAACAAGTCATACTCGTATGTCACGGGACATTGTCCCAAGACTTTTTCAGAGATAACTCATTAGCCGGGTCCACACAGAGCGAGCAGCCTCGCGAGGCATTTGCCGCGCGAGGCTGCTCGCTCTGTGTGGACGTGCCTCGGCCGAGGCAAGCGCGCGCTCTGCCGCAGGCGAGCGACCGAGCGCCCGAGCCATCGAGTGTCGGCTTTTGAATTTGCTCAAAGGTGCCTCAGTCGCCTAGTTATGTCATTGTTGCACTAAATAGGCGCGTCCACACAGAGCGAGCAACCTCGCGAGGCATTTGCCGCGTAAGGCTGCTCGCTCTGTGTGGACGCGCCTATTCAAATCATTTATTGCGTCATTTAAATGTCATACAACATTAAATTATCATAAAAACATGAAAATGTACCCTAATCAGGGTGTGGCAATATTGGTTTGAAGCGAGCCGATTTATTTATTATTTAACTACGTGTATATCGAGCAATAAGTCTTTGCAACATGTCCCCTAGAGAAAAATAAAAACGTGTCAATTTACAGTTCCATTTAGTAGCTCAGTACTCGCACGCGCGCCGCTCGCGTTTGAAGCTTAGCTTAGGAACTGCACGCGTGCAGCTTAAACGGATCGCGAGCTGCATATTCGTCAGATGTGGACGCACCCTAATGCGATTCAGCAAACAAAACATTTGAATGTTCATTCTTTCTTGCTCTCATCCGTTTTTTTATTTAATTTTTATTTACGCACTAGCTGTTGCCCGCGGCTCCGCCCGCGTGTACTTTTTACTTTCAACCCCAATGACATCGCCCTTAATGCACCCCTGGCAAATATATTATAAATTTAATATTTAAAAAAAAAAAATATTAACCACTGAAAAAATTACTTTCATAAAAAATTTCAAGACTTTAACTTGATAAATAAAGTATTTTCCATACAAACTTTCACCCCCCATTACACACCCTTAGTTCACGCCTGCCAAAAAAACTTGATACCATTATTTTATATTTTACCCAAACTATACATATTTCAAATTTCGTAGCTAGAAGTTCAAATACCAAGAAGTTTCATACAAACTGTTTTACCCCCTTTCACCCCCTTAGGGGTGGACTTTCCAAAAATCCGTTCTTAGTACACGTCTTCATACTAAAACTAATACACTCTCCAAATTTCACAACCCTAGGACCAGCCGTTTGGGCTCTGCGTTGCCTATAGATGAATGAATGAATGAGTCAGGACAAAGATTCTTATAGTATTGATTTAGTATACCTACGCATTCGTAGAGTCTTTGCGAAATAACTGCGGTAGCGAAACATCTGCAGAACGTTAGCACACTGCAGTTCTTTCGCAAGGAAATGTCTTTGTCATTTCATATTTTCGGCTTCCATTTTGCGAAAGTCTGTCCTCTCTGACAGAACGCGTGGTGACTCTTTGCGATGCGAAACTTTACTAGCGAAACAGCTGCGTCTGTGTAACGGCCATTTCGCAGTTACTTGCGAAATAATAGCGACAAGGACGCAACTATTTCATCTAGCTATATATGTAGTAGAGCGAGCAATAACACATGCGAAACGTTGCAATACAACTTACAATTTTTTCGTCATTTCGCTGCCGCATGCGAATGCGTAGGTGTACTAAAGTCGTTAATGATGAAAAGGCTCACGTTTGACCACAGCTTGCCTGATGTTAAGCTCTACAAAACTTACTCATAACAAAAAGTTATTATAAAATAGAAGACTTTTTAAATGACGGAACATTAATAAATTCTAATGAATTAACAGGGTTGCTCATCTCCAGTAAATAATTGCAATGCCTTATGGGTAATTATGTAACTGTAAAGTAACATAATATTGCAATAAATTCTTTGACTTTGACTTTACTGTGGTCTGAAATGTAAGTGTTTAGTTCCACAAGTCAGAGGACATGCATGTTTAAATATTTTCTTTATTAACGAAAGCTATAAGATGTCTTATACAATTATTGTTAATCATTTGGATAGATTTCTATTACCTAAACTTTTCACCTATAACAAATTATCACATGTAACGTAACGTAAGATATTATATCTTGTATTTCATTATAATTTTAATGTGAACCGACCTACGTTTTGACAAATATAAAAATATATATTATAAAAATAAGTAAAATAAAATAATATATTTATAAAAATAAGTCAGGTTTTCCTTCCTGACGCTATAACTCCAGAACGCACGAACCGATTTCCACGGTACAGCATTCGTTGGAAAGGTCTCGGGCTCCGTGAGGTTTGTAGCAAACAAAATTCAGGGAAAAATTGATTCGAAATTTGTTGTAAAGGCACACACATACAATCAATTATTTCTATAAATAACTAGCTGACCCGGCAAACGTTGTTTTGCCTCACTTAGGGGTACAGCGCCATCTATTGATTACTTACTCAACCCAGTCGAAAGGTATCGACATCTGTTAGAATCATTTGGAGTTAACAGATAATTAGATAATTGTGACTGTCAAATAGTAACAGACAATAATTAGCAATAAATTAAAATTTCGACTATAATTTGAGATTATACTATTATATCTCTCAAGTTGGATCGAACTGCACATGGTGTGCGAATTTTATTATAATCCGTTAAGTGGTTTAGGAGTCCATTGAGGACAAACATTGTGACACGAGATTTATATATATTAAAGATTGGTTTTAGTGGATTTATGTGTTAAATACCTTTAATCTCTGTAAAACACAGCCATTTAAATGGGTTTCACTTTTTTTACTTCTTACATTCTAAACTTTTTTGAGGTAAACCTCATTATAAACTTAATATAATATCCTATACATTAATTATTATTACTATTTAAAGTACTGTACGCATATAAATACCCCCATTAAATAAAACTTAAATAAATTAAACCTATTGATGATACCCGAAGTTCTTAGTTCTTGCAACTAGATGGCGTTTTAAAATAATCTCTGTTATAATTATGTTTAATGTAATCTCTCGTATAATCTCTTTGAGGTTATTAAATACCTTAATATGTAGTGGTTTAGTTAGGTTAGGGAAGAGGTAAAAACAGTTTCAAATGCTATGCGACCCGGGTCATGACGTCATTAGTTACATTTGGTACAATTTGCAAACAAATAAAATATTACTATTACTAATTATTTCATACTTATTTCGCATTCATTTATTCATTTTACTTTAAAGTTTTTTACAATAAAATCTATCTAGCTCCTCAATAATTTATTTATTTCCATAGCTTACTTAACAAGAGCACAAGCTAACGATGTAATTCAAAGCTAATAATCAGCGAACTAGAATAAACGGAAGAGAAACTCCAGTCAATTGCCGCTTAGAATTTGAATCCATCTATGCACACAATTATACTTCTATCCCAACGAAACACATACACAAAGCTCGCACGCGATTGGTCGCATCAAGGTCACGCTACCGATACTAGCCGCGCGAGTAGCTATTTTGCCCCGCCCACCGCGGTATTTTACGCGTGGACGGTGGAACCATTTGATCGGCCAAGTTACTATTCTATTTATTCTAGTTCCCTGCTAATAATAATCCATTAAAAGCTTTACGTAAGAAAAATAAATGGTCAAAACTTAATTACGTGTGTACATAAGAAAAATAAATGGCCAAGTGTGAGTTAGGCTCGCGCCTAAAGGGTTCCGAACCATTACCAATATTAAAAGTTACTAAAAATTTAGTTTGTTGTATAGTTCCCCTCAAAAATTGCTAAAAATGTTGTTTTGTTGTATGGGAGCTCTCTTAAATATTTTTTTATTATGTTTTGAGTATTTGTTGATATAGCAGTATCATAAATACATCATTTGTGTAAAGTCCATCTTTCTAGCAATCACGATTCATGAGATACAGCTTGGTGAAAGATAGACAGACAGCTATGTTTTTTTTTATCCCTGATAGGTTTGCGTTTGACCACAGCTAGCCTTTTGTGAAGCTGCGCTGCAGTCTACGGAGTGGCACGCTTACCTAGAAGATACCTATTAACTCTACTTTTGAAGGCCCCCGGATGATACCTCTCAGGAAACAGAGACTCAGGTAGTGAGTTCCAAAGCTTCGCAGTCCTCGCAATAAAAGTCGACGCAAACCATGCTGTAGTAATAGTCTCAGTAATAGGGTCCCATTGGTACCCTTTGGGATCCTAAAACGCATGAATGACTAGCACTTGACCTGTTTATGGTCTGGTCTTCTTCTTCGTAAGAGCTAAGTGACCGAGCTCTGGTGTCAAGAGATTTAAAGCCGCCTGAAGGCTCTGACTTGGCTTAACGACTGCTTGTACTAAGACTAACTTTCGAGATTTACCACTTAACGTGTCATCCGATCGACGGTATCGCCTAGATGAAATGCATGATCATATAACTAAAGACTGTTCACATCGACCATTGCTTAACTTCGCGTCAGTTTACCTTAGTTAGCCGTGCTACGGGATGATTGGCGAATGCTGTACATTCGCGTCTTTCCCAACCAATCAGGTGCCAGAGATTAATATCCCTATTAGCTACATTAATCTCCTTAGGTATTTTATACTCCGTATAGTTTCTACATTAACCTACCCCAAAACACAAATCTATAAATTCCTTAAATAAAACTTTCAAGTAGAACCTTAATTTTAATTACCCAATCAATTAAAAATCATTTAATTGTGAAATACAATTTTATCATCCGCATGTATATTTACGTTACTATTCGATACGTTAAAATATATTTGTGTCTTATTACTCTTTGTTGTATATAGCTGCGTATCAATTGTACTAGAATTATTAATTTCAGGAGTTGTTATACTAGGAGTAGTATTATTACTATTATTAAAATTTAAATAATTGCTTGTAGAGCTATAAACACTATCGACTTCTATAGAAGAATCTCCAAATCTCTCGTCAATTTCAAATTGTTCTTCTTCTTCTTCGTTATTTTCTGTTGTAGGCCTAGCCGTTGTTGAGGTATATTTGTTTCTATTAGTTTCAGTTGTTTTCGCATTTTGACTTATCTTTTCGATAACTGGTCTCAAACTTTGATAAATGTCAGGGTATGGATTAACGTTCATATTATTAATACGCGTATCACTATTAACTCTATTATTTTTGGTGTTTGCAATATGAGGAATCCTAGTACTACGATTGTCCGGCACACCCATTCTCCAATCATTTTCGTCTATATCATACAAGCTATCATAAGAGTTGGTGTCTTTAGCTTTATTGTGGTTATTATTATTAGAATCTATGTTTATAGAATTATCAAATGGTGTAACAGCATCAACTATACCACTGAACTTATTTATATCTGTATTACTATTGTTACCTACATTATTACTATAGCTATTATTATCTGTAATAGGAACTACGGGTTGTACATCGATATTACTAAAAGGAACTACGTACTGTATATCACTAACATGAACTTCTACACTATCTTTAATAAGAATAGTAATATTTGTTCCGTTTTTGGTCAAACCTGGACTGCATAGAGCGATCTGGTCCCAAATCCCATTGATGCAATGCATGAAGCGCAAGGAAGTGGGGGAGTAATAGTTGGGGGTCTGGCAACGAGGACTAACGACTGTTCCTGAGGGTTCGTACTCGTTGCATTTCCTGATGCCGTCCACTCCACCGCTGTTGACGAGACAGTTATACTCCACTGAAGGATGCGGTGGCAGATGGCACAGAACTGAAAAGAAATAAACACAGATTAAAGAAATACGAGTATAACTAGATTACTACCACTACTAAGCTGACTCGCTGACCCCAAAAAGGATCCTGGCGTTTGATACCAAGAGACTCCAATCTCACTGTTTCCTGCTAGTCTGTGGCATGATGTGCGCTCAATTACTTGATATTTCCAGCGATGCTTGAGGACTAACCGGACGGCAGCCAGTTATCCGTCCCAAGTATGCTCGCTTCACAGCTCGATCCTCACGTATCCTTTCTACGTGGCCGATGTGGTTTACTTGTGTATTTAAAATATTATTTCATTTGGATAATTTTGTTTTATCGTAAACATTTATGAAAACTACAAAAAAAAACCGCTAGGGTCAATGGTACATATGATAAATTGTATAAGTCCAGGAGTATCACCTTGAGGTACTCCACAGTGTTTTATTATCAAAACAAAAATAATGAAGACAACTCGTGGGATTAAATAATGAGGCGAACAGCGCTTATATGAGACATTTATTACATCGGCCAAGGATATTATCATTGTTCCTTAATGATGGATATGACTGAGAAGGAAATATGTCTAGTACTGTGATGAAAGAGACGGATACATACCGACGCATTTAGGTATTTTTTCCGGCCACCAGCCGTTGTAGCATGAAATCGAACGAGATCCGTCCACGTCATATCCTTTTCTGCAGGTCACGTTGATGGCAAGATACTCGTAAGACTCTCCAGGCTTCCCGTTGGGAATATTGGTGACATACGTCCCGTGATCAGGGTAAGCAGGCAGGATACAGTTCCCTTTTGGTGGCCTGAAGAGAAATAAATATAGTAAATAAATATATATTAGGACACATTTCACACACGGCTGGTTAACCCCATACTGAACCATATCTAGTTCGTATTATGGTAGCTAACACAACTGATATACTACATATATACATATTTTATATACATACATATTCAACACCCAGACCCACAGCCAACAAATTTAGGTAAGCACAAGGATGTTGGCCGGGCCGGGAATCATACCCGGAACCTTCTGATTGACGCCACTGAGGTCGTCAATATTATCGATCTTATTAATATCGACAATATTAATAGTATTAAAGATATAGTATTAGAGAACATTTTTTCTTCTTCTAAGACGGTACGCTCTTGACAGAGCGGTCGTGGTCGTCATGAAGTAGTGGTGGATGGGACAGATAGTACACGCCTCACGATGCCTCGCCATTTTTCTCTGTTAGAGGTCATCCTGGCGCACTCATTTAAGGGGGTACCCACGATTGTCCTTATTTGGTCAGTCCATCGAGTGGGTGACCTCCCGCGCGGTCTACTACCCTCTATTTTGCCCATTTTTCCAAAGTACATATTGTGAATTTTTACTCTTTACAGCTAGCTGACCAATGGGGCGCTTACCACAAGAGTTAGCAAAACTCTGGCCTAGAATGGAACAGAAATACCTAGCTTTCAAGGAACACAGTCGGTCAGGTGCTTGGCGACAGTTTTTTCAACTCGAGGGTGGTTGCTAGTCTGGCGAGCACTAGTAAATGCTTTACCACCATGCTCTGGTTTCCTTCACCAAAAGACCCACGACTTCCAGGATCTCCTATTTCTTGTCTCTTTAAGTAAAGCTTACAAACTTTCCACCATCAGACGAGTAGGGAAACACCAAGGCGGCATCGTTATACTATCGTTGCCTAAGTCGCGTACTAAGCGATTTGCGTCTACCTTCATTGTGCGTACCGCCAAGGTGTGGAATTCTTTGCCAAATTTCCTGTTCCCCGATTACTATAATCTAGCGGTTTTCAAAGCAAGAGTGAACCGGTTTCTTCTGAGCAAGCGCGCGCGCCTTAGATCGCATTATCGCTTACCATCAGGGGAATTGCGATCAAGCGCAAGCCCATTTTATGAGTAAAAACAAGGTAGACTTACTTAACAGGTGTGACTGGACCAGTTCCATTCTTGTCACAAAGCTCAGCAGCTTCGTCTGAACCGTCAGCACATTCTTGAATCTGTGGAGAAAACAGAATGTATTAGTTTATTATTTTTAAGCGTTTTTTCTATAAGCTTCACCTGTATGTTTGTTTGTATGTTTGTTTGTAACCGACTTCTTTGGGCGCGATTTTGACCCTCTTAAAACGGCCAGATTTCGTTCAAACTTTGTAGATTTATTGAGGACCTATGACAATACACTAATTTGATAAAATTATTCCATTTTTTGTATTTTTGTTTGTATGTTTGTTTGTAACCGACTTCTTTGGGCGCGATTTTAACCCACTTTAAACGGCCAGATCTCGTTCAAACTTTGTAGATTTATTGAGGACCGATGACAATACACTAGGTTGATAAAATTATTCCATTTTTTGTATTTTTGTTTGTATGTTTGTTTGTAACCGACTTCTTTGGGCGCGATTTTAACCCACTTTAAACGGCCAGATTTCGTTGAAACTTTGTAGATTTATTGAGGACCGATGACAATACACTAATTTGATAAAATTACGGTTTTCTATAAAAAAGCGTGTTTTTTAGTTTTTTTTTAACTATTATTATTTCACAGTTCTTCATAGTTCTATTTTCCACAGTTACAGAATTTTTAATATGTAAGAAGTACGACCATTGACTCGCCATTAAGAACGGTATTTTTAACTTTTCATTTATTTACAAATTAAATTATTATCAGTATTTGCTATAATCAAATCAAATTATTTATTTCTAGCAAAAATAGGTACAAATGTTGTGTTATTATTACAATAAGTTGGCTATCTATTTCTACCGTCAGGCTTGCATCTTTACAAATTTCAGTTCTTGATAAAATTTTACATATAAATGTCTAATTCAAGCGTTACCATTAAATTTCATACAAATTTATTATTAAAATTCTCTTACAAATAATTTCATTAAATTTGTGAGTTCAATTGAATATTTTCATGTTTGTTCTTTTCTTTTTACCTTTAAGTTTGTACATATTATTTTAAGTAAATCCCTCGGCAGTCGTTATAACCGGATTCTACTGTATACACATTTAATCACCTGGTTACAATCGGCTCCGCTATCAACACAAGCCCCGTAAGCACATTGGAACAGGTAGGAAGGACAGGTCTTAGCAGCACAGCTCCTCACAGTCTCATCAGAGCCATCAGCGCAGTCTTTGACTCCGTCGCAGTGGTTCGTAGCTGGTATGGTGCTACCGTCAAGGCATTTGAATTGACCCCTGAAAAAAGAATAACACTGGTGTTTAGGGAAGTTTGCTTACTAGCATAGCCGATAGACGTCGTTTTGATTATAAATAGTAGGAACGCGGTAGTTTGGGTCTACGTTACGACATAAGCTACTTTTTGTCCAGAAAAAACACCCTACAGTGACGCGATCACAGAGGTTAAGCTTTAATTAATATAATTTTTGAAGTCGGTGATACGGACAGTCTTTAGATAGTTGTTAAAAACGCACGGACGCCACAAAGTCGGTTTAAATTAAATTATAGGTTTCGGTGATATATAGGTCCGGTCTTAGTACAAGTAGTCATTAAGCAAAGTCAGATACTTTTGCGCGGCTTGAAATATATCTACACCAGAGTTGAGCTACTTAGCTAATACGAGATTATTTGTCTACTTATTATCCCGGAATAGTTCAGATAAAATAACTCAGGATACCGTTAGTTTGTAAATAAGTGAAAAGAAGTAAATAGGATTGGAAGCAGAAATATGATGAAATAGAAGTAGGTAGTAGGATACGAAGTAGAAGTGTGATAAAATAAACGTAGGAATTAGGATAGGAAATAGAACAGAAGTAGGATGGAAAGTGGAAGTAGTATCGAATAGAAGTAGTAAGGAAAAAAGAAAGTAAAATTAGGATGAATGATGTAGGAAGTATAATAGGAAGCAGATGTACGTAAGACATGCAATAGATAGTAGAAGTAGGACGTGGGTTAGGTTAGGTTTTTTTTTTTGATATTATTGTTCCTTATCTCGGACGGTATCCGAGACCTTGTCTTGCCAGAAGGGGGATTTGCCTGATCCATCAAACCAAAGGTAAGTTAAACGTTTAATTTTATTGTGGTGCTATATTTTCTTTTTATCTTTTTATTTCTAATTTATTGATATAAATATATTGTAGTATATATTTAATCAATTTTTTATTATGTATCCTCTTATTTATTTCTTGCCTCTTATTTATTACTTTTCTTGTTATTTTTAAGCAAAATTCCAAAAATTTACTTCTTCCTACATTGTCTTTCATTATTAATGGCAGGTTTTCGGCTGTAATTTCTGTATCTATTATTTATGTTCCGTATCGAATCTTTCATGACCATAGACGGGACACTCCGGTTTAGGTTAGGTTAGTTTTTTAATTTACATTTTACGCACCATAGACACCTGGGTCCATGCCTTTTGTTATCGTTTACATGAATTATTAACGTATTATTACTATTGCAACAATTTTTTTACAAATACAGGAGTACACTTAAATACTATTTCTAATTTAAATTCTAATACGTTTTGTCAAAATTAATTCCTAATACATTTCGTCAAATATATTTTTTTTTTACAAAGGGGGGGAGAGAAGGATGGGTAACACACATCTTTACATGTTACAGTGTTTCTCTTAGTTTTGGTTAGGTTAGGTTAGTAGTAAGTAGAAGAAAGGAAGGAAGGAAAGATAGAAAAGTACACTATATCACAGAATAATAACTTGTACTTCGTACAGAAGCTTCACTTCGCAATGGTTTTCAAAGAAATATGAACTCAATCTGATAAACAATATGATTTAATTTAGCTCGCTGTCCAGTCGAGCTCGTGATCATTTTGTTACCTACCAATTTCTTTTCAAAGGAATATGGGCCTTAATTCACTATGCTACGTTTCATAATACATTGTACATGGTTATACGTAGTACTAGTTATTATTCTGTGGTATTGAAAGAGCCACATAGATTAGCCCTTTGCGCAGTGGCCGCCGCCCGTAGGTATGTTTTTAACACCTACACGCGGAGTGACACAGGCCTGACTATATCTTATATTTAAAATTTCCGTGTCACAGTGTTTGTTACCGAACTCCTCCGAAACGGCTTGACCGATTTTTACCAAATTTTATATGCGTATTTAGTAGGTCTGAGAATCGGCTACTGTATATTTAGAAATAATTATTAAGGCAAAACAACGTTTGCCGGGTCAGCTAGTATAAATATAAAGTAGGAAGTATGTCACCTAATCTCGTCGGTCTCGTTCCGGCAGCGAGGCAGCAGCTCGTCGGAGTTGTCTGCACACTCCTGGTCGCCGTTGCATGGAGCTGTTCCGTCCACGCAAGCACCATACGTGCAGCGGAACCAGTTGTGCTGGCAGCTGCGGAGAAGAAAATGTTATTGGCGTTTGCACTTAGTTTAGAGGTTAATGATAATGATGATTTCTAAGCGGCAATGCCATGAGTGTTATGGGCACCTTGTATTTTTTTTTACACGCACGGCTGATAAGCCCCATATTAAACTATTTCTAGTTTGTATTATGGTTGCTTAACTGATATACTACATATATGTACATACTACATACATACATATTACATAATACATACTTTATTTTACATAGTTCATAGGGCCGGGATCGAACAAAGGGCCGTCTGATTGAAAAGCAGACGTTATTACCACCGAGCCACACTCGCTTTTTTTTTTTGTAGGTTGGTTGATGTCCCTAAAACCGGCAAGGAAAATAACACCACAAGTAAGAGTGTGATCTTATTTGAGTTTGAGAAATTTAAGCGTTATTAGTATAGTAATACGGTTGAATTTTCTAACGCTCGCTGCGTACGGTCATAGCATGTTATAGCTGTTATCGCGGAGCAAGATAGCTTATGTTTATTACGGCACTAGTCGAAACTCAACCTTCAGATATAGTGGTAAGGTTGACTTGAATGTTTGTGACGTAGTAATATCGTAATAGACACATACGTATAGTAAACTCATGCCATTTTTTTGTGCTGTGTTTGTATGCAGCACTGAATCTTGTACATTTTTGATTGAAATTGTATACTTACACATTTTTCCGACAGAGGGCGTGTGTTTCGTCGCTACCGTCCCGACAGTCGACAGCGCCGTCACACTTCCCGTCGAAAGAGATGCACGATCCGTCGCGACATTGCCATTGGTCAGAACTGGAACGGGATAAACAGGCATGAGATACAGTCTGGTGATTGACCGATAGATAGATAGCGAAGCTTAAACACTAAGATTACCTAACATCTGAAAAAAATTGCCAAGTGCGAGTTGAGCTCGCGCAAGGGTTCCGTACCACTGTTGTACTCCTTAAAAAAATGTTTACTTAATTTTATAATTTAATTTGTATAAGTGGCTTTTTTATTTTTTTATTAGTTTTTAATCTTTTAAACTGGATACTAAACATTTTAAAAATAGTGATGAATTATATGTATTTATTTATAATATCTTTTGTCAATTTAATTGTATCTTTAAAAAAAAAATGATAGTTAATTTACATTTAAGTATATATTTTTTGAAAATTTTAAGTGTCTAGCAACTACCGTTATTGATATATAGCAATAAAACAAAAAAAAACACGTTTATTGTATGGGGTAACACCCTTAATATTTTAATTATTTTTATTTTTAGTATTTGTCGTTATAGCGGCACGGGAAATACATATCTTGTGAAAGTTTCAGCTTTCTAGCTATTACGGTTTCTGAGATACAGCCTGGAGACAGACAGACAGGCAGAGTCATAGAAATAGGGTCCCGTTTTTACCTTTTAGGTACGGAATGTCGGAAACCTAAAAATGATAAAATAACTTCATACCTTTCTTCCGTACTATTATATTTATTTTGCCATTTTTAAAGATAATTAATTTTTAAAATAAGGCAAAAACAAACTCGTATGATGTATTCATGATGCCCCCTTGAATATTAATTTTATAATTTATTTCGAAAGCTAATGTACATTTTTATGTTCTGTGAACATTTGAAGCGTCTACCTGATACCGTTATTTATTTATAGAAAAAAAAAATGGAAAAAATTGAATGTATTGTATGGGAATCCCCCTTAGTATTTGTATTTTTAGTATTTGTTAAAGCGACGTGTCGTTTCCCTTGGGAAGTAGGTACATAACTTCTAAAAATATCAGCTTTCTAGTTATCACGGTGTCTGAGATACAGCCTGGAGACAGACAGACAGACAGCGGAGGCTTAATAATAGGGTCCCGTTTCTA
This sequence comes from Mellilla xanthometata, assembly GCA_035578125.1. Classification (NCBI taxonomy): domain Eukaryota; kingdom Metazoa; phylum Arthropoda; class Insecta; order Lepidoptera; family Geometridae; genus Mellilla; species Mellilla xanthometata. Next base: position 3,126,932 of record JAPUBQ010000034.1, on the reverse strand, counting down.
ACTTTACGGTTCGGAACCCTAAATTGATACGAAACCCTTCGGGCACGAGCCTAACTCTCACTTGACTGGTCTGATTCATTAAGTTATGTAAATTTATTGTTATTTTTGACTGACTAACCACAGAAAGTTAAGTAACAGTGAATGTATAACTGTCGACTTGAAAAACCAACAAATAAACTTCTCAGAAAAGATGGATCACTCACAAGAGCGTAAAATACGCGATAATAAAATAAAACAGTTGTATTACTTCCTTCCTTGTTTTAGCGACTGTAGCTCGGCTAGCTAAGGTGATCTGACGCGATCATCGAAGATAAGCAACGGTCGATGCGGACGGTGTTTAAAATAAATAAAAAAAAAAAATTAATATAAGGACACATTCAGACACGGCTGGTTAGCCCCATACTGAACCATTTCTAGCTCGTATTATGGTTGCTTACACAGCTGGTATACTACATACACATACATACATATTATATATAAATACATATTTAACACCCAGACCCGCAGCCAACAAATTTAGTTAAGCACAAAGATGTTGACTGGGAATCGAACCCGGAACCTTCTGATTAGCAGACCGGCATGGTAACCTTTACGCCAACGAGGTCGTTTGGATGGGTGATCATGCACAAGACTGTCGTTCTTCAAGTGGCATTTTCACCTGAGCGCTACCGTGGGTCGGATGATACGTTAATTGTAGGTCCCGGATATTTGTCTAAGTACAAGCAGTCGTAGCCAAGTCAAAGGTCTTCGGGCGGCTTGAAAAGCTTGGGCACTAAGCTCATACGAAGAAGTCGAAGAAGTGACGCGATATTACTCTTATGGTACGTTTACACGCTTGCCAAGCCTTGGCAAACTGCAAACAGTCCCAAGCCTCCACAAATCTCCGCAAATCGTTTGAAAGGCGTTTATACGCTTGTGAATACGTCAGTCTGCAATACGCATCCAAGCATGGGCCCTTTGATCTGCGTAAAAAAAAATGGTTGCCTGTAAAGTCGGTTTTACGGGCGAAGATTTTACGTGACAACGTCTGCCGCGTGCTGCGCGCGCGGCAGTCCGATCATAGTTGAGTGGGAGAGAGACGCAAGGCATTCGGCGGGCCTCTCTCTCGTTCGGTGACTCATCGTAACGTTACCGGGCGTTACACTTTTTCATAAGTGACTCCCAGCCGCAACCTAATTTAAGACGTTGTCACGTCAAAAACCGACACTCTACTGGATCGGAAGCAAGCAGGCACAAGCCCACGCAAGCCAAGCCAAATGCCCTATTTACATGCTTGCGATTGTCGATCCTTGCCGAGGCTTGGCAAGCGTGTAAACGTACCATTACGTTTAAGATTATTTTGAACTAGCTTCGCCCCGCGGTGTTACCTTCGTTAATCCGGGACTAAAGAAATTAATCCGGGATCTAAAGTAGGCTATGTGTTAATCCAAGGTTTAATCTATCTTCATAGTAAATCTCATCAAAATCGGTCCAGCCGTTGGAGCGTGAAGAAGTAACAAAGATTCAGAAGTTATTGATTCTGAAGATTCGGGAACCATAATCGTTTTCTATTTGTTATAGTTTAGTATCTAATCTTAAAATAAAGGTATAAATCTCGTGTCACAATGTTTGTACTCAATGGACTCCTAAACCACTTAAGCGATTATAATAAAATTCGCACACCTTCGATCCAACTTGAGAGATAGGATAGTTTAAATCTCAAATTATAGTTGCAATTGTAATTTATTGCTAATTATTGTCTGTTATTATTTGACAGTCACAATTATCTGTTAACTCCAAATGATTCTAACAGATGTCGATACCTTTCGACTGGGTTGAGTAAGTAATCAATAGATGGCGCTGTACCCCTAAGTGAGGCAAAACAACGTTTGCCGGGTAAGCTAGTTAAGTATATATATTTTTTTTATGATGGATGGAGGGAAGCGCTTGATCGCAACTGATCTGATGTTACTCCTTCACGCTCCAACGGCTGGATCGATTTTGATGAGATTTACTTTGAAGGTAGATTAGACCTTGGATTAACACATTGGCTACTTTTTATCCCGGATTAACTTCTTTTTGCCCGGATTAACGCATCTAACCGGAGCGCAACTAGCTATAAAACGCTTTGCGTCGACCTTTTATTGTTAGGACTGCGAAGCTTTGGAACTCACTACCTGAGTCTCTGTTTCCTGAGAGGTATCATCCGGAGGCCTTCAAAAGTAGAGTTAATAGGTATCTTCTAGGTAAGCGTGCCACACCGTAGACTGCAGTGCAGTTTAACATCAGGCTAGCTGTAGTCAAACGCTAACCTATCAAAGATAAAAAAAAACTGATTTTTAAATTAGTAACTTAATATACAAACTTACTGGCAATTTGTAGTCTGTCGCCTCCTTCGATGTATGACTGTGTCTAAGGAGTTAAGCGTTATCCTGAAATTATAATAAAAATTATTTAAAAAAAATTTAGAACTAGCAATACGTAAAAGAAAAAAAATAGGTATTTTTAATATGGGCCACATTTCATACAGATTCTTATAAAGAACCAGTTTCTTCTGGGCAAGCGCGCTCCAACTTAGATCGATTAAAAGTAAAAAATAAATAAAAAAAATGTAGGTTTACACTTTGAACTTCCGGTGGAAAAATGGTCTACTAATAGTAACGAGTCTTTTAATACCCGTGTTATATGCAGTTGCATACACTACTTTATCTTCACTAATGCAATTAATCAAACAACAAGAGTAAAAGCTAACAATAGTTTATTTTTCATATAATTTTCTAGATTTTTCTGGAAAAAGATTGTGAGTTACTTTTGTTGCTAATTCTAGTATATCTGGAAGCGTAATATATCATCGTCGCTATCCATTTTTAAATTTTAATTTGTATGTTAAAAACAAAACACATTGCGAAACATTAAATTCACGCGTACGTGTATAGTCACAGTGAACTTGCCGCCATTAAAATCTAACCAATGAGAGCGCAGCTGCGCGCGCAGGGCCAATCAGGAGCGAGCGATGTTATAATGGTATTTTACGATACCGATGTGGATATTATACCATCATGTGAATTTGCTTAAATTGAGTGTTTTGTTGTCTGCGCTATAACAGTAATAATTATAAGTCGATTATTGGAAAGATAAGTATAATGTTACAACATTAATGTAGATAAAATAATTTATAACATTAAAAACTGATAACAAAACTAATTTAGAGGACCACTCCGGATAGAACCTGACGGAAAGGTACCCATAACGCTCGTGGCATTGCCGCGTTGCATAGCTATGGATAGCCTTTGCGCCAGGTACGATCCGGAGCGGTATTCACCCGATCTCTCTCTAAGTCTGCGCCCAATTTCAACCCTATTTATTCTGAAGTACCTGGTTGACCGAGCTTTGCTCGGTTTTATTTTTAATATGGCATTTACTAAAAATGAAACACCGAAACCCTCCCCCTACTAAATTTCATGAAAATCGTTGGAACCGATTCCAAGATTTCAATTATATATATTTATACAAGAATTGCTCATTTAAAGATTTAAAATATTAGTCCTATTTATTTGGAATTCCTTGCCAAATTCCCTGTTCCCCAATGACTACAATCTAGCAATTTTAAAGGTGAGAGTGAACCGGTTCCGCGCGATCCACCGTAGACCTCAATGTTACTTACCATCAGGTGAATTGTGGTCCCCCGCTGACCTATTCTGAGTAAAAAAAAAATAGAATATTACTCGTATAATTATACTAACGCTGCCTTGTCGCAGGAGTCCTCGTCTCCTCCATCAGCGCAGTCCCTGGAGCCATCGCAGACCAGTTCTTCGCTCACGCAGCCACCGTCTCCGCATGCGAACTCTGTTGGACTGGTAATAGAGAGAGAGGGAATTAATGATAGAGTGGGGTGATAGACAGAGAGGGAATTAATGATAGTGTGAGATGATAGTGTTGTTGCGATATCCGTTATGAGATACCTACCTTTTAAATGTATAACATCATTATTATGCCATAACGAAGCATTAACTAACAAATTAAATTACAAAATATAAATAATATAAATATTATGGGGGGCTTTCATACAACAATTGTATCTTTTAACATACACAGAATATTAAATTATTTATTAGATTAAAAAATAAATTCTTAAATAACTAAAATCCTATATATAAAATTTTCATGTAACAGTGTTAGTTACCGTTCTTCTCTGAAACAGCTTGACCGATTTTTACCAAATTTTTTATGCGTATTCAGTAGGTCTGAGAATCGGCTACTATCTATTTTTCATACCCCTAAGTAAGTGTTAAGGGCTGTTCACCCTTAAATTTTTGCTTAAGGAAAAACAGCTTTTGCCGGATCAGCTAGAATAATTATATGTTAGAGGAATGTTTTATTTAAATTTATTAGATTGGTAGTTCCATTCTATCGAATGGCAGCACTGAGAACGCAAGAGTTTGTTATCTGTGATGATTGAAGGAACGATTGTGAATGTACGAATGAAGTTGTTTCCTATTGGTCAGTAGTGCGTTCACTCGCGGTTTGACTTGAATGTGCTTCAGTCTGCCACGAAACAGCGCCTGCGCCATTTGTGCGCACTGACAATATTCAAACCCATAATGGCAGACAACGACGACGACCGAGCTGATTCTAATGTAATTGAATCCGCGACATACATATGACTTATATATTTAAGAGGTAGACATATTTAAGAGGGGCTCCCATACAACAATGTTACGGAACCCTTCATGAGCGAGCCCAACTCGCACTTGGCCAATTTTTTGGTTACCTGCAATAACTGACAGCACTTCTGGATACTGCTGCTGACAGTGGTGATACTGTAACAAACAGAAATATAGGTTTTTACTAATAAATAAATATTAGGACACATTTCACACACGGCTGGTTAACCCCATACTGAACCATTTCTAGTTCGTATTATGGTTGATAACACTACTGATATAAAATAAAATAAAAATAAAAAAACCTTTATTCAACTGCACATATTTACATAGCTTGTCATCTTTCATATTATTATTACAAATGTCATATCATATTAATCGTCAATAAATGTTTACATCGGAATGTCAAGTAATAATTGTAATTGTCGCTTATTATACTATCGGTATGTCAAACTATATAGGTAATTTATGTCAAAAAAATATTAAGCGGATCCATCTTGAAGTGCAGATGTCGCCTCGCTGGCGCAGGCCTCCCCCAACTTCGTCCATAGTTTTCTGTCCCGAGCTAATCTCATCCAGTTTTGTCCATGTCTCTGTGTAAATACATCTGCCCATCTGATGGGCTGGACACTACTGATATACTACATACATAATACATAAATACTTTATACTTTGGTTTTATTTCTATATCCCTATATGTAAACGTGTGTACTTCATATTTGTGTATCGTGTGTGACGTCACAGCCAGCCTCAACGGAAGACCAGCATTGGTTGCTCTCCAGCAACCAGCATTATGCTGAGTTGAGGCTGTGTCGTGACTCATTAAAGTTTATTATGTCTCCTTTTTAATTATTATATTTTGTCATGTGTAGATTAATTTATCACAATTAATCATTTTCTTTCTTTCTTTCTTATATCGTATATTTTACGTATTTATGTTCATTATTTCTAGATTGAAACTTCTAGTCATATTTTCCTTCCGTTCTGTTACATTTCTAATAGTTTTAGCCTTTCACGTGTTTTTTTTTAGTATTGTTTTAATTTCACCTTGATAAAGACATTGTTCACCACTGAAGGTGATATTTAATAGTAGCCAAGACTTATTAGTAGGCGCTTAAATGTTATTAAAATATTATTTCCTGGTTTTATCTTGCTTTAGATTTGTCGACATCGTTGGTGTAATGGTTACCATGCCGGACCGCCAATCAGAGAGTCCCGATACGGCTAACATCTTTGTGCTAAACTAAATTTGTTGGTTGTTGGTATGGGTGTTAAATCTGTAGGTAGTATCTTACATCTTTAAATGAGCGATTCTTGTATATATATAATTGGAAACTCGGAATCGGCTCCAACGATTTTCATGAAATTTAGTATATAGGGGGTTTCGGGGGCTATAATTATATCGATCTAGCAGAGAATTATTTTTAGAAAATGAAAATGGAAATAAAAAGTTCGGTCATCCAAGTACTTACTATCTATAATAGATAGTAAGTAAGTATAAGGGATGCAGTTGGTAAGTAACGTACTACGTTACGATATGTATTGATATATAGTATGTATGTATGTATATGTACTCGTAGTATATCAGTTGTGTTAGCAACCATAACACAAACTAGAAATGGTTAGGCTAGGGCTAAGCAGCCGTGTGTGAAATGTGTCCATTTATTTAATAATTTGCGTGAAATGAGTCACAAAATAGAAAGCGACTGTGACCCGGCGTAGTGTGTCAGTGTTTGCATACGAATTCGGAAATTAGAGGGAATCCCGCTATCGCTTTCCGGGGCAGATGCGTCTGTGGGTTTAAATTTATAATACTCCGTACTTAAAAGGAAAGAATTTGCCAAGTGAGACTCAGACTTGCGCATAAAAAGTTCAGTACCATAATTGTTGTATGATAGCCCTTCTTAAATATTTATTATATTAATATTTTATTAGCTGACCTAGCAAACGTTGTTTTGCCTCACTTAGGGGTATAAAAAATAGATAGTAGCCGATTCTCAGACCTACTACGTATACAAAGTTTGGTAAAAATCGGTCAAGCCGTTTCGGAGGAGTACGGTAACTAACAATGTGACATGGAAATTTTATATATAAGAAGAAGATAATTTAATTTTAAAGGTATTATAATATATTTATATATTCTCTTAAAATTGGAAGCGTCTATCAGCTACCGTTACTAATATAAAACACTAGCAGATCATACTGGCTTCGCACGGGCTCCAAAATAATCGAAGTTGCAATGGGAAATAAAATATAGCCTATGTTACTCGGGAATAATGTAGCTTCTCAACGGTTTTATTGATGAATAGGCTTACGTTTGACCGCAGCTAGCCTGATGTTAAGCTTGACTGTGGTCTAAGATGTATCACGCTTGCCTAGAAGGAACTTATTTACTCTAGATTTGAAGACCCCCAAATTGTACGGTGAAGGATTTTTTCAAATCGGTCCAGTAGTTTCTTCACGGCATACAAACAAACAATCAATCAAACTTTTCCTCTTTATAATATTGGTATGTTATAGAAAAAAATACGAAAAAAACACATTTATTGTATGGGGATCCCTCTTAATATTTTCAGTTTACTTATTTTTAGTATTATTATTTCGATAACGGAAATACATAACTTGTGAAAGTGACAGCTTTCAAGCTATGACGGCTTCTGAGATACAGCCTGGAGACAGACAGACATACAGAGGCTTAGTAATAGGGTCCCGTTTTTACCTTTTAAGTACGGAAGTCTAAAAACTAAACTCTACTAATAAGCCTCTGTAATTTCTAGTGGTAGCCTTGCTCTTATTTGAGAGTCAGTCCAGACTACGCATGCTCTACTGTAGGCTAGAGTATCGCTAAACCGGCAAGTTACGCGTTTACATTCCTAACTGTGGTATGTAAAAAAAAACATACTTTGTGTTAAAAACCACTTGACCGATTATAATAAAATTCGCACACCATGTGCAGTTCGATCAAACTTGAGAGATAGGATAGTTTAAATCTCAAATTATAGTCGCAATTTTAATTTATTGCTAATTATTGTCTGTTATTATTTGACAGTCACAATTATCTGTTAACTCCAAATGATTCTAACAGATGTCGATATCTTTCGACTGGGTTGAGTAAGTAATCAATAGATGGCGCTGCTATGGTAAATCTACGAACGTGTCACATAAGCGACACTATCTATTTTTCATACCATAAACTGTATAAAAATAACGTTTCCAGTAATAGTCCTATACAGCGCATGTGTCGCTCATATAACGAGCTGGTACTCAAATGTTGTGACGCTTCAGATAACAACCAATGTAAGAATCACATTACTGAACTGGATGTATTTAGTAATAGTCTCAGTCAATTTAGAAATAATATAAGTTATAGGTTAAATTGTTAAATTGTTTAGTACTTAAGATTTCCCCTTTTTTTATGTATATCTGAACCTTCCTTATCATTAAGTTAACACTAGCATGCTGTGTACTCTTCTTTGGATTGCAGACTTGTTTTTGTTCCTTTAGTTTAGTTATGTTTAAAGTGAATGTTTGTAATATGTCTGAGTGCCTAATAAATAAATAAATAAATAAATAAATACCCCTAAGTGAGGCAAAATAACGTTTGCCGGGTCAGCTAGTAGACTATAATATAACTCTCTCATAGTGAGAGAAGGCTTGGAGCCCCAGTAGTGAGAATGTATAGTGGGCTGCTTATGCTTATGCTGTGTTGAATACTTATTTCAAGTACATTAACCTCATTTTGCCTTTTCATTCAAACCATGTATACTGGCATAGTTTCCGTAAAGTATTGTGTACACTTAATTGTTTACTACAGTGAAACGATCGAGGCAGCGGGAAAAACCAGCCGCGAAAAAGGTCCCTATACCGTTTCTGTTTTTTTTTTATCTGAGTCAAATAACGTTTAACTTGATGAATATGATTGTACAAGGTAGTGGAAGTAGAGGACGACCTAAGAAGACGTGGATGAATTGTGTGAAAGAGGATATGAAAGAGAAAGGAGTGAATGTGGAGATGACGGCTGACAGAAGAGTGTGGAAGCAAAAAGCGGGCTGTGCCGACCCCACATAGTGGGAAAAGGTGAAGGCAAAGAAGAAGAAATAACGTTTAACTCGAGTCAATAAATAATACAATTGAAATTTCGTAACGTTCAGGTTTTATATTTAGTATTTGTTGTTATAGTGGCACGGGAAATACATATCTTGTGAAAGTTTCAGCTTTCTAGCTATTACGGTTTCTGAGATACAGTCTGGAGACAGACAGACAGACAGCGGAGTCTTAGTAATAGGGTTCCGTTTTTACCTTTTAAATACGGAATAAAAAAAAAGCACCTGTGACTCGGCTAGCTAAAGTGATCTGACGCGATCATCGAAGCTAAGCAACGGTCGATGCGGACGGTGTATGGATGGGTGACCATGCATAATAAAACTATGGTTTTTCAAGTGACATTTTCATCTGGGCGCTACCGTGGGTCGGATGACACGTTAAATTATAGGTCTCGGCTGTTAGCCTTAGTACGAGCATTCGTTAAGCCAAGTCAGAGGCCTACGGGGCTTGAAAACTCTCGACACCAGAGCTTGGCCACTTAGCTCTTAGTTCATACGACGAAGAAGAAGATCAAGGAAAAAGGCAATCTAAGTAAGCACAGTTAATAAGAATACCGGTTCAGGAAAAAACTCGTTTTGCGCCAGAGGTCAAAAAGCTATCGATATTTACGTCGAAGTATAGATATATTCATATTGCATACTTCTATATGTCGAATTGTTTACCAGATGATTTTGCGCGTTTCTTGTGTCTATGTATTATGTATGGATGTAGCGCCTGTATCTCGGCTAGCTAAGGTGATCTGACGCGATCAGCGAAGTTAAGCAACGGTCGATGCGGACGGTGTTTGGATGGGTAACCATCCTCAAGATTTTTTTCAAGACCTCAAGGAAGACCCAGGAAACGGTGGCTTGACGATCTATGTACATCAATTATTTATACCCTTATGTCATTATATTAGACCTTTAATATAATGACAGTAATTTCTTTGTATATCTAAACTGTTTACTGGTCATATTAAAAAAATCACGTGACGAGACAATGGTTTCGGATAGTTTCGACTTAAGTGTTGTAAGCAGTATAATAAACTCTTTTTATTTGGAACAAAAGGAAGTGCTAACAATGAAAAAAAAAAATATGCTTTTACTTTCAAATCCTACTCATTTATAATTAATTTAAATGAACTGAATAAAATTTGTTAACAATTTTTTTGCCACACCATAGACTTTGGTAATGACGTTGGCGCGTATTATTGAGCAAGATGGCGGTTTGACAGTCCTATTCTTAGTTGGCACGCATAGTACAGACACTCAATTTTCAGACGTCTTAATTTATATATTGATCTTAATTCTTAGACAATGCATGTAATGACACTCTTGAGATCAGAGCTTGGCCAATTTGCTCATACTAAGAAAAAGAATAGATCGAAGTTCATCAGTAGTAAATGATTTTATTTATAATTACTTGTCGAACAAGTTATTTTTAAGATTTTCCTTATTCTACAGAGCCGGAACTATATTTTTGTCCGTTTGAAGACTATATGTATAGATGGTGTTTTTTACAAACGTAATTAAAATCCACATAATTATTACCACTATTAGTAAATAATAACTAGGTGGCGAATGCGATATCAAAATAAAAATATTTATTTGCCCAAATATAGGTTCATTTTAGGTCTTTTTACACGCTTTTTACACGCTTTCTATTAGCTTCACCTGTATGTTTGTTTGTAACCGACTTCTTTGGGCGATCGATTCTGACCCACTTAAAACGGCCAGATTTCTTTGTAGATTTATTGAGGACCGATGACATTACACTAATTTGATAAAATTATTATTATTTTTTTGTATTTTTGTTTGTATGTTTGTTCGTAACCGACTTCTTTGGGCGCGATTTTGACCCACTTAAAACGGCCAGAGAAGCGTGTTTTTTTTAGTTTTTTTTTAAACTATTATTATTTTTAATACTAGCTGACCTGTGAACGTTGCTAAGCCTTTTTTAAAACTGATTGATCAAAATTGACATGGCAGTCGTTGTAGATATGTCGTTTGATGTTTAAATAACAGTTATATAAAATGCCATAAGGTTATATATATACTCTAGGTATATATATAACCTTATATATACCTAGAGATAGATACCTAGATAATTTATGTAAAATGCTATAAGGCGACACTATAAGTAAAACTTTATATCATTAACATCAAAAGCCATCTTTTATTAAGTTAATTTTATATATTTTGGACATCTACATACACACTATGTTTAAAAAGTGTTCTGTCTATGTGTTATTCTGATGCATAATTTCATTTAAATCTTGGTATTCGATAGTTTTTGCGTGATAGAGAATGAAACATACAAACTTTCGCGTTTTAATATTTATGATAAACATTGTTTTTTTTTATGATAAATAGGCTTACGTTTGACCGCAGCTTGCCTGATGTTAAGCTTGACTGTGGTCTAAGATGTATCACGCTTGCCTAGAAGGAAACTATTTACTCTGGATTTGAAGACCCCCAAATTGTACTTCTCGGGAAAAAGAGACTCAGGAAGAGAGTACCACAGCTTCGTTCTCACAATAAAGGTCGAAGCAAAACGATTTGTGCGAATCCTCGGAACTTCGACAGTAAATCGGTGTCTCTTCGCTGTACCCCTGCTCGTTCTGTAGTGGAATGGAGAAGCGGGAATAAAATTGTGCAGCTCCATTGCACACTCTCCAAAATGTATCCGATAAAATACAGACAGACTGGCAACCTTGCGCCTATGTTCAAGGCTTTGACATTTCCTATAAACTAAATATATTGAATTTTCCTGCTGGCCTGGCTAGATTCCTCTAAGACGCTATGGGTCCAAAATAGCATATTTTCGAAAATCCCGTAAAACCCTAAATGGCTACGGCTTTTTCAGTTTTATTATTTTCCATTCAGTGTGAAGAATTGTTCTAGTTACAAAACACGATTACAGAAAAAATCACTCGATAGTTTTATTTTTGAAAAATAGCCTTTTTTTATTTTAAAAATGTTGTGCTTCTGAAAGTGAAGTGTTTTTTTTTCAGTGGATAATGATAATATATATCTAGAATCGTTAGCATAAGCAGTGTTGTGTTCCCACTGCTGGGACTCGGGGCCTTCTCTCACTAGGAGAGAGAAATAAAGGCCATAATCCACCACGCTGGCCAAGTGCGGGTTGGCGGATGACACACGTCTTCGGATATAGTGGTCCTCAAACATGCCGGTTTCCTCACGATGTTTTCCTTCACCGTAAATCGAGTGCAAATCTACACATAACTTGAAAAACAAATCATTGGTGAAGGGCCGGGATCGAACCAGGGGCCGTTTGATTGAAAAGCAGACGTTATTATCACCGAGCCACACTCGCTTTGTCGCTAAAATCGTTAAAGCTTATTAATTCAAAATTGTTACTGGTTGATTTTTATATTAATTTATTTCGTGAAATTCTTACTGCTGTGCTATCTTTTATGTTTTGGCTGAAACCGGTACAATATATAAACGGTAAATAACATCTATAGAACTTATCTTAGGATAAAAAGCATTAAAAAAAAACTCAAATTATTATTATTATTAAGTGTTTGGCTATTAAACAATTAATTAAAAGAAATAACCCTCAAAAAACAAAAAAAAACAGCCAATTTTATGACAATTAGAAATCAATTTGTATTAATGGAAGTTTACCTGTTCATTAAAAAACCAGTCACGAAATGTGCAAATAATTGTTTTTCTCATCTTACCTAAGACAAAAATCCAAGTCAACTTTGTAAACATATTAATCGAAACCACTGCACGTCACAAACAAACAAAAAACAAACACGAATTCCAAATTTAAACTAAGCAATTGAGCCGAAATATTAAAATAAAAAACAAAAGACTAGCACGTCGAATATGTTTAACCTCTTTGGTTTACAACACACACATTATTTCCGTTTTAGGCTGAGCATAGTTATGGCGGGTTTGAAATTGTATTTGTAAATAAATACGCAGACGAGGCATCGAGGGAAAAACCTCTCCGCCACTGAGATTCGCTACTTGCATGGAGTGTAATCTGTGACTATGTTGCCTGTACTTCTTTGTTAAAAGTAACGCAAAATGGCTTAGCTGTCAAAAGTTGTTGATGCTATCCGCGAGAATTGTCGCCGGGATTTTAGGCTCATTGTTTGAGGCTGGATACAATTTAGTTTAGTTTTAGTACATTAATTTTATTTGTAATTAGTTAAATTGATCTTTTATTCCTTTTTTATTTTGCCAAATATATACGGCTGAATTATTTATTATAAATACGTTTACATACTCATATGTAAATGTATTTATGTACTTGTTAAACCAGATCGAAATCAAAGCAAGAAGGCAATAAAAACAATAAATTGTTTTCTTTTTGTTTTTGTAGTTTTTATTTAATAAACTTATTGGCAAATCTAAAACAATAATTATAGGCTGAACCAGATAAAGCTACAAATTAGTTTAGAATATTCGCCAAAATGTGAAAGCTTATCGTTGCTAAACCAGTTAGAAGTTAAAAAAAAGTGTTTAATTTTACTTTACATTAGTAAACCGAATTGTATGTATTAAACAAGATAAATAATTGACTGATAATACATAATTTTAAGTCGAGGGTGGAATTCTTATTGATTTATATAAAAGTTATGAACAATGTAATTTTACACAATAGTAAATTGGATTATTTGTTAATTTATAATATTTTCTCAAGGATGCGTTTTCTTATAATTACCGGCACATATTTATAACATCTATTCTATTGACATGTACTCATAAAGACAGTCCAAGTGACTGCCAAACATTTTTGGTAGTTACACAAACTGTAACTCAAACAAAGGAGCACACTGGCAACATTAAACTCAGCATTTTTATAACAGGTTTCCTCATACCCAATCTAGAGTTCTTGAACTCAACTAAGCGATAAGCGATGATAGTAGGTATTTCTGATGACGCTATTAAACGTAACCATTTGATTCGGAAAGAAATATACCCCTGGTTCAATCTTTTTCTGGGAACCTTTTTAATGGTGCGTTTGTGTATGATTTTGTGATTCATACGGCGGATCGGAAGCGTAATAGTATAATTTGAATAATACTACAGTACATAATTATGATAGAAATAGATATATAGATAATTCTTAATTGGAGACAAAAGTTATTCAAACTAAACTAATTAAAGGCTTAAAATAAAGTAATGTGACACAATTGGCAAAGAATTGCGGTTTTTAAGTTGTAATATCCTTAATTTATTGTTAAAAATTGTAATAGTTCCAAAACACAGTAATATTTTTTGGAAACAGTAGTTTACTAAAAAAATACTGTGCTTAAATAGTAATAAAGGAATCGATTTTTGAAAATCACCCTAATAGGGTGAATGGAGTTTAAAAAAATGATCCTCTTCTTAGTATTTGAACAACTAGCAACAAAATTTGGAATGTGTATGTATAGCGTCTTACAAATTTTTAAATGGGATGGGATGGAGAAGTTACAAACAAATACAGTGCCTTTAGTTCATCGTATGGAGGTAATTGGCTCTGGTGTTGAAAGTTTTCAAGCTGCCCGAAGCGCTCTGACTTGGCTTACACACGTACACACAAACTTTCGCATTATTATAACAGTAGGGTAACGAAAAAAATCATAGGTGAATTAGGCAAAATCATAAAGTTTGCATTAGAGATGCGCGACTGCGAATAATCTGACCAGTCGAATTATCTACAACTACTAATATACACTTTCGACTTGAATATTAGTAATATACTAATGTTAATAATCGAATGATGACTACTAATTAGTTACAAATGGCGTTTTGACTCGATTGTTAGCGAATCTTGTCAATGTCACTTGTTAGTTTCAAATGAATGAAGTATGAATGAATCGTTGGAGTGGATTCGGCTCAAGTAGTAACTTATGTAGTATTCATTCAATCCGGTTAATTTTGAGTGGGTATCATGTTTGTTACTAATTTTCGGAGATCATTCGAATGAGTCGAATGATTTATAAAGTCGAATAATTCGACTGGAATCATTCACAGTCGCGCATCGCTAGTTTGTATCGTCATTAATTGATGCTTGCTAAATACGTCGATTAGACGTATACTAATTACTAGTACTTGTTTTCTTTCATCCCTAAGGTCGTAGATGGAGGAAACCATAGCAAGTTATTCTTCCTATTCGTGACGCTCTTGTCAGAGCGGTCGTGATCGTCATGGAGGGTCACTAGAGGGGGCGGATATAATTTCCCTCACGACATCTCGCCATCTCTGCCTGCTGGATGTCATCCGGCTACAGTCATTCAAGGAGTCTCCAACTGCTGCCTTGATTTGGTCGGTCCACCTCGTGGGTGACCTTCCGCGCGGTCTTCTTCTTCATTCTTCTTCCTTTATACGACAAGGCGCTCTATATAGACTTGTTATTTCATGGTAGTAGAGAGTAGAGTTTTTTTTAATAATAATAGAGTAGATAGAGTGGTGTGGAAGTGAAAAACAGGCTGTGCCGACCCCACCTAGTGGGAAATGGTAAAGATAAAGAAGAAGAATAGGACACATTTCACACACGGCTGATTAACCCCATACTAAACCATTTCTAGTACGTATTATGGTTGCTAACACAACTGATATACTACATAAGATATACATATTTTAAGATAGCGAAATTGGGGGGAAAATACTATCCCTATACAATAAACGTGTTTTTTTCCTATTATTTTGCTATATATCAATAGCTTATAGACACCTAAAATTTTTATTATGAAATATATAAATGTACATGCGCTTTCAAACTAAAATATAAAAATTAAATAAAATAGACACTTAAGGGCTCCAACACAACAAACGTTATTTTACGTAAATTAACTTTAAAAATAAATTGTTCAATAAAAATAAATATTTGAGGGAGACTCCCCCATACAACAATGATACGGAACCCTTCATTCGCGAGCCTGACTTGCACTTGGCCAATTTTTACCATTTATGAACGGAACCCAAAAAAAAAACTCCCGATGTAATTTTAATCTCCCTATTCTTCTTAAAATCTCCCTATGATTTCGTGCAAATTTTCGTAATAGCAACATTAGATTTTACGACTGATGCAATGACCAAGGAACGGGTTATCTGAGGTCACAGTATTGTGAGATAATTGAGATAGCGCCGACTAGTTTTATTGTTCACGTTGTCTTAAGAACAGGTACTTTTCTCGTTTTGTTGGTTAGTAAAAAAATGTTGAAGAAAAACCTCCGGCTTCACTTAATAACACTATTTATAGTCTAGTCAACAAGTGCCTTTTTGGTCAACTTTTTCCGCAGTCTTCGAAAATTATGATAGAGGTGTCATTCGATTCGGACTGACCAGATTCGCACCACACTCGGAACAAAAGTTCATGAAGCCATTCACACGGCAAGTGACCGGAGTCGATGGCGCAAGATCGTGCGGGAGAAGATGATCCGTGGCGGGGGTCACGACCCTCAGCAGTGAGGAAAACGACGCGAGGAGGAGGGAGGTCATTCGATTCGGAATGGCATCTAGATAGTTTTCGAAAAACAATGAAGTTCCGCAAATAAAAAAAAAAAAAAAATTACCCAATCCCATACAATAAACATGTTTTTTTTGTAGTTTTTTTGCTATATATCAATAACGGTAGCTAGATACTTAAAACTTTCATAAAATATATAAATGTATATTAGCTACCGAATTAAATTATAAAATTTAAATAAAATACATATTTGAGGGGGGGGATACAACAAACATACGAGGGTGGATTAGAAAATTTCGCAACCTAATACATAAATACTTAAACTATTTTAATGTAACCATGTCACAACTCTGGTTGTCAAATTCTATGCCAATGGACTGTATTTAAATTAGTCTGAATTTTGTGAGCCTTAGTGCAGAGTTTTTAAATAATTTAATTAAAAAATAATATTTAAGAGGGCTCCCGTACAACAATGGTACGGAACCCTTCATGCACGAGTCCAACTCGCACTTGTCAATTTTTTTTATTAGAGCTTGGAGCGAGATACTACTTTTTTACCCTTAATTAATATGGTGGCGTTTGACTTCAGCTTGCCTGATATTAAGCTTCGCTGTAGTATACGACGTGGCACGCTTACCTAGAAGATACCTATTAACTCTACTTTTGAAGATCCCCGGATGATACCTCTCAGGAAACAGAGACTCAGGTAGAGTTCCAAAGCTTCGCTGTCCTCACAATAAAGTTTGACGCAATACGTTTTGTACGAAAGTTTAGAACTTCATTTCTAGCTGTTGTCATACTAAACCCATCCTTAAGAGGTTAAGCGTTGGTTACCAGTAACACTGGATAGATAGGAAATAAATATGACAGGGAATTAAATTTAGGACACAGATTAAACTTTATTTTCTTATTCATTTCAATATATAAATTCTACTAGCTGACCCGGCAAACGTTGTTTTGCATCACTTAGGGGTATGAAAAATAGATAGTGTAGCTTATATGACACGTTCGTAGATTTACAATAGCAGCGCAATCTAAGTATTGATTACTTACTCAACCCAGTCGAAATCGACAACTGTTAGAATCATTTGGAGTTAACAGATAATTGTGACTGTCAAATATTAACAGACAATAATTAGCAATAAATTAGAATTGCGACTATAATTTGAGATTTAAACTATCCTATCTCAAGTTAGATTGAACTGCACATGGTGTGCGAATTTTATTAATCGGTTAAGTGGTTTAGGAGTCCATTGAGGACAAACATTGTGACACGAGATTTATATATATTAAGATAGGTAAAACAACGTTTTTTTCTAAAAAATTACATTACATAAAATTACTTAATAAAAACGTATCTAAAAAAATAAAAATAACGGTAAAAAAGAAAAATAAAACCTAACCTGAATTCAGTAAGACTTTATAAAAAAAACCGTGTCTAGCAGTGTGTCTAAAATGCTGGCTTGAATAGTGATTTTATTATTTGGGCAAAGTATAATCAAATATTTTGGTGAAAAAAAAAACATTGAACGAGTATGTTAGCTAATTATTGTAACTTCTATGTTTCTGAATCCCAGCTGGTTCAAAATTGACTCGCAGTCATGCTACAGCAGCCATCTGTGAACAATTATTAACAAATAATTATAAATAAATATGAGGACACATTTCACACACGGCTAGTTAGCACTATACTAAACCATTTCTAGTTTGTGTTATGATTGCTAACACAACTGATATGTTACATACTCGTATATATTGACTTATATTATATTGTCTTATATTATAATTTCTAGTTTATATTATCTAGTTACAAGCTGACTCGACAAACGTTTTTTTTGTCTCACTTAGAGGTATGGCAAATATACAGTAGCCGATTCTCAGACCTACTGAATACGCATATAAAATTTGGTAAAAATCGGTCAAGCCGTTTCGGAGGAGTACGGTAACTAACATTGTGACATGGAAATTTTATATATAAGAAGATAATTATCTTAATTAGCAGTTAAGCACAATCGAATGCGTTATTAATTATATTTATATATTTATTATATATACTTATTTGGAAAAATGGCAAGTGCCTGATCTGGGACGCGGCGGAAAGAAAAAAGGTTAAATATGCGGGTCTTGAGTCTCAATATTTTGACGTGACAACGTCTTAAATTAGGTTGCGGCTGGGAGTCACTTATGAAAAAGTGTAACGCCCGGTAACGTTACGATGAGTCACCGAACGAGAGAGAGGCCCGCCGAATGCCTTGCGTCTCTCTCCCACTCAACTATGATCGGTCTGCCGCGCGCGCAGCACGCGGCAGACGTTGTCACGTAAAATCTTCGCCCGTAAAACCGACTTTACAGGCAACCATTTTTTTAATTCCTTTTGCTGTTGAGACTATGGGAATTTGGGGTCCAGATGCGAGGAGGCTAGTTGATGAACTCGGGCGAAGACTAGTCGATAGGACGGGGGAACCCCGTTCTCGATCATACTTGGTGCAGAGGATAGCCATTGCTATTCAGCGTGGAAACGCAGCCAGTGTTATGGGCACCTTTGCACCAGGTACGATCATGGGCGGGTTTTCCTAACTTTAAATGTTTTTGACATGAATAATTTTGACATGTAATTGTAATACTGATATACTAAATATACATTTTTATATTTATTATTATTTATATGTATAAGTCTATATGAATACTAACATTGTCCTTAATGAACCTCTCATGGGTTAGGAGGTGCGTGAAAGAGGCCCAGGCCAGAGTGTTGCAGAGGTGCTCGCTCTGCGGTGCACCACTGACGAGGCCGCGCAGGGAGTACCGCATCTGACCGCCCCACATTGTCCCCATAGCCAGACCCCCGCCGCTATCACCCTTGCATACGGCTGTTCCTGCAAAAAATACAAAGATAACGATTTTTTTTTTGACGTGACAACGTCTTAAATTAGGTTGCGGCTGGGAGTCACTTATGAAAAAGTGTAACGCCCGGTAACGTTACGATGAGTCACCGAACGAGAGAGAGGCCCGCCGAATGCCTAGCGTCTCTCTCCCACTCAACTATGATCGGTCTGCCGCGCGCGCAGCACGCGGCAGACGTTGTCACGTAAAATCTTCGCCCGTAAAACGTACGTGTTAAATAATACTATGGATGTTACACGCTAACCTAGAAAATACCTATTAACTCTAGATTTGAAGACCCCCAGATGGTACTTCTCAGGAAACAGAGACTCAGGAAGAGAACTCCAAAGTTTTGCAGTCCTCACAAGAAAGGAAGAAGCGAAACGGCTTGTGCGAAACCTAGGGATTTCGACTGTATATCTATGTCTCTTCGCTGAGTTTCTGCTGGTTCTGTAATGTAATGGAACGATACACGCAATTTAGCACGGGTTTAGTATAGAGTAAATTAAATTTTAATACCTATGTAACACCTTTCGACGTATACTTCGCAAATAAAAACATTTGATTTGATTTCGCATATCTGCTATATATTCTACCATTTCTAGTTCGTATTATACACACAAAAAACGCTAACACAACTGATATACTACACATACATACATATTATATATAAATACATATTTAACACCCAGACCCACAGCCAACAAATTTAGTTAAGCACAAAGATGTTGACCGGGCCGGGAATCGAACCCGGAACCTTCTGATAAGCAGACCGGCATGGTAACCATTACGCCAACGAGGTCGTCAATTTTAGTATGTATTATAATTATTATTATATTATAAATATACGGACACATTTCACACACGGCTGGTTAACCCCATACTGAACCATTTCTAGTTCGTATTATGGTTGCTAACACAACTGATATACTACACATACATATATATTACATATAAATACATATTTAACACCCAGACACACAGCCAACAAATTTAATTCAGCACAAAGATGTTGGCCGCGTCAAGAATCGAACCCGGAACCTTCTGAGTGGCAGTCCGGCATGGTAACCATTACGCCAATGAGGTCGTCAATTTTAGTATGTATATACATTGAAATTTTGTTTTTAAATTTGTAAAGAACCACCATAAGAATGTTAATACATTATAGTTGCCATCACAAATTTACCGTTCTGGTATCCAGCACATATCTTGTCGCTCGTGATATGCGCGCGGAAGGTCGGGTCTGACTTCTCGAAGCACTGGCTGATGTCCACCACGGGGAGGTCAACGACCTTGAGGACGGGAGAGGCAGGGCCGTCCTCGCTCGTCAGACCCCAGCCACCAACCTAGAAGAAAAAAATATTAGGACACATTTCACACACGACTGGTTCCCCGAGGCCCATACTAAACCCATTTCTAGTTTGTACATGGGGCACACGAAAAGTTTTGCACTTCTAGCTAATTGGAATTATTTGAATTTCGAATATTATCGAATAGAGATGCGCGACTGCGAATAATCTGACCAGTCGAATTATCTACAACTACTAATATACACGTTCGACTTGAATATTAGTAATATACTAATGTTCATAATCGAATGATTACTCTAATTAGTTACTAATGGCGTTTTGACTCGATTGTTAGCGAATCTTGTCAATGTCACTTGTTAGTTTCAAATGAATGAAATATGAATGAATCGTTGGAGTGGAGTCGGCTCAAGTAGTAACTAATGTAGTATTCATTCAGTCCGTTTAATTTTGAGTGGGTATCATAAGTTAGTAATTTTCGGAGATCATTCGAATGAGTCGAATGATTTATAAAGTCGAATAATTCGACTGGAATCATTCACAGTCGCGCATCGCTATTATCAAATATTAAGACCCGGCCACAGAAAACGTACCAAATGGAAAGAGTAAGGGAGCGTGGCACCGTAGTCCAAACTAGGCGTCGTTGACCCTATTTTGAGGTCTTGGATAAGTATTAAAAAAAATAAAGCCTTCTTCCGCTTCTCCTCACCGAAGTAAAATAAAATTAAAATATATTTAGAAGAGAGGGCGTGGCTTAGCCGCCCCACTCCTGAGAACATCCGAGCGAGCGACGTAGGGCAGCTCAAACATCGGGCGACGCGGCGAGCTCACTTTCCCTTCGGATCCCGGCGTAGACGGTCGTTGCACTATCCAATTGCATTGATATTAAATTTTTGTGTTAATAAATTGTTTTTGTGTTTAATAACACTGGTCTACAGTGGTTTTGTTGCCTTTGATATGATGATGATTTTGGGTCCGTTTATACACACAATTCGTGAAAATATCAATAATTTTGTAAGATTTGCTCGGATTTTTTTCAACAAATGATTGAAAAATTTAATTTTGACGATAAATCGTTCAAAATTCAATTTGTAGAAATGAGCAAATTTAGTACTTTTACGAATACCTATATTCGTAATCTGGGCACTTAAAAACGTAACAATTTGCGATGATAAACAGGGCAACAAAAAAAAAATGATTTTTTGTAGAGCTGTGTAATTATTATTTTTTTAATTAAAATTCGTTTCATTTGTAAATATATGCAATCGTACCCTTCCCAATCTGCCTGGCAACAGATCCTCTTCATCCAAACCCTGGTTGAAGTTGAGGCACACTGGTCGCACACTTTGCGAGAATTTGAATCTTGACGACATGAATAGTATAGCTATATCGTCTTGTAGATTCGTGGAGTGCCCTTGGAAATATGGCGGGACCTTGATTTGTGAAACCTAGAACAACAGTTTTGATTAATTGACAATGTTGTTTTTAAAAAACATACTTACTAAAAATCACACATAAAATTGACCTTCATATAATTTTTTTTTTTAATTTTGGGCTATGTTGTTTATAAACAACACTCACATTATTATGAATAAATAAATAATATATAAATAAATTTATTTCATTCAGGTTTCAAGGACCCATATTAATTCTAAATTAGGGACATTGTATTATACATTTTATGATTCAATTCAATTCATTTCAATTCAATTATTGCAAAAAAAAGTATAGTAAATTAATGTCTAGATTTTTTTTACTAATTTTTCCTATACAGTATTACATGTCTATTACACAAATGTATTTTTTTAAAACCTGAAACAAAAATCGTCCATTTAAGGGTTAACTAGCTGCGCCTCGTGTTAGCCCCGTTTATCCAGGACAAAAAAGTTAATCCGGGATACAAAGTAGTCTATGTGTTAATCTAAGGTCTAAACCTATAAAATCTATAAACACCAAGGCGGCATCGTTAAACTGTGGAGGTACCCACCTTCATTGTGCGTACCGCCAAGGTGTGAAATTATTTTTTTTCTTTTTGACGACCTCGTTGGCGCAACGGTTACCATGCCGGACTGCTAACCAGAAGGTTCCGGGTTCGATTCCCGGCCCGGCCGACATCTTTGTGCTTAACTAAATTTGTTGGTTGTGGGTCTGGGTGTTAAATATGTATCTATACATATAAAATATACATATATGTATATGTAGTATATCAGTTGTGTTAGTTACCATGACACGAACTAAAAATGGTTCAGTATGGGGTTAACCAGACATGTGTGAAATGAGTCTTTGCCAAATTCCCTGTTACCCGATAACGATAAGGGTTTCAAGGCAAGAGTGAACCGGTTTCTTCTGTGCAAGCGCGCTCCACCTTATCGCAATATCGCTTACCATTAGGTGTATTGCGATCAAGCGTAAGCCCATTAAGAGTAAAAAAGAAAAAAAACCTATCGTCATAGCAAAATCTCATTAAGATCGGTCCGGCCATTGGAGCGTGAAGGAGTTACATAGATTTCGTAGTTATTTGCGTATCCCATGGGAACTGCAATTGTTTTCGGGATAAACAGTAGCCTACGTGTTAATCCAAGGCCTAACTATCTTTACACCACATTTTCTCAATATCAGTTCAGCCGTTTGAGGGTAAAAAATAACAAACATATACATACACATACACACACACACACAAACTTCCGCATTTATTATATTAGTAGGATTCAATTCACTCTTCGCGGTTCGCAGAATGAAGGTGGAGAAAAACCGCTTATTATTACATTGAAAATATTTGAATTAACATCAGACTTCTGTGCGTTCTGGTCGTGAGGGTCCTTCAAAGCCGCGTATCCGGTACAGCTTGCCAACAGCTACCGCGAACTGAGACGCCGGCAGCTGCTTCTCCGCTTCGCTCCAGAAACAGTGAGCCGCTACAGAACTTACATCAGACCTTTGTGCGTTCTCGTCATGAGGATCGCTCCAGGGCCGGTACAGCTTGCCAACAGTCACCGCGAACTGAGACACTGGCAGCTGTTTCTCCGCTTCACTCCAGAAACAGTGAGCCGCTGCAGAACTTACATCAGACCTTTGTGCGTTCTCGTCATGAGGGTCGCTCCAGGGCCGGTACAGCTTGCCGACAGCCACCGCGAACTGAGACACTGGCAGCTGCTTCTCTATCTCGCTCCAGAAACAGTGAGCCGCTGGAGAACTTACATCAGACCTTTGTGCGTTCTCGTCATGAGGGTCGCTCCAGGGCCGGTACAGCTTGCCGACAGCCACCGCGAACTGAGACGCCGGCAGCTGCTTCTCTATCTCGCTCCAGAAACAGTGGGCCGCTGAAATGAGAACAGTTTATCTCACGAGTTGTAAGTCCGATGTTTCAGCCACTGGTGCAGTCACCAGTGGCTGAAACATCGGACTTGGAGGCGCGAAAAGCGATTTTCAAGGCAACAGTGAACTGGTTCTTTCTAGGTAAACGCGCTCCAACGTAGACACCTCAATGTCACTTATCATCAGGTGAATTATGGTCAAGCGCAGTCCTATTTAGAGTAACAAAAAAAAGCATTGTCACTTAACATCAGGCGAGTTGTGATCAAGCGCAACCTCATGCATAAAAAAAAAGCTAGCCGAGCTACAGTAATGTATATTATTAAGTTATTAGTTAATAGATAGTTGTTAATTTTAGTTAATATTGTATGTTCTTTACGAACAAGACTGTTGTCACCTAATCCACAGAATAATAACTAGTACTTCGTACAGAAGCTTCACTTCGCAATGGTTTTCAAAGAAATATGAACTCAATCTGATAAACAATATGATTTAATTTAGCTCGCGGTCCAGTCGAGCACGTGTTCATTTACGTACCTACCAATTTCTTTTCGAAGGAATATGGGCCTTAATTCACTATACTACGGTTCATAATAAGTTGTACATGGTTATACGTATTGAAAGAGCCTAATCACTATTTTAAGATCTCGTCATTGTACACAGTTATGCAATAAATATATTCTTATTCTTACAGGCTCTATACATATTATATAGCCTTACCAGATATCACAACAGTGTGAGAGACCAGGCTACCGCCGCAAATCTGCATGTATGGTCGGGTAGATTTAGTATATACCCCGGCGTGCCAAGGGAGCTCTGCGCTTTTGGCCCTCCGCCCTCCAGAAACATATGGAGCGTAGCTCCCGGAACCAGCGTACGTAGACCTCTGATTTCGAGAGGATATTATACCGCATCCTGTGAAGTAGACCAAAAATATTAAAATATAAATAATAATAATAATATATTTATTTTCCAAAAACCTTAAGCTATATACATTAATCTTCCCAAAAATGTAAGCATTTTATAACAAGTTTGTTACATAATTATGTTAGATCCTCTTAGAAATTACAAAAATATTTTAGTGGTAACAATATTTAAGAAGATATATAAGAACTTATCGAAATAATACAGTAATAACTCAAAGCTTTCATTCAAGTTTGGATATAACACTGCTTGTGTTGGTCGCTGTGAGTGTTCAATGGACCCCAACCTAGGCGTGAGCCTGTATCTTGGCGGTCCGTTGTACCTTTGTTACCTGGTATGAAGTTCGCGCTAATTTAGTAAGTTACAATTACATAATTCAATATTTATGATTCTACTACTACTATTGAATGAAAAACGAAATAAACATTACTTGAAACTATATAAATTATTACTAAAAATTGTTCAATAGAAAATATAAAAGAAGTATGTTTGTGACTGTGTACGTATGTATGTGTGTGTGTGTGTGTGTGTGTGTGTTTGTGAAGTATATAGTTTGTCCGTGGCCAGTATTATAATATGAATACTATAATACTGGCCACAGAAAAAATATTCGTAAAAACCGTGAAATATTGCCTGTAGGATAAAGGTACTACATAGTTAAACCAAAAATAATACCATATTATCTTCAAATGAAGTGACTCATATAATAATGATCGAACTTCACTTGGTAAGTTCGTTTGATCATATATTATACCGCATCCAGTGACGTACTCGTAGATCAAATATCCAAATATCAAATATAGCTTTATTTATACATATTATATCGTTACAAATTCATGTGTAGGTTAATTAAATTATTATATTAAAATAACATTTTAAAATTTGTATTTTATTCAAGGTATGTAAGCAATTATGTTTCAATTCAATTAATTCAATTTGCTATAATATGTAATAATGTAATTATGAAATTTAACCCAACTTTTATGAGACATATTAATTATGTGTTATCAATGTATTATTATTATGAATTAGCAACTTAGTTAATACGAATCTATTATATTTTTTTATTCTAATTGTGTCAGTCAAATTATTGGATAAATTTTGGGAAGGACTAGCTGCCAAGGCACGAGCTAACTAACGCCTATTTTAGCAGTTAGAGCTTAGTGATTAAAATATGTATTTTTTGTGCCAATAAATTATTTTGAATTTAAGGTACAGGGTTAAATCGACCGAACAAGCAAACCAAGACACCGTCCATATCGTGTGAAGCTATTTGCATATCCCACGGAAAACACAATTGTTTTCGGGATAAAAAGAAAGCCTATGTGTTAGTCCAAGGTCTAACCTATCTTCACATCAGATGTTATTATTATTATTATTTTTTAGTTTACTAAATTTTCGTTTTTACTATGCTTAGTAAATATTATTCTTAAGTCCTGTAAAATATGATATTGCTATGTATTTAAATAATTTGTAACATGAATAAAGTTCAAAATAGACAGTTGTAGTCTATACTATAAGACTCTTTGTCCTGACTCATTCATTCATTCATTCATTCATCTATAGGCAAAGTAGAGCCCAAACGGCTGGTCCTAGGGTTAGGAAATTTGGAGGATGTATTTGTTTTAGTATGTAGACGCGTACTAAGGATTTTTGGGAATTCCACCCCTAAGGGGGTGAAAGGGGGTAAACCAGTTTGTATGAAACTTCTTTGTTTTAGAACTTCTAGCAATGAAATTTAGAATATGTATAGTTTATGTAAAATTAGAAATAATGTTTTTTTTGCCAGGGATGAACTAAGGGGTTGTAATGGGGGTGAAAGTTTGTATGGAAAATTATTTATTTACCAAGTGACAGTCTTAAAAATCATTGTGGTAATAGTTTATTTTAAATGCTTAAATTAAAGTTATGAAACAGTTTGCCTGGGGTGTATTAAGGGGGATGCTATTGGGGTCGAAAGTAAAGTCGTAGTTTCAACAGGTTACGCAAAAACCACGCGGGCGGAGCCGCGGGCAACTGCTAGTTATGCAATAAATGACTTTGAAAGCCGCTGGTTACCAATAAATGAGTTTATATACCTTCGTCCTCTGGTTGCGGGTCGCCACCATTGAGTCTCGAGGTCACTGTGGGGCAAGTGTCAGTCTTAATGCACCGATGCGCTTTGCCACAAGACAATATTCTGTTGTCTTCCTGGGCCTCGCAGTACGCTGGAAAAAATATGAATGATGCGCTATGGAAGCAGAATAGCATATTTTGAGAAATCTTGCAAAATCCAGCAATTCGGTGAAGGAAAACATCGTGAGGAAACCATAGCATGGTGGTGAGTAGAGTATTTATAGTGCTCGCCTGGCTAGCTACCACTCTGAAAAATCGGTCGCCAAACACCTAGCAGTGTAATGTTTGTATAACCGGCTATCACTTACGTTTATGTTGTCGGTATTAGCCCGACATGTTTCAGCACAATCAGTGTGCCATTCTCAAGGGCAGGAACACAGCCAACGTACGTCCGCGGTGACGGGAGGGCCTGCACTGCCTACTCCACCGCCTAATGACCCCTGCGAGCCACAGCGCGCGCCTCGTGCGCCGCGGCTCGCTGAGCCACAGAATAATAACTTGTACTTCGTACAGAAGCTTCACTTCGCAATGGTTTTCAAAGAAATATGAACTCAATCTGATAAACAATATGATTTAATTTAGCTCGCGGTCCAGTCGAGCTCGTGATCATTTCGTTACCTACCAATTTCTTTTCAAAGGAATATGGGCCTTAATTCACTATGCTACGGTTCATAATACATTGTACATGGTTATACGTAGTACTAGTTATTATTCTGTGGTATTGAAAGAGCCACATAGATTTGCCCTTTGCGCAGTGGCCGCCGCCCGTAGGTATGTTTCTAACACCTACACGCGGAGTGACACAGGCCTGGCTGAGCTCGCTGTGATGTTGCTATTGCAGCCGGCGCAGGCGTTCTCGGTGGATGATCTTCTTCTTCTTCATCGCTCGAACCATTTATATTTAAAAATTGTTGCTGCGTTAGTAGGTCGGTGCATATAATGCTGACGGAATCCTGGGGCGTTTGATCTGCTTCACCACGGGCACCCAATAAACCTAGCAGTGTATTGCGGCAGCCTTCTTAAGAACAGGTTATTCCAGACTAGGCATGCTCTAGCTTAGACCAGAGTGTCGCTAGCTTATGAGGTTACGCTGGTCGAATGCCTAGCTGTATAGCACACACTTCATTACTCTTATATTCATAAATACATAACTTACGTCAGCACTCAGGATTCAAGTTGCCCGTAATTTGTTCGTCTTCGTCACTTTTCTGATAGTTCAAACCTTTTTTTTTTTTCGTGAGGAAATGCATTTACGCATCTCCCGCTACAAGCCTGTGGGAGGCGAGCGGGGTATGTCGGACTCAACAGCCAGAAGGGCCGTCACTACCGACTAAAACCTCACGGTGTCCCATCTCACGACGGGGGCAGGGATGCAGGACCGCACAGCGCAATGCCGCTGCTCTCCCCGCCCAGGCCGCTGTCCGCAGTCCGAGCGGACCCACCTCAAACGATAGTTTAAACCTAGATGTGAGTAACCGTCGTCACAAGGGGAGCATATCGTCGGGTCGAAAATAACTTGTCATAATTTCAACTTTGTAGGTACTAGTGTTATGGTTAATGAGATACTGCTTTTTTTGACATGGAGTTAATGCAATCACACATGCCTGTCTTGCCATCTTCAGGAGAGGCCTGTATGTTGGGATAAGATACTGCCTGGTAAAATGTTGCCCGTGTTTTGTTCTGATAGTTTTTGAACTCGATGACGACCTCGTTGGCGTAAAGGCTACCATGCCGGTCTGCTAAACAGAAGGTTCCGGGTTCGATTCCCGGCCCGGTCAACATCTTTGTGCTTGACTAAATTTGTTGGCTGTGGGTCTGGGTGTTAAATATGTATTTATATATAATATGTATGTATATGTTGTATATCAGTTGTGTTAGCAACCATAATACGAGCTAGAAATGGTTCAGTATGGGGCTAACCAGCCGTGTGTGAATGTGTCCTAATATTTATTTATATATTTATTTATTTATCTTGAAATTTTGAAAGAAAGAAAGAAAGAAAATTATTTATTGTGACAAATTAAAACACAGGACAAAATATAGATAATAATTAAAATAGGACACATAAAAAACTTTAATGAGTCACAACACAGCATAATGCTGGTTGCTGGAGAGCAACCAACGCTGGTCTTCCGTTGAGGCTGGCTGTGACGTCACACACGATACACAAATATGAAATACACGCGTTTACATGTAAGGATAAACAAATAAAACCGGATTATAAAAGGGAACCTTTTGATCTTTGTTTGCCAAGATTCGAGTAACCGTCGTCCCAAAATATCTGCACCATGTAATATAATTACTCTTAAACTCATAAATAACTTACGTAAGCACTCAAGATTCAAGTTGCCCGTAATTTGTCCATCTTCGTCACATTTCTGGTAGTCCAAACCAAGATTTGAGTAACCGTCGTCACAAAATATCTGCACGATGTAATAGAATTACTCTTAAACTCATAAATAACTTACGTAAGCAATCAGGATTCCAGTTGCCCGTAATTTGTCCGTCTTCGTCACATTTCTGATAGTCCAAACCAAGATTTGAGTAACCGTCGTCACAAAATATCTGCACCATGTAATTGAATTACTCTTAAATTTATAAATAACTTACGTAAGCACTCAGGATTCAAGTTGCCCGTAATTTTTCCGTCTTCGTCACATTTCTGATAGTCCAAACCAAGATTCGAGTAACCGTCGTCACAATATATCTGCACGATGTATGTAATACCGAAGCTTGTCGCCGAGTCAAAAATAATTTGTGATAATTTCAACTTTGTAGCTACTCGTATTATGGTTTATGAGATACTGCTTTTTTTGACATGGAGTTAATGCAATTACGCATGCCCGCCAATCTTCGGGAGGGACCGTGGGTATGTTGGGATGAGATACTGCCTGGTTACAGACAGACACACAGACAGCGGAGGCGTAGTAATAGGGTCCCGTTTTTACCTTTAGGTACGACACCCTACAAAAAGAAAAATTACTCTTAAATTTATAAATAACTTACGTAAGCACTCAGGATTCAAGTTGCCCGTAATTTGTCCGTCGTTGTCACATTTCTGATAGTCCAAACCAAGATTTGAGTAACCGTCGTCACAAAATATCTGCACGATGTAATAGAATTACTCTTAAACTCATAAATAACTTACGTAAGCACTCAGGATTCAAGTTGCCCGTAATTTGTCCGTCGTTGTCACATTTCTGATAGTCCAAACCAAGATTTGAGTAACCGTCGTCACAAAATATCTGCACGATGTAATTGAATTACTCCTACATTCATAAATAACTTACGTAAGCACTCAGGATTCAAGTTGCCCGTAATTTGTCCGTCTTCGTCACATTTCTGATAGTCCAAACCAAGATTTGAGTAACCGTCGTCACAATATATCTGCACGATGTAATAGGAGACCCTGTCTCCGGGCAGAATGTAACCCTCCACGGTCTCGTTTATTAACACCACGCCGTTTTTTGGATGCGCTGGTACAGTGCAGTTATAGCTGGAATCAAATAAAAAAAAAAAAATAATAATATAGATTTTTATTAAATACATCAGCCTCATAGATATCTCAGCTATAAATATATTACAGATTTTAGAAGGTTTAGAAATATTACAACTAATATAAATGACCCGTGAAATTTTGTGATTCGAGTATTCTGGCATTTTCAGTTTAGTAAATTAATTAAATTTGACTAATTATGATAAATACATTAAATCTTTTACATTCTAAAATGCACTTAATGCTTTAAATGCAATTTAATTTAAAAATATAGGTATTGAAAGAAAGAAAAAAAATATTGAGATAAATTAATCTACACAAAACAAAATATACTTATACTATAAACTAGATGTTGGGCTGTGCGCGGGCCGCGCGCGGCCCGTGGAGGTGTATTCAAAGAATGGTAAACATGGGCCACCTTTGAATAAAAAAAAGAAAAAATCAATTTGAGGTAGTAAAACAGGTAAAAAACCATGAATTCGGTCGAAAATGGGCTGATGATGATGACGATTCTTTAAAATCTGTGACTATCAACATGCAAAGCAGGGTAGAAATAATAGGATCAAAACATGATATGGCTGTCAAAATGCCAATAATAAACCCCAATCAGTCATATACAATAAGTAATAAACATGTTTGCAGAGTTATATTAGGTTGTTGATGATGATTTAGGGACTGCGGGTGTGGAGCTCATTTCACACACGGCTGGTTAACCCCATACTGAACCATTTCTAGTTTCACACCTTCTTCTTCTTCTTGGTATGAGTGTTTGTGTGTGTTAATATACGTTTTTTACTTCTTCACGCTAAAATAGCTGAAACTATCTGGATGAAGTTTTCTATTGAGGTAGATGAGACCCTGTATTAACGCATAGGCTAGTTTTTATATTAACCCTGCAGCCTGGGTGAAAGAATAAGGCTGCGGAATTGCCCCTGCCTGTCGTAAGAGCCGACTAAAAGGGGCATCAGACTCGAAGGTGTTCGGAGATGGGGTTCCGACACCCGCTCCATCGAGTCCGGGGTGAACGACGACGGCGTCGCGTGACCGTCACCGTCGCGGGAAGGGCCACAGCGCAGTGCAAGGAGGTCTCCGGAGTGTTTCCCGGAAGATCCCGGAGACCTCCGTTAAGCACAGAGGCAGGTCACCGGGGGGGTTTTAGTGGGTACAAATCCCACATAACCTGGCTGCGCCCCATCGTAGCCAGGTATCTTGTCGAAGATTTCCCCCTCGTCAACAAAAAAAAAAAAAAAAAGGCTAGTTTTTATCACGGATTCACGCGAGTAAGACCGCAGGGCGTATCTAGTATCTTATTCTTCGTATGAGCTAAGTGGCCAAGCTCTGGTGTCGAGAGTTTTCAAGCCGCCCGAAGGCCTCTGATTTAGCTTAACGACTGTTTGTACCAAGACAAACAGCCGAGATAAAGTTTAACGTGCTATCCGACCCACGGAAGCGCCCAGATTAAATTACTACATTTTCCGCATCAACCGTTGCTTAACCTCAATGATCGCGTGATCAACTTAGTTAGCTGAGTTACAGACGTTACTGATATAACCAACAAAACTGATACTACATATACATACATTATTTACTAGGTTAGGAACTGTTAAGTAATGTACAGTTAACAAAAACAACTTCTCCTCAAAAATGACGTTTTGCAAGCGTCAGTTTTCGTTATTGAATAAATGAATGTATGAGTGAATGAATGAACGAATGATTTGTGTTCTATAAAACTAGGCTTATTCACTCATACGTCATTCGATCATTAATTCATTCCCTCATGCATTCATTCAATCATTCACGAATATCATAGCGACAAGGTGGTTAAAATACTTGTACGTTAAAATAACAAATTTCAGATCGATCGGCGGTATGCGCTTTTCTTGAAGTACACGCCGGCTTTTAAAGTATAAACTCTATATAACGACATTAAAGAGACTGTGCATGTATGGCGTTATAGAGAGTGGTCGTTAAATAAAAATAATATTTCGTTGTATGGAAAACAAGCATAACCAGCATTGATTTCGACGCTTTAGAGAGTTTGTCGTCAAATCGAGTGACGTTACATGGAGTTTACACTGTATTAGTTAT
Organism: Mellilla xanthometata; assembly: GCA_035578125.1. Taxonomy (NCBI): domain Eukaryota; kingdom Metazoa; phylum Arthropoda; class Insecta; order Lepidoptera; family Geometridae; genus Mellilla; species Mellilla xanthometata. Next base: position 3,094,647 of record JAPUBQ010000034.1, on the reverse strand, counting down.
ATGGGATACTTACTTAGAATTAGGTATTTCTTGAGCTTTATACGAATAAATGGTCGCAAAATCTGAAAAAAAAATTTAGTTGTCATATTCGTTTTGCTTTTCGTATGATCTATGGTGTTGAGAGTTTTATCATATTATTCTAATCGAGTACCTATCCTTTTTGATGAATCAATTTATGCGCTTTTTGAATTCCTAATCAATTACGAATCTTTAACAGAACTAGGTTGAAGTTAAGGAAACGAGGGTTGGGAATTCCACGTTTTTATAATCTCGTAAAATAAACTTTATCTAATCTTTCTTCTTTCTAATATATAAAGTGTCCATGTCACAATGTTAGTTACCGTACTCCTCCGAAACGGCTTGACCGATCATATCTATTAAATTTAAAATATCTATTAAATTTAAAACACTTTTTACACGTGAATTCTATAATAATAATAATTATTATTATAAATCTGCAACCTCCATATTCATATTATAATCGCTAAAATTATAAAAGGGATTAATTTCACAAAAACTTTTTAAATATAACTAACTGTCCCGGCAAACATTGTTTTGCCTTAAAAATAACTTCTATTAATAAAAAAAATAAAGGTGAAAAACCCTTATCACTGAGGGGTATGAAAAATGGAAAATAGCCGATTCTTAGACCTACTGAATACGCATAAAAAATTTGGTATACATAAATAGGTCAAGCCGTTTCGGAGGAGTACAGTAACTAACATTGTGACATGGACATTTTATATATAAGAAGACTAGCTTACCCGGCAAACGTTGTTTTGCCTCACTTAGGGGTATGAAAAATAGATAGTGTAGCTTATATGACACGTTCGTAGATTTACCATAGCAGCGCCATCTATTGATTACTTACTCAACCTAGTCGAAAGGTATCGACATCTGTTGGAATCATTTGGAGTTAACGGATAATTGTGACTGTCAAATAATAACAGACAATAATTTGCAATAAATTAAAATTGCGACTATAATTTGAGATTTAAGCTATCCTATCTCTCAAGTTGAATCGAACTGTACATGGTGTGCGAATTTTATTATAATCGGTTAAGTGGTTTAGGAGTCCATTGAGGACAAACATTGTGACACGAGATTTATATATATTAAGATATATTAGAAGATAAATAAAGTAATTAGCCAAGTGCGAGTTGTACTCGCGCAAGAAGGGTTCCGTACCATTGTTGTAATATGCTTTTATGTAGCCTGAAAGTTTTTCCGTTAGCCATTATGATTGCCGAGGCGAGCTAAAATCCACCTACTACTAAATAAACATTTAAATGTATACTTTAATCTTCAATTACTAGCTACTTTAAAAAAAAATAATGTTTTAATTTTTTTTTTAAATATAAATACATACATATTTTACACCCAGACCCACAGCCAACAAATTTAGTTAAGCACAAAGATGTTGACCGGGCCGGGAATCGAACCCGGAACCTTCTGTTTAGCAGTCCAGCATGGTAACCTTTACGCTAACGAGGTTGTCAATGTGTTTGCATCCTGTAAAATTAACTTATATGTGAAAGTATAATGTCCAACATAATGTCTGAAGACTATAAACATGCCACGTAATAGCATGACATTTAATATAATATAAACAACTTTATAAAATACTAGCTGACCCGGCAAACGTTTTTTTACCTTAATAAAAAAATAAAATCTAATTATACAGTAGCCGATTCTCAGACCTTCTGAATACGCATATAAAATTTGGAAAAAATCGGTCAAGCCGTTTCGGAGGAGTACGGTAACAAACACTGTGACACGGAAATTTTATATATAAGATAAGATATTAAAAAGACTTACGTAAGATCAGTGTAGACCACATCTCGTTCCTAGGTCACTTTGAGTACTAACCGGTCTCACATGACGATTTTTCCTTTTGCAATTAAATTAATGATTAAGGCGTTATTCTAGTTCAGCCGTGTCATTAGAAATAATATAAGTTATAGGTTAAATTGTTAAATTTGTTTAGTACTTAAGATTTCCCCTTTTTTTTATGTATATCTGAACCTTCCTTATCATTAAGTTAACACTAGCATGCTGTGTACTCTTCTTTGGATTGCAGACTTGTTTTTGTTCCTTTAGTTTAGTTATGTTTAAAATGAATGTTTGTAATCTGTCTGAGTGCCTAATAAATAAATAAATAAATAAAAATAAATAAACATGTGTTTAAGCGAAGCGGCGCGCGGCAGTAGAATTATTCGAAATAAACAAAAAAATAAAGAGATACAATCTGGTGGTTTTCAAAGCAAGAGTGAACCGTTTTTACTGGGTAAGCGCGCTCCACCTCTCTCGTAATGTCGCTTGCCATCAGATATATGTTTTTATGCATAATAGGCTTGCGCTTGACCACAACTCACCTGATGTTAAGTGATATTGCAGTCTAAGATGAAGCGCGCTTGCCTAGAAGAAACCGGTTCACTCTCGCCTTGAAGACAGTTAGGTTGTAGTTCAGTGGGAACAGGGATTCCGGCAAGGAGTTCCACAGTTTGGCCGTCCGTACTATAAACGTGGAAGCGAATCGTTTAGTACGTATTTTCGGCATTTTCACTGTATAACGGTGTCTCCTAGCAGTCTCATTGTAATTGTGATCAAGCGTAAGCCCATTTATTGTAAAAAAATGTAAAAACAAACCCGCCTTATTAGGCGTAACCTAACCTAACCTTAATAACCCTAACCTAAAGTCAAAGTCAAACAATTTATTGCAATGTTATGTCACATTACAGTTACATAATAATTACCCATAAGGCATTGCAATTATTTACTGGAGATGAGCAACCCTGTTAATTCATTTGTTTTTTTTAATGTTCCGCCATTTAAAAAGTCTTCTATTTTATAATTACTTTTTGTTATGAGTAAAAGTTTTTGAAGTTTGTCAGGAAAGTTTTAATATTATCGATACGCTTTAGGTCGTCTGGTAATTCGTTAAATATTTTAAAAGCCATAGAATGTGGGCCCGAGCTCTGCATTTCTAATCTACACCTTGGTAATTGCAAATTGTATTCATGTCTTACCTAAATAACCTTGCGACGACGACCTCGTTGGCGTAAAGGTTACCATACCGGACTGCCAATCAGAAGGTACCGGGTCCGATTCCCGGCACGGCCTACAGGTTTTTGCTTCACTAAATTTGTTGGCTGTCGGTCTAGGTGTTATATATATGTATCTATAAAAAATAATGTAGGTACATATGTATATTTAGTATATCAGTTGTATTAGCAACCATAATACGAACTAGAAATGGTTCAGTATCGGTTTAACCAGCCGTGTGTAATGTGTCCTAATATTTATTTACTATTATTTATTATGCATAAAATAAATAAAAAATCACATACAGACACGTCAAACTTTTAACTCCTCTTCGTTTTTGCTTCGCCTCTTGCCGAGTTCAGCCAATCCATACATATTTGAGCGAAGCCTGAAGTTCTGCAGTAGATTTTTTACGAAATACATTCATAATATTATAGTCAATAATTAATATTGTAAATATAAATAAGTTCTACCACCTGTAACCAGAGCTAATACCAGAGAATAAATTAAGGTTTGTTTTAATTTCTTTATTACTTTCAGAGGCACAACATATTTAAATATTAAAACTTTTGGAACAAAGTTCCTTATCGAGCGTTATGTAAGGGGACTAGGCGGAAAAATTCTTACGAAAAGTTGTCACGACACTTTTTGCGCACGGTATGGCAACGTCGCATCTCCAAAATTTGTTCGGAAGTCAAATACGGCTATCAATGAAAGTATTCACTATTTGACAACAGCGCCATTTGTTTCAGGTGGAGTTGCGATTGAGCCTACTGTTTAAGTTTATATTACATTATATTTGTTGATAATAAATAAATATTTTATAACAAAACTAGAGGTTGCCCGCAGCTCCGCCCGCGTGTAGGTCGCTTTTTGCGTAACCTGTGGAAAAAATCTATTGTATCCTATTCCCGTGCCAATTTTATATAAACACTTCATTGCTACGATATCAAAATAAGTCGCATCTGTCTTTCCTCATTCGATTCCTGAGATCTAGTTAACTTCTGTTTTAGCTATTTTGGTGGTGATGCTACAGATTAGATCGTTTTCTCCAAGCCATTATTTTAATATAAATAATAAGAATACGTGAATCATACCACTAAGTAAACCACATACTTAAATTCCAATTCATAAGTATTTAATTTCAAACACACAAAACTTTCCCTTTGAACTTTAAACCCCAATGGCATACCTTAATTCACTCCTAGCAAATATCATTACAAATTTAATTTAACCACCATATAAACTACAACCAAAACAACGTTCAAGACTGTTAAATTAATAAATAAAAAAAAATCCAAACAAACTTTCACCCCCCTCCCCCCTATAAACCCTTATTTAACCCCTGGCAAAAAAACTTGATTTTACATAAACTATACATATTCCAAATTTCATTGCTAGAAGTACAAAAAACATAGAAGTTTCATACAAACTGTTTTACCCCCTTTCACCCCCTCAGGGGTGGAATTTCCAAAAATCCGTTCTTAGTACACGTTTAAATACTAAAATATATAGACACTCCAAATTTTACACCTCTAAGTTCAAAAACACAAAACTTTCATTTTTAACTTTCAACCCCAATGGCATCCCCCTTAATGCACCTCTGGCAAAAAAAAAGTATAATTTTAATTTAATCATTTAATAATCTATTACCATGACGACTTTCCAGACTTTAATTTGATAAATAAAGAATTTTCCATACAAACTTTCACCCCCCCGTTACAAACCCTTAGTTCACCCCTGGCAAAAATACTTGATACCATTATTTAATTTTATATAAACTATACATATTCCAAATTTCATTGCTATAAGTTCTAAAACAAAGAAGTTTCATACAAACTGTTTTACCCCCTTTCACCCCCCTTAAGGGTAGAATTTCAAAAAATCTATTCTTAGTACACGTCGAAGTACTAAAATATATACACATTCCAAATTTTACACATTTAAGTTCAAAAACACAAAACTTTCATTTTTAACTTTCAACCCCAATGGCATCCCCCTTAATGCACCCCTGGCAAAAAATTTTAAAATTTTAATTTAACCATTCAATAAACTATTACCATAACAACTTTCAAGACTTTAACTTGATAAATATAGATTTTTCCATACAAACTTTCACCCCCCATAACAAACCCTTAGTTCAGCCCTGGTAAAAAAACTTGATACCATTATTTTTAATTTTACATAAACTATACATATTCCAAATTTCATTGCTATAAGTTCAAAAACAAAGAAGTTTCATACAAACTGTTTTACCCCCTTTCACCCCTTTAAGGGTGGAATTTCCAAAAATCCGTTCTTAGTACGCGTCTACATACTACAACAAATACACCCTCCAAATTTCACAACCCTAGGACCAGCCGTTTGGGCTCTGCGTTGTCTATAGATGAATGAATGAATAGGTCAGGACAAAGAGTCTTATAGTATAGATAAGTGATTACAATTCCTTCACTAATGAATCGAAAGGAACTTCGTAAGAAAGGCCATCATCCACCACGGTGGCCAAGCGCGGGTTGGCGGAAAAAAAAATTATACGAAAAAAATAACTTACGAACGAATTTTACGTAATCGTGTTTTAGAGCTCTAACGATGCTCAACACTGAATTGAAGATTAAAACTAAAAAAAGCCGTAGCTGCTATCATTTACGCGGGATTTTATAGAATTTTGCAAAATATGCTATTTATTATATTTATACTGCCACATCGCCTTCACTGACCTTTATGAATTAAATATTTATGAATATAATTATGCTCTTTTGTAAAAACAAGTTTAATAATAGATTACATACAGTTCGAGGGATTTGTTATGTTTTTAACCTGACAAACAAAACCAACGGTTTTTATATGTACATACGTTCTTCTTCTTCTTCGTATGAGTTAAGTGGCCAAGCTTTGGAGTCGAGAGTTTTCAAGCCGCCCGACGACCTCTGATTTGGCTTAACTACTGCTTGTACTAAGACTAACAGCCGGGACCTACAATTGAACGTATCATCTGACCCACGGTAGCGCCCAGATGATAATGCCACTTGAAAACGGCAGTCTTGTGCATGGTTACCATTATATATATAATAGAGATTATTTAGTTAGTTGCCATGATATATATATTATAGGGATGCCTATTTTAGTTATTTTGATAGGTTTACAATGGAAATGTACATTTATACATTCCGTGAAAATTTTAGATGTCTACAAGCTACTGTTATATGCCAAAAAAGTACGAAGAAAACACGTTTATTTATACGTATATTATTTATTTTTAGTATTTGTTATTATAGCGGCACGGGAACATAAATTGCTATTAAAAGTACTACCTGTGAAAGTTTCAGCTTTCAAGCTATCACGGTTCTGAGATACAGCCTGGAGACAGACAGACAACGGAGACTTAGTAATAGGGCCTCGTTTTTATCTGAGATACAGTTTTCATAACAGTTTAAAAGTAATTAATATTAAACTCTACTGCAAAAAATAAAGTTGGTATTTTACAAAAGTAAGTAGAAATTTTCCGATCAAGCGCAAGTAAAAAAATAATGATTTTATTATACATAGTATGCTTATTATCTAATCTTCTAATATATAAAATTTCCATGTAACAATGTTAGTTACCGTACTCCTCCGAAACGGCTTGACCGATTTTTATCTAATTTTATATGCGTATTTAGTAGGTCTGAGAATCGGCTACTATCTATTTTTTAGGGCAAAACAACGTTTGCTGGGTCAGCTAGTCTAATATATCAAATTTTCATATCACAATTTTAGTTACCGTACTCCTCCGAAACAGCTTGACCGATTTTTATCTAATTTTATATGCGTATTTAGTAGGTCTGATAAGATAGATAAAAATAGATAGTAGCCAATCGGCTACTATCTCTTTTTTAGAGCAAAATAACGTTTGCCGGGTCAGCTAGTTGTATACAAAATGTACATTATTTTCCAAGTTATGTGTGGATTTGCACTCGCTTAGCGGTAAAGGAAAACATTATGAGGAAAGTGACAAGTTAAACCAAAAATAATACCACATCTTCAAATGGAGTGACTCATATAATCATGATCGAACTTCATTTGGTACTTGTAAGTTAGTTTTGTTTCATCAAGTGTGCAAAAGTAAAGGTCAACATTAATATTGAAAATGCTAATTATATTAATTACATGAAAATTACATATCATTTTCTAGTAGTAAAAACTTGGCAAAATCTTGTTTTTAAGGCATGCTCCAGCTTAAACCAAAGTTTCGCTATCTCATGTGGTTATTAGTATAGTAATACAGTTGAATTTTCTAACTCACTGCGTACGGTCATAAAATTACTAGCTTTTATCGCGAAACAAGATAGCTTATGTTTATTACGGCACTAGTCGAAACTCAACCTTAAGATACAATGCTAAGGTTGACTTGAATTGATATATTTTTTGTGACGTGGTCATATTTTGTATTTAAAGTCAAAGTCAAAATCAAAGCTAAATAATTTATTGCGGTTTCAGAGTGTTTCTTGTTGTACAATTAATTTAAATGTCCTAACTGAAACCTACCACTAGGGCGTGCGTTATACATTACGATGGCTTACATTAGATTAATTAAAAGTTAATTACATCGAAAATAAATTATATGTCAGGTAAATGTATAGGTATAAAATTCTCTTAATGTATAAAATCAATTTTCCTCTTAAATACATTTATTTCTGTGTATATTGTAATATATACAATTGTAAAGTAAACTCATGCCATTTTTTTGTGCTGTGTTTGTATGCAACACTGAATCTGGTATATATTTGATCGAAGGACACATTTTTTTTTGTTTGTGTCACCTATTTATTATCTCCCTTAACTGAGTCAAGGATGTAGTTTTGGTTGAACAAATGCTTACGCATTTTCTCTATTTGTTTGGATCTGTCAATTATATAATATACCTCATGCGATATCACAATTATACAAAATACGAGTATATGAATATAAAATAATATATAACAAATATGTACAATAGAATATAATATGTTTATATATATATTAAGTTTTTTTTTTGTTTATTATTATTATTCCTTTTTTTTCTTTTTTTTAATACATTTGTAGCTTATAAATATATTAACGCTATTTATTTGCAGTACATAGTGCATATTATAATTATATGTTCTTAATCCTACATTATACATTACCTACAACTAACATGTCCTAAGATAAGACTAACATGTTCAGCATGTTGTCTTATTTCATTAACAATGTTTCTTAGCTCTAAGTAAATACAAAAGTTCTACAGATATGTTAACTGTATCTGCAGTTCCTTTTTTTCTTTTTACCAATATACATACAGCTATTTAAATTACACAGGACACAATATACTGAAATAGCGAAAACAATTTTCTTATTGTAGGTACTTATTGTATTAATGATAGGGAACAGAACAGAGTTTTGGCTTAAGCTATGTTCTAGATCAGATTAATCTACAAAATGCGCTGCGCTACCTATTTATATGTTTATATCCCCACTCTAAATGGAGGAGAGGATCGCCCCTCGGTAACGCCCATCACGTGAGGTGGTGTGCTAGTCAATTGACTTCTTTTCTGTGGCTGCCGTGGCGTATTGGGTTGTCATGACTGGCTTTGGCTGACGCTGTGGCTTTTGCTGACGCTGTGGCTTTTGCTGACGCTGTGGCTTTGGCTGACGCTGTGGCTTTGGCTGACGCTGTGGCTTTGGCTTTTGTTGAACCCAGACGACACGACGCGGCACGGCTGGCAATCGGGTGACGTTAAAATACTTTCATTTTCTAATAACGTTCATTAAATTGTTTATAATACATTTAAGAATTTTAGTGTACGATTAAATTTTTCATATAGGTGCATTTGAGAAATTGTAATATTTTGAAATTGCTTATAATGGACAAATTTCTAATCCTAATTAAAAAATTGCAAGGGCTATCCATCGCTATACAACGCGGCAATGCCACGAGCGTTATGGGTCACCTTTCCGTCAGGGTCTGTCCGGAGTGGTCTTTTAAATTAGTTGTGTGGTCCTATTTTAATTTTATCATATATTTCGAAAGGTGGTAATACAATTTAATATTTTTGTAACCCAGTGATAATTACTAAAATAAGCATACTAGCAAAACCCAGTGAACACCGTTTCGCTTGCCACCGGTTGCCCACGGCTCCGCCCGCGTGTAGGTCGCTTTTTGCGTAACCTGTGGAAAAATTCTATTGTATCCTATTCCCGTGCCAATTTTATATAAACATTATATTGCTACGATATCAAAATGAGTCGCATCTGTCCTTCCGCATTCGATTCCCGAGATCTACTTAACCTCTGTTTTTAGGTACTTTGGTGATGATGCGAAAGATTAGATCGTGTTCTCCAAGCCATTTATTTAATTTAAATAATTTACGCGAACGCGAATACGCGAACCATACCACCAAGTGGATCACATACTTAAATTCCAATTCAGAAGTATTTAATTTCAAAAACACAAAACTTTCCCTTTGAACTTTAAACCCCAATGGCATACCTTAATGCACTCCTGGCAAATATTTTTACAAATTTATTTTAACCATCATATAAACTACAACCTCAACAACTTTCAAGACTTTAACTTGATAAATAAAGAATTTTCCAAAAAACCTTTCACACTCCCCCTCCCCCCTACAAACCCTTAGTTCATTCCTGGCAAAAAAACTTGATACCGTTATTTTTTTATTTTACATAAACTATACATACTCCAAATTTCATTGCTGTAAGTTCAAAAACAAAGAAGTTTCATACAAACTGTTTTACCCTCTTTCACCCCCTTAAAGGTAGAATTTCCAAAAATCTATTCTTAGTACACGTTTAAGTACTAAAATATATACACACTCCAAATTGTACACCTCTAAGTTCAAAAACACAAAACTTTCATTGTTAACTTTAAGCCCCCATGGCATCCCCCTTAATGCAACCCTGGCAAAAGTTTTTTTAATATTAATTTGACCATTTAATAAACTACTACCGTCACAACTTTTAAGACTTGATTAATAAAGAAATTTCCATACAAACTTTCACCCCCCATTACAAACCCTTAGTTCACCCCTGGCAAAAAAACTTGATACCATTTTTTTTTAATTTTACATAAACTATACATATTCCAAATTTCATTACTATAAGTTCAAAAACAAAGAAGTTTCATAAACTGTTTTACCCCCTTTCACCCCCTTAGGGGTGGAATATCCAAAAATCCGTTCTTAGTACGCAAATAGTACCAATTTTCACAACCCTAGGACCAGCCGTTTGGTCTCTGCGTTGTCTATAGATGAATGAGTCAGGACAAAGAGTCTTATAGTATAGATAAAAATGGTTTATTACAGTGGACCTAATAATAAGGATTTTATTGAATTGACCATTGTCATTCAAGGAGACTGTCGCATACCTATCGAGGGTAAAAAAACCTGTCCTTTAAAGTCATTTAATTATTCTTATATTGTTCAAGTAATACAATTTGTCTGATGTGGTCATTGACTCGTCCACGACACTTTAATAAATTGTTTGAATTTGGATATTTGCGTAAATAATATGTAAGAGTCGAGGGTGCAGAGACCGTCTCCCTCCGGAGCGGTGGACGCTACGCCCCTGAGGTAGTATCGTGTCACGCCTGCCTTCGTCTCGGGGAAGTACAACCCGCCGCCGCTGTCGCCCACACATACCGCGCTGGATCCTGCAATCAGTATTTATTTATTTTCTAGCTACGCCCCGGTGATACCCGCGTTAATCCGGGACAAAAGATATTAATCCGGGATAAGAAATAGCCTAAGTATTATTCCAAGGTCTAACCTATCTTCATAATAAATCTCAGCTTGGATTACACATAGGTTACTTTGATCCCGAAAACGACTGCGGTTCCCGTCCACTTGAGCGTCCGTGGGTACTACAGTGCCATTTTTTACGGTTATCTGTTAGTGATACTACAGTGCCACAAAATCGAGGCGTTCGTAAATATTTATTTATGAATAAACAGTTGCGTATCTGTAGCACAGCTGTAGTATTTAATGTTAAGATAGAATCTTAGATGGCATTTCAAGCTAGTTTTATCTATTTTGATGCGCTATTTTATCGATAGAGCGATTTAAAAGTGACATATTTTTTCACTGTAAGTGAGCGATTATTGAGAGAGTTGTTGTCATCATTATTTTTTACATGAAATTGTAAGTTGGAAGTATATATTTTCAGTTTTATTTTATTTCCTATTAGTAGTAATTTTATTTTTGTAATCACTACTATACTTTTCTTTCAAAAAACATTTTTACCGCGCGAGGTCACGCGATATTTTTTGTACACCTATCGAGCGATAGCGCCGGACAGTTATCGCACGATATAGTCTGCTAGCGCGGACAGTCAAGTGGATAGAAGAAAAAAATAAATATTTCGTGTATTTCCGCTGTGATCTGAAACCAAATTAACATGAGTTGAAGCGTGAAGGAGTAATTTTTTTTAACTCTTAATGGCTTACGCTTGATCGCAATTCACCTGATGGTAAGTGATATTGCGATCTAAGGTGGAGCGCGCTTGAAAACCGCTAGATTATAGTTATCGGGAAACAGGGAATTTGGTAAAAAATTCCACACCTTGGCGGTACGCACAACGAAGGTGGACGCAAATCGCTTAGTACGCGACTTAGGCACCTCCACAGTATAACAATGCCGCCTTGGTGTTTCCCTACTCGTCCGATGGTGGAAAAGGGCGGTGGAAATCAATTCATGCAATTCCGTTACACACTCTCCGATATGTAACCTATAAAAAACCAAAAGCCTGGCCATCATGCGGCGATGCTCAAGGCTCTACAGCTTAGCCGTGCAAATTATTGCTAATTAGCCTTTTCGCTCGCCGCTCCATTGCCTCCAGCGCCTCAAACTGGTATTTAGCTGCTCCATCCCAAAGGTGCGAGCAGTACTCCATGCATGACCAAACTTGTGCTTTGATACAATGTAAGCAGTTTCAGTTTGAAGTACCGGCGCACCTTCGAGAGGATACCCAGCTTTTTGGCTGCCAATTGGGCCTTGGACTCAATGTATGAGCCAAAATTGAGGGTTGAATATAAAGAGACTCCAAGAAGCTCGAGATGGTCGGTGATCGGTAAGGTTACATTTTGAAAGTAGGGGCCAGATTAAAGGGCTTCTTTTTTGCGGAGAAAAGACACGCCTGGGTTTTGGCAGCTTAAACCTGACCAGACCAGACCAGACAGTAATTTGCGTATCCCACGGGAACCGCAGTCGTTTTCAGGAATAAAGTAGCCTATGTGTAATCCAAGTTCTAACCTACCACACCAAATTTCATCGAAATTCGTTCAGCCATTTGAGCGTAAAGAAGTTACAAACAGACACACTTACAGTTTCCCATTTATAATATTTGTAGGATATACTTGATTTATAGGCGAGTTACATTATGCTGATGCTGAGTTGAAATTTAATTTTTGACAGTTCAAGTTTAGTAATGTCCACAGTTCAAAGTCAATGTTTAAAGTCCACTGGCGCACTGGTTTTTGCAACCAGCTATCGAGCTGAAATTTAAAGCTGTTCACTGATGTGGCACTGACCACTGCCTCGGGCAACTTGTTCCAATTGTGAACCACTCTGTCGCTGAGTATATGATGATGGGTGCCTCCACCACTAATTCTTGTTTTTTTTTTTCTAAATTTCCAATATATACTTGTGTTAAGATGTAGGTATTACCTTTATAAACAGCAGCGCAAATTTTATCGCCGGTAATGTACTTCTGAAGCGTCGCTGGACTCTTCTTGAAGCAAGTATCAATGTCAACGTATGCCAGAGACATCGTTTTCAGAGTTTTAGAACTATTTCCATTTTCGGAGACGAGGCCCCATCCTGCCATCTGTGGACAAAATTACGTTTTATGCTACTGCACTGTGAGGCTACTAAACAAACTAGACAAGAAGTTCAGTTTGATGAACGCATTTAAGGATCAGAGTTAGACTTCAATTTGCAATTGGCAATTCTCAGAACATGCCATCGGACGCAACAGGGATGGAACAGGTATGCCAGCGAGCCAAAGCAGAGCTCCGTTATCTCAAGGACCTCGATTGGCTTGGGTAGGCTGGGGAATGCACAATACGCTCCTAGCGGGATGTCAGTGCAGGTTTCATCACACCCACTTCAAATTAGATATTTAGTAGCGGCTGTAAGACTGAGGCCTTCGGGCGGCTTGAAAACGTATAGTTTTTAGTTTATTTAATAGCTTGCAACACATGTATGACATAAAGCTATGTTACACGCGCCCTGTTGTAATAGGGCGTAGCAAGAAGCTGGCTAGCTTTTCTCTAAGGAAACTTTCGACAACAGAGCTTGGCCACTTAGCTCATTCGAAGAAGAAGAAGTAGATAGATAGAAAATTCTTTATTGGACACATTAATTCTTACATACAAAAAAGAAAAAGAAAGAGCTTACAAATAAGTGTGCCACAATTGGCACACTTATTTGAAGTAGCGTCTGTAGCTCTGCTAACTAAGGCAATCTGACGCGATAATCGAGGTTAAGCAACGGTTGATGCTGACAGTCTATGAATGGGTGACCATGATCAAGATTGTCAGTTAAAAAGTAGCATTTTCATCTGGGCAAAAATCGACAGGCTTGTGCATGGTCATCCATCCAAACAACTGTACCTGGAGCTCGGCGCACGCACACAGGGACCGCGGCGCGGCGTGAGCGAGCACCGAGCACTTCGATCCAAAATATACTAGATAAATAAGGTGATATCTCCAGAAACGCCAAGGCCACTAAGGTTCTACGAGTATGTATATCGTAATACTTAGATACAATAGTATAGTAAGCTCATGGCATTTTTTTGTGCTGTGTTTGTATGTAACATTGAATCTGGTTTATATATTTTGATCGAAGACCGAGCACCTTAGTTTGTCTTAACGCGTCTTTATTTCTTATATAAATTAGTGAGAACCTTATACCTTGGAGAAATCCAGCTTTTTTAGATAAAATAATTCTGTTTGTGATTAATAAATAAATAAATAATAATAATAGCAACTCGTTCACCCCGCCGCAGGCCTCCTTGAGGTTCTTCGGAGACCCGAGGATGTTTCTACGCCATTCTATTAAGGCACTGCACGCGAGGAGGTAGCGCTTGTCTGTCTCAAGAAGAAGAAGAAGTATCATCACCTTTCCTGCTGCTTGCTTCCCGAGAAACTGCAGTAGCTCGAAGAAGAAGATATCGAAGTCCATGCACACAGGTCTCACGGCAAGCGTAAACAGGAACTTTTTGTTCACTCTGACTATGGCTATATTGTTCTGGAAATTTGTCGCGGCGCCTCGGAAATGTGCTGAGAAGTGAATTTCTAACACCTACGGACAAAATATCTGAATTAATAGGTGGTTGATAATGTTAACTACCGCTCTTACAGCACGAGACTTGTTCTCAGTGTAAGTGATGTGTGACAACCCATAGTATTTAATTAATGTTGACAATAATTTTCTTTCCTCTCTGGGTTGCCTGGTAGATATTACCATAGGTCATAAGGCCGTCATTGTACTCTACTTTTGATGAAGCCGTTGATTTCATATTTTCTCATTTAAATTTGTGGTTGTATAATAAAGGTATATTCTATTCAGTCTCGCCCGTCCCGCCAAACTTCAGATACTTCATAAACCATAATTACATTTTTTTTGGTGCATTTACAGTGATATGTCTTAATGCTAAATAAATAATATGATTTAAAAGTCCGCGAAAGTGTGGTATACATACGTCAAATTTAGAATCAAATTATGTATTGTTTTATTATGACTCAAATTCTGGACTAAAGGAGAGCGTGCCTAGTTTGAAATAACTGGTCCTTAAGGAGGCTGCCGAAACATACCGTTAAGCATACCGGGGCTTGGCGATAGATTATTCAACTTGATGGTTACTAGTCAGGCTAGAATGCCCTACCACCATGCGATGGCTCGAAGCTCGAGCTCATTGGCGGGGATCAAACCCACGTCCTTCGCAACGTGAGGCAGCCGCACGCTCTACTGGCATTACTTCAAACGACTGTCCGGCAGCCACCTTGCGAGCCAGTTATTCCAGACAAGGCATGCTCCACCTTAGGCCGGAGTGACGCTATTTTTTGTGGTTTCACGTAGCACGATCTATTTGTATTTTTTTAAACGACTTCACTCGGGTCACGCAATCCGCTATCGTTATATCACTATACGACTCCAGCGGTTTGAGGCATTAGACGGCAGCTAGGCTGCACACTCGATTTGCAGCGCCATCTAGGTTTCATCGGTAATTATGGCATTTCCCTTTTTTTTTGACATGGAAGAAATGCGAGGTTTGCGAGAAATTTACACATGCCCGCCAATCCTCGGGGGAGGCGGCGGGGTATGTCGGGCTCGGTGCCAGAGTGGCGACCACTACCGACTAAAACCTCCACGGTGTTCCCTCGACGCGCCTTAAAGCCGGGAGGCGGGAACATGTGTGTACTCTTCAACCTCCCCGGCAGCGCTGGTCCTTCGACCCACACTCTTCGAGCCTTCCGCTCATCCCGCATGTGGCGATATGTCGGGAACACCTGACATATCGCCACAACACGAACTCTGCTAGTGGACTCCGGGTTCCCCCGAACCCGAAGTCCAGAGTTCCCACCGGGACTGGTGGAGGTCATTATTGACCACCACTGGTACCCGGCTCGTCAGCCTCTATGGCTGTGTCCATGCCAGCCGGCGCCGAACTGGCACCAGGTTGGGTGGACACTTTAGACGCCACACGTCTCCTCCGTTTGGAGGGAGGCTTGCAGGCCTTACCCCCAGTGCGATGGCCCGCTGACAGGCCACCGCCGCGCAGACTACGCAGTGCGGTGCGGACGAGCAGCATGCCGCTTTGTGGCCAGGCTGGCCACATCGGAAGCAGATGTTGCTCCGATCCTCCGTGGCTGTGCACTGTTCCCTGACATGCCCCGTAGTGAGGCACCGGAAGCATTGCAGCGGCCGTGGTGTCAGGGCCCTAACTTGGAGACGTGGGGTCTCCGTTACCTTCTTTGCCGCAGCAATCGGACAGCAAAAAACAAATGCTGCTCCCGAACCTTCGGCATTGCGGCTGATCTTGGCGATCTTCACCTCGTCAGGGGAGCAACCCCAACTCGGGCGATTGCCTGAGCCACTTTCTCTTTGGTTACCGAGTCATCCAAACCGGCAAGGCGCACGTCAGCACACTTCACCGGTCTGGTGACTCGGATTTCGTCTTCCGGAAACATCATCCGGATTTTACCCGCGAAGCTATCCACGCTGAATTCGGGACATCAATTGAAAACTCGAGCATTCTTGCTCCGGTGGCCGCCACGCGGAAGCTAATGCTCGGTATTCCAAACACCGAGAGGTCCCGGTACCGTTTCTTGATTGCAGCGAGGAGTTGGGCGTATGCCAGCCCCCTCGTCTGCCCCTCCGGAAAAATCAGTAGGCTGATAGCTAGAGACTTTTAAGCACGAAGTCTGGCCTTTCGAACCTTTTGTTTTTTAGCCTTGGCAGGCTTACGCGGCTGCCTTGGCTTTCCCTGCCTTGCGCGGTTCCGCAGCTCTTGGACCGGACCGAGTCCCCGAGAGCGCGGGCGCCGCCGCAGGCTTCCTCTTTCCTTTCTTGGTCACTTCCGTCCAGCTTTCGCTGAGTCGGGTGGCGACCGGTTGGGGTTCGTTACATCCAGTGGGTGCAGCCGCAGGTTCCTTGCCTTTGGCTGCTGTGTCTAGTCCGGTAGTGATGGGCTTCTTATCGCGCTGCTTCCCCAGGAAGGGAGCAGTCGGCAGGGTCTCATCATCAGTTACGTCCAAGCCCGCGGTCATGCCCGATGGGCCAGGGCGTGACTCCAACGACTTATGGCATTTCCTGCGCCACGCTTTATTGCATGGGAATCAGCAATAGTATTCTGATCCCTGGTATAAAATGTCTTAAATTATAGGATTCATTTTATCGACAAATCAAGCTCTAATCAAGCCACAGATTTTTGTAAATGAGCATATAGTATAAGATCCCAGGGCCCCCAGACGTTACTTATTTTTGAAGTAACGAATTTTACGGTATAGACACTCTTCTATGTGTTTGAGAGTGTGTGTGTACTAACTAGTTTGACTAGGCGGCCCGTCCACAGGTAGCAGGTAACAGAGGTAGACAAAAACATAACTTACTTTTGTTAAATTCGAAGTGCTGATTTTTATATATGTCACATAGAATATTATTAAAAATAATTATATCATATTGACAGACCGTTTCTGTGGGCGGTAATTTCTCCCAGACGCTTGAAACCTCATAAAAAAATTACCGAACTTTTGTTATATTCGAAGTCTTCTGCTTTATATATGTTGTTTGGGGGGTTATTTTAATACCTTTTGTGTACAGCCAGACCAATCCGAAGGGCCAAACATTCTCCCAGACACAATCAAAGTTCCGCTGTAAGTGCGAGTGTAGGGGCATTATGCAAGCGCTTGAGCGTGAGCGAGAGCAATATATTAAGTTTTCAGAACTACTCTAGTAGTTATGAGGTGTTTAGTTGTTCAGTGTGTGTTAGACATGCGCAGAATGTGCCACTAAAATGAAAAGATATGTACATATCTTTTTATATCAGTGAACTATATCTTTCTTTTAGTTCAGTAGTTCAGTACTAGTTTTTTTTCAATATTTCATTCAGGGCATCGCATCTCTGTCACCTTGGGATAGAGTTTAAATTTGCCTGGTCAGTCAGATTCGCCGAGTGAGTGAAAGATTGCCTAGACATTTAGCTATCAAATGATATATTTTTAAAATAAATATGCCCATTACATGGAAAGTTATGACAAAATGTATACAAGCGGCTAAGCAGCTTAAATTCCTCAAACTCAAATAAGACTACACTCTTACTTGTGTTACTCTTATTTTCCTTGCCGTTTTAAGAGACATCACCTTTATCTAGTACATTTTTACACACATGGCTGTCGAAATTATAGCCTTGCCTTATCGTAGACGGGTAAAGAGTTGACTCACGTCAGATTTTTGGACGTACTCATCGCGGGGATCATCCCAGCTCCGGTATAACTTGCCGACTGCAACAGTATAGTTTGAATCTATTTGCGGTCCGTCATCTCGCCAGAAGCAATGAGCAGCTGAAAGTAATGGATAGGTATGTACTTAGCCTTCTTATATAGATACATCGAAAATTCTTTATTGGACACAAAAAAGACACAATAAAATAAAATTAACTTAAAATTAGTGTGCCACAATTCTGCCCTCCCGAACCTAAAGTGCAGTAATAGGAAAAACACGATTTTGAGAAAACCGTGCGGAAAGAGTAGAAACTACAAAAAAAATGTCTGAAGAAGTAAATTCATGAAGTCTTTAAATACGAAGTGAAACTAAACGCAATAACGAATTATTTTTTGTGTTGTTACATTATTTTTGTTTTAAAATACAATAATTATAGCCATTAAGTTTTTTTGGTCTCTCTTACTACAAGTAGTAAAAAACAAAAAATGTTAAAAAACTAATTAAAATGCATTGAATTCTACTATTACTACACTTTTTTAAAATATACCTCTAATTTTACTTACTAAAGTGCAGTATTAATAAAAAAAAACTGCAGTTTTAGGTTTTACAATAAGATTCTGATAGCAAAAGAAAACTACCTTTAAATTTAATATAAAAATCATGTTTTTCCACTAATTAGAAGCACCAATAAACTTAAATACTACTTATAATACTAAAATAGTTTAAGGAAACATCTTACATAGAACAGTATAAAAACTAAACCCTAATACGTTTCAAATCTTATCATACTTCATTCTATTTGGTTTTTCACAGGTTTAAAAAAATCTACACAAGATAAAATGCAGTAATAGCAAATGTACTGAACTAATACTGCACTTTAATTAGGGATACAAATAAAAACTACATTTGCAGTAAAATCAACTTGTATGGAGGCAAACAATACTGCACTTTAATAAGTTTTTTTATTTATTGTCCTAGATAAACCTACCACTTAAATTGTTGCAAAATAAGTGATAATACTGCAATTTAGCTGAAGAAATTAAATAATTCTTATGCAGTATGTTTTTTACTGCAATTTAGCTGGGAAACACTGTATATTCTTAGCAGAACTGTATTTTTTTTGTAATTACCGCAAACGAAATATATTTAAAAAAATACTTCTACTACGAAGTACAAGTTATTATTTTGTGCTTCTACTGTTATTTAAAAAAAAATAACAATTTCATTTATAGGTTTTTAAAATGCGGTTTCAGAATATTAATTAGCTTAAAACTAATAAAAAGTCTATTACTGTGGTGTAGGCTCGGGTGGGCAGAATTGGCGGCCTTATCGCTTAAAGCGATCTCTTCCAGTCAACTTTTGGATGGCAAGGAATTCTTTCTACTGAACGACCTCGTTAAGTAATGACTGTAATTTCTATTTATATACCTATGTATATATACTTGCGTTAACCCGAGACAATAAAGTTAATCCGGGATAAAAGTAAGCCTATGTGTTACCAAGATCCAACCTTTTTTTTTTTTTTTTTTTTACGTGAGGAAATGCATTTACGCATGCCCACCACACCCGGGGAGGTGGGTGGGGTATGTCGGGCTCGATGCGCCAGAAGAGCATCACTACCGACTAAAACCTCACGATGGCCTCCTCACCGGAAAGGGCGGGGTGAGGTTCCGCTTTTCGCATTAACCCACCACCCCGCCCACCTCAGCTAGCCTGAGAGAGACTCCTCCTCAGGGGATGACTCCCCTTGCAGTGCACGTAGTGCACCGCAACCACCTCGGGGACCGTGAGTGCAATGGACGCCGGACATCCCCAGTCCGACGTCCTAGGTCCCCCGTGACGGGTCAGGTCTGTGGCCCCGTCACATGCCATTACGGCCGCAGAGAATAGGGAAAGTGGTAGTCTCCGGTTACCACTCCCTTCTCCCTGCGGCCCCACCGCGTCCGCCATCAACGGTGGCGACCCCGTCGAGGCCGCGGCAGGTAGGAAGAGCGGCGCATCGTAATACCGACACTTCTCTCCTGCCGCGGCCTCACACCTTCAGCTGCGGTGCCTCCCAAACCACACCACAGCCCGCCTCAGTTGCGAAACCCCCCCGAAATGAGGTTCCGCAACCTACTGGTGCCACTCCATCTAGAACTTGCGTACAGGGATTACAAGTCTAGGGAGTGGCCCGCCTCAGGGACCCTCTTCGCTTCACCGTGGGTGACCAGGCCACGGTTACTGAGCCCCCCCGCCTCGACAATGCGGGGCCCCACGGGGGGGACCAAGATCCAACCTATCTTCTCATGGTAAATCTTTTCCAAATCGGTCCAGCCGTTAGAGCGTGAAGGAGTAACATAGATTTTCTAGTTATTTGCGTATCCCTCGGTAACCATACTTGTTTTCGGGGTAAAAAGTAGTCTATGTGTTAACCTAAAGCCTAACCTATCTTTACACCAATTTCATCAAAATCGATTCAGTTGTTCGAGCGTGGAGAAGTAACAAACATACACACACACACAAACTTTCGCATATTTTATTAGTAGGATAATGGTACGGAACCCTTCATGCGCGAGCCCATCTCGCACTTGGTCTCTACTCACCAGTTATGACAAACTCAGTGCTGATTAGGGTTCCTCCACAGATCTGATCGTAATGGCTTGCTTGGTTCTCGCGCTTGGTGTATATGCCGGCATGCCACGGCACTCTCAAATTAGTCTTCGTATCTTCTCCGGGGAACGCTTCACGGCCACAATCTGAAACCAGCATCTTTGATAATAGCTTCTCAAGCTATTCCTTGCTAATAGCATAGACAAATGTGTATTAAGTTTTTTCGTCATTTCCATTTGCTACAAGTAGTGACAGCTAGTGGTCTTGAATGGAACTAAAATCACCGTACGATCCAAAAAACGTGAACTGTTTGTCTCTTAATATATTTTTGTCTATGCTATATGCAGCAACCACTGAATAACTGTTCTGCAAACAGCGCACATAACACATCAGCACGCGAGCTTTATATACATAGCATAAAATTGGCGTGTGTGTGTGTAAGTGTCTGTGTATGTTGTAATATTCTGACACTTTTAATCTAGTCAGCAAGTGCTTTTTTGGTCAACTTTTTTCAGCAGTGTCCGAAAATTATGATTGAGGTGTCATTCGATTCAGAATGACATCTAAGTAGATAGTTTTCGAAAAACAATGAAGTTCCGCTAGTAAAAATTGCAAAAGTTGTTAGCAATTAACTAAAAAAAAGAGGGGTTTAGTTTTTTGCAAATATCTCATAGACTAATAAAGACTTTTAAAAATTGAAAAAGTTTCAGAAAGAGGAGGAAATTTCCTAAAAAAAATTTGACTCCCGGAATTGTAGGAATTTTTTATAATTTTCCCAGAGGGTTGAAAATACGCCTGAAAACGGGTACTCCGGCTTGCGCAAGCCACGCCTCTTTCGGACCTTGAAGTAGTGTAGCCCTTCTGGCCCTCAAGCCTGACATACTCCACTCACCTCCCACAGGAGGTGGTAAGAGATGCGTTAATGCATTTCCAGACTTAAAAAAACAGATAAAGGTATTAAAATACCTGGCTCGCATACAGCGACGTAGTCCCAAGCACCGTCAATACAGTGCATGTCTTTGAGGGTAGTTGGTGCGTAGTACTCGGGTTTCCGGCACCGCGGCCTGACTGTTGTCCCTGAAGGCTGTAACCCCTCACAAGGCATCTCTACAATGTCATTCTGGCAATAGTACTCGACGGAGGGATGGGGCCCCAGAGAACAATAACCTGGAATGTATGGAGAACGTCAACTTTTTGAACATATTACAGCTAGGCATTTGACCAGCTGGCCGCGTTACCAAACGAATCAGCGACACTCTGCCTAAAGCGGAGCTTGCTGAGTGTGGCAGGAAGCTGCCGGGACACACTGCTATGTGCTTGGTCACAGATTTTTATCTTGAGGGTGGTTGCTAGCCTGGCGAGCACTAGAAAATGTTCTACCATTATGCTATGGTTCCCTCGCTATGCGTCTTCTCCTTTGGCAGAACGCAGCCCATATATGGGCCGGTATTACATAAGAAATCATTAAAGTGAATGGAGATAATACTCACGGACGCATTTGGAAACACTCTCAGTCCATTTTCCGTTATCACAATGTGCATATTCGAGGAATGTCGAGTATTTGGTCTCGAACATATATCCCTCGTCGCACGAGACCCTAATGGCCACCTTCTCATATCTCTCTCCGGGTTCGCCGTCAGGGATGGCCACGTAGGAGCCGTGCTCAGGATATGGAGGCAAAACGCAGTTGCCTCGTCCACTGTCAAAAATATACTACTTATATACCATACAATAAATGTGTTTCGTATTATTTTTCTATATATCAATAATGAGAGCTGCTAGATACTTGAAATTTTCACAAAATATATAAATGTATATTAGCTATCAAATTAAATAACAAAATTAAAAAAATATATATTTGAGGGTGGCTCCAATACAAAAATGGTACGGAACCCTTCAGGCGCGAGGCCAACTTGCACTTGGCATTTTTTTTTTCGCGAGGAAATGCATTTACGCATCTCCCGCCACAAGCCTGGTCGAGGCGGGCGGGGTATGTCGGGCTCGAGGGCCAGAGCGGCGTCACTACCGACTACAACCTCACGGTGTCCCATCTCACGACGGGGGCAGGGATGACTTTCACCCCTAGGGTAACAATGTACTTTAGCGGCCCTAATTTATAATTTATTTTGAATTATATATTAGGTCCTTACATATGAAATTGTCGTTTTGTAAGGGAGGAACAAAAAGTCGAATATTTTTTAATATAATATATTTAACTAATCAAAGTATGAACCATTATTTTCTATGCACTTTTGCCATCTCATAGGTAGTTCATTGATCCCTTTACTAAAAAAACCAGTCGGACGGGAATCAATTAATTCTTTGAAGGCGATTTAGACTGCCCCATCGGAGTTGAATTTTTCCCTTGCAAGAAGTTATCCAAATTTCGAAAAAAATCGTAATCTGTTGGAGCAAGGTCCGGGGAGTAAGACATCTTGTCTTAGACTTTCTAATTGAAGCTCTAATTTAGTAGCCGTCTGTTGCGCAGTGTGTGGTCTAGCGTTGTCGTGAAGCAGCAGTGGCGTGGAGCGATTGACCAGCCTAAGTTGTTTAGCCGCTAGCTTTTCCATCATGGTTTGCAATTGCTGACAATAGACATCAGCCGTAATAGTCTGGCCAGATTTGAGAAAACTGTAATGAACAATACCGGCACTAGTCCACAAACGCTTACAAGTAACTTTTTTGGGGTTAATTTTCGCTTGGGTCAGGATTTGGCTGGCTGGCCAGGATCCAACCTTTGCGCTGAGCGCTTCCGATTATCGTAAAGAACCCATTTTTCATCACAGGTAATGATTCGGTTTAAAATACCTTCATTATTGTGCCGGTTTAGTAATGTAACGACGCAGGCGACGCGCGTTTGCCGGTTTGCTTCAGTCAATTCGTGAGGTACCCACCTTTCAGGCTTTTTAAGCTTCCCAATTTGCTTCAAGTGAATTAAAACAGTTTTATCACTAACATCGCAGCCTGCAGCTAACTCGGACGTGGTTTGCGATGGATCCGCTTCCACAATAGCCTTCAACTCTTCATTATCAACTTGAGCCTCAGGCCGTCCACGGGGCTGGTTCTGCAGGTCGAAATTTCCAGAACGAAAACGTTGGAACCAAAAACGAACTGTTTTTCTTTTGCAACACGACCGCCATACACATCATTCACCCTTCGAGTTGTTTCCGCAGCACTAGTGCCACGGTGGAACTCGTACTCGTAAATAATGCGATATTTTAAGTTTTCCATTTTGTAAAATGAGTGAAGCAAACAGAAAAAAACAAATGAATGACGATCATCAAAGCACAAATACATGAGTATATAACTGTACAAATTTGAATTTTGAATTCCTTACCAAAGAGGAGAAATTTGTGATTAAAGTGGCCAGTACGATAAACGCCAATTTCATATGTAAGGACCCATATATACTTAGTCAGGTCATAAGTTCTGTCACACTGTCACATCATATGACAGTTTTTTGAAATGGCGTGCTGAGAACATAAGAAAATAATTTTGTTTACTAACTTTTTTACCTTTTCTTGCATTCGTAAAGAAAAGCACAGTGTTTACCTCGGGTTAAAGACTTATTAAGTCCTTCGAACTATTGGCGCCCTCACTTCGTTCGGGGCGTCAAACCCCGTCTCGGAACCAAATGAGTTACTTTCATCCCTAGAGTAAATGTACTGCTTTTTAAACAATTTGACAGCTGTCAGTTGCAAAGCGATTCTCCCCAGGTATGCAATGTATTACTTTCATCCCGCTCCTCAGGCAACTTTAGACCTACTTTCAGAGTATAAGTAATGAAAATAATATTTACAGGGTCCCATATAACAATGGTACGAAACCCTTCATGTACGAGCCCGACTCGCACTTGGCTAATTTTCTTTCTTTTCTCCGAGTATTTATCTCAGGTCTTTAAAGAGAGTAAGGTCCTAATACACTTTTTTCATTTAATGTGAAGAAGTATAATTATAATTATATAATATTTCATAAAGCTATTAATATATCATAGTTATATAATTATATGATTATATCATAAAGCGTTATGTTCTATCTTATCGTATCTTACCTTGTGTTGGTTTTTTGTTCTCGCTTGCCTGAAAAAAGTAAAATAGGAAAAGTACTATGAATTAATTCTTAGTAGTTCCTCACATCGATGTAAAATATTTAAATATATTAAAAATCATACTTGGACTAGTGAGGCGATTATTTTGCTATATATCAATAACGGTTGCTGCTAGACTCTTAAAATTTTCACAAAATACATAATAGTAGTTTATGCAACTATCATATCGCCGTCCCCGGAGAATAAAATGATAACTGCAAAAACGCAACTTTTCAGGAGAGCCAAAAAACATGTTTTTGTTAATTTCTCAAAATATACTAGTCGGAGGCAGATGGTTCTTACCTTTGTGTAAAGCTAATTTTTTATACATACATAATACTTCAATAGAACACATATATAATATAACATATTAAAGATATTTAAAAAATAAGAAGTTAGTCAAAATTAATCATCAGTTGAGTTGTATAATGTCACTTATCATTTTATTCTCGGTACTTTTTAGTCAAAGTTTGATATTGTATCACTGTCTTGTCATTTTATTCGGTAGTTTATTATGGTACAATTGAAGATGATAATGCATTAATATCGTCTTATTCTCCTTATCATTGTCTAATTCTATGTTGTTTAAAAGCTATTTCAATAAAACTTTGTGTGGTAAGTATTCACAAATCCTAATGTTATATTAAATTTCGGCCATCATGCCTCAGAATCTGGTCATGCTTTGACATAAAATATTAAAAAGGACACAGTTTTTACAAAACTAAAAAAAACGGTAATTTTTATTGATATTATAAGTTACCACTAATCAACTATTTTCTATAATAATGAATAAAAATCACACTTGAAATCACAACTCACTTTGTAAGCGTCTGGATAACTTAATTTGTTATATGCCCTACTTTAAAAGCCTAATGAGATCATCATGCAAAGCCTTGCTATAAGAAGAAGCTCAGTGCATAACACTTGCAATTCGAGCACATGGCTTGGGATAGGGCTTGATATAACCTATTGACTCATACGTTACTTTGTGGCAATCCATTGTAAATGGAAGAAAATCTGAAATGTGTGGTGTATTTCTGCTGTGATCTGAAAACAAATTTACACCGGCATTAATTGCCATTAGATCAGACGAGCAGCCATCAATGACCACCCGTATATATCGTTCTCTCAAATAGTCGGAAATCCACACACGGAAACCAGAGGACAAACCGTAGGAGGAGCTGTCAAATGCCTTAGAAATGTCGAGAGAAACCGCTAGAAATTCTCCGAATTTCTCAATGGTTTTATTCTAGATGTGAGTGGCATACACTAGAAGGTCCCCCCCCCAGTAGATCGGTTCCGGCAAAAGCCATATTGTCGATCACTGAGGAGGTCATTCGCTTCTAGGTATGCCAGGAGCCTGCGATTCAGAACACGTTTCATACTCTTGCAGAGTACGGACGTTACTGATATGGGCCTGTAGTTAGCAGGGTCGGCAGCAAGGGACGGCAGAAGTTAGCTTCGACCGCTTTGGCTAGGGGCCAGAACGCTTTACTACCCGCCGGGTACGAAGCCAGTTTGGTCCCTATTCGGCCAATATGGTCAAAACGGGCCTTCTGTATAACCTTCTTGCAGGACTTGGCAGCCTTATTAAAAGCTCTCTTTTTATCACGAATATCAGATGCCTTACGCTGCCGAGTTTCAGCCCAGGCTTGGTACGCCAGATGTTTTTGTGCCTCAGCACGTCCACATTCAGGCCCAAACCATGGGCGAGCCTTACATAAAAATGGTGCGTCAGAAAAAGGAATAAAATATTCCATGTCCTTACGCAACACATCAGTCACGGCATCAGAGCAGGCACTAGGGTCGCTAGAAGAGAAGCATATAGGCTGCCAAGGGAAGGATGCAAAGAAAGATCGCATCTCATCAAAGTCTGCTGACTTGTATCGCCACAGCCACCTAGAGTCTTTTGGGCTAGGATCTGGCAGGGAGTAGACAAATACAGACTTCACCAAACAGTGGTCGGATCGACCCAGTGGCGATGAAATCGCCACTGAGTACCGGTCTGGATCAGTTGTCAGCAGAAGGCCTTAGCAATAAAGTGTATGAGAGTCAACGTCGGGTACCCGTGTGGCTCCTTGCCTCCAGCTGGGTGAGATCTAACGTAAGAGAAAGTTTCCTAGTCTCTCGTCCAGCATGGTTGGTGTCAAGTTATGGATACAGCCATTCCTGGTGATGGCCATTAAAGTCCCCTAATAACACAAGCTGAGCCGACGGGCACTCCTGTTGAGCTTCATCCGCCCTCTCGCTGAGGTACTCAATGAGCCTAGTTGTCTCCAAATCTTCGCTGTACGACCGGTAGAGATAGGCATAGAGAATTTTCTCCACGCCTGTGTCCACCAGTACCCATAGCACCGTGAAGCTGGGATCTTCAAATTTACGGTGACGCCGAAAACAGATGTCGTCACGGGCGTATAAGCATACGCCCGCGCGTGGCTTGAAGTGGTGCTCCAGGGTGTACCCTGGGTAGGAAAGGTACGACACGTCAGACGGACATCTCATTTGGGTCTCCGCAAGAAACAATAGGTGAGGTCTGTATGTCCCAAGATGGTGGTGGACAGAAGCGAGATTTGAGTGCAACTCCCGTATATTACAGAAGTGCACTTTTAATGAGAGGGTGTGTAACCGCTGTGCTGTGTGTTTTTAATAATATTGTTTCTTATCATGATGCAAGAGGAAATAATAGGTGAAAGACAGCAGTTGAACGAGGCATTCCATGTACTGACTGCTTATCAGTTATCTTTTCACGCTTTTAAGGTTTTATGCTTGTTTTGTCTAAAAATTCTGGCACTACATGAACCCGTTTCGGGTTGGTCTTTTATTCCTACTAGACTGTGATATTCATTGTTTTCTTCTCCTAGTCTTAGATCCTGATGATTAGGTATCTTGCTCATAATATTATCAGTGACCGTTTGTTTCGACAATATACTATCGGAAGTATTATTGGATGTTACATCTAAACCAATGGCTTCATTAGATGGTGTTGTTTATTTTTTTCAACATCAACATCGTATATTAATTGTACTATTTTATTGTCCTTGATTGCATGTATTTGAATAATTGTTGAATAAAGGTATGTGTAAATAAACAATAACACTTCGGGAGAATCCCTGCCAATTTCAAACTATTACCGTAACTTCTAAGTGAAAGCAGAGCATGACAATATGTTTTGCACCACGAATAGTTTTACTAACAGAACATTATACGAAGCGCACAGATTGTTTTGTACGAGAATAAGATGATAACTGCTATTATCACTATCCAATCGAATATTTTTTACGAGAATATAACTTCATGACTGTTTGTCATACTTATAAGTTTAAAAATATTTTGATAATATAACAATACAATTATATTCTTGTAACTTTAGGCATCGGTCTAATAATCGAATAACATTGTAATATTTTATATTTCCGTAACTAACAGTATTAGAGTCACGAAAAAAATTCAGCAGATGTATCAGTACCCACAGATATCAAAAATGGAATAACACTAAAACGATGATAATGGCAGTTATCATTTTATTCTCCGGGGACGGCGATATAATGAAGATTATTAAAACACGAGTGTGAGATTATGAAACGAGCGCAGCGAGTTTCATAATAGTAACGAGTGTTTTAATACCCGTGTTATATGCAGTTTCAAACACTAATTTATCTTCACTAATGCAATTAATCAAACAACAAGAGTACAAGCTGACAATAGTTTATTTATGATAATTGTTCAAATTTTGGATGGTACAATTTTGAAAGTTAATGTTAATTATTGATTAATATCGATACTGACTGAACAAGCAGTAGAGCTCGTAGATGGAGTCGGAATATTTATAATAAATTCATTCGTCTTGTTTTCTATACAGTTCAAGATCGTATTTGAGACTTGAATTTTATTCATTAAAGACTCATCAATGTAGCTTTCAGCCAAAGTAGAAGACTTCCACCCCCGTGTCGTTTCAGTGAGGTCAAATCACCACCGCTATCTATGAGAAGGGTCGGCGAGGTGCGCCGGAAACAATGCTCCGTGTACAACGCTGGGTTAGGCAGATTCAAAAAACTTGCGATAGTTTTTTCCAACATTAAGTTCGTATTCGTTCGTAACGCGTACGTGAATTGCCACAGTGAACTTGCCGCCAATAAGACCGCAGCTGCGCGCGCAGGGCCAATCAGGAGCGAGCGCGCGCTGTTCTTTTTTTTTATTTAATTGGCACAAGATCTTACCAAAGAGTTTTGTTTATGTAAGTTTAGTAGTTCGACGAAGTTTTTAGTATTAAAATACCTGGTTGACATTCAGCGACGTAGTCCCAAGCACCGTCAATACAGTGCATGTCTTTGAGGGTAGTTGGTGCGTAGTACTCGGGTTCCCGGCACCGCGGCCTGACTGTTGTCCCTGAAGGCTGTAACCCCTCACAAGGCATCTCTACAATGTCATTCTGGCAATAGTACTCGACGGAGGGATGGGGCTGCAGTGAACAATAACCTGGAATGTATGGAGAACGTCAACTTTTTGAACTTATTACAGCTAGGCATTTGACCAGCTGGCCGCGTTACCACACGAATCAGCGACACTCTGCCTAAAGCGGAGCTTGCTGAGTGTGGCAGGAAGCTGCCGGGACACACTGCTATGTGCTTGGTCACAGATTTTTATCTTGAGGGTGGTTGCTAGCCTGGCGAGCACTAGAAAATGCTCCACCATTATGCTATGGTTCCCTCGCGATGCGTCTTCTCCTTTGGCAGACTGAAGCCCATTTATGGGCCATAAAGCGCTATGTTGTATATATTAGGTACGCGTGTTTACGGACTGCTGTGACTATACTACGAGTATCTCAGCTCGTATTCAGATTTCACCCCCACTTCGTCGCAACTCGCAGCTCGCTCCAGGGATCACTCGCGGCTGAGGTGCCATAGATACAATAGCAGTAAGTACTAGTTCAAGACAATAGTTTACAAATACAGTTGAAACTCGATTATCCGGCCCTCAGTTATACGGATTTGCGATTATCTTGACTACAGACCAATGTCGTATTTTTGCTAGAATTCGGTAATGCACTAGAGAATGTAGGTTTGGCCAATTCATTCCACCCAGATCCTCTCAGATTTGAGCTGGATTGAAGCGTTCTATATGTTGATCCAGTTATCCAGACTACAAACCAGTTGTCCAAAGTCGTATTTATGCAAGCATGAACGTGTCATACGAAACTGGCATCACCCCGCGCGCGCCGGATTCTCAGCGGAAAATAAAAAAAAAACGGTTTTCTTCATACGTTCGAATATCCGAATGCCTAATAACTGAACAATTAGTCCGGTTAATCGAGTTTCTTTTTTAGATTAGTTTCCCTCTTATAATTAAGACACAATATAAAAGTGTAAGTGTTTACGTTTTCAAATGAAGCGGGAATTCCTACGGCCCTGCGATACAGGCTCCTGGTACTCCATAGCAGGGCGTAGTGCTCCCTACAGCGTACCAGTTAATCTATACCAATATTATAACGAGGAAAACTTTGATTCTTTGTTTGTTTGACGCGAATAGGTTATACTATTGGACCGACTTGAAAAATTCTTTCACCGTTGGGCAGCTAAATTAACATAGGCTTTATTTTGTTTCTCTTTATTACTTGGTTTATTTTATAGCTCTTGTGAAGCCAGCCCCCTTACTTCGACCATCCACGGTTAAATCGCTGATAAGTCGCTGATAATTCGCTGGGATTAGAGATGTGAAATACCAATAAATATTATTTGTGTCACTTATTTTTTTTTTATTTGAATAACCTCTTTTTCCGCTTTTTTGTTTTCAGGCTATCTAGACCAAATAAAACTCAGTAATAACAAGCGCTAAATTATTTATAAAGTTTAAACTTTTTCCCATGATTAATTTTATTGTTTATTGTGCTTTTATTGTACACTGTTCGACAACTTCTGTGAAAAACAAACCAACCTCTTTCATTTATGCTACAAATGTAATTTACTAAAACACCAAACTGGAAGTGGAACATAATTACAAAGTCTGCAGCTGCTGTCAAAATTTCAAACACATGTCAACTGTGTTTATTATTAATAAATTAGTTACTTTACATACGTAGTTTCTAAAAAATAATAAAATTACTTCAATACCTAAGTATTGAATAAAATATGAAGGACACAAGCAGACAATCAAAGTAAAACAGAAAAGGATACAGCGAAAAAAATCAATGATTTTGTTATTGTGATTTCATGTATGTACGAAGCCATCTTCGACTACCATAGCATGTGACTGGAATAATTTGTAAATAAATATAATTGTATTACATACATACTTAAGTCGAATTGAAATTATATAAATTGACGAAAATTGAGTTCAGTTATTTCGCTCCTAATTGAAACCTTTTTATTTCGCCATACAACCTATTAGACAAAGCGTTTTATTGTTTCAAAAAGTAAGTAAAAGTAACTAAGTGCGCGGCACTAGTAATACTTTATTGGACACAAACTTAAAACTAAAGATAAAATAATAACCAAGAACAAAAAAATAGTTTGCCCCAATTGGGGTACTCAGTATGTAACATAAAAGATGATTATTCATATTCAGTATTCTATTGTGACGCCGCTGCCACGTAACCACCTTTTACTAGTAATTACAAAGCTCATTTCACGAAGTTTTCAACGCACTTGCGATCGCTCCAAGATATGCACTCAGACTAAAGGAAAAAAGGCTTTATTCCTGTAGTCTGAGGATATGCATTGTCCCTTGCTAAGTAGAGGCAGACCTGTTCGCTCCGTAATGGTACACCAGTCCGATATGTACCAACTAGATCTTCACCTCGTAGGTGGCCCTCCACTTGATCTGGTGTCTTCTATCTTTCTAGACTGCAAGAAATAGTAAATGAAATACAAAAATAGAAAATGTTTTTATTTATCACTTCCAATATATCCAATACATATTGCCAAAGACAAATTAATATTACTAACAATGGTTTTAAGCTAAGATTACAAACCTAACAGGTATATTATGATGTAACTAGCTACTGTAGAGTAGAATATATCTATATTATTTAAATGACACAATTTTTTATAAATTATTTAATACTCAACAATATTAAGTAGGTATATGTTGTAATCCAATAAATAAATTGATATTGGTGCAATTAGAAAGAAAGAAAGAGAGAAAGAAAAATTGTTTATTGTGCACAGACTTCTGAGTTTGACATACAAAATGACTTGTGTATTGTGTATGTGCACTAAAGGAGCAGGTTCAGCATGTGCTGAAAGTACACTTGGTACTCCAGCGCTGGTTTCCAACCTGCTCCTTTACACACATTAATTAGTCACATGAATATAGTAGTACACTATTTTATAAGCACATGGTAATAACTTCAAAACTAAGAAAAATCAGTAGAGACCATCTTAAAAGTTCTGAATAAAGATAAATAAAATAATTCAACATCATATTATTGTAATGTAAAATAAGGCATGAGATGTAACAAAAGATTTACACATTTAAACTAGTTTTATTTATAATATACATATTTTCTTTAGTTCTATTATATTAGTACAGAAACCACATGGTTAATCAATACAGCAGTAGAAATAACTAATCAACAGTTTTAATAATAAAATGATAGCAATTTTATTATTATAGCAAATAACGGCACGGATAACATACATTTGTCATTGCTAGCCTGCAGTGAGTGCAAGTGCACAGCTTACACCCGCTATTCAATCCTTAATAATTATAAATTATTCTATATTAAATGTCAGGTATCTATAGACAAACATAAATTAAAAATATGTTAAATAGCTACGTTAATCGGTTGGTAATAAGTATAAAATAAAAACTAGGCTTCATTTCTTGTGTTGGCATCTAGGTCCTAAACATTATAATTAAAGTGTTAATTTATAAGCACAATGAGTTAGTATGTATGTCTAAAAATTTATATTAATTAAAAACATGAAGAATATCATTGTCCTATCTTACACGAAAACTTTTCCACCTTATTTTTTTCTTAATAATATTTTGCCATGTTGTGTCCATGTATATTTCCAATTTAGTCTTATCTTTTCCTATTTGGCCTTATAAAAAAGTTGTTTGTTGTATTTGGTCAGCCTTTTTAAAATAGACCCGTTGCTTAGCCACCGTCTCGGGCGGGAGGCCCAGGTCGCCGGCGCCGAGCGGCTGCCAACAGCCTCACATTTCAATTGATTGAGACTCGCCAGGACAGCATCACTACACATATGTCTTACAGATTCTTCAATATCGCTCAATCTTTTTTCTAATTCATTGGCTTGATCGTCTAAGAAATTTACATTGTAGACACAAGTTTCAAGCTCTGGTTGCATTGAATTTTGATTAGATCGAAGTTTATCAAATTCCATACGGAATTCAGCTATCTCTGCACTAAATTTTTGCATACAGGTTCGAAATGATCTCATCACATTGATAAGTTGGTGTACCGTTGAATCTGACAAAACCGAGGTGGCAGATGGTAACTAAAGTGAAGACCCACAGGAAGTGCCAGGCATTGGTTCGGGATCAATGTATGTCTGAGATTTATCATTTGTTTCAATATTTTTCGCTACGCACTTCTCGCATCTCCACAGGCTTGTTATTGTGTTCTTGACCTTGAGGCAATGTTTATGATAAACACATTCACAATCGTTGCACTTTACGAGTCCCGTTGAAGACACAAACTTGGCACAAGCACTACATTTCGCTATAGTTACTTTTTAAAATAACACTGCCGATGAAATTATATATGTAAGTATAATTATGACGTATTTGTTGTAACTTGAGCTTCAAGCGTTGAAAACCACAACAAGGCCAACTTTATTGTCGAAAAAAAAACTTCCATGTAAGAATTATTGCGTTTTATACAAGTTAAGAGCAATTTCTTGGTATGAATTGCGGATTTACTAAAGATTTCGAATTCAAATACGGAACAAAACAAACAATTATATGCACGATTGACATTCCATGAGTTTGGTACAGGGTTGCCAGATCACAATAATTTTTACTGTTACCAAGGTTGCTAAAATATCTTGTAATTTCAACGGATAATCTCGTAAATGCATACATTTCAAGAAACTCTAATAAAATCAATGCTATTTATTTACTGTACTAAGTAACTTGTGTAGTCATATTCTTTGCTTGGGGTTGTTCAATTGAAAGAAAACAATTAAAATTCATATTATATATAATTTTTATTAATTATATTCGATATCAGGGATGTTAGTAAAATAATCTTTATTTTTAGAGTATATCATTTCAGCTGTTATTCTGACGTACATTTCTATTGATGGTTCGAAATGTACGCAATTGCCTAAGCGATTTGGGCCTATAGCGCTTTCGGAAGCTAATAATGTACCATTTACTGTATCTGTGATAAAGGTATGCGAAAGAAGTCGTCATTGTTAAAATCTCATAAAAAAAGTGTAGAGATTTTTGTTAATCTTGAATCTCGTACTGACTACTAATTTCAATTTAATTTTAACTAATTTTGTAATTTCTCGTACTTCTGGCAACTCTGATTTGACACAATATTATTTTTTAGAGTTGAGAAAATCATAATAAATTATTTATTATAGCAAAAAGGTTGCACACACTGAATGCTCAATAACTTATAAAATTTATTATAAATCTGGAACGTACGACTCACTCGCCTCCAATTCAACCACCAACTCGCTCCAATTTAGCTACCAAGTCGCTCCAATACGCCAACACCAAATCCCTTTGTTGTCACTATAGAATGTTGGCGCATATTGGAGCGACTTGGTGGGCGTGTTAGTTCGCTTGTAAGGTCGAAGTAAGGGGGCTGGACTAGCTGCTAGTCTCAAGATATTATGTAGACGTAAGAACTTATGTAGGTGCATTTTCCTGTTTTTATAGCATACTAGCTGACCCGGCAAACGTTGTTTTGCCTTATTAATTATTTTTATTCTATAGTTTCTAGACAAATTCTAGTATAATTAAAATGTTACTTACTTATTATGAGTGTGTATGGTATATGCATGAAATGGGTATGGAGCGCCATGAACAAACGTTAAGGGAGTATAAAAGTAACAAACGCCAAAAAATATTATGTTCAATCATATCTATTTAATAGTGTTTATTTTAACAAACATTAATTTGTTCTTCGTAGATGGCACCGACGCCAAGAATACAGGATAAATAAATATTGAAAATAGCATGTTTATAAGTTAATCAAATAAAGTCTTCGATGGTACTTATGTGTAGGTATAAAATTATTTTTCACTTTTGACGTGACAACGTCTTAAATTAGGTTGCGGCTGGGAGTCACTTATGAAAAAGTGTAACGCCCGGAAACGTTACGATGAGTCACCGAACGAGAGAGAGGCCCGCCGAATGCCTTGCGTCTCTCTCCCACTCAACTATGATCGGTCTGCCGCGCGCGCAGCACGCGGCAGACGTTGTCACGTAAAATCTTCGCCCGTAAAACCGACTTTACAGGCAACCATTTTTTTAGATACAGTTAGAATTTATAAATGTAGGTATGATTTTGAAGTCTGTTATTTGAATAATACAATTTCATTGTAAAAATTTTAAGGTTAGTAGGTAATGATATTTTTCTAAAGTTTTAGGTATTCAAAATTTTTTAGCAATTCCGTTCGAGCCGTTACCAAACAAATTACATAATATTTGTAGTGTCATAAGCTATGACCCAAAACGTCATAGGACCAATCGCGAGCGAAGCGAGCCCTATGCGAGCGTAGCGAGCTATGCGCGAGCGAAGCGAGCGCGAAATTTTTTACCATATTTGTTCGAGCCGCTTGAGCATAAAGATGTCCAAAGCAGAACAAATTACATAATATTTGTAGTGTCGTGAGCTATGACCCAAAACGGCCTAGGACCAATCGCGAGCGCAGTGAGCTATGCGCGAGCGTAGCGAGCGCGAACATTTTTAGCATATTTGATCGATCCGTTTGAGCATAAAGAAGTCCAAAGCAGAACAAATTACATAATATTTGTAGTGTCATCATCATATTTGTTGAAAATTTCTTGCTCATACGTTCGGGGTCTAGTTTATTAGTACATCAAATTTTATAGCTTCTTCTACGTAAGAACTAAGTGATCAAGTTATGTTGTCGAGAGTTTTTCAAGCCCCTGCCTTAGTTTAACGACTGTTTGTGCTAAGAGGACCTACAATTTAACGTATAATCCGATCCACAGTAGCGCACAGATGAAAATACATTATTTTTACAACAGTCATGTGCAGGAGAGGTTATGCAATAAAGTTGTGAGTAAAACAGGAGACCGACTTCGGTCTATGGCATAGTGTGGCATTTCACTCACCAGTAAAGTAAAGGCGCGGCAAATTTTAAGTATTTAAGATTGGTAATAATACTTAGCATATGTATATCAGGTTAAATTTTGTAAGTTATGTATTTTCTTCAAAAAAAAAAAAGATTTTTACTCGAAGTACCGTTAGATACCTACTATATTTGATTAGTTATCAAGCGAGATGAAAAATGAATAAAATACTAAAATGGCCATAAAAAATAGGGAATGACAAAAAAAAATTTAAAATATTAGGGTTGCATGTATTTTTTAATGCCACTTAATACAAAAATAAAATAAAAAAATACGTCGTAAAATTAAAAAAAAATGTTTAAGGGTGATCAACCCTTATCACTTAGGGGTATAAAAATAGATCGACTGTAGCAATTAACAAAGTCGGAACTAACATTTTGGCCATTTTCGTTTTATTGCATGAGAAGTCTTAGAATACCCATATCTTGAACCTCACAAAATATAAAAATTCAAAACTGACGTTTTCTGTGTTTTTTGAAATGAAAAAGGTCGGATGTTTTCGTGACACTCGACTAACAATGTAGGTAGTTACGTTACGACGTTGTTCCCGGGGCGCGCGGGGGCTGAGGCGGCGCGGATCTGCCAGTTCCCACATTGTTAGCGGGAACAGCGCACGCTCCACGTTTCCCAGATCAACTCCACCGTTTTTTTATGGATTTATGAAGTTTTGTTAATTTTAACGATGGCTCGGTCAAGACTTATGATAAACTTAGCTTGGCAGCATGATTCAACTAAAGAAATTCTATTAAAAACAAATTTAGATGACACCGGAATTCAAACCAAATCCGGCCAGAAAAGAAACAGTAACCTTAAAATATTTTTTTTTATATTTTTTTAAACCTATAACAGTGATTGAGTTATAAATTTATGCTTTCATTGTTTTTAATAACGTATTTCTAATAAAAATTAAAAAAAAATATTTTGAGCGGCTAAGAACGTAGCATATGCCAGATCCTACAATCTTAGCGGACTCGCATTTTATTTTTTGTGTCGGATGTACCATATCCTACAATATTAGTGGTTGGTTTATGAATATCGTTTGTCGTATGTGGTACTACCGACGTTGTTTATTGTATATCATATAAACATTTTAGTTGGATGTGGTAGAACCTACTTTATTATTCGAATAGACGTCGTAATATTTAAGTCGGATATGTATGGATATAATAATTATAATTATTATACGCATGATATATCCGACTAATATTTACTACTGGTAATTACCAATATATTAAAAAGTTTTTTCTTGTTTATTATTGACTTACTAGTTGTTTCATGCTTAACTTAATCTTACTTATTACACGTTTGACTTACTACCTGTTTAATGCTTATTTTTGTGTATTCAGTATGTTATATTTATAATAACCTATTGAAGAATTAGCTGTAGCTGTTTGAGCGTACTTAATACACAAATTCGATTTTATGACCTTTCGGATTTGTAATGTTATAATCAAGAAAGATAAAGTCGATGTGCATTCTACACACTTAATAACTAATCTGTCAACAACACTGTCTAATCAAATAATTTTTTGGTGTTTGTAGGAAAAATTCCCCCATTCCGGAAGAAACGAAAATCTGAAATAAACTAAAACTGAAAAATCTAGACTTTGACGTCCAATGAATCCCTTTCTTCCAAACATTCCTGCACCTTGCACATTGCCTTCAGAACATCTCTAGTAGAGGCATCAAACATCACATACCTAAACGATCCTAATCATAAGAGCAAGCAAGAATATTGTACATACTACAAAAGAAAACTGGTTTTTCACCTTGTATGATCTGAGTAATAGCTACATATGGCACGATGGTATTCACCACTTGTCTTTTAGATTTTAACAAACAGCATGTTCGAATAGGTGTTAAAGAATTCCGATTTGGTCTGTCTACTGCGTGGGACAGAACTGCAATCTAATAGTACTTTTGCTCAACTTGTTTGTGGCTAAAAAAATTGAAGTTAGTGACTGTCACGCATCATTTCCTTGGATAGGATTACACACAAAACGAAGGACACACGTACACTCCATAATCAAGCGGGCTTTCCACGATACGTCATCATGGGTGCCCGAAGAATGATAATACTTAGCTCGATGGGCTAAATCCGAAGGCATCCCTTACGTAGGAAAGGAGATTAATCAATTAGAAGTCTTTGATTTTAAAACGCTGCTTATCAATTACAAATTGGATAAAAAATGCGGCAAATTAAAATGTTATGTGGACCACTGCAAGAGAGATCAAAGCTAATGCGGATTAGTTTGATCTTATAGAGTACAAATACGATTTCGACGAGGAGCCAAAGACTATCTTCGTATTAAGGGCGAGGAAGTGAAACCAACAACGTTAACAAACGAATTTTATTTGTAACATGGCTATGGCATACCTAATTCTATGATGGGGTCGGTCAGGCCTGCACTGAAAACCCGCAGGAGGCGTTTAGTGCATTCTCCTACCAGCATACCCAAGCCATCTGAGCTCTTTGAAGTAACGAAGCATGGTCTTGGGTCGCTGGCATACCTGATCCACTGTCATTGCTTCAGATATTGTGCTACCTATATACAACAGGAAGCGTCCGAGTATAGTATCGTGATTTGTTGGGATTCCCTTGCTAATCCGGCTTTCTCTGTTGTCTCGCATTGCTGTTAAGACCTATCAGCAAAGAGAAATGGAAAAACTTAACAGATCTTTGCAAAACGGGAATTATATCCGATCGCATAATTTTTGACGTATAATTTTAAAATAAATATTTAATTTTAACTTACTTAAAACTGATGCTTCCAATTCGGTTAGTACTCAATATGATAACGATGGTATGGATTTGGAATAATTTAGATTTGGAATAACAATGATTGTGCGATGTGAACGTATGTAACTGTAGTATTTTTGTATTGATTTGGTCTTCTGGAGCGATTTTAGAAGTCCCTGTTAAGTTTGATAATTGTAAGATTTTTATGTTATCCATAAATTAGTCTCATGCAAGTTGTCGATACCAGCCCAGCCAGTTAGATATTAACATGGGTTATCAGATGAATCTAGGGTTGCTGTGATAGGCAGAAGACGTCAAACAAAATATGAAATATTTTAAAACACAATATAAACTTTGAAACACTCTGACGTATGTTGGACCATGCCTAGTTTAGAATAACTGGCTATCAAAGAGGCTGCCGCAAAACACTGACACTTTTTTGATAAAGTTAAAAATATGTTTAGGGCGTATTAATAGCATAGGGTGGGATACTTATAATTTTTAATGTTTTTAGGGTTACCTAAAAGTACCGTACCTAAAAGGTAAAAAAGGGGCCCTAAAACTTATTTATTTTCTTGATATATGTAGTATCTACACCATAGTGAGTGGACAGGGTGCAGTTAACAATGTAGGTTCTCCCACTTCCAACACATTTTCCAGTTAGAATTCCGATGAATAATGTAGGATATACCACATCCGACAAAATCAATGGATACAACTCCAGCGAATATTGTAGGATGTCCCAGTTCCGACATTTTAGTAAGGCGTTCAAACGGTTAATAATGTCACATGTGCCTTTTTTCAGCATTCCTGAATATAATATCAGTTTTCACTGAATTGTCTTTTAGAGTAACCTAAACTATTTCATCATACCAAATACTGTATCAATCCCTGGTTTTGTGTGGATTTTATACAACTTATAAACTTCATTTGGCCGTCCTGTAAAATTGTGTTTTTGCAGTTCCGACTTTGTTAATTGCTACGGTCGAGATAGTAGCCGATTCTCTGACCTACTGAATACGTATATAAAATTTGGTAAAGATCAGTCAAACCGTTTCGGAGGAGTGCGGTAACAAACACTGTGACACGGAAATTTACTAAAATGGCCATAAAAAATAGGGGTTGATGATAAAAAAATAAAAATTTAGGGTTGTATGTATTTTTTAATGTCACTTTATATAAAATTCAAATAAAAAAAATTCTTCAAAAAAATATAAAAATATATTTAAGGGTTAACAACCCTTATCACTTAGGGGTAAAGACGTTACACAGTAGCCGATTCACATACCTACTGAATACGAATATGAAATTTGGTAAATATCAGTCAATCCGTTTCGGAGGAGTACGGTAACAAACACTGTGACACGGAAATTTACTAAACTGGCCATAAAAAAATAGGGGTTGATGATAAAAAAATAAAAAATTAGGGTTGTGTGTATTTTTAATGCCGCTATATATAAAATTCAAATAAAAAAAATTCGTCGAAAAAATAAAAAAATATATTTAAGGGTGAACAACCCTTATTACTTAGGGGTGAAAACGTTCCACGTGGGCCGATTCTCATACCTACTGAATACGAATATGAAATTTGGTAATGATCAGTCAAGCCGTTTCGGAGGAGTACGGTAACAAACACTGTGACACGGAAATTTTATATAAAAGAAGAAGACAAGAAGATGACTCTGTAGACGAATTTATTAATGACAAGGATTTTCCGCTATTTGCTACATTATGTAATTATTTTTATTTTTGTTAATTTTAATATTCGGTTTATAAGTTTTGTCTGTAAATTTTAACGTTTATAAGTGTACTAGGTACATGTACCTATATTTGAATTAAATGAATTGAATAGAATAAATGTATCTTTATCTTTAGTAGTAACGCTCTCTGCGACCGAGTGACTTTGATCCACCCCGGTCGGCAGCCGTTCACCAAGTATCAACTTGGCAACATTAGTCTAGTCAACAAGTGCCTTTTTGGTCAACTTTTTTCAGCAGTCTCCGAAAATTATGATTGAGGTGTCATTCGATTCGGAATGGCATTTAGATAGTTTTCGAAAAACAATGAAGTTCCGCAAATAAAAATTACAAAAGTTATTAACAGTTAGCCAAAAAAAAGAGGGGTTTAGTTTTTTGCAAAATTTTCAAAAATTAATAAAAAAATTTCAAATTTGAAAAAAGTTTCAAAAAGAAGAGAAAATTTCTTAAAAAAATCCAACTCCCGGAATTGTAGGACTATTATTTATAATTTTCCCAGAGGGTTGAAAATACGCCCGATAATGGGTACTCCGGCTTGCGCAAGCCACGCCTCCTTCGGACCTTGCATGAATAAATAATATTTAAACTTATTAAATATGAAAATTTTAAAAAATTCAAGTGCCTACAAGACAGATCAATAAACAATAATCCGTGGTCAAAAATTTTTATCGCGATTTTTCAATAAGTTATCCATTAATTAATTAACATTTTTTTGTAGCACGAACATTAACATTGCTAGTGCGATAATTGTTAGACTATTAATCTAGGATTTTTTTCCTTTCGTGGAGCTATTTTTCAAAGGTCTTAGAATAGATTCCCGTCGGAAAAATAAAAAAATTGAAAATTTTCATTTTATAAGTAACAATTTACTAAGGTGAAAAATTATAAAGCTTTATTGAAAAAATAAAGCTTAATTTTAAATTATCTCATAAACTACGCATTTGTTTATAACAATTTTTTAAACAATAGGAGATAAAAATTATAAAAAATCATTTTTAAGTAGCTTCAGATCATAAGAAAACGGATCAATAATAATATAATGAAAAAAAAAATTTTTCAATGTTTAATTTTTCAGTTAAAGTATTATAATATTAAATTGTTAGTCCTTGTATCTAAGTCTACTATTTGTTTTACCATTATTAAATTTCTGCTAAGTATATTTGAATAAACTTTCGTTTAGAGCTACCAAAATATGTTTTTGTGTATATTTTGTGTTTTAAATGTTATAGAAAATATTGTATTAAATTCTTTCCAAATTTTATAATTATGAGTGTGTAGCCTCACCACTGCCCTTATTGAAATGTGACTACAGTGTAAACTCCATGTAACGTCACTCGATTTAACGACAAACTCTCGAAGCGTCAAAATCAATTGGCTTTAGTTGGTTTAGGTTGTATTCTATACAATGATACATTCTCTGCATTTAACAACCACTCTCTATGACACCATAAAATGCACAGTCCCTTCAGTGTCGTTATATAGAGTTTACACTGTATCATGATGTGTGAAGGAGCAGGTTGAAAACCAGCGCTGGAATAGCTAGTGCACTCCAGCATTATGCTGAACCTGCTCCTTTTGTGCATATACTATGTTATGTTATTAACATTCCATATTATGATTTTTGTATGTAATCACTTATTATGTATGTGTACAATAAACTTGTTTTTCTTTCGTTTCAGTCTTTCTTCTTTCTAAAGAGTCTTACAAAAAATCGTCTCGACATAACTTGTAGCTAATAAGTTTACATATACATCCTACTAATATTATAAATACGACAGTTAGTGGCTGTGTGAGTGTGTATGTTTGTTACTTCTTTACGCCCAAACGGCTGAATCGATATTGATGAAATTTGGCGTGAAGATAGGTTTGACCTTGAATTAAAACATAGGCTCGGCAAAAATGTTGTTACGATACGTAAATAACTTCAAAATGTATGTTACTCCTTCACGCTCCAACGGCAGCCCGATTTTGATGAGATATACTATGAAGATAGGTTAGACTCGTGGGCTACTTTTTATCCCGCATTAACTTCTTTTTATTCTAGATTAACACGGATAACACCGCGGGCGCAGCTAGTATATTCTTATAACTTTTAGCCCTTAACTTACTACTTACCTTAACCTAAGTATAAGCATAAGCAGCCCACTATACGTTCCCACTGCTGGGCTTTGGGGCATTCTCTCTCAAGGAGAGAGATATACGAGGGTGAATCAAAAAATTCTTGGAATCAATATTAAAAAATGCAAAGATTTAAATAATAATATTTTATTTTTCTACATAATCTCCCTCCAATGCAATGCATTTAGAATAACGCGTTTCTAACTTTCTTATTCCTTGTGAAAAAAATATATTTCTTGACTCTCGAAAAAGTCCTCTTCGGCAGCTATAACCGCGTCATTATCGTGAAATTTTGTTCCACGAATTTCCTCTTTTAATTTTGGAAATAAGTGAAAATCACTTGGGGCTAAGTCCGGAGAATATGGTGAGGTGGTCAAGGAGATTGAAGCCAGCACAGCGGATTGCCTTGAGCGCAACTTCCGATCGATGAGCAGGAGCGTTATCTTGAAGGAACAACACGCCCAACGACAGTTTTCCACGACGTTTTTC
The DNA here is from genome assembly GCA_035578125.1 of Mellilla xanthometata. Classification (NCBI taxonomy): domain Eukaryota; kingdom Metazoa; phylum Arthropoda; class Insecta; order Lepidoptera; family Geometridae; genus Mellilla; species Mellilla xanthometata. Next base: position 3,051,564 of record JAPUBQ010000034.1, on the reverse strand, counting down.
TTTAATCGCTTCACGCACTTTCGGGATTAAATTTGCATAATAGGGTCCAGTAATCGTCTGGCCTTTTGGCATGTAATCAATAAAAAGGATTCCTTCACTATCCCAGAACACAGAGGCCATAACTTTGCCAGCGGTAGGAGCAACTCGAAATTTCTTAATGGATGGAGAGGATGGTCGTTTCCAAGACATGCTTTGTCTTTTAGTTTCAGGATCAAAATGGTGGACCCACGTTTCATCCATGGTGACAAGACGACGGCAAAAATTATCCGAATCACGCTGGAACATTTCGAGATTACGCTTGGAAATTTCCAAACGTCGTTTTTTGTTTTCGTCGGTTAACATTCGTGGCACCCATCTTGCAGACACTTTTTTGAACCCCAGTGAATCAATTAAAATGGATTGAACGCTACGAAAAAATATCTTTAGGATCTCAGCTATATGTTTTATAGTCATTCTTCTGTATTCCAAAACCAGATTCTCAACCTTTTTGACATTTTCTTCTGTAACGGAGGTTGAAGGCCGCCCAGAACGCGGGTCATCTGTACAGCTTGATCTACCTCTTTTAAATTCAGCCACCCAGCACGCAACCGTAGAATAGGGTACAGCATCACCCCCTAATATTTGCTGAATGTCCAAAAAAATTTCCTTCGTAGACATTTTTTTCAAACTGAGATATTTTATCACCGCACTTTTATCCATAATTTTAACTTTTTAGCAACTCGTTGCACAAAAAAATTTATTACATGCGAACGAACTGACAAAAACAAGTGACAGTCTGCATAAATATAGTGTGATAGACACTCTTTAATTTCAATATCGAACTTGATCCAGAAATGTGTTTTTTTTACGACCTCACATTAAAAACCTCAAAAATTGTAGCCTATGTGTTATTTTGATGTATAAGTTATAGCCTATGTGTTATTCTGATGTATAAGCTATATTGTGGTAAAGTTTCATTCAAATCCATTCAGTAGTTTTTACGTGAAAGAGTAACAAATATCCATACATCCATACATCCATACTTACAAACTTTCGCTTTTATAATAGTAGTAGGAAGTAGGATAAATACGACAGTTATATAACTATTATTACTTTTAAGTATGTTCATATAACTTTTAGCCTTAAAATAAAAATTAATGAAGTTACTATTATTAGAAGTATTATTACATAAGAAATCATAAGAGTGAATGGAAATAAATACTCACGGACGCATTTGGGAACACTCTTAGGCCATTTTCCGTCATCACAATATGCATATGCGTGGGATTTCAAGGGTTTGGTCTCGAGCATATATCCCTCGTCGCACGAGACCCTAATGGCCACATTCTCATATCTCTCTCCGGGTTCGCCGCCAGGGATGGCCACGTAGGAGCCGTGCTCAGGATATGGAGGCAAAACGCAGTTGCCTCGTCCTCTGTCAAAAATATACTACACTATAACGCGATACAAAAAACATTTCCGTGTTCACGGCCTCACTTCGTGCGGGGCGCCAAACCCGGTCTCGGGACTAAATAAGTTACTTTCACCCCTTTTTAGGGTTCCGTACCTAAAAGGTAACAACGGGACCCTATTACTAAGCCTCCGCTGTCTGTCTGTCTCCAGGCTGTATCTCAGAAACCGTAATAGCTAGAATACTGAAACTTTCACAATATATAATATGTATTTCCGTGCCACTATAATAACAAATACTAAAAATAAAATAATAAAATTATGAAGGGTAATAAATTTGTATTTATCGTATTTTTTGCTATATATCATGGTAGCTGCTAGATACTTGAAATTTTCACAAAATTTATAAATGTATATTAGCTATCAAATTAAACTACAAAATTTAAATAAAATTTGAGGGTGGCTCCAGTAAAAAAATGGTACGGAACTCTTCAGGCGCGAGTCCAATTTGCACTTGGCAATTTTTTTTTCGCGAGGAAATGCATTTACGCATCTCCCGCCACAAGCCTGGACGAGGCGGGCGGGGTATGTCGGGCTCGAGGGCCAGAGCGGCGTCACTACCGACTACAACCTCACGGTGTCCCATCTCACGACGGGGGCAGGGATGACTTTCACCCCTAGGGTAACAATGTACTTTAGCGGCCCTAATTTATAATTTATTTTGAATTATATATTAGGTCCTTACATATGAAATTGTCGTTTTGTAAGGGAGGAACAAAAAGTCGAATATTTTTTAATATAATATATTTAACTAATCAAAGTATGAACCATTATTTTCTATGCACTTTTGCCATCTCATAGGTAGTTCATTGATCCCTTTACTAAAAAAACCAGTCGGACGGGAATCAATTAATTCTTTGAAGGCGATTTAGACTGCCCCATCGGAGTTGAATTTTTCCCTTGCAAGAAGTTATCCAAATTTCGAAAAAAATCGTAATCTGTTGGAGCAAGGTCCGGGGAGTAAGACATCTTGTCTTAGACTTTCTAATTGAAGCTCTAATTTAGTAGCCGTCTGTTGCGCAGTGTGTGGTCTAGCGTTGTCGTGAAGCAGCAGTGCGTGGAGCGATTGACCAGCCTAAGTTGTTTAGCCGCTAGCTTTTCCATCATGGTTTGCAATTGCTGACAATAGACATCAGCCGTAATAGTCTGGCCAGATTTGAGAAAACTGTAATGAACAATACCGGCACTAGTCCACAAACGCTTACAAGTAACTTTTTTGGGGTTAATTTTCGCTTGGGGCAGGATTTGGCTGGCTGGCCAGGATCCAACCTTTGCGCTGAGCGCTTCCGATTATCGTAAAGAACCCATTTTTCATCACAGGTAATGATTCGGTTTAAAATACCTTCATTATTGTGCCGGTTTAGTAATGTAACGACGCAGGCGACGCGCGTTTGCCGGTTTGCTTCAGTCAATTCGTGAGGTACCCACCTTTCAAGCTTTTTAAGCTTCCCAATTTGCTTCAAGTGAATTAAAACAGTTTTATCACTAACATCGCAGCCTGCAGCTAACTCGGACGTGGTTTGCGATGGATCCGCTTCCACAATAGCCTTCATTTCTTCATTATCAACTTGAGTCTCAGGCCGTCCACGGGGTTCTGCAGGTTGAAATTTCCAGAACGAAAATTTTGGAACCAAAAACGAACTGCGTTTTCTTTTGCAACACGACCGCCATACACAAAATTCACCCTTCGAGTAGTTTCCGCAGCACTAGTGCCACGGTGGAACTCGTACTCGTAAATAATGCGATATTTTAAGTTTTCCATTTTGTAAAATGAGTGAAGCAAACAGAAAAAAACAAATGAATGACGATCATCGAAGCACAAATACATGAGTCTATAGCTGTACAAATTTGAATTTTGAATTCCTTACCAAAGAGGAGAAATTTGTGATTAAAGTGGCCAGTACGATAAACGCCAATTTCATATATAAGGACCTAATATACTTAGTCAGGTCATAAGTTCTGTCACACTGTCACATCATATGACAGTTTTTTGAAATGGCGTGCTGAGAACGTAAGAAAATAAATTTCTTTACTAACTTTTTTTACCTTTTCTTGTATTCGTAAAGAAAAGCACAGTGTTTACCTCGGGTTAAAGACTTATTAAGTCCTTCGAACTATTGGCGCCCTCACTTCGTTCGGGGCGTCAAACCCCGTCTCGGAACCAAATGAGTTACTTTCATCCCTAGAGTAAATGTACTGCTTTTTAAACAATTTGACAGCTGTCAGTTGCAAAGCGATTCTCCCCAGGTATGCAATGTATTACTTTCATCCCGCTCCTCAGGCAACTTTAGACCTACTTTCAGAGTATAAGTAATGAAAATAATATTTACAGGGTCCCATATAACAATGGTACGAAACCCTTCATGTACGAGCCCGACTCGCACTTGGCTAATTTTCTTTCTTTTCTCCGAGTATTTATCTCAGGTCTTTAAAGAGAGTAAGGTCCTAATACACTTTTTTCATTTAATGTGAAGAAGTATAATTATAATTATATAATATTTCATAAAGCTATTAATATATCATAGTTATATAATTATATGATTATATCATAAAGCGTTATGTTCTATCTTATCGTATCTTACCTTGTGTTGGTTTTTTGTTCTCGCTTGCCTGAAAAAAGTAAAATAGGAAAAGTACTATGAATTATTTCCTAGTAGTTCCTCACACCAATATAAATATTTAAATATATTAAAAATCATACTTGGACTAGTGAGGCGATTATTTTGCTATATATCAATAACGGTTGCTGCTAGACTCTTAAAATTTTCACAAAATACATAATAGTAGTTTATGCAACTATCATATAATGAAGATTATTAAAACACGAGTGTGAGATTATGAAACGAGCGCAGCGAGTTTCATAATAGTAACGAGTGTTTTAATACCCGTGTTATATGCAGTTTCAAACACTAATTTATCTTCACTAATGCAATTAATCAAACAACAAGAGTACAAGCTGACAATAGTTTATTTATGATAATTGTTCAAATTTTGGATGGTACAATTTTGAAAGTTAATGTTAATTATTGATTAATATCGATACTGACTGAACAAGCAGTAGAGCTCGTAGACGGAGTCGGAATATTTATAATAAATTCATTCGTCTTGTTTTCTATACAGTTCAAGATCGTATTTGAGACTTGAATTTTATTCATTAAAGACTCATCAATGTAGCTTTCAGCCAAAGTAGAAGACTTCCACCCCCGTGTCGTTTCAGTGAGGTCAAATCACCACCGCTATCTATGAGAAGGGTCGGCGAGGTGCGCCGGAAACAATGCTCCGTGTACAACGCTGGGTTAGGCAGATTCAAAAAACTTGCGATAGTTTTTTCCAACATTAAGTTCGTATTCGTTCGTAACGCGTACGTGAATTGCCACAGTGAACTTGCCGCCAATAAGACCGCAGCTGCGCGCGCAGGGCCAATCAGGAGCGAGCGCGCGCTGTTCTTTTTTTTTATTTAATTGGCACAAGATCTTACCAAAGAGTTTTGTTTATGTAAGTTTAGTAGTTCGACGAAGTTTTTAGTATTAAAATACCTGGTTGACATTCAGCGACGTAGTCCCAAGCACCGTCAATACAGTGCATGTCTTTGAGGGTAGTTGGTGCGTAGTACTCGGGTTCCCGGCACCGCGGCCTGACTGTTGTCCCTGAAGGCTGTAACCCCTCACAAGGCATCTCTACAATGTCATTCTGGCAATAGTACTCGACGGAGGGATGGGGCTGCAGTGAACAATAACCTGGAATGTATGGAGAACGTCAACTTTTTGAACTTATTACAGCTAGGCATTTGACCAGCTGGCCGCGTTACCACACGAATCAGCGACACTCTGCCTAAAGCGGAGCTTGCTGAGTGTGGCAGGAAGCTGCCGGGACACACTGCTATGTGCTTGGTCACAGATTTTTATCTTGAGGGTGGTTGCTAGCCTGGCGAGCACTAGAAAATGCTCCACCATTATGCTATGGTTCCCTCGCGATGCGTCTTCTCCTTTGGCAGACTGAAGCCCATTTATGGGCCATAAAGCGCTATGTTGTATATATTAGGTACGCGTGTTTACGGACTGCTGTGACTATACTACGAGTATCTCAGCTCGTATTCAGATTTCACCCCCACTTCGTCGCAACTCGCAGCTCGCTCCAGGGATCACTCGCGGCTGAGGTGCCATAGATACAATAGCAGTAAGTACTAGTTCAAGACAATAGTTTACAAATACAGTTGAAACTCGATTATCCGGCCCTCAGTTATACGGATTTGCGATTATCTTGACTACAGACCAATGTCGTATTTTTGCTAGAATTCGGTAATGCACTAGAGAATGTAGGTTTGGCCAATTCATTCCACCCAGATCCTCTCAGATTTGAGCTGGATTGAAGCGTTCTATATGTTGATCCAGTTATCCAGACTACAAACCAGTTGTCCAAAGTCGTATTTATGCAAGCATGAACGTGTCATACGAAACTGGCATCACCCCGCGCGCGCCGGATTCTCAGCGGAAAATAAAAAAAAAACGGTTTTCTTCATACGTTCGAATATCCGAATGCCTAATAACTGAACAATTAGTCCGGTTAATCGAGTTTCTTTTTTAGATTAGTTTCCCTCTTATAATTAAGACACAATATAAAAGTGTAAGTGTTTACGTTCTCAAATGAAGCGGGAATTCCTACGGCCCTGCGATACAGGCTCCTGGTACTCCATAGCAGGGCGTAGTGCTCCCTACAGCGTACCAGTTAATCTATACCAATATTATAACGAGGAAAACTTTGATTCTTTGTTTGTTTGACGCGAATAGGCTCCAATACTACTGGACCGACTTGAAAAATTCTTTCACCGTTGGGCAGCTAAATTAACATAGGCTTTATTTTGTTTCTCTTTATTACTTGGTTTATTTTATAGCCCTTGTGAAGCCTGGACTAGCTGCTAGTCGTAAGATATTATGTAGACGTAAGAACTTATGTAGGTGCATTTTCCTGTTTTTATAGCATATTACTCTGTAGACGAATTTATTAATGACAAGGATTTTCCGCTATTTGCTACATTATGTAATATTTTTTATCTTTTGTTTATAAGTTTTGAATGTAAATTTTAACGTTTATAAGTGTACTAGGTACATGTACCTATATTTGAATTAAATGAATTGAATAGAATAAATGTATCTTTATCATAAGTAGTAACACTGAACACCGAGTGACTTTGATCCACACCGGTCGGCAGCCGTTCACCAAGTATCAACTTGGCAACATGTATTTATTGATCTGATTGTGTAAAGTATTATAATACTAAATTGATAGTACTTGTATTTAAATCTACAATTTTTTTGACTATTATTAAATTTCTGCTAAGTATATTTGAATAAACTTGTGCTTATTAGCTACCAAATAATGTTTTTCTGTATATTTTGTGTTTTAAATGTTACAGAAAATATTGTATTGAATACTTTCCAAATTTTATAATTATGAGTGTGAAGCCTCACCACTGCCCTTATCGAAATGTGACTACAGTGTAAACTCCATGTAACGTCACTCCATTTCAACGACAAACTCTCGAAAGCGTCATAATCAATTGGCTTTAGTTGGTTTAGGTTGTATTCCATACATTGATACATTGTCTGCATTTAACGACCACTCTCTATGACACCATAAAATGCACAGTCCCTTCAGTGTCGTTATAAAGAGTTTACACTGTATCATGATGTGTGAAGGAGCAGGTTGAAAACCAGCGCTGGAATAGCTAGTGCACTCCAGCATTATGCTGAACCTACTCCTTTTGTGCATATACTATGTTATGTTATTAACATCCCATATTATGATTTTTGTATGTAATCACTTATTATGTATGTGTACAATAAACTTGTTTTTGTTTCTTTTCTTTCTTTCTTCTTTCTAAAGAGTCTTACAAAAATCGTCTCGAGATAACTTGTAGCTATTAAGTTTGCCTATACATCCTACTAATATTATAAATACGACAGTTAGCAGCTAAGTGAGTGTTTGTATGTTTGTAACTTCTTTACGCCCAAACGGCTGAATCGATATTGTTGAAATTTGGCGTGAAGATAGGTTTGTCCTTGGATTAAATCATAGGCTCGGCAAAAATGTTGTTACGATACGTAAATAACTTCAAAATGTATGTTACTCCTTCACGCTCCAACGGTAGCCCGATTTTGATGAGATATACTATGAAGATAGGTTAGACTCGTGGGCTACTTTTTATCCCGCATTAACTTCTTTTTATTCTAGATTAACACGGATAACACCGCGGGCGCAGCTAGTATATTCTTATAACTTTTAGCCCTTAACTTACTACTTACCTTAACCTAAGTATAAGCATAAGCAGCCCACTATACGTTCCCACTGCTGGGCTTTGGGGCATTCTCTCTCAAGGAGAGAGATATAAGCCATAATCAACTACGCTGGCCAAATGCGGGTTGGCGGATGACACACGTTTTCGGACATTATGGTCCTCAAACATGTCGGTTTCTACACGATGTTTTTCTTCACCGTAAAGCGAGTGCAAATCCACACATAACTTGAAAAACAAGTCATTCGTGTAGGGCTGGGAACGAACCAGGGGCCGTATGAATGAAAAGCAGACGTTTTTACCACCGAGCCATACTCGTTTTTATAATATTATAAATACGACAGTTATATAACTGTTATATTACTTTTAAGTATGTTCATATAACTTTTAGCCTTAAAATAAAAATTAATGAAGTTACTATTATTAGAAGTATTATTACATAAGAAATCATTAAAGTGAATGGAGATAAATACTCACGGACGCATTTGGGAACACTCTTAGGCCATTTTCCGTCATCACAATATGCATATGCGTGGGATTTCAAGGGTTTGGTCTCGGGCATATATCCCTCGTCGCACGAGACCCTAATGGCCACATTCTCATATCTCTCTCCGGGTTCGCCGCCAGGGATGGCCACGTAGGAGCCGTGCTCAGGATATGGAGGCAAAACGCAGTTGCCTCGTCCTCTGTCAAAAATATACTTCACTATAACGCGATACAATAAACATTTCCGTGTTCACGGCATCACTTCGTGCGGGGCGCCAAACCCGGTCTAGGGACTAAATAAGTTACTTTCACCCCTTTTTAGGGTTCCGTACCTAAAAGGTAACAACGGGACCCTATTACTAAGCCTCCGCTGTCTGTCTGTCTGTCTCCAGGCTGTATCTCAGAAACCGTAATAGCTAGAATACTGAAACTTTCACAATATATGTATTTTCCGTGTCGCTATAACAACAAATACTAAAAATAAAATAATAAAATTATGAAGGGTAATAAATTTGTATTTATCGTATTTTTTGCTATATATCATGGTAGCTGCTAGATACTTGAAATTTTCACAAAATTTATAAATGTATATTAGCTATCAAATTAAACTACAAAATTTAAATAAAATTTGAGGGTGGCTCCAGTAAAAAAATGGTACGGAACCCTTCAGGCGCGAGTCCAACTTGCACTTGGCAATTTTCTTTCTTTTCACCGAGTATTTATCTCAGGTCTTAGAAGATAGTAAGGTCCTTACACACTTTTTTCATTTAATATGTAAAAGTATAATTATAATAACAGATATAACATAAAGCGTTATGTCTTACCTTGTGTTGGTTTTTTGTTCTCGCTTGCCTGAAAAATGTAAAATAAGAAAAGTACTATCAATTACTTCCTAGTAGTTCCTCACATCGATGTAAAATATTTAAATATATTAAAAAACATACTTGGAGCAGTGAGGCGATTATTTTGCTATATATCAATAACGGTTGCTGCTAGACACTTAAAATATTTCAATATACATAAATGTATATTATCTATGAAACAAGTAAGTTATAACGCCCGTAAATTATTTATTGATCTGTCCAAACGGCTGGTGGACAGAACTAATGACCCAAGAGCTGGCGCTTACCTCGGCCAACGTATAAGCTTCGTGATTCAGCGAGGTAATGCCGCCAGCATTTTAGGCGCCTTACCCGTGGATATTGAGACGTGGATTTTAGATTTAATCTACTATTTGTAAGGTTTTTTTATTGTGTGTTTTTATTTATGTAATTATTTTATTAATCTAAAATTAAAGTTGATGATACTAAAAAATTAAATTATTCAATTCAAAAATATATATATTTGAGAGGGGCTCCCATACAACACTGGTACGGAACCCTTCATGCACGAGCCCAACTCTCACTTGGCCAATTATTTTTATATTATTTAAATTAATATAGGTAATATTTATTTGCATGTTAGTGAAGAATTCATCATTATTATTATTTTGTAACAACGAAATGTTTTAAAACTATACGATAAAATATACATAAAAGAAACTGGTATCTATAGTTTATATATTATTTTTTTAATTATCACGTGCTAGCATACCACGTTAAGTAACACCTTTTTGGCGTAAAATCCTGATACCTGTATTGTACATTTAGAAATTACCAATGAGGCTTTTATTAATCTAAAATTAAAGTTGATGATACTAAAAAATTAAATTATTCAATTAAAAAAATATATATATTTGAGAGGGGCTCCCATACAGCACTGGTACGGAACCCTTCATGCACGAGCCCAACTCTCACTTGGCCAATTATTTTTATATTATTTAAATTAATATAATATTTATTTGCATGTTAGTGAAGAATTCATCATTATTATTATTTTGTAACAAAGAAATGTTTTAAAACTATACGATAAAATATACATAAAATAAACTGGTATCTATAGTTTATATATTATTTTTTTAATTATCACGTGCTAGCATACCACGTTAAGTAACACCTTTTTGGCGTAAAATCCTGATACCTGTATTGTACATTTAGAAATTACCAATGAGGCTACATGCTGCGCTGTCAAAAATAAGCAAAGAAATGAATAAGCTTCGGCTGCCAAAATGGAGGCAGAATCATTGGGATATTTTTGAATTAAATAAGTTTTAATGAATTTTCTGTAAAAAAATAACTTTTTAAAATATGAAACCGCAATAAACCTACTATTGCCATTCATATATAAAGATTATTGAATTTCTGAGAAAAAAGTAATAAGGTCAATACTGTTTAGTATAAAAAAGAAAGGCCCGAAACGACAGCCTTGCGGCACCCCACAATGACGTTCCGTAAAATCGATTGTTACTAAATACAATTTGTGATACTCACGCAAACATTTGGGCCATATGCCACTCCAAGTTCCTTTCTCGCATGTAACAGTCGACGATCCTTCCAGGATATAGCCTTCCTTGCAAGACAAGTTGATAACTAGGCGGTCGTAAGGCTTGTCCGCTTCAGCGTCGGCTATGTTTGTTTGATAGGTGGCACTGAACGGCGGCGGAGGCAGCACACACTTACCGTGCGGTGGTCTGGGGATCGTACAACAGTCACTATTAATATGAATATCAATTTATATCTAACCATCATCTTCAATATCAATAGCAATAAAACATCAATCAATATCCATGATCATGAATCAGCCATGAAACTTAAATTTTATAGGCAGGGCAAAACTACAAAAAAACCCTCCCCTCTTACTGATATTCATATTTGATTTAATTTGATTTTGATGTACCTTGGTATCTATCTATTCATATTAAGACGCTCTCGACGCGTCCGATCATGTGATCAGATTACCACGATAGAGAAATTTTTAACACATAATCTTTCGCATCAGAAGGAGTATAATTAGGATTGTGTGTATGTTTGTTACTTCTTCCCGCTCAAACGGTTTAAACAATTTTGATGAAATTGGGTATGGAAATAGTTTAGACCTTGAATTAACACGTAGGCAATTTTTCAACCCGAAAAAGTTACTGGTTCCCGTGGGATACGCAAATAACTTCAAAATCTATTTGAAATGAAATTTGGTATGGGAAAGGTTAGACCTTGGATTATGATTGTTATAGGCTACTTTTTATGTTTGCAGTCATAAACATTATTTTACAAGTTCATACAACTCTATTAATTCCACGTTAAAAATATTTTGTTACTGGTATTTATTTGCTTTTACAATGATCTATTTGTATTGTAATAATTTCATATTTAATTTTTATTTTTTTATGCTTTTTCTTTCAATTTTGGATAAGTTTTCTAACATATGTATCAGTACTTGTCTACTTTACGACCTACGATTTGGAGAAGACATTTTGTATTTTTGTCCCGGAATATCGCGGATAACACCGCGGGGGGCAGCTAGTAAATAAATAAAATCAAGTGGGATATTATGATTGGTTTGGCCGAGTGTGTACCAAGCAGTGGAGCTCCAGCGCGCTGTATACGTACTTGAGTAAAGCGATGACACTCCTCCCCTCGCAGCCGAGCTCGTCCGAGTCGTCGGCGCAGTCTCGGTGTCCATCGCACCGATACTCCTCCTTCACGCACGCCCCGTCCGAGCACTTGTACTGCTTCTCACTGCCAGGACACCCTGTCTTCATTAACTCGTCCACATTCTAAGCTTGCTTGGGAAAGATCGCTTAAGACGGTCTTCTTCTTCTTTACCTGTTCCCACTAGGTGTGGTCGGCACAGCCTGTTTTTTGCTTCCACGCCACTCTATCAGCCGTCATCCCCACATTCACTCCCTTCTCATTCATATTCTACTTCACACAATTCATCCACGTCTTATTTGGTCGACCTCTACTTCCGTTACTTCTTACAATAATTTTCAGGATATGAAAAACACATCTTCTTTTTTATCTATACCTTTTCCCTCTTGGTGTGGTCGGCACAGCTTGCTTTTCGTTTCCGCGCCACTTTATCAGCAGTCATCTCCACATTCATTCCCTTCTCATTCGCTAATATCGCTTAGACGGTTTGGAAAGCATGATATGAAAAATCCTATACATTCCTGCGTATATCGTGTTTTTCAGTTTATTAGTTCAGATCATTTAGATAGGGCTATAATGTTTTGGTTTCATTAACTTTAATTCAGTGTTAAGAATCTGTGCAGTTCCAAAATACGGTTACGTGAAGTTCACTAGTTTTATTTATATAGATCGATAGTTTTATTCATTGACACATTGCTGCAAAGTTTTGCTTTTTCTTCGCCCTTAAAACTTTATAAGGGCGAAGAAAAAGCAAACTTTGAAACAATGAGGTGTCAGTCGGGCGTGCGGACGTCTTACGTCCCTTAGGTTGTTGGTTCAATCTCCTGATCCCTAATCATGAGCTTGAGAACTTTTTGTAAAGACAAACATCGTGAAGCATGTTTAGGTGTTCGCCTGGCTAGCAACCTTAAGGGTTTAAAGTTAAAAAATCTGCCGTCAAATATCTAACTGTTCGTTCCGACAGCTTCCTTGAGAGCTAGATATTCCAGACTAGGCATGCTCCACGTCATCCCAGAGTTTCACTATCTAGTGTGGTCTTGCTGGACAAATGCCTAGGTATTGTGTGTTTTTTATGAAGAAGTGTGACTTTAATGAAGAAAAAAAGGTATTGTGGCACTCACTCGCAAGTTTTTACATCTGGACCAAAAGCATGCGGAATTGATACTGAAAGAGAATAATTATTTAATCAAAACTTGGCCAAGTGTTAGTTAGACTCACTATGGTACCACTTTTTAAAGTGACAAAAAACATAATTGCTATATGAGGGAATACATTCCGTATTAATCTTTGTTGTTATAGCGCGAACAAAATAGTTTTACTATCACGGTTAATGTGATACAATCTGGTGACAGACAGCGGAGTCTTAGTACTAGGTCCCATTGGATACTGAACCTTAAAACGTTCTGCTTTAATTGAAAATCTCGTCCTTATTCAAAGTCAATTTAAATAACAGCCATTTCTCATTTCGTAAACAACAAATAAACTGTTAGGGAAGGAAAATAATCCTCTGAGTTATTTATGTGGCTATATTTCCTTAAATGAGTACATAATCATTATTAAACTAATTGTTTAGTGTTTAAGATTAATTTTATACACCTACTATGTATGAACCTACTTATAAAGTTATATTAGTTAATTATATTACTGCAGTGAGGCTAAGATTTATCTGACATGTATGGGTTAAAACCAGCATGGAATTATTTATTTAAACAATAATTTTGTATTCTGCCGCCATTCGTTACTAGTGACAGCTAGTGGTCTTGAATGGAACGCCGTACGATCCTAAGTAGTGGAACTGTTTGTCTTTGCCTACGATACGATATAACAACGACCTTCACCGATCTGTTTATTGGATAAAAATTATTCGATAGGTAATTTAGTTTATTAAAAATGATAAAAAACATGGGTTGCCTGATAAAATCTTGGCCAGGCTATAATTAATTAAAAATTGAAAAATCTTTTTTTTTTTAATTTCACCATTGAGTTTAACAAAAAAATTTAACACTATCGGAAAGTTCACAGCCTACAGAATATGCAAACGGAGGGTCGCCTATTATTTTCCTGGCATAACGTTTGGGTTGCCAGGTGTAAACAGGTATTTCGCACGTAGTTATTTTCACCTATTTGTTTAATCTATTAACAAAACATAAAAATAAGCGCTGTTTTATTGTGAATACGATGTAGGGTTGCCCGTAAGAAGTCTGTCCTGAATGACGGTTGCCGAATTTTAAAAAGTTTAATTTTAATGCGACTGGGGACGTACAACAAAGAGGTCCGAGTCTATACTTCCGCCAAATTCGATGTGAAATGTTTACCAACAAAGCGTTGCCTAGCAACCACTGACAGCAGTGGTAAAGAACTTTTTTTCTAATGTTCAATTGCTCACGCTTATGCCCGTGGCTTCACTCGCTTTATTGACGACCTCGTTGGCGTAAAGGTTACCACGCCGGTCTGCTAATCAGAAGGTTCCGGGTTCGATTCCCGGCCTGGTCAACATTTTTGTGCTTAACTAAATTTGTTGGCTGTGGGTCTGGGTGTTGAATATGTATTTATATATAATATGTATGTATGTATATGTAGTATATCAGTTGTGTTAGCAACCATAATACGAGCTAGCAATGGTTCAGTATGGGGCTAACCAGCCGTGTGTGAAAGTGTCCTAATATAAAAAAAAAAAAAAATAGGCTGTGAACTTTCCGATAGTGTTAAATTTTTTTCTTAAACTCAAAATTTTTATCCATTAAACAGATCGGTGAAGGTCGTTGTTATATCGTATCTTCTACTATCTACTTTATCTACTTTATGCACTTGTTCTTAGTTCAATGTATTAATAACTTTAACATATGTCTGTTATATGTATAAGTGCCTAAAACTAAATAAAATAATAACTTTCTGAACAATATTAACAATATGGGACCCATCCTCCTGATAGAACTTTATTGTATAGACTGAAGTGATCGACCGATCAATTATCCTGTAGGGAATTTTACTCAAGCCATTTTACGTTTATGTACTGCCTCCCAAGTCCAGTATTAAAGCCACCGGCAACTGTAGCCACTCTCAATGTTAAGAAATCTTTTGAAATGTATCTTTCTCTCGCTCGGACTCATTATGGTACGCGAGCGAGAGGGCAAGCGTCTGTTAATGATTTTTTATTGACACGAATTATATTTTTACTTAGCTACTAATAATTAAATGCAAAACAACATAAGCTATTGACTCAGGCGTTCGAGCGAAAGAAAGAGAAATATCAAAAGATTTCTTAACATTGAGAGTGGCTACAGTTGCCGGTGGCTTTAATACTGGACTTGGGAGGCAGTACATAAACGTAAAATGGCTTGAGTAAAATTCCCTACAGGATAATTGATCGGTCGATCACTTCAGTCTATACAATAAAGTTCTATCAGGAGGATGGGTCCCATATTGTTAATATTGTTCAGTAAGTTATTATTTTATTTAGTTTTAGGCACTTATACATATAACAGACATATGTTAAAGTTATTAATACATTGAACTAAGAACAAGTGCATAAAGTAGATAAAGTAGATAGTAGAAGATACGATATAACAACGACCTTCACCGATCTGTTTAATGGATAAAAATTTTGAGTTTAAGAAAAAAATTTAACACTATCGGAAAGTTCACAGCCTATTTTTTTTTTTTTTTATATTAGGACACTTTCACACACGGCTGGTTAGCCCCATACTGAACCATTGCTAGCTCGTATTATGGTTGCTAACACAACTGATATACTACATATACATACATACATATTATATATAAATACATATTCAACACCCAGACCCACAGCCAACAAATTTAGTTAAGCACAAAAATGTTGACCAGGCCGGGAATCGAACCCGGAACCTTCTGATTAGCAGACCGGCGTGGTAACCTTTACGCCAACGAGGTCGTCAATAAAGCGAGTGAAGCCACGGGCATAAGCGTGAGCAATTGAACATTAGAAAAAAAGTTCTTTACCACTGCTGTCAGTGGTTGCTAGGCAACGCTTTGTTGGTAAACATTTCACATCGAATTTGGCGGAAGTATAGACTCGGACCTCTTTGTTGTACGTCCCCAGTCGCATTAAAATTAAACTTTTTAAAATTCGGCAACCGTCATTCAGGACAGACTTCTTACGGGCAACCCTACATCGTATTCACAATAAAACAGCGCTTATTTTTATGTTTTGTTAATAGATTAAACAAATAGGTGAAAATAACTACGTGCGAAATACCTGTTTACACCTGGCAACCCAAACGTTATGCCAGGAAAATAATAGGCGACCCTCCGTTTGCATATTCTGTAGGCTGTGAACTTTCCGATAGTGTTAAATTTTTTTGTTAAACTCAATGGTGAAATTAAAAAAAAAAAGATTTTTCAATTTTTAATTAATTATAGCCTGGCCAAGATTTTATCAGGCAACCCATGTTTTTTATCATTTTTAATAAACTAAATTACCTATCGAATAATTTTTATCCAATAAACAGATCGGTGAAGGTCGTTGTTATATCGTATCGTAGGCAAAGACAAACAGTTCCACTACTTAGGATCGTACGGCGTTCCATTCAAGACCACTAGCTGTCACTAGTAACGAATGGCGGCAGAATACAAAATTATTGTTTAAATAAATAATTCCATGCTGGTTTTAACCCATACATGTCAGATAAATCTTAGCCTCACTGCAGTAATATAATTAACTAATATAACTTTATAAGTAGGTTCATACATAGTAGGTGTATAAAATTAATCTTAAACACTAAACAATTAGTTTAATAATGATTATGTACTCATTTAAGGAAATATAGCCACATAAATAACTCAGAGGATTATTTTCCTTCCCTAACAGTTTATTTGTTGTTTACGAATTGAGAAATGGCTGTTATTTAAATTGACTTTGAATAAGGACGAGATTTTCAATTAAAGCAGAACGTTTTAAGGTTCAGTATCCAATGGGACCTAGTACTAAGACTCCGCTGTCTGTCACCAGATTGTATCACATTAACCGTGATAGTAAAACTATTTTGTTCGCGCTATAACAACAAAGATTAATACGGAATGTATTCCCTCATATAGCAATTATGTTTTTTGTCACTTTAAAAAGTGGTACCATAGTGAGTCTAACTAACACTTGGCCAAGTTTTGATTAAATAATTATTCTCTTTCAGTATCAATTCCGCATGCTTTTGGTCCAGATGTAAAAACTTGCGAGTGAGTGCCACAATACCTTTTTTTCTTCATTAAAGTCACACTTCTTCATAAAAAACACACAATACCTAGGCATTTGTCCAGCAAGACCACACTAGATAGTGAAACTCTGGGATGACGTGGAGCATGCCTAGTCTGGAATATCTAGCTCTCAAGGAAGCTGTCGGAACGAACAGTTAGATATTTGACGGCAGATTTTTTAACTTTAAACCCTTAAGGTTGCTAGCCAGGCGAACACCTAAACATGCTTCACGATGTTTGTCTTTACAAAAAGTTCTCAAGCTCATGATTAGGGATCAGGAGATTGAACCAACAACCTAAGGGACGTAAGACGTCCGCACGCCCGACTGACACCTCATTGTTTCAAAGTTTGCTTTTTCTTCGCCCTTATAAAGTTTTAAGGGCGAAGAAAAAGCAAAACTTTGCAGCAATGTGTCAATGAATAAAACTATCGATCTATATAAATAAAACTAGTGAACTTCACGTAACCGTATTTTGGAACTGCACAGATTCTTAACACTGAATTAAAGTTAATGAAACCAAAACATTATAGCCCTATCTAAATGATCTGAACTAATAAACTGAAAAACACGATATACGCAGGAATGTATAGGATTTTTCATATCATGCTTTCCAAACCGTCTAAGCGATATTAGCGAATGAGAAGGGAATGAATGTGGAGATGACTGCTGATAAAGTGGCGCGGAAACGAAAAGCAAGCTGTGCCGACCACACCAAGAGGGAAAAGGTATAGATAAAAAAGAAGATGTGTTTTTCATATCCTGAAAATTATTGTAAGAAGTAACGGAAGTAGAGGTCGACCAAATAAGACGTGGATGAATTGTGTGAAGTAGAATATGAATGAGAAGGGAGTGAATGTGGGGATGACGGCTGATAGAGTGGCGTGGAAGCAAAAAACAGGCTGTGCCGACCACACCTAGTGGGAACAGGTAAAGAAGAAGAAGACCGTCTTAAGCGATCTTTCCCAAGCAAGCTTAGAATGTGGACGAGTTAATGAAGACAGGGTGTCCTGGCAGTGAGAAGCAGTACAAGTGCTCGGACGGGGCGTGCGTGAAGGAGGAGTATCGGTGCGATGGACACCGAGACTGCGCCGACGACTCGGACGAGCTCGGCTGCGAGGGGAGGAGTGTCATCGCTTTACTCAAGTACGTATACAGCGCGCTGGAGCTCCACTGCTTGGTACACACTCGGCCAAACCAATCATAATATCCCACTTGATTTTATTTATTTACTAGCTGCCCCCCGCGGTGTTATCCGCGATATTCCGGGACAAAAATACAAAATGTCTTCTCCAAATCGTAGGTCGTAAAGTAGACAAGTACTGATACATATGTTAGAAAACTTATCCAAAATTGAAAGAAAAAGCAAAAAAAATAATTAAATATGAAATTATTACAATACAAATAGATCATGGTAAAAACAAATAAATACCAGTAACAAAATATTTTTGACGTGGAATTAATGGAGTTGTATGTACTTGTAAAATAATGTTTCTGACTGCAAACATAAAAAGTAGCCTATAATAACAATCATAATCCAAGGTCTAACTTTTCCCATACCAAATTTCATTTCAAATAGATTTTGAAGTTATTTGCGTATCCCACGGGAACCAGTAATGTTTTCGGGTTGAAAAATTGCCTACGTGTTATTTCAAGGTCTAAACTATTTCCATACCCAATTTCATCAAAATTGTTTAAACCGTTTGAGCGTGAAGAAGTAACAAACATACATACAATCCTAATTATACTCCTACTGATGCGAAAGATTATGTGTTGAAAATTTCTCTATCGTGGTAATCTGATCCCTGCCCTGCCTATCAAATTAAAGGGCTGATTCATGATCATGGATAATGATTGATGTTTTATTGCTATTGATATTGAAGATGATGGTTAGATATAAATTGATTTTCATATTAATATTGACTGTTGTACGATCCCCAGACCACCGCACGGTAAGTGTGTGCTGCCTCCGCCGCCGTTCAGTGCCACCTATCAAACAAACATAGCCGACGCTGAAGTGGACAAGCCTTACGACCGCCTAGTTATCAACTTGTCTTGCAAGGAAGGCTATCCTGGAAGGATCGTCGACTGTTACATGCGAGAAAGGAACTTGGAGTGGCATATGGCCCAAATGTTTGCGTGAGTATCACAAATTGTATTTAATAACAATCGATTTTACGGAACGTCATTGTGGGGTGCCGCAAGGCTGTCGTTTCGGGCCTTTCTTGTTTATACTAAACAGTATTGACCTTATATTGACCTTATACTGTCTTCTCAGATGTTCAATAATCTTTATAAATGAATTGCAATAGAAGGTTTATTGCGGTTTCATATTTTAACAAGTTATTTTTTTTACAGAAAATTCTTTATATTTTTGTTGTTACTTAACAATTATAATGATGAATTCTTCACTTACATGCAAATAAATATTAAGTATGTTAATTTAAATTATATAAAAATAATTGGCCAAGTGCGAGTCGGGCTCGTGCATGAAGGGTTCCGTATCAGTGTTATATGGGAGCCTTTAAATATTATTTTGTTAATCATGTTATTAATCACATATTAATCATGTTAACCATTACGCCAACGAGGTCGTCAATGATACAAACTACATGCACAAGCTGTTATTAAATATCACATCAATCAAATATAAAAAAATATATAATAGGAGTAAACTCTGGCAAACCAAAGATAAAGGTATTAAGTACGACCTAACATGCTTACAAACTTAATTTATGTCTTAATTTAATACAGATTAAATTAATGAGGTCATGATTGATATAACGACTAATCCAAATATATTGTTTCCAACAAATTGTTTGCTTTTCATTTAATTTTTGTACTTTAAAAAAATGGATTTGAAATTAAAATATGAGCAATTATTTTATGTATATATAATCTAAAATGTATTATAAATTAGGACCGCTATAGTACGTTGCTACCCATGTAAGTGTAGTAATTCATCATTATAATTGTTTTGTAACAACGAAATATTTTAAAACTAAATGAAAAAATATATGTAAAAGAAACTGGTACGAAGATCTGTAGTTTATATATTACTAGCCGACCCGGCAAACGTTGTTTTGCCTTAATTTTTATTTCTAAATATACAGTAGCCGATTCTCAGACCTACTGAATACGCATATAAAATTTGGAAAAAAAAGATTATCTTAATTATCACTTGCTAGCATAGCACGTTTAAGTGACGCATTTTTTGCGTAAAATCCTGATACCTGTATTGTACATTTAGAAATTACCAATGAGGCTACATGCTGCGCTGTCAAAAATAAGCAAAGCACTTAATTAAAATCGAGTAAGCTTCGGCCGCCAACATT
The DNA here is from genome assembly GCA_035578125.1 of Mellilla xanthometata. NCBI lineage: Eukaryota > Metazoa > Arthropoda > Insecta > Lepidoptera > Geometridae > Mellilla > Mellilla xanthometata. The sequence continues at coordinate 3,031,247 of JAPUBQ010000034.1, read as the reverse complement.
GGGATATTTTTAAATTGAATAAGATTTAAAGAATTTTCTGTAAAAAAAATAACTTGTTAAAATATGAAACCGCAATAAACCTTCTATTGCAATTAATTTATAAAGATTATTGAACATCTGAGAAGACAGTATAAGGTCAATATAAGGTCAATACTGTTTTGTATAATAAAGAAAGGCCCGAAACGACAGCCTTGCGGCACCCCACAATGACGTTCCGTAAAATCGATTGTTACTAAATACAATTTGTGATACTCACGCAAACATTTGGGCCATATGCCACTCCAAGTTCCTTTCTCGCATGTAACAGTCGACGATCCTTCCAGGATATAGCCTTCCTTGCAAGACAAGTTGATAACTAGGCGGTCGTAAGGCTTGTCCACTTCAGCGTCGGCTATGTTTGTTTGATAGGTGGCACTGAACGGCGGCGGAGGCAGCACACACTTACCGTGCGGTGGTCAATATTAATATGAATATCAATTTATATCTATCCATCATCTTCAATATCAATAGCAATAAAACATCAATCAATATCCATGATCATGAATCAGCCCTAAAACTTTAATTTGATAGGCAGGGCAGGGATCAGATTACCACGATAGAGAAATTTTCAACACATAATCTTTCGCATCAGTAGGAGTATAATTAGGATTGTATGTATGTTTGTTACTTCTTCACGCTCAAACGGTTTAAACAATTTTGATGAAATTGGGTATGGAAATAGTTTAGACCTTAAAATAACACGTAGGCAATTTTTCAACCCGAAAACATTACTGGTTCCCGTGTGATACGCAAATAACTTCAAAATCTATTTGAAATGAAATTTGGTATGGGAAAGTTTAGACCTTGGATTATGATTGTTATAGGCTACTTTTTATGTTTGCAGTCATAAACATTATTTTACAAGTTCATACATCTCCATTAATTCCACGTCAAAAATATTTTGTTACTGGTATTTATTTGTTTTTACCATGATCTATTTGTATTGTAATAATTTCATATTTAATTTTTTTTTTGCTTTTTCTTTCAATTTTGGATAAGTTTTCTAACATATGTATCAGTACTTGTCTACTTTACGACCTACGATTTGGAGAAGACATTTTGTATTTTTGTCCCGGAATAACGCGGGTAACACCGCGGGGGCAGCTAGTAAATAAATAAAATCAAGTGGGATATTATGATTGGTTTGGCCGAGTGTGTACCAAGCGAGTGGAGCTCCAGCGCGCTGTATACGTACTTGAGTAAAGCGATGACACTCCTCCCCTCGCAGCCGAGCTCGTCCGAGTCGTCGGCGCAGTCTCGGTGTCCATCGCACCGATACTCCTCCTTCACGCACGCCCCGTCCGAGCACTTGTACTGCTTCTCACTGCCAGGACACCCTGTCTTCATTAAGTCGTCCACATTCTAAGCTTGCTTGGGAAAGATCGCTTAAGACGGTCTTCTTCTTCTTTACCTGTTCCCACTAGGTGTGGTCGGCACAGCCTGTTTTTTGCTTCCACGCCACTCTATCAGCCGTCATCCCCACATTCACTCCCTTCTCATTCATATTCTCCTTCACACAATTCATCCACGTCTTATTTGGTCGACCTCTTCTTCCGTTACTTCTTACAATAATTTTCAGGATATGAAAAACACATCTTCTTTTTTATCTATACCTTTTCCCTCTTGGTGTGGTCGGCACAGCTTGCTTTTCGTTTCCGCGCCACTTTATCAGCAGTCATCTCCACATTCATTCCCTTCTCATTCGCTAATATCGCTTAGACGGTATGGAAAGCATGATATGAAAAATCCTATACATTCCTGCGTATATCGTGTTTTTCAGTTTATTAGTTCAGATCATTTAGATAGGGCTATAATGTTTTGGTTTCATTAACTTTAATTCAGTGTTAAGAATCTGTGCAGTTCCAAAACACGGTTACGTGAAGTTCACTAGTTCTATTTATATAGATCGATAGTTTTATTTTTTGACACATTGCTGCAAAGTTTTGCTTTTTCTTCGCCCTTAAAACTTTATGAGGGCGAAGAAAAGGCAAACTTTGAAACAATGAGGTGTCAGTCGGGCGTGCGGACGTCTTACGTCCCTTAGGTTGTGGGTTCAATCTCCTGAAGGCAAACATCGTGAAGCATGTTTAGGTGTTCGCCTGGCTAGCAACCTTAAAGGTTTAAAGTTGAAAAATCTGCCGTTAAAAATCTAACTGTTCGTTCCGACAGCTTCCTTAAGAGCTAGATATTCCAGACTAGGCATGCTCCACGTCATCCCAGAGTTTCACTATCTAGTGTGGTCTTGCTGGTCAAATGTCTAGGTATTGTGTGTTTTTTATGAAGAAGTGTGACTTTAATGAAGAAAAAAATGTATTGTGGCACTCACTCGCAAGTTTTTACATCTGGACCAAAAGCATGCGGAATTGATACTGAAAGAGAATAATTATTTTATCAAAACTTGGCCAAGTGTTAGTTAGACTCACTATGGTACCACTTTTTAAAGTGACAAAAAACATAATTGCTATATGAGGGAATACATTCCGTATTAATCTTTGTTGTTATAGCGCGAACAAAATAGTTTTACTATCACGGTTGATGTGATACAATCTGGTGACAGACAGACAGATGGACAGACAGCGGAGTCTTAGTACTAGGTCCCATTGGATACTGAACCTTAAAACGTTCTGCTTTAATTGAAAATCTCGTCCTTATTCAAAGTCAATTTAAATAACAGCCATTTCTCATTTCGTAAACAACAAATAAACTGTCAGGGAAGGAAAATAATCCTCTGAGTTATTTATGTGGCTATATTTCCTTAAATGAGTACATAATCATTATTAAACTAATTGTTTAGTGTTTAAGATTAATTTTATACACCTACTATGTATGAACCTACTTATAAAGTTATATTAGTTAATTATATTACTGCAATGAGGCTAAGATTTATCTGACATGTATGGGTTAAAACCAGCATGGAATTATTTATTTAAACAATAATTTTGTATTCTGCCGCCATTCGTTACTAGTGACAGCTAGTGGTCTTGAATGGAACGCCGTACGATCCTAAGTAGTGGAACTGTTTGTCTTAGTCTAAGATACGATATAACAACGACCTTCACCGATCTGTTTATTGGATAAAAATTATTCGAAAGGTCATTTATTATTAAAAATGATAAAAAACATGGGTTGCCTGATAAAATCTTGGCCAGGCTATAATTAATTAAAAATTGAAAAAAAAATTTTTTTTAAATTTCACCATTGAGTTTAACAAAAAAATTTAACACTCTCCCCGGTCCTATCGATTCCCGGCCCAGTCAACATCTTTTGTGCTTAACTAAATTTGTTGGCTGTGGGTCTGGGTGTTAAATATGTATTTATATATAATATGTATGTATGTATATGTAGTATATCAGTTGTGTTGGCAACCATAATACGAGCTAGCAATGGTTCAGTATGGGGCTAACCAGCCGTGTGTGAAAGTGTCCTAATATTAAAAAAAATAATAAAAAAAATAGGCTGTGAACTGATATACTACATATACATACATACATATTATATATAAATACATATTTAACACCCAGACCCACAGCCAACAAATTTAGTTAAGCACAAAGATGTTGACTGGGCCGGGAATCGATAGGACCAGGGATAGTGTTAAATTTTTTTGTTAAACTCAATGGTGAAATTTAAAAAAAAAAAGATTTTTCAATTTTTAATGAATTATAGCCTGGCCAAGATTTTATCATGCAACCCATGTTTTTTATCATTTTTAATAAACTAAATTACCTATCGAATAATTTTTATCCATTAAACAGATCGGTGAAGGTCGTTGTTATATCGTATCTTCTACTATCTACTTTATGCACTTGTTCTTAGTTCAATGTATTAATAACTTTAACATATGTCTGTTATATGTTAGTGCCTAAAAATAAATAAAATAATGACTTACTGAACAATATTAACAATATGGGACCCATCCTCCTGATAGAACTTTATTGTATAGACTGAAGTGATCGACTGATCAATTATCCTGTAGGGAATTTAACTCAAGCCATTTTACGTTTATGTACTGCCTCCCAAGTCCATTATTAAAGCCACCGGCAACTGTAGTCACTCTCAATGTTAAGAAAACTTTTGATATTTCTCTTTCTTTCGCTCGAACGCCTGATTCAATAGCTTATGTTGTTTTGCATTTAATTATTAGTAGATAAGTAAAAATATAATTCGTGTCAATAAAAAAATCATTAACAGACGCATGCCCTCTCGCTCGCGTACCATAATGAGTCCGAGCGAGAGAAAGATACATTTCAAAAGATTTCTTAACATTGAGAGTGGCTACAGTTGCCGGTGGCTTTAATACTGGACTTGGGAGGCAGTACATAAACGTAAAATGGCTTGAGTTAAATTCCCTACAGGATAATTGATCAGTCGATCACTTCAGTCTATACAATAAAGTTCTATCAGGAAGATGGGTCCCATATTGTTAATATTGTTCAGTAAGTCTGTTATTTAACTTATATTTCTTACTGTAGAGGCGAATAACAAAGATTAAATCAAATATCTTGTATTAATTTATAAATCCCGTACGAAATAGTTTAAAGTCTTAATAGTTTTTTTACGATAAAATAATCTATGCCAATATTATAATGACGAAAAGTCTGATTGTTTGTTTGCTTGTTTCACGCGAATAGGCTCCAAATCTACTGGACCGATTTGAAAAATTCTTTGCCGTTGGGAAGCTACATTATCACCAAGTACATAGTAAAATAGCCTTAACTTTGCTTCTCTTTACATCTTCATCATCTTATTTTATAGCACGAGCGAAGCCAGGACTGGCTGCTTGTTTATAATCAATACAAACAAGAAAAACTTCAACTTTTTGATTTGAAATTAAAAGAAATAACTAAGTTTATTTTTAAACAATATTTGATTTATGTATATTGCCAATATTCATTATTTTATTTATTTAGTAGCAGTGCCTGCGGTGCTACCCACGTTAATCCGGGCTAAAAAAGGTTAATCCGAGGTCTAACCTATCTTCAAAGTAAATCTCATAAAAATCGGTCCTGTCATTAGGGCGTGAAGGATTAACGTAATACATACATTTTGAAGTTATTTGCGTACGCCACGGGAACCACAATTGTTTTCGGGATAAAAAGTTGTAGTCTAGTCAACAAGTGCCTTTTTGGTCAACTTTTTTCAGCAGTCTCCGAAAATTATGATTGAGGTGTCATTCGATTCGGAATGGCATCTAGATAGTTTTTGAAAAACAATGAAGTTCCGCAAAAAAAAAAAGAAATTTTTAAAGTTTTTGACCACGGATGTTTATTGATCTGTCCTGTAGGCACCTGCATTTTTTCAAATTTTAATTTTCATATTTTTTAAGTTTAAATAATATTTATTCTTTCAAGGCCGAAGGAATGGATAAATATTATTTAAACTTATTAAACTTCATTGTTTTTCGAAAACTATCTAGATGCCATTCCGAATCGAATGACACCTCAATCATAATTTTCGGAGACTGCTGAAAAAAGTTGACCAAAAAGTCACTTGTTGACTAGACTATTGCCTATGTGTTAATCCAAGGTCTAATCTATCTTCACACCAAATATAATCAAAATTGGTTTCGTCGTTTGAGTGTGAAGAAGTAACAAATATACACACAAATATTCGCATTTATTATATTAGTAGAATTTTCTATGGTGATCCTTTACAATCTAAGTAGGTTCATTTCTAGGAAAATGAGATGTATATAGAATTAATTTGAAGCTCAAAAACATTTTAACTTATTATTATGATGGGTACTTCATTATAATAAGTTAAATTGTTATGTTTCCTGCAATAGGTATCTTGCAGGAAACATATTCACATAAATAACTCAGCGAATTATTTTCCTTCCTTAACAAAGTATTTATTTGTTGTTTACGAATTAAGAAATTGCTGTAATTTATTGTAACCAGGTTGTAATCAAACTGTACGTTATAGGGTTCAGTACTCAATGGGACCCTATTACCAAGACTCCGCTGTCCGTCCATCTGTCTGTCTGGCACCAGGCTGTATCTCATGAACCGTGATAGTAAAACTATTTTTGTTGCCGCTATTACTACAAACACTAATACGGAATTTATTCCCCTATATAGCAAAAATGTTTTTTGCCACTTTAGAAAGTGATACCATAGTGAGTCTAACTAATACTTAGTAACTATAGTTTTGATAAAATAATTATTCTCTTTCAGTATCAATTCCGCATGCTTTTGGTCCACATGTAAAAACTTGCGAGTGAGTGCCACAATACATTTTTTCTACATTAAAGTCACACTTCTTCATAAAAAACACACAATACCTAGGCATTTGTCCAGCAAGACCACACTAGATAGTGAAACTTTGGGATGACGTGGAGCATGCCTAGTCTGGAATATCTAGCTCTCAAGGAAGCTGTCGGAACAAACAGTTAGATGTTTGACGGCAGATTTTTCAACTTTGAACCCTTAAGGCTGCTAGCCAGGCGAACACCTAAACATGCTTCACGATGTTTGTCTTCACAGAAAGTTCTCAAGCTCATGATTAGGGATCAGGAGATTGAACCCACAACCTAAGGGACGTAAGACGTCCGCACGCCCGACTGACACCTCATTGTTTCAAAGTTTGCTTTTTCTTCGCCCTTATAAAGTTTTAAGGGCGAAGAAAAAGCAAAACTTTGCAGCAATGTGTCAATAAATAAAACTATCGATCTATATAAATAAAACTAGTGAACTTCACGTAACCGTGTTTTGGAACTGCACAGATTCTTAACACTGAATTAAAATTAATGAAACCAAAACATTATAGCCCTATCTAAATGATCTGAACTAATAAACTGAAAAACACGATATACGCAGGAATGTATAGGATTTTTCATATCATGCTTTCCATACCGTCTAAGCGATATTAGCGAATGAGAAGGGAATGAATGTGGAGATGACTGCTGATAAAGTGGCGCGGAAACGAAAAGCAAGCTGTGCCGACCACACCTAGAGGGAAAAGGTATAGATAAAGAAGAAGATGTGTTTTTTCATGTCCTGAAAATTATTGTAAGAAGTAACGGAAGTAGAGGTCGACCAAAAAAGACGTGGATGAATTGTGTGAAGGAGGACATGAATGAGAAGGGAGTGAATGTGGAGATGACAGCTGATAGAGTGGCGTGGAAGCAAAAAACAGTCTGTGCCGACCCCACCTAGTGGGAACAGGTAAAGAAGAAGAAGACCGTCTTAAGCGATCTTTCCCAAGCAAGCTTAGAATGTGGACGAGTTAATGAAGACAGTGTGTCCTGGCAGTGAGAAGCAGTACAAGTGCTCGGACGGGGCGTGCGTGAAGGAGGAGTATCGGTGCGATGGACACCGAGACTGCGCCGACGACTCGGACGAGCTCGGCTGCGAGGGGAGGAGTGTCATCGCTTTACTCAAGTACGTATACAGCGCGCTGGAGCTCCACTCGCTTGGTACACACTCGGCCAAACCAATCATAATATCCCACTTGATTTTATTTATTTAATACAAAATGTCTTCTCCAAATCGTAGGTCGTAAAGTAGACAAGTACTTATACATATGTTAGAAAACTTATCCAAAATTGAAAGAAAAAGCATAAAAAAATAAAAATTAAATATGAAATTATTACAATACAAATAGATCATTGTAAAAGCAAATAAATACCAGTAACAAAATATTTTTAACGTGGAATTAATAGAGTTGTATGAACTTGTAAAATAATGTTTATGACTGCAAACATAAAAAGTAGCCTATAACAATCATAATCCAAGGTCTAACCTTTCCCATACCAAATTTCATTTCAAATAGATTTTGAAGTTATTTGCGTATCCCACGGGAACCAGTAACTTTTTCGGGTTGAAAAATTGCCTACGTGTTAATTCAAGGTCTAAACTATTTCCATACCCAATTTCATCAAAATTGTTTAAACCGTTTGAGCGGGAAGAAGTAACAAACATACACACAATCCTAATTATACTCCTTCTGATGCGAAAGATTATGTGTTAAAAATTTCTCTATCGTGGTAATCTGATCACATGATCGGACGCGTCGAGAGCGTCTTAATATGAATAGATAGATACCAAGGTACATCAAAATCAAATTAAATCAAATATAAATATCAGTAAGAGGGGAGGGTTTTTTTGTAGTTTTGCCCTGCCTATAAAATTTAAGTTTCATGGATGATTCATGATCATGGATATTGATTGATGTTTTATTGCTATTGATATTGAAGATGATGGATAGATATAAATTGATATTCATATTAATATTGACTGTTGTACGATCCCCAGACCACCGCACGGTAAGTGTGTGCTGCCTCCGCCGCCGTTCAGTGCCACCTATCAAACAAACATAGCCGACGCTGAAGTGGACAAGCCTTACGACCGCCTAGTTATCAACTTGTCTTGCAAGGAAGGCTATATCCTGGAAGGATCGTCGACTGTTACATGCGAGAAAGGAACTTGGAGTGGCAAATGGCCCAAATGTTTGCGTGAGTATCACAAATTGTATTTAGTAAAAATCGATTTTACGGAACGTCATTGTGGGGTGCCGCAAGGCTGTCGTTTCGGGCCTTTCTTTTTTATACTAAACAGTATTGACCTTATTACTGTCTTCTCAGAAATTCAATAATCTTTATATATGAATGGCAATAGTAGGTTTATTGCGGTTTCATATTTTAAAAAGTTATTTTTTTACAGAAAATTCATTAAAACTTATTTAATTCAATAATATCCCAATGATTCTGCCTCCATTTTGGCAGCCGAAGCTTATTCATTTCTTTGCTTATTTTTGACAGCGCAGCATGTAGCCTCATTGGTAATTTCTAAATGTACAATACAGGTATCAGGATTTTACGCCAAAAAGGTGTTACTTAAAGTGGTATGCTAGCACGTGATAATTAAAAAAATAATATATAAACTCAAGATACCAGTTTCTTTTATGTATATTTTATCGTATAGTTTTAAAACATTTCGTTGTTACAAAATATTAATAATGATGAATTCTTCACTAACATGCAAATAAATATTATATTAATTTAAATAATATAAAAATAATTTGCCAAGTGAGAGTTGGGCTCGTGCATGAAGGGTTCCGTACCAGTGTTGTATGGGAGCCCCTCTCAAATATATATATTTTTTTTAATTGAATAATTTAATTTTTTAGTATCATCAACTTTAATTTTAGATTAAAAAAATAATTCCATAAATAAAAACACACAATAAAAAAACCTTTCAAATAGTAGATTAAATCTAAGTGTCTCAATGTCCACGGGTAAGGCGCCTAAAATGATGGCGGCATTACCTCGCTGAATCACGAAGCTTATACGTTGGCCGAGGTAAGCGCCAGCTCTTGGGTCATTTGTTCTGTCCACCAGCCGTTTGGACAGATCAATAAATAATTTACGGGCGTTATAACTTACTGAGTTAATATACATTTATGTATATTGAAATTTTTTACGTGTCTAGCAGCAACCGTTATTGATATATAGCAATATAATCGCCTCACTGCTCCAAGTATGTTTTTTAATATATTTAAATATTTTACATCGATGTGAGGAACTACTAAGAATTAATTCATAGTACTTTTCTTATTTTACATATTTCAGGCAAGCGAGAACAAAAAACCAACACAAGGTAAGACATAACGCTTTATGTTATATCTGTTATTATAATTATACTTTTACATATTAAATGAAAAAAAATTGTTAGGACCTTACTCTCTTCTAAGACCTGAGATAAATACTCGGTGAAAAGAAAGAAAATTAGCCAAGTGCGAGTCGGGCTCGTGCATGAAGGGTTCCGTACCATTGTTATATGGAGCCTTTAAATATTATTTTCATATTAATCATGTTAACCATTACCAGGCCTGTGTCACTCCGCGTGTAGGTGTTAAAAACATACCTACGGGCGGCAGCCACTGCGCAAAGGGCCAATCTAGTAGGCTGCCACAAGCGAACGAAAACACACGCGTGCGCGCTATATGTTCGACCACGTTTCACTTAATTATTTGCGAAGTACTAGTTATTATTCTGTGTTATTTGATTGATTCATTATATGATTGCAAGATGGACACAAAACGAAAAAAAAACAAAATAATACTTTGCAGTATTTAATTGTTTAAATACGGATCGTGATCGAAATTTAACTTTTTTTTGGTTACCAAAAGACGCTGACAGGTAAGGGTAAAATCTATTTTGACTGGATTACATTATGTTCCTATATGAAATGAAATTAATTCAAACTATAAACCGTTTTTCCCCGTACTATTTAGTCCAATATCCTAAAAGTACAATAAAAAAGATATTTTAGTCGTTTCATTCGAGTTGCATTTCATTTGTCGTACATTTACGAACTTAGACTAAGAGCCCAACGCAAAATATTTTCGGTGATACTATAGATGATACCTATGGAATTCTATTCGCGCTAGATGGCATATGAAGTAGTTTCTCGAAGTAAGCAACCCTAGTCCGTGGCTCTTTCAATACCACAGAATAATAACTAGTACTACGTATAACCATGTACAACGTATTATGAACCGTAGCATAGTGAATTAAGGCCCATATTCCTTTGAAAAGAAATTGGTAGGTAACGAAATCATCACGTACTCGACTGGACCGCGAGCTAAATTAAATCATATTGTTTATCAGATTGAGTTCATATTTCTTTGAAAACCATTGCGAAGTGAAGCTTCTGTACGAAGTACAAGTTATTATTTTGTGCCATTACGCCAACGAGGTCGTCAATGATACAAACTACATGTACAAACTGTTAGTAAATATCACATCAATCAAATATAAAAAAATATATAATAGGAGTAAACTCTGGCAAACCAAAGATAAAGAAATTAAGAAGTACGACGTAACATGTTTACAAACTTAATTTATGTCCTAATTTAATGTAGATTAAATTTATGAGGTCATGATTGATATTACGAATAATCCAAATATATTGTATCCAACAAACTTCGCTTTTAATTTAATTTTTATACTTTTAGAAAATAGATTTGAAATTATAATATGAGTAATGTTTATATATATAATTTTAAATAAATTATAAATTAGGGCCGCTATAGTATATTGTTACTCTAGGGGTGAAAGTAACTTGGGCGGGGAGAGTAGCGGCAATGCGCTGTGCGGTCCTGCATCCCTGCCCCCGTCGTGAGATGGGACACCGTGAGGTTGTAGTCGGTAGTGACGCCGCTCTGGCCCTCGAGCCCGACATACCCCGCCCGCCTCGTCCAGGCTTGTGGCGGGAGATGCGTAAATGCATTTCCTCGCGATAAAAAAAATTGGCAATTGCAAGTTGTACTCGCGCCTGAAGGGTTCCGTACCATTTTTGTATTGGAGCCACGCTCAAATATTTATTTTATTTAAATTTTGTAATTTAATTTGATATATCTTATATATAAAATTTCCGTGTCACAGTGTTTGTTACCGTACTCCTCCGAAACGGCTTGACCGATTTTTTCCAAATTTTATATGCGTGTTCAGTAGGTCTGAGAATCGGCTACTGTATATTTAGATTTTTTATTTTTATTTTTTTTTATTAAGGCAAAACAACGTTTGCCGGGTCAGCTAGTAGCTAATATACATTTTTATGTTTTCAAGTATCCAGCAGCTATCATGATATATAGCAAAAAAATACGAAAAAAACACATTTATTGTATGTACCCCCCCTTCATAATTTTATTATTTTATTTTTAGTATTTGTTATTATAGCGGCACGGAAATACATTTTATATATTGTGAAAGTTTCAGTTTTCTAGCTATTACGGTTTCTGAGATACAGCCTGGAGACAGCGGAGGCTTAGTAATAGGGTCCCGTTGTTACCTTTTAGGTACGGAACCCTAAAAAGGGGTGAAAGTAACTTATTTAGTCCCGAGACCGGGTTTGGCGCCCCGCACGAAGTGAGGGCGCGAACACGGAAATGTTTTTTGTATCGCGTTATAGTGTAGAATATTTTTTGACAGAGGACGAGGCAACTGCGTTTTGCCTCCATATCCTGAGCACGGCTCCTACGTGGCCATCCCTGGCGGCGAACCCGGAGAGAGATATGAGAATGTGGCCATTAGGGTCTCGTGCGACGAGGGATATGTGCTCGAGACCAAACCCTTGAAATCCCACGCATATGCATATTGTGATGACGGAAAATGGCCTAAGAGTGTTCCCAAATGCGTCCGTGAGTATTTATCTCCATTCACTCTAATGATTTCTTATGTAATAATACTTCTAATAATAGTAACTTCATTAATTTTTATTTTAAGGCTAAAAGTTATATGAACATACTTAAAAGTAATATAACAGTTATATAACTGTCGTATTTATAATATTATAAAAACGAGTATGGCTCGGTGGTAAAAACGTCTGCTTTTCATTCATACGGCCCCTGGTTCGTTCCCAGCCCTACACGAATGACTTGTTTTTCAAGTTATGTGTGGATTTGCACTCGCTTTACGGTGAAGAAAAACATCGTGTAGAAACCGACATGTTTGAGGACCATAATGTCCGAAAACGTGTGTCATCCGCCAACCCGCATTTGGCCAGCGTAGTTGATTATGGCTTATATCTCTCTCCTTGAGAGAGAATGCCCCAAAGCCCAGCAGTGGGAACGTATAGTGGGCTGCTTATGCTTATACTTAGGTTAAGGTAAGTAGTAAGTTAAGGGCTAAAAGTTATAAGAATATACTAGCTGCGCCCGCGGTGTTATCCGTGTTAATCTAGAATAAAAAGAAGTTAATGCGGGATAAAAAGTAGCCCACGAGTCTAACCTATCTTCATAGTATATCTCATCAAAATCGGGCTACCGTTGGAGCGTGAAGGAGTAACATACATTTTGAAGTTATTTACGTATCGTAACAACATTTTTGCCGAGCCTATGATTTAATCCAAGGACAAACCTATCTTCACGCCAAATTTCAACAATATCGATTCAGCCGTTTGGGCGTAAAGAAGTTACAAACATACACACTCACTTAGCTGCTAACTGTCGTATTTATAATATTAGTAGGATGTATAGGCAAACTTAATAGCTACAAGTTACCTCGAGACGATTTTTTGTAAGACTCTTTAGAAAGAAGAAAGAAAAGAAACAAAAACAAGTTTATTATACACATACATAATAAGTGATTACATACAAAAATCATAATATGGAATGTTAATAACATAACATAGTACGAGTATATGCACAAAAGGAGCAGGTTCAGCATAATGCTGGAGTGCACTAGCTATTCCAGCGCTGGTTTTCAACCTGCTCCTTCACACATCATGATACAGTGTAAACTCTATATAACGACACTGAAGCGACTGTGCATTTTATGGTGTTATAGACAGTGGTTGTTAAATGCAGAGAATGTATCATTGTATAGAATACAACCTAAACCAACTAAAGCCAATTGATTTTGACGCTTTCGAGAGTTTGTCGTTAAATCGAGTGACGTTACATGGAGTTTACACTGTAGTCACATTTCGATAAGGGCAGTGGTGAGGCTACACACTCATAATTATAAAATTTGGAAAGTATTCAATACAATATTTTCTATAACATTTAAAACACAAAATATACACAAAAACATATTTTGGTAGCTATAAGCACAAGTTTATTCAAATATACTTAGCAGAAATTTAATAATGGTAAAAAAAATTGTAGATTTAAATACAAGTACTCATAGATAACTTATTGACTCAGGCGTTACTTTGCGGAAATCCATTGTAAATAGATGACAAAATTAAATATTTAGTGTACTTCCGCTGTGATCCGAAATCCAAATTAAGACAAGTAAAGGAAAAATCAACTAAGATCAATTCAAAGTCGAGAGATTCTCTCGACTTGTCGTTCGAAGAGTCAGCGTCTCCTGATGATGCCTTGTGATTAGGCGAAACACGTGTAGAGTTAAGAACTTCCTAATTGTGATAGGTAACGTTAATCTTAATTAATCTTAGTTAATTGATCTTAGTTAATTAGTCTTAGTTAATTAAGCTTGGTTAATTGATCTTAGTTGATTTTTCCTTTACTTGTCTTAATTTGGATTTCGGATCACAGCGGAAGTACACTAAATATTTAATTTTGTCATCTAAGTACTCATAGATTTAAATAATATAATATAATATAACTCATAGATTTAAATACAATACTAAATTGATAAATTTAGTATTATAATACTTTACACAATCAAATCAATAAATACATGTTGCCAAGTTGATACTTGGTGAACGGCTGCCGACCGGTGTGGATCAAAGTCACTCGGTCGCAGAGAGCGTTACTACTAAAGATAAAGATACATTTATTCTATTCAATTCATTTAATTAAAATTTACAGCCAAAACTTGTAAACCGAATATTAAAATTAACAAAAATAAAAATAATTACATAATGTAGCAAATAGCGGAAAATCCTTGTCATTAATAAATTCGTCTACAGAGTAATATGCTATAAAAACAGGAAAGTGCACCTACATAAGTTCTTACGTCTACATAATATCTTGAGACTAGCAGCCAGTCCCGGCTTCACAAGGGCTATAAAATAAACCAAGTTATAAAGAGAAACAAAATAAAGCCTATGTTACTCGGGGATAATTTAGCTTCCCAACGGTGAAAGAGTTTTTCAAGTCGGTCCAGTAGTATCGGAGCCTATTCGCGTCAAACAAACAAAGAATCAAAGTTTTCCTCGTTATAATATTGGTATAGATTAACTGGTACGCTGTAGGGAGCACTACGCCCTGCTATGGAGTACCAGGAGCCTGTATCGCAGGGCCGTAGGAATTCCCGCTTCATTTGAGAACGTAAACACTTACACTTTAATATTGTGTCTTAATTATAAGAGGGAAACTAATCGAAAGTAGAAACTCGATTAACCGGACTAATTGATGTTGTGAGGCATTCGGATAATCGAACGTATGAAGAAAACCGTTTTTTTTTTCCGCTGAGAATCCGGCGCGGGCGGGGTGATGCCAGTTTCGTCTGACACGTTCATGCTTGCATAAATACGACTTTGGACAACTGGTTTGTAGTCTGAATAACTGTATCAACATATAGAACGCTTCAATCCAGCTCAAATCTGAGAGGATCTGGGTGGAATGAATTGGCCAAACCTACGTTCTCTAGTGCATTACCGAGTTCTAGCAAAAATACGACATTGGTCTGTAGTCAAGATAATCGCAAATCCGTATAACTGAGGGCCAGATAACCAGTTTCAACTGTTTTTGTAAACTAAATTGTCTTGAACTAGTACTTACTGCTATTGTATCTATGGCACCTCAGCCGCGAGTGATCCCTGGAGCGAGCTGCGAGTTGCGACGAAGTGGGGGTGAAATCTGAATACGAGCTGAGATACTCGTAGTATAGTCACAGCAGTCCGTAAACACGCGTACCAAATATATACAACATAGCGCTTTATGGCCCATAAATGGGCTTCAGTCTGCCAAAGGAGAAGACGCATCGCGAGGGAACCATAGCCTAAGGGTAGAACATTTTCTAGTGCTCGCCAGGCTAGCAACCACCCTCAAGATAAAAATCTGTGACCAAGCACATAGCAGTGTGTCCCGGCAGCTTCCTGCCACACTCAGCAAGCTCCGCTTTAGGCAGAGTGTCGCTGATTCGTGTGGTAACGCGGCCAGCTGGTCAAATGCCTAGCTGTAATATGTACAAAAAGTTGACGTTCTCCATACATTCCAGGTCATTGTTCTCTGGGGCCCCATCCCTCCGTCGAGTACTATTGCCAGACTGACATTGTAGAGATGCCTTGTGAGGGGTTACAGCCTTCAGGGACAACAGTCAGGCCGCGGTGCCGGGAACCCGAGTACTACGCACCAACTACCCTCAAAGACATGCACTGTACTGACGGTGCTTGGGACTACGTCGCTGTATGCGAGCCAGGTATTTTAATACCTTTATCTGTTTTTTTAAGTCTGGAAATGCATTAACGCATCTCTTACCACCTCCTGTGGGAGGTGAGTGGAGTATGTCAGGCTTGAGGGCCAGAAGGGCTACACTACTTCAAGGTCCGAAGGAGGCGTGGCTTGCGCAAGCCGGAGTACCCGTTTTCAGGCGTATTTTCAACCCTCTGGGAAAATTATAAATAATTCCTACAATTCCGGGAGTCAAATTTTTTTTAGGAAATTTCCTCCTCTTTATGAAACTTTTTCAAATTTTAAAAATCTTTATTAGTCTATGAGATATTTGCAAAAAACTAAACCCCTCTTTTTTTTAGTTAATTGCTAACAACTTTTGCAATTTTTACTAGCGGAACTTCATTGTTTTTCGAAAACTATCTAGATGCCATTCTGAATCGAATGACACCTCAATCATAATTTTCGGACACTGCTGAAAAAAGTTGACCAAAAAAGCACTTGCTGACTAGACTAAAAGTGTCAGAATTTTACAACATACACAGACACTTACACACACACACGCCAATTTTATGCTATGTATATAAAGCTCGCGTGCTGATGTGTTATGTGCGCTGTTTGCAGAACAGTTATTCAGTGGTTGCTGCATATAGCATAGACAAAAATATATTAAGAGACAAACAGTTCACGTTTTTTGGATCGTACGGTGATTTTAGTTCCATTCAAGACCACTAGCTGTCACTACTTGTAGCAAATGGAAATGACGAAAAAACTTAATACACATTTGTCCATGCTATTAGCAAGGAATAGCTTGAGAAGCAATCATCAAAGATGCTGGTTTCAGAATGTGGCCTTGAAGCGCTCCCCGGAGAAGATACGAAGACTAATTTGAGAGTGCCGTGGCATGCCGGCATATACACCGAGCGCGAGGACCAAGCAAGCCATTACGATCAGATCTGTGGAGGAACCCTAATCAGCACTGCGATTGTCATAACTGGTGAGTAGAGACCAAGTGCGAGTCGGGCTCGCGCATAAAGGGTTCCGCACCATTATCCTACTAATAAAATATGCGAAAGTTTGTGTGTGTGTGTATGTTTGTTACTTCTTCACGCTCGAACAACTGAATCGATTTTGATGAAATTGGTGTAAAGATAGGTTAGGCTTTAGGTTAACACATAGACTACTTTTTACCCTGAAAACAAGTATGGTTACCCTGGGATACGCAAATAACTAGAAAATCTATGTTACTCCTTCACGCTCTAACGGCTGGACCGATTTGGAAAAGATTTACCATGAGAAGATAGGTTGGATCTTGGTAACACATAGGCTTACTTTTATCCCGGATAAACTTTATTGTCTCGGGTTAACGCAAGTATATATACATAGGTATATAAATAGAAATTACAGTCATTACTTAACGAGGTCGTTCAGTAGAAAGAATTCCTTGCCTTCCAAAAGTTGACTGGAAGAGATCGCTTTAAGCGATAAGGCCGCCAATTCTGCCCACCCGAGCCTAAACCACAGTAATAGACTTTTTATTAGTTTTAAGCTTATTAATATTCTGAAACCGCATTTTAAAAACCTATAAATGAAATTGTTATTTTTTTTAAATAACAGTAGAAACACAGAATAATAACTTGTACTTCGTAGTAGAAGTTTTTTTTTTTAATATATTTCGTTTGCGGTAATTGCAAAAAAAAATACAATTCTGCTAAAAATATACAGTGTTTCTTAGCTAAATTGCAGTAAAAAACATACTGCATAAGAATTATTTAATTTCTCCAGCTAAATTGCAGTATTATCACTTATTTTGCAACAATTTAAGTGGTAGGTTTATCTAGGACAATAAATAAAAAAACGTATTAAAGTGCAGTATTGTTTGCCTCCATACAAGTTGATTTTACTGCAAATGTAGTTTTTATTTGTATCCCTAATTAAAGTGCAGTATTAGTTCAGTACATTTGCTATTACTGCATTTTATCTTGTGTAGATTTTTTTAAACCTGTGAAAAACCAAATAGAATGAAGTATGATAAGATTTGAAACGTATTAGGGTTTAGTTTTTATACTGTTCTATGTAAGATGTTTCCATAAACTATTTTAGTATTATAAGTAGTATTTAAGTTTATTGGTGCTTCTAATTAGTGGAAAAACATAATTTTTATATTAAATTTAAAGGTAGTTTTCTTTTACTATCAGAATCTTATTGTAAAACCTATTAAACTGCAGTTTTTTTTATTAATACTGCACTTTAGTAAGTAAAATTAGAGGTATATTTTAAAAAAGTGTGGTAATAGAAGAATTCAATGCATTTTAATTAGTTTTTTATACATTTTTTGTTTTTTACTACTTGTAGTAAGAGAGACCAAAAAAACTTAATGGCTATAATTATTGTATTTTAAAACAAAAATAATGTAACAACACAAAAAATAATTCGTTATTGCGTTTAGTTTCACTTCGTATTAAAGACTTCATGAATTTACTTCTTCAGACATTTTTTTTTGTAGTTTCTACTCTTTCCGCACGGTTTTCTCAAAATCGTGTTTTTCCTATTACTGCACTTTAGGTTCGGGAGGGCAGAATTGTGGCACACTAATTTTAAGTTAATTTTATTTTATTGTGTCTTTTTTGTGTCCAATAAAGAATTTTCGATGTATCTATATAAGAAGGCTAAGTACATACCTATCCATTACTTTCAGCTGCTCATTGCTTCTGGCGAGATGACGGACCGCAAATAGATTCAAACTATGCTGTTGCAGTCGGCAAGTTATACCGGAGCTGGGATGATCCCCGCGATGAGTACGTCCAAAAATCTGACGTGAGTCAACTCTTTACCCGTCTACGATAAGGCAGGGCTATAATTTCGACAGCCATGTGTGTAAAAATGTACTAGATAAAGGTGATGTCTCTTAAAACGGCAAGGAAAATAAGAGTAACACAAGTAAGAGTGTAGTCTTATTTGAGTTTGAGGAATTTAAGCTGCTTAGCCGCTTGTATACATTTTGTCATAACTTTCCATGTAATGGGCATATTTATTTTAAAAATATATCATTTGATAGCTAAATGTCTAGGCAATAAAACGAGGTAAAAAAAATTGCCAAATTTTATTCAATAAAATGAAGAAAAAAAATCAGAATCAAAAAGCTATAATTTTTTTCAAAGAAAATATCTTAATAGTATGCTCATTTACAAAAATCTGTGGCTTGATTAGAGCTGGATTTGTCGATAAAATGAATCCTATAATTTAAGACATTTTATACCAGGGATCAGAATACTATTGCTGATTCCCATGCAATAAAGCGTGGCGCAGGAAATGCCATAAGTCGTTGGAGTCACGCCCTGGCCCATCGGGCATGACCGCGGGCTTGGACGTAACTGATGATGAGACCCTGCCGACTGCTCCCTTCCTGGGGAAGCAGCGCGATAAGAAGCCCATCACTACCGGACTAGACACAGCAGCCAAAGGCAAGGAACCTGCGGCTGCACCCACTGGATGTAACGAACCCCAACCGGTCGCCACCCGACTCGGCGAAAGCTGGACGGAAGTGACCAAGAGAGGTAAAGGAAAGAGGAAGCCTGCGGCGGTGCCCGCGCTCTCGGGGACTCGGTCCGGTCCAAGAGCTGCGGAACCGCGCAAGGCAGGGAAAGCCAAGGCAGCCGCGTAAGCCTGCCAAGGCTAAAAAACAAAAGGTTCGAAAGGCCAGACTTCGTGCTTAAAAGTCTCTAGCTATCAGCCTACTGATTTTTCCGGAGGGGCAGACGAGGGGGCTGGCATACGCCCAACTCCTCGCTGCAATCAAGAAACGGTACCGGGACCTCTCGGTGTTTGGAATACCGAGCATTAGCTTCCGCGTGGCGGCCACCGGAGCAAGAATGCTCGAGTTTTCAATTGATGTCCCGAATTCAGCGTGGATAGCTTCGCGGGTAAAATCCGGATGATGTTTCCGGAAGACGAAATCCGAGTCACCAGACCGGTGAAGTGTGCTGACGTGCGCCTTGCCGGTTTGGATGACTCGGTAACCAAAGAGAAAGTGGCTCAGGCAATCGCCCGAGTTGGGGGTTGCTCCCCTGACGAGGTGAAGATCGCCAAGATCAGCCGCAATGCCGAAGGTTCGGGAGCAGCATTTGTTTGCTGTCCGATTGCTGCGGCAAAGAAGGTAACGGAGACCCCACGTCTCCAAGTTAGGGCCCTGACGTCACGGCCGCTGCAATGCTTCCGGTGCCTCACTACGGGGCATGTCAGGGAACAGTGCACAGCCACGGAGGATCGGAGCAACATCTGCTTCCGATGTGGCCAGCCTGGCCACAAAGCGGCATGCTGCTCGTCCGCACCGCACTGCGTAGTCTGCGCGGCGGTGGCCTGTCAGCGGGCCATCGCACTGGGGGTAAGGCCTGCAAGCCTCCCTCCAAACGGAGGAGACGTGTGGCGTCTAAAGTGTCCACCCAACCTGGTGCCAGTTCGGCGCCGGCTGGCATGGACACAGCCATAGAGGCTGACGAGCCGGGTACCAGTGGTGGTCAATAATGACCTCCACCAGTCCCGGTGGGAACTCTGGACTTCGGGTTCGGTGGAACCCGGAGTCCACTAGCAGAGTTCGTGTTGTGGCGATATGTCACGTGTTCCCGACATATCGCCACATGCGGGATGAGCGGAAGGCTCGAAGAGTGTGGGTCGAAGGACCAGCGCTGCCGGGGAGGTTGAAGAGTACACACATGTTCCCGCCTCCCGGCTTTAAGGCGCGTCGAGGGAACACCGTGGAGGTTTTAGTCGGTAGTGGTCGCCACTCTGGCACCGAGCCCGACATACCCCGCCGCCTCCCCCGAGGATTGGCGGGCATGCGTAAATTTCTCGCAAACCTCGCATTTCTTCCATGTCAAAAAAAAAGGGAAATGCCATAATTACCGATGAAACCTAGATGGCGCTGCAAATCGAGTGTGCAGCCTAGCTGCCGTCTAATGCCTCAAACCGCTGGAGTCGTATAGTGATATAACGATAGCGGATTGCGTGACCCGAGTGAAGTCGTTTAAAAAAATACAAATAGATCGTGCTACGTGAAACCACAAAAAATAGCGTCACTCCGGCCTAAGGTGGAGCATGCCTTGTCTGGAATAACTGGCTCGCAAGGTGGCTGCCGGACAGTCGTTTGAAGTAATGCCAGTAGAGCGTGCGGCTGCCTCACGTTGCGAAGGACGTGGGTTTGATCCCCGCTCGAGCTCGAGCTTCGAGCCATCGCATGGTGGTAGGGCATTCTAGCCTGACTAGTAACCATCAAGTTGAATAATCTATCTTCAAGCCCCGGTATGTTTAACGGTATGTTTCGGCAGCCTCCTTAAGGACCAGTTATTTCAAACTAGGCACGCTCTCCTTTAGTCCAGAATTTGAGTCATAATAAAACAATACATAATTTGATTCTAAATTTGACGTATGTATACCACACTTTCGCGGACTTTTAAATCATATTATTTATTTAGCATTAAGATATATCACTGTAAATGCACTATCTATATTATGGTTTATGAAGTATCTGAAGTCTGGCGAGACGGGACGGGACTGAATAGAATATACCTTTATTATACAACCACAAATTTAAATGAAAAAATATGAAATCAACGGCTTCATTAAAAGTAGAGTACAATGGCGGCCTTATGACCTATGGTAATATCTACCAGGCAACCCAGAGAGGAAAGAAAATTATTGTCAACATTAATTATACTATGGGTTGTCACACATCACTTACACTGAGAACAAGTCTCGTGCTGTGAGAGCGGTAGTTAACATTATCAAGCACCTATTAATTCTGATATTTTGTCCGTAGGAGTTAGAATTTTTCTTCCCAAAACATTTCCGAGGCGCCGCGACAAATTTCCAGAACAATATAGCCATAGTCAGAGTGATTGAAGAGTTCGTGTTTACGCTTGCCGTGAGACCTGTGTGCCTGGACTTCGATATCTTCTTCTTCGAGAAACAGCAGTTACAGGGGAAGCAAACAGCAGGAATGGTGATGATACTTCTTCTTCTTCTTGAGACAGACAAGCGCTACCTCCTCGAGTGCAGTGCCTTGATAGAATGGCGTAGAAACATCCTCGGGTCTCCGAAGAACCTCAAGTAGTTTGTACTAAGACTAACAATTTAACTGGACATCCCTCCCACCCACCGTAGGGCCCCGATAAAATGCCACTTTTTAACAGATAATCTTGTGCATGGTCACCCATTCAAAGACTGTCAGCATCGACCGTTGCTTAACCTCGATTATCGCGTCAGATTGCCTTAGTTAGCAGAGCTACAGACGCTACTTCTTCTTCTTCGAATGAGCTAAGTGGCCAAGCTCTGTTGTCGAAAGTTTCCTTAGAGAAAAGCTAGCCAGCTTCTTGCTACGCCCTATTACAACAGGGCGCGTGTAACATAGCTTTATGTCATATATGTGTTGCAAGCTATTAAATAAACTAAAAACTATACGTTTTCAAGCCGCCCGACGGCGGCTGTAAGGCCTCAGTCTTACAGCCGCTACTAAATATCTAATTTGAAGTGGATGTGATGAGACCTGCATTTACGTCCCGCTAGGGGCGTATTTACCAGCCTACCCAAGCCAATCGAGGTCCTTGAGATAACGGAGCTCTGCTTTGGCTCGCTGGCATACCTGTTCCATCCCTGTTGCGTCCGATGGTACGAGTATGTTCTGAATATTCCCAATTGCAAATTGCCAATGGAAGTCTAACTCTGATCCTAAAATGCTTTAATTAGATTGAACTTCTTCTTCTGGGGTTTGTTTAGTAACCTCACAGTGCAGTAGCATAAAACGTATTTGTGTCCACAGATGGCAGGATGGGGCCTCGTCTCCGAAAATGGAAAAAGGTCTAAAACTCTGAAAACGATGTCTCTGGCTTATGTCGACATTGATACTTGCTTCGAGGCGAGTCCAGCGACGCTTCAGAAGTACATTACCGGCGATAAAATGTGCGCTGCTGTTTATAAAGGTAATACCTACATCTTAACACAAGTATATATTGGAAATTTAGAAAAAAAATCAAGAATTAGTGGTGGAGGCAACCATCATCATATACTCAGTGACAGAGTGGTTCACAATTGGAACAAGTTGCCCGAGGCAGTGGTCAGTGCCACATCAGTGAACAGCTTTAAATTTCAGCTCGATAGCTGGTTGCAGAAATCAGTGCGCCAGTGGATTTTAAACATTGACATTGAACTGTGGACATTAACTAAACTTGAACTGTCGAAAATTAAATTTCAACTCAGCATCAGCATAATGTAACTCGCCTATAAATCAAGTATATCCTACAAATATTATAAATGGAAAGCTGTATGTTTGTTACTTATTTACGCTCAAATGGCTGAACGAATTTCGATGAAATTTGGTGTGATAGGTTAGAGCTTGGATTACACATAGGCTATTTTATTCCTGAAAACGACTGCGGTATCCGTGGGATACGCAAATAACTTTAAAATATATTTTCGAGGATTGAGTCACCTTCGTCCATGGGAGTATACCCGATTCTGTAACCCCATACGTGGTCCTTGGGTGGTGCTAAGCAGGTGACACACGTACTGATGGTAGGCTTCGGCCGGGGCTAGTGACCAACCACCGGACTAAGTCGCGCCGCCAAGCGGCCTGGCCGTGTTCCGGCGCTTTGTCAGGTGACGCCATTTGGAGAGTTTTTTTTTTTTTTTTTTTTTTATCCTTGATAGGTTAGCGTTTGACTACAGCTAGCCTGATGTTAAGCTGCACTGCAGTCTACGGTGTGGCACGCTTACCTAGAAGATACCTATTAACTCTACTTTTGAAGGCCCCCGGATGATACCTCTCAGGAAACAGAGACTCAGGTAGTGAGTTCCAAAGCTTCGCAGTCCTAACAATAAAGGTCGACGCAAAGCGTTTTGTACGAAAGTTTGGAACTTCAACTCTGTATCGGTGTCTCTTCACTGTCTCTCTGCTCGTTCTGTAGTAGAACGGAGATGGTGGAATCAAATTATGAAGTTCCATAGCACACTCCCCGAAATGTAACCGATAAAAAACCGACAAACTAGCAACCTTGCGTCGGTGCTCTAGGCTCTGAAGTTTCGCCTTCGTAACGCAAGAATTGCCGATGAGCTTCTTAGCTCGTCTCTCAATGGACTCAAGTGCTTCTAGCTGATATTTGGCAGAACCATCCCAAAGATGCGAACAGTACTCCATGCACGACCGAACTTGCGCTTTATACAAGGTGAGCAGCTGTTCAGGCCTGAAGTACTGTCGCACCTTTGAGAGGATACCTAGCTTTTTTGCAGCCACTTGCGCTTTGGATTCAATATATGAACCAAAATTGAGAGACGAGGTCAAGGTGATACCGAGAAGCTCTAACTGGTTTGTGATCGGAACGGACACATTTCGGAAAGTAGGGGCCAGATGAAATGGCCTCTTCTTGGCGGAGAATAGACATGCCTGAGTCTTAGCAGCATTAAATTTAACCAGATTGGCATCGCCCCAATCGGAGACTGCCTGTAAGGTGTCGTTTATGCGCTCGACCATGCCCTCTCTGAGTAACTGGATATCAGCCGCACTGGCTCGTGCGTTGGACATATAGCTCTCTACAACCGTGCTGTCGTCTGCATACCCTATGATGCCAGGCTTGAGCAGATCATTAATATGCAGCAAGAAGAGAGTTGCAGAGAGCACTGAACCTTGAGGGACACCGGCGTTTATAGCCATTCGATCAGACGAGCAGCCATCTATGACTACTCGGATTGATCGATCCCTCAAAAAGTTTGATATCCACGCACAAAAACCAGTGGGCAAACCGAAGGAGGAAAGCTTGCTGATAAGGCCGTCGTGCCAAACCCTGTCAAAGGCCTTAGAAATATCGAGAGAAACCGCTAGGGCTTCTCCGAATTTCTCGATGGCCTCACTCCAGATGTGCGTGGCGTACACTAGAAGATCCCCAGTTGACCGGTTCCGGCGAAAGCCATATTGTCGGTCACTGAGGAGGTCGTTCGATTCTAGGTACGCCAGGAGCCTGTTGTTCAGGACACGTTCCATACTCTTGCAGAGTATGGAAGTGACCGAAATGGGCCTGTAGTTGGCAGGGTCGGCTCGACTACCTTTTTTGGGCACTGGCTGCACGTTAGCAAGTTTCCAGGACTTCGGTACTAATCCAGTCTCAAGAGAGAGTCTAAAGAGGCGTGTCAATATAGGGGACAACTCGGGCGCACATGTCCTCAGTACAATAGCAGGAATACCATCTGGTCCACTGGCCTTATTCACGTCAGAGATGCAAACAAGTTTGCCTTCTCTTCGGCGGTGTGTGCCAGCGAACCGTCAGGTTTCTGCAATGGAGGCAACGAGGGGCGGCAGAAGTTCGCTTCAACCGCTTTAGCTAGGGACCAAAACGCTTTACTCCCCGACGGGTATGAAGCCAGTTTGATCCCTATTCGACCAATATGGTCAAAACGAGCCTTCTGTAAGACCTTCTTGCAGGACTTAGCGGCCTTATTAAAAGCTCTCTTCTTTTCACGAATATCAGATGCCTTGCGCTGTCGAGCTTCAGCCCAGGCTTGGTATGCCTGATGTTTGCACGCTTCTGCGCGTCCACACTCAGATCCAAACCATGGGCGAGTCTTACCAGTCGATGGAACATCAGAGAATGGAATATAATATTCCATCCCTTTCCGTATCACATCAGTTACGGCATCAGCACAGACACTGGGATCGCTAGAAGAGAAGCAAACTGGCCGCCAAGGGAAAGATGCAAAAAATGACCGCATCTCATCCCAATCTGCTGACTTGTATCGCCACATCCGCCGCGAACCTTTAGGACTAGGATCGGGCGGGGAGTAAACGGATACAGATTTCACCAAACAGTGATTGGAACGACCCAGTGGCGATGAAATCGAAACCGAGTACCTGTCCGGATCAGTTGTCAGCAGAAGGTCCAAGCAATAAGGTGTGTGCGAGTCAACATCTGGTACCCGAGTGGCTCCATGGACAAGCTGGGTGAGACCTAAACTGAGAGCAAGCTTCCGCGTCTCTTTCCCAGCATGATTGGTGTCCAGGTATGGATGTAGCCAATCTTGGTGATGGCAATTAAAATCCCCTAGTAACACCAGTTGAGCCGAAGGGTACATCTGTTGAGCTTCATCCGCCTTCTCGCTGAGGTAATCAATTAGCCGAGTTGTCTCCATATCTCCGCTGTGCGACCGGTACACACAGGCATAAAGAATTTTCTCAATGCCTGTGTCTACCAGTGACCATAGCACTGAGAAGCAGGGGTCCTCAAATCTCCGGAGACGCCGAATGCAGATGTCATCGCGAGCGTATAAGCATACGCCCGCATGTGGTTTAAAATTGTGCTCCAGGGTATACCCTGGGTAAGATAAGTACGACACATCGGATGGACATCTGATCTGCGTCTCCGTGAGAAACAGGAGGTGCGGTTTATCTGTCTCGAGGTGGTAGTGGACAGGTACGATATTAGAGTGCAGCCCTCTAATATTTATGAGGTGCACTTTTAAAGAGAGGGAGTGAAACCGCTGTGGAGCTCTTTTCCATTTTCTGCTTCCCATAATTAAAAGTTGAGGTAAGGTAAGAGGTCGGCAGTAGAACGAGGCGTTCACGTCGTGTGACCAGTGAGACACAGCAGGACCACACACACCGAAGGGGGACTAGCCTGGAGACTGCGGGGACGCCCGAGCCCCCCCGAAAGTGTTCATCGCGCCCTCTCTTCCGGTAGCCAACCGGCACGATGACGCACTCCCGGGATTTTTCGCGAGTTGGCGGGACAGCCTCACGTGAGTGGCGAACTCACGATTGGGTCCCCTACTGACTGCGGTCGGCCAGCGGTGCACCGTGCCTCGGATCCCGCTACCCTCCGCGACTAGTCTCCCGATGTTGTGGCTCAGCGTGACTCATGTACGGTATCAGACTGTGGCACGCAACTGTTCTGACCCGACCTCTCGGAACGGTGTCACCGGACTACACACCGGAACGTGGCTAGGCCACTTGGCGGCGAGATTTAGTCCGGCGGGTGGTCACTAACCACGGCCGAAGCCTACCACCAGTATGTGACGCCTGATTCGCACCACCCGAGGATCACGTGTGGGGCTACATATTCGGGGTATTCTCCCACGGACGGAGGCGACTCAATCCTCAAAAGTTGGGTCGTAACAGTCGCTTTTCGACGCAGGGACCGGTATCAGACTCGTGGGCAGGTAGTAGGGGATCCAAGTAGTGAGCTAGCTACTCACGAAAGGCTGTCCCGCCAACTAGCGAAAAATCCCGGGGATGCGCCATCATGCAGGTTAGCGACCGGATGAAAGGGTCCGATGGACATCTCTGGGGGGGCTCGGGCGTCCCCGCAGTCTCCGAACTCGCTCTCAAACAATGTCTGGTGTACTCCCCGAGTTTTGGGAAGCGCCCTGAAGTCTCATTCTACTGCCATCTCCCCACCGAATTCACTCTCACATTAGCCAAAACATGGGAAACAAAAGTATTAAGAAAAGGAATCAACAGCGGATGGACGTTCTTTCTTTGGAAGTGCACCTCACTAATATAAGAGGCTTGCACTCCAATCTCGTCGCGGTCCATCACCACCTTGAGACCGACAAACCATCCCTCATGGTCCTCACGGAGACGTATATAAAATGTCCGTCTGACACGGCGTACCTGCTGTACCGTAGTCTTGAAAACCGCAGTTTTTCCGTTCTCTGGGCGCTTGTGGACACAGGCATTGAGAAAATTCTTTACGCCTGTGTCTACCGTTCGCACGCCGAAGACCAGGAGACAACCAGGCTAATAGAATATCTCAGTGAGGCGGCGGATACGGCTCAACAAAAGTACCCGACGGCCCAATTAGTGTTCTTGGGGGATTTTAATGCCCGCCACCAAGAGTGGCTTTCCCCACACCGAGACACCGACCATGCTGGCAGGGAGACGCGTAAGTTTGCATTAGCGTTAAATCTCGCTTCGCTGGCCCAGCGGGCTACTCGTATACCTGATGTTGAGTCGCACACACCTTATTGCTTGGACCTTCTGTTGCCAACTGATCCAGACTCCGTGATGATTTCGTCACCTGTAAGTAAATCTGGTCACTGTCTGGTGAAATTTGTATCCGTGTATTCCCCGTCCAACCCGAGCCCAAAAGGCACTCGGCGGATGTGGCGATACAGGTCAGCAGATTGGGATGAGATGCGATCTTTCTTTGCGTTTTATCCTTGGCAGTCAGTTTGCTTTTCCTCCGTTGATGCTTTGATTTGTGCGGATGCCGTGACAGATGTACTGCGTCTGGGTATGGAATACTATATTCCTTATTCGGATGTGTCTCTGTCCGGCAAAGCTCGCACTTGGTTTGGTCCTCAGTGTGGACGTGCGGAAGCGCTGAAACATGATGGGTACCTGGCATGGGTTGATGCTCGAGACCGCAAGACCGGAGATGTCAGCCGGAGGAAGAAGAACTTTAAGACTGCCAAATCCTGCAAAAAGGTTCTTCGGAGGGCTCGCTTCGTTCACATTAACCGAGTAAGGAACAAATTGGCTTCTTACCCCTCGGGTAGTACTTAAAGTTTTTTGGTCCCTGGCAAAATCGATCGAAGGGAACTTCTGCCGCCCCTCTCTGCCTCCATTGCTTAAGCCCGACGGAACACTGGCCCGCGCTGCGGACGAGAAAGCAAACTTGTTGGCTTCCTTGTTTGCTGAGAATTCGCGTCTTGATGCTGGTGGTGCCTCACCTCTTGTATCTCTTGGCTGTTCGACTAAAATATCTGAAATTAATATTCGCTGAACTGAGTTTCGAAAGGCGCTATGCAATAGTAGTGCTAGACGTGAATAAATCTAGTGGTGCTAACCTACCCTGCTAACTCCGGCCCATTGGGCCCAGTGGGTGATGTAAATATTGATTTCCTAGAGAGCTCTACCGCGCAAAAACAACTATTAGATTTGCTTTCAAGTTTTAAATTCGTGCAACTTGTTGAACAGTTCACGCGGGAAGACGTAGGTGGCCGGAAATCACTGCTCGATCACGTATACACAAATATTTTGGTGAAACGTGTATCTGAGATTAGGAATGTAGACACGCGACCGCTCAGCGACCATAAAGCGCAGCGCCTCACGCTCGCTACGCTCGCTGCGCCGCAGCCCGCGCCCGCGCACCGGCTCGCTAGGTGCTTTTCGGAAGCTAATGAGCTTAACTTTGTAAATACTCTAGATTCAGTGGATTGGGAGAGTATTGTCAAAAACAGCAGTGGATGTTGTCACGCATTGTCACCCAGTATTATTAATATTCTTTCCAACAAATTCAGTAGTTGTTTTCCACTGAAAAAAACAACTTGACCGCAAAAAACATTGGGTCGACGTGGAAGAGCACAACTTTAAGTACCTATTACAGGAGACTGTAAGTCTAAAAAAGAGGTGTCCTTCAGACGACGTACTGCGCGCTAAGTGCGACGAGCTTACAATTCAATACCATTCTTTACTTAAAGAAAAGCGAGTTGGTTACTATTGTAAAATTATACAAGATAACCCTAGTAATATGTGGCGCGTGATTAATACCGAGTTGGGCCGCAGGACACGTGAGAGAGTCGACTTTACCGACCAATTAAAGGACTCAAACGGCCAGTCTTTCGCGACGAAAAAACAGGCAGTTGACGCGCTGAACAAAGAGTTCATAACTGCAGCTAGTAAATGCGGAGCACCAGCCGCTAATACCGCTAGCGCGCTCTCCGCGCTTGGAGGTGTAGTGACCGATAGCGACGTGTCAGTTAGACTAGAGCCGTTCTCTCCGCTTGAGGTATACACGATAGTGACAAAACGTGTCGCTCCCAAGAAGAGTACTGATATATACGGCCTATCCGCGAACATACTCAAAACCGCTATAGGACCGGTAGCGCCAAGTTTATGCCTTTTATTTAATCTTTGCGTGCGCGAGGGAGTTTATCCGGCTGCCTTAAAGAAGGTGAAGATAAGCCCTTTGTATAAAGGAAAGGGCAAAAAATCGGAGCCCAAATCGTATCATCCTAATTCGCTCGTCCCTGCAATTAGTAAGGTGTTTGAAGTTAGTCTGAATAGGAGGCTTCTGAACTTCGTAATGGACCGAAACATTTTGTCGGAGAGACAGTATGCGTACAGAGCCGGGCGCGCGACTACTGACTTGGTGCGCGAGGTGCTGTGGAGAGTGCTGAGTGCGCGCGAGTCGAGACTGCAGGTAGCGCTGCTGTATTACGACTTGTCGCGCACATTCGACACTGCAGATCACGGCCTTACTGCAAACAAGCTGAAACACTACGGTATCCGTGGTCCGGCGCTGTCCATACTTACTTCCTTCATGTCCAAACGTACACAGATGGTCGTAGGTGATAGAGGCCGCGCTATATCATCCGAGCTAGAAAATGCAATGGGCGTTCCCCAAGGCTCCTGCCTATCCAATACCTACCCTGTTCAGCCTTCTTCTTAACGACTTACCTGGCGCAATAGACGGTGCTGAGATCTTCTTATATGCAAATGACGTTGCGACTGTAATTATGGCGCCGACACACACGCAGCTAGAGCAGAAGCTTAACTCGGTGGCGAAAGATCTTAACGGGTGGTTTAGATCGAACGACTTGGCGTTAAATAAAGAGAAAACTTGTTTCCTGAGTTTAAATTTAAATGGTCACACAACAAAATCCTATTCGGTAGTACTAGGCCAAACTGCACTTCAGCAGGTGTCCTGTACAAAGCTTCTCGGGTTTTACCTCGATAGTGAACTTACGTGGGAGACGCACATACACGAAGTGTGCGGAAAGCTGTCGAGCTGATGCTTTGCACTCCGTTTCCTTACAGGGGAATGATGGGGAACTTCTAGACATTGTTTATAATTATGTTTTGAACAATTTCACAGAAATTCAGCTTGTTGAGACTTTATGTAACTTCGAATGTCTAAATTGACCGGACTACTAGTAAATAAATAAATACTGATTGCAGGATCCAACCCGGTATGTGTGGGCGACAGCGGCGGCGGGTGGTACTTCCCCGAGACGAAGGCAGGCGTGACACGATACTACCTCAGGGGCGTAGCGTCCACCGCTCCGGAGGGAGACAACCTCTGCACCCTCGACTCTTACATATTATTTACGCAAATATCCAAATTCGAATACCTTATTAAACCGTTTGTGGACGGGAATATGACCACAAACGACAAATTGTATCCTATTATGAATATAGAGAGTTTTTCCGTTTACGATGTTTGAACTGTCAACATCGTAGTGTAAGCTCCAGAAGAAATCAAGTAATTAAATATACTCACAGGAATATTTGAAGTGCAACACATCCACAAAACGCTAGAAAACCCTTCGGAAAGTGTTTATTGATAACCGGATTTGTGTGATTGTTGAAGAACATTGTTAAATTAGAAGCCAAATACCAAGAATAATTTGAGGTTAGATACCCTACATTATTTTCAATGATCACTGACAATAGATCATTTAAGCTGACGTTTGTGTAAGTGACATTGACATATGTGCAGTGCTACCAACAAAAGAGAAAAAACTGAGATACGTTCCGACAAACGCAGAAAACCGATAATAAAACCATGGAAGGTCAATTTCAGATATTATTTGACAAAATGAAAACTGAAATGCAAAACCAAACCCCTGAACTAAGGGATTCGATCACAAAAAGCATCATGGACAAAATTGAATATAAGTTAATTCCATTAGTGGAAGAAAACAAGAACTTAAAAATAAAAACAGATAAACTGGAAAAAGAAATAGAGTTTCTCAAGAGAGGTGAGAAGAACAACAATATAATCGTCTTTGGCCTTGATGAAAAAGAAACGTCAACCACGGAACTACTTAATGAACTTAGAGAAAATTTTAAAAATGATATAAAGATTAATGTCGAAGCATACGAAATCAACAAAATTAACCGCATAGGAATAAAAAACAGAGAAAGTAACAAACCAAGGCCGGTACTCTGCTCGTTTGTAAGTAACTGGAAGAAAACAGAAATACTTAAGGCTTTCCGAGCCCCATACTAAATGCTTCTCAGACTGGCAACCATTTCCTCTAAGATTTTTAAATAGTAATCACTTAACATAAACTTAAAATGGTCTAATTGGGGCGCGAAATAGGTAATATTATACATTTTTTATCGCAAAACAGATATAACAGCGTGATTTTTTCCAGCAAAATACACATGTATGAGTGCAGTGCAACAACTTAGCTGTTCAGTTGACAGTGTCGCTAGTGGAGATTTGTTGCCACCTAAGAGTGCTGTCGAACTTGTAATTCCAATTTTGGCCACCTGAACAGCTAAGTTGGTGACATGTATACGTATACATTGTTAGTTTCCGTTTCCGTTAGTGTCATTCTCTCTGCCAAACATGAACCCAAGCTTACCATCCGTAGTAATCGGAGAGCAGCGGAACCCATATATACAAAAAAAAACTTTAATCTATGTCAAAATTATAATGCGATAAAGTTTAAATGTTTGTTCGTAACGAATAAAATATTACACTTCTGAACGACTTTCAAACATATCTCCTACAATTGATTTTTTTTTATGCCCGTGCTAAGCCGGGACGGGCCACTAGTGTATAATTATATCAACGATACATGTAAACTGCCAGGTGTATATTTATAATAACTAAGATTTCGACAGGCCTCTTACCTTAGAATAATAATAATAGTTTTTTTTTATTTCAAATGAAGCTAAAATAATATCCATAGTCTATTATATATAAATTCCCTGATAATATGTAATTATTTACTTTTCTAATCATTAGACTTGAAGCTGTTATTCCGGATGAACCGATTTTGATGTTCTTAGCTATGTTTGATGATATTCGGATGTCCGCCAAAATAGTGGATATGATATTATTCGCAACTTTCCCAAATGAAATGGCTTACATTTTGGAATCATGCGAAAAATACAACTGTTTCATGCAATATGTTAGATGATTCGTGAGAAAAGTTTTTTCTTGTTACTCGTATCATGTACCCAATAGATTTATTTTTTAATTTCATTTGAGGTTTTAAGGTATGCACTATGAATATTAACATACACGAAAACGAAACCTATTGAAAATATTGACTTTCCCATAATATTCCTTTAAAAAAAAAGAGTTTCGAACAAAATAAAATAGCAAAATTAATAATTCATGAGATTTGAACCATAGTCAATTCAAATCATAAAAATATTTCCTGTTCCAAAAATGCTTCCTCTACGAACGAGCCATATAATCGTTCGAAATTGGCATGCATATTCAAATATGCTGAAGTTCAAGTGACAAAAAAAATTGTCAATGCTAGTGTGAGTGTAGCCGCATCGTCACAGAATAGATGATAGTAGATATGGGTTTTATATGGCTTTTTGTACATATTTGCTATCAACGCTTAATAAATGTTGTTTTGTGATGAGCCTTAAAAATAATACATTAACAGTAGTTTCCGCGAACCGATTCTAAAGTTACAAAAGAAATCACTTGGGATGCTGGGATGAATAAAACTAACTTATACCTATTTAACGCCATCTAGCGGCATATGAGCACTTGCAGCATGCTAGCGAACAACCTTAAAAACAGAAAACTCCTCAAGAAAATTAATATTAGCAAAGATTATTCCAAAGAGGTTTTGGAAAAGAGGAAAATGTTGAAAGCGGAACTAGAAAAAGAGAGGAAAAAAGGAAATATTGCATACTTGAAGTACGACAGACTCATAGTTAAAGAAAACAAAGATAGCCAAGAAAAAAAAAAGAGAACCATCCTCTTCACCATCATCTTATAATAACCAGGCCAGAAAACAACATATTGCAGCTTCAATTAAAACCAACAGAACAAATGCTTTTGATATAATCCGGTCCAGATCAAACTCTATTCCTAACATACCTACTACCAAAAATCAATAACAACTAAGAATCGGCAAATGGAAACCTAACCCAACCAAAGAAACTGCCAAGAACAGAACCAAAAAACAATCTCCCCCAAGCCGACTGGTCCTCGTGGGGGACGAAGACCACCACCCTCCAACAGTAAGAGAGAACAATAACAACAAAAATCAAAACCAACGACAATCAACAATCTACATCGCAGCCCTCAATGTACTTACCCTAAAAAACGAAGAAAATCTTGCAGAACTCATGGATGCATTAAAACAGATTAAATGGGATATTATTGGCCTCAGTGAAGTGAGGAGAATGGGAGAGAATAGCGGTAATGAATTTGAAACTTCCAGGCTATAAGGATCCTTGGTCCATTGTACCGATTTACTCGCCTACTGAACAAGTGCACCAGGAAACAATTAACACATTTTACCTCAATTTAAATAACGCGATTCAAGAGCATGGTCATAAAAATCTTATAGTAATGGGAGACTTCAATGGACAAATTGGAGCCAGACGTTCAGAGGAAATAAAGATACTAGGACCAAACACATACAGTAACAGAACCAGAAGTAGGAATGGTGAACATATCATGAACTTTGCGCTTGAAAATAACCTAGCCATTTTAAACACTATATATAAGAAAAGAAAGAATAACATGTGGACCTGGATCTCGCCGGATGGTAAAACTAAAAACCAAATTGATTATATCATGACAAATAAGAATAATTATTTTACAAACTTCACTGTAATAAATAAACTAAACTTTAACACTAATCATAAACTTATCAGAGCAGAACTGGTAACAACTCAACCAAAAACACCCAGACCAAGACAAGACACAGGAACCATTCAACTAGGGAAACACCTCAGACTACAGGAATAAAGGTAGACGCCGCGGTGTCGAACTTACGAGTGACTGCAAGTTCAGTAATACTAAATGCTCCAGTAATACGTTTCTGCTCGCAGTCGCTACCAAGCAACACTCGGGTCGGACGGCTCCGCGGTTGTCACTTCGCAGCGTATCTTTTTATTAAATTATGCCGTATTGCGTCTTTCGTGATTGTAAAAATAGTTCCCAAAACATAACAGCCACGATGGATTATCTTTTCATAGATGAGTTTGTTGTTTTCTTCAATGATTTGTAATAAAATCGTAAAAATATTTTAATAAAACTACTTGGAACACAAAACCTAGACAAGCTTGGGCCAGTGTGACAAGTATGCGTCAAATTATTTTATCCATAGTGTGGGGTAATTTTTTCTATGTCGTCATGGATGGGGTCTCAAGTTTTTTACTTTTTATAGGGAAATTCAATTCTATTGTCGTTTTTTATTTATTTTTAAATATAATATTATTTTAGCTTGCGCATATCTTATCATCAACATAACAAAATTGCATAGATGTATATTACCTTTTTATTTGACTGATTTGGGGTTCATTATCAGTATTTCGACAGCCTTATCATGTTTCTTTCCTACACTACTGCTTTGTATGTTGATAGTCACAGATCACAAAGAATCATCATCATCATCATCAGCCCATTTTCGACTTGTTTTTTTTTTTAAATTAACTTAATTCAAAGGTGGCCCATGTTCCCTCCCCCCCCGCCCCTTTGAAAACACCCCCCGCACACCGCGCACAGCCCAACATCTAGTTCAAATTTTGAATCTACTATTACTACTATTAATCCACTGGTTACAATGTTTTCACTTAGTATTTTGTGTGATAATGTGATTCATGTGATGTATTAGAGGCATTTCAAATAATTATAGATTTAAATTCAGTGTCTTTAATTTCACCAAAATTTTCGTTCTCATACATTTTCGTTTTTTCATTTTTTAGTATAAAAACAAATGCTAAAGTACCAGTTTTCTTAATCTTAAAAGAAAATGTGACAGTGAAGTCCGAAAAAAACTACAATTATGTGACAGTAAAAATTTTGAAATGTTTTATTGGAAAAGATTTTTTTTTAAAGAAATTGAGAATGCGCATGTTTGCCATGGAGCAGACCACAAGGTTAACCTAATTAAGTCAATTATTCAGAAATTTTTAAATATACGGCTTCACCATATTTCAAAACTAGAAACGACCGTGAGAAGTGTAAAAGTAGATGCCAAAAGGCAATATTTCAAAAAATTGGTGCAAAATAAAGGTGTATAAAATAATTAGCGTCACGTTTTTTTATTACTACGTCAATCTCAGTCACTAGAAATAGGTACTAATAAAGTACATCAAAAAATTTAAGGTATTTTGTTTGCTGATACTAGCAACATTACACGCACACGACGACACGTGTCGCTACAGTGTAAAAAGTACGTGGCTATGTGTGCCACGCACACATATATAAAAAGTCGCATTCACTTGTGCGCTTGACACCGCGGCGTCTGCCTTTATTCCTGTAGTCTGAGGGAAACACAAATTGGAACAAGTAATAACTGCATTAGAAAACAATTTTTCAGACTACCTACCTGCCACAAAAACTTTAGAAACACAAGAAAATACAACTGGATAGAAAATACCATAAAAACCGAAATGAAACTTGGAGCAAGCAACAAAAATGAACACAAAAATTGGTTTACAAAGAACACCACAGAACTGCTAGAGAAAAGAAGTTACTTAATTAGCGCTAAAGACACGCACGACCGAAGACAACAGTTAAGAACAATAAGTAAAGAAATTAAACATAGCATAAGGAAAGATAGAAAACAAAAATGAATGGAAATAATAGAAAAATATATAACTAAAACGGGTGGGCTAAAGAAAGCATATAAAGAAATTAAGAACTCAAAGGATTGGATAGTAAAAATGAAAAATGAATGAAAAAATGAGAAATGGCTATATTATTATTATTAATATAGAGACAATTATATAACTTTAAAGGATAGGTTTTTTTACCCTTGATAGGTATGCGACAGTCTCCTTGAATGACAATGCTCAATTTAATAAAATCCTTTTGTCTACTGTAATGTTAATCAAATCCTTAAGTCTACTGTACTAAATCATTTTTTATCGATACGAGTATAAAAATAAGTCGGCTTTTCCTTCCTGACGCTATAACTCCACAACGCAAGAACTGATTTCCACGGTACAGCATTCGTTGGAAAGGTCTCGGGCTCCGTGAAATTTGTAACAAACAAAATTCAGGGAAAATTTCAACTTTGTGGCGAAACGGATTCGAGTTCGTTGGGTTTGTTAGTATGCTAAATTTAGTTATGATCACTGGGTTACAAAATATTAAATTGTTATACCACCTTTCAAAATAAATGATAAAATTAAAATAGGACCACAAAACTAATTTAAAAGACCACTCCGGACAGACCCTGACGGAAAGGTGACCCATAACGCTCGTGGCATTGCCGCGTTGTATAGCGATGGATAGCCTTTGCAATTTTTTAATTAGGATTAGAAAATTGTCCATTATAAGCCATTTCCAAATATTACAATTTCTCATATGCACCTATATGAAAAATTTAATCATACATTAAAATTCTTGAATGTATTATAAACAATTTAATGAACGTTATTAGAAAATGAAAGTATTTTAACGGCACCCGATTGCCAGCCATGCCACGTCGTGTCGTCTGGGTTCAACAAAAGCCAAAGCTACAGCGTCAGCCAAAGCCACAGCGTCAGCCAAAGCCACAGCGTCAGCCAAAGCCACAGCGTCAGCCAAAGCCACAGCGTCGGCAAAAGCCAGTCATGACAACCCAATACGCCACTGCAGCCACAGAAAAGAAGAAGTCAATTGACTAGCACACCACCTCACGCGATGGGCGTTACCGAGGGGCGATCCTCTCCTCCATTTAGAGTGGGGATATAAACATATAAATAGGTGGCGCAGCGCATTTTGTAGATTAATCTGATCTAGAACATAGCTTAAGCCAAAACTCTGTTCTGTTCCCTATCATTAATACAATAAATACCTACAATAAGAAAATTGTTTTCGCTATTTCAGTATATTCTGTCCTGTGTAATTAAAATAGCTATATGTATATTGGGAAAAATAAAAAAAAGGAACTGCAGATATAGTTAACATATCTGTAGAACTTTTGTATTTACTTAGAGCTAAGAAACATTGTTAATGAAATAAGACAACATGCTGAACATGTTAGTCTTATCTCAGGACATATTAATTGTAGGTAATGTAAAATGTAAGTGTAGGATTAGGAACATATATAATATGCACTATGTACTGCAAATAAATAGCGTTAATATATTTATAAGCTACAAATGTATTAAAAAAAAGAAAATAAAAGTAATTATTATAATAATAAACAAAAAATACATAAATAATAATAATAATACACGTAAAATTTGCTCATATAAAATAAAAATAAAATAAAATAAAAAAGCTTTTATTTACCTTAACCGAAAATAAAAACAAAGTTAATGGTTTATAGTAAAATGTTTTTAGGTAATTACACAGAATAATAACTTGTACTTCGTACAGAAGCTTCACTTCGCAATGGTTTTCAAAGAAATATGAACTCAATCTGATAAACAATATAATTTAATTTAGCTCGCGGTCCAGTCGAGCTCGTGATCATTTCGTTACCTACCAATTTCTTTTCAAAGGAATATGGGCCTTAATTCACTATGCTACGGTTCATAATACGTTGTACATGGTTATACGTAGTACTAGTTATTATTCTGTGGTATTGAAAGAGCCACATAGATTGGCCCTTTGCGCAGTGGCCGCCGCCCGTAGGTTTGTTTTTAACACCTACACGCGAAGTGACACAGGCCTGGTAATTATTAAATCACAGTCGGTGTAAGGTCCGCGTGTGGCGGTAAAAGCCTCCTCCAATTGTTTCCACATTTCTCGGCTTTTGGCTGTTCTCGACCAGAGAGCTCCGGCTACCTTCACTACGTCTGTTGACCACCTTTGTAGAGGCCGACCTCTACTGCGCGCAAAATTTGCTCATAAGTTTTATTAATTCTTGATTTTATATAAATTTATCTCGTGAAATCTATCAGGCTATTCACTCAAATATTTAAATAAAATAAAATAAAATCATTTATTGACCTTGCAACATCTCATCGCATTTGGCAAGTCATTTACTTTTAGTTTAAGCAACACAGAATGCTTAATGATGTGTAATGAATGAATAAAATTGTAGCTATTTCAAAATTAGGGAAGTTATTGCAAAATTATATTTATTGCGCGGCTAAACCGATTGTATTGAGTTCGGCCACGCCATGCAAATTTGAGCAAACCGCCTGCCGAGTGGCAGAGACAATTTCACGTAATAAAAATTAACAATGTTGAAATTATAAGCTCAAACAATTCTAGATAATATCATTATCTAAATTTTTTTTAATATTCAGAAGCACAACATTTTAAAATTTGAAAACGAAAATAATTTTTATTACTCATACTCTGAAAGTCGGTCTGAAGTTGCCTGAGGAGCGGGATGAAAGTAATACATTGCATCCCTAGGGAGAATCGCTTTGCAACTGACTGAAATTGAAATAACTTAAAGCTAAGTATTGATTAAAGAATATATATTTTTAAAATAACTTGGTTATAATTTAGTTTCAACAATTTCTTTAAAATAACTTAGATTTGGGTAAAATATTTACCATTTTTGCAATGATGATTAATTAATTGTGTGTGTGTCTCTGTGTGTGTGTATTCGTAATGAAAAGCACAGTGTTTACCTCGGGTTAAAGACTTATTTAGTCCCTCGAACTAGTTGGCGCCCTCACTTCGTTCGGGCGCGGGCAAAACCGCGTCTCGGGGCTAAATAAGTTACTTTCACCCCTAGGGTAACAATGTTCTATTAAAAGTGCATTATGTTTCTTGAAGTTTGATTCTTGTATCCCTGATCCAGCATTGCGGTCAACTCGATTACTCTTTGTTCCTCGTAGCTAATCTTCTTTTTGATGCCCTGAAAAATAATATTATTGTCAGGTTGAAAAATAATATTATTGTAAGGTTAAAAAATAATATAACTGTCTTATAGGTTTACGAACTTACTAAAAAAATAATAGTTATAAAAAAAACTAAAAAACACGCTTATCTGGCCGTTTAAAGTGGGTCAAAATCGCGCCCAAAGAAGTCGGTTACAAACAAACATACAAGTGATGCTAATAAAAAGCGTGTAAAAATAAATTGCCAAGTGCGAGGTAGGCTCGCGCATGAAGGGTTCCGTACCATTGTTGTATGGGGCCCCCCTTAAATGTTAATTTTATTTAAATTATATGATTTAATTTGATAGCTTATAATATACATTTATATATTTCGTGAAAGTTTTAAGTGTCTAGCAGCTGCCGTTATTGAAATATCGCTAGAAAACATGAAAAAAACACGTTTATTGTATACCCCCCCTAATATTTTAACATTTTTAGTATTTGTTGTTATAGCGGCACGGAAAGTACATATGTATCTTGTAAAAGTTTCAGCTTTCTAGCTATTACGGTTTCTGAGATACAGCCTGGAGACAGACAGCGAAGTCTTAGCAATAGGGTCCCGTTTTTACCTTTTAGGTACGGAACCCTAAAAACAGGCTTTTTCGAATGGATGACAGCTCGGGCGTGCGGCTGCCTCACGTTTCGAAGGTCTTGGGTTCGATCCCGGACATTGAGCTCGAGCTTTCGGTGGAGAAAAACATCGTGAGGTAACCGACATGTTTGAGGACCACAATATCCGAAGATGTGTGTCATCCGCCAACCCGCACTTGGCCAGCTTGGGGTTTATGGCTTATATCACTCTCCTCCTCTCCAGCAGTGGGAACGTATAGTGGGCTGCTTATGCTTATGTAGGGCTTTTTATGTGAAGAGTATTTACTATCTCGGTGTTGGGCCTGGCGTCAGGCACAGAGACAGCCCTCAGGATCCTCTCCAGCAGGAAGTAGATGATCTCCACGAAGCTGATGAAGCTGGCTCCGAGGAACAACCCCGCTGCTCCTCCGAATGACACTGGGGATACAATACATATCGATACCCGTAAAAAAAAAACCCGCAA
Organism: Mellilla xanthometata; assembly: GCA_035578125.1. Lineage (NCBI taxonomy): Eukaryota > Metazoa > Arthropoda > Insecta > Lepidoptera > Geometridae > Mellilla > Mellilla xanthometata. Next base: position 2,990,595 of record JAPUBQ010000034.1, on the reverse strand, counting down.
AAAACCCGCAGAGGAGTTAGTAGGTTTACAAATTAGGGTATCGATATGGGGATAATATAATAGAATAAAATATTCTTTATTCTTTTTTAAGGTTCCGTACCTAAAAGATAAAAACCCTTTTACCAAGCCTCCACTCAATATCACCACGCTGTATCTTAGAAACAGTTGCTTGATCTTTTGTTTCAATCCTTTGTATCAGAATTGTGTCAAGCAAACTTAACTTATTGACTCAGGCGTTACTTTGCGGAAATCCATTGTAAATAGAAGACAAAATTAAATATCTTGTGTAGGTACTTCCGCTGTGATCCGAAATAATAAGTCAAGAGATTTCTCTCGACTTGTCGTTCGAAGAGTCAGCATCTCCTGATGATGCCTTGTGGTTAGGCGAACACGTGTAAAGCTCAGAATTTCCGAATTGTGATAGGTAACGTTAATGTTAATTAATCTTAGTTATTTTTTCCTTAACTTGTCTTAATTTGGGTTTCGGATCACAGCGGAAGTACATACACAAAATATTTAATTTTGTCTTCTATTTTCAAGCAAACTTGTTCATATTCTGTGGGAAAGGCCATCGGTGCTGAATCACAGTTCCATACTAGCTCAGCACTAATGGTTCAAATTAAATATGTATCTTCTATGTTTTATGCCAATAAAGATATTATTATTATTAATGATAGCTAGAAAGCTGAAATTTTCATAAGTTATGTATTGCTCGTGCCGGAATAACAAATAATAAATTTATTAAAGGTAGTCCACATACGATAAACGCGTTTTTAACGCAGGTGAAATTTTTAACGCAATTTTTTTACACAATAAAGAAATGTGCATAATATTTCGGGAATAATAATTAAATTTAAATAAAATAATTATTCATGAGTATTTTTCATTACTTTTACTCTGAAGGTAGGTCTGAAGTTGCCTGAGGTGCGGGATGGAAGTAATACATTGCATCCCTAGGGAGACTCGCTTTTCAACAGACAGCTGTTAAATTAATAAAAAAAATATTACAGTTTAAATAAGGTTATAATTTCTATACAGCCGCGACGTAAATATTGAAATAATTTATAAATATTGTGCGTATTAATAGTTATTAAAAAAAGATTTATTAAAGAATAAATCTTTTTTTAATAACTTTAATTTTATTCAGTTCCAACAATTTCTAAAATAACTTATATTTGGGCAAAATATTTACCATTTTTGCAATGACGAAAATAAAAAATAATGGCAGAATAGTTGGCCACAGCCAAAAATAACATACAAAATGGCGGGAGAGCGGCAATTTGATCTTCACTTTGAAGAGTTTTGTTTATACGTATATCTTAATTCTAATGTTCGCGGGTGTCATTAGACAAGTCATTAGACTTACTCGTATTTAGTCCCTCGAACTATTGGCGCCCTCACTCCGTTCGGGGCGCCAAACCCATTCTCGGGACTAAATAAGTAACTTTCATCCCTAGGGTAACAATGTACTATTGTGTGCGCGTCAATAAATTAGACTGATCCAAGGTGCATCCTGCAAAGTGGTCCAGTAGCTGGTGCGTGACTACCTGCCTACTGTTGCTGACTTGGTAAGAAGGTAGTGAAGGAGTCCATATTTGTTCAATACATATGACTGTTCGATGTAAAAGCTTAAAGCTAATACAGTAGAACCTCGTTAAGTCGAACCTCGATAAGTCAAAAACCTCCGAATGTCGAAAACCTCCGAATGTTGTGTTCCCTTCCCTTCAAACACTAAAACTTCCATTACTAGAAATCTTGACCCTCTGCTAGTCGAAATAATCTCCGAGTCCCTCCAAGCCATTTTGGTACATTTTTCACTCTACAACTCGAAAAATTCAATTTGACCTATGCATCTCGAACATAGCAACGTTTTATTTTACAACCTTTACATTTATTGTTCGAACAAAAATAAGTTACCGACTTTAAGAACTTGCCGACAATGTGAGTACACTATTGTTTCTTAGAAAACATTTTAGGAATATAAGATAATAAATTGATGATTCACGTAAACACGTGTTTGCTTGCTTGGTGTCAGGTGTTTAATTTTGATTTCCTTTGAAATTTAGCAAAGCAAGTCCTTTGTTTTCGACTTAAATACTGCCAGAAGTAGTTTGGTTCTACTGCAATACACATCTATTAGTACAACAGAGCAACCAAGTCGAAATCCTCCATAAGTTGAAAACTCTATAACTCGAATTTTTTGGCGACTCCCTTGATGTTCGACTTATAGAGGTTCTACTGTATTTACTTAAAGCTTACTTACCAACTAAATCTTGAAAATGAAAGACGATTTCTCTCGTGTAGCGGATCTTCGGTGGCAGAACGACGTACTTCACCGAGCCTTGCTCCGACCATGGCCCTTTGTCCCTGCAAGTTCAAAGTCAAAGTCAAAGTCAAACCATTTAATGCAATATTATGTCACTTTACAGTTACATAATTACCCATAAGGCATTGCAATTATTTACTGGAGATGAGCAACCCTGTTAATTCATTACATTTTTTAAGTGTTCCGTCAGTTAAAAAGTCTTCTATTTTATAATAACTTTTTGATATGAGTAAGTTTTTTAAGTTTGTTAGGAAAATTTTAATACTATCGATACGCTTTAGGTCGTCTGGTAATTTGGTAAGTTCATTCGTTACATAATAAATACAAGTTTAGTTTGTTATTAATTTAATTACTTGTAGAACAAGTGTAAGGTAGCGCCTGTAGCTCGGCTAGCTAAGGTGATCTGACGCGATCATCGAAACTAAGTAAAGGTCGATGCGGACGGTGTTTGGATGGGTGACCATGCACAAGACTGTCGTTTTTCTAGTGGCATTTTCATGGCGCTACCGTGGATCGGATGACACGTTAAATTGTAGGTGCCGGCTGTTTGTCTTAGTACAAGCAGTCGTTAAGCCAAGTCGGAGGCCTTCGGGTGGCTTAAAAACTCTCGACACCAGAGCTTGGCCACTTAGCTCATACGAAGAAGAAGAATACGTTTCATAATAAATCAAAAGTATAGTTTGTTATTATTTTAATTACTTAGTTCATTTTGTGTATTTCAATTTAAAGTATTGAAAAATAAAATGTGTTAACAAAAATAATTGGCTAAGTGCGAGTAGGACTCGCGCATGAAGGGTTCCGTACCATTGTTGTATGGGAGCCCCCATCTTATTTTTTTATAATTTAATACATAATTCAGTATTCTGTGAATGTATAGAGGGTAATATAATATTATATTTTTTATTTTGAGTATTTGTTGTTATAGCGGCACAAGAAATACATATCTTGTGAAAGTTTCAGCTTTCTAGCTATTACGGTTCCTGAGATACAGCCTGGAGACAGACAGCGAAATCTTAGTAATAGGGTTCCGTTTTCACTTTTTAGGTATGGAACCCTAAAAACGACTCACCAGAACACCTGATCATGCCTGGCGATGTCTCTGAACACGGAATACAGGCACTGAGTCCCACACGCGCACCGCGTTCCTCCAATACTGGTCAAGTTGTTAACGTAGCTTGATAGACAGAACATGCCCGCCGGGGTACATTTGGGACCACCTGGTTGTCAACGTAAAAAAAAATAGTAAAAAAAGAAAAATATAGACCTCCGCCATTTTGGATTGCCGGCCATTTTGGATTTTAAATAGTATAAAAGCGAGTGTGGCTCGGTGGTATGGGTACATTTCGGACCACCTGGTTGTCAACATAAAAAAAATGAGTAAAAAAACAAAAATATAGACCTCCGCCATTTTGGATTGCCGGCCATTTTGGATTTTAAATAGTATATGCTTTAAAAGCGAGTGTGGCTCGGTGGTATGGGTACATTTCGGACCACCTGGTTGTTAACGTAAAAAAAATGAGTAAAAAAACAAAAATATAGACCTCCGCCATTTTGGATTGCCGGCCATTTTGCATTTTAAATAGTATATGCTTTAAAAGCGAGTGTGGCTCGGTGGTATGGGTACATTTCGGACCACCTGGTTGTTAACGTAAAAAAAAATGAGTAAAAAAAATATAGACCTCCGCCATTTTGGATTTAAAATTGTATTATTATGTTTTAAAAGCGAGTGTGGCTCGTTGGCTATTGGCTTTTCAATCAGACGGCCCCTTTGTATGTGGATTTGCACTCGCTTTACGGTGAAGGGAAACATCGTGAGGAAACCGGCATTGAAAATCCACGCATAACTTGAAAAGCAAGTCATCGTGGACTTTGTTACATTGCTTTGCGTGGCGTTGTGCGGCGTTGCTTGGTGTTGCATCGCGTTGCATGGTGTTGCATGGCATTGCATGGCGTTGCATGGCATTGCATGGCGTTGTGTCACACGACACGACACGAAATGGCACGTCGAGGCGCCATTGTCTTCACCTATCTCGGTTTCTTACTATCGTACTCTACAACAGTTACGACGATTACTACTATACTTCCGCCAAATTCGATGTGAACTAAATATAAACAAACAAAAAAAATACAATTTTAGGGTTATCACTCCATGAAAGTGCTACCGATATCAGAATTTCTATATTTTGTCATATAAGTCGTCCAGACTTTTTGTAATTTCAATCGAAAAGTCTGTCATATTTACCTACTGAATTTAAAGATCAATAACAATAACAAATTGCAAAGAAGTGAGTTTTAAAAGAAATCAGAATATTCAGTGATTACTTACATTAGAATTTGCATCAACCCTAGCTATTTTTTCGTTTGAGTGCAGGAATCTCAAACCATTGGCCACTTTTCTATATTCCAAATAAAATACAACACTAAAACCCTTAAAAATTCCAATTAACAAGTAAATTTTTATTTAGTCGCATTATTGACCTGATATATGATGTTCCGTTGTACGCTGTATTTTAGTAAGATGCAATTTCAACAAATATTTTTATTTAAGGGAAATAGTAATTTGTAAAAATAACAGTTTTAGTATACAATTCAATGATAAGTTTCTTATAAAATCTACGTCATACTTAAGTGCTATATTAGGGAGAATACAATATGAAGATGTATTCTTGTATCATATCAATAGTGTAAAACGAAACGTGCTAAAAATAAATCGTAAACAAACATCTTAAACATGGCCGCTCCTTCAACACTTGTTTGCCGACATTCGTTTGTATTACAAGTATTCTATATTGTAGTTTCTATATTGAACATTAGAAAAAAAATTGAAGATTAGAAAAAAAGTTCTTTACCACTACTGTCAGTGGTTGCTAGGCAACGCTTTGTTGGTAAACATTTCACATCGAATTAGGCGGAAGTATAGATGGCGGCACTTGCGCACATCCCGACATATAATTATACATTTAGCTTACCGTCGTAATGGTAATAGAACGGTATGCATTTACACAGTTCGAGCGCTAGTTTACTTCTACAGGACTGGCGGCACGCGTTAGAGCTGTATACCTGGAAATTAAAAAAAAATAGTGTAAAGGCTTTTTTTTTTGTTGACGAGGGGGAAATCTTCGACAAGATACCTGGCTACGATGGGGCGCAGCCAGGTTATGTGGGATTTGTACCCACTAAAACCCCCCCGGTGACCTGCCTCTGTGCTTAACGGAGGTCTCCGGGTTCTTCCGGGAAACACTCCGGATACCTCCTTGCACTGCGCTGTGGCCCTTCCCGCGACGGTGACGGTCACGCGACGCCGTCGTCGTTCACCCCGGACTCGATGGAGCGGGTGTCGGAACCCCATCTCCGAACACCTTCGAGTCTGATGCCCCTTTTAGTCGCCTCTTACGACAGGCAGGGGCAGTTCCGCAGCCTTATTCTTTCACCCAGGCTGCAGGGTTATAGTGTAAAGGCTAGACTAGGCTAAGAGAGATCTTGAATTTACAGTTTTTCGTTATCCTACGAGTACTAATATTATAAATGCGATAGTTTGTGTGTATGTATATGTTTGTTTTTTTATCCTTGATAGGTTAGCGTTTGACTACAGCTAGCCTGATGTTAAGCTGCACTGCAGTCTACGGTGTGGCACGCTTACCTAGAAGATACGTATTAACTCTACTTTTGAAGGCCCCCGGATGATACCTCTCAGGAAACAGAGACTCGGGTAGTGAGTTCCAAAGCTTCGCAGTCCTCACAATAAAGGTCGACGCAAAGCGTTTTGTACGAAAGTTTGGAACTTCAACTCTGTATCGGTGTCTCTTCACTGTCTCTCTCCTCGTTCTGTAGCAGAACGATGGTGATGTTGTTTGTTTATAGCATATAATTAATGGAAGTATAAACAACTAAATACCGAGATCACAAATCTATGAACAAACTTGTATTATGAAAATACATTACATATTCATGGACATAAGGAGGGTACTAGTGAGATATTGGTGGCGATTCAGCGGCACACACGATTAAACTAAATTTAAAGAAGCCCCGTCTCTTTTCATCTTAGGTGGCCAGAAAGAGACTGCACGTTCTGAACCACAGACAAAACAACTAAAATCACGTCAACGTAAAAAAGTAAAAAAGTTTTTTGTTTTTTCCATGTCACATTATAAAAAAATAAAAACAAAAAATCACGTCAAATAATAAAAAAATAAGGGTGAACAACCCTTACATTTAGGGGTATGGAAAATAGATAGTAGCCAATTTTCAACCTACTGAATGCGCATATAAAATTTGGTAAAAATCGGTTTCGGAGTAGTACGGTAACTAACATTGTGACATGGATATTTTACATATTAGAAGAAGATTACTGTTTACGAAAAAAAGTTATGTTTAATTTAATGGAAACAGCTGCGCCTCATGTTGAATATGTCTATATTTTGATCTCTTTACCTTCTACACTAGAAATATGTTTCGTTCCCTCTACCTCCTATCCTACGCTAATGAGGCGACATCAGCATTATAACATTTGACATAATTTAATAATCACATTGACATTGACTCATTATAATTATACTTTTGACATCATTATAACTGACAAACTACTCTTTAAATAATCATAATTTGACTTAACATAATCTTCTTATATATACAATTTCCGTGTCACAGTGTTTGTTACCGTACTCCTCCGAAACGGCTTTACCGATTTTTTCCAAATTTTATATGCGTATTCAGTAGGTCTGAGAATCGGCTACTGTATATTTAGAAATAATTATTAAGGCAAAACAACGTTTGCCGGGTCAGCTAGTATTAAATAGAATAAGATAAAGCGCATGTTAAAGAAGTAAGTAATCATAATGTAATAATGCAGATTAATAAAGGCTTTTTTACTTTTACTTTTACCTCCTACCCTAGAAGCGTGTTTCTCCCTATAGTTACCTTCCTGGATCCCAAAGGCTCGTCATGGAAGAGACAGCCTCGCCGCGCCGGCTGCAGGTCCCTGACCCCCTTCCCGCTCGTGGTCTCCGTCACACTCAACTCTAAGCTGAACAGGTACCCGGGAGACACCTCCACGTAGGGCGTAGTGATGTCCACCACGTCGTATGGGGAGTGGTAGAAGAACTGGAATAGAATTATCATTGTTTAATCAGTGGTAGAAGAAGTGAAACAGAATTAGCATTGTTTGAACGGTGGTAGAAGAAGTGAAACAGAATTAACATCGTTTGAGCAGTGGTAGAAGAACTGGAACATAGTTATCATCGTTTGAGCAGTGGTAGAAGAACTGGAAGAGCGTAATTATCATAGGATTATGATAACGATGACTAAATTTAATTTACATACTTACGTAGAACAAGTTGTTCACATCCAGCTTCATGTGGCAAGAGGAGGTGCCTCCGTACTTGCAGGTCAGGGGGTACAGGATCGTGTCGTTCGGATGCGGCTTACTGCAAAATGAATTACATGAAGTAATTCCCCCCGCCCCCTTCCACTATCGGACGAGCAGGGAAACGCCAAGGCGGCATCGCTTTACAGTAGAGGTGCCTGAGGCACGCACTAAGCGTTTTGCCTCCACCTTTGTTGTCCGAACCGCCAAACTTTGGAATTCCTTGCCGAATTCCCTGTTCCCCAATGACTATAATCTGGCAATTGTCAAGGCAAGAGTGAACCGGTTCCTTCTAGGTAAGCGCGCTTCACCGTAGACCTCAATGTCACTTACCATCAGGTGAATTTGTGGTCAAGCGCTGACCTATTTAGAGTAAAAAAAAAAAACTATAGAAAATTGTTACCCTAGGGATGAAAGTAACTCAATTATTCCCGAGACGGGGTTAGGCGCCCCGAAAAAAGTGAGGGCGCCAATAGTTCGAGGGACTAAATAAGTCTTTAACCCGAGGTTGCTTTAACCCGAGTCTTTAACCCGAGGTGCTTTTCATTACAAATACAAGGAAATTAAAAAAAAATGGTTAAGAAATTGATTTACTCTGAATATGAAAAAATATTTATTTTCATTACTCATACTCTGAAAGTATGTCTGAAGTTGCCTGAGGAGCGGGATGTGAGTAATACATTGCATCCCTAGGGAGAATCGCTTTCAATCGACAGCTGTTAAGTTATTTAACAAATAGTACAGTAAAAAAGGTTTTACTTTCTATACAGACACGATGTAAAATTTAATTAATTTACAAGTATTAATTAAAGAATAATTACATTAATTCATAACCTACTGTAGCGCTTGTAACTCGGCTAGCTAAGGTGATCTGACGCGATCATCGAAACTAAGCAACGGTCGAAGCGGACGGTGTTTGGATGGGTGACTATGCACAGGACTGTCGTTTTTCAAGTGGCATTTTTATCTGGGCGCTACCGTGAGTCGCATGACTCGTTAAATTGTCCCGGCTGTTAGTCTTAGTACAAGCAGTCGTTAAGACAAATCGGAGGCCTTCGGTTTAGGTTGAAAACTCTCGGCACCCGAGATTGGCCACTAAGGTCATACGAAGATGAAGAAGATTACCTAGTGACTCGGGGCAAAATTTTTACAAATCATAAAAAAAAACATAAACGGTAACAAACTATTGACAAAATAGCTTAAGCAGCGTCTTAAGAACAACTCAAATATTTATACATATTTTGGTACTAATCAGAAAGAAAAATTACATTTCTTGAACCTGTTTTTTTTCGATTGCTAAATCTGATTTGTACCAACACAAGTATAAAAATAATTCTTGTTCGAGTTATTCTTTAAAAAATAGTGAAAATATTTTCATTTTTTTTACCGTTATAAGATAATTTTAGAAAGTTCTTATCTTCTCACTTATAACACCAAATAAAAGTGAGCAATAGAAAGCAAACATTGAAATGCCAATACAAGTTTAAGAAACAAAAGTTTTTTTTTTCTCGGATAGATCTACGCTTGGCCACCAACTCGCCTGATGATAAGCGATGATGACGACCTCGTTGGCGTAATGGTTACCATGCCGGACTGCCAATCAGAAGGTTCCGGGTTCGATTCCCGGCACGGCCAACATCTTTGTGCCTATTTGTTGGCTGTGGGTCTGCGTGTTAAATATGTATCTATACAAAATATATATGTATGTGTATGTAGTATACTCGTATCAGTTGTGTTAGCTACCGTAACACCAACTAGAAATGGTATGGGTTTAACCAGCCGTGTGTGAAATGTGTCCTAATATATTTACAAATTTATTTATATAGCACGAATTTGACTTACAATAGAGCCATATCCGCAATCGGCAGCGAATTGACAGAATAGCAAGCACCAAACTCTGTCATAATAGGTAACCACTTGATCATCATGTTGGCATTTTCCACCGTCGTCTTAATTTCTATATCTGGCAACACCTGAAAAATATTGCCAGTAAGTTCTTTTTAGGTTTCCGTACCTAAAAGATAAAAACCCTATTACCACAGGTTCAACCTTCTGTGGAGTTCAGTGCACCGCTTGTCTTAAATACCTAGTTCTTACTTATAGCCTAATTTTAATTAATACATAACTAGCTGACCCGACAAACGTTGTTTTGCCTCACTTAGGGGTATAAAAAATAGATAGTGTAGCTTATATGACACGTTCGTAGATTTACCATAGCAGCGCCATCTATTGATTACTTACTCAACCCAGTCGAAAGGTATCGACATCTGTTAGAATCATTTGGAGTTATCAGATAATTGTGACAGTCAAATAATAACAGACAAATAATTAGCAATAAATTAAAATTGCGACTATAATTTGAGATTTAAACTATCCTATCTCTCAAGTTGGATCGAACTGCACATGGTGTGCGAATTTTACTATAATCGGTTAAGTGGTTTAGGAGTCCATTGAGGACAAACATTGTGACACGAGATTTATATATTATATTAAGATTTAAGACTCGGTGTATATATGATTTATGTGGTATTGTGTACGAAATAATTAACTGAAACTGAATTACTAAGCCTCTGCTGTCAGCCGCAAACATTACGTGAAAAGTTTACAAAGTTTTATAAAAAACCCGACTCAACAGTTTGTAGCAAGAATTTTAGATAGAAGGCAAAATTAAATATCTAGTGTACTTCCGCTGTGATCCGAAATCCAAATTAAGACAAGTAAAGGAAAAATTAACTAAAATTAATTAACTAGGATTATTTAACTAAGATTAATTACGTCTAAGATTAATTAAGATTAATGTTACCTATCACAATTCGGAAATTATTAACTCTACACGTGTTTCGCCTAACCACAAGGCGTCATCAGGAGATGCTGACTCTTCGAACGACAAATCGAGAGATCGACTTGTCGTTCGAAGTAATCCTAGTTAATTAATCTTAGTTAATTTTTCATTTACTTGTCTTAATTTGGATTTCGGATCACAGTGGAAGTACACTAGATATTTAATTTTGTCTTCTGTTTACAATGGATTTCCGCAAAGTAACGCCCAAGTCAATAAGTTATTTAAGAATTTTAGAATTTATCATCATGTTTGTATTCTTCTAACCAAGCCTTACAATGCAGCAAACGCAGATATGTAAAACTTGTCATCTTTAATTTTAGAAGATTTAAATTTTATTTTTTTGTTGTTTTACTTTTAATTAATCACTTATATTGAATTCATTTGTATTTAAAGATATAATTTTATATGTAAACTTTTCTTTTTTAGGGATTCCGTACCTAAAAGGTACAAAATCGGGACTCTAAGCCTCCGCTTTCAGTCTGTCTCCAGGCTGTATCTCAAAAACTGTGATAGGTAGAAAGCAGAAATTTTCACAAGCCCCTGCCGATGCCGAAGATAATATTCATGTTTTAGTCGATATTTTTATGACGACATTTGTAATATTTTACACAATATTCATAGGCCCTCTATTTTTTTGCAGAATATTCAATTATGTATTATTTGATAAATTAGTTGCCTAATGAAACATTCAAATAACACAGCTATTTAAATAAAAATATAATTATATATTCTATATAATTTACAGCGAAAATATGAATTAATTGTTAATTATATAATTGATCCTTTCATATTTTGTATTTGATTAGCTATCAAAAATAATAATTAATACAGATACAAACATTTCAAAATTAAAATAAATTTGTGGCGTCTCTGCCGCACTTCATCGCCCGCTACCAATCAGAGCGCTTGTCCTGAATCGCGCAAACGGTATTTACAGCGCGCGTACGACGGGTTCAAGCTACAATGCATGACCTGTGGACGGCTGTCTCCGGACACAACATCTGTCCGGGGGATAAATGGAGGCTGACCGTCGTCGCTCCATAAATTCATTATAATTTAAAATGTTAAAACGAAACTATGTATTGAGTTTCACATTAAAATAAATATTATAAGGGGGCGGGCTCCCATACAAAAATAAGTGTTTTTGTATGCCATATTTTTATGATAATGGTACGAAACTCTTTACGCGTGAGTCATACTCGTACTTGGCCGTTTTTTTACACTTACATCGACAGCCAACTGGTATAAGTCCACTTCGAGGCTCGGATCCTCGGCGAACTCCTCGAAAGCCTTGAGCTCCAACAAGCTGGAGTCACTGACAGTTCGCACAAACCTCTCGTAGTACCTGTACTTGTCGTCAGATGGCGCTATACCCCAAGTTTCGAAGATTACTTCTTCTAGTTTAGAAGGGTCGGTGCGGTTCTGCAAATAAAACCACACTTCATTTATAACGAGCATAACAAAAATTCTAATTTAAATTCAAATTCATTTATTTCAGGATCAAGTCCCATATCCAAATGTTACATAAAATTATTATTAATAAAATAAACTGTATCAAAAAAAATAAAAAATATGTCACAGAAAAAAAATATAAAAAAGAAAGTCATATGTAAATACAAATAAACGGAATAAAGAGATATAATACGCAAGAAAAAAACATGGTTTATATGATTAACTGAAACACAATAGTAGGTACATTACGATATTAGTGCGTTAAGATGGGTATAACATTTATTTATTTACATTACTTTACGGCCGAGACCAATTACAAAGCAAGTTACATTTAAATGACATTAAATTAAATTACAATATTACAGTCAAAATACATTACATTAAATAACATAAATAATATGAAGCTAAATGTGAATAAAAGTAATGCCAAGAAAATACTTTTGTAATAACATTTAATTTTATTGTTTCAAAATGGCAGCACTTGATTTCACAAGAAATATATTATAGTTTTGATTAGTGACATAAGATATGTATTTAAAACTTTTTGGTTTTAATATTCATACTCTATTCAAAAAGGCGGGAACACGCATTAGCGTTGCGAATGCGCCTTCTTTTGTTTTTTCTCGCAGTTTGATTATTGATTAATTTGGATGGAGGGCAATTGGAGCTAAATGGAAAAATATATAAATTTTAGACACATACATAATTATAATAAGGCTAGAAGATATAATGACTGATATCATATCACCAAGTATTCAGTAAGTAATCAATCCGATGTAAATTTTTTATCGGAAGATAATTAGTAAGTCTTATTATAGAGTGCCGATAAAACTAAATAATAGTGCTATAGAACAAGTAAAATCATTTAAATACCTTGGAAATGTTATAACCGAGGATTCAAGATGTACTCAGGACATCATCACGCGTATCTTCATAGCAAAAAAAGCCTTTCACAACAAAAAACACCTTATGAAATCAAAAATTGCAAAACATATAAGAAATAAACTAATAAAAACATACATCTGGACAATCGCCTTATATGGAAGTGAGGCTTGGACCAAAGAGATAGACAGAGGATAGAGGCATTTGAAATGTGGTGTTGGAGGAGAATGGAAAGAATAAGTTGGAAAGAAAAGAAAACTAATGAAGAGGTACTCTGCCTAGTACAAGAACCAAGAACCATAATAAATACTATAGACAACAGAAGAGGAAAGACGGTTGGCCACCTTATACGACATGACAATTTCATTAAAAATATCGTAGAAGGAAAGATAGAAGCCAGGAGAGGAAGAGGAATACCTAGAAGATCATACTTAGACCAAATTAAGGAGAAGGCGAAAGTCATGTCGTATAGGGAGGTCAAGGATTTGGCCGAAGACAGAACTATCTGGAAAAAACTCCACAGACAAGAGCCCAGCTCTTAAATATTGAATGAATGAATTAGTAAGTCTAACCATATGGCATGTAGTGACGGCCGGCAAACTGAACTGCCACGACCTGAAGTCCTTCTCCAGAGTGACGACGGTGGGGCTCTCGTTGTACCTCTGGAGCTGGCCCAGAGACACGTGCACGGCGGACCAGATCGCCAGCGCCGTCGCCAGCGACCATACCAACCTGCGGGGGATAATGGTGGCGATTCAGCGGCACACACGACTAAACTAAATTTAAAGAATTAGAAGACCTTGTGGCAGAACCTAGCATCATGGGCGAAAGTAAAGCACATCGGCTCCGTTGGTTCGGCCACGTGGAAAGGATGGGAGAGGATCGGGCTAGGAGGCGAGCATACTTGGGACGAGCAATTGGCCGACGTTCAAGTATCGCTGGGAAGACCTAGTGCAGAAAGACCTAAGCGCACTTCATGCCACAGACTGGCAGGAGACAGCACAGGATAGAGAAAAGTGGCGTCTCTTGGTGTCGGAGGCCAGGATCCATTTTGGGGTTAGCGAGCTATCTAAGTAAGTAAGTAAAGAAGCCCTGTCTCTTTTCATCTTAGGTGGCCAGAAAGAGACGGCATTTTCTGCACCATAGTCAAACCAACTAAAATCACGTCAAATGTAGAAAATATAGGCGACTTTAGAACGCACTCACTTGTATCACCTCTAAAACTGCCTGCACATTCCATTTGACGTGATTTTAGTTGTTTTGTCTGTGGTTCAGAACGTGCCATCTCTTTCTGGCCACCTAAGATGAAAAGAGACGGGGCTTCTTTAAATTTAGTTTAGTCGTGTGTGCCGCTGAATCGCCACCAATGTTGTTGATGTAAAACATCTATAGCCACACGTAAAACCGATTACTAGCTGACCCAGTAAACGTTGATTTGCCTTAAAAAATAGATAATGGTCCCGTCTCTTTTCATCTTAGGTGGCCAGAAAGAGACGGCACGTTCTGCACCATAGTTAAAACAACTAAAATCACGTCTAAATGTAGAAAATACACTTTATACACACACACGGCTGGTTAGCCCCATACTGAACCATTTCTAGCTCGTATTATGGTTGCTAACACAACTGATATGCTACATATACATACATATTATATATAAATGCATATTTAATACCCAGACCCGCAGCCAACAAATTTAGTTAAGCACAAAGATGTTGGCCGGGCCGGGAATCGAACCCGGAACCTTCTGAATAGCAGACCGGCATGGTAACCTTTACGCCAACGAGGTCGTAAAAAAAAAGGCGACTTTAGAACGCACTTACTTGTATCACCTCTAAAACTGCCTGCACATTCCACTGCGGTCAAACGTAAGCCTACGAGTATTTATCATAAAAAAAACCTCTTGTTACGAAATGTGATAAGGGGCTAATAAATATTTATGAATTTCTATGAATTGTATACATCGACTTACCTCTCCCCCCAATGTCGGCGTGTCTCGGCCACGTGTTTGAAGCCATGCATGCTGGTCTCCATACAGAAGTCATGGCCAAGTGAAGCCACGGGCGCGACTAGTGCTGATACTTCCTTGCATCTGTCCTTCTTTTGTTCACGTTTTGGGGTTTCCAACCAATTCATTTCTTTAAAGGGTAAAGCGAGTGAGGCTCGGTGGTAATAAAATCATATAAATAATAATATAATAATCTTATATATAAAATTTCCGTGTCACAGTGTTTGTTACCGTACTCCTCCGAAACGGCTTGACCGATTTTTTCCAAAATTTATATGCGTATTCAGTAGGTCTGAGAATCGGCTAATGTATATTTAGAAATAATTATTAAGGCAAAACAAGGTTTGCCGGGTTAGCTAGTAATAATATATTTATTACACTGGTCTACAGTGGTTTTGTTGTCTTTGATATGATGATGATTTTGGGTCTATTTATACACACAATTCGTGAAAATATCAATGATTTTGTAAGATCTGCTCGTTTTTTTTTCAACAAATGACTGAAAATTAAAATTTTGACGATAAATCCTTTAAAATTCAATTTGTAAAAACGAGCAAATTTTGTACTTTTACGAATATATTCGTAATCTGGGCACTTAAAAACGTAACAATTTGCGATGATAAACAGGGCAACAAAAAAAATTGATTTTTTGTAGAGCTGTGTTACTTTTGGGTAAATCTAACATCTTAAGAGAGTGATGTAGATATTTGGGAATGACTCCTGTGCTTGAGAGTACCAAAATTGTAAGCTTTTTTAATGGGTTTGTTACATATGTTAGATCCTCTTAGAAATGTAAAAATTATTTTAGTGGTAACAATATTTAAGAAGACATGTAAGAACAGCTTGTCTAAATAATAATGTTATAACTAAAGCTTACATTCAAGTTTGGATATAACAGTGCTTATGTTAGCCGCTGTGAGTGTTCAATGGACCCCAACCTAGGCGTGAGCCTGTATCATAGCGGTCCGTTTTACCTTGGTATGAAACTCGCGCTAATTTAGTTAGTTAATGGTGGCGATTCAGCGGCACACACGACTAAACTAAATTTAAAGAAGCCCCGTCTCTTTTCATCTTAGGTGGCCAGAAAGAGACGGCACGTTCTGAACCACACACAAAACAACTAAAATCACGTCAAATATGAAAAATGTTTTTAGAGCGCACCCAATTGTATCAGCTCTAAATCTGGCGTGTTTGACGTGATTTTAGGTGTTTTGTCTATGGTTAAGATCATTTATGACTAAAAGAGACAGAGCTACTTCAAGTTTAGTCGTGTGTGCCGCTGAATCGCCACCAATAACGTCTGCTTTTTCATAAGACGGCCCCTGGTTCGATCCCGACCCTACACCAATGACTTGTTTTTCAAGTTACGCTGCCGCAAAGGCATCTAAAATAAGGAATTAAAATTCACATTTTTTTTCCTATCGTACCTACTTTCTATTTTCACGTTAGAATAGCAACTAAATATTTTATTTTCTACGTCAATTTATTTATTCATTTAAATTTCGTGACAGAAGAACTTAACTAGTTCATTTTGAAATAACATGAAAATGCTTTTAGTGCAATATTATTCTATCGCATGTAACATGCACTTTTCCTTTTTAGGGTTCCGTACCTAAAAGGTAAAAACGGGACCCTATTACTAAGACTCCGCTGTCTGTCTGTCTCCAGGCTGTATCTCAGATACCGTAATAGCTAGAAAGCTGAAACTTTCACAAGATATGTATTTCCTGTGCCGCTATAAAAATAAATTCTAAAAATAAAAAAAAAAATATTTAGATGAATAAAAAAATAAAAAATATTAATAATAAAAAATATAAATATTAGGACACATTTCACATACGGCTGGTTGGTAGCCCCACACTGAACCATTTCTAGTTCGTATTATGGTTGCTAATACAACTGATATACTACATATACATACATACGTACATATTATATATAAAGAAAAATATTAAATATTATACAATAAACTGGTTTTTCGTATATATTTTTTTGCTATATATCAATAACAGTTGACGCTAACACTTAAAATTTCCACAAAATACATAAATGTATATAAGCTATCAAATTACATACTAAAATTGAAATAAAATAAATGTTTAAGGGGGGCTCTCATACAACAATGGTACGGAACCCTTCATGCGCGAGCCTACCTCGCACTTGGCTGATTATTACTTTTTACAGCTAGGCATTTGACCAACAGATCGCACGACTTCACGTGGCAGCGAAACTATGGCCAAAACTGGAGATGCCTAGTCTAGAATAAAAAAAGCCTAATGATTAAAAAATTCGAAACTGCGGTTGAAAACCACTACTATAATAATAATAATAAATCTTTATTATCAGACACAGAGTCCATAGAACACAATGTTTATACAAGGTGGTTCAAAAACATAAATAAAATATTAAAATAAAGGTAAAATATTAAATATAACAAAACAGTTTTTTTTTTTTTTACAAAACAGTAGAAATAATGTACATGAAAAAACTTAAGGTATTATTGTTGCTATCCAATGTTTCATAAATGGGCTCTTGAATTGATTGCTTATGATTTGAAGTATGGTCTTCTTCTTCTTCTCCTTTACCATTTCCCACTAGGTGTGGTCGGCACAGCCTGTTTTTCGCTTCCCCGCTACTCTATCAGCCGTCACCTCCACATTCACTCCCTTCTCATTCATATCCCCCTTCACACAATTCATCCACGTCTTCTTTGGTCTACCTCTCCTTCCGCTACTTCTTACAATCATATCCATACTTCTCCTAGTCACATGCATCTCCTCTCTACGCATTACATGTCCGTACCACGCTAACCGTCCACTCTTCACTTTCTCTCACACAGGCGCCACTTTCAAACTTCCTCCAATATACTCATTTCTTACCTTGTCCATTCTTGTTACTCCACACATCCATCGCAACATTCGCATCTCTGCCGCATGCAATCCTCTCTCTTGCACTTTCGTCGCCCAACACTCGAATCCATACAATACGACAGGTCTAATGATCGTTTTGTAAATTTTCCCCTTCAGTTTAAGCGGAATTCTCCGATCGCAAGTTGTTCCAGAGACCTGTCGCCATTTGATTTTATGACTTGAAGTATGGTATTGGAACTATTTCTAATTCTACTTAAAATTGAAAATATGCGTTTACGTAAAATTGCATGAAAACCATCAACTCGTGCATCGACAAACATGCCAGAAGCGCTACAATATCGAGGCAGTCCTACCATCATTCGGAAAATGATACTATGTTTACATTCTTAATGACTCTATTATCAACGAAATAAATGTTTGACAAAAAATGTGCACGCGGTGCATGGTTTAAAATCTAAAATTTAGTTTTTCAAACCAGTTTTTGACGTGACAACGTCTTAAATTAGGTTGCGGCTGGGAGTCACTTATGAAAAAGTGTAACGCCCGGTAACGTTACGATGAGTCACCGAACGAGAGAGAGGCCCGCCAAATGCCTTGCGTCTCTCTCCCACTCAACTATGATCGGTCTGCCGCGCGCGCAGCACGCGGCAGACGTTGTCACGTAAAATCTTCGCCCGTAAAACCGACTTTACAGGCAACCATTTTTTTTTATATTGTTAAGTCTTTACGGTACTAAAATAAGTATAAATATTCTTAGAGTGGTTCTTTAGACGCCACTGTGGACGCCTTATTTACCTTACGGCATCGCGCCGTACTGGGCAAGTCCATTTACAATTATTCAATATTAAAATTTAATTTATATACACATGCATAGAACGTTTTAATATACAAATTTTTATTATACAGACAAAACATACAATTTAAAATCTTTCTTAATATATATAAATCTCGTGTCACAATGTTTGTCCTCAATGGACTCCTAAACCGCTTAACCGATTATAATAAAGTTCGCACACCATGTGCAGTTCGATTCAACTTGAGAGATAGGATAGTTTAAATCTCAAATTATAGTCGCAATTTTAATTTATTGCTAATTATTGTCTGTTATTATTTGACAGTCACAATAATTATCTGTTAACTCCAAATGATTCTAACAGATGTCGATAACTTTGAGTGAGTAATCAATAGATGGCGTTGCTATGGTAAATCTATGAACGTGTCATATAAGCTACACTATCTATTTATCATACCCCTAAGTGAGGCAAAACAACGTTTGCCGGGTCAGCTAGTAGTAGTAGCTAGTAGTAGTAATTAAGAACTAAAAACTAAACCACTAACAAAACTAATTTAACTCCGGACAGAACCTGACGGAAAGGTATCCATAACGCTCGTGGCATTGCCGCGTTGTATAACTATGGATAGCCTTTGCGCCAGGTACGATCCGGAGCGAAATTCATCCGATTTCTCTCTAATTCTACGCCCAATTTCAGATATATATAAAGTTTGGCCTCAGTTCCCCAACAACCCATAGTTTCAAATGCGACGCGCACAAAGAGATACTGAAGCAACATTGTGGCGTATTTTTGACGCCTTTAAAAAACTATATTTTTGCCACTTACGATTAATAGCGAAAAAACTGTATAATCAAGATTTTGCCCTCATGTTCGCCTTATAACAAACAATAAAAATCTATTTTATTTGCATATGTGTTCTTCCGGCAATATATAAACAGTATTTTTTTTCAAAAAGTCTGTTTTTGGACTTGCGGCACAGTTTTGCATTCATTTTTGTTACAGGTGTTAATATTTTTTTTTATTATGACACATTTCACACACGGCTGGTTAACCCCATACTGAACCAATTTTAGTTCGTGTTATGGTAGCTAACACAACTGATATACTACATATACATACATACATATTTAATATAGATACATATTTAACACCCAGGCCCACAGCCAACAAATTTAGTTCAGCACAAAGATGTTGGCTGGGCCGGGAATCGAACCCGGAACCTTCTGATTAGCAGTCCGGCATGGTAACCTTTACGCCAACGGGGTCGTCAAAAATAATTATATAAATAATAATATAATGAAAATGTTACCTCACTAAAATCTCTAGAACTTTCGCTGTCCCCTCAAATAACAACTAAGTATAGAACCAGTAAGTTTATTTCACCCCAGTTTTCCCTCGACATTTCGTGCACGCAGTAATTAGGTCACTTGTGTCCTGAAATCGATCCCCTTTGTTTATGGAAAAATTTTAAATACTTCTGTTGTTTAGTAGTATTAACGCTAAACCTGCTAAAGAAAAAGCGAGTATGGCTCAATTGTTAAAATATCTGCTTTTCAATCAGACGGTCCCTGGTTCGAACCCAGCCCTACACCAATGACTTGCTTTTCAAGTTATTTTTGGATTTGCACTCGCTTTACGGTGAAGAAAAACATCGTGAGGAAACCGACATGTTTGAGGACCACAATATCACCAAAGAAGACGTGTCTCATCCGCCAACCCGCACTTGGTCAGCGTGGTGGAGTATGGCCTATATCCCTCTCCTTGTGAGAGAAGGCCCCGAGTCCCAGTAGTGGGAACGTATAGGTAGGCGGATTATATTGTATATTATGTCATACAATAAAATAGGCCAACCCTTCAACAAATATACGTATACCTTCAACAAATGTATAAATAAAAAAAGCTTGAGAAGTGTCAAGGGATTTTTGGTAAGGAATTCCAAATTCAAATTTGTACAGCTATAGACTCGTGTATTTGTGGTTCAATGATCGTCATTCATTTGTTTTTTTGACGTGACAACGTCTTAAATTAGGTTGCGGCTGGGAGTCACTTATGAAAAAGTGTAACGCCCGGTAACGTTACGATGAGTCACCGAACGAGAGAGAGGCCCGCCGAATGCCTTGCGTCTCTCTCCCACTCAACTATGATCGGTCTGCCGCGCGCGCAGCACGCGGCAGACGTTGTCACGTAAAATCTTCGCCCGTTAAACCGACTTTACAGGCAACCATTTTTTTTTCTTAAAAAATACAACTTTATACACTAGGTAGTATTAAACTTTTAGATTTTTTTTCACATTTCCACCTTTCAATCAATTATCTAATTAGCTCTTCACTATTTTCATAGTTTACTTCTCAGTCCATCCTAGTCTCGCTCTACCGAGTACTAACATAAGCACGTCCTCGTGAGGTTCTACAATAGATGGCGCTACTCTCGAGTGGAATGGCCGCGATTGCTCCGGGGGATTTTCTGGTGATGCTGAAAATAGACAAAAATAATGTTTACTTTTTAGGGTTCCGTACCTAATAGTTAAAAACGGGACCCTAATACTGAGACTCCGCTGTCTGTCTGTCTGTCTGTCGCCAGGCTATATCTCAGAAACCGTAATAGCTAGAAAGCTGAAACTTTCACAAGATTTGTATTTTTCGTGCCGCCATAACAACAAATATCTACTAAAAATGAAAAAATAAAAAATATTATTATAGTAGTAGGATTGTATTCTTCATCTTCTTCTTCAACCTTTTCCCCTTAGGTGGGGTCGGCACAGCAAGTTTACCTCTTCCACACGATTCTGTCAGCTGTCATATCCACATTCACTCTCTTTTCTTACATATCCTCATTAACACAATTCAGCCACGTCTTCCTAGGTCGGCTCTACTTACGCTACCTCGTACAACCATATCCATACTTCTCCTAGTCACATGCATTTCCTCTCTACGCATCACATGCCCATACCAAGATAACCTTCCGCTCTTCACTTTCTCTGTCACTGGAGTTACTTTCCAACTTCCTCTAATAAACTCATTTCTTACCTTATCCATTCTCGTTACTCCACACATCCATCTCAATATTATCATCTCTGCCGCACGCAATCATTAGTAGGATTGTATTATAAACTCATAAGTACTTACCGCCGCTACCACGGCGCTGCGATCGCTAGCTGTGCGAGCGAGACGCACTGCGGCTCCGGCGTATGAGAGAGCAGAGCGACAAGAGTAAATGGAGGGCCACCAGTGATGTGTATGTAGCCGAGCCATAACGGTCTAACCACTCGATGACGGCTGGTTTACAATCCTGAAACAAAACAAGTTATAATCATATCACTAGCTGTGCCACGCGGTGCTACACGCGTTAATCCGGGACAAAGAAAAGGGGTTACCTTATTAAAGAAAAAAGGGTTATCTTATTGAAGTAAAATGGGTTACCTTATTAAAGAAAAGGGGTTACCTTGTTAAAGCAAAAGGGGTTACCTTATTAAAGAAAAGAGGTTTACATTATTAAAGAAAAGGGGTTACCTTGTTACAAAAGGGTTACATTATTAAGAAAAACGGGTAACCTCATTTAAAGATAAAGGGGTTATCTTATTGAAGTAAAATGGGTTACCTTTTTAAAGAAAAAGGGGTTAACTTTATAAAGAAACAGGGGTTGCCTTTTTAAAGAAAAAGGGGTTACCTTATTAAAGAAAAAGAGGTAACCTTCTTAAAGAAAAGGGGGTTCCCTTTTTAAAGAAAAAGGAGTTACCTTATTAAATAAAAAGGGTTACCTTGTTAAAGAAAAAACGGTTACCTTTTTAAAGAAAAATGGGTTACCGGCTACCCTATTAAAGAAAAAGGGGTTACCTTTTTAAATAAAGAGGGGTTACCTTTTTAAAGAAAAATGGGTTACCTAGTTAAAGCAAAAGGGGTTACCTTTAGGAAAAGGGGTTACCTTTAGAAAAGGGGGTTACCTTTTTAAAGAAAAAGGGGTTACCTTTTCAAAAGAGTCCGGCAGTGTGCAGTTGTCAGGATAGAAGTCCATCCCACAACAGGACCACGGCGGCACGGCGGCATCGCCGTAACGCGATCTGTCAGTAGTATCATCCGAAATTTTAATAATAAATTGGTCAAGTGCGAGTTGGGCTCGTACACAAAGGGTTCCGTACCATCTTAATATATATAAATCTCTGTTCTGCTAATAAAAAACCGGTTCTGCAAATAAATAAAATAAATAAATATTAGGACACATTCACACACGGCTGGTTAGCCCCATACTGAACCATTTCTAGCTCGTATTATGGTTGCTAACACAAGTGGTATACAAACATACATATTTTGTACATATGTATACATACATACATATTTTGTATAGATACATATTTAACACCCAGACCCACAAGCCAACAAATTTAGTTAAGCACAATGATGTTGGCCGGGCCGGGAATCGAACCCGGAACCTACGGGATGGCAGTCCGGCATGGTAACCCTTACGCCAACGAGGTCGTAATTTAATTTAACAATTACTAATAAAATAAAATACTATTTAAATAATTTAACAAACAATTTAACGTGCCATTGAACCCAAGATTAAAATACCAACATATAAAAGATCTAAAAAAGGTATTGAGCATGGTCACCTATCAATAAAGACTGCCCGCATCAACCGTTGCTTATATTAACCTCAATGATCGCGTCAGATCACCTTAATCAGCCAATCTATAGGCGCTACAAGAGAAACGTTTAATTTTTAACGAAATTTTTTATTATAATTTTGAATGATTCCAATGGATGATATAAATAGCTTTGTTATTATTATCATATGTGTATATCTTATATATATTATGTCATATCATATGTTATTATATATTTATCATGCATGAAAGAAAGAAATAGAGAAAGAAAGAAAATTATTTATTGTGCACATAAAGATACATATGCTATACAGTAAAACAATTGCTTATTATTATTATAAATAGGCCTATGTGCACAAAAGGAGCAAATTCAGCATAATGCGGGTGCCAGGTAACCCAGCGCTGGTTTTCAATTTGCTCCTTCACAGTTTTTTCAGGCAAGATATAATAGGTGGCATGGGTTACAATTCAATATATATTTATTTATTTTATTTATTTAATAGGCACTCAGACAGATTACAAACATTCATTTTAAACATAACTAAACTAAAAGGAACAAAAACAAGTCTGCAATCCAAAAAAGAGTACACAGCATGCTAGTGAAAACTTAATGATAAGGAATCAATAAAAATATATGTGCATCACTGATAGCGATACGCGACTGTGAATGATTCCAGTCGCGTATCGATTATTCGAATTTACAAATCATTCGAGTCATTCGAATGACCTCCGAAAATTAGTAACTAACAACTTTGAATGACGTAATTCGACTGGCGGTGGCGCTAGGGAGCGGCGCGGGAGTCCAGCTAACGATTCTTTCATATTTCATTCATTTGAAACTAACAAGTGACATTGACAAGATTCGCTAACAATCGAGTCAAAACGCCATTAGTAACTTATTAGTAGTCATCATTCGGTTATTAATATTAGTATATTACTAATATTCAAGTCGAACGTGTATATTAGTAGTTGTAGATAATTCGACTGGTCAGATTATTCGCAGTCGCGCATCTCTATGTGCATGTATATATTAATTGAATTTTAGTAATAAATAACTGTAAATTGACTTGCCCAGTACGGCGCGATGCAGTAAGGTCAATAAATGATTTTATTTGATTTGATTTCAACGTTTAACTAATCTCTAAATAAAGACTAAAAACATTATATTTAGTATCGTATTTTATTTTTATAGTTTTTATATGTTGTTTACTTGTACCACTGCCTTCTTTTGGATGTTTTATTTTTCCATTCCCGGTTGCCTGGTAGAAATCACCATAGGTGATAAGGCCGCCCTTGTACTCTACTTTTAAGTTTTTAATTTTATATATTTACATTTTTCTTGTTTGTGGTTGTACAATAAAGTTATATTCTATTCTATTCTATTCTAAAAACAAATATCTTACGTGTTAAAATCGCAACATCGTAACACCAGACGTGTGTAGTGCACCCATTGGCCATCTTCTGTTCGGAGGCCTTTCTGAAAAATATACACACGTCAATCAATAATAATAATAATAGTTTATTTATCTAAAACACGTGTACATTCACAATTAGTTTTACAAAAATCCGTCGTCTTATTAATCTTATTAATTTACGCTATAACATTTTTCTTGTGGCTTCTGAACTAGGAGAACCCTGTTTCGCAAAAGCCACAATGATTAATATATTGGAAATTTGCACGTTATATCTATAGACGATATATGGATAACTAGGACTATCCATATAAACGTATCCATCCCTTTTTACATGCTTTATATTAGCTTCACCTGTATGTTTGTATGTATGTATGTTTGTTTGTAACCGACTTCTCTGGGCGCGATTTTGACCCACTTGAAACGTCCAGATTTCGTTCAAACTTTGTAGATTTATTGAGGACCGATGACAATACACTATTTTAATAAAATTACGGTTTTCTATAAAAGGCGTGTTTTTAAGATTTTTTAAACTATTAATTATTGTAGCAGGCATGGTTGATATTGAGAGATTACAAATTAGAAGAAGCGTCAATGTGGTTAATCACTACTGTATGGTACTCCGCGGTAAGGTTGACAATCCGAATGTTTTGAGCTCTTTCTATTTGTACGTCCCTAATTATTACACTCGCTCATGTGGCCGGCAATGGCACAAGTTGTTCAGTGTCCCTCATTCTCGCACGGAATATGCTAAAACGGCTCCTACGCGATGATGCCGAAAATCACGAAATATCACAGAGGGGTGGGGGTTGTAATATGTAATAATAAATAAATATTAGGACACATTCACACACGGCTGTTTAGCCCCATACTGAACCATTTCTAGCTCGTATTATGGTTGCTAACACAACTGATATACTACATAGACATACATCTTATATATAAAATTTCCGTGTCACAGTGTTTGTTACCGTACTCCTCCGAAACGGCTTGACCGATTTTTTCCAAATTTTATATGCGTATTCAGAAGGTCTGAGAATCGGCTACTGTATATTTAGATTTTATTTTTTTATTAAGGTAAAAAAACGTTTGCCGGGTCAGCTAGTATTATATATAAATACATATTTAACACCCAGACGCACAGCCAACAAATTTAGTTAAGCACAAAGATGTTGACCGGGCCGGGAATCGAACCCGGAACCTTCTGATTAGCATTACACCTTTACGCCAACGAGGTCGTCGATAATATATCACGTGTATTTATTTTTCGGTATACTGAACCGAAAAGCGGCGTTCGACTTTTTAGCTTCGCGCTAACAAAAAAACCTAAAAAGACCAACGAGCTAACTTATTTTCTGTAATAAAATTAGATTATACTGAAAGCTGTATTTTATAAATATTTAAAAATAGTTACGAAATTGTGTAGTTACTAAAAAATACTCGTGATATAGGAAGAGAGCAGGTTGTCTTAAACCTCACTACGCGCCAACCCAGTTAGTTAGTTAGCTAGTTTAGACATTTTTTGATATTGTATACTTATAATCTTTTGACATTTCATTTAAATATTATTGCTTAGCTGTAAATTATAGTGGAGTGAAATTAACTTATAAATTTACTAATTAATTGCTTTTTACACACCGCATGCGGTAGTCTACAAGGGACATTTTATATTATTTTCCATGTTTTTATATTACCTGTGGCTACGCAAATAAAATTATTTCATTTCAAAAAAAAATATTTTAAAATTATTTCATTTCATTTCATTCATTTCATTTATGTGTCAGTTCTTTTATCTTATTTTTTGTATTGTTGTGTGATCTTTATATTGTTGCGTAAATTTATATAAATGTTTGTTTGCCTACCTGCGCCCTGTCATACGCGCAGGACGTCACCGCCAGTCGCAACAGAATACCAGCGCCGGTAGCCACACGCCGCCGGCATTTGCTGAGTTGCGACTGTATTGCACCAAACTAAGGTGTCTTATTTTTAATTTATACGTTTGTTTTAGGTAAATATGCGAAGTTCCGGGCCAAATGCTATGGCAATAAAAAATTATAATAACCTACCGGCCACATTAAAAAACTTAAATGATCCTAACACATTTGTAAAAACCTATATTATACAAGTGTTATTATACAGTTGACGAATTCTTAAATGACAAAAGTTTTAATGACACATATGTACACCATATATTGGAAGAAAAAAATAAATCGGCTCGCTTCAAACCAGAATTGCAACGCCCTGATTAGGGTACATTTTATGTTCTATGATAATTTTATATTGTATATAACATAAATGATGCAAAAAACTATTTGAATTTAAATTTAGGTTTTGTGTTTGCCAAAATAAAAATCATTTTTCTTTCTTTCTTTCTTTCTTTCACCAGGAGGGTGAAGGGGTGAAATAAAGCTAAAAAACGTCACGTGAATAATGGTCGGCCCCTTAACAAGAGTATTTACCTCAACTAGATTTGACGTGAAGTAGAACATCAGAGCGCATTCCAAGAGAAGCAACAGCATCACCAACGTCGCATACTGCAACCAAAACGTTATAAAACCTAAGGGACAAAGCTTAAGGGCTAAGCTAAGGAAGCTTTGGCTCACGGCTTCGTAGAATACTACGAACACGAATGAAATGCTAAGCGACCTAGCAAAGCATTCATTCAATATTTAAGAGCTGGGCTCTTGTCTGTGGAGTTTTTTCCAGGTAGTTCTGTCTTCGGCCAAATCCTTGACCTCCCTATACGACATGACTTTCGCCTTTTCCTTAATTTGGTCTAAATATGATCTTCTAGGTCTTCCTCTTCCTCTCCTGGCTTCTATCTTTCCTTCTACGATATTTTTAATGAAATTGTCATGTCGTATAAGGTGGCCAACCATCTTTCCTCTTCTGTTGTCTGTTGTATTTATTATGGTTAGTTTCCTAGCAAAGCAAATGAATTTATTGACAACTAGCAGATCGTTCCATAAAATAATCCAGGTTGCAAAGAGAAACGAAATATGGTCAGAAAAGAACTAAAATTGATAATTGACAAAAAAAATATCCTAATCTATTGACTCAGGCGTTACTTTGCGGAAATCCATTGTAAATAGAAGACAAAATTAAATGTTTAGAGTCAACATCTCCTGATGATGCCTTGTGGAAAGGCGAAACACGTGTTGAGTAAGAATTTCGGAATTGAGATAGGCAACGTTAATATTAGAATTATATTCAGGTTGTTCCGGTGTGTGAGGAGACCAGCCACGCGGAGTGAAACTTCGTTGGGTTAGGAGGGTAGTTTAGGGATTAGTTTACTGGTGTGAGTTGTAGTGGAGGTGTGGTAGTCGGTCGGAGGTGTTCCTCACCTAATTTTTTTTAAATACTTTAATTTTTCTTTTGCTTATCTTAATTTGGGTTTCAGATCACAGCGGAAGTACACTAAATATATAATTTTGTCTTCTATTTAAAAAATGAGGTTAGGGAAGCGGAACGTAGGCCGTCCAGCGGCAAGATGGGTCGATGACATTACAGCTATCGCGGGTCGAACCTGGACTTGATTAGCACAGAACCGAGACAGATGGCATGACAAGAGAGAGGCCTATACCCAGCAGTAGGATAGAACAGGCTGTGGATGATGATGATGATGATTATTTAAAAAATGATCCTCTGGTTTAGATGTAGCCACCTTTAAACGCTTTTACGTTTGTAACCTGTATAAAGAACTGTACCATAAAGAGCAGGAACTGGGAGCGGTACACGGCCCCGTAGAGGCCCATGATGGAGACGCACGAGATGAAGATGATCACAGCACTTACACCCACTGACGACTGCACGGACAGACTTGATGGGGGGAACAAAGCCTGTGGAGGTGAAAACAAACAGAAACTATAATGTGAATCACGAATAAAAAATGGATGGACGGAACAAAGACAAACACAAGGAGGAGGTAATACACAAACAGAAACTAAAGACTGAACCACGAATAAAGAAAATGGATAGGGGAACAGAGACTGAGGAAGTAACTACGAATAAAAAATAATACGGGGAACAGAGGTGAAAACAAACAGAATCTTTAACCACAAATAATAAAAAAATGAGGGAACAGAGCTTGAAGAAGTGAAAACAAACAGAAACTATAATATGAATCACGAATAAAAAATCAATGAGGAGAACAGAGACTGAGGAGATGAAAACAAACAGGAACTATAATCTGAACCACAAATAATGAAAAAAAATGAGGGAACAGAGCTTGAAGAAGTGAAAACAAACAGAAACTATAATATGAATCACGAATAAAAATACCAATGGAGGAAACAGAGCCTGAGGAGGTGAAAAAAAAAACAGAATATAATCTGTACCACGAATAAAAAAAAAATGGGGGAACAGAGACTGATGAGGTGAAACCAAACAAAAAGTGTAGACAGAATGAATGAATGAATCACGAATAACAAGAAATCATGGGGGGAACAAAGACTGAGGAGGTGAAAACAAACAGAAACTAAAGACTGAGCCACGAATAAAGAAAATGGGTAAGGGAACAGGGAACAGAGACTGAGGAAGTGAGAACAAACAAGAACTATAGACTGAACCACGAATGAAATAAATGAATGGGGGAACAGAGACTGAGGAGATGAAAACAAACAGAAACTATAATCTGAACCACGAATAAAAAAAAATGGGGGGAACAGTAACTGATGAGGTGAAAACAAACAGAAACTATAGACTGAACCACAAATAAAGATAATTGGCCAACGGCAAGTTGGGCTCGCGCATGAAGGTTTTCGTACCAATGTTGTATAGGAGCTCTGTCTGATCCTATACTAAGCCTCCTCTGTTTGTCTGTCACCAGACAGACAGACAGAGAAGGCTTAGTAATAGGGTCCCGTTTTTTCCCTAAAAGATACGGCACCCTAGAAAAAAAATTGGTAATAATCAGTGTCCTAGTTTGTTGATAATAATTTTATTATCCGTAACAATTTGAAACATGATACAAAAATTACAATGATATGATCAACACTAATCGTCAATAAATGGTCACATTCACATAATACAGTTCGGGCTATTAGCGCATATCCGGGTCACCAGGGAGGCGGATAAAAGCCCACCGACCCGGTGATCCAGATGTAGTAATAGACACTAAAGTACATAAAACGATGACCAAGCGGATTCTTTTATAGGGAAGTTTTTATTAAGACGATGACACGGAAAATATTGCGAAAATGTTGCGTAGCCTATATGAACCCTCAATGATAAAAAAATATATAAATAAGTACTAGCTGACCCGGCAAACGTTGTTTTGCCTTAATAATTATTTCTAAATATACAGTAGCCGATTCTCAGACCTACTGAATACGCATATAAAATTTGGAAAAAATCGGTCAAGCCGTTTCCGAGGAGTACGGTAACAAACACTGTGACACGGAAATTTTATATATAAGATAAGATTAGGACTTATTTCTCACACGGCTGGTTAACCCATACTGACCCATTTCTAGTTCGTAATATGGTTGCTAACACAGCTGATATATTACATCATATACATGCATACATATTTTTATATAGATACATATTTAACACCCAGACCCACAGCCAACAAATTTAGCTCATCACAAAAATGTTGACTGTGCCGGAAATCGAACCCGGGACCCTCTGGTTGTCAGTCCGGCATTGTAACCATTACGCCAACGAGATCGACTATTACTGGCAAAAGCGTGGTTCTTTCTCAGGCTTCACATAAAGAGCCTTTTGCAAATACTATAACCCGCGCAGATAGAGAATAGATCTGTAAATGGCGGCAGGTACTCATGGTACGAATGGCAAAACAAGTTCTCAAACATCGAATTTAATTTTTTATTTGATATTTTTGTTATAAATTATTCTCTTTTAATATTTTTTATTAATAATTAGCTTTCCATATTATTTGTAGCGCGTACTTCACTGCGTGAGTATAGACAGCTATAGGTTATACAGATATCGAGTGTGGCTCGGCGGTGATAACGTCTGCTTTTCATTCAGACGGCCCCTGGTTCGATCCCGGTCCTAACCAATGATTTGTTTTTCAAGTTATGTGTGGATTTGCACTCGCTTTACGGTGAAGGAAAACATCGTGAGGAAACCGGCATGTTTGAGGACCACAATATCCGAAAACGTGTGTCATCCGCCAACCCGCACTTGGTCAGCGTGGTGGATTATGGCCTATATCTCTCTACTTGTGAGAGAAGGCCCCGAGTCCCAGCAGTGGGAACGTATAGTGGGCTGCTTATGCTATGCTATACAGATATCGATTAATACAGTAAGTCTACTATGATATTCTATTAATAGCAGTCGGAATTGGGTTAGAGTATTGCAGGTGCATGGTACGGGCCGGTACGACCCGGTCAAACGATTACCCGGGTCATACTGTATTCGTAATGTACTAGGTAAGGATATTGATCCGAACCTTTAAGTTTAAATAATAATTGGCTAAGCGCGAGTTGGGCTCGCGCATGAAGGGTTCCGTAACATTTTTACATGCTTTTTTATTAGCTTCAGCTGTATGCTTGTTTGTAACCGACTTCTTTGGGCGCGATTTTGACCCACTTTAAACGGACAGATTTCGTTCAAACGTTGTAGATTTATTGAGGACCGATGACAATACACTAATTTGATAAAATTATTCCATTTTTTGTATTTTTGTTTGTATGTTTGTTTGTAACCGACTTCTTTGGGCGCGATTTTGACCCAATTAAAACGGCCAGATAAGCGTATTTTTTAGTTTTTTTAACTATTATTATTGTATAAGATATATATGCGCTCTTTAAATGTTAATTTTACTGTAATTGAATAATTTATTTTTAAAGTTGGTATATAATTATATGCAGTGTAAACACCATGTAACGTCACTCGATTTAACGACAACTCTCTAAAGCGTTGAAATCAATTAGCATTGGTTGGTTTAACTGGTATACATGGATTAGCTTGTATACAATGATACATTCTCTCCATTTAACAACCACTCTCTATAACGCCATAAAATGCACAGTCGTTTCAGTGTTATTATATAGATTTTACACTGTATTCTGTAAATGTTTTAGAAGGTCGACAAAAAGTCGTCAAAATATAGGTCGAGTAAAAAAAAACTTAACAATTGCGTTTATTGTATGACCGAATATTTTTTTATTTATTTTAGTAATTGTTGTTATAGCGGCACGGGAAATACATATCTTGTGATAGTTTCAGCTTTCTAGCTATTACGGTTTCTGAGATACAAACAACCAGACAGACAGAGGAGGCTTAGTAATAGGGCCTCGTTTTTACTTCTTAGATACGGCAAAAAATGAACTCAAAATAAACGATTAATTAATTCGATGTAAAACGAATTAAAAATGAAATTTATATGTTTTAAAATTACATTTCGGCATTTGTGGCATAGTAGGGCTTGGTTAGTAAAATACATACATACTCGCATTGAAAAAAAATTAAATTTCTAAATTCTTGCAACAAAAAGGTTTTATATTTTTTAAATATTATATCCTTCCACTTTCCGCGGTTAGCATAAGTATAAGCAGCCCACTATACGTTCCCAGTGCTGGGACTCGGGGCCTTCTCTCACGAGGAGAGAGATTTTAGGCCATTATCCACCACGCTGGCCCAGTGCGGGTTGGCGGATGACTCACTGTCTGCGGATATTGCAATCCTTAAACGTGTCGGTTTCTTTACCGTAATGATGATTTCCTTCACCGTAAAGCGAGTGCAAATCCACATATAACTTGAAAAACAAATACAAATCATTTATTGATAACACCAAAGTTACAAGTCAAAAATATGATATCATCACAAAAGTCAAACTCATTAGAGTAGGGCTGGGATCGAACCAGGGGCCGTCTGATGGAAAAACAGACGTTATAACCACCGAGCCACACTCGCTTTTAAACCACACTCGCTTTTTTGAGGTTATGAAAACATAACTATAAATATTAGGACACATTTCACACACGGCTGGTTAACCCCATACTGAACCATTTCTAGTTCGTATTATGGTTGCTAACACAACTGATATACTACATATACATACATACATATTATAATATATAAATACATATTTAACACCCAGACCGACAGCCAACAAATTTAGTTCAGCACAAAGATGTTGCCCGTGCACGGATTCGAACCCGGAACTTTCTGATTGGCAGTCCGGCATGGTAACCTTTACGCTAACGAGGCCGTCATCGAAATAACCCATGTCCCATTCCGCGGTTACGAAAACATAACAAAAGGATAATTAAGGGCGTTCAAACTCAGCAGTTAATATGTCGCTATTCTATTATTCTGTTGAACTAGCGTGTGTCGAATCTTGAATATTTAAACAGATTTCGTGAGTGGCGTGCATCAAGAGACTATTTATATTTAAAAATCTTGGAAAAAAAAATAGGAAAT
Organism: Mellilla xanthometata; assembly: GCA_035578125.1. NCBI lineage: Eukaryota > Metazoa > Arthropoda > Insecta > Lepidoptera > Geometridae > Mellilla > Mellilla xanthometata. The sequence goes on along the minus strand of JAPUBQ010000034.1, from coordinate 2,957,653 downwards.
TCGCAATTGGTGTGTATTTTTTTTTGTATTTTTTACCTTTTAACTGTATGTGACCCGAGCAAGTGCCAAGGCTCGGCCTTCGGCCTCGCCCTGGCACTTGCGAGGTATATCGATTTTCGAAATTCATAAACTGACAAAAAATAATAACTGACAAATTGACGACCTCGTTGGCGTAAAGGTTACCATGCCGGTCTGCTAATCAAAAGGTTCCGGGTTCGATTCCCGGCCCGGTCAACATCTTTGTGCTTAACTAAATTTGTTGGCTGTGGGTGTGGGTGTTAAATATGTATTTATATATTATAATATGTATGTATGTATATGTAGTATATCAGCTGTGTTAGCAACCATAATACGAGCTAGAAATGGTTCAGTATGGGGCTAACCAGCCGTGTGTGCATGTGTAAAAAAAAATGGTTCCTAATTTTTTTTTTTTCGATTTTCATAATTCTAAAACTTTACCTTCAACACACGTGATATTTGTTTTACCTTTTAAAAGTTCCGTAACTAAAAGGTAATGATTAGCCAAGTACGAGTTGGACTCGCGCATGAAGGGTTCCGTACCATTGTTGTATGAGAGCCCCCTTAAATATTAATTTTTAATGAAATTCAATAAAATATATTTTTTAATAACACTTATTATTTAAAAACACTGCACAAAGGCTCACAAAATTCAGCCTAATTTAAATACAGTGTATTGGGATAGAATTTGAAAATTTGACAACCAGAGTTGTGACATATCATGGTTACATTAAAATAGTTTAAGTACGAGAGTGAATCAAAAAATTCTTGGAATTAATATTAAAAAATGCAAAGATTTAAATAATAATATTTTATTTTTCTACATTATCTCCCTGCAATGCAATGCATTTAGAATAACGCATTTCTAACTTCCTTATTCCTTGTGAAAAAAAAATATTTTCTTGACTCTCGAAAAAGTCCTCTACGGCAGCTATAACCGCGTCATTATCGTGAAATTTTGTTCCATGAATTTCCTCTTTTAATTTTGGAAATAAGTGAAAATCACTTGGGGCTAAGTCCGGAGAATATGGTGGGTGGTCAAGGAGATTGAAGCCAGCACAGCGGATTGCGTTGAGCGCAACTTCCGATCGATGAGCAGGAGCGTTATCTTGAAGGAACAACACGCCCAACAATAGTTTTTCACGACGTTTTTCTTTAATCGCTTCACGCACTTTCGGGATTAAATTTGCATAATAGGGTCCAGTAATCGTCTGGCCTTTTGGCATGTAATCAATAAAAAGGATTCCTTCACTATCCCAGAACACAGAGGCCATAACTTTGCCAGCGGTAGGAGCAACTCGAAATTTTTTAATGGATGGAGTAGATGGTCGTTTCCAAGACATGCTTTGTCTTTTAGTTTCAGGATTAAAATGGATTGGACCCACGTTTCATCCATGGTGACAAGACGACGGCAAAAATTATCCGAATCACGCTGGAACATTTCGAGATTACGCTTGGAAATTTCCAAATGTCGCTTTTTGTTTTCGTCGGTTAACATTCGTGGCACCCATCTTGCAGACACTTTTTTGAACCCCAGTGAATCAATTAAAATTGGTTGAACGCTACCTAAAGATATCTTTAGGATCTCAGCTATATGTTTTATAGTCATTCTTCTGTCTTCCAAAACCAGATTCTCAACCTTTTTGACATTTTCTTCTGTAACGGAGGTTGCAGGCCGCCCAGAACGCGGTTCATCTTTACAGCTTGATCTACCTCTTTTAAATTCAGCCACCTAGTACGCAACCGTAAAATAGGGTACAGCATCACCCTCTAATGTCTGCTGAATGTCCAAAAAAAATTCCTTCGTAGACATTTTTTTCAAACTGAGATATTTTATCACCGCACGTAACTCACTTTTATCCATAATTTTAACTTTTTAGCAACTCGTTGCACAAAAAAAATTATTACATAAGAACGAACTGACAAAAACAAGTGACAGTCTGCATAAATATAGTGTGGTATACACTCTTTAATTTGAATATCGAACTTGATCCAAAAAGATTTCATATATATGCACTTCTAAGAACTTTTTGATTCACCCTCGTATTTATGTATTAGGCTGCGAAGTTTTCTAATCCACCCTCGTATGTTTGTTGTATGGGAGCCCCCCTCAAATATGTATTTTATTATTTAAATTTTATAATTTAATTTGATAGCTTATACATATACGTACAGTCTAGCAGCTACCGTAATTTATATATAGCAAAAAAAGTACGGTTATTGTATGTATCCCTTAATATATATATTTTTTTAGTCTGTACCTATTTGTTATTATAGCGGCACGAAAAATACATATCTTGTGAAAGTTCCAGCTTTCTAGCTATTACGGTTTCTGAGATAGGGTCCCGTTTTTATCTTTTAGGTGCGGAACCCTAAAAACTGTAAAATTAAGAATCTTTATCGTCGTCTTAAACACAAAACTTACGTAGCGTTTCCAACTCTAACAAGTAATTTTAATTTGACATTATTCCTTTGTTTAATTAGTAGTTTAGTGTTTAGTTACGCGGTGACTTTAGTAAAATGCGCATATTATATTTTTACATTTTGCTGCTGTTTTTAGTCAATTTACCAATACGTAAGTACGAATTTACCAATACGTAAGTACAAATTTACCACATTTATTTATATAAAATAGTGGTACGGAACCCTTTGTGCGCTTGACACGCACTTGGCCAATTATTTATTTTTATTTCAGAAGCAGCATATTCAGACTATGGGTGGCAGTTTCCAAAAGACAGAAATAGTCGCGTGACTTTCAAACAGAATTACCAAAGATCTTTTGAGCCGAAGCAAGTTGTTGATGAAAACGAAAAAAACACACAAAAGCCTAAGCTACCGGCCTGGCAATATTCAGGGTTTTATATATTATAGAAAATATACTAGCTGTATAAAAAAACCATTTGATACATGATACATTAAAAAAAAATAAAAGTAAAAAACTATTCAAATGAAGCCAGTTACATTAAAATAAGTTTAAGTATTTACGTATTAGGCCGCGAACTTATCAATCCACCCTCGTAGTATATATAGTATTGTTTATTCCAGAAAATTAAGAACACAGCGGAATTGCCTTGATGACACTATAATATAAAGTAAATTGTCATTAAATCAAAGTTAATAAGTCCACTTGAAAATAAGCTACAAATGATAAATTATAGGATATCTTGCGATTTACTATGCACAGGGAATTACTGCTTTAAGATAGTAAAATTTTTAACTATACTGACTTCATGTCTGATGATAAAGATTTGAAAATAAATTGGCTTTAGTGCCATTAACTTCTTCAAAAAGCATAAAAGTACAGTTGAGTTATAAATTAAATGCACACCAGTGTATTAAAGTAGCATAACTAAAAAGAAGATACATAGATAGATAGATAGGTAGATACTTACAGTTAATGTATGTCCTCCTATAGCTTCTATGGCGGCTGATAGAGTCGTTGCTGATGCTATAGCCCACAGACTGAATGCAAACACCAGCGAGCAACACGCCTGTAAGATAGAAAGCGATTAATCATACTAATATAATAAATGCGAAATATGTGTGTGTATGTCGTGGCCAAATCGCTGAATTGATTATTTCATGAAATGGTTGAGCATTTCGTGAAGTGTTCACGTTTCATGAACTATGACTGAATGATACCAACTAATGGTGACCAAATCATTAAACGATAAACGTTTAGCGATTTGGTCACCCACTTTTGACCATATCGTGAAAATGGGGTAACCATAAAATATTTAATGAAAACCAACACTTTTGTGAACTTCCTTCAATACTTCAAAATAAGTCTCCATCGGAATTATACGAATCGTAAGATTGTCATTTCTTGAATATGAGGTATTCCTTTTCGACTGTTCCCATAGTATCATATTTCATAACCACTAATAGTCCATAGACTTCTTCTTCGTGGTCACCCTACTCTCGTGCGCGTACTAAGGGCCGCCATCTTGACACAAACAAAGCGCTTGCAGCGCCTCTACCGGTAGTCAATGAAACAATTTCACGATATGATCGATTAAGATTGATTATTTCATGAAATAGCAAAACGCAAATAATTTCATGATCTATGTTACTCCTTCACGCTCCAACGACTGGATCGATTTAGATGAGATTTACTATGAAGATAGATTAGAACTTGAATTAACACATAGGCTAATTTTTATCCTGGATTAACTTCTTTATGTCCAGGATTAACGTGGGTAGCACCGCAAGGCGCAACTAGTTAATAATAATAATGTCCTTAGCTAAATGGAGCGACGACGGTCTGCCTTCATTTAGTAAAGGGATATCCCTCCGGACAGATGTGTCCGGAGACGGCCTTCCGTAGGTAATTAATGAAAGAAAGAAAGAAAAAACGATTAAGAATGTGTAGTAAGTAGATATAGATAAACCCATTATAAAAAAAAACACTCACAATAAAATAAAATAACAAAGAACACACAAAGAACTTACTAGCTAGTGCCTTAACTGGCGGCCTTATCGCTCAGAGCGGTCTCTTCCAGGCAACCAACTCTAAGAAATTAGACTAGGAAAGAACTTAAGACGAGGTGTAATAATATTATAAGTGTATATGTGAATTCGAATAAATACATAAAATATATACTAAATATATATATAGACACACAATATAATGATAAAACTAAAATATATAATAGCACAGGTTTATACATTAAGGTGTAAAGGATAAATATTAAATCTTGACTTTGTTATTAAAAATGTCCAAAGATGGAGCTTTTCTTACATCCTCAGGTAATGCATTCCACAACTTTACGGCTTTCACAGTAAGTATAGTGTAAACTCCATGTAACGTCACTCGATTTAACGACAAACTCTCTAAAGCGCCGAAATCAATTGGCTTTAGTTGGTTTAGCTTGTAGGTATTCCATATTTGACGACCTCGTTGGCGTAATGGTTACCATGCCGGACTGTCAATAAGGAGATTCCGGGTTCGATTCCCGGCACGGCCAACATCTTTGTTCTTAACTAATTTGTCGATCTGGGTGTTAAATATGTATCTCAAATATGTATGCATGTATATGTAGAATAACAGTTGTGTTAGCAAACCATAATACGAGCTAGAAATGGTTCAGTATGGGGTTAACAGCCGTGTGAGAAAAAAATTGATACATTATCTCCATTTAGCGACCACTCTCAGGCATAATATGCACAGTCTTTCAGTGTCGTTATAATTATAGAGTTTATGCTGTAATATAACTTGAAAACTTCGACTTAAGCTAAAGCGTTCAATGTCAAATACACAAATAACTAGTAAATACCTATCAGGCTAAGAAGGCCAAGGCTAACGAGTTATAATTGGTGGCATTGAGAAAGGCCGTGATTTGAACCTTCGCGTCTAGAATGAAGCTTCGGATGAAATCTGAAGGACGAAAAACATTCAAATTCAAATTCTGTTTATTTATGACACTTACAGATAAACCAAACGTATCAGTTAGACTATAAGAAAATTAAAATAAAATATATTACAATACTAAGAATTGTTATTATGACTAGGCTTATATGCTACATTAAGATTAAGTAAACTATTTACAATTATATACAAAGAAAAACAAAGGACAAGTTTAGAGAATACGAAAAATAAATAAATAACAAATAAAATATAACAAACACATAGAAAATAAAAATATCTGCTATGTTTTTTGATGAAACATCTACACGTAAAATTTCCGGCGTAGCGACGCGTCGCCACGATACGTGATGGTATATATATACAGTCTATATGCATTAGTGTGTACGGTGTGGCGACGCGTCGCCATACGCAACCGACTGTGCCGAATTAAGTAGTCACCATTTGAAATAAATTCGTAGTTAGATTATTGTTTTTGTTTTTTTTTATTGATGAATAGGCTCACATTTGACCGCAGCTGGCCTGGTGTTAAGCTTGACTGTGGTCTAAGATGTAACACGCTCGCCTAGAAGGAACCTATTCACTCTAGATTTGAATACCCCCAAATTGTAAGTAGTTACGATTGGAAATAAATTCGTAAATTTTTGTATTTCATGAAAATAAATGTTTATTCAATAAAAAGTCAACGTTATCTGAAAAAATATCGTAATATTTTATTTTATCATTATGACATAATTATTTAGTTCCTATGCAGAAAAGAACATCAATATGTTCTTATCTTATCTTATGCAGAAAAGAACATCAATATGTTCTTTTCTGCATATAACTTTTACAAATAATGTCGATGTTTCACATCTGCCAGGCGTCCCGTGACGGCTCACATTTTTTTAAATATTAAGACATATTTTACACACGGCTGGTTAGCCTCATACTAAACCATTTCTAGTTTGTATTATGGTTATATTTTTTTTTGAGGCAAAGCGGCAATGCGGCAAGCTTGTTGGGCACGTTTGGGCGGGGGGCCTAATTTTATCTGTAAAATTTTTGTTTTGTATTTTTTTAAGTTTACAAAAGTTTCGTTCTTACTATCCTTTGTAAATAATTTTCACTTTATTATTCTTGTTATGTTTAAATTTATTTTTGATAACAAGTTCGTAGTTACGTAGTATACTAACAATTGAATCATATTTATTTATTATATTAACTTACCGAAGTAATGGCACCTATGCCAGAAAAAGTTTAGAGCGGAAGGTTATCTTGGTATGGGCATGTCATGCGAAGAGAGGAGGAGCATGTGACTAGGAGAAGTATGAATATACAAGTATAGTACAAGGTAGTGGAAGTAGAGGACGACCTAAGAAGACGTGGATGAATTGTGTGAAAGAGAATATGAAAGAGAAAGGAGTGAATGTAGATATGACGACTGACAGAAGAGTGTGGAAGCAATAATAATAGTTAAAAAAAAAACTAAAAAACACGCTTATCTGGCCGTTTTAAGTGGGTCAAAATCGCGCCCAAAGAAGTCGGTTACAAACAAACATACAAACATACAGGTGAAGCTAATATAAAGCGTGTAAAAAACGGGCTGTGCCGACCCCACATAGTGGGAAAAAGTGAAGGCAAAGAAGATTAACTTACCAGAGTAAATAAATTGACGATGATCAAAATACACGCCGCTATTTTAGATGTGCTACTCGACTCATTGGACGGTTTCTGAAATACGAAACAAACAAATTAAAACAGCGTAGAAACGCTGCCAGCTTTCTTGGCTCTTTGCCTCACGGCCACGAACAAGTCTTAGATCAAATTCTCGTGTGTAATTTCCCCCTTTTTAATGTAACTACATGTATTTCCAAATAATTGGGCAAGTGCGAGTCGGGCTCGCGCATGAAGGGTTCGGTACCATTGTTGTTTGGGAAATATATTAAATATATATTTTGTTTCAATTATATAATTTAATTTGAAATTTGATAGCCAATATACTTTTATGTATTTTGTGAAAATTTTGAGTGTCTAGCACCTACCGTTTTGTTGTATAGCAAAAAAATACGAAAAAAATACGATCATAGTAAGTTTGACCCCCCTTAATATGTTTATTTTTTATTTTTAGTATTTGTTGTTATAGCGGCACGGGTATTACATATATTGTGAAAATGTAGGTTTCTAGCTATTACGGTTTCCGAGATACAGACAGACAGACAAACAACGGAGGCTTAGTAATAGGGTCCCGTTTTTACCTTTTAGGTACGGAACCCTAAAAAATATGATGGAAAATTTATCATATAATATGATATTTTTGAGAAATTACGGTTGCTATGTTATCTACAATAACTACAAAAAAACATTCCATTTACAATTTGACACAATTTTTTTTAAAACAAATCTCTAATCCTAACAAAACCCTAACCCTATCACTAAGTCTCCGCTGTTCCTCTACCACAAGTTATCTCACTAGCAAACCCGGCGAACTCCGTTTCGCCATAAAGTTGAAATGTTCCCTGAATTTTGCTAACAAACCTCACGGAGCCCGAGACCTTTCCAACGAATGCTGTACCGCGGAAATCGGTTCGTGCATTCTGGAGTTATAGCGCCAGGAAGGAAAACCAGACTTATTTTTATATTAAATACGAACCGTAAAATCTAGTCAATTTACATTATCACCGATGGAGTATTTCTATTCCAATAAAAAAAAATTAAACAATAAATTTACAACAAATAGAAATGGTTTAATATGGGGCTAAACTAACCAGCCGTGCGTGAAATGTGTCCTAATATTTATTTATTTTTATTATATTATATTACACTGACTGGTGTCAAAAAAAAAAGACTAAAAGATAGCCGATTCCGAGATTCCAATTATATATATACAGGAATTGCTCATTTAAAGATCATTCATTCAAAATTCATTTATACAAAAATAATTCCGACAAAATAAACGTAAGTGATTTATACAAACATTATTCAAATATGCTTTACGAAAGTTTTAATACAGTGATTCATTTATACTCGTATATGTAGTTATCTAATGTGATGTTATGAACTTATTTTATATATTTAGTTTTGTTTTTATAATTATGAAACTAACTGTACAGTGTTGATCTTTGTCATCTGTTGTTTATATGTGTAATTTAATAAATGGCTATTTTATTTATTTTATATTACACAAACAAATGTTGGAAAGACTAAAAGTCCACGCCCTGTGCTAGCCCCGTATTGTTCCTCAGGGAAATGGCGTCCGGCTAATGAATTATTCAACAGAATAATGCAGGTAATTTTCAGTAGGACATTCAACCTGTTTATTTAGGCTACTCGCACAGGAGCTCCTTTTTGTAGGGACGAAGTCGCGTGTTTGCTTAACCCTTAAATGGATAAAAAAAATCACGTTTTAAAATAATATAGGTATATTTGTGTAATAGACATGTACTCGTATGTACTGTCTAGGAAAAAATAGTAAAGATATTTTCGCGTGTTTGCTTAGCCCTTAAATGGATGAATTTTGATTTGAAACAAGTCATTGGTGTATGGCCGGGATCGAACCAGGGCCGTCTGATTGAAAAGCAGACTTTGTTACCACCGAGCCACACTCGCTCTTTTGAGGCTGTCGAGGTGCTGATTGGTAGATTTACATCTTCACGGTTTCTGAGATACAGCCAGGTGACAGACAGACAGCGGAGGCTTAGTAATAGGATCCCGATTTTACCTTTTAGGCCCGAAACCCTACAAAATACACTATTAACCCTTAAATGGACAATGTTGTTGGCAAACAACATACTAAAAATCACACATAACATTTTTTTTTTAATATTGCGCAATGTAGTTTATAAACAACACTCACATTATTGCAAAAAAAGTATAGTAAATTAATGTCTAGATGTTTTTACTATTTTTTTCTAGACAGTACATGCATGTCTATTACACACATATATTTTTGTAAAACGTGAAACAAAAGTCGTCCAGGGTTAAAGCTCTTTAATAGTCACAAGACTTAACATTAGATATCTGTTAATATCCCATCTCATACTAATACTAAGAAGGCAGAAGCTTATGTGTGTATGTGTTTGTTTGTTACTTCTTATTCACGCTCTTTATACGTTCAAACGGCAAAACCGATTTATATCTAATCTGTTATGGAATGATTAGATACAAAAAGTTATTGTTTCAAATTAACGCGGCTAAAGTAAATGCAAAAATGTTGACACAGAAGCTTAAAATCTTGCCCTTCAAATAAAAGAAGACTCACCTTTTCTGCCATAATAAAAATACGCGACAAAAACTTATTAAAATATTAATATCCAAAAGCACATTTATAACAAAGGCAATTTTCACGGAACTTTCAAAAGTTTACGTGATTTCTAAGCGGCAAAACGTATAGCAGCACTGACGTGCTCACAGATCGAGGCTTCGAAACGAACTGAAAAACAGAGGGCTCATACTAGCGATGCGTGAATGATTCCAGTCGAATTATTCGACTTTATAAATCATTCGACTCATTCGAATGATCTCCGAAAATTAGTAACTTACATGATACCCACTCAAAATTAACCGGACTGAATGAATACTACATTAGTTACTACTTGAGCCGACTCCACTCCAACGATTAATACATTAATATTTAATTCATTTGAAACTAACAAATGACATTATTACAAGATTCGCTAACAATCGAGTCAAAACGCCATTAGTAACTAATTAGTAGTCATCATTCGATTATTAACATTAGTATATTACTAATATTCAAGTCGAACGTGTATATTAGTAGTTGTAGATAATTCGACTGGTCAGATTATTCGCAGTCGCGCATCTCTAATGGCTCCGACAATGTTGCAAGCCCCTAGTGAATTTTCCTTAAAAGACCTACTTTAATTTCCCATTCTTTTCATTATAATTCCTTAACGGTTATAAATATTGATATATAATATGATTCAAATAGAATTAGTTTGAACCTAGACTAAATAGTAGAGGGATACTGGTGGCGATTCAGCGGCACACACGACTAAACTAAATTTAAAGAAGCCCCGTCTCTTTTCATCTTAGGTGGCCAGAAAGAGACGGCACGTTCTAAACCCACTGACCTCTATTTCTCTAGTAGAAATAGAGGTCAGTGTCTAAACCACACACAAAACAACTAAAATCATGTCAAATATGAAAAATGTAAGCGATTTTAGAGCGCACCCAATTGTATCAGCTCTAAATCTGACGTCTTTGACGTGATTTTAGATGTTTTGTCTATGGTTTAAATCGTAATCTCAGAGTAACGACTAAAGCATCGTTACTCTGAGATCGTAATCGTATTAGAGTTTAAACCTAGAATACACATAGGTTATTTTTTATCCCGGTTTACCGCAGTGCGCAGGTAGTTAGGATATGAATTTAAAACACAGTTTTATAAAAAAAAATATAATTTACTTTAATAATTTACCTTACACCATAATTTATAAATTTGCAGTTATGTAACATAGTCTGAACGTAACATAAAAATAAATATAAAAGTTAAAACAAAAAATGTTACATATTACATATAGGTCTCAGACTACAGGAATAAAGGCAGACGCCGCGGTGTCAAGCGCACGAGTGAATGCGACTTTATATACATGTGTGCGTGACACACATAGACACGTACTTTTTACACTGTAGCGACACGCGTCGTCGTGTGCGTGTAATGCTGCTATGATACTAGCAAACAAAATACCTTAAAATTTTAGATGTACTTTATTAGTACCTATTTCTAGTGACTGAGATTGACGTAGTAATTAAAACACGTGACGATAATTATTTAACACGCCTTTATTTTGCACCAATTTATTGAAATATTGCCTTTTGGCGTCTAATTTTACACTTTTCACGGTCATTTTTAGTTTTGATATATGGTGAAGCCGTATATTCAAAATTTTCTAAACAATTTACTTAATAAGGTTAACCTTGTGGTCTGCTCCATGCGACTCATGAGCATTCTCCATTCCTTGATAAAAAAAAATTCGTTTCAAATTAAACATTTCAAAAAATTTCATCTCTTATTTTTATGGCCATGTTTCGTCTTTTCGATTTTGGCGAGCAATGGAGACCCAATCTTGGCGTAAGTCAATATACGGGGTATACGGGAAATCTAAAAAAAAACTGGTATCTTAGCATTTGTTATTATATCAAATAAATTAAGTATGAGAACGAAAATTTCAATGACATTAAAGACACGGATTTAAAATCTATAATTATTTGACGTGGGACTAATCTAATCTAATACATCACATGAATCACATTATCACACAAAATACTTTGTGAAAACATTGTTACACTGGATTATTTTATAATTTGAATAAGATAGGCGCAAGCTAAAATAATATGATATTTCAAAATAAAAAGACCCCGACAATAAAACTGAATGTACCTATAAAAAGTGAAAATCTTGAGACCTCATCCATGATCACATAGGGAAAATTACCCCACAATTACGGATAAAATAATTGCCGCATACTTGTCACACTGGCCCAAGCTGGTATAGGTTTTGTGTTCCAAGTAGTTTTATTAAAATATTTTAACGATTTTCTTACAAATCATTGAAGAAAACAACAAACTCAGCTATGAATATAATCCATCGTGGCTCTTTTGTTTTTGTGAACTATATTTGCAATCACGAGAGACGCAATACGGCATAATTTAATAGAAAGATACGCTGCGAAGTGACAACTGCGGAGCCGTCTGACGCGGGAGTTGCTTGGTAGCGACCTAGCGACTGCGGGCGGAAACGTATTACTGGAGCATTTAGTATTACTGAACTTAGTCACTCGTAAGTTCGACACCGCGGCGTCTGCCTTTATTCCTTTAATCTGAGATATAGGTAAACTAGCTGACCCGGCAAACCTTGCTTTGCCTTATAAATTATTTCTAGTCTAATATATAAAATTTCCATGTCACAATGTTAGTTACCGTACTCCTCCGAAACGACTTGACCGATTTTTAAGTGGGATGAAAAATTATAAAATTGTTTTAAAAAACAAAGAACCGACTTCAAAACACAACTAAAAAGGGAAAAATAATTTTAAGCCTACATCAAATCAAGAATAGTTATATAAGTAGAATCGAAGAGTTTATTTCATGTACTTATAAAAAACTATTTTAAATTTTTATGAATCCTGTATTCTTGGAGTCGGTGCCAGCAAAGAAAGACAATTGAAAATAGTTTTTTTAACAAACATTAAATTGTTCTTCTTAGATGGCACCGACTTCAAGAAAACAGGATAAATAAAAATTTAAAATAGTTTTTTATAAGTACATGAAACGAACTCTTCGATTCTACTTATATAACTATTCTTGATTTGATGTAGGCTTAAAATTATTTTTCCCTTTTTAGTTGTGTTTTGAAGTCGGTTCTTTGTTTTTTAAAACAATTTTATTTTTACATTTTTAGTGGTTAGTCATGATATTTTTTAAGTTTTAGCTATAGAGAGCCAAATAAACTTCACGATCAAAAAACCTCTGGCGTATACCAGGCAGGCAACCAATTGCGAGCAAATTGAGCTGTATGAATGCTGTAGCGAAGCGAGCGCGAAAATATTCACCGTATTTGTTCGAACCGTTTGAGCATAAAGAAGTCCAAAGCAGCACAAATTACATAATGTTTGTTGTGTTAAAACGTAATAGAACCAATTGCGAGCGAAGCGAGCCGGATGCGAGCGAAGCGAGCGCGAAAATGTTCACTGTATTTGTTCGAACCGTTTGAGCATAAAGAAGTCCAAATCAGAACAAATTACATAATGTTTGTTGTGTCAAAACGTAATAGAACCAATTGCGAGCGAAGCGAGCCGGATGCGAGCGAAGCGAGCTATGCGCGAGCGAAGCGAGCGCGAAAATTTTCACCGTATTTGTTCGAACCGTTTGAGTTTATACTCAAACGGTTCGAACAAATACGGTGAACATTTTAAAAATGTTTGTTGTGTTAAAACGTAATAGAACCAATTGCGAGCGAAGCGAGCCGGATGCGAGCGAAGCGAGCGCGAAAATTTTCACCGTATTTGTTCGAACCGTTTGAGCATAAAGAAGTCCAAAGCAGCACAAATTACATAATGTTTGTTGTGTCAAAACGTAATAGAACCAATTGCGAGCGAAGCGAGCCGGATGCGAGCTATGCGCGAGCGAAGCGAGCGCGAAAATTTTCACCGTATTTGTTCGAACCGTTTGAGTATAAAGAAGTCCAAAGCAGCACAAATTACATAATGTTTGTTGTGTCAAAACGCACTAGAACTAATTGCGAGCGAAGCGAGCGCGAAAATTTTCACCGTATTTGTTCGAACCGCTTGAGCTTGAAGAAGTCCAAAGCAGCACAAATTACATAATGTTTGTTGTGTCAAAACTTACTAGAACCAACAGCGAGCGAAGCGAGCCGGATGCGAGCGAAACGAGCCGGATGCGAGTGAAGCGAGCCGGATGCGAGCGATCCGAACTATGCGCGAGCGAAGCGAGCGCGAAAATTTTCACCGTATTTGTTTAAACCGTTTGAGCATAAAGAAGTCCAAAGCAGCACAAATAACATAATGTTTGTTGTGTCAAAACGTACTAGGACCAAGGGCGAGCGAAGCGAGCTGGATGCGAGCGTATCGAGCAATGCGCGAGCGAAGCGAGCGCGAAAATTTTCACCGTATTTGTTCAAACCATTTGAGCATAAAGAAGTCCAAAGCAGCACAAATTATATAATATTTGGAGTGTCATAAGCCCAAAACATCCTGGGGGAAAGTCGAACGAAGTGGGATAACTCCTAGCGAAGCGAGCCCGTAAATATTTTTTTTATCCGTTCGAGTGTCTAGTCTATTAATATATTATCAAATTTTACATGAGTGAAATCTGTATTGCCGTATGAGCGCGAAGAAGTGAAAGGTTATCGAGTTATTTGGGTATCCCAAGGGAATAGCAATGACTTTTAAGATAAAAAGTAACCTTCGTGTTATACAAGGTCTAGTCTACCCCTATATCAAATTTAAGCGAAATCAGTGTGTCATGTGTTATTTGGTGCATCCCACGGGAACAGTAATTATTTTCGGGATAAAAAGTAGCCAATGTGTTAACACATAGTCTAACCTATCTTCATCTCAAATTTCATCAACATCAGTACAGCCGTTCGGGCGTGAAGAAGTTATAAAGATTTATGTGTTATTTGGTGCATCCCACGGGAACAGTAATTATATTCGGGATAAAAAGTAGCCTATGTGTTAACACATAGTCTTACCTATTTTCATCTTAAATTTCAAGAATATCAGTACAGCCGAACGAGCGTGAATCTCTCTTCGGGCGTAAACATAACCTAACTTTTTAGGTTTTCCTTCGATTTCCCTAGGAATCCATCATCAGATCCTATTTTGGTGACAATGGGACCAATTCAGAACCATACTCTTTCAATTAAAAAAAGAATTTTGAGAATCGATCCACAAATGGCTGAGAAATCGGTGAACATACATAAAAAAAAAAAAAAATACATACACGTCGAATATATAACCTCCTCCTTTTTGAAGTCGGTTAAAAATTACTAAAATGGTCATAAATAATAGGGATTGGTGATAAAAAAAGTAAACATTTAGGGTTGTATGTATTTTTTAATGCTACATTATAAAAAAATAAAAACAAAAAAAATACAATTAATTTAAATAAAATATATTAAGGGTCAACAACCCTTATCGCTTAGGGGTATGGAAAATAGATAGTAGCCGATTCTCAGAACTACTGAATATGCATATAAAAATTGGTGTAAATCGGTCAAGCTTTTCGGAGGAGTACAGAAACTAACATTGTGACATGGAAATTTTATATATTAGAAGATTATAGCTTAGAATGAATAATAATATAATGATAAACTAAATACTGCGTTTCTAATTAGTTTGTGGTTTGATGAATTTGAATGGTTCACCTGAAAAAGAAACATCTTATATACCCTATATATGACTTTTTTTTCAGGTGAACCATTTCATAGGTTTGGAACAAGGAGGTTCAGTAAGGGAGAGGCTTATCTATGGTTTCTTTGAAACAAAATGTGCCAAGGTTTGGAACAATTTAGTTCTACTTTTAGTGTCAACAACAAACAAGGGCAAAGCAGTCCAAAACGTGGAATGTGCTTGTTAATATACATTTCATATCTGTAGTCTATACCAATATTATAAAGAGGAAAAGTTAGATTTTTTGTTTGTTTGTTTGTTTCACGCAAATAGGCTCCAAAACTACTCGACTGTATTGAAAAATTCTTTTACCATTGGGAAGCTACATTATCCCGGAGTAACATAGGCTATATTTAGTTTCTTATTGCAACTTAGATTATTTTATAGCCCATGCGAAGCCAGGATGATCTGCAGTATTATATAATTATGGTTTGGAATGGTAACTTTTCAAAATGGAGACCACATTGTTTTTGAAAACAATGAATGGGGATATTTTTTTTATGAACATAAAGTGACAGAATCCATTTTATTTTTCCAATTATGATTAGCTTATGTTCATCTTCGAGTGCCAAAGAACATTAGTTGTAAAATGTCAGTTCTTTTTATTAAATGTTTAGCTGTGATGAGGACAACAGAGTCACAAATATTTGTATAAATATATAAATCATCATATCGTTACCCTAATTTGCAAACCTACTAACTCCTCTGCAGATTTTTTACGGCAGAGACTCAAAACGTCATTGCATCTTATTTAGATAAATAAAAAGTAATATAATTATATTTTTATTATAATAATAAAAATAATTCAGTTTTTCACAGGATTCAGGTTTTTCTTTATTGCGTAAAATAAAAAATACGATGTAGTTTCGAGCCTATCCCGTAAAAAACGTGCAGAGATTTTTAGGTTTTCAAATTAGGGTATCGATATATTACACTGCTCTACAAAAATCACTTTTTTGATCCCCTGGATATCAATGCAAAGTTTCAAGTGCCCAGATTATATGAATATATTAATGAAAGTTCTCAATGTGGCTCATATTTTCATGATTTTAGCACATTTTTTTTAATACTTTATACTTGAATAATTATTGGCTTGTGCTAAATAAAACTCAATTCTCCAACAATTTTTTTTTTAAATACCTGAGCATATCTTACAAAATCGTTTATAATTTCATGAATTATGTGCATAAATAGACACAAAATCATTACCATATCTAAGAAAACAAAGTGATATATAAATACATATAAATTAAGGCCTCAGTCTTATATATGTAATCAACATTACTCTTCTTTCCAAATAAAACCGCTAAGTCTAAAGGTCCCACTCATATCCCAGTTGAAAATTCTTTCACCAGGTTTTGGGCCTCCTGCACCAGCAATAACAATTAGAGGCATAAAATGCTCGGCGGCTCTCATTGGATGAGCCTCAGTAGCTCCACTCTGCTTTCTCCAAGACAAAAAACCTTCTTTTCTATCATCCTCCTTTTCTGATGTACAAACTTTATTCAAATAATCATCAAACTCTTTGTTTATGACCTTCTTCTTGTCTCTGCTGTTAAAAAACTCTCTCATGTTGTGGTAGGACATTCCGGAACCAAAAACTGCAATTCCCTCCTTTCTAAACTGATGCAATACTTGGCCGAGTTTATAATGTTGTTGAGGGTCTTGGTTGCTAAGTACCGAGACTTGTATTATAGGGATATTGGCTGAAGGGTTGATCAACATCATTGGGACAAAGACTCCATGGTCCCAACCTCTTTTCGGGTCCAGTCGAGACGGGATTCCCGCGTTTTTTAGCGCTTCGTGAATACGTTCCGCCGTTTCCGGATCGCCGGGCGCGTTGTACTTATATTTGTACGATTCTGGCGGGAACCCGTAGTAATCGAAGTATAGATCGTGATGTTTACCTGAAGATATCGTCACCTCGTCTTCTTCCCAGTGAGCAGTCACTAATACTATCGCCTTCAACTGTTCAAGGTTAACGTGTTTTTTAACTTCGTCTCTCAGGAATATCGTTAGTCCGGCGTGATCCTTGTCTCCCAATAGCGGCATAGGACCGCCTCCGTGATTCACGAACAATGCAGGAGCCACAATAGCCATTTTACGAGCACTTGAAGAAAAATAACGAATTATGTTCATAGAAATCAGTGACATAAACACTATGAATGCCACTTGGACGAGAACGGACAATGTATTGAGTATGAGCATGAATGCAAGTAATCTTTGACCTTGCGCATAAATTAATCGGTGTAATTATCAGTAGAGGTTACAAAAACAAAGATTTAACTTTGCAAAATGTGGGTCAACAACATCTCTCAGTCAGCTGTTATTGTGTTCCGGATTATATATCACGAACGCATTATCAATGTAATGTTGTCTCTATCGATTTTGAACTGCCAGAGAGAAATGCTAGACTATACTAGATGCTCAATATAAATTATATAAGATTTGGAACATTTTTCTAATGACAGTTCTAGTGATGTGCTTAATCAACAAATTGACAACAAATGCAACAATAGCCATATTTTTTTTTACTGGCAATCGTTTTCACCACATAACTGTCATAATGACAGAGACAAATATATGAATAGACAGAGAAAGCTGTTTCCTCCTTGAAAAATGGCGTCTCTCTGAGTTGTCCTTTTCGCACGGCATATTATTGTAATTTTCTCAGCCCACAACAAATAAAACAAGACGAAATTGTTTACTAACATAATAAAATCATGATACTCATTATCGAAAAGTGTTCTTAATCTCCCTTAAGTCTTGTTTGGGTAATAAACAATGAAACTCGTTTGAGGCGTTCTTCTGAAACCAATGCAGTATTAGTACGCCAAGAGTGCAAACATGGACAAAAAGAGCAAGAAGAAAGCTGTGGTGAAGCGGAAAAGTGACGAGCCTGCGGAGGGAGAAACTAAAAAGAAAATAATGGTTCGGAAAAATGAGAGTGAGAAGGAAAAAGTGGAAGTAGTGAACCAAGTTGTCGAGGTTCCAGTTGAACAAGGACAACAAATCGTTCACGCCGGTCAAATTGTGGAGGGGAATTTTGAACAGCCCGTTTTTGTAAACATGAAAGGAGAACCAGTGCAAATCGGTCCGAATACCGTGATTCTTTATGAACAGAGCGGGAATCCTTCTAACTTTGCTTTCGGCGGGATGTGGACCATGGATTCTTCTGGCAGGATCGTCATGGCGGAAACGATCTATGACGTGAAGGGTGAACCCGAAGAAGAAGGCGGGAATTTCGTGCAAAATAACACGGAAGTCGCTACAGTGAGTATTTTTGTTTTCCATTGGCCCAAATCTGCCCCAAAGCTTTGAACAAACATTTCTATATTAGATTATATTCATAAGTATAACCCTACATATAGCATTCGTCAAAAAAAAAGTACCACCACACTTTGTGAGGTTTTTTGTTTATTAACTTCAACTATCTAACTTCGGGCTTAACAATATGCTCTAAAACTTATTCCGTTCGATCTGGATGTATGTATAAATATTTTCTCAAATTACTTTAAAAGACCACAAAAACATTCTGAATAAAATTTGACCATTTCTAACGTGCAAATAATTTTAGAGATCTTAAGCATAGAATAAGCAGCCTAATATTTAGTGATATAAAGAAAGACGAAATTTGTGTATTGAAAAAAATAAAGAAAAATGGTTTAAATCATACTTCATGTATTATTTGATACACATAAATAAATAAATATTAGGACACTTTCACACACAGCTGGTTAGCCCCATACTGAACCATTTCTAGCTTGTATTATGGTTGCAAACACAGCTAACACTTGGCTGGTAGGGGGAAATGCACAATACGCCTCTTGCAGATTGTCAGTGCAAGTCTGATCACCTCCATCATAGAATAAGAATAAGAAACACATTAAAAACTTGTTGAATGTTCCAGCAACAAGTACAAGAAGAGCAGGCGAGTACGTACCAGCAGTACGAGATTACCAACGCGGCTCAGGTTGAGGGCAACCAGGAGTATGAGGTGGCTATCATTGAGAACCCTCCCGCTGAGACTCAGGAAAGGTAATGACACTCAAGTTCATATTAGCAATGTAGCACCTATAGATGCTGGTGTTGCCACCTTCCAATAGACAACCTCGTTGGCGTAAAGGGACCATGCCGGTCTGCTAATCAGAAGGTTCCGGGTTTGATTCCTGGCCCGGTCAACATCTTTGTGCTTAACTAGATTTGTTGGCTGTGGGTCTGGGTGTTAAATATGTATTTATATATAATATGTATGTATGTATATGTAGTATATCAGTTGTGTTAGCAACCATAATACAAACTAGAAATGGTTCAGTATGGGGCTAACCAGCCGTGTGTGAATGTGTCAAAAAAAATAAATAGTTTTGACATGTCAACGTTTCGTATGACGCATTCATTATTTTTGTTTACCTCTCCTATCCAATCCTGTAAAAGATACAGTGGCAGTAAAACAGGCACATAAACTTTCGCATTTATAATATCTCGGTAGAATTGAATTCTACTAATCAAGCCTGTTCATTTGATATTTTTTTAATATTTTTTCAATTCAATAATACACACACACAAACACACACACCTTCACATACAGAAGCCGTTAATTAACCTAATTTATATTATCCTGACGCAATTATGTACTGTGTTATGTTTAAGCTTTGTAAACATATAAAAAAATGATGAATTGATTGAATTGATTTTTAAATCTATAATTTTATTGACATTTTGTACACCGCATATGCGGTAACCTACAAGGGTCACTTGCTATTTACCATGTTTATATATTACCTGTGGCTACTCAAAATAAAATTATTTAATTTCATTTGAACTATTTCATTTCATTTCAATTGTTTCATTTCATATCAATTGTTTCATTTCATTTCAATTATTTCATTTCATTGCAATTATTTCTTTTCATTTCATTGATATTATATCCTTTGCAGAGTAACAGTGACTCCCCAAGTGATAACAACGGAGGAGCAACTCACAGCGCTGGGTGCCAACGCTGTGCGCTGGCTCAACCAGAAGTATGATATAGTGGTCAGGAAACTGCAGCTCAACTTTGGTAAGAGGACTTTGTTATGATGAATTATCACGACTCCACAAAAAAAATTTCGTTCTTTGTCCTAAAGTTTATACTATTATTTTCCAGTTAGTTATGCACAAAAACGAAAAGACAATACCTTTTTTCGGTATAAAGTTTGCTTTTGTGATAGTTATAATAATAATACTATATTTGGGGTTTATTGAGAGAAAGTAGGTATGAACATAAAAGAAAAAGTAAAAGTGTACACTTTTAAGTTATTTTCCACTTTTCTGTAAGCTAATTTGATAGTAAAACTTCATAAAAATAAGAAACATTTTTATTTCAATAGTTTTATTTTCAATCAAAAATTAAAATCCGAGATTTTTAAAAATTTCGTTCAATTCATCTTCTAAGCACAAAAGCAAAGTTTTTCATGCCATATATTTTTTTCCCGTCTTATTACGACCTAAACTACCGAAATTTAATGCTTTGCAATCAAAGTCAAATTTCATGTTGACCCGTGTTATTCTTATTCTATGATAGGTGTGGTCAGACCTGCACTGACAACCCGCAGGAGGCGTATATTGTGCAAATTAAATTTTATTTCCTCACAATATTTTATGTAATCCGTCGTGAAAGCCGCGTTCAAATCCGTTGTGTAGTTTTTAAATTAAGAAAGAAAGAAAGAAAAATCCTTTACTATGCACAAAAAAGAAATATGTACAAACATAACATATTAAATCTATTTTGTTGTGCATAAAAGGCGCAAGTTCAGCATAAAGCTGAGAGTACAAGGTACTCGCAGCGCTAATAATAACGTACCAAACTACGTACGTACGAAACTAACGTACGAAAGATAAACATACAGAAACTCCTAAAATTGATTATTTCTGTTACAAGTGTAGCATAAGCATAAGCAGCCCACTGTACGTTCCCACTGCTGGGACTCGGGGCCTTCTCTCACTAGGAGAGAGATATAGGCCATAATCCACCACACTGGCCAAGTGCGGGTTGGCGGATGACACACGTCTTCGGATATTGTGGTCCTCAAACATGCCGGTTTCCTCACGATGTTTTCCTTCACCGTAAAGCGAGTGCAAATCCACACAACTTGGAAAACAAGTTATTGGTGTAGGGCCGGGATCGAACCAGGGGCCGTCTGATTGAAAAGCAGACGTTATTACCACCGAGCCACACTCGCTTATGTACGTACAAGTGTAACAGCTTTAAACTCTCCCCATCATCATATATGTACGAGGGTGAATCAAAAAATTCTTGGAATCAATATTAAAAAATGCGAAATTTTAAATAATAATATTTTATTTTTCTACATAATCTCCCTGCAATGCAATGCATTTAGAATAACGCGTTTCTAACTTCCTTATTCCTTGTGAAAAAATATATTTTCTTGACTCTCGAAAAAGTCCTCTTCGGCAGCTATAACCACGTCATTATCATGAAATTTTGTTCCACGAATTTCCTCTTTTAATTTTGGAAATAAGTGAAAATCACTTGGGGTTAAGTCCGGAAAATATGGTGGGTGGTCAAGGAGATTGAAGCCAGCACAGCGGATTGCGTTGAGCGCAACTTCCGATCGATGAGCAGGAGCGTTATCTTGAAGGAACAACACGCCCAACGACAGTTTTCCACGACGTTTTTCTTTAATCGCTTCACGCACTTTCGGGATTAAATTAGCATAATAGGGTCCAGTAATCGTCTGGCCTTTTGGCATGTAATCAATAAAAAGGATTCCTTCACTATCCCAGAACACAGAGGCCATAGCTTTGCCAGCGGTAGGAGCAACTCGAAATTTCTTAATGGATGGAGAGGATGGTCGTTTCCAAGACATGCTTTGTCTTTTAGTTTCAGGATCAAAATGGTGGACTAGCGTTTCATCCATGGTGACAAGACGACGGCAAAAATTATCCGAATCACGCTGGAACTTTTCGAGATTACGCTTGGAAATTTCCAAACGTCGCTTTTTGTTTTCGTCGGTTAATATTCGTGGCACCCATCTTGCAGACACTTTTTTGAACCCCATTGAATCAATTAAAATGGATTGAACGCTATCAAAAGATATCTTTAGGATCTCAGCTATATGTTTTATAGTCATTCTTCTGTCTTCCAAAACCAGATTCTCAACCTTTTTGACATTTTCTTCTGTAACGGAGGTTGAAGGCCGCCCAGAACGCGGGTCATCTTTACAGCTTGATCTACCTCTTTTAAATTCAGCCACCCAGTACGCAACCGTAGAATAGGGTACAGCATCACCCCTTAATGTCTGCTGAATGTCCAAAAAAATTTCCTTCGTAGACATTTTTTTCAAACTGAGATATTTTATCACCGCACGTAACTCACTTTTATCCATAATTTTAACTTTATAGCAACTCGTTGCACAAAAAAATTTATTACATGCGAACGAACTGACAAAAACAAGTGACAGTCTGCATAAATATAGTGTGATAGACACTCTTTAATTTCAATATCGAACTTGATCCAAAAAAGTTTCATATATATGCACTTCTAAGAACATTTTGATTCACCCTCGTAATTTAATTATTAATCGAAAAACAGACAACAAAAAATCTCTTGCTTACCTGTGATTTAGTGTACCAGTGGACCTTAAACATTGACATTGAACGGTGGACATTATGTGAACTGTTACAAATAAAATTTCAACTCATTGTGATTGATATAGGCACATCAGCATATTGCTGCTCGCCTATAAATAAAATAAATTATAATTTAATTAATAAATAAATTGTATATAGTAAGTATTAGTTTAATATTTTATATGTTACTGTATTGTGATCAAAAAATTAGGTTGGCATTTTTACACGCTTTTTATTAGCTTCACTTGTATGTTTGTTTGTAACCGACTTCTTTGGGCGCGATTGTGACCCACTTTAAATGGCCAGATTTCGTTCAAACTTTGTTGATTTATTGAGGACCGATGACAATACACTAATTTGATAAAATTATTCAATTTTTTTGTATTTTTGTTAGTATGTTTGTTTGTAACAGACTTCTTTGGGCGCGATTTTGGCCCACTTTATACAGCCAGATTTCGTTCAAACTTTGTAAATTTATTGAGGACCGATGACAATACACTAATTTGATAAAATTATTCAATTTTTTTGTATTTTTGTTAGTATGTTTGTTTGTAACCGACTTCTTTGTTCGCGATTTTGACCCACTTTAAACGGCCAGATTTCGTTCAAACTTTGTAGATTTATTGAGGACCGATGACAATCAATAAACTAATTTATTAAAATTACGGTTTTCTATATAAAAAAGCGTGTTTTATAGTTTTTTAAACTATTACACTGGTCTACAGTGGTTTTGTTGCCTTTGATATGATGATAATTTTGGGTCCGTTTATACACACAATTCGTGAAAATATCAATAATTTTGTAAGATTTGCTTGGATTTTTTTCATCAAATGACTGAAAAATTTAATTTTGACGATAAATCGTTCAAAATTCAATTTGTAGAAATGAGCAAATTTAGTACTTTTACGAATACCTATATGCGTAATCTGGGCACTTATAAACGTAACAATTTGCGATGATAAACAGGGCAACAAAAAAAATTGATTTTTTTGTAGAGCTGTGTTATTATTTTCTTTTAATTTAATTTCTCTTCGCCAGACGCGGGCGTGAAGTTGCTGCATTCTGCAACTGGATGCATACAGTGCGTGTACCTGACCACACCCAGCATGCAGCAAGCTTTCAACGCGGTGCCGCAGTTCCTATGCGTTGAGACTGGTGAGTGTTAAGCAGCGCGCATGGACATTAACCCTTAAATGGACAATGTTGTTTTTAAACAACATACTAAAAATCGCTCATAAAATTGACCCTCATTGTTTTTTTTTTAATTTTTTGCAATGTAGTTTATAAACAACACTCACATTATTGCAAAAAAAGTATAGTAAATTAATGTCTAGATTTTTTGACGTGACTACGTCTTAAATTAGGTTGCGGCTGGGAGTCACTTATGAAAAAGTGTAACGCCCGGTAACGTTACGATGAGTCACCGAACGAGAGAGAGGCCCGCCGAATGCCTTGCGTCTCTCTCCCACTCAACTATGATCGGTCTGCCGCGCGCGCAGCACGCGGCAGACGTTGTCACGTAAAATCTTCGCCCGTAAAACCGACTTTACAGGCAACCATTTTTTTTTGCTTATTTTACCTAGACAGTAATACATGCACATACTATTACACAAATATATTTTTTAAAACGGGAAACAAAAATCGTCCATTTAAGGGTTAAACACTTTATCGTATGAATTTGACTCGTGCGGATGGTCTCGACATTCCAACCGTTATAGGGACGTGTAGACTTAATGCGAGATAGTCGTGCGTATACGTATGCAGACATAGATGCATGTGACTAGGAGAAGTATTGGTCTGGGCGGGGAGAGCAGCGGCAATGCGAGAAGCGGTCCTGCTTCCCTGCCCCCGCCGTGAGATGGGACACCGTGAGGTTTTAGTCGGTAGTGTCGGCCCTTCTGGCCGTCGAGCCCGACATACCCCGCTCGCCTCCCCCAGGCTTGTAGCGGCGGGAGATTGCGTAAATGCATTTCCTCACGAAAAAAAAAAAAAAAAAAAAGGAGAAGTATGGGTATGATTGTAAGAAGTAGCGGATGGAGAGGTAGACCAAAGAAGAAGTGGATGAATTGTGTGAAGGAGGATATGAATGAGAAGGGCGTGAATGTGGAGATGACGGCTGATAGAGTGGCGTGGAAGAGAAAAACAGGCTGTGCCGACCCCACCTAGTGGGAAATGGTAAAGGTGAAGAAGAGTCGTGCGTATACGTAGACCTTTTTTTTGCGTGAGGAAATGCATTTACGCATCTCCCACCACAAGCCTGGACGAGGCGGGCGGGGTCTATCGGGCTCGAGGGCCAGAGCGGCCGTCACTACCGACTACAACCTCACGGTGTCCCATCTCACGACGGGGGCAGGGATGCAGGACCGCACAGCGCAATGCCTACAGGCTATAAATAAATATTTTTACTATGACTTATAAATGCCTCTACCTGTACTGTGTTAAAAACTAAACAGTGTGCTGTCTTTTTTACATGGGGGTTTAAGGTGTTTTTTTTTTACACATTCACACACGGCTGGTTAGCCCCATACTGAACCATTTCTAGCTCGTATTATGGTTGCTAACACAACTGATATACTACATATACATACATATTTTATATATAAATACATATTTAACACCCACAGCCAACAAATTTAGTTAAGCACAAAGATGTTGACCGGGCCGGGAATCGAACCCGGAACCTTCTGATTAGCAGACTGGCATGGTAACCTTTACGCCAACGAGGTCGTCTTGACTGATGACAAGGGCAGGCCTGTGTCACTCCGCGTGTAGGTGTTAAAAACATACCTACGGGCGGCGGCCACTGCGCAAAGGGCCAATCTATGTGGCTCTTTCAATACCACAGAATAATAACTAGTACTACGTATAACCATGTACAATGTATTATGAACCGTAGCATAGTGAATTAAGGCCCATATTCCTTTGAAAAGAAATTGGTAGCTAACAAAATGATCACGAGCTCGACTGGACCGCGAGCTAAATTAAATCATATTGTTTATCAGATTGAGTTCATATTTCTTTGAAAACCATTGCGAAGTGAAGCTTCTGTACGAAGTACAAGTTATTATTCTGTGACAAGGGCAAATGGGTTTGAAGATGTTTTTTTTCTTAGTATGTTATTCTTGTTTTTCCAGGTATAGAGTTCAACAGTGGTATCCCAACGGTGGGCGGTACCGGCGGACAGCCCAGCATTAAACATAATGTCACACTCTTCCTAGCTGAAGATGGGAACGGAAAGTCTGTTATAGTCAGCGCTGGTGAGTAGTACTGCCAAGCAGTAGTGTATTGATATCTGATGAATCGAAAGTCAACACTACTCCATTAAGCGTGGGCCGGAATATTCACATCAAATTATAGAAAAAAAAAACAATCTGATTCAAATGCTTAAATGAAAATGCCGTGTCGTCACGGCCCAAGTCACATAGCATTTGAACAGCGTTACTCCCAGATTATTTCATTATTTTTTTTTTTTCAGGAATCTCAACTCTAATAGGCGAAGACCTGACATGGCTATTAGACACGTTCAAATCTTGCAACCCTGCGTGGCGGCAGGTGCGGTGCGTCGTCTGCGATCCTACTAAATGTCAAACTGTAAGTTCATGCGACTCTACTAAATATGAAATAACCCATGCCACCCTACTAAATATCACTTTCTAAACTCTTATTTGATCAAGTTGTGTACACATTATTAGAAAAATAACCTTGTTTTGTTCCTGGTAACTTAATTAATTTTGGTTATAATTTTGATTGTTTTCTGTTTGGTTATGGTTCACACCATATTTTATAAACAAATAAATATCAAACGAAGTTCATACGATTCTACTAAATATCAAACTGTAAGTTCATGCGGCTTTGCTAAATATCAAATAGTCCAAAAGACCCTTCTAAATATCAAACTAATTTCATACGACTCTATTAAATATCAAACAGTCCACGCGACCCTACTAAATATCAAACTAATTTCATACGACTCTATTAAATATCAAACAGTCCATGCGACCCTGCTAAATATCAAACTGCAAGTTCATACGACCTTACTAAATATCAAACAGTCCATGCGACCCTACTAAATATCAAACAGTCCATGCGACCCTACTAAATATCAAACAGTCCATGTGACCTTACTTAATACCAAACTAAGTTCATACGACCCTACTAAATATCAAACAGTCCACGCGACCATACTAAATATCAAACTAAGTTCATATGACTCTGCTTATTATCAAACAGTCCATGCGACACTACTAAATATCAAACTAATTTCATACGACCCTACTAAATATCAAACAGTCCATGCGACCCTACTTAATATCAAACTGTAAGTTCATACGACCCTACTAAATATCAAACAGTCCATGCGACCCTACTAAATATGAAACTAAGTTCATACGACTCGACTAAATATCAAACTGTAAGTTCATACGACCTTACTAAATATCAAACAATCCATGCGACCCTACTAAATGTGAAACTGTAACCCAGATGGGAAATTCTTGTGAAGGATTTAGCGCTGTTACAACGTGAGTACACCATTAGAATCATTTGACATTCCAGATTTAGTCTTATAGTTTTTACACGCTTTATATTAGCTTCACCTGTATGTTTGTTTGTAACCGACTTCTTTGGGCGCGATTTTGACCCACTTTAAACGGCCAGATTTCGTTGAAACTTTGTAAATTTATTGAGGACCAATGACAATACACTAATTTGATAAAATTATCACATTATTTTGTATTTTTGTTTGTATGTTTGTTTGTAACCGACTTCTATGGGCGCGATTTTGACCTACTTTAAACGGCCAGATTTCGTTCAAACTTTGTAGATTTATCGAAGATCGATGACAATACACTAATTTGATAAAATTATTACATTTTTTTGTATTTTTGTTTGTATGTTTGTTTGTAACCGACTTCTTTGGGAGCGATTTTGACCTACTTTAAACGGCCAGATTTCGTTAAAACTTTGTAGATTTATTGAGGACCGATGAAAATACACTAATTTGATAAAATTATTACATTTTTTTGTATTTTTGTTTGTATGTTTGTTTGTAACCGACTTCTTTGGGAGCGATTTTGACCTACTTTAAACGGCCAGATTTCGTTAAAACTTTGTAGATTTATTGAGGACCGATGAAAATACACTAATTTGATAAAATTATTACAATTTTTTTTTGTTTGTTTGTAACCGACTTCTTTGGGCGCGATTTTGACCCACTTAAAACGGCCAGATAAGCGTGTTTTTTAGTTTTTTTAAACTACTATTATTACCACTATCTATTAAAATGAGTAAAGAAGTAAGGTCACCCGTAGCCTGGTGAGGGCGAAGGTCCTCCTGTCCTCCTCGAGCTGGGTGACGAGGTTGAAGAGCAGCGGGATGAACTCCTCGGGCTGCATCAGCGCTCGCAGCGCAGGGAGCAGCTTGCCCAGGAGCCGCTCCAGGCCCTGCGAGTGTTGCAATCATACAGAACTTTAGTAGCCCTAAATAACATACGTTAAAGGCAAGTCACACTAAGTTTTTTAACTATTATTATTTTGCCATGTGTTATTCAGGTGGTGCGGACAGCGTTCCCCGCGGCGCACGTGACGTGCTCCGTGTGGCAGGCGGCGCGGGGCTGCGCGCGGCTCGCGAGCGCCGCCGTCAGCCGGGAGGACACGGCGCTCGCGCAGGAAGACGTCGCCTCCAGGTGCAAGACGTACGCGCTCGCGCTGCTCCGGGGGGAGCACTCAGCGCACCAGCTACAGGTGAGGGTTGATGGGAAAGTGGAAAAAAGAATTGATAAAAAGCAGGTAAACAGGTAGGGCATTGGTGAAAAAGGGGGGCTAAAATGCAACTAGTCGTGGGAAAGTGGGAAAAGAATTGATAGAAAGCAGATTCAGGTGAGAACATTGGTGAAAAAGGGGGCTAAAATGCAACTATAGTCGTGGGAAAGTGGGAAAAGAATTGATAAAAAGCAGGCATTGGTGGAAAAGGGGGCTAAATAGCATAAAATGCAGCTACAGTCGATAAAAAGCAGTATACTTAACGAAGAAAAACAATAAAAGGCGACAAGTGAGTCATTTGCATAGAGAAGGAACAGTGAGAGACACAAAAGACCTCCCTGGCCTAGTCTCTGCGTAAGGAGGACACCGCGCTCGCGCAGGAAGACGTCGCCTCCAGGTGCAAGACGTACGCGCTCGCGTTGCTCCGGGGGGAGCACTCAGCGCACCAGCTACAGGTGAGGGTTGAGGGGAAAGTGGGAGAAAAATTGATAAAAAGGGGCAAAGTCGCATAAAATGCAACTACTGTCGATAAATGGCAGTATAGTTAGATAGATTAACTCTTTAGGGCAGAAAATAGGTAAAACTCAATGTAAAAATGTAACAACACTTAATTATTTACATCGTGAAACAAACGACAGCGTTATCGCTGAAAGCGATAAGTATACCTAGAGTATGACCCCGCGTAAGGGTAGGGCAGAGTATGCAGTAGGTATATCTAGAAAAGTAAACCAATAAAAGACCATATATGAGTCATTTGCATAGAGAAGGAACAGTGAGAGGCACAAAAGACCTCCCTGGCCTAGTCTCTGCGTAAGGAGGACTCTGCGCTCGCGCAATAAGACGTCGCCTCCAGGTTTAAGACGTACGCGCTGGCGCTGCTCCGGGGGGAGCACTCAGCGCACCAGCTACAGGTGAGGGTTGAGGGGAAACTGGGAAAAGAATTGATAGAAAGCAGGTTACAGGTGAGAATATTGGTGAAAAAGGGGGAAAAGTAGCATAAAAAGCAGTAGACTTAAAGAAGAAAAAAAAATAAAAGTCCAGATAGGAGTCATTTGCATAGAGATGGAACAGTAAGAGACAGAAAAGACCTCCCTGGCCTAGTCTCTGTATAGGGCCGCCATCGACCGAGAGGATTCTGCGCTCGCGCAGGAAGACGTCGCCTCCAGGGGCAAGACGTACGCGCTCGCGATGCTCCGGGGGGAGCACTCAGCGCACCAGCTACAGGTGAGGGTTGATGGGAAAGTGGGCACAAGAATAGAATAGAATAATTTTATTCATCATAACGTATCCTATTAGAAATACAATTAAAATCACCAACAAGATACAATATGGACTTGTCAATTACAATGTACAATGGAAACGAATTAATAAAACAACAACAATAAAATAAAATAACATTAAAGAAAAATTGTTTAAAAATCAAAAATGTCAGCTGTAAAGGGGCTTCGTCATAGATTAAAAATAATAAGATTTAATTGTGATTTGTGATTGACCAATGTCAACAAAATTAAAAAAATAAATGTGATTTTAGAGTTGCCATGTCATAAAGTAAAAAAATTCTAAAAATTAGATCGATACTATAGTAAGTTAAACTCAGAATAGTCATTTTCTACTCAGATATTTTTTATACAGTTTTTGTCAAGTGGTTAATACAGGTAGGGCATTGGTGAAAAAGGGGTGAAAGTCGCATAAAATGCAACTACTGTCGATAAATGGCAGTATAGTTAGATAGATTAACTCCTTAGGGCAGAAAATAGGTAAAACTCAATGTAAAAAAAGTAACAACACTTAATTATTTACATCGTGAAACAAACGACGGCGTTATCGCTGAAAGCGATAAGTATACCTAGAGTATGGCTCCCGCGTAAGCGTAGGGGGGAGTATGCAGTATATATAGAGAAGAAAAACTATAATAGACCATAAGTGAGTCATTTGCATAGAGATGGAACAGCTACAGGTGAGGGTTGATGGGAAAAGTGGGAAAAGAATTGATAAAAAGCAGGTATAGAGGTAGGGCATTGGTGAAAAAGGAGGCTAAGTAGCATAAAATGCAACTACTGTCGATAAAAAGCAGTATACTTTACGAAGAAAAACAGTAAAGGTCCATATGTGAGTCATTTGCATAAAAATGGAACAGTGAGAGACACAAAAGACCTCCCTGACCTAGTCTCTGCGGAGGGAGGACTCTGCGCTCGCGCAGGAAGACGTCGCCTCCAGGTGCAAGACGTACTCGCTCGCGCTGCTCCGGGGGGAGCACTCAGCGCACCAGCTACAGGTGAGGGTTGATGGGAAAGTGGGCACAAGAATAGAATAGAATAGAATAATTTTATTCAGCATAACGTATCCTATTAGAAATACAATTAATATCACCAACAAGATACAATATGGACTTGTCAATTTCAATGTACAATGGAAACGAATTAATAAAACAACAACAATAAATTAAAGAAAAATTGTTTAAAAATCAAAAATGTCAGCTGTAAAGGGGCTTCGTCATAGATTAAAAATAATAAGATTTAATTGTGATTTGTGATTGACCAATGTCAACAAAATTAAAAAAATAAATGTGATTTTAGAGTTGCCATGTCATAAAGTAAAAAAATTCTAAAAATTAGATCGATACTATAGTAAGTTAAATTCAGAATAGTCATTTTCTAGAAACTCAGATATTTTGTATACAGTTTTTGTCAAGTGGTTAATACAGGTAGGGCATTGGTGAAAAAGGGGGCAAAGTAGCATGAAAAGCAACTACTGTCGATAAATGGCAGTATAGATAGATAGATTAACTCTTTAGGGCAGAAAATAGGTACAAGTCAATATAAAAAAGTAACAACACTTAATTATTTACATTGTGAAACAACGACGGCGTTATCGCTGAAAGCGATAAGTATACCTAGAGTATGACCCCGCGTAAGCGTAGGGCGGAGTATGCAGTATATATAGAGAAGAAAAACTATAAAAGACCTTCCTGCGCGAGCGCAGTGTCCTTCATGTTAGGTGGCCAGAAAGAGACAGCACGTTCTGAACCACAGACAAAACAACTAAAATCACGTCAAATATGGAATGTGCAGGCAGTTTTAGAGGTGATACAAGTGAGTGCGTTCTAAAGTCGCCTATATTTTCTACATTTGACTTGATTTTAGTTGCTTTGACTATGGTTCAGAACGTGCCGTCTCTTTCTGGCCACCTAACATGAAAAGAGACGGGGCTTCTTTAAATTTAGTTTGGTCGTGTGTGCCGCTGAATCGCCACCATTCCGTCTGAACATTTGATACCATATTTTTAGTCTTTTTACATCTTCTTTTCTAAGGCCCATTTCTGGCAGCCATATATGAGACTAGGTAGTATTGCTATGTCATATAGTCGTTGTTTTATTCCAAAATGTATTGTCTTGTTCTTCATAATTTCCTTATAATTTCCTTGAGAAGGTATCGCTGTAGACCAGTGTTATTCAAATCTTGGTAAGCTTGGTATGTCTTCGGCAGGTGTTAAAGCGAGCTATAATAGGCACGGGCGCCGGTACACTTCGCCTGTGGGAAATCCTGACGCGGCCCAACGGTGCGGTCGTCAAACTGGACTCGTGGCTGGAACACGACAACTACACCAATGTACTGCACAAGGTAAACTTATAATCTACTTTTTAAATTATATTATATTTTATCGTAAGGCATATCTTATCTTAATATATATAAATCTCGTGTCACAATGTTTGTCCTCAATGGACTCCTAAACCACTTAACCGATTATAATAAAATTCGCACACCATGCAGTTCGATCCAACTTGAGAGATAGGATAGTTTAAATCTCAAATTATAGTCGCAATTATAATTTATTGCCAATAAAATATAGCCTATGTTACTCGTGGATAATGTAATGTATACGAAAGTATGGTGAAAGAATTTTTAAAATCGGTCCAGTAGTTTTTGAGCCTATTTGTTACAACCAAACAAACAAACAAAGTTTTCCTCTTTATAATATTATATAGTGTAGATTATTGTCTGTTATTATTTGACAGTCACAATTATCTGTTCACTCCAAATGATTCTAACAGATGTCGATACCTTTCGACTGGGTTGAGTAAGTAATCAATAGATGTTGCTGCTATGGTAAATCTACGAACGTGTCATATAAGCTACACTATCTATTTTTCATACCCCTAAGTGAGGCAAAACAACGTTTGCCGGGTCAGCTAGTACTATATGAATACACTATATTATTACCGACAGCTCTCACACTGAGATTATTAATCTCGTGTTGTGGGCAGCTATATCCTTCTGAGTACAATTTAAATGTCTTGTCAACCAATGTTGTCAAGGTTTCGATCAGTGGTAAAATAAGTGGTAATCATAATCATATTTATTGGTAAAAACAATATTTTACAGGTCAATTTATACGTCATTTTAAAACATTATAACAAAAAAAAACAATTTTTTTTTTTTAAATATTTATTAAGATTAAGATGGTCGGGCCCATAATATGTGTAATTAAGTAATTATTGTAGTATGACTTGCCTTTAACGTATGTTTTTTAAGGCTAATAAAGTTCTGTATTTCTGTATGATTGCGACACGCACAGGGCCTGGAGCGGCTCCTGGGCAAGCTGCTCCCTGCGCTGCGAGCGCTGATGCAGCCCGAGGAGTTCATCCCGCTGCTCTTCAACCTCGTCACCCAGCTTGAGGAGGACAGGAGGACCTTCGCCCTCACCAGGCTACGGGTGACCTTACTTCTTTACTCATTTTAAAAGATAGAAAGTGGTAGAAGTGAATAAGCATAAGCAGCCCACTATACGTTCCCACTGCTGGGGCTCGGGGCCTTCTCTCATGAGGAAAGAGATATAAGCCATAATTACTTGTTCTTTTTGACGTGACAACGTCTTAAATTAGGTTGCGGCTGGGAGTCACTTATGAAAAAGTGTAACGCCCGGTAACGTTACGATGAGTCACCGAACGAGAGAGAGGCCCGCCGAATGCCTTGCGTCTCTCTCCCACTCAACTATGTCACGTAAAATCTTCGCCCGTAAAACCGACTATACAGGCAACCATTTTTTTTTTTACTCATTTTAAAAGATAGTGGTAATAATAGTAGTTTAAAAAAGAAAACTAAAAAACACGCTTATCTGGCCGTTTTAAGTGGGTCAAAATCGCGCCCAAAGAAGTCGGTTACAAACAAACAAAAATACAAAAAAATTTAATAATTTTATCAAATTAGTGTATTGTCATCGGTCCTCAATAAATCTACAAAGTTTCAACGAAATCTGGCCGTTTAAAGTGGGTCAAAATCGCGCCCAAAGAAGTTGGTTACAAACAAACATATAAACAAAATTACAAAAAAACTAATAATTTTATCAAATTTGTGTATTGTCATTGGTCCTCAATAAATCTACAAAGTTTGAACGAAATCTGGCCGTTTAAAGTGGGTCAAAATCGCGCCCAAAGAAGTCGGTTACAAACAAACATACCGGTGAAGCTAATATAAAGCGTGTAAAAATGTATAAGCATTGGTGGCGATTCAGCGGCACACACGACTAAACTAAATTTAATGAAGCCCTCTTTTCATCTTAGGTGGCCAGAAAGAGACGGCACGTTCTGAACCACACACAAAACAACTAAAATCACGTCAAATATGAAAAACGTAAGCGATTTTAGAGCGCACCCAATTATATCCGCTCTAAATCTGACGTGTTTGACGTGATTTTAGATGTTTTGTCGGTTTAGATCGTACCATCTCTTTTTGGTCATTTATGACGAAAAGAGACAGAGCTACTTTAAATTTAGTTTAGTCGTGTGTGCCGCTGAATCGCCACCATTAAACATAAGCAGCCCACTATACGACTATACTGACCACCTCGTTGGCGTATTGGTTACCATGCCGGACTGCCAATCAAAAGGTTCCGGGTTCGATTCCCGGCACGGCCAACATCTTTGTGCTGAACTAAATTTGTTGGCTGTCGGTCTGGGTGTTAAATATGTATGTATATAAAATATGTATATGTAGTATACCAGTTGTGTTAGCAACCATAATGCGAACTAGAAATGGTTCTGTATGGGCCGGCTTAACTAGCCGTGTGTAAAATGTGTCTTAATATTTATAAAAAAAATATATATACATACCCACTGCTGGGACTCGGTGCCTTCTCTCATGAAGAGACAGATATAGGCCATAATCCACCACGCTGGCCAAGTCCGGGTTGGTGGAAGACACACTTCTTCGTCTTCGGATATTGTGGTCCTCAAACATGCTGGTTTCCTCACGATGTTTTCCTTCACCGTGAGTGCAAATCCACACATAACTTGAAAAACTAGTCATTGGTGTAGGGCCGGGATCGAACCAGGGGCCGTCTGATTGAAAAGCAGACGTTATTACCACCAATTTTTATTATTAGTATTTGTCGTTAAAGCGGCACGGGATATACATATCTTGTGTAAGTTTCAACTTTCTAGTTATTCCGTTTTCTGAGATACAACCTGGAGATAGACAGACAGCGGATGCTTAGTTATAGGATACTGTTTTTACCTTTTAGGTACGGAACCCTAAAAACTTATCCAAATATATAAATAAGTGGGATAATGGTGGCAATTCTGGCGAACACACGACTAAACTAAATTTAGAGTAGCCCTGTCTCTTTTCATCATTAATGAACAGAAAGCACGATCTGAACCACACACAAAACAACTATAATCACGTCAAATATAAAAAAAGTAAGCGATTTTAGAGCGCACCCAATTGTATCATCTCTAAATCTGCCTGCATTTTCCTTATTTGACGTGATTTTAGTTGTTTTGTCTATGGTTAGGTCGTACCATCTCTTTTTGGTCAGTTATAAGGAAAAGAGACAGAGTTACTTTAAATTTAGTTTAATCGTATGTACGCTAGAATCGCCACCATTATCATTGGCTAGCCCAGACTGAGCATCTGGTATCTCCAAGGTTATGTATCCAAGAGACACACGGTGACTATAATATTACTATGTATATTATATTTCAGGACACGGAGAACTTAAAGCAATCCCCCACGGACACGATAACTCAGTACGCGTACAACTTGATGAGTCATCAGACTAAATTGGCGCAGAAATGTCTCGACGACAGAGCCGGCAGGTCAGTCAAATTCAAATCGTTTATTGCATCATTTATGTTATACAATATAAAATTATCATAGAACATAAAATGTACCCTAATCAGGGTGTTGCAATTCTGGTTTGAAGCGAGCCAATTTATTTTTTTCTTCCAATATATGTTGTACATACGTGTCATTAAAACTTTTATCATTTAAGAATTCGTCAACTGTATAATAACACTTGTATAATAATATTTCTTTCAGGGTTTTTTTAAATGCGTTACGATCATTTAAGTTTTTTAATGTGGCCGGTAGGCTATTATAATTTTTTATTGCCATAGCATTTGGCCCGGAACTTTGCATATTTAGTCTAGATTTTTGGATGATTAATTTGTTAGCTTATTTAATTTGTCAGTGTCTACCTACCTTAGGATAAATAGAATTACGTCTGGAATATGTATTTTTTTTTATTCTAACAGCTAGGCATAAAACTTATTGACTCAGGCGTTACTTTGCGGAAATCCATTGTATAATAATAGTAGTTTAAAAAAAACTAAAAAACACGCTTATCTGGCCGTTTTAAGTGGGTCAAAATCGCGCCCAAAGAAGTCGGTTACAAACAAACATACAAACAAAAATACAAAATTTTATCAAATTAGTGTATTGTCATCGGTCCTCAATAAATCTACAAAGTTTCAACGAAATCTGGCTGTTTAAAGTGGTTCAAAGTCGCGCCCAACGAAGTCGGTTACAAACACACAAACATACAGGTGAAGCTAATAGAAAGTGTGTAAAAAGAAGACAAAATTAGATATTTAGTGTACCTCCGCTGTGATCCAAAACTTTGGGTTTCGGATCACAGCGGAAGTACACTAAATATTTAATTTTGTCTTCTTTTAAGCGAGGCATATGCCCAGCTGGGTGCGTAACCACACGAGTGAGTGACGCAACAGGGGTGGAACAGGTATGCCAGCGAGCCAGGGCTGTGCTCCGTTACTTCAAGGAGCTCGGTTGGCTTGGGTAGGCTGGTAAGGGGGGAATGCACAATACGCCCCTAGCGAGATGTCAGTGCAGGTCTCATCACCTCCACTTTAAATCAGAATTATAATGGCAAACTTACACACCACACTTTATTATATGGGGATCAGCAATCCTGTCTAGTATTCTGGTCCCTGATATATTACTGACAATTTTTTTTAAAATATTTTTGTACACATTTCACACACGGTTGGTAAAACCCATACTGAACCATTTCTAGTTTGTGTTATGGTAGCTAACACAACTGATACATATATATTTATCACCCAGACCCACAGCCAACAAATTTTATTAATGCACAAATATGTTGATCGTGCCGGGAAGCGAACCTAAAACCTTCTGATTGATAGTCCGACATGGTAACTTTTACGCCAACGAGGTCGTCAATATACAATTAAATGTGTATGTTTCTTGTCTGTCCAGGAGGCACAGCAGCGCGGCGATATGTAAATACGGCACGTCCACGCAGGAGTGTTCGTGCTTGTTCAGCAAAGTGTTCAAACTGCCCTGCCGGCACATTCTCATGCTCACCACCGAGCTTAAGGTAAGACTTGTTCAGCAAAGTGTTCAAACTGCCATGCCGGCACATTCTCATGCTCACCACCGAGCTTAAGGTAAGACTTGTTCAGCAAAGTGTTCAAACTGCCCTGCCGGCACATTCTCATGCTCACCACCGAGCTTAAGGTAAGACTTGTTCAGCAAAGTGTTCAAACTGCCATGCCGGCACATTCTCATGCTCACCACCGAGCTTAAGGTAAGACTTGTTCAGCAAAGTGTTCAAACTGCCCTGCCGGCACATTCTCATGATCACCACCGAGCTTAAGGTAAGACTTGTTCAGCAAAGTGTTCAAACTGCCCTGCCGGCACATTCTCATGCTCACCACCGAGCTTAAGGTAAGACTTGTTCAGCAAAGTGTTCAAACTGCCATGCCGGCACATTCTCATGCTCACCACCGAGCTTAAGGTAAGACTTGTTCAGCAAAGTGTTCAAACTGCCCTGCCGGCACATTCTCATGCTCACCACCGAGCTTAAGGTAAGTCTTGTTCAGCAAAGTGTTCAAACTGCCCTGCCGGCACATTCTCATGCTCACCACCGAGCTTAAGGTAAGACTTGTTCAGCAAAGTGTTCAAACTGCCCTGCTGGCACATTCTCATGCTCACCACCGAGCTTAAGGTAAGACTTGTTCAGCAAAGTGTTCAAACTGCCCTGCCGGCACATTCTCATGCTCACCACCGAGCTTAAGGTAAGACTTGTTCAGCAAAGTGTTCAAACTGCCCTGCCGGCACATTATATAATTAAGTAACTTTTATTACTTGCTTTTGCTTTTGTTTGTGAAATTTAATTGAATCATAAAATGTATAATACAATGTAATTTAGAATTAATATGGTCATTGCAACCTGAATTAAATAAAATTATTATTATTATTAATGACTATGACGACCAGCACACTGAGAACTAAGTAGGTACTTTAATTATTTCACATATGCTTTCATTATGAAAATCTTAAAATATATAAATCTCGTGTCACAATGTTTGTCCTCAATGGACTCCTAAACCACATGGTGTGCGAATTTTATTATAATCGGTTTAATAAAATTCGCACACCATGTGCAGTTCGATCCAACTTGAGAGATAGGATAGTTTAAATCTCAAATTATAGTCGCAATTTTAATTTATTGCTTATAATTGTCTGTTATTATTTGACAGTCACAATTATCTTTTAACTCCAAATAATTCTAACAGATGTCGATACCTTTCGACTGGGTTGAGTAAGTAATAGATGGCGCTGCTATGGTAAATCTACGAACGTGTCATATAAGCTACACTATCTATTTTTTATACCCCTAAGTGAGGCAAAACAACGTTTGCCGGGTCAGCTAGTACACATATAAAATTTCGTAGGATTACGGTAACTAACATTGTGACATGGAAATTTTATATATATTTATTTTTGTATTGTCCAGGTGAAGACCCACATCCCGTTCGAGCCGCGGTGGACGGTGCAGCACTGCTTGTTCGGCTGCGAGAGCAACGCCACCGCCGCCGGGAACAACACAGGTCTCTGCCATTCACAAATATCACATACTTTTTACACATTTCTCGTACGGCTTCATTCGTTGACAGTGTAAACTCCTTGTAACACCACTCGATTTGACGGCAAACTCTCTAGAGTGTCGAAATCAATTGGCTTTAGTTGGTTTAGCTTGTATTCCATACAATGATACATTCTCTCCATTTAATGACCACTCTCTTTAACGCCATAAATTGCACAGTCCCGTCAGTGTCGTTATATAGAGTTTACACAGTAGTTGTTACAAGTAATTTACAGCTTTATACACTAGATACACGGTTAGTGAAAGTAGAGCCATTATGAAATACTTTATATAAAACAAATATTCGCTGTTGGCGCAAAACCAATTTCTGACGTTTGTTTGTGTAGAAGTGGCCGCTCTGTTCTACTGTTCTGTGGGTGACCCACATGGCATGGCAGAATAGGTAACAGTGACTGCTAATCAGAAGGTTCCGGGTTCGATTCCCGGCCCGCTCAACATCTTTGTGCTCAACTAAATTTGTTGGCTGTGGGGTCTGAGTGTTAAATATGTATGTATTTATATATAATATTTATGTATGTTTATGTAATATATCACTTGTGTTAGCAACCATAACACAAACTAGAAATGGTTTTTTAGTATGGGGCTACCAGCCGTGTGTGAAATGTGTCCTGATATTGATGTATGTACTGGTTGGTCTCAGGCGGAGGCTACATGGAGCAGGTGGTAGTGGAGGCGGACACCCAGCACCGGCAGATACAGCAGCAACCGCAGATACACCAGGTACATATAGATAGATGGATATATATATATATGAAAAGTTAAAAGAAATAGAAAAAGACAGTATTTTTGAAAATAAATTAAAACTTTTATTGTTACATAAATGCTATTACTCTATTGACGAATTTCTAAACGATAAGGATTTATTTTTGCATGCAAATAAACCGGCTCACTCCTCTTGTGTTGCGATACCCGAACAGGGTCCGTTATGAGATACCTACCTTTTAAATGTATAACATCTTAATTATGCCACTAACCTAACCTAACCTAACGAAGCAATAAATGTATTTATTTGACTTTGACTTTTATATTGGGCAAATTAAAGGTACAAGTCAAAATAAAAAGTAGCAACACAAAAATATGCCACAAACGGCGGCCTTATAACTAACAGCGATCTCTTCCAGGCAACCTTTGGATGGAAAGGAGTTGAAAAGGACGAGGAAAAGAGGGGTTGCACAATAAAGAATATTAATACTTATAATTATGATGGAGAACTTAAATAAATCTAAGTTAATAACTTTAAATTTTATAACTAATATATTATAAATACATAATAATAATAAATATATATACTCAGTGTAAACTCTATTTAACGACATTGAAGGGACTGTGCATTTTATGGAGTTATAGAGAGTGGTCGTTAAAAATGGAGAGAATGTATCATTGTATGGAATACAAGCTAAACCAACTAAAGCCAATTGATTTCGACGATCTAGAGTTTATAGATGACAAGAGAAATGAGCGAAATATTTATAACGACAATGGCAGACCCTAAAAAACAATTAATAATCTGTAAACTTTAAAACCAAATTATTAAATTAAAATTACCTTAATATTTAAGGTGGCTCCATACAACATAAGTATTATTATTGGCATTTTTTAAAACAATGTTACTGCATCTTTTATGCGCAAGCCTGACTCGCACTTGGCCAATTTTATTATTAATATGTATATGTATCTATATAAAATACTAGCTGACCCGGCAAACGTTGTTATGTCTCACTTAGGGGTATGATAAATAGATAGTGTAGCTTATATGACACGTTCGTAGATTTACCATAGCAGCGCCATCTATTGATTACTTACTCAACCCAGTCGAAAGGTATTGATAGAATCATTTGGAGTTAACAGATAATTGTGACTGTCAAATAATAACAGACAATAATTAGCAATAAATTAAAATTGCGACTATAATTTGAGATTTAAACTATCCTATCTCTCGAGTTGGATCGAACTGCACATGGTGTGCGAATTTTATTATAATCGGTTAAGTGGTTTAGGAGTCCATTGAGGACAAACATTGTGAAACGAGATTTATATATATTAAGATAAGATGTATGTATGTATATGTAGTATATCAGTCGTGTTAGCAACCATAATGCGAACTAGAAATGGTTCAGTATGGGGTTAACCAGCCGTGTGTGGGAAAAAAAAGAAAAAAATAAATATTATGTTGGCACTTAATATTAGACACACTCACACACGGCTGGTTAGCCCCATACTGAACCAGTTCTAGCTCGTATTATGGTTGCTAACACAACTGATATACTACATATAAATACATACATATTATATATAAATACATATTTAACACCCAGACCCACAGCCAACAAATTTAGTTAAGCACAAAGATGTTGGACGGGCCGGGAATCGAACCCGGAACCTTCTGATTAGTAGTCCGGCATGGTAACGTTTACGCCAACGAGGTCGTCATGGCAAATTTCATTAGGTTTATTATGTTGTTTTTATAGGTGAGCGGCGTGAGGCAACAGCAGTACGTACTGGCGACGCCCGGACAAACAACCACTCCGGTTTCACAAGTGAGTACCTCATTATTGTTTCGGAGCTATGACAGCTCAGTCGGGTGTACAGCCGCCTTACTTACAGAAGGCGAATTAAATATTGATGAAACTAATTTCATGTACGAGGCGAAGAAATGTATCCACGAGCTAGGTCTTAGGATAAATAACATCACCTGTGACTCCCGCTCCGGGTTGTTCTTGGTGCAGAGGTTGGCCATAGCTATTCAGCGCGGTAATGCAGCGAGCAGCGGGCACCTTTGCACCGGGGGCGAGCAGGGGCGGGTCATTAAAGTCAAAGTTCTTTATTAATAAATTCACAATTTACAAGTCAATAAAATAAATAAGGAATATCATAGAATAATAAAATGTCTACCTACTAACTTATAAGTAGTCAATATATTATTATTTGTAATAAATAGGTATATAATTAGTTACAATAGTAACCGTTTCGAACAGCCGTCGACATTGATTTTTAAAAACTCCTCAAAGCTGTAGAATGTTTGCTCGACAAGCCAGGTCTTTAATCTAATTTATTTTATTAGTATTCTTTTTTAACATGTGACATGTATTAAATGTAAGAATATAATTTAATGTACAGTGTAAACTCTATATAACGCCACTGAAAGGACTAGTCGTTTAATCTGTTAAGTGGTCGTTAAATCTGCGACCACTCATTATAACACCATAAAATGCACAGTACCTTCAGTGTCGTTATATAGAGCTTACACTGTAATTTTAAAACAGAACTCAATGATTTTCTTATAAGCAAAACGTATACGATTTTTTATCAGACATATATATATATTTGTGAATTAATACTAGACTCTAAAATAAATGACCTACTAATCTAATTAAACAATTCTATATATTTAATATGACATAGTAATCATTAATTTAATAATTTACTTATTAGACAGTTAAACCTACGACAACTCACATGAAATTAAAAAAAGGTACTAAAAAACGACCACAGTGTGTAAGCGTAAATAAATGATTATATTGTTTGAATTACGAGTACATATTTATTTATTTGACTAGCTGACCCGGCAAACGTTGTTTTGCCTTAAAAATATATAGTAGAAGATTCTCAGACCTACTGAATACGCATATGAAATTTGGTAAAAATCGGTCAAGCCGTTTTGGAGGAGTACGGTAACTAACATTGTGTCATGGAAATTTTATAATTCTTTATTGGACACATAAATAAAAAAGGCACAGTAAAAGACAATTAACTTAAAATTAGTGTACCACAATTGGCGGCCTTATCGCTTAAAGCGATCTCTTCCAGGCAACCTTTGGATGGAGAGGAATTTATAAACGAATAAAGAAGGACGTAGTGTACAATAAAAAATAATAAAAAACATACATATAATATTAATAATCTTATCTTAATTTATATGAATCTCGTGTCACAATGTTTGTCCTCAATGGACTCCTAAACCACTTAACCGATTATAATAAAATTCGCACACCATGTGCAGTTCAATCCAGCTTGAGAGATAGGATAGTTTAAATCTCAAATTATAGTCGCAATTTTAATTTATTGCTAATATAATTTGTTATAATTAACTGTAAGTAACCTATCTAAATACTAATTGAATTATCACTGAAGTAATTCGTAAAAATGAAGTATCTTTTTGTACGTGTTACTCCTAACCAAAAAGAAACCTGGCAATAACTAACCTTAGGCCTATATTACTTAAAGTAGGCGACCATACGTTTTTATCAAATCGCTAGTGCCTTGAAAATTCGCAAAACGGACACAACCGTCAACGACGTCTGCCCTCATGCGTCTGCCCGCGTTCGGGTCGCGCACTCAGCGATGAGCCACTTCTTCCCCACCGCACCTACCCCCGCTCCCCCCACGCCCCTTTCGTATGGCGCCGCTGCATTTTAAATCTGTGATATCTTCGAAAATATTTATTTAATTTACATGCTGTAAAAAGCCATATTGATCTTTATTAAATGCACAATGTATTTAAGATACTTAATTGGATAAGGATTAATAGTGTATTGCTTAAAATCGCTTCGTAAATAAGCCATTATTTCTCGTACAAAGTAAAGGATAAAAAATGGTTATTGTGGGTTATTCCTAAGAGATAAACATATACCATCAGGGACTTTTTTGTAGACCTTTTTAAGTTGTACAATACTGTAGTAAATTGTTTTGATCTATCTTGTAGGATTCAGTCAGCATTTGCAATGTAAGCGCAAAAAATGTGTTTTTTTTTACGACCTCACATTAAAAACCTCAAAAATTGTAGCCTATGTGTTATTCTGATGTATAAGCTATAGCCTATGTGTTATTCTGATGTATATGCTATATTGTGGTAAAGTTTCATTCAAATCCATTCAGTAGTTTTTACGTGAAAGAGTAACAAACATACATCATATAAAATCAAATAAATTATTTATAGGCGAGCAGCATTATGCTGATGTGCCTATATCACAATGAGTTGAAATTTTATTTTCAACTTTCACATAATGTCCACTGGTCAATTATTAGCCCAACAAGATGGTCCGATCAGGTGGCTGAACACACTGGCTCGAAAGCAAGTGTAGCCATCCATGAAGCCGCGGATCGATATAACTGGCGACACATTGTCCATAAGGTGGCGGGTCGGGGTCATCACGATGCTCAGCACTGAGCTACCGACTAGAGGAGGAGGAGGTCAATTATCGTGTAAATTAAATTAGTATACTTATTTATTGAAAAGAAAGATCATCCATAAAGATCAGTCCACAACACCCATATTCGCAATATCAACGTCATTTTTCTTTTATTGCTCGTGCGCAGGTGATATTCTGCGGCGGAGGCGTGAGCGGCGCGCACGGAGTCAGCGGTGCACCAGTCATCACGTCCGTGCTGCCAGCCGGCGGCGCCGTGCTCACTCCGCACCACACGCTCCACCACTGAGCCGACCTCTCACTCGGAATACTAGGAACATCATATAGGGGAGTGAAAAGTGACAAGGGGTGGGGGTTCTAAACTTTGTGACGAGATAAAGTGTGACGAGGGGTGAGGTTTCTAAACTTTGTGACGAGATAAAGTGTGACGAGGGGTGAGGGGTCTAAACTTTGTGACGAGATAAAGTGTGACAAGCGGTGAGGGTTCTAAACTTTGTGACGAGATAAAGTATAGGTTATTCTGCGACGGTAAAATGCGTTCTGCAGCGGTGTGGGCAGGA
Source organism: Mellilla xanthometata (assembly GCA_035578125.1). Lineage (NCBI taxonomy): Eukaryota > Metazoa > Arthropoda > Insecta > Lepidoptera > Geometridae > Mellilla > Mellilla xanthometata. The sequence goes on along the minus strand of JAPUBQ010000034.1, from coordinate 2,913,049 downwards.
CTCCTGTTATCACGTCCGTGCTGCCCGCCGGCGGTGCCGTGCTCACTCCGCACCACACGCTCCACCACTGAGCCGGCCTCTCACTCGAACACTAGGAACATCCAGAATTGATGCTACATGTTAAGATGGAGGGGAGTGAAAAGTGACGAGGGGTTATAAACTTTGTAGTGTGACAAGGGGTGAGGGGTCTAAACTTTGTGACGAGATAAAGTGTGACAAGCGGTGAGGTTTCTAAACTTTGTGACGAGATAAAGTGTGACAAGCAGTGAGGTTTCTAAACTTTGTGACGAGATAAAGTGTGACAAGGCATGAGGGTTATAAAATTTGTGACGAGATAAAGAGTGACAAGGGGTGAGGGGTCTAAACTTTGTGACTAGGGATTCGATTCTAAACTACGTGACGTCACATTTGAAAAGCCTATTCATCTAGCGTATTCAACAATATTTGAGACCAGTATACGTCCAGATGATATTCTGCGGCGGTGTGGGCAGGACGCCCGTTATCACGTCCGTGCTGCCTGCCGGCGGTGCCGTGCTCACTCCGCACCACACGCTCCACCACTGAGCCGGCCTCTCACTCGAACACTAGGAACATCCAGAATAGACGCTACATGTTAAGATGGAGGGGAGTGAAAAGTGACGAGGGGTTATAAACTTTGTGACGAGATAAAATCTGACAAGGGGTGAGGGGTCTAAACTTTGTGACGAGATAAAGTGTGACAAGGGGTGAGGGGTCTAAACTACGTGACGTCACATATGAAAGCCTATTCATCTAGCGCATTTAACAATATTAGAGACCAGTATGCGTCCTGGTGACATTCTTCTGCGGCGGTGTGGGCGGAACGCCGTTCATTACCTTTGCCGCTGCATCACTAATATGGCCTCTCACTCGATTAGAAAGAACATGCGGAATTGACATCACACGGTAAGATGGGGGGAAGAAAAGTGACGAGGGGTCAGGGTTCTAAACTTTGTGACGAGATAAAGTGTGACAGGGGATGAGGGTTCTAAACTTTGTGACTAAAATAAGTGTAAATATTCTTACAGTCGCAATGCTTTCATTATGGGTGTCAAATCAAAGGGCTTGACTAGTAAATTACATACACTATGATACAGTTCAAATACACAATGGCTGCTAGCGTTTTTGTTTACAAATATTAACAATCGCTAGTTAAACAACACTGCCCGGGTCGCATAGCATTGCAATCTAATTGTACTTTGTAAAGTTTCCCCTCTATAGTTTGTATGTATGTTTGTTACTGTTTACGCTTAACCCCCTGAATCGATTAAGAAGACATTTTTCATAACACGACAATATATTTTATGGAAAAAAAATACAGCAATACGTTTAAAAAAATTATTCGTTTAAAAAAATTGTCGGTTGTACTTGTGAATAAATTATTGTTATATTAACTTGAATGCTACTTTTAATACCTTACAAAAGTGGAAAACAGCAAAGGTCGCAAGATCAATGAAATTTCTAATAAGCAATGTTTTGAATAAATTTGTAAATACTCTAAATGAAATAATATTATCAAATACAGTGTAAACTCTATATAACGACAATGAAGGGGCTGCACATTTTATGGCGTTATAGAGAGTGGTCGTTTAATGGAGAGAATGTATCTGTATGGAATACAAGCTAAACCAGCTAAAGCCAATTGATTTCGACTCTTTAGAGAGTGGTCGTTAAATGGAGAGAATGTGTCATTGTATGGAATACAAGCTAAAGCCAATTGATTTCGACGCTTTAGAGAGTTTGTCATTAAATCGAGTGACGTTACATGGAGTTACATTGTACTTACCTTTATATAATTTAAATCACTCGTGGCGGCTCATGGGATGGATCATGCTCCCGAGTCTGAAAAATACTTGATTTTAGTTGTTTTGTGTGTGGTTCAGAACGTGCCGTCTCTTTCTGGCCACCTAAGATGAAAAGAGACGGGGCTTCTTTAAATTTAGTTTTGTCAGGCCTGTGTCTCTCCGCGTGTAGGTGTTAAAAACATACCTACGGGCGGCGGCCACTGCTCCAAAGGGCCAATCTATGTGGCTCTTTCAATACCACAGAATAATAACTAGTACTACGTATAACCATGTACAATGTATTATGAACCGTAGCATAGTAAATTAAAGCCCATATTCCTTTGAAAAGAAATTGGTAGGTAACGAAATGATCACGAGCTCGACTGGACCGCGAGCTAAATTAAATCATATTGTTTATCAGATTGAGTTCATATTTCTTTGAAAACCATTGCGAAGTGAAGCTTCTGTACGAAGTACAAGTTATTATTCTGTGGTTTTGTCGTGTGTGCCGCTGAATCGCCACCAATGAGACTGAATGTCATCCTTATTGTCAGTAGCATCAATAGTAAATGATTTTTTTTTCAGACTCGAGAGGCTGACCAGTTTCAGGTTTAAATCGGGCCAGCGGCTCATGATTTTATACTATGGTATGTTTCTGTTAATCCATATTTGTAAGATAAATTAAATAATAAGCAACATTTAAATGTTATTCTCATTAGTAACGACTATTTGTTTTTATTTTGATATGCTTATTGCCTTTAGACTGAACTGATGTATGTATATTATTCGTAGATGCAATTTTTTAAAGTAACAAATGCTCTTCGTAACTTGTGTTCAACGCTGTTCTAATGCTATGCTACTAGGGCGGTTACGGCACGAGTATGATCTAGTGTTGTGTTTAGTATGATTTGAAAAAATATGCGCTAAAATTTGCGGACAGAAAAGCGTGGAAATTATTGGGGGAGACCTTTGCCCAACAGTGGGACAATATAGGTTAGATAAAAAAAAATAGCGCATTCATTCATTAGCAAATTGACATTAATTAATGATCTATTTTCTATGAAAACTAAGTACGTATGTTGAATGACATTAGTCCATTTTGTATTATCTGTTAAAAAAAAGTCCAAGTTCCAAGTTTTAGTTTTACCCACACCGGCTCCCGGTATGTCAACAGTTGCGGCGAAAATGTGTTTATACCGGGAGCCGGTGTTTCAACATACAAATGGATAAAAAAAATGGTTGCCTGTAAAGTCGGTTTTACGGGCGAAGATTTTACGTGACAACGTCCGACAAGACCGATCATAGTTGAGTGGGAGAGAGACGCAAGGCATTCGGCGGGCCTCTCTCTCGTTCGGTGATTCATCGTAACGTTACCGGGCGTTACACTTTTTCATAAGTGACTCCCAGCCGCAACCTAATTTAAGACGTTGTCACGTCAAAATTATTTATAACTAACTTAATTATTCCGCTAGTTTCTACCCAAAGGGTTTATAGACAATAGCTAGTTAAGTTGTTAATATTGTACTAAATGTAACCTAGTAACGTAATAGCCCCGGTCGCATAGCATTTTAAACGGATTGTAAAGTGACGGTGTACGTTCTTTTGGCCCGGACTCAGTTTGCCGCCGCTGTTTGATATAAGTTTTTTTTACAGCCTTCCCGTGGTTTTGTTTTTGTGTAAGTGCGATGAAAGGATCCTGGAATTTACTTTTTTATCGTTTTAAATTATAAACGGTTAAAATTATGGAACAAATAAAAAACTTGTAGCTCATCTATCTATGTTTTATCTATGAACAGACATCCAAAGAATATTTATACAATTTTTGTACCAATTTTGGTACCAATTAGACTTATAAATTAGAAAAAAATATTAAATTAAAAGATATTAATTAATTAAAGAAAATTTAAAACTCAACAATGAAATCTAAGTTTTTTTTATAAGTATTTTTCGTATAGTCTGGTTGGTACCAAAACCAGTATAGATGTTCTTAGAGTTGTTCTTTAGACGGTCTTAAATCTATTTTTGAATATTTTTAACCTATCATGATTTAATGACGATAAAATTGCAAATTCAAGATCATCGCCTTAAGAGTGCAGGTATTTTATAGATAAATAATTTTAAAACAAAGGCTACAAATGAGTCCAGGGGCAAAAAGAACGGTCCCTCGTAAATGTATGTATGTATTAGGTACTTTTTTAATATTATACATATTAATGTTAAGTAATGATAATATTTTATAAATATAGAATGTTGTAAGCTATTTTTTGTGTTTTACTCTTAGCTTTAAGGCAGAAAAGATTCAATAAAGGAAACGTTAGAAAGTCGGTTCTGTCTCGCTCGCACTCAATTAGCACTAGTTTTTTAGCGCCCGTACCTCGGCTAGTTAAGGCGATCTGACGCGATCATCGAGGTTAAGCAACGGTCGGTGCGGACAGGCTTTGTACGAGTTACCATACACAAGACTGTCATTTAAAACAAGTGGTCTATCTATATATGGTGTATAGTATATTCATCTGGGCGCTATCGTGGATTGGATGACACGTTAAATTGTAAGTACCGGTGTACAAGCAGTCGGTTAAGTCAAGTAAAGCAATGGTTACCATGCCGGACTGCCAATCAGAAGGTTCCGGGTTCGATTCCCGGCACGGCCTATCTTTGTGCTAGACTAAATTTTTTGGCTGTCGATCTGGATGTTAAATATGTATCTATATAAAGTACATATGTATCTATATATATATATATATGTAGTATATCAGTTGTGTTAGCTACCATAATACAAACTAGAAATGGTTCAGAATGGGGCTAACCAGCCGTGTGAGAAATGTGTCCGAATTATTTATTATTCAATCGATACTATAATAAGCATTAGGCTTTTCAATTACTCAAATTATTTTTTTTATCATTACCCACTATCATTAGACATTTCTGTTGGCCTCATTTGATTAGTAGTCGCCTTCATAAATTGAACTTACGTAATATATATACTTTATATTAACCACGACGAAAAGAAATAAGAATTTTATAGCTTGAAAAAATAATAGATAGATAGAAAATTATTTATTGGACACAACAATAAAAAGACACAATAACATAGAATTAACTTAAAATTAGTGTGCGACAATTGGCGGCTTTATCGCTCAAAGCGATCTCTTCCAGGCAACCTTTGTATGGAAAGGAATTTATAAATAACAAAAAAGGACGTAGTGTACAATAAAGGATAATACAAAACATACATTATAATAGCTAGTTGTATGAAGTAAATTAGTTTAAACTATAAATACTTTACATCAGTTGAAGTGTTTAATATCTTTTGTTCAGATTGTTGATTAATATCTTTTGTTAGTTTAAAATATCGTTTTTAAAATCAGTAAAGTTTAAACCAAAAAAGAAACAATGATTATAAAGTTCAACAAGCGCAGTAAGACTTCTGTTTTTATGCACATATTTTACAATCTACATCTGTTAGTGGGCATCGACTTCGGCTGCATTAATTCAACGTGTAAAAAAATTAGGAGATTGGCCAAATTGTATTGCGTTCTGTTCAACCTATTTTTCATCGCATCATTTTCTTATTTTTGCTTAATCGATTTAGCAATTGGCCTCAAGCTCTGGCACTCTGTGCACCTCTTTTATTTTTTAACAACCTCTTTGGATCTGCTGGTGAAAAACCGAAACGTCACGTTTACAAATTTGAAAAAGGAACTTTTTAAATTGGATTCCAAACTCTGTTACCTTAACGTTAGTTATTACGTTGAAAAAAGAGAGTTAGTAGGATTTTGTTTTATTTATTTGTACCGCTTAGTTTGGTTCGGTAGCTACTGCTATACTTATGGTTGCATCCAACCCCTATGCTTATCAGTATTGTACTCGTTCGTGATAACAAGCCTGGATGTAGTGATATCGACTTTCTCACTTTTACTGTACTCAATTTACCAGCGGCTCGAAATATTTACATCCAATATAAAAGTAACACGTGATTTTGTAAGCGATAATAAAATTTACAAACGAATCGTGGATTTGACGGAAGACATTGTGGGAAGTTATAATGCTGTGGTAAGTTTTTTACCGACACCCCGAGTCTGAAAAAGAGCCATTCGCAATTGATGCCATGCCAACATACTAGGTAATTATAATAATGATACCATTATTATTATTATTTGTTTTTAAAACTTTCGTTTTCTCTCCAGTATTTTGGAGGTAGATTTGGCACGGGCCGTAGCCAAGTGCTATACCAATGATAGGAATTTTCTGACGATTCTGCAGGTGTTCAAGATTGTGGCTTTTTGTAGTAGCTTTAGTGTTGTTGAGTCGATGTTAAGCGATTCTAAGCTAGTAATTAATGATGTTGGTATAACCCCTGTAGTTGACAATATAATAGGGATTGTTCTTGAGCTTGTCACTTGCCACTGAGTCTTTATTTCGATAGACAAATCTGTATATTTTGCTAATTTCTCTGTATATGTGGTTTGTAAGTTATGTGTGTTGCAAATGGCAATGTCGATAAGAAGAGTGGATTTATTTAGTTTGTTTAAGACTGTTATGTCAGGCCTATTGTAATGGATAGTTTTATCTGTAATTATCGTGCGGTCCCAGTAGAGTCTGTAGTTGCTATTTTCTAGAACGGGTTCTGGCTTGTATTTATAGTACGGTGTTTTTTCACTAATTAGGTTATATTTAAGTGCGAGTTGTTGGTGAATGATTGCCGCAACTTGATCGTGTCTGTGTTTGTAGTCTGTTTGTACTATTGCTTTGCATGCTCCTGTAATATGTTGGATTGTTTCTGGGCCGCCACAGCATCTTCTGCATACGTCGTTAGTACCCGGTGCCTTTATAATATGTTTTTGGTAATTCCGTGTGTCGATTACCTGATCTTGAATAGCTAGCATAAAAGCTTCAGTCTCTGGGAAGAGCTCACCAGTCCGCAGCCACGCGTTCGACGCTTCTTTGTCGACATGTGGTTGCTGCAGATCGTGATAGTGCCTTCCGTGTAGTGACTTCCGCTCCCATGCTGCTATTTTTTCTTGTGCTTGGGTAATTTTTTCATTAGGTTGAGTATTGGCGTTACTTAGATTTAGTGGAGTGGCTCGTTTATCTGCAAGTTTGATTATATTGTGCAAGTGTGAATGATCGGCTCGTGTGAAAAAGAATTTTCTTAATGTTGTAATCTGTTTGTTATGCATATTTTTTACATCTATTATTCCTCTGCCTCCTAGGTTTCTTGGTAAGGTCAATCTCTGGACGCATGATCTCGGATGATGTTTTCGATACAAAGTCATAGATGTGTTGATGGTTCGTTGGATTTTTATTAAATCTGCCTGTGACCAATTTATAATTCCAAATGTGTAGGTGAGTACTGGTATTGCATATGTGTTAATTGCTTTGGTCAGGTTTCGACCGTTTAATTGAGATTTGAGTATGGAGTTCAGTCTGTGTTGAAATTTACGTTTAATATCTAACTGTGTTGTGTTGAGCGGAATTTGTCTGTTTTGTTGATATCCTAGATACTTATAAAATTGATTTTCATCCATGGAGTCTATAATTTGGCCGCTACTCAGTGTATAGGGTTGTGAAGTTACGGCGCCTCTTTGAATTGTAAATGTCTTGCATTTATCAATTCCGAATTCCATTTTGATGTCATTTGAAAATGCTTGGGTGATATCTGCCAACTGATGTAGAGATTCCGTACTATTGCTGTAGAGTTTAATATCGTCCATGTACATAAGATGTGATAATGTGTAGCTATTGTTGCTACTGTTGATGTTGAGTCCTGCATTTGAATTATTCAGCAGTTTGGATAGTGGGTTCAACGCAAGGCAAAACCATAGGGGGCTTAGAGCATCTCCTTGGAATATACCTCGTTTGATATGTATGTGTTCCGTTTCAATGGAACTGCCGCCTGTTTGTGTTTTTAGCTTAGTCATCCAGGCCTTCATTGCTGTTTTCAAAAAATGTATCAAAGTTGGATTAATCTTGTAGAGGTGCATGACGTGTAAGAGCCAGCTGTGAGGAACAGAATCGAACGCCTTTTTATAGTCAACATACATTGTGGCTAGGTCTTTTTTGTTCATGAGGGTGTGTTTCATCGCAACTGCATCTATTATTAGTTGCTCCTTGCAGCCTTGACTATATTTGCGACAACCTTTCTGCGCCTCTGCCAGAATTGAGTTATCTTCTATATGTTTGTTTATGAGGTGTGATATACACGAAGTGATTATTTTGTAAATGGTTTGAAGGCATGTTATAGGCCGGTAGTTTGCTGGGTTGAGTGTGTCGTGACTTTTAGGTAGCATGTATGTAATTCCATGTGTTATGTACGGTGGCATTGTATCAGGCGACTTAATGAATTCATTTATGTGTGTATGGAGCAGTGGGTGAGCTGATGTTAATTTCTTGTACCAGTAATTATGTATATGATCAGTACCGGGCGCCTTCCAGTTGTGCGTATTATTGATAATTTCTTTAAATACGTTGACTGGAATACATTCAAATGGCATTTCATTACAGCTTTCGTTTAATTGGGCGTTAGAGTTCAACCAATCCGCATTACTATTATGTTGGGTTCCGTTACTCCAAATGTTAGCCCAAAACGTATGCATATCTTCGGGTGTAGGTGTTGCTGCGTTAGTGGTGGTGTGTGTGTCACGTGTTTGTGTGTTAATGTTTCTGTAGAAACCCTTTTCATTTTTATAGAATAAGGTGTTTTGATCTTTTCTTAGTGTACAGTTGTTATATCGTCTTAGTCGGCTACTAGTAGCGTTGAGTCTTTGTTTCAAGCTGTCTAAAAATTGCTCGTCCTTGAAATTTGGTTCTTCATATTTGGAATGTGTTTTGTATTTATTTTTTATGTCTTCGACGTGTCTTATAAGATTCCTACTTCTAATACCTGACATATAATGGGTTAGCCTGCCAATGTCTCTACGGAGATGGTCTACTTTAAGTTGAAGCCTTTTTTTCCAGCGTGGAGTATAATCTTTTTTTGGTTGTGAAGTGTTTGCTTGTTCTTTGATTTTAGCTCCATTGCAGAGAGCTGCTGTGTAAGCAGCTGAGTATATAATAGTTTGTGTTGTTATAAAATCGGAACTTTGTCTGAGGTATTCCGGAATTATATGAGTGTTTATGTAGTTTAGTATGTGTGAAAGTTTTTTAGAAGTGTTTTGCCGTGGAATATAAGGGCGTGTGATTGGGTTACTTCCTTTAAATTTTTGAAAGTTTAATTGGAATTGTTCTTTAATGTTGTCGTTCAAAGTAATGTTAGTATAAGTGTTATTTATTTGTTCTGGCTGATTTTGAGAGTTTGATGTTGTTGGCAAGCATTCTTCTGTTGTGTCGTGGTTGACTATAATGTCGGTGTCGCTGTTGTCTGTAGTGTGGAGTTGTGTAGCTAATTCTTGGGAAACTTGGTCTTTAATAAGTTGAAGCTTCTGTTCAGAGATCAATTTGTTATTAATGATAACTCTTCTTTGATCTGCAATTCGTTGTTCTGATACATGTGAAATTTGAGGGAATTGTTTGATTATATTTGTGTGAAGTTGCTTTCGATAAGCAGTTCTATTTCTTTCTAAGTTTGTGATTTTGTAGTATTCTTTTATAATGGTTTCGTTAATATCATCAGTCCAGCGCATTCTAGTTTGTGTTATGATCGTGTTTGTTTGTACTGTAGGTAGTTGTGTTATGTGTGATGATTCAGTTGTGTTAGTGTCAGTAGAATTTCTTGCCAAAGAAAGTTCTCTTTCTATTTCCTCTTTAATTTCTTGCATTTTGTCTGGTGGTATAAGTTTATTCCTAATTATAGCCCTACGTTGGTCACCTATTCTTTGTCGTGATACATCCATTTCGGGGAATTTTTCTAAAAATAGTTTGTGTAATTGTTCTAAGTATGATCGAGTCTTGCTTTCATTTTCAGTAACGAGTAAATATGTGCGCCATATGAAAATATTCATGTAAGTAGTCCATTTTTTTCTCGCACGTGAACATTCAATTGCGGGTACAGTATCAATGGCTTCTGCCTCCTGTACAACGTCAACTGATCCTATCGAACTCGGAGAAGAATAAGAACTTCGCGTTCGTAGCTGTTGTAAAATGTTTGGGGAAGATGGTGGCGATTCAAACAGGCTTTCTGAAGATGCTGGTGATTGAGGTGTACTTACCTGTCCTCTTTTTTCCATTAGTGCGTTTTCTTGGTAGGTATCTTCATCGTTTATTTTTGACCGCCTGCTAGTCGTTATGCTCCTTAAGGGTCTAGATCGTAAGTTGTATTTACTAAAACCTACCAATATTGGGTGTTTACGTTCTTGACCAATGTCGTTGTCTATCTGGTGTGAATCGGCTGTAGCGTCTACTCGTACATCCTCCGTAGTGGATGCAGATCTGACGGAGGCCCGCCTGTTCAGCTCTCCGTCACCGATGGTTCGCATACTGTAGCACCCAGCATCGGCTCCAGGTGCGCCCCGGCGACCCCCGGGAAGCGACTGTGTTGTTCGCTCGTCGGCTGTAGCATCTACTCGTACATACCTCGTAGAAGATGCAGAGCTGACGGAGGCCCGCCTGTTCAGCTCTCCGCCACCGATGGACCGCATGCTGTGGCATCCAGCATCGGTTCCAGATGCGCCCCGGCGTACCCCGGGCAGCGACCGTAAATTATATTTATTACTTGGCTCCATGTCATTTGTCTTGTTGGACAAGATTTAACTCCTCCGGTTGTCCAGGCGAAGGAGTGCACAGTAAGCTTCCTAACTGAGCCTGTAGATGCTACCGTTGGTGCTACATTGTAGTACTCTTCCGCTACCATCCTAAACTGGTGCCCTGTGCTGGCATCAGTTGTTCCACCAAAGCCTTGCTAAGCCTTTCTTAGAGCCTTTAGGCAGCTTATTTATCCTATGATCCTAATTACCCTATAATATACCTTACCTCTATTTTAGGTTAAAATTTATCTATCATTAACGTATCACCTATGCTAATCCTTACCTCTATTACTTCCTACCCCTACGTTCCAGAGCCACGTTGGCCGCCCAGTAGTTATCGGTTGCGTTGCCCGCCCCCCACGTAATCAGATGGTCGATTTGGACGTGTGGTTGTATTAGGGGGCTTATTATTATTATTATTATGATAACATTATTATTATTAAAAGCCTGTTTGATCCCATTGCTGGGCAAAGGCCTCCCTATTTTTCCATTTGTTCTAGCGTTATTGTGGACCAATCCTCCAGGTATTGATGCCAACATACAATATAATTATATTTTTAAAAATACTAATCAATATTTTTTTCATTAATATTCGTATAAATTGGTAATTTTAAGTCTTCTTTCTTTTTTAAAGCATATGGTCTTCTTACCTCCACTCTCAGTCTCAACTGATACAAAAAGTACCATTCTTAATAGCGAGTTACCGGTTTGACTTCTAACATACTGGTGGCGATTCTGCCGTACACAAGACCAAACTAAATTTAAAGAAGCCCCGTCTCTTTTCATCTTAGGTGGACAGAAAGAGACGACACGTTCTGCACCATTGTCAAAACAACTAAAATCACGTGAAACAAATTCGAAATTGGAATTCAATAAACTTTTTTGTGATCAGCATTCTAAATTCAAAAGTTTTTATTGTGTGACAGAACTTAACAGAATGTTGGCATCATTACTATAATGATTGTATGTTGGCATCATTACTATAATGATTGTATGATAGCATTATTACTGCAATGATTGTATGTTGGCATCATTACTACAATGATTATATGTTTGCATGACGACCTCGATGGCGTAAAGGTTACCATGCCGGTCTGCTAATCAGAAGGTTCCGGGTTCGATTCCCGGCCCGGTCAACATCTTTGTGCTTTACTAAATTTGTTGGCTGTGGGTCTGGGTGTTAAATATGTATTTATATTTATTATGTATGTATGTATATGTAGTATATCAGTTGTCTTAGCAACCAAAATACGAACTAGAAATGGTTCAGTATGGGGTTAACCAGCCGTGTGTGAAATGTGTCCAAAAAAAAAAATATATTGTAAGTTGGCATCATCACTCTAATGATTGTATGTTGGCATCATTACTATAATGATTATATGTTGGCATCATTACTACAATGATTGTAAGTTGGCATCATCACTGTAATGATTGTATGTTGGCATCATTACTATAATGATTGTACGTTTGCATCATTACTATAATGATTGTACGTATGCATCATTACTATAATGATTGTATGTTTGATTCATTACTATAATGATTGTACGTCTGCATCATTACTCCATTGATTAATTGTATGTTTGCAGTTCTTCATATCTCTGGTGTGCAATATTCCAGTTATAATGTTTGTGTTGTACTTGGCAATTTTGAACATCAAAGTGACTCATGGCTCGGTAAGTGAGATAAATTTAATGAAAGTGGATTTTATTCAGCGCCCGCAGCTCTGCTAACTAAGGCGATCTAAACCGATCATTGAGGTTAAGGTACGGTCGAAGCGGACAGTCATAGGATGGATAACCATGCACTAAACTGTCTTTTAAAATAGGCATTTTTATCTGGGCTTTACCGTGGGTGGCATGAAACTTTAATTGTAAGTCCTGACTGTTAGTCTTTGACTTAACAGTCGTTAAGTTAGGGACCATCGGGCGGTTTGAAAAATCTCAACACCAGAGCTTGGCCACTTAGTTAGTACATTAGAAGAAGAAAAATCGCCACCCAAAGTGTACTTAGAGCAGATTTGGTTTCAAATTCAAATTCATTTATTCCTTAAAAATAAAGCATTACAGAGACATAGTCTCTAAAGCGCTACATTTCTTAACAATAACATATAAACACTAAAAGTAAACATTTGCACAATACTTAATTAAATAAATAAAAAAAAAACAATTAATACGTAACTTAATAAACATACAAATTATATACCAATATACAAACACTTAAATTACTACAAGAAAGGAGACTTGGAATACATGGAAAGACTGAGATAAATAAAATAAAACACATGAAAAAAAAATATAATAATAATAATAACTAAAAGATAGTAAGTTATTGTACACTTATATTGCTTTTAATAATGTCTTGATTTTCACAGTATGTTAGTGTACTTTTAGAGAACTGGTGCCAACTGTCCGCGAATATGTCTATATGTGGTTGTGAGCAAGCTAAAGTGTTAAGATGGTGATGCGCTCTCAGCAGCGGTTTAATTCTGTTGAGAAGGCCTTATATTAGTTTACACGTCTTCGGATATTGTGGTCCTCAAACATGCCGGTTTCCTCACGATGTTTTCCTTCACCGTAAAGCGAGCGCAAATCCACACAACAACTTGTAAAACAAGTCATTGGTGTAGGGCCGGGATCGAACCAGGGGCCGTCTTATGGAAAAACAGACGTTATTACCACCGAACCACACTCGCTTTTTTTAAATAGTAATGATTATGTTGTTGTAACTTTAAGAAAAAAAATCCTTTAATGTATTTAATCTCTTGCTAACCTGTGATCAGTGTACCAGTGGACTTTAAACATTGACATTGAACAGTGGACATTATGTGAACTGTTAAAAAATAAATTTCAACTCAGTGTGATATAGATAGGCACATCAGCATAATGCTGCTCGCCTATATATCAAATAAATAAATTTGTCTATGGTTTTATTTTCTATCTCTCTTTTTATATAGTAAAAAATGTGACTGTAATATTGGACATACTTAATAATTTGACATAATAATAATCTCAATAACCTTGACATGCTTTTTTTAGACATTGTATTTTATGATAAATTTTATGTAACAAAAAACTGTAATGTATTAGTACTAATTCTGGGAAATAAAGGCTATTTTTATTTATATTTATTTATTTTATTTTATTTTCAGCATTGGTATACTATAATCAAGCCGGATGCCGTCATTTTTGGCGTTATAAAGATGTTAATAACACTAGCACCAGCAATCTTGGCTAACAAAATCTTCAAGCAAACTGAAAAAATTAAAATCATCCTGTATGACCAACTTTTGACAGGAAGAGGTAAATAAAATATAATAGTAGTTTAAAAAAAACTAAAAAAACACGCTTATCTGGCCTTTTTAAGTGGGTCAAAATCGCGCCCAAAGAAGTCGGTTACAAACAAACATACAAACAAAAATACAAAAAAAAAAAATATCAAATTAGTGTATTGTCATCGGTCCTCAATAAATCTACAAAGTTTGAACGAAATCTGGCCGTTTAAAGTGGGTCAAAATCGCGCCCAAAGAAGTCGGTTACAAACAAACAAACAAGTGAAGCTATTATAATGCGTGTAATAAATGAACTCTCCAAGTCTGGTATCTAAGACACTGGCAACTGTAACCTATACTGCTATCCTAACGAAACACACACACACACACACGCAAAGCTCGCACGCGATTGGTCGCATCAAGGTCACACCACCGATTCTAGCCGCGCGGGTAGCTGTTTGCCCCGCCCACCGCGGTATTTTACGCGTGGACGGTGGAACCATTTTATCGGCCAAAGCTATTCTATTTATTCTAGTTCTCTGACTCCTATTAATGAATGTAATATTTTTATAGTATTATTGTAATTGTTTTAACGCTACTGTTAAAATAGAGGTTACCTATCAATGCAAATGCCGTCAGTTGCCATTGGCTTTTTCACCTGACTTCGGGGGGTAGGAATTAGACCTAAAGCAATAATTAATAATAATTATTAAGATTAGAAACACCAATTCACTGTCGAAGTTCCGAGGATTCGCACCAAGGGTTTTGCTTCGACCTTTATTGTGAGAACTGCGAAGCTTTGGAACTCTCTTACTGAGGCTCTTTTTCCCGAGAAGTACAATTTGGGGGTCTTCAAATCTAGAGTAAATAGGTTCCTTCTGGGCAAGCATGATACATCTTAGACCACAGTAAAGCTTAATTCTAACTTAACTTTACTCTTCAGCCAGTAAATGCACTGCTATTGCTAAAGCGTGCATAAGATAATTTAGATGATGAGTGAAATGGCTCATGAACAATTCTTATTATAATAATACACTAACATTTACAATTTATAAACTTTGAAAGGGGTTCTTATAGTAACCTCGCGAAGTGTGAATTTCTTTAAATCATTGTTTAAATTGCTAGGTTACCTAATATTATTGTAAGTACACTAGCCTATTCAAATGTTACTTTTTCAATGAAAAATAAAGAAATTTGTAAACTGAAACTGAGTAAAGGTGCGGACGTAAACCTATTTCTTCATAAAAAATAGCTATTTTCTCGTTCTGAAAATAAATATATTTTTATATATTTCAGGAGACGAGGCCCAGAGCAAGTATATCGAGAGTTTCATCCACTACATAGAAGCGCGTCCTCTCTGCTTTAAGCTGTACAAGCTGATACCACTCGACGCGCGTCTGTTCCTTTTGGTTTTCCACTTCATTGTCACCTACCTTATCGTACTCTTGCAGTTCACTCATCGGTTCTGAGATGTCTTAGCCGAGTGAGGCAAGCTTAGGGCTTAGGCTTGGGCGCTAGCCCAATTGGATACTTTTTTTTTCAAGGTAAAAATGGGACCCTATTACTAAGCCTCCGCTGACTGTCTCCAGGCTGTATCTCAGAAACCGTAATAGCTAGAAAGCTGAAACTTTAACAAGTTATGTATTTCCCGTGCCGCTATAACAACAAATACTAAAAATAAAAAAATGTTATGGGGGTCCCAATACAATAAACGTGTTTTTTCCTATTTGTTTGATATACATTTAGCTTTCTAGCTATTACGGTTTCTGAGATACAGCCTGGAGACAGACAGCTGAGGCTTAGTAATAGGGTCTCGTTGTTACCTTTTAGGTACGGAACCCTAAAAAGTAGTACAGGTATTTTAAATTTAATAGATATGGAAAACAATTGTTTTTGTGTGTAGTGTTCAATGGTGTGGAATATTTAATGAAATTTATAGATAAGTGTAATTTTTCTAACTATTGAAGTAATTCTTGTAGTGTGACTTACCTTTAACGTATGTTATTTATGGTTATGGCCAATAAAGTTCTGTGTTTACTTACATTTGTAGCAAATAAGGTACTTCAGAAATAAGAATATGTGAAATAACTAATACAACTTTTATGATAGTATTTTATGTAGATGTAGAATTATGTATTAACTTGCCGATCAAAATAAAATATAAAAAATTGTAGTTTAATTATTTATTTATATAAAATAGTAGACCAAATCTATGTATTTGAAAGTAATACATATTATAATAACTGTCCAGAAAACTATTGAAAACTCTTCAAAGAAATGTACAAATTGTGACCCAAATTAATACAACTTAACACAATTTTATGCTATTTGGCGCCTTCTGTCTGTCGTCTATGTCGGTTGCATAGCAGAAAGACAAGTAAAAGACGACATAAGTAATCCATGTAGTCAAACAAGAATAAGTATTCTATGTACATTACAAGTCATTCACATAGAATGCCAAGCCAAACACCAATGCTGCCATGAGTATTTAGTAGTTTTATATGCCGTACATTAAGGGTATAATAAATATCATCACCCTTATAGTAAAAATATTTATGTAAACTAAATGTAATGAAAAGTGATGAGTTTTCATAGTTTTTACGGCAAAACTCTTTATTTTAAATCGCCAATACCTATCTGAACCGATATTGATATCTGAACCCTAACCAAATAATGGAAGTAGCGGGTGCCTGCCGCTGTTGTTTGACAGAAGGCTTTCATAAAGATATAAAGTCGCCTTATACTTTCTTGGATAAAAAAGAAATTTACACCGATATGCTTCTTGAATGCTTTAATATTTTCGTAAGTATAAATAAAACATAACGTCTTCAGTAATTCGCTTTACCTATATTTCTGCTATTTAGTAGATTTATTTAGATGTAGAAATCTAATTGGAATCTTTTTAGAAACATTCGACTAATCAAGTAGTGATTTTTTCCTGTATTCCAAGATACCTAAGAGTTACTGATGCTTCCACTGATACTAGTCAGAGAGACTTATTATAGATAGATAGATTATTAACAATATTACATAAAAATCTTGTCATAATTAGGTATATAAGCCTATTGGTAAAAATTTACTCATTAGTATCGGATCTCACCGCCTGTCTCCAATCCTGATATATTTAGAGGGTTCAACACTTTCAACCATATAAGATCATTCTACATCTGTATTTACAAGATCCTTCACAGGCCTTAATTTACTTATTTGATTTATAGGCGAGCAGCAATATGCTGATGTGCCTATATCACACTGAGTTGAAATTTATTTTTTAACAGTTCACATAATTTCCACTGTTCAATGTCAATGTTTAAAGTCCACTGGTGCACTGATCACAGGTTAGCAAGAGATTTTTCGTTTTCTGCAACTAGCTATCAAGCCGGAATACTTATTATTAGACAAACAGTTAGCAAAGCAACAATTAATATGAAGTTTTTTATATTGTTTTCTTGCTTCACATTTATTCACTACAATGCTAAGCTTAGCTTCTGCATATTTATAACTTGAAACAATAAAGAAAATATTTGAAAGTTCATGTCCTTTTAAATAATTAATGCTAAATTCCCTGTTCTCAGTGACTATTATCTAGTGATTTTCGAGGTGAGAGTAAACTGGTTTCCTTCTAGGAAGTGTGCTCCACCATAAACTTCAATATCACTTAATAATAATATAATGTAATATATAAAATGTCCATGTCACAATGTTAGTTACCATACTCCTCCGAAACGGCTTGACCACTTTTACCAAATTTTTTATGTGTATTCAGTAGATCTGAGAATCGGCTGTTTTGAAAGAGTATGGTATCTAACATTGTGATATGGAAATTTTATATATAAGATTTCAAATACAGAATATGAACAAAAAAAAACTTGTTTACAATTAAAATAACTTCTTTGTAGTTGCTGCAATCAGATGAGTGCAGTGACGCCATCTGTGATGTATGTATCAAGAGCCTGCGCTCCGCATGGGGCTTCAAGCAGCAAGTCATGAAGGCCGAAGAGATAATGATACAGAAAATAACTTCCAGCTCAGGTACAGGCACATGTTGACGAACGAATTAGAGCTAACCTACTAACAGACCCCCCATATACAGGTCTAAAGTTAAAGTCAATCGCCATAGCTTTTGAGCCCGAACTTCTAAACGGGATTTTTGAATTAATAATTTTTTTGCATATCTAGGCCTGAGCTGGTACTTTCGATTCTGCTTTTGGTCTGCTCTGTTGAAAAATTCTGGATATTTTTTTATAAATTTACTTATTTACTTACTTCCTGTGGCTCTACAACCCTGGGTGGGTCTTGGCCTCCTCTACCAGTCTAAGCCACTTTGTGCGGTTTAGGGCCAGGTTTTTTCATCCTTCCCGATTTACCAGGACTTTATAAATTTAAATAATTCTCATATATATATGCTGATCACAGTCAGTATTTTGTATTTTTGAAAATATGATTTATGAAAATGGTTTATTTTTGTGTCGGGAAGTCTTATACAAGCGAGAATACATATTAATTTCTTTTGTTTAACGAATATGGATTGTATGTCTGTGCTATTTCCCCAGAGTACAATACCATATCGTATCCAAGTATCCAAGAATAGGCATACGCGTAATAAGCTGAAAGTGCTGTTTTCGTCAGTGACCCAACGTAATTCTGAGAAAGCGTATGTAAAGCTAGCCAGTTTGGAGTTAATTTTTTTCATATGATTTTTTCCAATTTAAATGCATGTCAATATCTAATCCTACCAGTGATGACCTACACCTAACAGAGCCCCCCAGATACAGGTCTACCCTACAACTAACACAGCCCCCCAGATACAGGTCTACCCTACAACTAACACAGCCCCCCAGATACAGGTCTACCCTACAACTAACAGAGCCCCCCAGATACAGGTCTACCCTACAACTAACAGAGCCCCCAGATACAGGTCTACCCTACAACTAACAGAGCCCCCAGATACAGGTCTACCCTACAACTAACAGAGCCCCCCAGATACAGGTCTACCCTACAACTAACAGAGCCCCCCAGATACAGGTCTACCCTACAACTAACAGAGCCCCCCAGATACAGGTCTACCCTACAACTAACAGAGCCCCCCAGATACAGGTCTACCCTACAACTAACAGAGCCCCCCAGATACAGGTCTACCCTACAACTAACAGAGCCCCCAGATACAGGTCTACCCTACAACTAACAGAGCCCCCCAGATACAGGTCTACCCTACAACTAACAGAGCCCCCCAGATACAGGTCTACCCTACAACTAACAGAGCCCCCAGATACAGGTCTACCCTACAACTAACAGAGCCCCCCAGATACAGGTCTACCCTACAACTAACAGAGCCCCCAGATACAGGTCTACCCTACAACTAACAGAGCCCCCCAGATACAGGTCTACCCTACAACTAACAGAGCCCCCCAGATACAGGTCTACCCTACAACTAACAGAGCACCCCAGATACAGGTCTACCCTACAACTAACAGAGCACCCCAGATACAGGTCTACCCTACAACTAACAGAGCCCCCCAGATACAGGTCTACCCTACAACTAACAGAGCCCCCCAGATACAGGTCTACCCTACAACTAACAGAGCCCCCCAGATACAGGTCTACCCTACAACTAACAGAGCCCCCCAGATACAGGTCTACCCTACAACTAACAGAGCCCCCAGATACAGGTCTACCCTACAACTAACAGAGCCCCCCAGATACAGGTCTACCCTACAACTAACAGAGCCCCCCAGATACAGGTCTACCCTACAACTAACAGAGCACCCCAGATACAGGTCTACCCTTCAACTAACAGAGCTAACACTTACTCGCCAAAGCGGCTACCTACCATTTTCTTAAGTTTTAGTTTCTCTATAACTATATTATTAATGGAAATAAACGATTTTGTATTTTTGAGTCACTGCGTGTGACTCAGCCCCCCGCCTCGACAATGCCCACATAAGCAATACTCCCCCCGGGGGCCCACAGACTAAGAATAGTGCTAACCTGGTTAGCAACCACCCTTAGGTTGCAAAATCCGTCGCCTAGCACCTAAGAGCCAGTTATTCCAGACAAAGCATGCTCTACCTAATGACAGAGTGTTGCTAATACGTGTGGTTAAGACCCCTGCTGGTGTCCAGCTGTAATGAATTGAAAAAAAAATTGTTTTAATAATTCTATGTAACAGGTACCTAACGCGCGAACTTCAGATAAGGTACCTGAGGAAATATGGATCGCCAAGACACAGGCTCACGCCTAGGTTGGAGTCCATGGAGTAAACTATGAATATGGAGCTTGCAGAATCGTTATTCATGTGTAAACAGTAGTATTTTAAATTTAATAAACATCGAAAAAAAGTGCGTAGTATTTAATGGGGTAGAATATTTATTTAATGAACTTTGTAAGTTTATTAAATTTAATCTAACTAATGTTTTTAAGTATTAAGTAATTATTGTAGTATGACTTGCCTTTAACGTATGTTATTTAGGGCTAATAAAGTTCTGTAACTCAGCGGCCTTACTCAAAACTAATCAGCTATATAAACAAAAATGGGCACAATATGTATATGCCATAGGACGATTAATTATAAATGGTAATTTTAGTATGTAGTACGTAAGCCCTGTTAAATGTCCATAAATAAACTATTTTTTGTTTTTTTTTTTGATAATAATAATAATAATTATATTTGATGAATTCCAGAGTGCAAACCCAATTTGGAAGTGAAAGTGGAGCCTAAATATGACAGTGATGACTCGGATGACTACTTCCTAGCTGATGCAGGTAATAATAACACAAAGGCATGGCACGTAAATAACTTATTGACTCAGGCGTTATTTTGCGGAAATCCATTGTAAATAGAAGACAAAATTAAATATTTAGTGTACTTCCGCTGTGATCCGAAATCCAAATTAAGACAAGTAAAGGAAAAATCAACTAAGATCAATTGATCTTTCGACGACAAGTCGACAGTCAGCATCGACATACTCTCGACTTGTCGTTTGTAGAGTCAGCATCTCCTGATGATGCCTTGTGGTTAGGCGAAACACGTGTAGAGTTAAGAATTTCCGAATTGTGATAGATAACGTTAATCTTAATTAATCTTAGTTAATTGATCTTAGTTAATTAATCTTAGTTAATTAAGCTTGGTTAATTGATCTTAGTTGATTTTTCCATTACTTGTCTTAATTTGGATTTCGGATCACAGCGGAAGTACACTAAATATTTAATTTTGTCTTCTATTTGCATGGCACATACTTGATGACCTCATGGGCATAATGGTTACCATGACTGCCAACCAGAGGGTCCCAGCTTCAACTCCTGGCACGGAAAATTATCCAAAAAAATTACCTCTCCATATATTTAGACGCGATTCGATGAACTTTTGCTTAGAAAAGCTGATATTTTTTTGGTTAATATTTTTTTATATAAATAGATAGATAAACACTTCATTAAAACACTTACAATAATAAATTTGTTGGCTGTCGGTCTGGGTGTTAAATATATATATATATAAAATATATATGTATGTATATGTAATAAGTATGTATAACACGCTGGGTCGACGACATCCGGAACATCACAGGCAAGACATGGATGAGAGCAGCGCAAAACCGAGATGACTGGCGTACAAGAAGAGAGGCCTATGCTCAGCAGTGGGCGTCTACGGGCTGATAATGATGATGATGATGTATATGTAGTATATCAGTTGTGTTATCAACCATAACACGAACTAGAAATGGTTCAGTATGGGGTTAAGAAGCCGTGTGTGAAAACAAAAAAAAAAGTACAGAAAAAATTTTTACAATTTAAAAGCTAGTGCCTTAACTATCGACCTTATCGCTAAATAAATATTATATTAGGACACATTTCACACACAGTTGGTTAACCCCATATGGAACCATTTCTAGTTCGTATTGTGGTTGCTAACACAACTGATATACATACATATGTACATATTATATATAGATACATATTTAACACCCAGACCCACAGCCAACAAATTTAGTTAAGCACAAAGATGTTGGCCGGGCCGGGAAACAAACCCGGAACCTTCTAATTGGCAGTTCGGCATGGTAACCTTTACGCCACTGCTACTGTCCGGGGTGCACCTTCCACCGCCAGCTTTAAGACTAGACTCAGGGTTTGGCTATTAAATAAAACTTTGTACAATATAAATGATTATCTAAATTTGAAAATTGACATTTGATTCATATCACATACAGTGTAAACTCCATGTAACGTCACTCGATTTAACGACAAACTCTCTAAAGCGTCGAAATCAATTGGTTTTAGTTGGCTTAGCTTGTATTTCATACAATGATACATTCTCTCCATTTAACGACTACTCTCTATAACGCCATAAAATGCATAGTCCCTTCAGTGTCGTTATATAGAGTTTACACTGTACTTTTGTATTGATATTATATTAGATACTAGAATTAGTAGTGAAAATTGTCATTATGATTAATATCATATACTATTGTAATGATATTATAGTACTAGAATATAATTGAAAATTGACATGGATACATATAATAGGTATACTTTTGTAATGATATCATATTATTTGACTTGTAACTTTGGTGTTATCAATAAATGATTTGTATTTGTATTTGCCAACGAGGTCATCAAGTGATCTCTACCAGGCAACCAATTTCAAGAAAGTTATTATGTTTGTGTTCCAGTGCGCGAAGATACGATAGATCGCGTTAAAGTAGAGCCGAAGAAGAAGAAAAAAAGCGATGACGTCAGCAACCTGGTCACCCGCCTCACCAACTCTATAGGTAAAATAAAAAAGCCATTTATACAATTACATTATATATACATACTAGTTGACCCGGCAAACGTTGTTTTCCCTCACTTAGGGGTATGAAAAATAGATAGTGTAGCTTATATGACACGTTCGTAGATTTACCATAGCAGCGCCATCTATTGATTACATACTCAACCCAGTCGAAAGGTATCGACATCTGTTAGAGTCATTTGGAGTTAAGGTTGTTCGCTAGCATGCTGCAAGTGCTCATATGCCGCTAGATGGCGTTAAATAGGTATAAGTTAGTTTTATTCATCCCAGCATCCCAAGTGATTTCTTTTGTAACTTTAGAATCGGTTCGCGGAAACTACTGTTAATGTATTATTTTTAAGGCTCATCACAAAACAACATTTATTAAGCGTTGATAGCAAATATGTACAAAAAGCCATATAAAACCCATATCTACTATCATCTATTCTGTGACGATGCGGCTACACTCACACTAGCATTGACAATTTTTTTTGTCACTTGAACTTCAGCATATTTGAATATGCATGCCAATTTCGAACGCTCAATTGTCGATTATATGGCTCGTTCGTAGAGGAAGCATTTTTGGAACAGGAAATATTTTTATGATTTGAATTGACTATGGTTCAAATCTCATGAATTATTAATTTTGCTATTTTATTTTGTTCGAAACTCTTTTTTTTTAAAGGAATATTATGGGAAAGTCAATATTTTCAATAGGTTTCGTTTTCGTGTATGTTAATATTCATAGTGCATACCTTAAAACCTCAAATGAAATTAAAAAATAAATCTATTGGGTACATGATACGAGTAACAAGCAAAAACTTTTCTCACGAATCATCTAACATATTGCATGAAACAGTTGTATTTTTCGCATGATTCCAAAATGTTAGCCATTTCATTTGGGAAAGTTGCGAATAATATCATATCCACTATTTTGGCGGACATCCGAATATCATCAAACATAGCTAAGAACATCAAAATCGGTTCATCCGGAATAACAGCTTCAAGTCTAATGATTAGAAAAGTAAATAATTACATATTATCTGGGAATTTATATATAATAGACTATGGATATTATTTTAGCTTCATTTGAAATAAAAAAAAAACTATTATTATTATTGTAAGGTAAGAGGCCTGTCGAAAACTTAGTTATTATAAATATACACCTGGCAGTTTACATGTATCGTTGATATAATTATACACTAGTGGCCCGTCCCGGCTTAGCACGGGCATAAAAAAAAATCAATTCTAGGAGATATGTTTGAAAGTCGTTCAGAAGTGTAATTTTTTATTCGTTACGAACAAACATTTAAACTTTATCGCATTATAATTTTGACATAGATTAAAGTTTTTTTTTGTATATATGGGTTCCGCTGCTCTCAAGACATACTAAACGACACCCGCCACAACTAACTTTTCTTAGCGCATGCGATGAAACAAATTTTTTACTCTTTTTTATACCTTGTGTTACATTACTGGAGTCTTAATAAGAATTTCTTACCCTTTGCAACAAAATATAATGCCTATGTCATTTGGGGATAATGTAACTTCCCAACGGTGTAAGAATTTTTAATTTTAGTCCAATAGTTTCGGAGCCTATTCGCGTCAAAAAAACATCCAAACTAGACATGCGTAGTTCACGAATGAATCCTTCAAATGAAGTACTTCAGTGATTTGTATCTTTCACTCTCTAGTTCAATAACATTTCAATTAGTTCTTAGTTCACTAGTTCTTTCATCCGTTTAAGAACGACTCGAGACTCGAATGAAAACATCGGGAGTATTCGGGACAATCTATGCCTGTCCCGCTCTGTTGTACGTATGGATATGATACATGATAGCCTCTTTCACTCACTCGGCGAATCTGACTGACCAGGCAAATTTAAACTCTATCCCAAGATGACAGAGATGCGATTCCCTGAAT
Source organism: Mellilla xanthometata (assembly GCA_035578125.1). Classification (NCBI taxonomy): domain Eukaryota; kingdom Metazoa; phylum Arthropoda; class Insecta; order Lepidoptera; family Geometridae; genus Mellilla; species Mellilla xanthometata. Next base: position 2,888,608 of record JAPUBQ010000034.1, on the reverse strand, counting down.
GAAATATTGAAAGAAAACTAGTACTGAACTAAATGAACTACTGGACTAGAAGAAAGATATAGTTCAGTGCGGCGAATCTGACTGACCAGGCAAAATTAAACTCTATCCCAAGGTGACAGAGATCACTCGGCGAATCTGACTGACCACGCAAATTTAAACTCTATCCCAGACACAGACAGAGATGCGATGCCCTGAATGAAATATTAAAAGAAAACTAGTTCTGAACTAAATGAACTACTGAACTAAAAGAGTGATATAGTTCACTGATATTAAAAGATATGTACATATCTTTTCATTTGAGTGACACATTCTGCGCATGTCTAATCCAAACAAACAAGCCTTTTGTAATTATGAGATTGTTAAAGATATTGATAGGTAAACAAAAGACGTAGGTATAAAAATTTGATATAATTGGCCAAGTACGAACCGGGCTCGCGCGTGAAGGGTTCCGTACCATTATTAAAATATGGCGAAAAAACATGTTTTTTGTATGGGAACCCCATATCAAACATTCATTTTATTTTGAAAGAAAGAAAGAGAGAAATCATGAAAGAATCTACCAAGTGTCATTGTAAAGATAGAGTAAAAAGAGATAATACGTAGCTTAATATTCTGTAGAATTCTTTAGTGTCCTGTTATCGTTTTTGATATTGAGCAAAAATACAAAATATAACACGTCTTTTAAGGTACACTTTAAAAACGTGTCATCCACCCTTTATATTTGTATATTTTCTGTTTTTAGTATTTGTTGTTATAGCGTATCTAGTACTAGTATACTCTTGGGTTATAACGGCAACGGAAACAAATAATTTGTGAAATTTTCAGCTATCAAAGTGTATAAGAAACAGCCTGGTGACAGAAAGACAGACAACGAATATTTTGTAAAAGGCATTCGTTTTTATCTTTTAAGTACAGAAAAGATCGCAGTAGTATATTAATTTCATTCTTAGGGTACCTAACCCTAAAAATTATTGCTGCAATATAAATACGTTTTTTTAAGTATGTCAAATATGACAAACTGACATTGACATAACTAAATGTCATTCAAATAATCAAACAAAATTATAAATATTTTAAATTTTTAATTCTATTACGATACTTAATATAAAAATAGCAATAATTTATTTAAAAATAATAAATAAATTTCATCAAACTCTTTAACTATACTTTTTTTGATCCTGCCATCTAACGGAATTTTGTTGATTTATTACTACGGATGGTAAGCTTGGGTTCATGTTTGGCAGAGAGAATGACACTAACGGAAACGGAAACTAACAATGTATACGTATACATGTCACCAACTTAGCTGTTCAGGTGGCCAAAATTGGAATTACAAGTTCGACAGCACTCTTAGGTGGCAACAAATCTCCACTAGCGACACTGTCAACTGAACAGCTAAGTTGTTGCACTGCACTCATACATGTGTATTTTGCTGGAAAAAATCACGCTGATATATCTGTTTTGCGATAAAAAATGTATAATATTACCTATTTCGCGCCCCAATTAGACCATTTTAAGTTTATGTTAAGTGATTACTATTTAAAAATCTTAGAGGAAATGGTTGCCAGTCTGAGAAGCATTTAGTATGGGGCTCGGAAAGCCTTAACAGATAATAATTATGACTGTCAAATAATAACAGACAATAATTAGCAATAAATTAAAATTGCGACTATAATTTGAGAATTAAACTATCCGATCTCTCAAGTTGGATCGAACTGCACATGGTGTGCGAATTTTATTATAATCGGTTAAGTGGTTTAGGAGTCCATTGAGGACAAACATTGTGACACGAGATTTATATATATTAAGATTAATTATGTAGCCTGTAGCTCGGCTAGCTAAGGTGATATGACGCGATCATCGAAGCTAAGCAACGGTCGATGCGGACGGAGTTTGGATGGGTGACCATGCACAAGGCCGTCGCTTTTCAAGTGGCATTTTTGTTTGAGCGCTAGTGTAGGTCGGGTGACACGTTAAATTGTAGGTCCGGGCTGTTAGTCTTACTACAAGCAGTCATTAAGCCAATTCAGAGGCCTTCGGGCGAATTGAAAACTCTCGACACCAGAGCTTGGACACTTAGCTCATACGGAGAAGAAGATAATTATTAATTTTATAAAGAACAACACAACACAAATTAAATTATTTCATAATTACTAAAACAACGAAATCATATTAAATAGGTTCATAATATCAACTCAATAGGTATGGCAATTAATTAATGTATCTTAAGTGATATCGTAATAAGACAATAATAAAATAGTTTACTATGCGTGCCAACTAAGAATAGGACTGTCAAAACCGCCATCTTGGTCAATCATACGCGCAAACTTCATAACCAAAGTGTATGGTGTGCAAAAAATTTTGTGAACAAATTATATTCAGTTTATATGTTTAATGTACGCTGTTTTGCTATTTCTAATACATTTTACGGCAAATTAATTATAAATGAGAAGGATTTGAAAGTAAAAGCATATTTATAAAAATATATATATTTTTTAAATTTTTGGCACTTCTTTTTGTACCAAATAAAAAGAGTTTATTATACTGCTTACAGCACATAAGTCGAAACTATCCAAAACCAATGCCTCGTCACGTGATTTTTTTTTTTTGGTGTTGTTAATTTGCCTTGGGTACTTCTTACCTGTAGAATTAATTATTCCGAAATTATCCCGTTATAAAATCAAGAATAATTATAAAATAATTACATTTATATCTATGAACCAAAAAAAAAATTATTAAATTTCTTTTTACGCTTTCTTTGCTAGCAATACTTTTTTGACAGTTATCGTGTGAAGTTGAAGCAAGCGCGATCCTATTCTTAGTTGGCACGCATAATAAGTCAAATCATTTTTTTTTATTTGATTCAAGATTAACAAAAATCCCATACACTTTTTTGCGAGATTTTAACAATGTCGACTTCTTTCGCATACCTTTATCACAGATACAGTAAATGGCACATTATTAGCTTCCGAAAGCGCTAAAGGCCCAAATCGCATAGGCGTAAATTTCGAACCATTAAAAGAAAAACACGCCAGAGTGACAGCTGAAAAGCTAAACTCTAAAAATAAAGATGATTTTACAAACATCCCTGATATCGAATATAATTAATAAAAATTATGATTTTTAATTGTTTTGTTTGAATTTAACAGCCCCAAGCGCAAAGAATATGGCTACACAAGTTAATTAGTACAGTAAATAGAATAAAATCCTATCATTGGATGTCTTTTCAATTTATGCGTTTACGAGATTATCTGTTGAAATTACGAGATTTTGCAACCCTGGTACGAGGAAAAATAATTGCCATCTGGCAACCCTGGTACGCGGCCTGCGATTGGCTGATCAGTTCTACACTTGCGTGCAGTGTCAATAGGCTATTTCGAGTTTAGAAGTTTTGTTGAACCGTAAAAAAACCTATCGGAGATATTTAGCAACCCTGGTACGAGGAAAAATAATTGCCTTCTGGCAACCCTAGCACACGGCCTGCGATTGGCTGATCAGTTCTACACTTGCGTGCAGTGTGAATAGGCTATTTCGAGTTTAGAAGTTTTGTTGAACCGTAAAAAAACCTATCGGAGATATTTAGCAACCCTGGTACGAGGAAAAATAATTGCCATCTGGCAACCCTGGTACGCGGCCTGCGATTGGCTGATCAGTTCTACACTTGCGTGCAGTGTCAATAGGCTATTTCGAGTTTAGAAGTTTTGTTGAACCGCAAAAAAAAAACTATCACGTAAATTTCTCAGTTTCAGGCCGCGAAATCCAACCGAAGAACAAGAAGCGATCCAAAAAGAAACTCACGCTCAGCCTCGCTAAGGAGTCTCCTCGCATCGTGTGGAGCTCCAGCAAGGAAACGTACAAACACACGGAAAACTTGCAAACCCTACTCAAATACACCAACATCGTCCCTTTCAAAAACAAGTCCCTTCTCGGCTACATTTGCAGTTACTGTGACAACGCATACCCGGATCCGGCAAACCTCAGACAACACACCCTAGAAGACCATAGAAAAGAACGCCTAAAACTAAACATCAGCGACCGATCGTTTTGCGTCAACTTAGACGTAACCGACCTAACTTGCACCCTCTGCAACCTTCCCTTCGAAAACTTAAACACGATAAAAATGCACCTAGCGAACGCACACAAAAAAAATACACACAACAACATCAAAGATCTCCTTTTCCAATTCAAATTGAAAGCGGGCGAGACTTACAACTGCGCGAACTGCACGTCTACTTATGAAACTTTCAAAATGCTGAAACAACACATGAATATACATTACAGCAATTATAAATGCAACATCTGTGATTCGGTGTTTGCGACTAAACGTAGTCTGTCTTCGCATAAAACGACGCACCAGGAGGGCAGCTTCAAATGCGATCTGTGCGAAAAAGTCTTTCCAACGTTGAGCAAAAAACATTATCACGTGAAAACCAAACATTTGGGAAACAGGAACATATCGAACTGCCCGTTCTGCGACGAACCGTTCCGCAGTTATTACCAAAGAAACCAACACCTCATCAAAGTGCACAACACAGAAGCGCAGTACAAATGCAACATTTGTTCCAGAAGTTTCCTTTTGAAGTCGTTATTGATGAATCACGTGAAGAAAAACCATTTGATGGAACGCAACGCGCAGTGCACGGAGTGTGGCTACAGGTTTTTCAGCAAAAAAGCGCTTAAAGCGCACATGGTGAAGCACACGGGCGAAAGGAACTACTCTTGCGAGGTCTGCCACAAGTCGTACGCTCGAAAGTATACCTTAAGGGAACATATGAGAATACATAACAACGATAGAAGGTTTAAATGCGACGTTTGCGCTATGTCGTTCGTTCAGAAGTGCAGCTTAAAGAGCCATCTGTTGTCGAATCATGGTATTAGTTTGGCTGCCAGTGAAATTAATTGTAACAAAGAATGAAATATCGAAAGTGAAAACTTGCAGGATCAAAACAACCCTATGTCTGTCACAAGTCGTACGCTCGAAAGTATACCTTAAGGGAACATGAGAATACATAACAACGACAGAAGGTTCAAATGCGACGTTTGCGCGATGTCGTTCGTTCAGAAGTGCAGCTTAAAGAGCCATCTGTTGTCGAATCATGGTATTAGTTTGGCTGCCAGTGAAATTAATTGTAATAAAGAGTGAATTTACGTAGGTCCAAACTCGCTCAGCGAGCTATGGAAGGAGCTATGCTGTGTTTCTACAGTTCTCTCTTCGATATTAGCTAATAATAATCATGGAAGAATTGAAGTACACCGATTTACTGTCGAAGTTCCGAAGATTCGGACAAAGCGTTTTGCTTCGACCTTCATTGTGAGAACTGCGACGCTTTGGAACTCTCTTCCTGAGTCTCTTTTTCCCGAGAAGCACAATTTGGGGGTCTTCAAATCTAGAGTAAATAGGTTCCTTCTGGGCAAGCGTGATACATCTTAGACCACAGTCAAGCTTAACATCAGGCAAGCTGCGGTCAAACGTAAACCTATTTATCATAAAGAAAGAAAAGAAAAAAGAAATATTGGAATAAATACATCAGGCAGTTATTTTTATTGTTTATTGTAAGTAAAAAAATAGCCATAAGCGAGTCGGGCTCGCGCGTGAAGGGTTCCGTATCGTCTTAAAAAAATGGCAAAACGCATTTGTTGTATGGAAGCCCCCCTTAAATAGTATTAATTTTATTTTTATTTAATGATTGATTTCGAAATAAAATTTATTTTCATCAATATATTCAAGATAAACTATTTATTGATAATATTATGAAATTGTATGTCAAGGTTGGACACATTTTATATGGGCTATAAAATTATCTAAGTCGCAAAGAGAAAGAATGGTTTGATTTTTTGTTTGACGCAAATAGCCTCCGAAACTACTGGACCGATTTACAAAATTCTTTCACCGTTGGGAAGCTACATTATCTCTGAGTAACATAGGCTATTTTGTTTCTCTTTGCAACATAGAATATTTGTACCCCGTGCGAAGCCGGGACGAGATGCTAGTATATTATGTTCTGTGAAATTGTTTAGCGTCTACCTGTTACCGCTATTTATATAGGCAAAAATACGAAAAATAAAATGTTAAATGTACCCTTAGTATTTTTTATTTTTATTATTTATTGTTATAGCAGCACGGTAAATGTATAAGTTTCAGCTTTCTATCTATCACGTAGATATAAATATGTTTGTATGTATATGTAGTATATCAGTAGTGTTAGAAACCAAACTAGAAATGGTTTAGTATGGGGCTAACTAGTCGTGTGCGAAATGTGTCCTAATATATATTATTAGGACACATTTCACACACGGCTGGTAAACCATACTGAACCATTTCTAATTTGTATTACGGTTGCTAACACAACTGATATACATACATATTTTATATAGATACATATTTAACACCCAGACCGACAGCCAACAAATTTAGCACAAAGATGTTGGCCGTGCCGGGAATCGACCCGGAACCTTCTGATTGGCAGTCCGGCATAGTAACCATTACGCCAACGAGGTCGTCGAGGTATTTAGTAAATTTTGCGTTTGTTTTCTGAAACTAAGAGAAAGTGTTATCTAAGTTATAGATTATTTGTTACTGTAAATAACCAGGTAAAGAGATCATAAATAAATAAGAATTAAATATTACCTATTAGAGCCTGAAAGGGGATTACATATTCGATATTTTAAATATATTGTCTTAGTACTTATTACCGTACTCCTCCGAAACGGCTTGACCGATTTTTACCAAATTGTATATGCTTATTTAATAGGTCTAGAGAATCGGCTACTATCTATTTTTCATACCCCTAAGAGATAAGGGGTTTTTATTTGTTTTTTTTTTTATAATGTGGCATTAAAAATACAAACAAACTTAAATTTTTGCTTTTTTATCACCAACCCCTATTTTTTATGTCCATTTTAGTAATTTAATTCTTTTTCACCCCGCTCGATAACTGATAAATTATAGTGTTTTTAACTGTACTTAAGGCAATACAACGTTTGCCGGGTCAGCTAGTAAAGATATTATAAAAGTCAAAATTGATGTACTTAACACATCTTCAAGACCTGTATTTATTTCAGCTGTGCCAACTTGGATCAACCGTAGACCTTATAATTTTTTTCTAACGTACCGTGATCTTGATCTTACCAAAACTAAAGATAACTTTGAAAGTCAAAAAATAAAACAAGAGATATTTGTTACAAACATTATTTCATTTCAATATTTTTTTAAGCACAGAACTTCTTAAAACTAAAATAAATACATATTTACAAATACACATTCGGCAAATAGATATTCTTATATTTAGCCAGACCCTTAGAAAATTCCTGTTTCCTCGTATGATCTAAGTGGCCAAGCTCTGGTGTCGAGAGTTTTCAAGCCGCCCGAAGGTCTCTGACTTGGCTTAACGACTGCTTGTACTAATAAGACTAACAGCCGGGACCTACAATTTAACGTGTCATCCACCAACCCACAAGTGCGCCCAAGTAAAAAAGCTACTTTAAAACGACAGTCTTGTGCATGGTCACCCATCCAAATACCGTCCACATCGAACGTTGCCTAGCTTCGATGCTCGCGTCAGATTACTTCAAATCAAGAGTCGAGTAGAATCACAATTCGAAGAGTTAGCATCTCCTGATGATGCCTTGTGGTTAGGCGAAACACGTGTAGAGTTAAGAAATTCCGAATTGTGATAGGTAACGTTAATCTTAATTAGTCTTAGTTAACTTTTCCTTTACTTGTCTTAATTTGGATTTCGGATCACAGCAGGAAGTACGAGTACACTAAATATTTAATTTTGTCTTCTATTTACAATGGATTTCCGCAAAGTAACGCCTGAGTCAATAAGTCCTTATACTTACTTGTACTTATTCCTAAATAGGTACAATTGGTGTTATAGCCCAGTGAAATTAGGTAAAAAAAGGGGTCAACCTCGGAATGAAAGATAATAAGCTGGAAATTGGTAAAAACCTTTGTTTTGTTACCCTAAATATTGTCTCAAAAGTCACAAATGCTATCGTGTCCGCGTCTTAAGATATTGAAGGTCAAAGGTAACAAAAAATAGCGTACAGTCATATATGAGCTAATGCAGGGTCAAGCGTGAGCTTGACCCTGCATTAGCTCATCCGCCGCACTAGCCGCACTCTTCGCGCTCTACCTCAAAAACGGTTGATCGTATAAAAAAAAGTTTAGACAAAAGTTGTAGAGAATTTTATACTCTACAACTTTCATAATAGGTGATAATATCATTTAAGCAATAGGAACCGAGATATTCGCGAATAATCGTTTTTTTTGACCTTCAATATCTTATTATCTTTCATTCCGAGGTGAAACCCCTAATATGACTGGGCTATTATTACATTAAGTTGGACCTCTATTTTGACCGTCAAGCATGCAAGATTACAACAACAAACATAAACAGAGCTACAGGCGCTACTGGAAAAATCCTTACAAATATTATTAAAAATACATTTGTTTTGCACGCTTTATATTAGCTTCACCTGTATGTTTGTTTGTAACCGACTTCTTTGGACGCAATTTTGACCCACTTTTAACGGCCAGATTTCGTTCAAACTTTGTAGATTTATTGAGGACCGATGACAATACACTAATTTGATAAAAATTTTTTTTTTTTTGTATGTTTGCTTGTAACCGACTTCTTTGGGCGCGATTTCGACCCACTTAAAACGGCCAGATAAGCGTGATTTTCAGTTTTTTTAAACTATTATTATTTACCAAACGTGGACCGGTTTTCTTCAAACATAGTTAAAAACACTCCCGACTACCATACCTTTTAAACAAAAAATAATTGGCCAAGCGCGAGTTGAGCTAGCTCATGAAGGGTTCCGTACCATTGTTATATTGGAGCCCTCCTTATTTTTTTTTATTAGGTACTTACATATGAAATTGGCGTTTTGTATGGGAGGAACAAAAAGTCTCAAAAGAGAAATTTCCAGAACGAAAACGTTGGAACCAAAAACAAACTGTGTCTTCTTTTGCAACACGACCGCCATACACATCATTCACCCTTCGAGTTGTTTCCGCAGCAGTGACTGACCGCAGCAGACTAGTGCCATGGCGGAACTCGTACTCGTAAATAATGCGATATTTTAAGTTTTCCATTTTGTAAAATGAGTGACGCAAACAGAAAAAAACAGAAGAAAAAAACAAATGAATGACGATCATCAACGCACAGATACATGAGTCTATAGCTGTACAAATTTGAATTTGGAATTCTTTACCAAAGAGGAGAAATTTGTGATTAAAGTGGCCAGTACGAAAAACGCCAATTTCATATGTAAGGACCTAATATTTAATGCATAATTCAATATTCTGTGAATGTATAGAGGGTCTACCAAATATCGTTATAAAGATCGAGTAAAATACTAGGTACTTAAAAAAAACCGTTTGTTTTATGAGATTTATTTAATTTAAATTTTATAATTGAATTTGATAGTTAATATAAATTTATATATTATGTGAAATTTCAAGTATTTAGCAGCTATCGTTGTTGATATATAGACAAAAATACGAAAAAATACACGTTTATTGTATGGGGACCCTTAATATTTTCATATTTCTTATTTTTTAGTATATGTTGTTATAGCGGCACAGGAAATAAATATCTTGTGAAAGTTTCAGCTTTCTAGCTATTAGTTTTCATTCATTATTTCTGAGATACAGCCTGGAGACAGACAGACAGACGGCAGAGTCTTAGTAATAGGGTCCCGTTTTGACCTTTTAGGTACGGAACCTTAAAACAAACTCCGTGGTAAGGACTCACCAAACTCCTGAGCTAAACTATTGTGAGAATGTTCAATAGGTTTGTTTTTTTCTTCAATGTGCCTAATATGTTTTTATTTGTTATATATGTTTTTTGTATTCACTGAATTTGTTCTTTGTTTTATTTTTATAATTGTAAATAGTTCGTTTAATCTTTGTATTTAGCATTTAAGCCTAGTCATAATAATAGTTCTTAGTATTGTAATTTATTTTAGTTTAATTTTCTACTAGTGCAAGTGATACGTTTGGTTTATCCGTAAGTGTAATTTATGTAAATAAACGAATTTGAATTTGAATCTGAGTCAAGATAACGGTTTTTGAGATACAGCTTGGGACAGACAGACAGACGGCGGAGATTTAGTAATAGGGTCCCGTTTTGACCTTTTAGGTACGGAACCTTCAAAACAAACTGCTGAGTGAAGAGATGCGCGCCTTTTTGCTATTACGGTTTTTGAAATACAGAACTTTACTAACCATAAATAACATACGTTAAAGGCAAGTCATACTACAATAATTACTTAACACTTCAAAACATTAGTTAGATTAAATTAAATAAATTTACAAATTTCATTTAATAAATTTTTTACCCAATTAAATACTACACACACTGGACTTGATTTTCATTTCTATTAAATTTAAAATACTACTTTTTACACGTGAATAACGATTCTGAACTACAATAAAATCGGTCCATCCGTTCGAGAGCTACAAAGACAAATACAAAAAAATACAAAAATACATAATGATTTATTGGTGCATAAATGTAACATGGTGCATATTGAAGCCTCTGGTCTCGTACTAGCAGACCGTGTTACGAGACCAGAGTCCTCTTCCAGATTTAATATTATTTAACAATAATGTGCAAGATTAATTATTATATGAAAAAAAGGAGCTCATTAACATTTCTACCTTTTTTGAATTAACCATACCATTTACTTCATAATTCTATGGCCAATCAGAGCACTTTATTTTAAACATGATAAAAAGCTAAAAAGATGCTCATTATGCATAAAAGTTCGTTTTAAAAAATCCAAGTTTAGAATAAAACGAGCCCATTGCATTCCATTTTAGATTTAATTCTATGATTACTTGAAACAATGAAAATGTTAATGAGCTCCTTCTTTTCCTGTGCCCTTCATATTATAACCTACCTGCCTGCAACGAATAGTTAAACAAGTTTGTAAACAAACGAGAGCGGTCACAGCGGTCACTCACACACGCGCATTGCTTATCGCTGCACAAGACACAAAACAACACCTTAAAAACTAGACTCTTTCAAAATCTTATCACCATGTTCGGTCCTCATATGATGCACACATTCTCTTTTACTCGTGAAAAACAAATGCAAACAGAAAGGACACTGGAACCGAGCCAAATGCACTTTAGAATGCAGCTTCAAGTCAGCAATCGTTACAAACCCTTTGTTACACACTTTACAAGACACATCTTTGACACCGTAATGTCTTTTAAAATGGCGGATCATTGACGACTTACTTGTAGCCGTATATTTGCAGACTTCGCACGCGTGGATCTTGTCTTGACACTCCTTTAGATGCTCCAGCCTGTGCGAGAACAGTTCTCTGCCACTATCACACTCCGCTCCACACAATCTACAATTATAACTCTCAACGTTCACATGTATCTTCTTCGGCGTCTTCACTACCTGCACTCGTTTTACCGGCTTCTCGTCGCAAATTTTCTTTTTATGCAATTCCAACGCTTTCCTACTAGTCAAATTGATTCCGCACTGATCACAAATCACAGATTTAACTGGCAACACTTCGCGATGCTTCCTCTTGTGCTTGCTAAAAGTGTCCGGGTACAGAAACTTCATGCCGCACAACGGGCATAGGAACGAACCGTAATGCATATTCATATGGGCCAACAGGCCTCGGAAAGTCGTAAACTCTTTCTCGCAAGCGGGGCATTTCAACACATCCCCCCCCAAATCGAAAGCCAAAATATTGTGGGGGGGATCCCAGTTCATATTTTTGTATTTAACACCGTGCTCGGTGACCAAATGGTGGACCAACTCATCAAGATTTGACACTTTTAAGTCGCAGGTCCTACATCTAAGGTCGCTAATGTCGGCCCTCAAAATCCCTTTCTGCAGTAGGCTGACAAAGCTGACTATGTATTTTTCGTCTAAAGTCGGATGACATTTCTGCATATGGGCCCTGAGGTTGTGGAACTCCGTGAACCGGGCGTCGTGGTGGATGCATTCGTAATGGTTTATGAGCATGGGGTTCCTGTTGTAGGTGAAGGGAAGTATTGTGGAATTCATGATGATTGTGACGACGTTCTGTCTGAGTGTTTTCAATATTTCCCTGCTTCTGGGGTTCGGGTCTCGGATCCGGCGGAGCACGGACGGTGAGGGTGTATCTGCAATGTTATCAATACATACAATGAGACAGTGAAAATCCAGTGTCTGTATTAAATCTTATAAATAAAATTTCCATGTCGCAATGTTAGTTACCGTACTCCTCCGAAACGGCTTGACCGATTTTAACCAGATTTTATATGCGTATTCAGTAGGTCTGAGAATCGGCTACTATCTATTTTTCATTCTCCTAAGTTATAAGGGCTGTACACCCTTAATTTTTTTTTAATAATGTGGCATTTAAAAATACATACAACCCTAAATTCTTAGATTTTATCACCAACCCCTATTTTTTATGGCCATTTTAGTAATTTAATCATTTTTCATACCGCTCGATAACTGATCAATTCTAATGTTTTTAACTGTACTTAAGGCAAAACAACGTTAAGAGTGAACCGGTATTTTTTCTGGATAAGCGCGCTTCACCTTAGATCATAATGTCGCTTGCCATCAGGTGAATCGTGATCAAACGCAAGCCCATTTTAATGTAAAAAAATAAAAATCGTTTGCAGGGTCAGCTAGTATTTTTCAAAAAACTGATTGGGGGAGATAGAAGAAGAGTAAGAAACAAAAACAACTAATTTAGGATTTTTGTGTGTTTATCTGTCTGTGATAGGTTCGAAATTACTCAACGGATGTGACCGCTTTCACAGGTCGATGACATATCAAGTTCGTTGTCAAAACTTTGTTCTGTCAAAATCGGTTTTAGGAAAAAGAAATTCTGGTCAGTTGAAAATTTACTTCAAGCACTGCTTCAAAACTTTACTAATACAGTGTAAACTCCATGTAACGTCACTCAGTTTAACGACAAACTCTCTAAAGCGTCGAAATCAATTGGCTTTAGTAATTGGTTTAGCTTGTATTCCATACAATGATACAAATTCTCCATTTAACGACCACTCTCTATAACGCCATAAAATGCACAGTCCCTTCAGTGTCGTTATACAGAGTTTACACTTATATTTTTTTTTTATAAATATTAGGACTCATTTCACACACGGCTTGTTAACCCCATACTGAACCATTTCTAGTTCGTGTTATGGTTGCTAACACAACTGATATACTACATATACATACATATATATTTTATATAGATACATATTTAACACCCAGACCCACAACCAACAACAACGAGATGTCGGCTGGGCTGGGAATCGAACCCGGAACCTTCTGGTTAGCAGTCCGGCATGGTAACCGTTGCGCTAACGAGGTCGTCAATAATATGTACCTTCAGCAGTAGCATCTTCGTCATCTATATAGGACTGAGTATCTCCTTCCTCTTCAAACTCGACGTCTTGGCCGGACTCCGTAGCCATATTCTCATCAAAACTTCTATTCTCGTCTCGTTCTATCTCGCTGAGATCTTCGTCGGCTGTCTCGTTCACTCCTTGGCTGTCTTCGTCCATCGTCTCTGGGATATGTTCTGGAAAAAAAAGCACTTTTTTATTCCTTTCGAAGTAAAATATTCCGTTACATTAAAACACCTCGTCTCTAAGTTCTTTCTAGGTGTACATTCTAGGAATTGGTTGCCTGGAAGAGATCGCTTTTAGCGATAAGGTCGCCAGTTAAGGCACTAGTTTTTAAGCACCTCAGTGATTTATGTAATTTATTTTTAGTACGTGTTTTAATAAAGTGTTAATCTATCTGTCTATGTAACGGTGGAACTCTTTGCCGGAATCCCTGTTCCCACTGAACTACATATAACCTCACTGTCTTCAAGGCGAGAGTGAACCGGTTTCTTCTAGGCTAGCGCGCTCCGTCCTAGATCGCAACATCACTTAACATCAGGCTGTTTATTTGTATTATGGAATAAAGATATTTTAAAACTGAACCGAATGGAAGTCGAGCTTTCAAGCGTGAGCTGTATCTATCACAAAAAAATAAATTAGGTAAATTTAAGAGGGGGGGTCCATGGGGGTCCATAAATTATATGAATTGGCCTCAGCCGACATCGGGGAGGCCAAAATGCTGTTGCACAGACCTACGTGGTGACAATTGTCCATCAAAGTTTGTGTAATTCTCAGCGTGAATAAAGTGTTCGGTTGATCGTTCGGTTTACGTTTTCTTCAATTGTGCGTTTCATTTCCCTTCAGTTCCCAGTCAGGAAGTGAGTTTGGAGAGCGAATGCCCTAGGCAGGTTTAGAATAAATATACAGTCCACAACATGTTTAATGTACGCTTTTTTGATATTTATTTTACTTTTCACGCCGAATTAATTATAAAAGAGTAGGATTTGCAGACGGTGAAGGCTTAATAGGGTCCCGTTTTGACCTTATAGGTACGGGACCTTAAATACAAGCTCCGTGGTATGGACTCACCAAACTCCTGAGCGAAGAGATGCACGCCTTTTTAGCTATTACGGTTTTTGAAATACAGAACTTTATTAACCATACGAGGGTGAATCATAAAGTTCTTAGAAGTGCATATATATGAAACCTTTTTGGATCAAGTACGATATTCAAATTAAAGAGTGTCTATCACTTGTTGTACATTAATATTTTTGTATAACATTCCTGTTTCTGTACTTTAGCTAGTCTATTTGCTGGTAGAACTTTACTTATCTTCCTACGTAAACAATATGGAATAGTATCTTTTTTATTTTGGTATTATTATTTTCATGAATTTCTAGCAGGCTATTATACAGCTAAGGCTAAGATACAGCTTGGGACAGACAGACAGACGGTGGAGTTTTAGTAATAGGATTCCGTTATGACCTTTTAGGTCACCATTCATCATTTTCAGCCCTCTATCGCCCACTGCTGAGCATAGGCCTCCCTTCGTGTACGCCATTCGTCTCGGTCTTGTGCCACCATCATCCATGTCCTGCCCACGATGTTTCGTATGTCGTCGACCCAACGTGCGAGTGGTCGACCGACACTTTTCCTGCCTAACATTGGTCTCCAGTCCGTTAACGCCTTAGTCCATCTGTCATCACTCTGTCTAGCAATGTGTCCTGCCCAACACCACTTGAGTTTAGTGATAGTTTGTCCGACGTCACGCACCTTAGTGCGGCGCCGGATCTCCACGTTTCTCACACGATCTTGTAGTTTGATGATCTTGTAGGTCTTGACCTTTTATGTACGGGACCTTAACAACAAGCTCCGCGGTATGACTCACCGAACTCCTGGGTGTAGAGGTGCGCGCGGCTGGTGAGCTCCACCTCGCTGGTGGCCACCATGTTGCGGAACTCGGTGACGCGGTGCAAGAAGTCTGCGCACGACGCGCACACCAGCGACGACAGGTCTGCGGACGAGCTCGGCTGGAACAGTGGATTTATATGTGTACTAGCTGACCCGGCAAACGTTTTTTTACCTTAATAAAAAAATTAAATCTAAATATACAGTAGCCGATTCTCCGACCTTCTGAATACGCATATAAAATTTGGAAAAAATCGGTCTAGCCGTTTCGGAGGAGTACGGTAACAAACACTGTGACACGGAAATTTTATATATAAGATATTTTAGTTATTTTTTTGTATTTGTATCTAAATGTAAGAATTTTATTTTCTCATGTGTATATTAGTACTTTTGTCTTATTTTTTATATTGTTTATATTGTTTTTTTTATTGTCTTATTTTTTGTATTTATATTGTGATCTCATATTGTTGCGCAAATTATCTTTGTTTGCCTACCTGCACCCTGCCATACGCGCAGGACGTCACCGCCAGTCGCAACAGAATACCAGCGCCGGTAGCCACACGCCGCCGGCATTTACTGAGTTGCGACTGTATTGCGGCAAACTAAGGTGTTTTATTTTTAATGTATACGTTTGTTTTAGGTTTTGTGTTTGCCAAAATAAAAATTATTTTTCTTTCTTTCTTTGAACAACACGCGCACATAAGGCAGTGGTAACTTATTGAGTCAGGCGTTACTTTGCGGAAATCCATTGTAAATAGAAGACAAAATTAAATATTTAGTGTACTTCCGCTGTGATCCGAAATCCAAATTGAGACAAGTAAAGGAAAAATCAACTAAGATCAATTAACCAAGCTTAATTAACTAAGATTAATTAAGATTAACGTTACCTATCACAATTCGGAAATTCTTAACTCTACACGTGTTTCGCCTAACCACAAGGCATCGTCAGGAGATGCTGACTCTTCGAACTCATTAGTTAATTGATCTTAGTTAATTGATCTTAGTTAATTAATCTTAGTTAATTAAGCTTGGTTAATTGATCTTTGTTGATTTTTCCTTTACTTGTCTTAATTTGAATTTCGGATCACAGCGGACGTACACTAAATATTTAATTTTATCTTCTATTTAAGGCAGTGGTCCCACCGGCGACGATGAACGAGAAACGAGTAGAACTAGAAACTATAAACGAGTTGGCGATCAGCGGGAAGCGAGTGAAGTTTCGATAGTTTTGTCGCCGGGCTATAAGCGAGTGTGTAAGTGCGACGAGCGATTACTCGCGCCACTCGCCTCGTGCGCCATTCAATGCCGCACTGTATAGAAATGATGAAATCGGCGAGTATCGCTGAACGAGAACGCCGCAGGCAACTGCCAGTTTATGTATAGATCACAGCGGGTGTACGCTAAATATATAAGACTAGCTACTGCCCCCGGCTCCGCCCGCGTGTAGGTCGCTTTTTACGTAACCTGTGAAAACTACAATTATCCAGACTTATAAAGATAATAAACTACAACCATAACAACTTTTAAGAATTTAACTTGATAAATATAAAATATTCCATACAAACTTTCACCCCCCATTATGAACCCTTAGTTCACCCCTGGCAAAAAAAAAAATGATATTACCATTATTTTTAATTTTACATAAACTATACATATTCAAAATTTCATTGCTAAAAGTTCAAAAACAAAAGTTTTATACAAACTATTCTACCCCCTTTCACCCCCTTAGGGGTGGAATTTACAAAAATCCGTTCTTAGTACGCGTCTACGTACCCCCCTCCAAAGCCCTCGCAGAGCCCAAATAGCTGGTTCTAGGAGAGTGAATCTCCTAGAACCAGCCATTTGGGCTCTGCGTTGCCTATAGATAAATGAATGAATGAGTCAGGACAAAGAGTCTTATAGTATAGATTTTGTTCCACCTACTTACATGTATATTGAGGCAGCTCAATGTATCAAGTACATCCACCTCAGCATGCTCTCCTTCCTTCAAGCAACACCGGCACGGACCGAATCTGGTCTCACGCTTATCAGACTTCACTGTCACCTTGTCCCACTCTGCAAACAATAGTACAATAATAAAAAAAAATACATACAGTCGAATATATAGCCTCCTCCTTTTTGAAGTCGGTTAACAATACAATATGACTTTATTGCACACCAAATACTATGCGCACAAAATAGTTTTATTACAAGATAAAATAATAGAGGTAGAGGCGGCCTTATCACCTAAGGCGATTTCTGCCTGGCAACCCTTGAACGGATTTAGGTTACGGACAAGCAGATGGTGGTGTACAAACTTAGAAGAAAGAAAAAAAAAACAATATGATTTTATTGCACACCAAATACAATGCGCACAAAATAGTTTTATTACAAGAAAAAACTAACAGAGGTAGAGGCGGCCTTATAGCCTAAGGCGATTTCTGCCAGGCAACCTTTGGATTGATTTAGGTTACGGACAAGCAGATGGTGGTGTACAAACTTAAAAGAAATAAAAAAAAAAACAAATAATAAATAAACAAACGAAGTAACTCAACGTTATAAATACTAAATAAATATAAATTATACCTACTCAAAACTTCACATTGACTTACAGTGTGGAGTTATAATAGTACATTGTTAACCTAGGAGTGAAAGTAACTTATTTAGTCCCGAGACGCGGTTTAGTAACTTATTTAGTCCCGAGACGAAATTTAGTAACTTATTTAGTCCTGAGACGAAATTTAGTAACTTATTTAGTCCCAGACGAGGTTTAGTAACTTATTCAGTCCCAAGACGGGGTTTAGTAACTTATTTAGTCCTGAGACAGAGTTTAGTAACTTATTTAGTCCCGAGACGAAATTTAGTAACTTATTTAGTCCTGAGACGAAATTTAGTAACTTATTTAGTCCCAGACGAGGTTTAGTAACTTATTCAGTCCCAAGACGGGGTTTAGTAACTTATTTAATCCTGAGACAGAGTTTAGTAACTTATTTAGTCCCTAGACGGGGTTTGGCGCCCGGAACCAAGTGAGGGCACCAATAGTTCGAGGGACTAAATAAGTCTTTAATCCGAGGTAAACACTGTGCTTTTCATCACAAATACAAGGAAAGTAAAAATAAAACATGTATTAGCTAAAGAAAAAATGAGGGGAACGTAGGCACGGAATTTACACTGTATTTGCGCGAAGCTCTTGCCGAGCGACAATAGAATTTTCACGAAATAAATTTATTTAATATCAACTATTTAGATAGAATATTCTTTATTGGACACAAACATAAAATGTGAAGAAAAAGGGACTTACTAATAAGTGTGGCATTATCTTCCAGGCAATCTTTAATATTTAAATTATAAGCTCTAATATGATTCCAAATAATATCATTAGCTACTTAAAAAAGTAAGACTTATTTTTATTTCTTCACTAGCTGCGCCCCAGTTACCCGCGTTAATCCGGGATATAAAGTAGTATTTGTGTTAATCCAAGGTCTAACCTATCTTCATAGTAAATCTTCATATTGGTGGCGATTCAGCGGCACACACGACTAAACAAAATTTAAAGAAGCCGCCCCGTCTCTTTTCATCTTAGGTGGCCAGAAAGAGACTACACGTTCCGCGCCATAGTCAAACCAACTAAAGTCACGTCAAATGTAGAAAATATAGGGGACTTTAGTCCGCACTCACTTGTATCACCTCTAAAACTGCCTGCACATTCCATATTTGACGTGATTTTAGTTGTTTTGTCTGTGGTTCAGAACGTACCGTCTCTTTCTGGCCACCTAAGATGAAAAGAGACGGGGCTTCTTTAAATTTAGTTAAGTCGTGTGTGCCGCTGAATTGCCACCATTAATAATTTAAATCAATTAAATGACTCTTACCTGTGTCATCCTTCCGCTCACCGTCACTGTCTACTTCTGACTCATCATTCGGATCATAGTCTTCATCTGAACATTCCTTTTTGATATCATCATATATTCCATCATCAATATCATCATCATCATCAAAAGAAAAAAGTGCAGTTTTCAAACTTTCATTTCCACCTTGTATATTTTGCTCCGCATTTGATATTGGTTTAGCTTTAGAGGCGTTTTTTGGTTTATTGTTATTATTTTTCCCAACAGCACTGTTCCTAGTGCAAACTCCGGAGATTTTGATGTTTAACTCTTTTGGTTTCTGCTCCTTTGTAGTTTTTGGCACTCTCTTTATGGTAATACCAGTTTTGCTGAGAGCCCTTTTGACTATTTCGTCCAAAACCGGATTTTTGTTCATGTCTTGTATGAAATTTTTTTCTTTCTTGTCATTTTTCACATTAACACTCTGAGGTTTTTTTTCGACAGTACTCGTTTTAGGTGTGGCCATTGCAATGTAAGATTCTTTTTTGACATTATTGTTGTTGACACTGTTAGGTTCATTCTTGACAGCTCTCGTTTTGGGTGTAACAGATGCTGCATTTGCAATGCTGGATTCTTTTTTGTCATTTTTAGTGTTGACACTGTTAGGTTCTTTCTTGACAGCTTTCGTTTTGGGTGTAACATGTGCTGCTTTTGCAATGTTAGATTTGTTTTTGACATCTTTTACAATCTTAGTTTGAGGTTCTATTTTAACTCTGGCCTGTTCATCCATAGCCACCGAGTCTTCGTGTATATATGTTTCGTCTAGAAAAGAAAGTTCTTTATTATTATTATTCCTCTTATGAGCTAAGTGGCCAAGCTCTTTTGTCGCGACTTTTCAAGCCGCCCGAAGGCCTCTGACTTAGCTTAACGACTGCTTGTACTAAGATAAGATAGACAGGACTTAAAATATAACGTGTCATCCGACCCACAGTAGCGCCAAGATGAAAATGCCACTTTAGATAAGACATTGTTATGCATGGTCATCCATCTAAAGCCAGTCTGCGACCGTTGCTTAACCTTAATGTTCAATGATCGCGTCAGATCACCTTAGTTAGGCGATCTACAGGCACTACTTACACACACACACAATCTTTCGCATTAAATAAATAAATTAAAAAGCCTTTTATTTCTTGTTACAAATACAGTGTAAGCTCTATATTATGACACTGGAGGGACTGCGCATTTTATGGCGTTACAGAGAGTGGTCGTTAAATCGAGATTATGTATCATTGTATGGACTACAAGCTAAACCAACTAAAGCCAATTGATTTCGACGCTTTATTTTTTTTTTATTTTTTTTTATTTAGAGAGTTTATCGTTGAATCGAGTGATGTTGCATGGAGTTTACACTGTATAAGTTAAATATAGGTTTACAATTAAAAATAATAAGAAAAGATAAACGTCAGAGCAGTTTGCATGCATTAATTGATTAGGTACTTTATATTTATTTGACGACCTCGTTGGCGTAAACGTTACCATGCCGGACTGCTAATCAGAAGGTTCCGGGTTCGATTCCCGGCCCGGTCAACATCTTTGTGCTTAACTAAATTTGTTGGCTGTGGGTCTGGGTGTTAAAAATGTATTTATATATAATATGTATATGTAGTATATCAGTTGTGTTAGCAACCATAATACGAGCTAGAAATGGTTCAGTATGGAGCTAACCAGCCGTGGGTGAATGTAAAAAAAAAAAAAAAATAGTAAGATTACCTTCCAGTGTTTCCCAATCTAAGAGATATTCTGTCTCTGTATCCAATTCATCTATTGCCATTGGTGTAACTTTCGTCTCTTGTTTCACTTGTTTCGGTGCCTTGTGGTATTCCATGTCTGTCACTGGAAATTTTTAAAACCAAATTTTTATTTATTTATTTGATTTATAGGCGAGCAGCATTATGCTGATGTGCCTATATCATACTGTGATAGATATCACACTGTGATGAAATTTATTTTTTAACAGTTCACATAATGTCCACTGTTCAATGTCAATGTTTAAAGTTCACTATCACTGGTACTGGATCACAGGTTAGCAAGAGATTTTTTTGTTTTCTGCAGCCAGCTATCAAGCCGGTTTTTAAAGCTATTCACTGATGTAGCACTGACCACTTCCTTGGGCAACTTATTCCAATTATGAACCTCTCTGTTGCTGAGTATATGATGCCCCGTATTAGTGTTGGCAGGATCACGCTAGATTTTCTGGTTATGGCCTCTGCTATGCTCGCAATGATTAATTACAGTTAAAAGAAAAAAAGGAATATTTATTTTGTGACACAAACAACAAAGAAAAACAATACATAAGAAACAATTTAAAAAAACATTTACATGGCACAAACCCGGCTCCAGCTTAGCAGGAGCTGACTGCAAGCAATCAGCGCTGCATGCCTGGTTGGATCTCTGATCTAAACCAATGACTTGTTTTTCATGTTTGGTGAATTAGCACTCGCTTTACAGTGAAGGAAAACATTGTAAGAAAGGACCGAAATATCCGAAAATATGTGTCTGCCACCAACACGCACTTGGCCACTGCATTATTATTAATAGTGTGGTGCATTATGATCTTTATATCTCTCCTCGTCAGAGAAGGCCCAGAGTCCCAGCAGTAAACGATAAAACTAAATATTTAGTGTATTTCCGCTGTGATTTGAAACCCAAATTATTTTAATATACATTACATTAATATATTTTAGAAAAACAAATTTAAGGAAAAATTAAAATATTTTAAATAGGTGTAAAATATTTTAAATTTTCCTTTGCTTATATTGGTTTGGGTTTCAGATCACAGCGGAAATACACTAAATATTTAATTTTGTCTTCGATTTACAATGGATTTCCGCAAAGTAACGCCTGAGTCAAAAGGTTAGTAAATGTATAGTGGGCTAATGCATATAAAGATAAAAGTAATAATAAAATAGTCACCAGTAGGATATGCATGTTTGCATAGTTTTTGTCGATTTTCGTCAATGAAGTGCGAATTGAGAAATATTTTAATTTTTCCTTTACTTATCTTAATTTGGGTTTCAGATCACAGCGAAAATACACTAAATATTTAATTATGTCGTCTATTTACAATGTATTTCCGCAAAGTAACGCCTGAGTCAATAGGTTACTAAACGTATAGTGAGCTTATGCATGTAATGATAAAAGTAATAATCAGTCACCAGTAGGATATGCATGTTTGCATAGTTTTTGTCGATTTTCGTCAATGAACTGCGAATTGAGAAAGTGTCGTCCGCACAGAATCTTGCTTCCAAAGTGCAATGCCCGTAGAGATTCTATGGAAGACCAGTCCTTCTCCGGCCAACAAAACTTGGCCCATGCTTGTGCTCTGAAATATCAATTTATTCTATTATCCAATCTCTAATATATCCGTGCCTGGCGTGAATACATTGACATCTCGACTTGCACGTTTTTTTTTTTATTGGCCTAATGCATTCTAAGCATGCGATATTTGTATGTAAAAAATTTACAGCTCTTAATGTACACAACTTTTTGAGATAAAGCCAGTGGTAATAACATGAAGAGGTTACATTACAGGAAGAGGTCAAAATTTTAAATGGCCATCCTGAAAAATTTACATTTTGGACATGTCAACTTATTCACGCCAGGCACGGATATAAAATTTCCATGTCACAATGTTTAACTAACTGTACTCCTCTGATATGGCTTGATCGATTTTTATCAAATTTTATATGCGCTTTCAGTAGGTCTGAGAATTGGCTACTATATATTTTTATACCCCTAAGTTATAAGGGTTGTTGACCCTTAACTTTTTTTTGACAATTTTTTTGTTTTTATTTTTTTACAATGTGGCATTAAAAATACATACAAACCTAAATTTTTATTTGTATATCACTAACCCTATTTTTTATGGCCATTTTAGTAATTTAATCATTTTTCATCCAGCTCGATAACAATCTATCAATAATAGTTAAAAATATGAAAAAAAAACAATATGTACCTGAGTAATTATAGGCAAAACAATATTTGCCGGGTCAGCTAGTTATAATATACTAGCAGCCCACACCGGGCTAAATAAGTGCTTGAGCTACATTATTGAATTTTTGTAAGCATCTTTTATATTTTTCGTAACAAAATATAGCTTATGTTACTCAGGGATGATGTAGCTTCCCAATGGTAAAATATTTTTTTAAATCAGTACAGTAGTTTTGGAGGCTGTTCGCGGCAAACAAACAAACTTTCTCTCTTTATAATTAAGTATAGAGAGATAACAACATCACTCAACATCAAGTGGTTGCTGTCAAACACATAAAAAATAGAGATAAATAAAATAAAAATAAATAAATACTAGGATACATATCACACACAGCTTATTAACCCAATACATACTGGAACACTTCTAGTTTGTATTATGGTTGCTAATACAACTGATATACTACATATACATACATACATACATATTTTATATTTAACACCCAGACCAACAGCCAACAAATTTAGTTCAATAGATGTTGGCTGTGCCGGGAATCACACACAGAACCTTCTGATTGGCAGTTCGACATGGTAACCATTACGCCAAGTCGTCAATAATAGAGATAGGTAATTACCTATCTCTATTATGCCATCCAGTCAAAACCACAAAGTTCATGGTTCAAAATTAATTGCAAGAAAAAAAAACGGCTAAGTAGTAGGTATTAGTTAGTTTTGAAAACAATTGAAATTTAATAAAGAAGTATTTATGTACTAGCAAACATGATGTATAATTAAGAAATTGTAGTAAACGTGCACAGAACATTCATTGGGTACCAGCAACATACTATAAAGAAACTTAAGTGGAAAGAAAATGAAACTTTTAGGTTATCTTTATACCTATATTTGTTTGCTACCTACATTTTACGTTTTATGTTTCGTAGTTTTTTCCACTGAGTTATCCTGAAGGTGATATGATGATAAATTAAGTTAAATTAAACTTACTTTCCAATACTTGCTTTTCCAGGATTCGGAAACCTATGGTAAGTTACATTTGTGTCTGCGGCTCGCGTTAGGCCACACTTCACGCACTTCCTCCAGGTTATCGACATTTTATTAAAGCGTATTTAATTACGCGTTGGTTTCTTATTAAACGAATGCAAGTAATTATTTAGCAATATTTACAAAAATACAAAACAAGCCGTTCATAGAGAAGATAACAACTTGAAATTATTTTATTTTAGTTTTCAGGGCCGTCCTGCAAAGTGCAATTTAATTTGTGCAGGGATTACGTACTGCGTTACTCGTCTAACGATTTGGCGGCCATTATCGGTTATACGAAATGCACGGCCTGTTTAGACATAGACTTTATAATATTTTGTCCTGTGTTCGGAAATAAACCACAGACTAACCATAAGGGTTAAAATTAGAACGTCATTAAGTCATTAATTTTTCGAATGTTGGTTGGACTGCCTAGATTTTGCAGCGCTTCTGGCATGTTTGCCGATGCAGGTGTTGACTGTTTTTACGCAATTTTGCGTAAACGCATCTTTTCGATATTACACAGAATAAGAAATAGTTCCAATATCATTCTTCAAATCATTAGTAATAAGTACAATAGCCCATTTATGAAACATTGGATTACAACAATAATACCCTAAGTTTTTCATATACATTAATTTATTTTTGCTGTTATGTTGTCAAAAATGTATGCTCTGTTATTTTTAACTGTTTATCTTTATTTTTAAAATGTTATCTTTTCTGAACACCGTGTATAAAAATTGTACCTACTTACTCTATGGACTTTGTGTCTGACAATAAAGATTTTATTATTATTATTAATATCAAAACATATGTCAGTGTCACGACCTCGATAGTGACGTCACGGCCATAAAAGCAAAAACGTCAACAAAATATTTGTATAGTTCCTTGAATTTAAGTTTGTGCTAAAATATGAATTCGAAGGTTTACAAGAGTTGTTCGGTCCCTGACTGTGGTAACACATCAATAAAATGTCCAGATAAACTTTTTGTGTATGTTCCTCATAAGAAAATAATTAGATATAAGTGGTTAACTATTGCAAGGCGCGATACAAGGGGCGAATTGCCTAGTAATCACCTTTATTTCTGTGAAGATCATTTCGATGTGAGTATTTAATTAACTTTTTTAAAATTCTTACATTAATGTTAACACTTAACACCAAAACTAAAAAAAAAACTTAAAAAGAGGTCACAAATTGGCCAAGTGTGAGTCGGGCTCGCGCATAAAAGGTTCCGTACCATTATCTGAAAACTGGCAAAAAATAAATCGCTGGTATGGGTGCTCTCCCATAAATATTTATTTTATTTTATAACAAACTCTAAACGTCAGTAGATAATTAAATATTACGTAAATATTTTAAGAGTCTACCAAATGTTGATATAAAGACCAAGTAAAATTTAAATAAAAGTTTTTTTTTACTTTTGTTGTATTGAAGCCCCCTTTTATTTTTACTAGCCCTTTATATTTAATTAGTTGCACCCCGCGGTGTCACCCACGTTAATCCGGGACAATCTCATTAAAATCGGTTCAGCCGTTGGAGAGTAATGGAGTAACATAGATTCTGTAAGTCATTTCCGTTACGGAAACCACAATTGTTTTCGCGATAAAAAGTAGCAAATGTGTTACTCCGGTCTAACCTATCTTCTAACCAAATTTAATCATTTTGGCTCAGCTCTGGAAAAAAAACGTATTAAAATATTAGGGTTTTTTTTCAGATAACGATAACTATTTACTGAATAAACATTTATTTTCATGAAATACAAAAAAAATACGAATTTCTTCCAAATCGTGACTACTTAATTCGTCACAGACGATTGCTCATGGCGCGTCACCACACTATACACACTACTTATATATACTGTATATATATACCATCATATAGCGTGGCGACGTCGCCACGCCAGAAATCGGTTTTACATGTGGCTATAAATGTTACACATCTAAAACGGTAACTTTAAGATTTTTTCCATATCATCCCCTTTAGGTTTGAATGAAACTTTCAGATGCCAAATGACATGGCGAACTATATGGAATACAAGGTGATGGGGTCAGTGGCACAGATCCGTATGAAGCCCGGTGTCTTCCCCACGAGATTCGAATGCCAAGCCCATAGAAGGAAAGGAACCGACGCTGCAGAAGACAATTTTTTTATAGAAAAACAAAGAAATAATAAAATGAAAGAATTCGAAACGGATTCCGAAGGGAGAATGGTTTTTAGAAAACAAGTGGAATTTGGAGAAATATCGCCTGGGAGTTTAGGTATTTTTTTTTACACATGACTATAATCAGGCGAGAGTGAACCGGTTCCTTCTAGGTAAGCGTGATCCACCGTAGACCTCATATCACTTACAATCAGGTGAATTGTGGTCAAGCGCTGACCTAGTCAGAGTAAAAAAAAAACATTACAGCTGTAGCGCCTGTACCTCAGTTGACTATGGTGATCAGACGTGATCATGAAGAATAAGATACGGTCGACGCGGACGGTGTTTGGATAGGTGCACATGCACAGAACTGTAATTTAAAAAGTGTCATTTTCATCTGGACGCTATCTAGGTTTTTATATTTCCCGCTCCCCGGCGACTACAATCTGGCGGTTTTCAAAGCAAGAGTGAACGAAGCATTGTGATCCAGTGCAAGCTCATTTATTATAAAAAAATATGTAAATTTATTTATTTTTTACTAAATTTTCGTTTTTTCTATGCTTTGTAAATATTATTCTTCCTGTAAAATATATCCCTAGGTTGTAATGTATAGTATATATTAAAATCTAGATTTAAGTTTTCTGTGGCAAATAAATCATATACTTAAATTTATTGTTATTAATAATTACTGCCAGATCAGATAATATGCTGTCTAATAAAACTGCCTAAATATTTTTTTTTGGTTTCTGTTACTCGTTTTTAATCGCTCGCTATCGCTTTTTTGGAAACTTTTTAAAGTAGATACAGACACTCGATTTTAACTGTCATATTTTATATTGATATTTGCACTAATACATAAAATATCATTATAAGAATATAATAAATTGTCTAAACGCAGTTACTTCATTATTTTCAGCGTATTTTTTTTGTTTCAGTTTCGCAAGAACATCTTATAGAAGATTATATACCAGAAGACTCTCACGATACAGCGGACCAATCAGATAATGTATATCTTACTAATATTATAAATGCGAAAGTTTGTGTGTATGTGTGTGAGAATGTTTGGGTAACACACATGTTCATACTCTAACGATTGAACTGAAAGAGAAATAATTAGAAAAGTCTACCTACGTACGTGCGCATAAAGAATATTTGTCTGTCTTAAAGATACTGACAAAAAGCGTTTGTTGTATGGGAGCCCCCTTAATTATGTACTTATTCGGTTTTACTTTTATAATTCATTTTTAAAGTTAATACAAAATTGAATATTTAGAGGGTCTATATCCAAATGTTATGAAAATTAGGCAAAAATTGCCCCCCCCCCCCCCCTCAAAAAATATAACATTTTCATTTTTTTGTTTATTTCGAATGTCAATACATATCAAAACGATACGAAAATAACGGGTTTATTGTAGTATACGAACCCCCTTATTTTTATTTTATTTTAGTACACAACATTTATAAATTTCAGCTTTCTACCTGTCACGGTTTTTGAGATACAGCCTGGTGATAGACAGACAGATAGCAGAGGCTTAGTAACCGTTTTAGTCTTTTACGTGCGGAAGCCTGAAAACAAGTCAATTGTAGGGCCGGGAACGAACCAAGGGGCGTGGATTGAAAAGCAAACGTTTTGCCACCAAGCCACACTCGCATTTTCGTTCACGTAACGTAAACTTACGTAACAATATGTAATTTCAGGAAAAAGACATAACAAATTTCTTGAGCTGCGAAATGTCAGTAAGCGAGATGGTTCTCGACACGGAAACCGTTCCAATTACATTTTCCTGTGATGACGACAGCGAGAAACCTTCTGAAAAGGTCGCTGGAAATTCACAAAAAGTCGCTGGAACTTCACAAAAAGTCGCTGGAACTTCTCAAAAAGTCTCTGGAACTTCTCGAAGAGTCGCTGGAACTTCACAAAGAGTCGCGAGAACTTCACAAAAAGTCGCTGAAACTTCACAAAAAGTTTCTGGAACTTCACAAAAAGTCTCTGGAACTTCACAAAGAGTCGCTGTAATTTCTAGAAGAGTCGCTGGAACTTCCCAAATAGTGCGCCAGAAGAGGAAAAGACTAGTCGCCAAACCTATGCAACTTAAAACTGCGAGAAGATCACAGAGAGATTTAGACCAAGAGATTATCGATCAAGGTATGTTTCGACAGCTGCTATGTATACTAGTTGAAACAGCAAAAAAAAAAGGTTTTTCGTATTAATTTATATTAACATAAACCTAATATTAGGTACAGCATTACAGCCAAACCATCATGTTTATTATACTTATAACTATTTAAACCTAGTATGGTACTTAACTTATATTTATTACAATAATAGTAAAAATGTAGAGTCGAGAGCGCTAAAAATATTTTTTTTAAACTAATAAACTATAATTAAACTACGTGCTATTTATACGCGTTGCCACGCCAGAACGTAGAATAACTACGTTCTGGCGTGGCGACGCGTCGCCACGTTTATATGTTTCACATCAATAACAGAGAGTTGAGAGAGCCTTTGCTGGCAGTATAGCCTTGTACTTATAATAAAAAAGTATGATTGACAACGATTGCAAAGTGCCTGAGAAAAGGGGAAATTGTTTCAAAACAAAATATTCGTCCATATAGGTGAATATATGGACGAAAGACGAAATTTGCTTCAAAAAATTTCACATTTTTTGACCATTAGACTACTTTTTAGGGTTCTGTACCTAAAGGTCAAACGGGACCCTATTACTAAACCTCCGCTGTCTGACTATATTTTATGTCACCAGGCTGTATCTCGGAAACCGTGATAGCTAGAAACCTGTAATTTTCACAAGATATGTATTTCCCGTGCTTCTATAAAAATAAATACAATAAAATACTAGCTGACCCGGCATACGTTGTTTTGTCTCACTTAGGGGTATGAAAAATAGATAGTGTAGCTTATATGACACGTTCGTAGATTAACCATAGCAGCGCCATCTATTGATTACTTACTCAACCCAGTTGAAAGGTATCGACATCTGTTAGAATCATTTGGAGTTAACAGATAATAATTGTGACTGTCAAATAATAACAGACAATAATTAGCAATAAATTAAAATTGCGACTATAATTTGAGATTTAAACTATCCTATCTCTCAAGTTGGATCGAACTGCACATGGTTTGCGTATTTTATTATAATCGGTTAAGTGGTTTAGGAGTCCATTGAGGACAAACATTGTGACACGAGATTTATATATATTACTAGCTGACCTGGCAAACGTTGTTTTGCCTTAATAAAAAAAAAATCTAAATATACAGTAGCCGATTCTCAGACCTACTGAATACGCATAAAAAATTTGGAAAAAATCGGTCAAGCCGTTTCGGAGGAGTACGGTAACAAACGCTGTGACACGGAAATTTTATATATCAGAAGATAAAGGAAGATAATATAAGATTAAGGGGAGTCCAACGGCATACGGAAAATTTTGAGGATAGAGCACGACCAAATTTTACTTGGACAACATTGCCAACGGTGACGTCACTTTGCCCTAAACGGAGCACAGATAAACATTTTATTAGTTACTATTCGGCAAATAATAACACAACCAACTTACCTACTTCGGCCAAGGAGCTTTCTAGCTATCACGGTTTCTGGCATACAGCTTGGTGACAGGCAGACGGACAGCGGAGGCTTAGTAATAGGGTCCCGTTTTTACCTTTCAGGTACGGAACTCTAAAAACAGTAAAAAATTAAGACATATTCTGTTATTAAATCTGTGGTTGACATTATTTTTTAAAATTTCTGGCAATCTAGCCCTAGAGATATACCGTGCCATTGTGTTGGCAGCCCTGTTAGAATTTTTCTATGCGCTTCCTATTTTTAAGTATATTTTGAATACTATTGAAAATATTTCGTTAAGTTTAATACATACTTTTATTTCCTTTTTATGTTTGTAAAATTTTAATTATCTAAGACGACTGAAGGACTTGTATCCATGGTCATGAAATAAATGAAAAAAAAAAACTATGCGAACCACAGATTCAATCCGATAGTCCGATACGTTTAGTTGGTGATTGGTCTGTGGTTCAAAGCACTCTGCACTAAGTTTCAGTTCAGTGACACTAAAGTAAATATAGTCTTTATTTATTATTCTCATGTGTCTCGCACTAAGAGATCGGTGGAGTAGGATTTTTCTATGCTCGTAGCACTCTCTCGAGTTTCGAACTCCTGGTCTGTGCTATAAATTCAATTTATTGTAGTAGTACATACTATAAATCTGTAAAATGGTTAAACATTATTGTATTGTCCCTCTATGTCAAAACTCCCATATAAAGACACCAAGTAAATGTTGTTTTTCTGTACCATTTAATGCAAAAATTCGGAAAAAGTGGATAAAAGTTATGAAAAGAGAAAAAAGTCTGACTGCCACCATCATGTGCGTTGTTGTGAAGTACATTTCGATGTAAGTTGTGTGTTGATCAGAATATTATTCATAAAGTTCATTTATTTCTTAAAATGTAGCATAACAGGGACCTTATCTCTAGCTATATAGTGCTACATTCTTAAACATAAGCACAAGTCAGACCATTTTTACATAACTTAATTAAATAAACAAAAAATAAGACACAGAACTAAACAGTAAAGAGTAACATATTGTTTATTAATACAGAAAAATATTACAGATCAATACAAAAATATATTAAACAAAAAAAAATATTATAAAAATGAACATTAATTATGGTATGCTCATACACTAAACATATAATATATTACACATAAAAAGGAAATTTGGAAAATTTGTGCACCTTTGCACATCACTTAATAAACCTTTGCTCTGAATAAACCGGTATACTCTCGCTTTTAAAACTGATATATCTTATTATTTCTTTAAATGAGCAATTCTTGTATATATGTACAATATAATTGGAATCTCGAATCGGCTCCAATGATTTTCATGAAATTTAGTATATATGGAGTTTCGGGGGCGATAAATCGATCTAGCTAGGAATCATTTTTAGAAAATGTCATATAAAAAAAAGCAAGTTAAGCTCGGTCAACCAGGTACTTATATTTATTGGAGAACAAGCCGTTTTACAAAGAATTCCACACCTTTGCAGTTCACACTGTTAAACTGCTTAGGTCTCACCTTTGGTATAATGATGCCACCTTGATGGTACCCTTCTCATCTGATGATGGAACTAATTCAAGCTTAAAAAATTCAACAACTATTGTAAAAGTCAAAATTACTAGTGGTAGTCGTAATTGGTTCAAAACGCAGGTTAATTAATTCATACACATTAAAGTTTAAATGTGTAAGATTCACAAGTAACTTACATAAATGTTGCTCAAAAATATGTTATTGGTTAGAATTATTTTATTATAAACTAGACATTAATTTATTTGACATAAAATTTATTTTATTTTAGTCTTAGACAAAATTGAAAATAGGAAACTACTGGAACAAACACAAACAAAAGGAAAAGCTAGGCAAGTTTTCAAACACTGGTTAAATCTTTAAAAAAACGATTTTATTAAAATATACTTAATACTACTAGTGTGTGATGCACCACAATTAAAATTATACTTAAACTTATACTTAATTCTACTAGTGTGTAATGCACCTCGACTAAATCTAGACCAACTTATTCTACTTAAATTAGTGTCTCCTGAAAGTAGCGACAGTCAGCCAAGAGATGATAGTTAGTAAGAATGAAAGTCAAGTCAACAATAAACACGATATCCATGAAGGTACTGTGATTTATATAATAAAAGCCCATGTTAGGAAACTTAGCTAATTTAATAAAAAAATATAGGGAAGGGCAACACTGGGTGGGGATATAAGTTGCGTCTAATTCTGTGTCTTGAATGGAATGGACGTGTTTTTCAGTGTGTGCAATTTTAGTGACTTTTTGGACTGACTATTACCTACAATGGCTTCTACACATAACTCTTTAGCTGATGTTAAAACAAAGCGACGCCGACGCCCATTTTCTTTAACTGAAAAAACTATGATATTGGACATGTACAATACTATCCTAGAGGCTACACCCAACGAATCTAAGAACAACATTTTAAAAGCTGTCGCATCAAATATGGGTGTTCATTGGACATCAGTCTTCAAAATAGTGAAAGAAATTAATACTGTAGGTGTTCTAAAATCTCCTAAAAAGGATAAGAAGCGACCGACAGTGATAGAAAAGACTGATAGCTTCACGAAAAACGCTCTGAAGAATACAGTCCACGGTTTTTTCAGAAGAAATGAAGTTCCTACATTGCAAAACATTTTAAAAGCAGTAAATAATGATGGAAGTTTAAGAAAGTTCAAACGAACTTCATTGTATAAACTGTTGAGAAGTATTGGTTTCAATTTTACCAATAAAGGTGGCATCTTGATTGATGATCTTGAAAAAAATACAGATATGTGTGTAAACAAAAGACATTCCACAAATAAGACTGGGATTAAGAAGCCATCTGGTGAGTTTTATGTTAATTTATTTATTTATTAGGCACTGTCACAGACAAAAAGTTGGCAACTACAATTTAACTAAGTACTATAATAATAATAATAAATCTTTATTACCAGACACAGAGTCCATAGAACACAATGTTTTTACAAGGAGGTTCAAAAACATAAATAAAATATTAAAAATAAAGGTAAAATATTAAATATAACAAAACAGTTTTTTTTTTTTACAAAACAGTAGAAATAATGAACATGAAAAAAAAGAAAAAAACTTAACTTGTTTCTATCCAATGTTTCATAAATGGGCTATTGAATTGATTGCTTATGACTTGAAGTATGGTATTGGAACTATTTCTAATTCTACTTAAACTACTCTACTTTAACTACGGTTACCTAAGTAAAACTTAGGCGAAGACTAGTGCAAAATCTTGATGTTACAGTTTTTTTCGCTATAATCGTTAACGGAAACCTCTACTTAATGATAGATTATCTTGGACTTTATCAAAGTAGGTATATGTATAGTATTTTTTTATAGCCCTTAAGAAGCCTTGTTGTATGTATTTTTAATAACACATAATAAAAAAATACAACAAAAAACTAATATAAAGTAATTTGAGAACATATCTCTTAAGGGTATGGAAAATACATTATTACTTACATATACGTACATTATTACTTATATTAAAATTAAATTAAATATAACTTATTAAAATCTGTTCAGTCAACTTAAACAAAGATTCCACTAGGTGCATAGTCATGAATTCCTTTAAGGAGTACAGTGGATTGTCTTGAAAAAAATGTACATCAATCAGTTTCCGGTTTAGAAGTAAAACATGTTGGAATGGCACGACGCGGACTGACAGTGACGTGTGACGTCATCGTACAACACTCTCAGTCTGGCTCACTCAATGACACTCAACCCGCTCGCGTCGCGCGCCCGTGCTCTCCAAATTACACGTAAATACTTTTCAAAATGTCCAATCCAAATACTAGAAAATCGTGTGTTGTGCCTAAATGTAAAAATACAACTAACAATTCACCGGATAAGTTGTTTTTTATAGTTCCAAAGGACGTTAAAATAAGAAAAAAATGGATAAAAGCTATGAGGAGGTTAGATCCATTTGGAGATAAGAGTACAGTTTATTGTTGTGAAGACCATTTTGACGTAAGTATAGTGATCATATTTTATGTAGGTCATTTTATTATGAAACAATTTGTAACCAGTTAATCACGTGTTTATTGATTTTACCTACATTGCAGGAAACATGTTAAACCAATAAGTACGCGATTACTCAGGTTAAAAATAGTTTCATTATAATATAAATGTTCATAGTATTCAATAATACCTAAGACATTGCTAATAATCTCCTCTAGTTTTCATTTAATTAATACTCATAGCCACTTAAGCGTCCGGGTGACTATAGTCGCCCATTTTTTTTGGCGTTAAGTGTAAGGGCAACTAAAGCAGTCCAGATGAGTCGCGCCCCATTAAACATGTTTCCCATTCAATAGTATTGCTATTTTAGTGTTATTATTTTTATATATACTAGACTATTCCTACTGGTCTGTTCGCGTAAGCTAGGTATGAATGGCAAATAAAGTTGTTTCTTGTTTTAGATTGAGAATGATATGGAAAGCTATGTTAAATATAAATTGGTCGGGGGAAGAATAAAACTAAAACAGGGTATAGTTCCACACAAATTCAACTGTCAACAGAAAAAGGAAGATAAACGTCAGAGAACGTCATTGCGAAAACGTAATCGAGAAGTCGAAAGTTTTGGTAATAATACGATTGGTAATATTACGACCGATTTGATCAGTGTTTAGAGATACACAAAAAAATACTGCGCAAGCTTTTAAACCTAGTAACCGCGCGGACGGCGAGGCGAGTTGTGAACTAACGTCACATGCGATCACGCAGCTGTTCAGGGGCTCAATATATTTCGAAAGTTATGCCTATTTACGTATGTCATTAATGCCTATAAATTCAAAACAATTTCGTTCATGTGTACGTGACTATGCACGTTTGAGTGATTTAGTGACATATACCTTAAGAAGCACAGAAATATGTGATGACATCTAATAAGTGACTATGCTGTGGTGCAAAATTAATTCAAAATATTAGTAGGCTTGTTAACACTTCCTCTAAGTTTAAGTCTTAAATAGTTAATGTTTGTTCCGTCCGGATTCGTACTCGATGCGTTGACAGCGTAAAAGCGGGGTCTGGTGATCATGACGCACAACGCTGCGGTATGCGCCGCAACGCAGCATTTAGCGTAGCGATGCGCGACTGCGAATAATCTGGCCAGTCGAATAATCTACAACTACTAATATACACATTCGACTTGAATATTAGTAATATACTAATGTCAATATCGAATGATGACTACTAATTAGTTACTAATGGCGTTTTGACTCGACTGTTAGTGAATCTTGTCAATGTCACTTGTTAGTTTCAAATGAATGAAATATGAATGAATCGTTGGAGTGGAGTCGGCTCAAGTAGTAACTAATGTAGTATTCATTCGGTCCGGTTAATTTTGAGTGGGTATCATGTAAGTTACTAATATTCGGAGATCATTCGAATGAGTCGAATGATTTACAAACTCGAATAATTCGACTGGAATCATTCACAGTCGCGCATCGCTAATTTAGCGTCCGTGCGGAGAGGTGGTCAGTTGATTTTGCCGCAGCCACCTAGGTAGACGTGAACATGAACAATTTTTCTGTAATTTGTGCTTTGCTTGAAGAAGAGGAAGAAGAACAATTGTTACTGCTACTGAATAGAACAAGAAAATCTCCGAGGAACATGTTTTTACAACGGAGGAGTGAAGGTTGTTACGAAACCTTAATAAAAAGGCATTTAATTGATTGTGAAGAAAAATTCATGGGTTACTTTCGGGTTTCAAGGGAGATATATAACAAGATTTTAATGGCCATAAAAGATTGTCTTCGAACAATTCCATATTGACGCACACCCGTGACGCGCACCGCACACCGCAGCGTTGAACCGAGAATGACGCCGCGCTGTGCGGCAGGGCGACTAGAGCAGCCCAGGCACTGACCTCTATTTCTACTGCGTACTAGTAGAAATAGAGGTCAGCGAGCCCAGGTGACTCGCGCCCAAAAATGCGTTTTTATCTGCGACAGTGTTTCTGTGAGTGCCGACTTTAAAATGTAAATAAAAATGTATTTATTATACATGTCATTAAGTGTTATAAACTAAAATAATTCTGAAGATTCAATCATTCAAAATATCTACAAATTAGGTATAACAAACAGAATTAATACAAATTAAGTATGGCAAAAACGAATGTACGAAAAGTGCTTTCTTTGTTTTGGTTACTAAATACGTACAAACCGTAACGTTAGCATAATCTCGTAATACACCACTAACTTAATATTCTTTTAAAGTTAGTCGGGTTATGTTTGCCGCCATTGCTCTCCGTCGCAATACAAAAGTGTCAGTTGTGTCATTGTCATGGCAATAATTGGGTTTTAAAAAAAAATGTGATCATTAGAAAGATTATTTATTTTATAACAAAACTAAATTTTTTTGCAATAATTCAAAAGTTATTTTAAAATAAAAATAAATTTCTAGTCCAGTACCGAAGACATGCCGACAACTCCCGAACAAACCCGAGCGCGTGTGTCGTCATAATCTTAGTTTTCACTCAATGCAGTTGATAGGAAAATAATGAATACTACTAATACTACAGTGTTTTGATCTATTAAATTTTGTTGTCATTATTAAATATTTAAATTTACATTAAAAATGTCGAAGCACAAAAGTTATCGTTCTTGTTTTGTACCATTATGTACGAATACTACAAAGGCAACTCCTGACAAAATGTTTTTAAATGTTCCCCAAGATGTCAAACGTCGAAATAAATGGTTTCAAGCAGTGTACCGTGATAATCCCCAAACAAAATCGAACTTTTTTTGTTGTGAAGATCATTTCGATGTAAGTTTTTCTTAATACCATTGTTATTAATTATTATTAATCTAAGTATACAAATCAAATAATTATTATATATTCAAGTAAAGTTAAGTAAATATTTTTTTTAACTGGACTCCAAATCATAACCTTTAAAATCATAGCATTTTTTTTTTATTGGTTATTTAAAGTGCTTAAATAATACATTTATGTATCTATATCTAATAATTGGGATTCAATTTGATATATTTATAATTTTATAACGTTCAAAGTTATGTATTTGATTAGTATTAATATAATAGTAAGTATTAATTTTATGTTATGGTGGTTTTTCTGTTGTTATAATAACATATAAATAATTCTTATTATTTCTGTTTTTTTTTTTCCAGCTGAAAGATGACATGGAAAATTATGTTTATTATACAACGATGGGAGGTAAAGCAAAGATTAAAATTAATGTGGTACCACACAAGTTTGACTGTCAACCTAATCGTAAAAGACAAGGCACTACAACGGTTCTTAGACCAACTGCAAAAAAAAGACGGAAACAACAAATTATTCAAGAAATTTTAAATGAATCTTCAGAAAATATGGAAATTGGTAATCCTCCAGAACCAAACATAGATGCCGTATCAGCCAGTACTGTTGAAAATATTGGAGTAGATTTCGCTCCTCCAAATGTAACACCTGGCCAAAAGGTCACTGTTGAAACACAAACTAATATTAACCACCTTACTGTTACTGTACAAGTAAATAGTCGTCCTAAGTATTGTAGCGTATCACTTACTTACTGCTCCGGCACGAAAACCCCAAAGTGGGTGTTGGCCTCCGACAACAGACGGCGCCACTTGTCACGGTGTTGCGCCATTCCTCTCCAGTCTGCCACTTGAAGCTCGCCAAGGTCCCTTTCGACAGCGTCACTCCAGTGGTATCGAGGGCGGCCAACTGGACGGCGTCCCTCCGGCTTCC
Source organism: Mellilla xanthometata (assembly GCA_035578125.1). NCBI lineage: Eukaryota > Metazoa > Arthropoda > Insecta > Lepidoptera > Geometridae > Mellilla > Mellilla xanthometata. The sequence goes on along the minus strand of JAPUBQ010000034.1, from coordinate 2,851,027 downwards.
CTAGGTAGGCTCTCTTAGCGGCCCGAACCTCCCCCATCCTTAACAGGTGTCCAAGCCATCGGAGTCTTTGAGCCTTGAACTCTCCTCCAAGCCATTAGAGTCTTTGAGCCTTGAACTCTCCATTGTAGCATATCACTTTAATGTAAAATTGTATCAATCGGAATCGATGAATCCTGCTCACCTGGTAGAAAATCAATATTTTGATTAAAATCCAAAATAAATCGATGTAACGATAAATTGTAAGCTTTTTTGGATTCTAAATCAAAATTTAATTGTCCAATTTGAGAATTTATTTGTTGATTTTTGGCAAATTCAACAATTTATTGTAAAAATGTACTTTTACCTGGGAAATTTTCAACAGGAGTAGTAGTGGTCTTTTTTTGACAGTTTTTCTGCTTCAATATATTTTATAACTGTACCAATGCCTGATAATAAAAGGTCACTGTGGAAACACAAACTAATATTAACCACCGTACTGTTGCTGTACAAGTAAATAGTCGTCCTAAGTATTGTAGGGTATCAATTCAATGTAAAATTTTATCAATCGGAATCGATGAATCCTGCTCACCAAAAAAATTAGCAAATCAATATTTTGATTAAAATCCAAAATTAATCGATGTAACGATAAATTGTAAGCTTTTATGGATTCTAAATAAAAAATCATATATATAACCTACAAAAGTTATGGAAGTTCATAATCATTACACTTCCTTATGATATTTAATAGCAATATAATACACCCAGAACATTTTTTATTACTTGTAAGTAATCACAATATATTATTTTTCTTATTTTATGAATCTTACAAACATAATTTAAAGAAAATATTATAGAAAAACAGTATTTTTTTTTGCACTTGGAGCAGCGACAAGCGATCGCTCAGCATATTTAATTAATTGACACAAAACTGTTAAAACACTGATATTTTGATATTTTTTTAAGCAAGTAGATCACTGACCTTTATACTACTAATATGCTGGACTGGCTATTCCATACAAAATGACAGCAATTTGAAGCGCCTCCTTTGAGTGTACTGAGAACTAAATTTGACATTTATTGCTCAATAAGCAAATGGCCGTCGTGTTGTTTACATCGTCTCCGCTATCTTATTAATGCTTAAGTGTTTGATTTGTGTTTAATCTGGTATCATACAGGCAATTTATATTTATACTAGAAAAGTACACATTTTTATCAACAATGAGAACCTGTGTGTTTTGCAAAACTCGTTACGAGAAGGGAAGCGGGATAACCTTCCACAAGTAAGTGAATTTACAATAATAGGTATTCTATAAATTAAAACTTTCTGTAAAGATAATAATAATATTACAAGTCATCAGAATGTATTTGACTTGATATTACCGAGTTTTGATAATCATAAACAATACAATAGTGTTGTCGATATTCCATATCGATAATACTTGTCGATATTTTTCTGCTATAATTTGTATCGTTCAATGAACGGTTTGTTTTTTAATTACAGGTTCCCAAAAGACTCCTCACTGAAACAGTGGCTAAAAAAGATGAAATTTGTTAATCAACTTCCCAAAAACAGTGATCATCTTTGTTCGAAACATTTCACACATAACTGTTTCATCAGACACGAAACACGAATTGCTTTGAAAAGAGGCAGTATCCCTACAATATTTAGCATGGGTAAGGGTAAAATAATATATTATATCGAGTAGCATGGTTAACATGTTGCATGGCTATGATAAATTCTATCCCTGATTATAACTGTGTTTATAGTTTAGCCAAGTCAGGGAAATCCGTTTTTATAAGTGGTCCAAAAATATACATCAACTTACCCTCAAGTATAAAAAATGCAGCTTCCTGCGGCATATTTAAATCAAATTAAAGACTTTTCTAATTAGAAAAGCATATTATTGCTTAACAGAATATCACGATGATAATTCTACCACATGTGGTAAAAATTGTTAATTTATTTATTTTTTCTATCATTTTGACTTGTAATAATTTATTATGTACCAAAAATCTCTGAATTCTGTATTATCTTAGAAAGTTATCACTTGTGTCTTTTCCATTATAAAATATGGCCTTTGCTTACAGGGTCTTCCGAACACAAAGATCTACCAGAACATGGAAGTCTAGAATCCGATACAACATCCACTGACCAAGGAGATTCTGTGGTCGAACAAGGCTCCAAACAGGACCAAGATTCTTCATTTTCAAGTTGGTACCTTCATACCTTGATTTTTAGAGTTCTGTGGTAAAAACGGGACCCTATTACTATGCCTCCGCTATCTGTCTGTCTGTCTCCAAGCTGTATCTCAGAAACTGTAATAGTTAGAAAACTGTAACTCACAAAATATATATTGAAGTGGCGCTATAGTAACAAACATTAAACATGAAAAAATAAAATATTAAGGGGGTCCCCAAACAGTAAACGTGTTTTTTTTGTATTTTTTTGCTATATAGGTAGGTATCAATAACGTTAGCTACTTAACATTTTCACGAAATGTATAAATGTTAACTAACTATTAAATTATGAATTTTAAATAGAATAAATATTTGAAGTGGGTCCCATACAACAAACCTAATTTTTAAGTCGATTTTTACTCTACCTTTGGTAGACCCTCTATACATTCACAGAATATTGAATTATGTATTAAATTAAAAATATAATATTTGAGAGGGGCTCCCTTACAACAATGGTACGGAACCCTTCATACGCGAGCCCAACTTGCACTTGGCCAATATTCTTTATATATTGATTGACTCTTAGTATTTTGGTGTTAATTGTGATTATCTTTTTTTTTCCAAATAATAGCGTTTGAGATTGGTTTTAGATAAAATATATATATCAATTTTGTTTCACCAAACAGGTCTCAGCAAAAACTGCAACCAAGAACAGACAACGACTCCAAAGAAGGCCCAGTCCATATCTGAAGCCTGTTTCACTATCAAGCATGATCATACATATGGAACCACACCTAGGACATTTGAAAAATTCAGAGAATCATTGCAAAGAGTTAAACAATCTTTAAGATCTACACAAACTGGTTGTAAGTCTTATCTCAACATGTTAATTGTTTGAAAGCAAGCGTCTCTAGTTTACGAACTGTAATTACTGAATTAGCAAAAATAAAATTAATAGTTAGTGACTGTGCTGCCTTTTCCATATGAAGCTGTTAACTAGGGAATATAGTGCAGTGGTTTCCCGTTGCCTTCTGCACCAGACTTTTAGGGGTTATTTATACCCCAAGGCTCCTGAAGCCTCTTCTGACCTCTGGTCAGGATTGTGAAAGTAGCTAGCCTATGTTCACCACAAATCATGCAGGACCTATAGTAATAATATTTATTTGTTGTCCGTTATCAATGTTAGTCGACAAAATATGTATAAAATGTTAAAAAGGATAGACTCGCCAACCAATAGGCTATGATTATTTTTTGTCGATATAATTTGCTTCATTGTCCCGTTCCTATTATTAGTTCGGTAGGCGTTCACTGGCGCTGTCAGCGCCAAAATGGCGAAATTCAAATAGGCACAAAACGATCCGGCGTATAGAAAGTCCAGCGTACCAGAAATATAGAGGTCAGGGAAGTAGATGCATACCGAAACTTGTTTGATTTATATACATTCATATTTACACGTCAGTTTTTTTTTAAATGTATGTATAGTATACTCAACGAAACTACCTTAAGGGTTCGAATTCTGGCTCTGTCTTCGTTGATATTGGTTGTTTAACAGCACAAATATAATAATTGTTGATGGGAAATCAAAGAGATTGGCTTCTCTCTCTTGTATTTTACAAGAGATTTCAACAAAAAACAATTACAATGTAAAGTCCATGTAACGTCACTCGATTTAACGACAAACTCTCTGAAGCGTCGAAATCAATTGGCTTTGGTTGGTTTAGCTTGTATTGCACACAATAATACATTCTCTCCAATTTACGACCACTCTCTATAACGCCATAAAATGCACAGTCTCTTCAGTGTCGTTATATAGAGTTTACACTGTATTAACAATGGATGACACGGATGATGTTTACATAGACATGACGTCATTCAATCTAATTGGTGTTTCATTTAAATTAGCCGACTATAGTTTTTTAAGCTTTTTTTTTATTTAATATCACATTAATCTCTCTATTTATGTAAATAAAAATATGTTATTAAAACGATTACTGTCGACCATATTATTTTATTTATAAAAACCTAGCAAAACAATTACTGTCAACCATATTTGTTTACAAAACAACTTATTTTTAAAAACTTGTTTTCCTCTATTCGCAGGTAGTGAGACCAGCAGTACAATCGACAACAAAAATAACGCTACACCTGGTACAGTCAATGTCACAAGTGCTTCGAGTTGTGAGACAGAAGAATCGATCACCAGAGACCCCCTCGAGGTGAGCTCCGGGTACGACGTAGAAATTAAGAAAGAAGTAGAAGATGGTCTCGACTTGCTTAATGAGGAAGTAGAAGTAAAGACAGAAGAAGAAGATACCAGCTCTGTTGATGAAATAGACATTAAAACTGAGAATGATGATTTCAATATTACGAGTTTCAAAAAAGACAGCGGTAAGTCTATTAAATTCCTCAAACTCAAATAACACCACACTCTTTCTTGTTTTGCCGTTTTTAGAGACATCACTTATATCCGTACTGAATATAAGTGATTTTTGATAGAAAATGTAACACTATTATTTTTGTGAAAGAAACATTTTTGTACCTTGTTTTTTGTAATCGATTTCAGAAATGGCTACACAAACGACTACAGCGGACGAAAAAGCCTTGAGTCCAAACAATGAAGGTTCTAGTACAAGTTTCGGAGAGTGTCATTGCTGCCTGAAGAAAGGCATGCATTCTACCCTTTACTTAGCTACCTTGCTCGAGTGTCTTAATGTAACGGTAAGAAATTATATTCAACTAGCTTCCCGTCCCTGCTTCGCTCGGGCTCTAAAATAATCTGAGTAGCAAAGAAACAAAATATAGCCTATGTTACTCGGAGATAATGTAGCTTCCCAACGGTGAAAGAATTTTTCAAATCGGTCCAGCAGTTTCGGGAGCCTATTCGTGTCAAACAAACAATCAAACTTTTCCTCTTTCTAATGTTGGTATAGATGTGACTGTTTATTTTTTTTAAACATCATATATATTAATAAAATTTTCTATGTAAATATTAATTGAGATTTTTAAACAACTGAGGGCTTGTCAACAAAAGTGTCCTGGGTTAGATTCCCAGCATGGCCAACAACTTTGTGATGAACTAAGTTTGTTTGCTGTCGGTCTGGGTGTTCAATATGTATCTATATAAAAAATATAAATATATATTTATGTATATGTACTATATCAGTTGTTGTTAGCCACCATAATACAAACTAGAAATGTTTTAGTATGGGGCTAACCAGCCATCTGTGAATCATGTCATTATATAAAAAATTAAAGCAATGTCAAGAGCAAAAACTTGAATTTACAGTTATTTCGCTATAAATCATAAACAGCAAATAATATTCAAAAATAGCTTAATAACCATCTAAAGAACAACTCTTAACAATATTTTCATTTAATTTGGTACCAATCAGACTTTAGAAATTAAACTAGTTTAAAAAATCTAAAGTTAAATTCCTTGAACCAGTTTTTATACATATTGATAAATCTGGTTGATGCCAAAATAAGTATAAATATTCTTAGAGTTGTTTTTGCCTTAAAGTATCTGTATGCCCGAACAAACAATGTTTTTCTTTCTTTCTTTTAGATATTAGAGTCTGGGCCAGCCTTAGTATGTGTTGCTTGCGAGGAGTTCATACAAAGAGTGAGGCAGTTCCGTGACCTCGTGGCTTACTCGCAACGCCAGCTAGCTGCGGTGAAGATTACTTCCCTGGGGGAACAGCACAGTACTTCCCCAGGGGAAAAGCACAGTGGATCCCTGAGGAAACAGCACAGTGCATCCCCGGGAGAACAGGACAGTGCATCCCCAGGGGAACAGCACAGTGCATCCCCGGGGGAAAAGCACAGTGGATCCCTGAGGAAACAGCACAGTGCATTCCCGGAAGAACAGCACAGTAAATCCTTGGGAAAACAGCAGGGTAAACCATCAGGTGTACAACAGAGTGGACCTCCACTAGAACAGCAATGTGGACCAACAGAAAAAAAGAAGACTAGTAAACCTCTGAGAGTACAACAGAAAATATCACCGAGAGATAAGCAGAAGGAAGCCCCGGTATTAAAGCAGAGTGGAATTTCAAGTGTAGAGCGGAAAAGACCTCCGATACTGAAGAAGAAAGGTAGACCGAGAGTGCAGCGGAGAAGTCTAGCGGGTGTACAACAGAGTGGTGCCCAGGGTGTACAGCAAAGTGGACTCCAGGGTGTACAACAAAGTGGACCCCAGGGTGTACAACAAAGTGGACCCCAGGGTGTACAGCAAAGTGGACCCCAGGGTGTACAACAAAGTGGACCCCAGGGTGTACAGCAAAGTCGACCCCTGGGAGAGCAGCTTGGTGAATCTCCGATGTTATTGGAGGAGGCTAGAATAAAAATTGAATTACCCGAGGATGTTGAAGAAGGTTTGTTTCTTTTACATTTCACAGGTTTCTGGTTAACTAAAGTATTTTTAAAGACGGCTTTAGAACGCCTGGACATCATCAGTGTTGGGCATTAATCAATTAATTTGTCAATTATCTTGTTAATTGACTAAAAAAGCAATTGCAATTAAATTAATTACAATTAAATTAATCGCAATTAAACTTTTAATTACACCTTGCAATTAAATTAATTTGATTAACGTGTGTCAATTGTAACTCACAACTAAAATAATTGCAATTAACTTTTTTAGTTGTTTTATGAAACGATTAAAACTAACGATTAACTTTATGTATCAAAATGAATAAGTAAAGATTTAAGAAAATTAAGCTATAAGTATAGTAAGACACAAATAAAAAAGTGGTCAAAGGCTGTAAGTATAGCTTATTTTTTCTAAATCTTTCTTTCTTCATAAAAAAACTGCTAGTAGATAAAAAAACGAATATTTCCTTTCAATACGTGTTTAGTTTTATGTAAAACAATGTTGCATTGTTAAATCAGTGCGCGTCTGGTTGTCAGTGCGCGTCTGGTTGTCGCGGTAACCACACGCCTTAACTAACTGCTCCGTACTCCCCTCTAGTCGAACTAACTAGTGATGGGCTAGGGTGTTATCGATATTCTCTATCGATAGTTATACACACCCTAGTCCAACATGGACAAATTCCTGGTTAGTACTGGGTCCACGAGCCACGCAGATAGCCCGGTGGGCATTGGCAAAAGACCCAGAGAGAAGAATACAACACCTCCAGAACAGAAGAATAAGTCGAAAAAGTTTATGGCTTTTATGGAAGCTTCGAAGAATAACGTGCTTCCAACTACTAATCGCTTCGATGGCCTCCCAGTTGACGAGGCTGAAACTCATGCTTACAAAATAGCAACCAAGAAGAAAGAAGTCGGAAGTACACCGCCAATTGTCATTGAACTTATAGGTGAAATGAACTTGCAAAGCCTTCGAGACACTATACGCAAACACATAAAAGATGACTTTCACATGCACTACAAAGGTCGAATGATTGTGCGCGTGCAGTGTTATACCACCAAAACCCACCAGCATCTGAAAGATGCCCTAGTTAAAGAAAATGTATCGTTTCATACCTTTACAAGAAAAGATGAAAAGGTTCATAGGGCAGTAATCAAAGGCTTGCCGAAATTCGCGCAAATGAATGTTCCCGAAGAACTAAAGTCACTGGGTTTCACAGGAGCTACTGTTTCGGAAATGAAAACCATTTATACTTCTGAATGTCCACCCATACTCGTTCAACTACCGAGTGGTACAAATATGGCCAAATTTAAGCAAATTCGCTATTTATCTAGCTGCGTTGTGGATATTCAAAAATACAAACCTACTAAGAAAATCGGGACCCAATGCTACAGATGTCAGGGCTTTGGCCATGCTTCTCGTAATTGTAATAGGCAAGCTCGCTGCGTAAAGTGTGCCCAATCTCATTCCACGAGGAAGTGTCCCAAAAAAGATCGAGATGAGCCAGCTCGCTGTTGCAATTGCCAAGAACAACACCCAGCGAACTACACCCAATGTAGTGAAAGGGTAAAATACTTAGAGCGCATTACAAATAAGCGCGAGAAACTCCGCAGAACTGCATCTTTAGGAATGGCTCGTACAGATCTGAATGATCAAAACACATGGGCAAAAATCGCCGGTGCCCCTAAGAAGAAGTTTCAAGGCCTGAACACTCCCCTGGCTACCCCACCAGTTCCATCACACTTTGTGGCGAAAGCTACAGCGCAACTCCCTGTTGGAACCCGCGAACATGGAAATCTTCCTTCAGCTTCGGCAGCGACTGCAGCCAAGATGTATCCAGCCGATCTCGAAACAAGCGAAATGCTAGAAATTTTAACTATTATTCAGTCAATAAAACATGAGTTTAAGAAGTGCAATAGCTTCATGGACAAAGTAATACTGATTATGACTCGTCTTGGCCACTATGTGTAGCAACCATGAATTGCGAATCCTCTATTGGAATGCGGACGGCGTTCATAAGAAACAACAGGAGCTGGCAGATCTTGCGGTAGGTAAACTTAAAGTTGACGTAATTGCACTCAATGAAACTAGAATAACTAATCGTCTCAGTTTAAAAATTCCCGGTTTTGATTGCTACCGCATGGACAAGCGTAATGATGGTTCCGGCCAAGGCGTGGCTATTTTAGTTCGCTCTGATTTATCTCATAATTTACTTCCTATACCGAAAGCGATTAATATTGAAGCCATAGGCATATCTCTCGTCCTTAGCTCTAACAACATCTTAAATATATTTTCCATATACCAATCCCCCAATATACCTCTACTCCCTAGTGACATTAATCAGATTATGTCAACAGGCACAAGGGTATTAGCTATGGGTGATTTAAATGCCAAGCACCCTCTGTGGTCACCAGGGCCTGCCAACAAACACGGCTCACTGCTGTATGACCATATGCTATCTAATGACTTCATCATACACGCTCCTCAAAAAGTGACCCTTATCCCCTATCGGGCTAGTGATCGTCCATCAATTCCCGATCTACTATTGGCTAAAAATGTATTTACTCTTCATACAATAACTACAGTCTCAGCACTGTCATCCAATCACTTCCCAGTAACTGTCACACTGAAAATAAAAATTGAACGACATCCTATCACTAAATTAAACTACGCTAAAGCTAATTGGAAAAACTATCGGTCCTTTCTAAACAAAAACATAACCCTATCAGAACAAACTCTCAACACTGCTCAATCTATCGATAATGCAATTTCTTCATTCCAGCATACCATAATTAAATGCAGAGATGCAAATGTTCCAATCACTAATCTGAGTCCTTGGGTATCTTGTTCTCTCCCGCGGCGGATCCAAAGACTGATTAAAAAGAAAAATAGACTACGCAGGTATGCTGCTACTGAATCTGATCTTTTAACGCGTCTATCAATTAATCATAACATTTCTCAACTAAAACTAGAAATTAGAATTGCTATACAACGATATAATGATGATGTATGGCACAAAAAATTAAAACGTGTTGATAATCCAGGCACTGACCTTTGGCGTCTCGTCAAATCAATACGTCAGGATTCAACTGCCAAAATTCCGGCTTTAAAAACAGATGGCAATAAACTTACTTCCTCAGAACCTGAACAATGCCAGGTACTGGGTAAAAGCTTCTTAAATAATATGCTCCTAACACATGATTGGCAGAGTGATAAACTACCTCATGTACTTAAATCTATAGCCAAGGTAGATGAGCAGCCTCCTTGTTTTGACTATTCCATGCTGGTACGTCCTATAGAAGTAAAGAAAGCTATCTCGCGCCTTAAGCCTCGTAAAGCTCCCGGACCTGACGAAATAACAAATATACTTATAAAAAATCTCCCCCAAAAGTGTATTGTATTATTAACCAAAATCTTTAATGCCTGCATTGCTATTAACTACTTCCCTACCCCATGGAAGATAGCGAAAGTTATAGCTATTCACAAGCCTGGTAAGGACCCCGTCGACCCGGTATCCTACCGTCCAATCAGCTTACTCCCCTGCCTTGGCAAATTGTTCGAAAAGATACTTTATAAGCGACTCCTCCAAGCATCACACCGCTTTTTGATAGAGGAACAATTTGGATTCCGCCAAGGGCATTCCACAGTCCAGCAGTTAGCCAGAGTTGCGGAAACTATATCATTCAATCTAAACATAAAACAGTCCACAGGAATGTTCCTGTTAGACGTCGAGAAAGCCTTCGATTGCGTATGGCATCAGGGCCTCCTACATAAACTCGTCTTACTCGGCATACCTATCTCTTTAATAAAAATTACTCAATCTTATCTACGTGACCGCAGCTTCCAGGTACATTTAAAAAACAACACTTCGTCTCTCCTTCCTGTCCCAGCCGGCGTGCCCCAAGGCTCGATATTAGGCCCCTACTTGTTTCTTTTGTTTTTGAACGATATACCTATCCAAACTCGTACTCAACTAGCATGTTTTGCGGACGACACGGCATGCTTCACATCGTCTTCAGACACTGATATAATTATATCCCGACTACAGCTAGCTATCGACCTTCTTATCGATTATTTTAATAGCTGGAAATTAAAAATTAATGGCTCCAAAACGGAAGCAATACTATTTACTCGGAAAAGATCTCTACCTTTGCGCACGTTGAAAATTGGTACTCATAAAATTCCCTGGAGTCGATCCGTTAAATATCTGGGAACGGTTTTAGACAATAAATTGAATTGGACAGAGAACACAAACAAATTGTGCCTGAAAGGCACCAGGGCACTAAATGCTCTGAGTCCCGTGCTCAATAGAAGCTCGAGTCTGAGTAGTCACACTAAATTGCACATTTACCGCACCTTGGTCAGGCCGTGCATCACATACGCTTGTCCAGTATGGAGCGGCACTTGTCAAAGTAATATAAAAAAAATACAAGTTTTACAAAATAAATCACTTAAACTTGCATTTAATACACCATTTCGTACCAACTTATTTTATCTGCATATCAATATAGGTCTCCCTAGAATAGATGTATATATCTACAAATTATCAGAAAAGTTTTATATACACTCTAATTCCCTTAGTAAAAATAACTTAGTAAAGTCACTTTGCATATCGCGTAAACCAAATCTTCCGTTTATCGATAAATACTGTCGATACAAACTCCCTCACCATCTATTTCTTGAGTACAATGAGTGCAAAAAAGATTAGGGTGCCTCACTGCATAAGCGCGAGCGATTAGAGTCCGCACCGCGTGGGCCGCTTCCGACTGTGTTACCGTCCGGTATCAGACGGTGGCGACGGGCGCGGTGCTCGGGCGCTAGTCGCTCGCGCTTATGCGCTTGGCCACGCCGCGATCTGCCAGCGTCATCGCTGGCCGCATGACGACAGCTTAAACCGGCGAGTCATTCTCAGTATTGTTAGTTCTACCCGCATTAATGTTTAATAGTTTTGTTAATAATGTTCTGCTAGGTTCAAAGCAAGCATATTGTAAATTGTCATTTTATTTGTATATTGTATATAATCACCATGTTTATTATTGTATAAATCTCATATTGTAAGTTTTAGATAAGCCTTGTGTTTTAAAATGTTTTTATAATATTATCTATAACAGCTAGGATATTACGTACACTGGCATTGTTATTTATTATATTTTGTCATTATCAATAAAGATATTTTGAAATTGAATTGATTTGTTAAATATTTCTACTATTTAACAATTATTTTTTTAATTTTTATATAATTTTCAATTGTTATTTTTAATTAAAATTAACAAAACAATTGAAAATTAATTAATTGTTAGTTGTTGCTAATACAGTTAACAATTAAATAATCGTTAATTGTAATTTTTCACAATTACAATTGATTAATTGTTAGTTGTTGTGGTTACATTTACCAATTAATCAATTGTTAATCTTTAATTGTTCTTGCAATTAAGATTTGCTCAACACTGGACAACATTAACAAGTTTTTCCTGTTTTTTTTTTAGACTAGAATAAATAGGTTCTTTCTGGACAAGCGTGATCGTCATTCACACAATCCATCCATACTTTCTAAGGGTTGCCTAAAAAAATCATGGACAGTATTTTTACACACTTTATATTAGCTTCACCTGTATGTTTGTTTGTAACCGACTTCTTTGGGCGCGATTTTGACCCACTTTAAACGGCCAGATTGAGTCGTGCAATAGTTTAAAATTAAAAAAAACAAGCTATTATAAATAATCCAAACTAAAAAGTGGAAAATAAATAATAGTTACACTTTTATTAATTTATATTCATTGAAATTTTTCACTATTTTCTTAATTTAAATTCATTTAAATTTAATTTCTATTTTTTAGTTCGGTTTTCTATAAAAAGCGTGTTTTTTAGTTTTTTTTAATGTTATTTATTAAGTTATTCTGGACTAGGCATGTTGCACCTGAGGCTGGAGTTTCGCTAGCTCGTGTGGTTGTAAGCATGACTAGGAGCAGTTGTAAGGAGTGCAAAAAAATAGATAAAAATATTAAGGTTTTTTTTTCATATTTTCAGAATCCTTGAAGACGCCTGATGAAAGAAGACCAGCAACAACCAGCAAGAGACTTAGCACAGACAAACAAACAACAGACCCCAAGAATAAGCGATCGCGAACAAAAAAGAGATAAAAAATGAAATACAGTGTAAACTCTATATAACGACACTGAAGGGACTGTGCATTTTATGGCGCGAGTAGTCGTTAAATGCCATTGTATAAAATACAAGCTAAACCAACTAAAGTCAATTGATTTCGACGCTTTAGAGAGTTTGTCGTTAAATCGAGTGACGTTACATGGAGTTTACACTGTATTTAAATTTACTTTTGCTATATCAGTTTGGAGCAGCACTGTGGTCTTCAAACGTGCCAGTTTTTCTCACGATGTTTTCCTTCACCGTAAAGCGAGTGCAAATCCACACATAACATGAAAAACAAGTCATTGGTGTACACAAAGCTTTTAATTGAGGATATTAATAAGGATCTCACTTAGCGTAGTGTTGTTTTTTTTTTTTTTATGATGAATAAGGCTTTTTTTCTTGTGCGCGCTCGTGGGTCGGATGACACGTTAAATTGTAGATCCAGGTTGTTAATCTTATTACAAGCAGTTGTTAAGCCAATTAAGTTTTTTTAGTTTTGTATACTGTCTCTGTAACACCTTGTATATATCTGTATTGAATTACAACTGAATTAGTCCAGGTATTTGATTTAAAGATTAAGTTTTTTTATTATTGTACATAGTTCTGTAACATCTTGTATATATCTGTACCAAATTACGACTGAATTAGTCCATTCATTTGATTTACGACACGTTAAATTGTAGGTCCCGGCTATTAGTCTTAGTTAGCTAAAGTTAAGTAGTTAAGCCAAGTCAGAGGCCTTCGAGCGGCTTGAAAACTCTCGACACCAGAGCTTGGCCACTTAGCTCATACGAAGAAATATTATTTATTTTGAATTGCATTTTTTTTTATTTATTTATTAGGCACTCAGACAGATTACGAACATTCATTTTAACATAACTAAACTAAAAGGAACAAAAACAAGTCTGCAATCCAAAAAAAGAGTACACAGCATGCTAGTGGAATGATAAGGAAGGTTCATATATACACAAAAAAGGGGAAATCTTAAGTACTAAAATTTATTAATATAGCATTAGTTGCAGTCCAGCTTATTATTGTAAGAGATGAGGTATAGTTTTGTTTTATACTCAGTAAAATTATGTCCATATTTTTCTAAATAACTAATAAAAACTAATTTTATAATAACTTGTTTCATTTTCAGTAAGCAGGCTATAGATAGATAAATAGAAAATTCTTTATTGGACACCATATTTTAAATTATGATTCAATAACAAAAACAAGTTTTACTTAAAATTAGTGCGCTACAATAGGCGGCCTTAACGCTTAAAGCGATCTCTTCCAGGCCTCCTTAACCAATATGTATGACTACCTCGTTGGTGTAATGGTTACCATGCCGGGCAGCCAATCAGTAGGTTCCGGGTTCGAGTCCCGGCACGGCCAATATCTTTGTGCTAAACTAAATTTGTTGGCTGTGGGTCTGGGTGTTAAATATGTATCTATAGAGAGTATTTATGTATGTATATTATTATGTAGTATAACAGTTGTATTAGCCACCATAATACAAACTAGAAATGGTTTAGTATGGGGAAAACCAGCCGTGTGTGAAATAAAAGGTATAATTATAGTAGGTTTGATTAAAACACATTTAGTTCACGAAATCTAAAGTTTACTAATATCAACTCCGGAATCAGGGTGTCGCGACTTCAGGTGACTCTTCAAACTATTCTTCTGTATAAAGGCCGCGTCACACAGCGAGCAAACAAACCTCTTGTCGTTCAAATGTATTTTCATATGCAACTTCAACGTATACGGCTTCCCAAACTTCTTTTTACAAAATTCGCACTCATAATTCTTGACCCCGTTATGAAAGTCCATATGATTCTTCATAACCGACTTGTGTACCGTTATATACCCGCAAACCTCACATCTGAGTTCCCGAATCCCCTTATGCGTATACCTTTTGTGCGCGGCCAAACTCCCCGAGTTTGCATACTCTTTGCCACAACTGTCACATTTGAATTTTGGTTTCTCTATGCCGTGCATTTCCGCCATGTGATTCAACCTTTTGACGTACTGGCCAAAGGGAAAAGTCTCCGGACATTTGAGACATTTTAACGTGCCTTTTGTATGCTCTTTTCTTATATGATACGTCATTGCCGGCTCCGTTTTGAACACCAGGCCGCAGTGTTTGCACTTCGTCTCTTTGCTCGCGTGAGCTTTGAACTCGTGACACCGATACCTGTGTTCTGACAAGAATTTCTTTCCGCAAACGTAACAAACGAACGCCCCGTAATGCTCGTTCATATGCATGGAGAGATTTTTGAAAAACGCAAAGTCTTTGTTGCAAATGTGACATTTTAACGTGTCACTGCTCAGGTCTACACCTAAAATTCCGTGGGACGGTTTCCTGTCTGTTTCGTAGTAGATTTTCTTATGATAATTGCAGAGGTGGTCGACTAGATTCTCTATTGATTTGAATTCTTCGTCGCAAATCTTGCATTTTATACAACCGATGTGAGCTGTGACTATTAAATTTTGCAGCGAACGAATAATATTTACTATAGTCGCTTCGCTTACGTCGCTGTGTTCCTTTTCTATATGTTGTTTCAATTCTTTGAAAGGTATGTACAGTTGGTCGCAGTAGAAGCATTTGAACGCAGATTTGAAATTGTTGCGGAAGGGTAGAACGGTCGAGTGCTTGAGTATGAGTAGAATGTTTGAGCGGATCTTGTTGTTGTCAGCGAACGAATGTTTCCGCGATTCGATGTTCGCTAGTTTCGATGGAGATTCTGAAACAAACAAAAGCAAATAGAGAATCTTTACTAGTAATAAATCCTACTAATATTATAAAGGCGAAAGTTTGTATGTATGGATGAATGTTTGTTACTCTTTCACGTAAAAACTACTGAATGGATTTGAATGAAACTTTACTACAATATAGCTTATACATCAGAATAACACATAGGCTATAGCTTATACATCAGAATAACACATAGGCTACAATTTTTGAGGTTTTTAATGTGAGGTCGTAAAAAAAACCCTTTTTTGCGCTTACATTGCAAACGCTGACTGAATCCTACAAGATAGATCAAAACAATTTACTACAGTATTGTACAACTTAAAAAGGCCTACAAAAAAGTCCGTGATGGTATATCTCTTAGGAATAACCCACAATAACCATTTTTTATCCTTTACTTTGTACGAGAAATAATGGCTTATTTACGAAGCGATTTTAAGCAATACACTATTAATCCTTATCAAAATAAATTATTTCATCAATAAGAACAGTTTGTGTTGATAATATTTGGTCTTTGAATGATTAAAATTGGACGTTTGGTTTTGAAGTTATGGTGAAATTAAAATATTACGATTTCTGCTGCACGGCCCGTTGCGATGAGGGCGTGTGCGGGGGAGGGGTGTTTAGATCTATGAGTAAGGTACCCTCGCCGCTCAGTCGCGAGGTTGGCTCCCATCACAGCGGTCGTGCGCAAAGTCTAATAATTTTCGGTTTTTTTTTTTTGATTTTGTTCTTTTAACTACACATACGCAAAAGTTCTTCTCAGAGCTAAACTGTTGTCTAATATATAATACTAGCTGACCCGGCAAACTAGGTTTTGCCTCACTTAAGGGTATGAAAAATAGATAGTGTAGCTTATATGACACGTTCGTAGATTTACCATAGCAGTGCCATCTATTGATTACTTACTCAACCCAGTCGAAAGGTATCGACATCAGTTAGAATCATTTGGAGTTAACAGATAATTGTGACTGTCAAATAATAACAAACAATAATTAGCAGTAAATTAAAATTGCGACTATAATTTGAGATTTATACTATCCTATCTCTCAAGTTGGATCGAACTGCACATGGTGTGCGAATTTTATTATAATCGGTTAAGTGGTTTAGGAGTCCATTTAGGACAAACATTGTGACACGAGATTTATATAAATTAAGATAAGATTATTAATATTATATGTATGTTTTTATTATTCTTTATTGTACACTACGTCCTTCTTTAGTCGTTTATAAATTCCTTTCCATCCAAAGGTTGCCTGGATGAGATCGCTTTAAGCGATAAGGCCGCCAATTGTGGTACACTAATTTTAAGTTAATTGTCTTTTACTGTGCCTTTTTTATGTGTCCAATAAAGAATTATAAAATTTCCATGACACAATGTTAGTTACCGTAACTCCTCCGAAACGGCTTGACCGTTTTTACCAAATTTCATATGCGTATTCAGTAGGTCTGAGAATCTTCTACTATATATTTTTAAGGCAAAACAACGTTTGCCGGGTCAGCTAGTAATAATAATAATATCTTTATTGACATAAAACACATAATGTGCATATACAACATATTTTACTTGAACCATTAGTGCTGAACTAGTTATCAAACTGTGATTCAGCACCGACCTCTCCCACAGAATATGAACAAGTCTGTTTATTGTATAAGTACATGACACAATTATAAGGGGTACAAAAAAAAACAAAATTATGAGTTATATAAAGATTGAACATATACCATTGTAGGTGTTTTATAAGCCCACGAAAGTGAGCATTAGTCTATGTTTTATAAGCTCATTTTCGTGGGCTTATAAAACATAGACATGGATAAAAAGTGACAACTAGACAAACAATCACAATGTTGATAAAAACTTAAAGCATAAGCAGAACACTATACAATCCCGCTGTTGGGATTCGGGGTCTTTTCTCACGAGTAGTGCGGGTTGGCGTATGACACACGTCTTCGAATTTTGTGGTCCCCAAATAAGTCCTCACAATGTTGACAACCTCGTTGGCGTAAAGGTTACCATGCCAGACTGCTATTCAGATGGTTCCGGGTTCGATTCTCTTGACGGTACACATCTTTGTGCTTAACTAAATTTGTTGGCTGCGGGTCTGGGTGTTAAATATTTATCTACATATATATTATATGTATATGTAGTATATCAGTTATGTTAGCAACCATAATACAAACTAGAAATGGTTTGGTGTGGGGTTAACCAGCCGTGTGAGAAATGTGTAAAAAAAAACATTTAGCTCATTCTAAAAAAAATAAGAAATTGTACGAACTTAATAAAAATATGAAGTTACTATTATTATTTTAAAATTACCTTCACTTAATTTGTTCTTTAAGCGTTTCTTCCTCTCTTTTATAAGTGATATTGGGGTGTCAGATTCTGAATCGTATTTTTTTCGCTTCTTCCTTGTGACTTTATTTCTGTTGTAGAGTTTGCTCTTGCGTTTTCTTTTCACTTTAGCGGCCGATTCTTCGAATTCCATTTTGATGTCCGTGTCGAAATCTGTTCAACAAATTAATAATTAAAAAATTTGAAAACCACTTAACATTTTTTTATAGTCTCGGCCATTTTGTAATGGAAATCTCTCTCTCATATCCATCACAAAAATCAAGCTCAAGCCCATATTGTAAAAAATCATGCATAAGCAGCCCACTATAAGTTCCCACAGCTGGGATTCGGGACCTTCTCTCACAAGGAGAGACATATAGGCCAGAATCCACCACGCTGGCCAAGTACGGTTTGGCGAATGACACATGTTTTCGGATATTGTGGTCCTCAAACGTGTCGGTTTCCTCACGATGTTTTCTTTCACCGTAAAGCGAGTGCAAATCCACAAATAACTTGAAATACAAGTCATTGGTGTAGGGCCGGGATCGAACCAAGGGCCGTCTGATATTTTTTGTTCTGGTATTTCAATCTGCAATCAGTTATAATTACTATAAGCAGATTTAGTCTGAGTGAGTGTCGTTGTAAAGTGTGCACCCCATTGGGTACATCTCCTTATTCATACCCCTGCTCATAGATTACTCAGCGGCTACCAATTGTCTCTTAAGTCTTGTTTGATATGTTGGCGTTTGCAGTTTTAGAGCAAGTGAATTCGGATGCATAGCCAGGCGAGACTTGTATGTGTCCGTATGTGTCCTGATCTCTTGGCTGACTGTCGCTACTTTCAGGTGTTCGTGTATTTCTACATTTGTGGTATACCAGGACACCGCACTGATAGTCCTTAGAATCATGTTTGAAAAGGGCCGTCTGATTGAAAAGCAAACTTTTTTAAACCACAGACCCACACTCGCTTTTCAAAATAAAACATGATAATTTATTACATTTAAATAGGTAATAAACCTATTTCCTTTACTCTTTATTTATTTATTACTTTATTACCTTTACTCTCGAAGAGTTCAGCGTCAGAAAAAATATCACAAGTTGATTCTGTTTCTTCTTTAAATTCTGAATCAACTTTGCAATCTGAAATGTGAAAATCATTACAATGTTTAGGTAAAACCGTAAACGCACGTTCATAGATTAAATTTATATATCATAGATTAAATACTGCGCTTAGGTCACAAATTTAGTTTTTTTTTATATATATATATATTACTCGTTATACTTTTCAATTTATATATCTTTTGTTTGCCATAGTTCACTATTTTTGTTATATAACTATTATTAATTAATTTTCCAAGATTTATATTAATTTGTGCATGTTGTGTTTGTCCAAGTGAATCAATTAACTGTATAACCACATCAAATTTAGAAAATAAGTACGTGAATTATTGTATTCGCTATTGACAAGCATTATTCAATAAAAAAAAAAAAAAATGGTTGCCTGTAAAGTCGGTTTTACGGGCGAAGATTTTACGTGACAACGTCTGCCGCGTGCTGCGCGCGCGGCAGACCGATCATAGTTGAGTGGGAGAGAGACGCAAGGCATTCGGCGGGCCTCTCTCTCGTTCGGTGACTCATCGTAACGTTACCGGGCGTTACACTTTTTCTTAAGTGACTCCCAGCCGCAACCTAATTTAAGACGTTGTCACGTCAATAAAAAATAGCGTGCCTTCTGAACGCTCTCAGAGTCTCACACCCGCAAGCAGATGTATTCGTCGATAAACCACCTGTTCGCTATTGCCTCGCTCGAATATTGTGAGAATGTTCAATGAAAGAAATAGGTTTATCCAGCAATCTTGGATTTAAAATGTATCACCTTACTAATCTTATCTTAATATGTATATATAAATCTCGTGTCACAATGTTTGTCCTCAATGGACTCCTAAATCACTTAACCGATTATAATAAAATTCGCACACCATGTCCAGTTGGATCCATCTTGAGAGATAGGGTAGTTTAAATCTCAAATTATAGTCGCAATTTTAATTTATTGCTAATTATTGTCTGTTATTATTTGACAGTCACAATTATCTGTTAAAACTCCAAATGATTCTAACAGATGTCGATACCTTTCGACTGGGTTGAGTAAGTAATCAATAGATGGCGCTGTACCCCTAAGTGAGGCAAAACAACGTTTGCCCGAACACCTAATAGATATTATAAATGTGAAAGTTTGTGCAGCTCAACCGATTTTGATGAAAATTTGTGTGAAAATAGGCTACTCTTTATCCCGAAAACAATTGTGGTTCCCGTGACATACGCAAATAGCTTTAAAATGTATGTTACTACTTTACACTCCAACGGCTGGGCCGATTTTTATGATATTTACTATGGAGATAGGTTAGACCTTGGATTAACACATAAACTGGGGTCTCATTGGTATCTTTGTTGTACAGAACCCTAAAAAGAGAAATACAAACCTGTATTATCCAGGATTCTATAGTAAGTTTGTTATTTCTTCACTTTCAAACGGCTCAACCGATTTTGATGAAATTTGGTGTGAATATAGACTACATTTTAGCCCGGAAACAGTTGTGGTTCTCGTACGCAAATAACTTACACATAACACAAAAATCTATACTACTACTTCACACTCCAACAGCTGGGATGATTTTGATGAGATTTACTATGAAGATAAGTTATACCTAGGATTAACACAAAAACGGGGGCATTGGTATCTATCAATCAATCAATCATTTATTTATTTCTAAAACATCTACAAAGATTACAAAAACTTAGCACATAATATAAAACTATAACTACTTTGTAAATGTATGTACAGTATAATTGTCGCGCAGCACTCACACTGAGTTGTCACTCGTGCTGTGAGTGATGCGTCCTTCAGTGGCGTGTGCTAGTGACTACTGTTGTACAAAACCCTAAAAAGAGAAATACAAACCTGTATTATCCAGGATTCTACTGTTTATCTGTAGAGAATGTCCATCTTCCTTCAATTCCAGTTCAGTCTTCACTCGGCTTTGTTCAAACTCTTCATTATGCTGTATGTAGGTTTCAGCAGGTCCTGAAATCAATATGATACATAATTATACATTATAGGCCAGGATATGGAAAGAGAACGAAGGAGCCTGTCCATCATCCACATCAGGTATAATATTATGCTTGCGCGCCGTTTCTCCAACTGCAGTAAAGAAGTTAAAATAACGCTTTTTAAGGCCTTTTGCCTCTGTTTCATCACTTCGCAGCTCTGGACGAACTTCAAACGTAGAACACACCATACCATAAGGGTGCAGTATAATGATGCATACCGCATCGTTATGAGAAAGCCACGGTTCTGCAGCGCATCGATTTTATTTTATTTTATTTTAATTTATATGTAAAATGGATGTAAAAAAAAAACAATACCAGAAATAAATGCTTATTATATTAAACTAGCTGATCCACTAAACGTTGCTTTGCCTTAAGTACAGTTAAAAACACTATAATTGATCAGCTATCAAGCGGGATGAAAAATGATTGAATTACTAAAATGGCCATAAAAATAGGGATTTGTGATATAAAAGTAAATATTTAGGGTTGTATGTAGTTTTAATGCTAAATTATAAAACAAATTAAAAAAAAACCGTAAATAAATTTTAAAAAAAATTAAGGGTTAACAACCCTCATCATTTAGGGGTATGAAAAATACATAGTAGCCGATTCTCAGACCTACTGAATATGCATATAAAATTTGGTAAAATCTGTCAAGACGTTTTGGAGGAGTACAGTAACTAACATTGTGACATGGAAATTTTAATCAAATTTTAGTAGGATAATATTATGTATCAACCCCTCTTGTATTAACAATTAGGAATGTATAAATAGTTAGTAATAAATTTCAACTCAGTGTGATATAGGCACATCAGCATAATGCTGCTCGCCTTTAAATCAAATAAATCTCTCTTCTTCTTTACCTTATCCCACTTAGGTGGGGTCGGCACAGCAAATCTTCTTCTTCCACTCTCCTCTATCATATGTCATCTCCACACACATAAATCAAATAAATAAACATAACTCCATACTTATGTCAATGGCAGCAAGCAGTTGTTGATGTGAAGTGAGCACCATGTTCCGGAAACGCAGCACATCTTGCATGAAGCATGAGCATCCTCCACACACCATCCTCGGCAGGCGGGGCTCATCAACAAACTGATGATGATAATAATAAATATTAGGACACACGTCACACACGTCTGGTTAGCTCTATACTAAACTACTGCCAATTTGTATCATGGTTGCTAACACAAATGATATACTACATATACATACATAAATAATGGTTGATTGATACATATTTAATACTGGGTGTTAAATATGTATTTGTTTATTTGATTTATAGGCCAGCAGCAATATGCTGATGTGCCTATATCACACTGAAATGAAATTTATTTTTTTAACAGTTCACATAATGTCCACTGTTCAATATCAATGTTTAAAGTTCACTAGTGCACTGGATAACAGGTTAGCAAGAGATTTTTTTGTTTTCTGCAACCACCTATCAAGCCGGTTTTTAAAGCTGTTCACTGATGTAGCACTGATTACTTCCTCGGGCAACTTATTTCAATTAGGAACCTCTCTGTTGCTGAGTATATGATGCCCCGTATTAGTGTTGGCAAGATCACACTGGATTTTCTGGTTATGGCCTCTGCTATGTCGTATCGATTACAGTTTTTAAAGCACTCTGCTAAATTAGACATTAGGACACATTTCACACACAACTGGTAAGCTCCGAAACCAAACCATTTCCAATTTGTATTGTGGTTGCTAGCACAAGTGATATACTACATATAAATACATAAATACAGTTTAAACTCTATAAATACAGTTTGAACAGCTTTAAAAACCGGCTTAATAGCTGGCTGCAGAAAAAAAAATCTCTTGCTAACCTGTGATCAGTGCACCAGTGGACTTTAAACATTGAACAGTGGACATTTTATGAACTGTTAATAAATAAATTTCAACTCACAGTGTGATAAAGGCACATCAGCATAATGCTGCTCGCCTATAAATCAAATAAATAAAGTTAACAAATAGGTAGATTTTATTCAGTTTCTTTGTTTACAAAAAATAACTTGAATTAAAAAATAAGACTATATTTAATTACGCAGTACTTTGATAAGTTGCTTACAGCTAGAAAGGGGTCGTATTTATTCTTATAATTTCTATAAACGTATACTCACAGCCAGGTTCAAGCATTTTCTAAAAAAATTGGAGTCAAATTCATTATCATGGTAGCCCTCAGATAAACAACATCGACATTTTTGTGGTAAAGTCGAACTGACACAAATATTGTTTTGCATTGTTAATGTGTACTATTAAATTAAAAACCGTATACCGCGCGTATAGCTTAGTTTTAAGAGTAATGTTTAATAAAATATTTATTTTGCAATCTCTACAAAGTACAACAACAAAATCATAGCCATAGAGTACAAAATTTCATTATTTCTTTTTCGTCGTCGGTAAACTACAGCCAAATGAACACCACATTTTTTATATAATTACATTTTAAACGGATTACTTGGGCTGTGCATTCCTTTACTTTTTACTACAAAAATTTTAATTCAAAACGTCTATATTAGCAACACAAATACCTATACAGAAAATGGTGCACCCTGTGCTTCGTTATTAGGGCATAGCTAAGACTACTTAAAATTACTTAATACCTACTATATTTAAATATAGTCTTGTCCCCTTACTCTTTCTACGTTTGGGCCACACAGTTTGAGCGCCCGTAGCTTGACTAGCTAAGGTGATCTGACGCGATCATCGATGCTAAGCAAAGGTCGATAATTACATACTTTGGATGGGTGACCTTTCACAAGACTGCCGTTTTAAAGGTGGAACTTTCATCTGGGCGCTACCGTGGGTCGGATGACACGTTTAATTGTAGGTCTCCGTTAGTCTTAGTACAAGTAGGTAGTCGTCAAGCCAAGTCTGAGGATTCCAGGTGGTTTGAAAACTCTCGAAACTAGAGCTTGGCCACTTAGCTCAGACGAAGAAGATAGAACTGAAAAAATTAAATGGTTTTGGGCCACAGACTAGTAAGGAGTTTTTAGAGCACAGATTGGTCTGAGATGGCCGCCTCTATTGATAGCAAAATCTATTACCATTGTGTATCAATTAGAGTGGCGTAAGTTGTTATGTCCTAAATACATGACTTGGGGTCTTTGAACTATTATTTAATCATACATTAGATGGCATATAAAATTGCTATAATTGTCAATCATACTTCTTCTATTAACGTTGACGACCTCGTTGGCGTAAAGGTTACCATGCCGGACTGCTAATCAGAAGGTTCCGGGTTCGATTCCCGGCCCGGTCAACATCTTTGTGCTTAACTAAATTTGTTGGCTGTGGGTCTGGGTGTTAAATATGTATTTATATATAATATATATGTATGTATATGTAGTATATCAGTTGTGTTAGCAACCATAATACGAGCTAGAAATGGTTCAGTATGGGGCTAACCAGCCGTGTTTAATTAAAAAAAAACCTATTTAATTATTTTTCAAGGACAAAACGAATGTGACAGTCCAGAAGAAGTAAATATTATCTAATATATAAAATTTACATGTCACAATGTTAGTTACCATACTCCTTCGAAACGGCTTGACTGATTTTTACCAGATTTTATATGCGTATCAGTAAGTATGAGCTACTATATATTTTTCATACCCCTAAGTGTTAAAGGTTGTTCACCCTTAAATTTTTAAGCCAAAGCAATGTTGGCCGGGTCAGCTAGTTTAGTTATAAGTCTTTGTGTATTATGTTATTATTTACTAGTAAATGAATATAAAATAATTATAATCATAAGAACTATTGCTTTCAAATAAGGTAAAGAATAGCATTTGACAAGGGACAAAAAAATTGTGATTATTAAAGCATTTATTAGGGTCGCTAAGTTAATATTTGTATGGTACATTGTACAATAAGAATCTTAAAACTATTCTCTTATGGCTTATTTTATAAATTATACCTATATTAATTTACTAATTAAAACTTTTGAACTAACATTTCGCTTCACTTAAATAGATCCAGCGAACTTTATTTTAGTTCGCTGAATAGATGACTATTCTTATTCTATAATGGGGGCGATCAGACCTGCACTGACAACCTGCAGGAGGCGTATTGTGCATTTCCCCCTACCAGCCTACCCAGGCCATCCAAGCTCCTTAAAGTAGCGGAGCACGGTCTTGGGTCGCTGGCATACCTGTTCCACTGTCATTGCGTCAGATAATAAGATATCATAACATAATAGATCACTAGATAAAAGATATTATTTAAATTGAGAGAGCTGCACAATTTGTTTTATTTCCTTTCATTTATAATATTTTTACACTTTTACTATTAGACAAAAACGTAAGTTAAAATAAAAAATTAAATAATTATTAATCTGTCCAACCCTTCATTTTATTTTTAAGCCTTATGTTACACAGGTACACTTTTAAATGAGAGGTTTTAATTTTTGACAAAAAGAAAATAAATGGTAGGACAGATTATTACATATTATAGTGATTTGTAAAAAAAAAAAAATAGTATATAATAACTGCTCATTAACAATTTATAATCCCTTAATTTGCTTTTATTTTACACTCTAAGTGATTATTATTTTATTTCATTATTGACAATATGTAATGCAAATTTAATAACAACCATAATGCTCTATTATGATTATTTCAACTTTTAGATCTATATATAAAGATCTGTCAGTATGCATGTATATTACAACTATTCACAACTTCTATTTTAGAACATTCAATATTTTAATTTTAATTTTACTTAATTGACTTTGAGTGCAAAACAAAGAAAGTAACATTAATGGCTACATCATTACAAAAAAATAAAATCTGTTTGGTTAACATGTTTTACTAAACAGTATAAATTATAATAAAACTAAGGAGTCTAGGGCAAAAGTCAGTATTTCCCTCCCAAGTTTGATGTTTAAGCAGCTGGCTACTGTACCCACTACCAATTGTAATAGCCACTACTATTAGGGTCAAAACAAAACAAATACCTAATGTGTTTTAATTTTTTTACCGTTTTATTTTTGAGCACCAGAAACGGGAGGCACTACTGACACCAGCGCCATTTAACTCGTAATAATGTAAACGAATAGTACTTGGTTTTATTTATTCTTTAATCATGATAATTTCATTATTCATTTTGTGTTTTTGTATTTTCGTACTGTCCTCTATTATCTATTTGTTGCCTGTTTTCTGTCTACTTCTATGTTCCCTTATATAATCCGGTTTTATTTGTATATCATTATAATATGTAAATGCGTGTACTTCTTATTTGTGTACCATGTGTGACATCACAGCTAGCCTCAACGGAAGACCAGCGTTGGTTGCTCTCCAGCAACCAGCATTATGCTGAGTTGAGGCTGTGTTGTGACTAATTAAAATTTATTATGTGTCCTATTTTAATTATTAGGTATATTTTGTCCTGTGTTTTAATATGTCACAATAAATAATTTTCTTTCTTTCACGAAACAAAGAATGTGTTGTGATTCGATTTATTTTTTAAATAAATCATTTACCTATTTATTAAGTAAGTAGTATTAATAAATAAGTAAATGATTAGATTGTAGACTACTGTCTCATTGATTAACACAGTTATCATTTTAGTTATTGTCATTCGAATTGGTTACAATAGCTAGTGGCTTAAAAACCAAACTTGGGGGCAGGTTACATATTAAAGCCTAGATAAGTATGAAATATTTCAAGACATAACATAATCTAGACTGAGCTATCTAAAACAGAATTTATTATAGATTCAGTAATATATTTGTGTTTTTAATAAAATCCTATTTAACTACAAATAAATATTGTGTTATAGTCTGGTCAATTTAGACTAAAAAATGTGTGAAGTTACATAAAGTCCCAACAAGCTGGATTTCAGTGAAATCGTTCAAAACATAATTATAAACAATGTTCCCCATTATTCCCATGTATGAAAAAAAAAAATCGCGATTTTCAGCAAAACGGTAAGTTTTATCATAAAAGTAATTGTAACACCGTTCTCTGTTCAATGTTTAAAGTTCACTAGTGCACTGATCACAGGTTATTATCTAAAAAAAAATATCAATACTCTTTTCTGAGATATAATGATTCAAAAAGTTATAAAAGTTGTTATCGTCATAATAATAGACATTTGAAAATTAAATAACTAGCTTCATCATTCACTTCATCATCATTATCGGCGCTAAAACAAGTTTTTTATACATTTTAATGACAGGCAAAACTTGGATTTTTTATTCTAAAAAAAAAAAAATTAGGACACATTCACACACGGCTGGTTAGCCCCATGCTGAACCATTTCTAGCTCATATTATGGTTGCTAACACAGCTGATATACTACATATACATACATACATATTAAATATAAATTACATATTTAACACCCAGACCCACAGCCAACAAATTTAGTTAAACACAAAGATGTTGACCGGGCCGGGAATCGAACCCGGAACCTTCTGATTAGCAGACCGGCATGGTAACCTTTACACCAACGAGGTCGTCAAAATTAACTATTATATAATATTAAACTTACTAATTTATATTTGTCTCAAAGCCCATTTTATTATTTAAAACAGAAGATTGTCTTTTAAAAATGATATTATCATCTGGCTACTACCATGGGTTAGATAACACATTAAATTTTAGTTGCGAGTTGTTAGTTTTAGTACAAGAAGTCATTAATCCAAGTTGGAGGTCTTAGAGCAGCTCGAAAATTCTCGACACCAGAGCTTAGCTACATAGCTCATATGAAGAAAAAGATGATAAAATTTGATTTATATGCGAGCAGTATTATGCTGATGAGCCTATATCACACTGAGTTGAAATTTTATTTTTAACAGTTCACAAAATGTCCACTGTTCAATGTCAATGTTTAATTGTTGTTCTTTGTAAGAATACTGTCTTTCTATCTTTGTGTTCATAACATTCTGCTTGCTCTTCAGGATACAACTATTGCGGAGTCGTCAAAAAATGTCCACTATAAACAAATGGAAACCCATTACTGATGTCTTAAATGTCCTATCTTACTCAAGGACTTTCTTCATATCAGAGCTCATATAAAGACAAGACAAAGATGAAGAACTTATTCTTCCGTATGTCTCTGCTTATGAACTTTCAAGTTATATGGGTGCGCTGATCTAAAACCGCAGACATCACATTTAAACGGCTTAACCTTCATGTGTATCCGAAGATGCATCTTCAAATGCCCCATACTGGAACCCGCATAATCGCACTGGTCGCATGCAAACGGCTTTTTAGTTTCACCCGTATGAATTTTAATATGCCGCCGAAGCCTGTGAGGCTCTGCAAAAGCTGTATGACAAATGTCACATTCGTGAATCTTTTCCCGTACCGTGTGAGTCTTCATGTGGTTCTTTAGACTCGTGCTGTAAGGGAACTTTGATTCGCATAGCTCGCATTGGTACGGCTGTTCCCCGGTATGCTTTCTGTGGTGCCGTTTTAAATCGCCGCTGTTTGTGAATGACTTATGACAAATATCACAGGAGTACGGTTTCTCGCCAGTGTGCCTACGTATGTGCCTTTTGTAACTGCTGGTATCCGAAGTACTGTAGCCACATATGTTGCATTGCATTTTTTTAGCACCGAAATGTCTTTTACTCCTGTGCCTTGTTAGATAACACTGTCTGGTGCAGCGAAAGTCACATATGTCGCATTGGAATATCTTGTTTTCCTCGGTCGTCTTCTCTTCATGCATGCTTCCAAGCTCGGGCGGAGGAGGCTCATCGTATTCTTGATCGGAATTTATGCCATCTGACAACGATTCAATTATTTCTATTTTCACTTCCATTTTAGTATGAAATAACAGCAAGATCTTAAAAATTAAAGGGAATGTCTCACACAATCATACTGTATGATATGCACAATAACAAAGTGCGTTTATTATGTAAATTAGAACGTTCCATACTCGATACTCAACAGTATTTACTATTTCTTTATCGATTTTACAAAAAAAGTTCAATCACATTTTCCCAAAGAGAAGATACATTCTGCTCACTGCTGCGGTGTTATCACAGTTCGTCAATGCCAAAAAAAAAAAGTTTGTTGTTGGATATTTTGCTTTGGAAATGTCAGTCAATTGCTCGATTATCTATGGTGAATCAGTGAAAAGAAAACGCTGTGTGAATGTGAAATTCTTACAATTTGTATTAATGTTTTCCATGTATTTTCCTGCTAAATAGCTTTAAATAGGGTCGTCATAAAGTTGACTGTCTTGCGAATATGTCTAAAGAGGAGCCTGAGAGTTACCTCTGCAGATGCTGCCATTCAGAAGGTGCATTCACTAGCTTATTCTCCTACTGTTGGGTGGACACTGAACAAATTTTGTACATGAATGTGTTGCAAGAATGTTTCGATGTCGAGGTGAGTAACTTTGGCTAGAATGAGTTCCATAGCGTGTATTTCGTATGCGTAATATCACCTGAAACTTTGACCTTCATGTTTGTTAGCCTTATCAGACCTTAGACGGTGGATTTGACGCAGGCCAGCCAAAATCTATACTATAAGAATCTTTGTCCTGACTCATTCATCTATAGGCAACTCAGAGCCCAAACAGCTGGTCCTAGGGGTATGAAATTTGGAGGGTGTATTTGTTTTAGTAAGTAGACGCGTACTAAGAATGGATTTCTTAAAATTTCACCCCTAAGGGGGTGAAAGGGGATAAAACAGTTTGTATGAAACTTCTTTGTTTTTGAACTTATAGCAATGAAATTTGGAATATGTATAGCTTATGTAAAATTTAAAATAAAGGTTTGTGTGGAAAATTATTTATTTCTCAAGTTAAAGTCTTAAAAAATATTATGGTAGTAGTTTATTAAATGCTATGCAAAAAAGAGAACTATGTGTGGGCAGAGCTGCACACAACTGCTAGTGGATTATAAAGGTCATGGAAATTCAGCATTGTAGTATGCAAATATACATTTAAATAGATTATGTGTAAATTTATGTCACTCATTAGCCATTTAAATAATAAATTGACAGCATTGCTGAGAAAAAATCTTAGATGAATATCAAATTGACTTCTGGATTTCTAACATAAACTAGTTATATGATATAGGTACACTAAATTATTTTCAAGTTTAGAAAGAAGTTTTTAAATTAATTAATCAATATAATTCTTCTCCTTTATATGAGCTAAATAGCCAAGCCAATTGCTACCCAAAGGCCTCTGACATGAATTGAGTAACAAATAAAAGGGCTAGATTTGTAGAATACATACAAAAGATTAGGAAGAAACATTTATGCCATGACATAAATAATAAAGGAAAACAATAGATGAGAAACATAAAGAAAACATTTATGTTATTTTCTTTTTGTCAAAAACCTACTGTAGTAGATCCAACCTTTTATTTTCTTTTGGTCAAAAACCTACTATAGTAGATCCAACCTTTTATTTTCTTTTTGTCAAAAACCTACTATAGTAGATCTAACCGTTTATTTTCTTTTTGTCAAAAACCTACTCTAGTAGATCCAACTTTTTATTTTCTTTTTGTCAGAAACCTACTATAGTAGATCTAACCGTTCCTTTTCTTTTTGTCAAAAACCTACTATAGTAGATCCAACATTTTATTTTCTTTTGTCAAAAACCTACTATAGTAGATCTCGCCGTTTATTTCCTTATTGTCAAAAACCTACTATGGTAGATCCAAACATTTATTTTATTTTGTCAAAAACCTACTATAGTAGATCTAACCATTTCTTTTCTTTTTGTCAAAAACCTACTATAGTAGATCCAACCTTTTATTTTCTTTTGCCAAAAACCTACTATAGTAGATCTCACTGATTATTTTCTTATTGTCAAAAACCTGCTATGGTAGATCCAACCATTTTCTTTGTGTCAAAACCTACTAGGCATAGTAGATCCAATCATTTATTTTCTTTTAAAAATATAGTCATTTATTCAATCAAAGTCGATTAAATAATAATAATAACATGTCACATATTAAAAAAATTGTTGATCCATTTTTAAGTAAAAGTGCTTAAAATTTTCATTGTAAAAAAATGTTGTTAAAATTCATTATTTTTTAAATCATTTGGGGGATAATTTTTCCATCATAAGTACTTATGAAAAATATATAAAGATTAAATTTTTATGATCAAGTGGTAAAGGGGGGGTCCACTTGACGTGATCTTGGTCATATTAAAAAAAATTAAACAAATAACCCGCTGCTTGCCCCTGGTGCAAAGGTTTTCTTTTTGTCAAAAGCCTACTATAGTAGATCCAACCTTTATTTTCTTCTTGTCAAAGTCTGCAATAGCAGATCCAACCATTTATTTTCTTATAAAAATATAGTCAATCAAAGTCAATAAAAAAAAATAATAATAACATGTGAATTATTTAAAAAAATTAAACAAATAACCCGCCCCTGCTCATCCCTGGTTCAAAGGTTTTCTTTTTGTCAAAAACCTACTATAGTAGATCCAACCTTTATTTTCTTCTTGTCAAAGTCTGCAATAGCAGATCCAACCATTTATTTTCTTATAAAAATATAGTCAATCAAAGTCAATAAAAAAAAATAATAATAACATGTGAATTATTTAAAAAAATTAAACAAATAACCCGCCCCTGCTCATCCCTGGTTCAAAGGTTTTCTTTTTGTCAAAAACCTACTATAGTAGATCCAACCATTACTTTCTTTTTGTCAAAAACCTACTATAGTAGATCCATTTTTTTGTTGTCAACAACCTACTATAGTAGATCCAAAAGTTTATTTTCTTTTCGTCAAAACCTACTATAGTAGTAGATCCAACCATTTATTTTCTTATAAAATATAGTCATTTATTCAATCAAAGTCAATTAAAAAATAATAATAATAACATGTGAATTATTTTAAAAAATTAAACAAATAACCCGCCCGTGTTTCCCCCTGGTGCAAAGGTTTTCTTTTTGTCAAAAGCTTATTATAGTAGATCCAACCATTACTTTCTTTTTGTCAAAAACCTACTATAGTAGATCCAACCATTACTTTCTTTTTGTCAAAAACCTACTATAGTAGATCCAACCATTACTTTCTTTTTGTCAAAAACCTACTATAGTAGATCCAACCATTACTTTCTTTTTGTCAAAAATCTACTATAGTAGATCCATTTTTCTATTTTTTTGTTGTCAACAACCTACTATAGTAGATCCAATAGTTTATTTTCTTTTCGTCAAAACCTACTATAGTAGTAGATCCAACCGCGATTTTCTTCTTGTCAAAGTCTGCAATAGCAGATCCAACCATTTATTTTCTTATAAAAATATAGTCAATCAAAGTCAATTAAAAAATAATAATAATAATAACATGTGACATATTTTAAAAATTAAACAGATAGCCCGCCCCTGCTCGCCCCTGGTGCAAAGGTTTTCTTTTTGTCAAAAGCCTACTATAGTAGATCCAACCATATATTTATATTTTGACGACCTCGTTAGCGTAAAGGTTACCATGCCGGTCTGCTAATCAGAAGGTTCCGGGTTCGATTCCTGGCCCGGTCAACATCTTTGTGCTTAACTAAATTTGTTGGCTGTGGGTCTGGGTGTTAAATATGTATTTATATATAATATGTATGTATGTATATGTAGTATATCAGTTGTGTTAGCAACCATAATACGAGCTAGAAATGGTTCAGTATGGGGCTAACCAGCCGTGTGTGAATGTGTCCTAATAATTATATATTTATATTTATATTTTCCTTTTGTCAAGAAGATGGGCTATATCTTGATCACATTCCAGCTGGCGCCGGTGATGGCGGCGATGCAGCACAAGCTGTGCTCGGTGTGCGACGCGTGCGCACAGCGCTTGCAGGATGCTGTGCACTTCAAGCGACAGGTGCACAAATGCGAGATGCGCTTCCGGGACATCTATTCCAGCTTTATTGGTACGTTTACTACTCATTTGTGTTACAGTAAAAGTAATTATTGACCATTCGGATACCAGATAAACCATTTATTGATAATTTTACAATTATACATCAAAAATTAAAAAATGTCAATATGATATACAAATAAATTGTAATACATGTCATATGGAATAATGTCAATATTAATACCTAATAAAAATAATAATATTTAACAATTACATGTCACGACATGATTCACATAACATTTTTTCTGATATTAAAAAATTCGTCCATAGAATAAAAAGTTTCCTGAACGAGCCAGTTCTTGAGCTTCTTCTTGAAAATGCTATCATTACATGCATTTTTAATATCTTTAGGCAAACAGTTATATACCTTCGGCCCTATAACGTACGACAACTTATCCGAGCGCACGAGCCTCACCGGCACCCGCGCCAACTCGCCGTCACGCCGGAGAGTCCGCTCCCTTGGGCAACATTTCGGGGAGTGTGCTCTGGAACTTAATAATTTGATTCCACCATCTCCGTTCTACTACAGAACGAGAGAGTCAGTGAAGAGACACCGATACAGAGTTGAGGTTCCGAACTTTCGTACAAAACGCTTTGCGTCGACCTTTATTGTGAGGACTGCGAAGCTTTGGAACTCACTTCCTGAGTCTCTGTTTCCTGAGAGGTATCTTCCGGGGGTCTTCAAAAGTAGAGTTAATAGGTATTTGTAGGTAAGCGTGCCACACCGTAGACTGCAGTGCAGCTTAACATCAGGCTAGCTGTAGTCAAACGCTAACCTATCAAGGATATTAATAATAATAGGGGAATAATAGACATTACTAACTTACATAACAAACAAATTACCAACCTTAGGAAATTTTTTCTTGAACGTTCCCTACATTCACCATTACACAACGCAATCGCCCAGTCTGATAAACGACTTACACCCTTAAACTTGGCTAACAGAAGCGAACTAAGGAATGATCGAATCATCGACACTAAGGAAAAGATTGCCGCATGGGAGCAGAAATCTCTCCACGGAAGACACTACCACGATCTGCAGCAACCACATGTCGACAGAGAAGCGTCGAACGCGTGGCTGCGGAGTGGTGAACTCTTCCCCGAGACCGAAGCTTTCATGATGGCCATCCAAGACCAAGTCATTGACACTAGGAACTATCAAAAGTACATCATACGCCGTCCCCGCATAAATGACACTTGCAGAAGATGTAGTAGCAGCTCTGAGACTATACAGCAGATAACAGGCGCATGCAAAGCCATCGTCCAGACTGACTACAAGCACCGCCACGATCAGGTAGCTGCGACGATACACCAACTACTAGCATTTAAAAACAAACTTTTAGATAAAACAGTAACATACTATAAATATAAACCGGAATCTGTTCTTGAAAACCAACACTATAGAATATACTGGGACAGAACAATAATAACCGATAAGACTGTCCATTTCAACAGACCTGATATTACAATTTTAGATAAAAACAATAGAACACATACATGATTGATATAGCAATCTGCAACACCCATAATCTACAGACCACATACACAGAGAAGATAGCTAAATACACAGATTTATCAATAGAAATAAAAACACAATGGCAAGTCAACAGTACTCGAACCGTCCCGATAATAGTGTCTACCACAGGAGTTATACCAACAAGCCTGCTGAAGAGTCTTGAAACGCTTGACCTACCCACATCAGTATACAAACAACTTCAAAAGGCAGTAATTCTCAATACTTGTAGAATAGTTAGGAAATTCTTAACTCTATAGAAGCACTTGGCTCTGGCCCGTGCAGCATTCACCTCCGACACCGGAGAGATCACGAAAGTGTACCCTTGAATAATAATAATAATTGTCCAAGTTCGCACTTGAACTTCTATTTATATAAATTAAAAAAAATTATAACTATATTTATAAATCGTTTTTTTTTGCAGAAACCCAAATGATCAATGTGAAGCAAGAAATCGAAGATGTGAAAGGTATGTGAAATACAGTATAAACTCCATGTAACGCCACTCGATTTAACGACAGACTCTAGAAGATTTGAGTTCCAAAACACGATTACGTAAAATCGCTCAATACTTTTTTTTTTTAAATTAGTCGTTTTATATTTAAAATATTGTGCATCTCGATGTCATAAAGGTATTAAAACAGTTTTTCCTTTTTTTGTAGATAATGATATTATCTTAAATCGCAAGAGCTTATAATTTCAATATTGTTAATTGATGATTTTATGTGAAGTACCTGGTTGACCAAGGTATGCTCTGATTTTTTATTTATTATGGCATTTTCTAAAAATGGTTCCTAGCTAGATCGATATATCGCCCCCGAAACCCCCTATATACTAAATTTTATAAAAATCGTTGGAGCCGATTCCGCGATTCTAATAATATATATATACAAGAATTGCTCATTTAAAGATATAAGATTTATATCGTGAAATTTCCACTGTAGGCATTAATTAATTCTTTAATTTAACATTAATTTTGATTTCTCACATTTTTGTATGACGCGGCTGCCCTCGGTACAATAGCGCCGTTAACCACAAAAATATGAGACCGAAAAAGAAAAATAAACTTATTACGTGACACGAAAAACAAAGAGAATCACAAAATCTGATGATTTTCAGCGTTTGCTGATGGTATTTTTTTATTAGAACATTTCACACACGGCTGGTAAGCCCCGTACTAAACCATATCTAGTTTGTATTATGGTTGCTAACACAATTGATTTATTACATATACATACAAAAATACTTAATATCGATACTGTATACACCCAGATCGACAGCCAACAAATTTAGATCATCATAAAGATGTTAACCGTGCCGTGAATCGAACCCGGGACTTTATAGTCGGC
Organism: Mellilla xanthometata; assembly: GCA_035578125.1. NCBI lineage: Eukaryota > Metazoa > Arthropoda > Insecta > Lepidoptera > Geometridae > Mellilla > Mellilla xanthometata. The sequence goes on along the minus strand of JAPUBQ010000034.1, from coordinate 2,815,485 downwards.
AGTCCGGCATGGCGCCAACGAGGTCGTCAATAAAAAAAAATATGACGCGTTTCTTGTTCGTGAATATCCAAAGGTCATCGGCTCAAAGTTTTTGTCCAGACGTAGTAAAGACCCGGCTTAGGTCGTCTAGACGAACTAGTCAAAAGGATTTGTGATTGTTAACGATGACCTTGATCAGTGTCAAAGGGCAGACATGAGGGCCTGGCCGAGAAATTTAAAGCCTTTTTACACGCTTTCTATATATTTACTAGCTGACCCGACAAACGTTGTTTAGCCTTAAAAATAGAAATGTAGTAGCCGATTCTCAGACCTACTGATTACACACGCGTGCAGACATTGATGCAAGCCCAGCCAGCAAACTGGTGCTATGCACTGATGTCGATGAGCACGCTTCATTATATAAAAGTATAATTTGTTGTTTTTCTTTATACTGTTTTTTTTTTATATAAACTTAGGTTAAGTAACATTAGTTATGATTTTTGTTTTTTTTTCTCATCTTTTATCTTTTGTTCAAATCCTTTGTCATAATTGTGTCAAACAGACTTGTGAATATTCTGTGGGAGAGGCCATCGGTGCTGAATCACAGTTCGATACTAGTTCAGCACTAATGGTTCAAATTAAATATGTATCATCTATGTTTTATGCAGATAAAGATATTATTATTATTATTATATAAAATTTGGTAAAAATCGGTCAAGCCATTTCGGAGGATTGCGGTAACAAACACTGTGACACGGAAATCTATACTATAAGACTCTTTGTCCTGACCTATTCATTCATTCATTCATTCATCTATAGACAACGCAGAGCCCAAACGGCTGGTCCTAGGGTTGTGAAATTTGGAGGGTGTATTTGTTTTGGTATGTAGACGCGTACTAAGAACGGATTTTTGAAAATTCCACCCCTAAGGGGGTGAAAGGGGGTAAAACAGTTTGTATGAAACTTCTTTGTTTTTGAACTTATAGCAATGAAATTTGCAAAATGTATAGTTTATGTAAAATTAAAAATAATGGTATCAAGTTTTTTTACCAAGGGTGAACTAAGGGTTTGTTATGGGGGGTGAAAGTTTGTATGGAAAAATCTTTATTTATCAAGTTAAAGTCTTGAAAGTTGTTATGGTAGTAGTTTATTGAATGGTTAAATTAAAATTTTAAAAACTTTTGCCAGGGGTGCATTAAGGGGGATGCCATTGGGGTTGAAAGTTAAAAATGAAAGTTTTGTGTTTTTGAACTTAAATGTGTCAAATTTGGAGTTTGTATATATTTTAGTACTTAGACGTGTACTAAGAATAGATTTTTTGTAATTCTACCCTTAAGGGGGGTGAAAGGGGGTAAAACAGTTTGTATGAAACTTCTTTGTTTTTAAACTTCCAGCTATGAAATTTGGAATATGTATAGTTTATGTAAAATTAAAAATAATGGTATCAAGTATTTCTGCCAGGGGTGAACTAAGGGTTTGTAATGGGGGGTGAAAGTTTGTATGGAAAATTATTTATTTATCACATTAAAGTCTTGAAAGTTGTCATGGTAATAGATTATTAAATGGTTAAATTAAAATTATATTTTTTTTTGCCAGGGGTGCATTAAGGGGGATGCCATTGGGGTTGAAAGTTAAAAATGAAAGTTTTGTGTTTTTGAACTTAGAGGTGTAAAATTTAGAGTGTGTATATATTTCAGTATTTAAACGTGTACTAAGAACGGATTTTTGGAAATTCCACCCCTGAGGGGGTGAAAGGGGGTAAAACAGTTTGTATGAAACTTCGATGTTTTTGAACTTCTAGCAATGAAATTTGGAATATGTATAGTTTATGTAAAATGAAGTTTTTTGCCAGGGGTTAAATAAGGGTTTATAGGGGGGAGGGGGGTGAAAGTTTGTTTGGATTTTTTTTTTATTTATCAATTTAACAGTCTTGAACGTTGTTTTGGTTGTAGTTTATATGGTGGTTAAAATAAATTTGTAATGATATTTGCTAGGAGTGAATTAAGGTATGCCATTGGGGTTAAAAGTTCAAAGGGAAAGTTTTGTGTGTTTGAAATTAAATACTTATGAATTGGAATTTAAGTATGTGGTTTACTTAGTGGTATGATTCACGTATTCTTATTATTTATATTAATATAATGGCTTGGAGAAATCGATCTAATCTGTAGCATCACCACCAAAATAGCTAAAACAGTGGTTAACTAGATCTCAGGAATCGAATGAGGAAAGACAGATGCGGCTTATTTTGATATCGTAGCAATGTAGTGTTTATATAAAATTGGCACGGGAATAGGATACAATAGATTTTTTCCACAGGTTACGCAAAAAGCGACCTACACGCGGGCGGAGCCGCGGGCAACCTCTAGTTTTATATATAAGACTAGATGTTGGGCTGTGCGCGGGCCGCAAGCGGCCCGCGGGGGGTGTTTTCAAAGAGGGGTAAAAATGGGCCACCTATGAATTAAAAAAAAATAGGAAAAAATTCAAGTCGAGGTAGTAAAATATGTAAAAAACCTTAAATTCGGTCAAAAATGGGCTGATGATGATGATGATATTTTAAAATCTGTGACTATCAACTTGTAAAGCAGTAGTGTAGAATCAAAACATGATAAGGATCTCGAAAAACTGATAATAAACCCCAAAGCAGTCAAATAAAAAGGTAATAAACATGTATGCAATTTTGTTAGGTTGATGATGATGATGATTTTGGAAGGTGAGTGTGGAGCTCGGCTTTCGGCCTCGCTTCACCCTCGCCCTTACCTCGCAAGTGCCAAGGCTCGGCCTTCGGCCTCGCCTTGGCACTTGCTCGGGTCCTGCGTACCAAATGTATGGAGTTTGATGATGATGATGATGATTTTGGGAGTGCGAGTGTGGAGCTCGGCCTTCGGCCTCGCTCCACCCTCGCCCTTGCCTCGCAAGTGCCAAGGCTCGGCCTTCGGCCTCGCCTTGGCACTTGCTCGGGTCCTGCGTACCAAATGTATGGAGTTTGATGATGATGATGATGATTTTGGGAGTGCGAGTGTGGAGCTCGGCCTTCGGCCTCGCACCACCCTCGCCCTTGCCTCGCAAGTGCCAAGGCTCGGCCTTCGGCCTCGCCTTGGCACTTGCTCGGGTCCTGCGTACCAAATGTATGAAGATTGATGATGATGATGATGATGATGATTTTGGGAGTGCGAGTGTGGAGCTCGGCCTTCGGCCTCGCTCCACCCTCGCCCTTGCCTCGCAAGTGCCAAGGCTCGGCCTACGGCCTCACCGCGGCACTTGCTCGGCTCCTGGGTACCAAATGTATGGAGTTTGTATGGAGCCATTTTTTTTTTCTTCGGGACCCATATTTTTTTTTGCACATCACCAATGGGCCCAAGGTCCCTAACAACATTTCTTCAAGCACCACCCCCCTAACTCTCATACCCTTGGAGATCCCTTGGGGTGCACCAGGGTCACTTCCACTTTCAGCCAATTTTCGATTTTATCTCACCTCTCCTGGTCCATACATATACAAAACCATGAATAAACCTTACCCCACAAGTCTCAAAGTTGGAGATGTATTCCTACCCTACCAGAAAAAGTTACATGTATGGCGGCCATCTTTGTTTTTTAACATTTCCAAATTTTTATCCAAAATATGTAATCTGCACCCCCTGAAGCCCCCTGATGCAAAAAATCAGCTCCCTGCGGCCATTTTGAAATTTGGCCGCCATTTTGAATCCGCCATCTTGGATTTTTGACATCACCCCCAAACTCTCCTACCCTCCCCCTATGACATTTGGTCGAACACCTCCCCACTACCTCTTACCGTTTCAGAGTTATAAGTGTCCAAACTTTGTATGGAATTTAAAAAAATTGTACGGCTGTCATACATTTTTTTCCATTTTCCAGAACCGTCAAGCAGTTCTCTTCAAAATGAGCCAAACTTGTAAAACTCTATCTCTTATACTTGCCGAGATCCAGTAGGGTACTCCAAGGTCAGTTCCACTTTTCCAAGTTTTCAGATTTTTCCTCTACTCATTGGAACATTGTCTATACAACGGTGCTATACTCGTCATCCCCCCAAAACTCCTTCTAGGAGAACTACTATGTCAATCAATCAGTCAGTCAGTGAGTCAGTGAGTGAATGGTAATCTAATTTTATATTATATAGATGTTGGGCTGTGCGCGGGCCGCAAGCGGCCCGCGGGGGGTGTTTTCAAAGAGCGGTAAACATGGGCCACCTTTGAATTTTTAAAAAATAGGGAAAAAATTCAAGTCGTGCTTGTAAAATTGGTAAAAAACCTTAAATGCGGTCAAAAATGGGCTGATGATGATGATGATATTTTAAAATCTGTGACTATCAACTTGAAAAGCAGTAGTGTAGAATCAAAACATGATAAGGATCTCGAAAAACTGATAATAAACCCCAAAGCAGTCAAATAAAAAGGTAATAAACATGTATGCAATTTTGTTAGGTTGATGATGATGATGATGATTTTGGAGTGCGAGTGTGGAGCTTGGCCTCCGGCCTCGCTCCACCCTCGCCCTTGCCTCACAAGTGCCAAGGCTCGGCCGTAGGCCGAGGCCGTAGGCCGAGGCGCGGCACTTGCGAGGCAAGGGCCCATATGTTTTTTTGCAGATCACCAATAGGTCAAATGTCCTTAACAACATTTCTTCAAGCACCAATCCCCTATCTGTCATACTTTTGGAGATCCCATGGGGTGTTCCAGGGTCAGTTCCACTTTCAGACTTTTTTCATTTTTTTTCCAACGTCTCATGGACTCTTCTTTACTGCCGTACCTCGCAAGTGCCGCGACTCGGCCTTCGGCCTCGCCGCGGCACTTGCTCGGCTCCTGGGTACCAAATGTATGGAGTTTGTATGGAGACAATTTTTTTTTCTTCGGGACCCCAACTTTTTTTTGCAGATCACCAATGGGCCCAAGGTCCTTAACAACATTTCTTCAAGCACCATCCCCCTATCTCTCATACCCTTGGAGATCCCTTGGGGTGCACCAGGGTCAATTCCACTTTCAGCCATTTTTCGATTTTATCTCAACTCTCCTGGTCCATACATATACAAAACCACGAATAAACCCTACCCCACAAGTCTCCAACATGGAGATGTATTCCTACCCTACCATAAAAAGTTACATGTATGGCGGCCATCTTTGTTTTTTGACATTTCCAAATTTTTTTTCAAAATATGTAATCTGCACCCCCTGGAGCCCCCGGATGCAAAAAACCAGCTCCCTGCGGCCATTTTGAAATTTGGCCGCCATTTTGAATCCGCCATCTTGGATTTTTGACATCACCCCCGAACTCTCCTACCCTCCCCCTATGACATTTGGTCGAACACCCTCCAGCTACCTCTTACAGTTCCAGAGTTATAAGCGTCCAAAGTTTGTATGGAATTTGAAAAATTTGTATGACTGTCATACATTTTTTTCCATTTTCCAGAACCGTCAAGTAGTTCCCTTCAAAATGAGCCAAACTTGCAATACTCCATCTTTAATACTTGCCGAGATCCAGTAGGGTACTCCAAGGTCAGTTCCACTTTTCCAAGTTTTCAGATTTTTCCTCTACTCACTGGAACATGTTCTATACAACGGTGCTATACTCGTCATCCCCCCAAAACTCCTTCTAGGAGAACTACTATGTCAATCAGTCAGTCAGTGAGTCAGTGAGTGAATGGTAATCTAATTTTATATTATATAGACTAGATGTTGGGCTGTGCGCGGGCCGCAAGCGGCCCGCGGGGGGTGTTTTCAAAGAGGGGTAAAAATGGGCCACCTATGAATTTAAAAAAAATAGGAAAAAATTCAAGTCGAGGTAGTAAAATGTGTAAAAAACCTTGAATTCGGTCAAAAATGGGCTGATGATGATGATGATATTTTAAAATCTGTGACTATCAACTTGTAAAGCAGTAGTGTAGGATCAAAACGTTATATGGCAGTCGAAATACTGATAATAAACCACAAAGCAGTCAAATAAAAAGGTAATAAACATGTATGCAATTTTGCTAGGTTGTGGATGATGATGATGATTTTGGGAGTGCGAGTGTGGAGCTCGGCCTTCGGCCTCGCTCCACCCTCGCCCTTGCCTCGCAAGTGCCAAGGCTCGGCCTTCGGCCTCGCCGCGGCACTTGCTCGGTTCTGCTTACCAAATGTATGGAGTTTGTATGGAGTCAATTTTTTTTTCTTTGGGACCCATATTTTTTTTTGCAGATCACCAATAGGCCATAAAACCTTAACAACATTTCATCAAACACCACCCCCCTATCTGTCATACTTTTGGAGATCCTATGGGGTACTCCAGGGTCAGTTCCACTTTCAGACACTTTTCTATTTTGTCCCATTGTCTCATGGTCCCTTCTTTACTGTTAAGCCTCGCAAGTGCCGCGGCTCGGCCTACGGCCTCACCGCGGCACTTGCTCGGCTCCTGGGTACCAAATGTATGGAGTTTGTATGGAGCCATTTTTTTTTTCTTCGGGACCCATATTTTTTTTTGCACATCACCAATAGGCCCAAGGTCCCTAACAACATTTCTTCAAGCACCACCCCCCTATCTCTCATACCTTTGGAGATCCCTTGGGGTGCACCAGGGTCAATTCCACTTTCAGCCATTTTTCGATTTTATCTCACCTCTCCTGGTCCAAACATATACAAAACCACGAAAAAACCCTACCCAACAAGTCTCCAACATGGAGATGTATTCCTACCCTACCAGAAAAAGTTACATGTATGGCGGCCATCTTTGTTTTTTGACATTTCCAAATTTTTATCCAAAATATGTAATCTGCACCCCCTGAAGCCCCCTGATGCAAAAAATCAGCTCCCTGCGGCCATTTTGAAATTTGGCCGCCATTTTGAATCCGCCATCTTGGATTTTTGACATCACCCCCAAACTCTCCTACCCTCCCCCTATGACATTTGGTCGAACACCCTCCCGCTACCTCTTACCGTTCCAGAGTAATAAGGGTCCAAACTTTGTATGGAATTTGAAAAATTTGTATGACTGTCATACATTTTTTTCCATTTTCCAGAACCGTCAAGCAGTTCCCTTCAAAATGAGCCAAACTTGTAATACTCTATCTTTTATACTTGCCGAGATCCAGTAGGGTACTCCAAGGTCAGTTCCACTTTTTCAAGTTTTCAGATTTTTCCTCTACTCACTGGAACATTGTCTATACAACGGTGCTATACTCGTCATCCCCCCAAAACTCCTTCTAGGAGAACTACTATGTCAATCAGTGAGTCAGTCAGTCAGTGAGTCAATGAGTGAATGGTAATCTAATTTTATATTATATAGAATAGATAGATAGATAGATAGATTAGCTTCACCTGTATGTTTGTTTGTAACCGACTTCTTTCGGCGCGATTTTGACCCACTTTAAACGGCCAGATTTCGTTCAAACTTTGTAGATTTATTGAGGACCGATGTCAATACACAAATTTGATAAAAATACGGTTTTCTATAAAAAGCGTGTTTTTTAGTTTTTTTTTAAACTATTATTATTTATGATAATAATAAATAGTCAAAGTAAAAAAATGCGTTTACCTAACAGACATAATAAATGTCTATTAGGTAAAGTGTGTATGTATATGTAGTATAATAGTTGTGTTAGCAACCATAACACAAAACTAGAAATGGTTCAGTATGGGGTTAACCAGCTGTGTGTGAAATTTGTCCTAATATTTACTTATGGCGGCTATGGAAGCAAAAAAGCATATATTGAAAAATATTACTAAAACTTTTTGATTTATTTTTTCAGTTTTTAGGGTTTTGTACCTAAAAGGTAAAAACTGGAAGCTATTACTAACCCTCCACTGTCTGTCTGTCTCCAGACTGTATCTCAGAAACCGTGATAGTTATAAAGCTGAAATTTTCACTAGTTATTGTTTATCCTTTGCCGATATAACAACAAAATGTAAAAATTGCAAAAAAATAAATAGTAAGTGGTCTTTGTTCAATAAACCTGTTTTTAAGGTTCCGTACCTAAAAGATTAAAAACGGGACCCTATTACTAAGCCTCCGCTGTCTGTCTGTCTCCAGGCTGTATCTCAGAAACCGTAATAGCTAGAAAGATGAAACTTTCACAAGCTATGTATATCCCGTGCCGCTATAACAACAAAATTAAAAAATAATAAAAAACAAAATATTAAGTCTTCATTCAATAAACACGTGTTTTTAGGGTTCCGTTACCTAAAAAATAAATAAATACATACAGGCGAATATATAACCTCCTCCTATTTTGAAGTAGGTTAAAAACGGGACCGTATTATAAAGTCAAAGTAATTTATTTGCAACAATATAGTGAAAGTCACACAATCACATTAATTAATATTAAATCAATGTAAATATCAATAAAATTAAATTATTAAGCCTTCCTTGTCGCTAGAAAACTGAAATATCGCATCATATGTATTTCCTGTGCCGCTATAACAACAAATACTAAAAATAAAATAAACGCTTCCCAATACAATTGAAAACATGTGTTGTTTTTGTTTTTTTTTTTACTACATATCAATAACTATACTTTTATTTAGGTACTAGTTGATAATCACTTAAGATTTGCACAATATATATTACCTTTTAAATACTACTGTCAAATTTTGATTAGGTAAATATTTAAGGGGGTCTCCCATACAACAATGCTACGGAACCCTTATAAACCAGTTCTAGCTAGGGAAAACTGTTATATCTTAAAAACGTATATTACTGTTATACATATACAGTGTAAACTCTGTATAACAACACTGAAGGAACTGTGCATTGTATGACGTTATAGAGAGTGGTCGTTAAATGGAGGTTGTATGGAATACAAGCTAAACCTACAAAAGCCAATTGATTTCCCCGCTTTAGAGAGTTTGTCGTTAAATCGAGTGACGTTACATGGAGTTTACACTGTACATGTAAAATATATTTTCCAGACGTACTGGCCCTCTCCTACGGAACAAACGAAGCAGTGGACGAAAAGAAGGAACCCAAAGACACGAGCGAGGCCAAGCCAATCAAGTCGGACGAGGATGACGGGTTCAATGACCCCGACGACGATTCGGACTACAAGCCCACTGATGATGAAAAAGGTAAACCATACAATATTTAAGAGCTGGCCTCTTGTCCGTGGAGTTTTTATAGTTAACCAGCTGACCCGGCAAACGTTGTTTTGCCTCACTTAGGGGTATGAAAAATAGATAGTGTAGCTTATATGACACGTTCGTAGATTTACCATAGCAGCGCCATCTATTGATTACTTACTCAACCCAGTCGAAAGGTATCGACATCTGTTAGAATCATTTGGAGTTGACAGATAATTGTGACTGTCAAATAATAACAGGCTAATTATTAGCAATAAATTAAAATTGCGACTATAATTTGAGATTTAAACTATTGTCTTCTGTACAGTACCTGTAAATCTCATGTCACAATGTTTGTCCTCAATGGACTCCTAAGCCACTTAACCGATAATAATAAAATTCGCACACCATGTGCAGTTCGATCCACCTTGAGAGATAGGATAGTTTAAATCTCAAATTATAGTCGCAATTTTAATTTATTGCTATGTAATTATTGTCTGTTATTATTTGACAGTCACAATTATCTGTTAACTCCAAATGATTCCAACAGATGTCGATACCTTTCGACTGGGTTGAGTAAGTAATCAATAGATGGCGCTACCCCTAAGTGAGGCAAAACAACGTTTGCCGGGTCAGCTAGTAGGTTATATAATATAAGGTTATAGTACTATAGGTTATATACACTATAGGTTATAATAAGTTTTTTGCTAAATACATAAATATTTTTCATTTTGACTTACTGTTAGTATATTTACCGCCTTAATATACTAACAATATCATTTGTATATTTCAGATTTGAAAAAAGTGAAAGATGAAGAGGAAGAGCTGGAGCGGAAAAGCAAGCGGCTGAAGAAGGAGGCGGCTGAAAGTTTGTATATTGTTTTTTTAGGGTTCCGTACCTAAAGGCTAAAAACGGGACCCCATTACTAAGCCTCCGCTGTCTGTAAATATGCTGTATCATGGAAACCGCGATAGCTAGAAATAGCTGAATTTTTCACAAGTTATTATTTTCTCGTGGCGTTTTTTTTTATGGTGGATAGGCAAGCGCTTGATCGAAACTCACCTGATGTTAAGTAATGTTGCGATCTAAGGTGGAGCGCGCTTGCTTAGAAGAAACCGATTCACTATCGCCTTGAAGACAGTGAGGTTATAGTTCAGAGGGAACAGGGATTCCGGCAATGAGTTCCACAGTTTAATGGTCCGCAAAATATATGTGGAAGCGAAACGCTTCGTGCGGATTTTTGGAACTTCAACTGTATAGCGGTGCCTCCTAGCCGTCCCGATAGTGGAAATGTCCGATAGCGTAATGGTTACCATGCCGGACTGCCAAGCAGAGGATTCTGGGTTAGATTCCCGGCACTGTCAACATTTTTGTGATGAACTAAATTTGTTGGCTGTTTATGATCTAAAGCCTTTCCGACAACAAATTACGCGCGGATTAAAATATTTCAAATCTGATTTTAGAAAAGGATTCCAAAGGCTTCATCATCGTCGTCTTCTTCTTCGTATGAGCTAAGTGGCCAAGCTCTGGAGTCGAGAGTTTTCAAGCCGCCCTAAGGCCTCTGATTTGGCTTAATGACTGTTTGTACTAAGACTAACAGCAGGGACCTACAATTTGACGTGTCATCTGACCCACGGTGAAAATGCTATTTGAAAAACGGCAGTCTTGTGCATCCCATCCGAAAACCGTCCGCATCGACCGTTGCTTAGCTTCGATGATCGCGTCAGACCACCTTAGCTAGCCGAGCTAAATCGCCTTAAAAAAGATACTGTTACGTATTAGGGTTCGAAATTTGGAGTAAAAACCTTTATTATTATATCATCATCATCCATCATCCTTAGCCGATTCTATCCCACTGCTGGGTATAGGCCTCTCTCCTGTCATGCCATTTGTCTCGGTCCTGTGCCAATCTGGTCCAGGTTGGATCCGCGACAGCTGTAATGTCGTCGACCCATCTTGCCGCTGGACGACCGACGCTCCTCTTCCCTAGCCTCGGCCACCACTCGGTTACAACCTTGCTCCACCTGTCATCACGTCGCCTGGCCAAGTGTCCTGCCCAACTCCACTTTAGGTTTATGACTGCAGATCCGATATCTCGAACTTTCGTTCGTCGTCGGATCTCAGTGTTGCGGATATTATTATATAGGATTTATTTTCTACGAAATCCAAACACTAACACGTGTCTAACTAACAAATCGTAAGTAGTTGCAATCCTAGTTCAACACCGGTATTGTAAATGCACAGACACCAATCGCACTCTTAGCTCGTAGTTTCGCTCGAAGTCAATGTTTGTGTCTTTTTTCTACTGATTGTGTTTATACGAATACCTGAATTTTCATTTTTTTTTTTATATAAAATATTAGGACACATTCACACACGGCTGGTTAGCCCCATACTGAACCATTTCTAGCTCGTATTATGGTTGCTAACATACATATACATACATATTATATATAAATACATATTTAACACCCAGACCCACAGCCAACAAATTTAGTTAAGCACAAAGATGTTGACCGGGCCGGGAATCGAACCCGGAACCTTCTGATTAGCAGACCGGCATGGTAACCTTTACGCCAACGAGGTCGTCAAATTATTATTATTGTAATTATTCTGTTTGACATTTAATTTTAATTTTGTTTTTTCTATGACCGTGTCTTATTATTTTTATGATTTTGATTATGTGTAATATGGACTATGTCTGAAATGAATGATTTGAATTTGAAGTTAACTTTACGAAATCTCGCGGTCAACTGTCCTCCGATCGTTCCATCCGCTCTTTTATACCCGATCATACAAGCTCTCGTAAGTTCTATATATCGAACGTTCGGAACTATTCCCCAGGAGAATTCGAAGTAGTGTGTGAGCGAGATAGAAGATGTGTGTAAACAAACAGGCGGCGTTCGGGAAGTTTTCGAATCTTCTATGAGGGTGAATCAAAAAATTCTTGGAATTAATATTAAAAAATGCAGAGATTTAAATAATAATATTTTATTTTATTATTCTACATAATATCCCACCAATGCAATGCATTTAGAATATCGCGATTCTAACTTCCTTATTCCTTGTGAAAAAAAAATATTAAAAAAAAAAAAATGAGTTGCTAAAAAGTTATTTTTTTTAAACTTTTTAGCAACTCGTTGCACAAAATAATTATTACATGCGAACGAACTGACAAAAACAAGTGACAGTCTGCATAAATATAGTGTGATAGACACTCTTTAATTTGAATATCGAACTTGATCCAAAAAGGTTTCATACCTATAAACGCACTTCTAAGAACTTTTTGATTCACCCTCGTATACAAGGAAGTTTGAGGTAATACTTTCTGGAGCCTACGCGACAATACTAATGGCTGGTCTCCGCAGATGGTCCACTGACGAGTCACCCGGGCGAGACGAAGCGCAAAGGCAAGGCTCCCGCCAAGACGAAGAAGAAGAAGAAGGCTACCAGAACGCGCGTCAAGAAGAACCCTGACTCCACGGATGATGAGGAGCTCGATAATATTGATGGTAAGTCCTTAACAACATCATCTTTGAACAATGATAATATCCCTATTGATGGCGCGTAGCTTTACCCCACTTACGAAACAAGTAAGTGATTCATCACTGTTTCTATTCTTCAGCCAGTAAATACACTGCTATTGCTAAAGCGTGCGTAAGATAATTTAGATGATGAGTGAAATGGCTCATGAACAATGTTCTTATTATAATAATATACTAACTTTTACAATTTATGAACTTTGAAAGGGGTTCTTATAGTAACCTTGTTAAAATTGCAAGGTTAATATTATTGTAAGTACACTAGCCTATTAATGGGACTTTTTCAACGATTAATAAAGAAATTTGGAAACAGACTCTTAAACGTAGGGCCGGGATCGAACCAAGGGCCGTCTGATTAAATAGCAGACGTTTATCCCACCGAGCTAAACTTGCTAGTGTGCTACGCGCGTATTTCGCTTCTCAAAAAGTAAAATGAAACCCCTCTGAAAGCTTGAATTTCTTTCTATATCTTATTTTTTTAGTAATCCGTAAATTACTTAATCAGGTATTACAGATATTATCACACGCGAGAAATAAAAGCATTTACACTTCGTTGATCTCGTCATTCTGTCCTGCTCTACCGCACGGACGCATTATAGCTCTGTCCTTTGCTAGCACCGCGTCCCGCGACCGCAGAAGTGAACAGCGCTAATATGACACATTGCTATCATCGACCATCAAATAGGATATTATCATTGGTCCTGCTCTACCGCAGGGATACATTATAGCTCTGTCCTTGTCTATCAATATATGTCTATGTCTAATATGAGACTGCTTACATCGTCCATCAAGTGGGATATTATCATTGTTTTTTTTTTAATAATGAATAAATAGATGTTACAAGCGTCATCTGATACAAGCGTGTATTGTCAGTTATTACCGCATCTTCTTACTCTTCGTATGAGCTAAGTGGCCAAACTCTGGTGTCGAGAGTTTTCAAGCCGCCCGAAGGCATCTGACTTGGCTTGGATAAAGGCGCCATTGAGATCCGATTCGTTCGGTGAGGGTCGTAAAAGAGATCTAAAAATGTGCCCAACAGAATAGGCTGGTGGCATTATCGCGTCAAATGCCAATGCTGATATGTTGAGCTAATTTAACATCAGCATTTTTGGTCACGCGTCGCTTCAAAAATTTTTGGGCATTGTGTTTTTTTGTATTTAAATAATTCCAAACATTTGTATGCATTAGTTACCGGTTACTCTGTTAGAAGGGGTTTTTTGAAGTGCTTAAACCGCACTAAGGTTATCTTGTAGATTTAAAAAAAGCAATCGAATATATTACGACCAGCGGGATTCGAACCCGCGTCTCCGGCATACCAGGTCGAACGCTCTAGTCACTAAGTTATGGTCGATTCACCATTATGGCTGTTTAATTATCCTAACCTTACTTACAATAGATTTATTTCCATTAAAATATTTACTTAGTCACTAGTATACACCACTGAAGGACGCATCACTCACAGTACGAGAGACAACTCTCAGTGTGAGTGCTGCGCGACTAATATACTGCACATACATTTACAAAGCAAAATAACAACATTTTACGTTATTATAATATTAATTGTGCTTTTCTTTTTGGTGTTCTTTTTTTGCTTTTTTTTTAATAGGTAATAAGTATTATACAGTTAAATCATTAAAACCAATATAAATGTCACACACTAAAAAAAAAACTAATACTAATCAAATAACCCGCCCCTGATCGCCCCGGTGCAAAGGTGCCCATCACGTTCGCTGCATTACCGCGCTGAATAGCTATATATACGGACATATTAAGTTATTAGAAATAAATAAATGGTTGAGTGATTGAAATGATTGATTGAATTCCGGTTCTTAAGCGATCGTGGCGCCATCTGTGCTGACAGATTAAGTCTATTTCACAGGTTCGAATCCTGCAGGTCGTGATATTTTCGATTGTTTTTTTTTTTATCTACAAACCCTGTTTTAATTTGTAGTTCTCCACTAGAATTTCTCTTGCGGAAGTGGTACTATGGAACACAACTAGAAATATTGAAAAAAAAATCAGCAAAAGCTAAAAAATGTTTGAACTTTGAATCGAATATAAACAAGATAAACCATTTATTGATAATTGTACAATTATACGTCAAAAATTTAAAAAAAATGTCTATATGAATATAAAAGAAAATGTCAATATGATATACAAATAAATTGTAATACATGTCACATAACATTATTCCTGATATTAAAAAATTCGTCCATGGAATAAAAAGTTTCCTGAACGAGCCAGTTCTTGAGCTTATTCTTGAAAATGTTATCATTACATGCATTTGTAATATCTTTAGGCAAACAGTTATATACCTTCGGCCCTATAACGTGCGACAAGTTATCCGAGCGCACGAGCCTCACCGGCACCCGCGCCAACTCGCCGTCACTATATAAAATAAACAAGCTGCGCCCGCAGTGTTATCCGCAGTAGTCCGCGACAAAAAAAAAAACAAAGGAACAGGGTTAAAAGATCCCTAATATGTCCGTCTCCTGGTTCTAAGCTTCCTCCCCAACAATTTTCAGCTTAATCCGTTCAGACTTCAGCCGTTCTTTAGTTGTAAGTGGTATAACTAACACTACTTTCTTTTTTATATATGTATAAAATAAATAAACTAGCAGTTGCCCGTGGCTCAGCACGCGTGTATATCGATTCTTTTGCGAATCGAATTTTCCCTGAATTGTGTTTGCTACAAACCTCACGGAGCCCGAGACCTTTCCAACGAATGCAAAACTGTGAAATCGGTTCGTGCGTTCTGGAGTTATAGCGGCAGGAAGGAAAACCCGACTTAGTTTTTATTATACTAGTTGATCCGGCAAACGTTGTATTGCCTAATAAATTATTTCTATTAATAAAAAAAAAATAAGGGTGAACAACCCTTATCACTATGAAAAATAGATAGTAGCCGATTCTCAGTCCTACTGAATACACATATCAAATTTGGTAAAAATCGTTCAAGCCGTTTCAGAGGAGTACGGTAACTAACATTGTAACATGGAAATTTTATATATTAGATTATTTAGACCATAGACATGCAAGATTTGTACTACCTGCATTAATGTCTTAAGAATATTTTGAGCAATAAAATCTTCCTGTTTAAATTATTAAACGTAGGATTAACAAAACAATAAAAAATAAGAAATGTATAATTTACTACTTAGAATAATTACTTTTCAACTAATTCAATGTAAGCAAATTTTAAAAGCAACATACAGTCAAATTGAGAACCTTCTCCTCTTTTACAGTCGGTTAAAAAAAGAAATAGAATATAACTTTATTGTACAACCACAAAAATTAAAATAAAAAACTTAAAAGTAGAACACAATGGCGACCTTATTACCTATGGTGATTTCTACCAGGCAACAGGGAATGGAAAAATAAAACATACAAAAGAAGGCGGTGGAAATATGCACTTAACAGCCTGTACTAGTATTAGTTAAATACCTAAGAAAAGGTTTTTGGAGATGAAACGGATTAGCGGCAAATAAATATCTGGAATCCGGTTTTTTTTTCCGGCGAAAAATTATTTCGCTTACAAGATTTTCATCATTTGAATATAAATTCGGACGGATACCAGATATTTAAAGTTCTTTGATCAAAATTACTTTCTGTTCATGTTTATAATCTACTTATTTAAATTAAAAAGGTGTTATTAAATAAATAAATTATTTTAGCATCAGTGTGATTTATTTAGATTTATATAACGAAATCGTTTTATCTTTTTGCCGACTGTCCGTCGTGTCTCTATTTAAATTTATTCAGACACACCTAAAATTAACATACGATCAGTTATCACCGTTAGTCGGGTAGTTCCACAATGACCGGGTCAAAATAGTCACTTCAATGACGAATAAGAAATAAATAAAAATTGCCTGTTATTTGTGAAACACAAAAAATAATGATTAAAAAAAACAATTTCAAAAGAACCCTAACCCGATATACGAACCGGCGGAATACCGTACAGTTCCGACCAAAACAGGCCATCCGTTTCATCTCTAACCCAACCTTTTCTGTCTTCTAGGCATATCCGTCATCAAAGTGAAGATAACGCTGCGTCGCAACATTGATTTCAAAGTGACAGAGAACGGTTACGAGTGCGTTCGCTGTGCGGTCATTACGAAGACCGACAACACAATGCGCCGGCATATTCTGACAGCCCACTTCAACGCGGTCAAGTACAAGTGTCCCATCTGCCTGGAGGGGTTCAAGTCTTTCGGCAGCTACGTCAAACACAAGCTGGAGAAACACAACGAGGACCACAGGTTCAAGTGCAACGCGTGCGACAAGGCGTTCTTCGAACTCCAGTTCCTGAAGGACCACACAGATACATTCCACATGATGGGTGAAAAGAGGAAGTGCAAGGTTTGCGACTTTGAAACCTACAGCAAGGTTAGTTTCTACAAGCATAAGATAAAACATCTGACGGTGAAGAATCATCAGTGCAAGTATTGCCAGAAGGCGTTCAAGAGGAAGACGTACTTGGTTCTTCATGAGAGGATTCATACGGGGGATAAGAGGAAGGTTTGCGCTGAGTGCGGGGAGGCTTATATTGATAGAACAAGTCTGAGATACCACATGACTAGACGGCATCCAGAGATCAATTTTTAAAGTAATTGGCAGGGAAACGCAAGTTGTCAGTGGTAATTTGCTTTAATTGGTAGGGAACCGCACGTTGCCACTGACGGTTAGTTACAATTGGCAGGGAACCGCACGTTGCCACTTACGGTTAGTTACAATTGGCAGGGAACCGCACGTTGCCACTTACGGTTAGTTACAATTGGCAGGGAACCGCACGTTGCCACTGACCGTTAGTTACAATTGGCAGGGAACCGCACGTTGCCACTGACGGTTAGTTACAATTGGCAGGGAACCGCACGTTGCCACTGACGGTTAGTTACTATTGGCAGGGAACCGCATGTTGCCACTGGCAGTTAGCTATAATTTGCTGACAGATGACTGATGGTTACAAGTTTAATCGGAACATTTTAGTACAAGGTTGTATTTTCTTTTGTATTATATTTATGATCAGTTAAGTTTGTTTAATAGACGCGATGACCGAGAAGAAAGTTAGATATAATTTATACTTGTTCCTAATCAGGGGCTAATAATGCACTTTTCATTATTTTAAGGTAATTTAGCCTATTGAATGTACTGTGTATGAATACAGTGTAAACTTTATATAACGACATTTAAATAACTTTAACTGGGTTTTATTTTAACAATAAAGATGTTATTTTTTTCCCTCGGCCTAAATTTCCAGTTATCTGACAGCAAGTTAATATCAGAAATTACGTTTTTACTATCAGCAAATCTAAGCGACGCTCCTTATGGTCAACACTAAGATGGGTGGGCGAATTTTTGTAAAAAACTTGGGCGTTTTACAAAACTGGATAGGTAGTAAATTTAATTTTATTAAATCACACTATAATATTATTATTAATATACTAGCTGCGCCACGCGGTGTTACTCGCGTTAATCCGGGATAAATAAAAGACTATGGTGGCGATTCAGCGGCACACACGACTAAACCAAATTTAAAGAAGGCCCCGTCTCTTTTCATCTTAGGTGGCCAGAAAGAGACGGCACGTTCTGCACCACAGACAAAACAACTAAAATCACGTCAAATATGGAATATGGAATGTGCAGGCTGTTGTAGAGGTGATACAAATGAGTGCGTTCTAAATTCTCCTATATTTTCTACATTTTACGTGATTTTAGTTGGTTTGACTATGGTGCACAGCGTGCCGTCTCTTTCTGGCTACCTAAGATGAAAAGAGACGGGGCGTCTTTAAATTTGGTTTAGTCGAGTGTGCCGCTGAATTGCCACCTATGTGTTAATCCAAAGACTTACCTAGCTCCATAGTAATCGTCTCATACAAATCCGTCCAGCCGTTGGAGCGTGAAGGAGTAACATAAATTTTGAAGTGATTTGCGTATCAGAACCACAATTGTTTTCGGGATAAAAAGAAGTTTTTGTGTTAGTCCAAGGTGTAACCTATCTTCACACCAAATTTCATCAAATGCGGTTCAGCCGTTTGAGTGTGAAGAAGTAACAAACATACACACTTACACCCAAACTTTCTCATTTATAATATTAGTAGGATAAAGCGAAAGTTTGTATGTACGTACGTTTAATGTAAACATAAAAGGCTGAACTGACCTGGATGGGATTTGCATTGGAGATAACTTAGTCCCGGATTAACGCTTTCGCAAGTTTTATCCAGGATGAATGTGTGTAACACCTCGGGGCGCAGTAGTATAATGTTGATGTCAGAGAATGAGACATCTAGAGGACTAGTCTGCTAATGAATGGCAGAAAAATCGTTATGATCGTTGTTTTTTTTATAAAAGCAGTTATTTCAATGTTTATTGTATAGTCACTCAGAGAATAAAGTAAAATCAATCTTATTGATTAGATAGAAAAGGAAGGAAAAAGTTAAAAATAACACATTCATTTCAGACACAGAAGACACATACATATACATTATTATAAATTACATAAAACATACATGAAAAATAAAGAAGAAAGACCGCATAGTATCTGTCCCCTAGCGTCTGAAAAAAGTCATAATGATATTAGAGCACATTTCACACACGGCTGGTTAGCCCTATACATAATCGATTCTAGTTTGTATTATGGTTGGACTCGGGGCCTTCTCTCACGAGGAGAGAGATAAAAGCTGGCCACGCTCGCCAAGTATGGGTTGGCGGGTTGACACACATCTTCGGGTATTGTGACCCTTAAACATTTCGGTTTCCTCAAGATGTTTTACTTCATCGTAAAGCGAATAACGTGTATATGTACATATATAACAAATCATTAGTGTACGACCGGAGTCGAACCAGGGACTGTCAGATTGAAAGACGGTTTCCCATCGACCCACACTTATATAAAATAAATAAATATTAGGACACATTGTCACACACGGCTGGTTAACCCCATACTGAACCATTTCTAGTTTGTGTTATGATAGCTAGCACAACTGATATACTACATATACAAACATACATATTTTACATAGATACATATTTAACACCCAGACCGATAGCCAACAAATTTAGTTCAGCACAAAGATGTTGGCCGGGCCGGGAATCGAACCCGAAACCTTCTTATGGCAGTCCGGCATGGTAACGTTGGCGTAATGACGCCAACGAGGTCGTCAACTTAACAACTCATTGAAAAGCCATAGCGATTTTTCTGCCATTTATTTAGCAGCCTTGGTCGGCTGATCTCCAAAATATCTGACACATTAGATAGCCATAGTTCACGGAACAAGTTTAGTAAGAAGAGATATAATATAAATGTCTAACCTTAGATTATGGTGTTGTTAGAAACTTTGTACAAAATGTATTCTTATTACCTTGTCAAATGTACAAGGTGTTTTTTAAAAGGGCATAAATCGTAATTCAATTGTTTTTAGTTGTACTGTACTTAAGCAACTTATACGTGTCGCGATTACTATAGTAAAAAAATATCGTATTTAGGGTTCCGTACCTAAAAGGTAAAAAAGGTCATAATGATATTAATAATAATAAAATAAAAAACGGGATCCTATTACTAAGTCTCCACTGTCTGTCTCCAGGCTGTATCTCAGGAACCGTGATAGCTAGAAAGCTGAAACTTTCACGAAATGTATAAAAATGTATATTAACTATCAAATTAAATTATAAAATTTGAATATTTAAAGTAATATTTGAAGGGGGCTCCCAAACAACAAACGTAATTTTTAAGTGGTTTGTTACTCGACCTTTATAACGATATTTGAGCAAGATCACGTCAATTGGACCCCCCATTTACCACTTGATCATAAAATTTTTATCTTTATATATTTTTTATAAGTACTTATGATGGAAAAATGATCCAACAAAAAAAAAATGAAGAAAATTTTAACCACTTTTAATAAAAAAATTGATTAAAATTCAACCGTAAGAGATAAATTAAATAAACAATTGGTAGATAAAGCAGTTACAGTGTTAAACGACGCGAGAGTAGTCTTCAATTTTAATTATTATTTATTCTGACAGACAGAATAGACTAGACATGCTCTAGCCTTCATGCATGTTAGTAGGAGATGTATGGAAATGGAAGTGCAAGGAAGAAGGGCAAGAGGCCGACCGAAGAAGACATGGATGGAGTGTGTGAATGAGGACATGAGAGTGAAAGGAGTGAGTGTAGAGACGACGGCTGATAGAGGAGAGTGGAAGAGGAAAATTTGCTGTGCCGATCCCACCTAGTGGGATAAGGCAAGAAAGAAGAATAAGAAGCTCTCCTTCATTGGTCGGAGTGTCGTCGACTGTTATGTAGCTTTTAGTGCATTTTTTTAGTTTGAATTTACCTAAGCCGTATATTAACCATTGTTATTTTTATTTTATTAGCACCTTATACGTTTCGCGTTACCTATAGTAAAACAAAATCGTAATTTTAATCGCCGTAATAGGTCGTTGACCACTTGTCGGGTTAGTACAACGAGTAGTATGTTTAAACAGAAAATAAAGAGTTTTTGTGAAAGTAATTCCTTTTATAATTTAAGCGAATATATGAATATGGAGCTTGCAGAATCGTTATTCATGTGTAAACAGTAGTATTTTAAATTTAATAAACATGGAAAACAAGTGCTAATGTGGTATTTAATGGGGTAGAATATTTATTTAATGAAATTTGTAAGTTTATTTATTTTTTTCTAACTAATGTTTTTTTAAGTATTAAGTAATTATTGTAGTATGACTTGCCTTTAACGTATGTTATTTAGGGCTAATAAAGTTCTGTATTTCTGTATTTCTGTATTTCTATTTGTCGATTTAAAAAACACCTTGTATGGCTAGTATGAGTTTTTTCGAATAAAGAAAGAAAATTATTTATTGTGCACACAAAAATATATACAATGTAAACTCCATGTAACGTCACTGGATTTAACGACAAACTCTCTAAAACGTCGTAATCGATTGGCTTTAGTTGGTTTAGCTTGTATTCCATACAACGATACATTTAACGACCACTCTCTATAACACCATAAAATGCACAGTCCCTTCAGTGTCGTTATATAGAGTTTATACTGTATCTGTATTTATACTTAATCTATCGAGCGAATTTCACGTAATCGTGTTTTGTTTTGCTTTTACGATTCGTAGCGCTATCATTTACGGAGGAGTTTATAGAATTTTTCAATACATACTAGCTGACCCGGCAAACGTTGTTTTGCCTTAAAAATTTAAGGGTGATCAGCCCTTTTCACTTAAAGGTATGAAAAATAGATACAGTAGAACCTCTATAAGTCGAACATCAAGGTAGACACCAAAAAATTCGAGTTATAGAGTTTTCAATTTATGAAGGATTTCGACTTGGTTGCTCCGTTGTAGGTACTAATTGTATATTGCAGTAGAACCAAACTACTTCTGACAGTATTTGAGTCGAGAACATCAGGGGAGTTGCGGTCAAGAGCAAGCTTTGTAGCCTAAAAAAAATGTATAATTTAGAATTTCGCATTCGAAAAAACTTGTACTAGCCATGTGTACAAAAGTAATTAACTACGTATATAAAGATATGGGCACTTGAAGTATTTTGATAAAAAAATCTAATAGATTTATTGAATAGTTCTAAGAAATTTATTGTAATTTATGAATTGTGGATGTCGAGAATAGTTTTAGTAAGTTAATCATTGTTATTATTATCTATGGATTAAGTACTTATTTTCTTTTACAAATAAACTTCTTTGGAATTAGAATTTAGTTTTATTTTGAGCAGCGGACATACCTTTTTTACTCCGACGCAAATGTATCGGTCTAAGATGGCCGCTGATAGAAAATGGCGGATGACATTTTTGTCTATAATTGCGTCAAATTAGGTATCGAATGGAAGTGCTTGATTAGTAAAATAGTCGCTCATTTGGCGCAACTACCCGTAAAGAGTTTTTAACTGGCCGTCCCAACGTTAGCGTCAGTAAGAAAATTTCATTCAATTCACAAATCGCACATTCATTTCCTTAACGTCACTTAACAAAATATACACATTTTCAGTACAAGCGTTTAAAGTTTAGAATTTTTTAAAAAGGACATAAATAAAAGTAGAGTAACTATGTCGGTAATATCTTTTGTTTTTATTATGGAATAAAACTAACAGTACTTATTTAATAAAATCAAAAGCCAAAAAACCTTTATATGGTAACAAAAAAACTGATCAAAATTAATCATTTTTGTTTAGTGATGTTAAGGAAATGAATGTGCGAAATGATACTCAACAACTACTAGTGGACTAGCAAGGGAATCCCAACAAAACACGACGCTATACTTAGACGCCTCCTGTTTTAATAGAAGTACCACAACATCTGACGCAATGACAGTGGAACAGGTATGCCAGCGAGCCAAGACCGTGCTCCGCTACTTTAAGGAGCTTGGATGGCTTGGGTAGGCTGGTAGGGGGAAATGCACAATACGCCTCTTGCAGGTTGTCAGTGCAGGTCTGATCGCCCCCATCATAGAATAAGAATAAGAAATGACACTCGCGACATCTAGCGGCATATCAATTAAAATAACAATTCGGTCGATGTTTCTGCGGGTAGAAATAGACTTTACGAACATTATGTCATAAAAAAGCCTATTCGACAAAAAAATTAATTTGTTGTAATTCGTTGTTGCACCAAATGAGCGATGTAGCGTCTCTGTCGCACTTCATCGCCCGCTACCAATCAGAGCGCTCGTTCTGAATCGCGCGCGCGGTATTTACAACGCGCGTACGACTGCTCCTAGCTACAATGCATGACAAATGGACGTCTCCGGACACATCTGTCCGGGGGATATCCTTTCACCATAAATACAAAATTATACTTTGATATAAATTCAGCACAAAATGTCACATTGGGGATTTTTCCATAAATAATTATTTAAATTGGAAGTAATGTTTGTTGTGCGACGTCTATATTGTTGGTATTGAATTAGTTTGACTATCAAATTAGTACTTACGTAATAAAGATTATACGTAATTACTAATTAGTAGTTAATTGTCAAAGTAATACTATTTATTAGATTAGGCTACATTCCAGTTTTATTTTGGGATAACATCCTTAAAAAAGTATTTAAGAAAGAAATTATTAAAATTTTTCAAACATACATATGTTGTAAAAAAAATGGTTGCCTGTAAAGTCGGTTTTACGGGCGAAGATTTTACGTGACAACGTCTGCCGCGTGCTGCGCGCGCGGCAGACCGATCATAGTTGAGTGGGAGAGAGACGCAAGGCATTCGGCGGGCCTCTCTCTCGTTCGGTGACTCATCGTAACGTTACCGGGCGTTACACTTTTTCATAAGTGACTCCCAGCCGCAACCTAATTTAAGACGTTGTCACGTCAAAAAAATAATAAAAACTGAAATAAATTTTGTAGTGTAAATCTGTGATCTGTGATTGTGTGAAGTTTGTATTTAACCGTCGCGAAGAGAAATTCTAGTGGAGTTCAAATGAGTTTAGGTGTGTTTTGAAATAACTTTAATTATTAAAGAATTATCCTTGATTTCGAGAATCTATGAGAGAAAAAAAATTAAATACCCTGCGAGTACCATACTACACTAATATTTTATTGGCTGTACTTTACCAATTTCATGCCTTTACTTAATATGCCCCGCAAAAACATACATAAACATGCAAACATTTTTCTGTCTTCTAGGAGTATCCGTCGTGAAAATCAAGACAATAGAAAGGAGTCTCGCCACAATAAACACAGATTTCAAAATAGTGGACAAACATTACCAGTGCCTGAAATGTCCGTTGATTGTCAACAAAATGTACAAGATGCGCGAACACGTGCGCGAGGTGCATTTTAAGATATACAAATTCAAATGTCCGGCTTGCTTGGAACCGTTCAATCTCTTACACGAATTGATTAGACACAAACTAGAAGTTCACGACCTGGACGAGCGGTTTAAATGTAACGCGTGCGATAAAACGTTCTACCATATACACGGATTAAGAAAACACGAACTGAGCTACCATATGCTGGGGGACAAGTTTTCTTGTGAAAAATGCGGCTTTGAAACTTTTAACAAACAAAGTTTTGGCCAGCATAAAAACAGGCATACGGACGAGAAGAAGTTTAAGTGTGCGTACTGTAAGAAGGGGTTTAAAACTAATTATAATTTGAAGAAACATGTTCAGATTCACACGGGGGATAAGAGAGAGGTGTGCGAAGTGTGCGGCGAGGCGTTTGTGGAGCGGACTAGTCTCAAATATCATATGACTAAACGGCACCCGGATGTTAACTTCTGATAGTAAAATTGTTGATTAGAACTATATAACCGACTTCAAGAATTTCAACCAAATGTGTTGCTCGCGTCATCTAAAAAAAACTCTTCAGAGAAAATGGCGGGTGTCTTTGCGCATGGCCACACTCGCACAATAAAGTGCTTGGCTAATTGTTTATTTTTACCCGTGACAGAACGGAAACCGGTACACGTGTTGAGCTGAGAGGGTGTTTGTGTGTGTGTTTGTATATCAGTGTTGCCATTTAGTTGAGGTACTGCAGTAAAAGAACAAAAAGTTATTCAAATAAAAAAATATTTTATATGGGTTTGTTAGTTAAGCTCATTTCGCTGTCGCCAAACATGTCAACGTCAGATGACATGGCGGGAAAAGCTGCGACTTTGACGACCAAGGAGATGTAAAACGATATTATATTTGGTCCTTCGAGCCGGATTTTTTTTATTTAGTACATGTTTAAGTATTATTTTTGAAGTTGATACTTCTTGAAGTCGGTTATAAATTAATGTAGGTACCTACATTAAGGAAGGCCTATAATAAATGGGCATTTCTATCCCTTAGTCCCGTGTTTAAGACACTGGCAACTGGCGTCGACCCCCAGAGTTGCCAGTGTCTTAAACTAGATACCTACTCGTGGGGCTGGCTGAAGGTTTCTAACGTGATTCCAGTAAAGCCTTGTTGGTACAATGAATACAGGGTTTATTGTATTTAACGCAAAACCTTTTAAAGGCAACTTAATTCATACTGAGACTTTTCATTTACGTCGTGGTTCAACAAAGTTTTAAAATAGCTGACTGCTTATAATACTTATAATGTAAATGGTTTTTAGTATTTTTTTTTACTGCAAATAGTACAATCCGTTTCAATTATTTATTTTATTATTAATCTCAAACAGAATACATACTATAATTAAAATATTTTACCTAAAAAAACCTGGTTGGTGGCGATTCTGCCGTACCTACACATGACTAAACTAAATTTAAAGAAGCCTCGTCACTTTTCATCTTAGGTGGCCAGAAAGAGACGGCACGTTCTGAACCACAGACAAAACAACTAAAATCACGTCAAATATGGAATGTGCAGGCTGTTATAGAGGTGATACAAGTGAGTGCGTTCTAAAGTCGCCCATATTTTCTACATTTGACGTGATTTTAGTTGTTTTGACTATGGTGCAGAACGTGCCGTCTCTTTTTGGCAACCTGAAATGAAAAGAGACTTTCTTTAAATTTAGTTTAGTCGTGTATGCCACTGAATCGCCACCAGTAGCTATCAGTAAGTTCATTATTCTCTCTCTCTGTCTAAGGTGGCATCTTTGAGAGAGCGAGTGAGCTATCGGTGAAGGAAACCATCTTTTTTTTCACACGCGGCTGGTTAGCCCCATACTGAGCCATTTCTAGTCCGTATTATGGTTGCTAACACTACTGATATACTACATATACATACATACATATTTTATATAGATACCATATTTACCCATTTAACACCCAGACCGACAGCCAACAAATTTAGTTCAGCACAAAGATGTTGGCAGTGCCGGGAATCGAACCCGGAACCTTCCGATTGGCTGTCCGGCATGGTAACCGCCAAAGAGGTCTTCACGAGAAAGATAATTTATAGGAACAAAATGATCGTACGCCAATAAAGGTTTTGTGTTTAATTACTACTATTATAATAGTATAATTTCCAAAAATAAAAACTTAGTTAATAAAATTAGGTCATATATATATATATATACATTTAAGTTTAAATCAATGCTATTTTAAACCTCTAACGTAAAAAAGAAGGGAATAAGTTTGACATGTCTGTGGCATCGTGGGTCCTAAACGGATGGACCGATTTTGAATTTGATTTTTTGATCGAAAGTAATGTTAGGCGAAAGTGTTTGTGGCACTTTATCGCCCGCTACCAATCAGAGCGCTCGTTCTGAATCGCGCGCGCGGTATTTACAACGCGCGTACGACTGGTCCAAGCTACAATGCATGACCTGTGGACGGCCGTCTCCGGACACAACATCTGTCCGGGGGATATCCCTTTGCTAGATGGAGGCAGAATGTCGTATCTGCGTTTGATGAAAATCGGTTTAAGGTGGCCGCCGAAACAAAATGACATATTTTTTAATTATTTTATTTATAATTGCCTCAATATGGGTATCAAATGAAAAATGGACAAAATATCTACATTATGAGAAATTTCAACGTCGGGGTTTTTTAATTTAAACTTGTTCGTACGAAGAAGTTTAATAGTTTATTGTAAATAGTTGTTATGTATTATGATACAATTGTAATAGTTTTAGTATTTTTTACATATTTCTGATAAAAGTTGTTTTTTATAACTTTTTTAAGAGGTGAACGGAAGAATCCGCTCATCACTATAATTTTGTTTAATCAAAAATGTTATGTTTTAGCAAGTTTAACTAAGTTTTATGCGAATTAAAGTAAAAGTAATAAACTCAAATGAATGCATTTTTATTTTCTCAATCAAAATATACAAGATTTTTGGTAAGTATCTATATAGAATAGAATAGAATAGAATATCATTTATTCGTCATAACGTATCCTAGTTATAACAACTTACAGGTTTAATAAAAGGATACGGTACGTTCTCGTCAATTTCACATTATACATTATTCACTATTTCATTAACAAAATTTAACTCAATTAAAAAGTCTAAAAGTAAAATGTATATAGTAACTGGCCCAAGGTCTAGTGTTTAAGCCACTGGCAACTGTAGCCACTTCAAATGGCAATAGTCATAGCTATCAGTTGCAATAAATATTCTACAATAACTACACTCACCTGAGCGGCAATAGTGTTTTTTATTTGCGTGATCTGTTCTATCTATTGCCACTGAAAGCTATGTCCACTATAATTGGCGATAGTAACAATAGCCAGTGTCTTAAATGCTATCATTGGGGAACTGGAAGTACAGTTATACGGATTTTCGAAAGTCGCACAAAATAATAATAATAATGGTAAATATTTAAAAATTACTAATAGATAGTGTCATCACAAATTCTTGCAAGTGAAATAAATAGGTACCTATTTATGATCCTTATGGTATAATCCACTTAATAAATACCTATTTCCGATCCATATGGTATTTACCACTTAATAAATACCTATTTCTGTTCCATATGGTATACATAACTAAGTCCTGTGTTCCATGGTATCTTACCCGCACTAGAGAATTAAAATGTGAGTGATTTCAGGTTTTTTTTCGTATAGACGAACGTGGGTTTGACACCTTTATTCTTAATACTAATGTTATTTGACTAAACCAAGGTATAAAGCGTATATGGATTGCTAAGACTTTGTGTAAACAAACAGTTTGTAAGCTACATATATGCCGTCAACTAGTAAAAAATAAACAAACAGTAACTTAAACAAAATATTTTGATATTTATTTGCTTTCACCATACTCCATTTATTGTATTGTAATAATTTCATACTTATGTTATTGTAATTTTTAAAACTTTTTCTTTTAATTTTTGAAAACTTTGTGACATAAGTTATGTACTTTACTACCTGCGATTAGGAGAAGACATCGGCTTCCGTCATTCAGTTATGAACTAGTTTGGAAGCCTTTGGATTTCTTTATATATTTGTAACAATTACTGTGTCAAATAAATAAATTTTGTATTTGTATTTGTTTATCTTCTAGGCATTTCCGTAATCACCGTGAAAGTCGATCGCGTCAAAGCAAACGTGGATTTCAAGAAAACCGATGGCGTTTACTTGTGCTTGAAATGCCCGGAACAGTTCAAAACCGAGTCCAAAACAAGAAAGCACATTCGTAGAGACCACTACAAGACGGCTCCGTACAAATGTCCGACTTGCGACGGCAAGTTCTGGGTTCTAACAGACTTAGTGAAACACAAACTGGACGATCACGCGACTGATGAGCGAACGAAATGCGGCGCTTGCGACAAGTATTTCTACGACCCTGGCAGCCTGAAACGGCACTACGAAAGCTACCACATGCTAGGCGACAAATTGAAATGCACGAAATGCGACTTCGAAACGTTTAACGTAGGGAGCTTTAAAGCGCACGGCGTAAAGCATTCGGCGGAAAAGTCGTTTTGCTGCAGATTTTGCGCGAAGAGTTTCAAGAGGAAGTACAATTTGACGCAGCATGAGAGGATCCATACGGGGGAGAAGCGGGAGGTTTGCGGGGTGTGTGGAGAAGCGTACGTCGAGAGGAGTAGCTTGAAGTATCACATGGCTAAGCGACACCCGCATGTTTGAGGCGCTGATATATACTTGTGGAGTCATCGCCCGCTACCAATCAGAGCGCTCGTTCTGAATCGCGCAAGTGGCATTTTCAACGCGCGTTCGACTGCTCCTAGCTACAATGCATGACCTCTGTTTGTTTTTTTTTTCGTGAGGAAATGCATTTACGCATCTCCCGCCACAAGCCTGGACGAGGCGGGCGGGGTATGTCGGGCTCGAGGGCCAGAGCGGCGTCACTACCGACTACAACCTCACGGTGTCCCATCTCACGACGGGGGCAGGGATGCAGGACCGCTCAGCGCAATGCCGCTGCTGTCCCCGCCCAGTACAATGCATGACCTATGGACGGCCGTTTCCGGACACAACATCTGTCCGGGGGATATCCCTTTGCTCCGTCGTCAATGAGCTTGAGCTTTCGGTGAAGGAAAACATCGTGAGGAAACCATAGCATGGTGGTAGAGCGTTTTCTAGTGCTCGCCTGGCTAGCAACCACCCGCGAGTCGAAAAATCTGTCACCAAGCACTCAACAGTGTGTTCCAGAAGTCTCCTTGAGAGCCAGTTATTCCAGACAAGGTATGCTCCACCTTAGACCTGAGTGTCGCTAACGCGCTGGTAAAATGTCTAGTTTTACTGTATATAAAAAAAGACATACAGTCGAATATATAACCTCCTCCTTTTTTGAAGTCGGTTAAATACACTTACGTAGTACTTAAAATAAGACAAAGTTATAAATAAAATTATGTTCTGATAATTTTGTTCGTTTTTATCGAGAACCCAAGGAAAGGAACCTTCTAGCATAGACAAAATATACTATTTTGTCTATGCTTCTAGTAAATTCAGCATGCCGAGTCTAAAAAAATGTTATTTGCAATTGATGCCACTGACAATAAGAATGACCTGGAGGTCATTGTCAGTGGCGACAGTTCATTAGTTATTGTTTTATATTTATATATGTGTACTTTTTGTGGGTCTCTAGTTGCATGAAATAAAGGAATCAATAAAATAAAATAAGTTAATATATTTTTTTATAAATAAACTAGCTGACCCGGAAAATGTTGTCTTGCCTCACTTAGGAGCCGATTCTCACACCTACTGAATATGCATATAAAATTTGCTAAAAATTGGTCAAGCCGTTTCGTATGAGAATGGTAACTAACATTGTGACATGGAAATTTTATATATTAGATTTATTTCATAAATTATTCATGACTTACTTGTATGTGCTTTAGTTTTGTAAAAAATTTAAAAATGTAATTTAGAATGAATATAGATCCTGAAAACCTGAATTGAATAAATTTATTATTTTTATGATATTGGTACAAGAATGGGAGGCTGTGCTATTATCAATTGTTTTTGGTTTGTTTTGCATTAGAGGTAGAAAATTGGAATGACTGAAGGGCAGATTAAAATTATATATTATATTTATTAGTTATCTTTAGTCATAATAAACTTTACTACTTAGACTTAAATATCCTTGAATATCTTGAAGCTTTTTCTTCAATTTCCGATTTTGATGTTGTAATCTTCTTATTTTTAAATTCTTTTTTTTAATAATTTCCCCAGCATACCTCAGCTGGCCTTTTAGTATTTTTTTCCTTGTACCAGAAATGGTGCTAGAAAATTTTATTTCATCTTTTTTACTTTGTGTTATAATTGGTGGTTGGGTATAAATTATAGTCTGTGTAGGGCTTTGCTCTATGGTTTCCAATTTGACATTTAGGGGATTGTTTTGGTTTGTATGTTTCTGCATTTCTGAATCTATATCGCCTGTAAAATCATGTCCATTTGAAATTATGTTATCTGACTCTTCTTCACCGTTTTCAATTTTTATAAAAATAGTTTCTGTAGGATTTTGTTCTGATAAGTTTTCTAATTTGTCTTTTTGAGAATCATGATTGTCGTTTATTTGATGATTTTCATAATCAGTGGAGCTTGTAATAGAATGTCTGTTGGATATTGTGGTTGCTATCTCTTCTTCTCTTTCACACTTTATAATATTCAATGGAAGAGTGTGGACTAGATTGTGTGTAGATCTTTCCTTTAATAAGTTATCTGGTATGACATTTTGAGAATCTTGAAGTCGATATTGGGTTTCCATACCAGTGGCATCTGTAGATGGCGGTCTTTTCGAAATAACTGACTCTTCCTTATCTTCTGAACTTGTTATAATAATTGATGATGGAAGAGTACAAACTATAGATTCATCTTTTTCACTTTTTATTAAAACTGTATGTGAGGAACATTGGTTTAACAAGTTTTGGGAATCATGTATGGTGTTTGATTGGAGTGGAAAATTATTTTTGTTTCGTTTTTGCATTTCCAAATCAATGTCGCCTATAACGGCTTGTCTTTTCGTAGGGCCGCAAGTTGGATCTATCGATCCAATAAATTTTGGTACAAACAAAAGAACATTTACAGTCGGAACAGCATTGGTTTTCAAATATCTATATTCCTTTTTTGTAATAATAAAGTCGTTTTCTGTAAAATGTTCTGAGCATATAGTGCTCGTCTTGGATGGCATCCAATTAGTTCTTCCTGTTACATTGATCCATTGTTCTTTTATTTTGCCGTCTTTGGGAAATCTGAAAAATATTTTAGTTGTTAATTTCTCAAGGACAAACAATCTGAAAATGGATAAAACTGGTCAAGTGTAAGGAGT
This sequence comes from Mellilla xanthometata, assembly GCA_035578125.1. NCBI lineage: Eukaryota > Metazoa > Arthropoda > Insecta > Lepidoptera > Geometridae > Mellilla > Mellilla xanthometata. The sequence goes on along the minus strand of JAPUBQ010000034.1, from coordinate 2,783,789 downwards.
TTCACACTCGAATGACCCGTGTCAATTGAATCTTCGATCTATTGATATAATTCCAAATTTATTGCTATTTTTCTACAAATATAATATATATTTAATCTACAGAAAATAGTCACAAACAACACTTACCTGTGGTATGAAATGCCTCCTCTTGAAACATTGTACAACGTGCTATTGTTCTTGCAGTGAGTTATTGCACAACACGGCATATTTGTAATTTATTTTAATATTAATTATAATATTTTAATAATCTCGAGCCAACATTTTGTAAATCTAAAAACAACACAGAGGAAAGAAATGGAACGTCAATCAAAACTAAAATGTACATCCTAATATGTCACCGGAATTTGTATCATTTACTTAAACGCCTATTGAACGACCGGTAAAATATAACCGTCATGGCTGGGGCCTGATAATTTTAAGGAAAACAAAGACATACAACCGTAGAAACACAATAAATGTGATACCAGTACAAGTTATACATATAAGTTAAATTCCATACGCAGTATAAGTTAAATTCTATCAGTAATTTATGTACATACTCAGCTGTGAAAATAAATAAATAAAACAATTACGATTTATTTACAGACTTCTAATTAGAAGTTTGTGGATTTATTCCTGTGAAGGCTTATAATAAAATATAAACAATATTATGTATATAAGATACAAAATTTAGTATAATGTACGGCATACATGTAGTCACATTTTTTATCTATACCTTGTGCCAAATTTTGCTTGTACATTATTGATTTCAGTGACAGTTGTAAAAAAAAATGGTTGCCTGTAAAGTCGGTTTTACGGGCGAAGATTTTACGTGACAACGTCTGCCGCGTGCTGCGCGCGCGGCAGACCAATCATAGTTGAGTGGGAGAGAGACGCAAGGCATTCGGCGGGCCTCTCTCTCGTTCGGTGACTCATCGTAACGTTACCGGGCGTTACACTTTTTCATAAGTGACTCCCAGCCGCAACCTAATTTAAGACGTTGTCACGTCAAAAAAGTTGCAGCAGATACACAACATCACACAACATTTCACCAACTTGTCTGTGCTTTCAATTGATAAGTATTGATAAATCTGAGAATTAACTCTTCCCAAACATGGTTCATTTAGTTCATAGCTTCATTTAATTAACTTGTTCGTAAAAAAAACTAGCAATATGAGCGGAGTGGATACGGAATTGCCGACGAAGTCCTTGAAAACCGAGCAAGAATCTGAGTTGTGCAGGTGTTGTCATGCCGAAGGAACTTTCAAGAATTTATACAACACTTATTATTGGCTAGACGGAGAACCGGTCGTATACGCTAACTTGTTATTGGAAGGCTTTCATATTGATGTGAGTAATTAATCTTTCAATTTCCGGTTCACGTAGGTAGTGTAGGACGTACTGCAACGAGAACGAGCCATGATATACGCAAAAAAGCGAGCAGTGGATGGAGACGATATGCATAGGATAGGGTCGTGTGGCGTGCCTTGGGCGAGACAGCAGTGTATGTCCAGCAGTGGACTGATTATGATGAATTATTATTTAAGCCGAGTGGCATGTCTGTTTTTCTAACTGACGGCTCATGGTTCGATCCCGGCCCTACACCAATGACTTGTTTTTCAAGTTATGTGTGGATTTGCACTCGCTTTACGGTGAAGGAATACATTGTAAGGAAATCAACATCTTTGACGACCACAATACACAAAGATTTGTATCATCCGCTAGCCTGCACTTGGCCAGCAAGATGGATCATGGCCTATATAATGGCCTTGGTGACAGGTTTTTCAATATAAATAATCTATGTATGTGTTAGCAACCATAATACGAACTAGAAATGGTTCAGTATGGGGCTAACCAGCCGTGTGTGAAATGTGTCCTTATATTTTATTTGTCCTAATATGTGTAGTATATCAATTGTGAAACTAAATTTGTTTTCTGTATGACCTTGGTGACAGATTTTTCAATATAATTAATCTATGTATGTATATCGATTGTGAAACTAAATTTGTTTTCTGCCAGTCTGGGTGTTAAATATGTATCTTAATAATGTATTTATCAATTTTTTTCATATAACTAATATCATTTATCTCATTCTTCCTTCCAGTTGCTTGGAGTGAAAGGTAACATGCAGCAAGTGCTGTGTTCTATCTGCTTCACGTGCGCTCAGAGGCTTGAGGATGCAGTGCTCTTCAAGAGACAGGTGCACCGGTGCGAGGACAAGTTTCATGACATTTATATCAATTCAATGAATAATGGTGAGTGCTAGTGCCTTTGCGTATTTTAGATATTTATTTAATTTCAAATTCAAATCATTTATTTCAGACATAGTCCATATTAAACATAATCAAAATCATAAAAAATAATAATAATGCTAAATCAGGGTCATAGAAAAACAAAATTAAATAAAATTAAATGTCAAACGGAAGAATTACAGTAATAATAATTCAGGTTAATAAAAACACAATCAGTAGAAAAAGACACAAATATCAAGGATAACTATTTAAATATAAGTTTTGAAGTTATGTGTGGATTTGCACTCACTTTACGGTGAAGGAAAACATTGTGAGAAAACAAACATTTTTGAGGACTGCAATATCTGAAGACATGTGTCATCCGCCAACAGTCATTTGGCCAGGGGGGATAGATTTTGGACTATCTCTCTCTCTTCTTGAGAGAAGGCCCCGAGTCCCAGCAGTGAGAACATATAGTGGGCTGTTTATGCTATATGCATAATGTACATCACATGCAGCGAACTAGAATAAACGAAAGAGTGACTGCATACAATTGCCGCTTAGAATTTGGATCCATCTACGCACACAATTATACTGCTATCCCAACGAAAAACACGCACACAAAGCTCGCACGCAATTGGTCGCCGCCACACCATGTGACGCCACGCGGGCGCGCGGGTAGCTGTTTTGCCCCGCCCACCGCGGTATTTTACGCTTGGACGGTGGAACCATTTTATCGGCCAAGTTACTATTCTATTTATTATAGTTCGCTGATCACATGCCAATATGTCAAAATGGAAATACAAAATGTTAAGTTAAATTATTTAAAATTTTGTCATAATATAAAAAAATAATCAAATAACCCACCTAAGAATTTTTATACTTATTTTGGTATTAATCAGACTTGTAAATTAAAAGAATAACTGGTTCAAAAATAAATTAGTTTGAACCTGTTATTTTTCGTCTTGCTAAATCTGTTCTGTGCCAAAATATGGATAAATATGTTCTGTTTTGCAAATCTATGTTTTTTAACTTTTTCTATGTTTACATTTCAGATCCCATATTTGAAGTCAAAATCAAACAAGAGTTGCCAGATGCAGCAGGTATGTAATCTTCTATCTTCTTTTAATCTTCTTCTTCTTCTAATCTTCTCCTATAATATAAATTTTTCACAAGGTGTGATCTACATCGATTACCTCGAGAAGGGTAAAACAATTACGGGGCTTTACTATGCTGATTTATTGGGCCGATTCGACGCCGAATTAAAGATAAAACGACCCCATCTGGCGAAGAAAAAGTGCTGTTTCACCACGACAACGCACCGGTTCACACGTCGACCGTTGCCATGGCCAAATTGGTCGAATTACGCTACGTATTACTGCCTCATCTACCATATTCTCCAGATTTGGCACCTTGTGACTTCTTTCTGTTTCCTAATTTGAAAAAACCACTCGCAGGGAATAGATATGGATCGAATGAGGAGGTCATCGCCGCCACGGAGGCCTATTTTGCAGAGTTTGACAAAAACTATTTTTCGGACGGGTTAAAGAAGTTGGAGCATCGCTGAGCTAAGTGTATTGAACTAAAAGAAGACTATGTTGAAAAATAAATTGCCACTTTTCCAAAATTTTCGTTTACTTTTTGTAGGCTAAGTATTTATTGAATGACCCTCGTAATTTTATACACTCCAATTATTTTTCACACAGCAAGATTATGTCTGCTTTTTCCAAAATTGCATAGTGCAGCGACTTCGCCCGATCTATACCTACAATGCATAAGTTATATCTACTTTCAATTGAAGTCACTTTCAAAGAAGTAATACAAATCTTATATATAAAATTTCCATGTCACAATGTTAGTTACCGTACTCCTCCGAAACAGCTTGAACGATTTTTACCTAATTTTATATGCGTGTTCGGTAGATCTGAGAATCGGCTACTATCTAATTTTTATACCCCTAAGTGTTAATAAGGGTTGTTCACCCTAAAACCCCGCGTCGCAGCTAGTTTAATGTAATTTTTAGATAGAAGACGAAATTAAATATTTAGTGTCTATCCGCTGTGATAAGATCGGTAGTCATGTGTGTAATCGAGTTTCTTACACTAAATATTTAATTTTGTCTTCTATCTACAATGGATTTCCGCAAAGTAACGCCTGAGTCAATAGGTTGATGTAAATTTTGTTACAGACGCAAACACCCCGGGGTTGGATAGCACCGAGACAAAGCCAGCCCACCTTCGGAAAGCTGGAGTGGGAGGGAGTGAGGAAGATCTGTGGGAGCGAGACAGCTGCAATGACGATGATGGCTACACACCTAACGAGGTCGTCGTATGGCCAGGTATCAGCCTCACCATTTTTTTTATTATTATTATTCATAAGTTCATACTTGTTCTTGGTATTCGTTGGTATCTCAGCAACAGAGTGGTTCACAATTGGAACAAGTTGCCCGAGGAAGTGGTCAGTGCTACATTAGTGAACAGCATTGAAAACCGGTTTTCTGCAACCTAGCTGGTTACAGAAAACCATAAAAATCAATAAAAATGAATGTCATGAACAGTTTAGATTGATGTAGATATTATTTTATGTAATGATAAAAATAATTTTATTTATTTATTTGACAATTAAAAACGCTAGTTTACAAACCGGCTTGATAGCTGGCTGCAGAAAACAAAAAATCTCTTGCTAACCTGTGGTCAGTGTACCAGTCGAGTGTAAACATTGACATTGAACAGTCCACTGTTCATGTGAACTGTTAAAAAATAAATTTCAACTCAGTGTGATATAGGCACATCAGCATAATGCTGCTCGCCTATAAATCAAATAAATAAATAACCTAGAGTATCTAGACGTAAGTTTTTAAAAGGCGCTGTTAGCCTAGTAAAAACCTAGTATATTAAGTTAATGTTGCGTAGAATAAGAACACTCTACATACATGTCACTACAGTAGAACCTCGTTAAGTCGAACCTCGATAAGTCAAAAACCTCCAAATGTCGAAAAAATGGTTTGTTCCCTTCCCTTCCCTTCCCTTCAAGCACCAAAACCTCCATTACTTGAAATCTTGACCCTCTGTTAGTCGAAATAATCACCGAGTCCCTCCAAGCCATTTTGGTACATATTCTTACTCTAATACTCGAAAAATTAAATTTGACCTCTGCATCTCGAACAAAGCAACGTTTTATTTTACAAACTTTACAACTTGAACATGTGGAATTTATTACCTAGAGGTAATAAATTCCACAACAATAGATTGTTCAAACAAAAATAAGTCACCGACTTTAAAAACTTGCAAGTACTTTATTGACATAATTACAGTAGAACCTCTATAAGTCGAACATCAAGGGAGACGCCAAAAAATTCAAGTTACAGAGTTTTCAACTTATGGAGGATTTCGATTTTGGTTGTTCTAACAACTTCTTCAACTTGCCGACAATGTGAGTACACTATTGTTTACTTGTTTGTTTGCATTTCAGATCCCATATTTGATGTCAAAATCAAACAAGAGTTGCCAGATGCAGCAGGTATGTAATCTTCTATCTCCTTCTTCTAATATATAAAATTTCCATGCTAGTTACCATACTCTTCTGAAACAGCTTGACCGATTTTTACCAAATTTTATATGCATACTAGCTGACTTGGCAAACGTTGTTTTGCCTTAAAAATATATAGTAGAAGACTCTCAGACCTACTGAATACGCATAAGAAATTTGGTAAAAATCGGTCAAGCCGTTTCGGAGGAGTACGGTAACTAACATTGTGTCATGGAAATTTTATAATTCTTTATTGGACACATAAATAAAAAAGGCACAGTAAAAGACAATTAACTTAAAATTAGTGTACCACAATTGGCGGCCTTATCGCTTAAAGCCGTCTCTTCGAGGCAACCTTTGGATGGAAAGGAATTTATAAACGACTAAAGAAGGACGTAGTGTACAATAAAGAATAATAAAAAACATACATATAATATTAATAATCTTATCTTAATTTATATAAATCTCGTGTCACAATGTTTGTCCTCAATGGACTCCTAAACCACTTAACCGATTATAATAAAATTCGCACACCATGTGCAGTTCGATCCAACTTGAGAGATAGGATAGTTTAAATCTCAAATTATAGTCGCAGTTTTAATTTATTGCTAATATAATTTGTTATAATTAACTGTAAGTAACCTATCTATATAATAATTGAATTATCAATGAAGTAATTCGTAAAAATGAAGTATCTTTTTGTACGTGTAACTCCTAACCTAAAAGAAACCTGGCAATAACTAACCTTAGGCCTATATTACTAAAAGTAGGCGACCATACGTTTTTATCAAATCGCTAGTGCCTTGAAAATTCGCAAAACGGACACAACCGTCAACGACGTCTGCCTTCACCCGTCTGCCCGCGTTCGGGTCGCGCACTCAGCGATGAGCCACTTCTTCCTCACCGCACCTACCCCGCTCCCCCCACGCCCCGTTCGCCTGGCGCCGCTGCCGGTATTTATCACCGAAACGGTATTTATCGCCGAAATTGCTATGACTCTGCATTTTAAATCTGTGATATCTTCGAAAATATTTATTTAATTTACATGCTGTAAAAAGCCATATTGATCTTTATTAAATGCACAATGTATTTAAGATACTTATTTGGATAAGGATTAATACTGTATTGCTTAAAATCGCTTCGTAAATGAGCCATTATTTCTCGTACAAAGTAAAGGATAAAAAATGGTTATTGTGGGTTATTCCTAAGAGATGAACATATACCATCACGGACTTTTTTGTAGACCTTTTTAAGTTGTACAATACTGTAGTAAATTGTTTTGATCTATCTTGTAGGATTCAGTCAGCGTTTGCAATGTAAGCGCAAAAAATGTGTTTTTTTTACGACCTCACATTAAAAACCTCAAAAATTGTAGCCTATGTGTTATTCTGATGTATAAGCTATATTGTGGTAAAGTTTCATTCAAATCCATTCAGTAGTTTTTACGTGAAAGAGTAACAAACATCCATACATCCATACTTACAAACTTTCGCCTTTATAATATTAGTAGGATTCGGTATATCTGAGAATTAAATGGTCTGTAGTCAGAATAATCACGAATCATTAAAATGAGGCCCTGATTATCGAGTTTCTTACACTAAATATTTAATTTTGTTTATTTATTTATTTATTTATTAGGCACTCAGACAGATTACAAACATTCATTTTAACATAACTAAACTACAAAGAACAAAAACAAGTCTGTAATCCAAAAAAGAGTACACAGCATGCTAGTGTAAACTTAATAATAAGGAAGGTTCAGATATACATAAATCTTCTGTCTACAATAGATTGCCGCAAAGTAACGCCTGAGTCAATAGGTTGATGTAAATTTTGTTACAGACTCAAACATCCTGGGGTCGGATAGCGCCGAGACAAAGCCAGCCCGCCCTCGGAATGCGGGAGTGGGAGGGAGCGAGGAAGATCTGTGGGAGCGAGACAGCTGCAATGATGATGATGGCTACACACCTATGATCAAAAGTAATTTATCATGTTACGATTTGAAATTCTTCTTCTTCTTGATTTTGATGACGAGGGGGGAAATCTTCAATTTTTTTAGTTTTTTTTTACACATTCACACACGGCTGGTTAGCCCCATACTGAACCATTTCTAGCTCGTATTATGGTTGCTAACACAACTGATATACTACATATACATACATAAATATTATATATAAATACATATTTAACACCCAGACCCACAGCCAACAAATTTAGTTAAGCACAAAGATGTTGACCGGGCCGGGAATCGAACCTGGAACCTTCTGATTAGCAGACCGGCATGGTAACCTTTACGCTAACAAGGTCGTCGTATGGCCAGGTATCAGCCTCACCATTTTTTTTATTATTATTATTCATAAGTTCATACTTGTTCTTGGTATTCGTTGGTATCTCAGCAACAGAGTGGTTCACAATTGGAACAAGTTGCCCGAGGAAGTGGTCAGTGCTACATTAGTGAACAGCATTGAAAACCGGTTTTCTGCAACCTAGCTGGTTACAGAAAACCATAAAAATCAATAAAAATGAATGTCATGAACAGTTTAGATTGATGTTGATATTATTTTATGTAATGATAAAAATAATTTTATTTATTTATTTGACAAATTAGAAACGAAACGCTAGTTTACAAATCGGATTGATAGCTGGTTGCAGAAAACAAAAAATCTCTTGCTAACCTGTGGTCAGTGTACCAGTCGAGTGTAAACATTGACATTGAACAGTCCACTGTTCATGTGAACTGTTAAAAAATAAATTTCAACTCAGTGTGATATAGGCACATCAGCATAATGCTGCTCGCCTATAAATCAAATAAATAAATAACCTAGACTATCTAGACGTAAGTTTTTAAAAGGCGCTGTTAGCCTAGTAAAAACCTAGTATATTAAGTTAATGTTGCGTAGAATAAGAACACTCTACATACATGTCACTACAGTAGAACCTCGCTAAGTCGAACCTCGATAAGTCAAAAACCTCCAAATGTCGAAAAAATGGTTTGTTCCCTTCCCTTCCCTTCCCTTCAAGCACCAAAACCTCCATTACTTGAAATCTTGACCCTCTGTTCACCGAGTCCCTCCAAGCCATTTTGGTACATATTCTTACTCTTTTACTCGAAAAATTAAATTTGACCTCTGCATCTCGAACAAAGCAACGTTTTATTTTACAAACTTTACAATTTGAACATTTGGAATTTATTACCTCTATTGTTCAAACAAAAATAAGTCACCGACTTTAAAAACTTGCAAGTACTTTATTGACATAATTACCGAAGTTTGTAGAACCTCTATAAGTCGAACATCAAGGGAGACGCCAAAAAATTCAAGTTACAGAGTTTTCAACTTATGGAGGATTTCGATTTTGGTTGTTCTAACAACTTCTTCAACTTGCCGACAATGTGAGTACACTATTGTTTACTTGTTTGTTTGCATTTCAGATCCCATATTTGAAGTCAAAATCAAACAAGAGTTGCCAGATGCAGCAGGTATGTAATCTTCTATCTCCTTCTTCTAATATATAAAATTTCCATGCTAGTTACCATACTCTTCTGAAACAGCTTGACCGATTTTTACCAAATTTTATATGCATATTCGGTAGATCTGAGAATTAAATGGTCTGTAGTCAGAATAATCACGAATCATTAAAATGAGGCCCTGATAATCGAGTTTCTTACACTAAATATTTAATTTTGTTTATTTATTTATTTATTTATTAGGCACTCAGACAGATTACAAACATTCATTTTAACATAACTAAACTACAAAGAACAAAAACAAGTCTTTAATCCAAAAAAGAGTACACAGCATGCTAGTGTAAACTTAATAATAAGGAAGGTTCAGATATACATAAATCTTCTATCTACAATAGATTGCCGCAAAGTAACGCCTGAGTCAATAGGTTGATGTAAATTTTGTTACAGACTCAAACATCCTGGGGTCGGATAGCGCCGAGACAAAGCCAGCCCGCCCTCGGAATGCGGGAGTGGGAGGGAGCGAGGAAGATCTGTGGGAGCGAGTCAGCTGCAATGATGATGATGGCTACATGCCTATGATCAAAAGTAATTTATCATGTTACGATTTGAAATTCTTCTTCTTCTTGTTTTTGATGACGAGGGGGGAAATCTTCAAAAATTTTTTTTTACACATTCACACACGGCTGGTTAGCCCCATACTGAAACATTTCTAGCTCGTATTATGGTTGCTAACACAACTGATATACTACATATATATACATACATATTATATATAAATACATATTTAACACCCAGACCCAAAGCCAACAAATTTAGTTAAGCACAAAGATGTTGACCAGGCCGGGAAGCGAACCCGGAACCTTCTGATTAGCAGACCGGCATTGCAACCTATACGCTAACGAGGTCGTCGTATGGCCAGGTATCTGGCTCACCATTTTTTTTTATTAATATTTATTAGTGAATAGCATTGAAAACCGGTTTTCTGCAACCTCACTGGTTATAGAAAACCATAAAAATCTCTTGCTAACCTGTGATCAGTGTACCAGTCGAGTGTAAACATTGACATTGAATAGTGGACATTAAGAAGTGTTAAGGTTGTTCGCTAGCATGCTGCAAGTGCTCATATGCCGCTAGATGGCGTTAAATAGGTATAAGTTAGTTATATTCATCCCAGCAGCCCAAGTGATTTCTTTTGTAACTTCAGAATCGGTTCGCGAAATCTACTGTTAATGTATTATTTTTAAGGCTCATCACAAAACAACATATATTAAGCGTTGATAGCAAAAATTTACAAAAAGCCATATAAAAGCCATATCTACTATCATCTATTCTGTGACGATGCGGCTACACTCACACTAGCATTGACAATTTTTTTTGTCACTTGAACTTCAGCATATTTGAATATGGATGCCAATTTCGAACGCTCAATTGTCGATTATATAGCTCGTTCGTAGAGGAAGCATTTTTGGAACATGAAATATTTTTATGATTTGAATTGACCATGGTTCGAATCTCATGAATTGTTCTTGCTATTTTATTTTGTTTGAAACTTCTTTTTTTGAAGGAAAATTATGAGAAAGAATATATTTTCAATAGGTTTCGTTTTCGTGTATATAATATTCATAGCGCATACCTTCAAACCTCAAACGAAATTAGAAAAGTAAAAATCTATAGGGTACATGATATAAGTAACAAGAAAAAACTTTTCTCACGAATCATCTAACATATTGCATGAAACAGTTGTATTTTTCGCATGATTCCAAAATGTAAGCCCTTTCATTTGGGAAAGTTGCGAATAATATCATATCCAATATTTTGTATTCGCGGACATGCGAATACCATCATACATAGCTAAGAACATCAAAACCGGAGCTAGACACATATGTACCTTCTACATACAGTGCGTGCGTGGGGTGCCAAAATCTGATAAAGCTACGTATCCAGAGACCTTTTATTGATGAAACCTAATTTTTACTCTATCTTATCAGCTTCAAGTCTAATGATCAGAAAAGTAAATAATTACATATTATCAGGGAATTTATATTTATTAGACTATGGATACAATTTTAGCTACATTTGAAATAAAAAAAACTGTTATTATTATTCTAAGGTAAGAGGCCTGTCGAAATCTTAGTTATAATAAATGTACATCTGGCAGTTTACATGTATCGTTGATATAATTATACACTAGTGGCCCGTCCCGGCTTAGCACGGGCATAAAAAAAATTGAATTCTAGGAGATATGTTTGAAAGTCGTTCAGATGTGTAATATGTTATTCGTTACAAACAAACATTTAAATTTTATCGCATTATAATTTTGACATAGATTAAAGTTTTTTTTTGTATTTATGGGTTCCGCTGCTCTCAAGACATACTAAACGACACCCGCCACAACTAACTTTTCTTAGCGCATGCGATGAAACAAATTTTTTACTCTTTTTTATACCTTGTGTTACATTACTGGAGTCTTAATAAGAAGTTCTTACCCTTTGCAACAAAATAAAATGCCTATGTCATTTGGGGATAATGTAACTTCCCAACGGTGTAAGAATTTTTAATTTTAGTCCAATAGTTTCGGAGCCTATTCGCGTCAAAAAAACATAAAAACATCCAAACAAACAAACAAACAAGCCTTTTGTAATTATGAGATTGTTAAAGATATTGATAGGTAAACAAAAGACGTAGGTATAAAAATTTGATATAATTGGCCAAGTACGAACCGGGCTCGCGCGTGAAGGGTTCCGTACCATTATTAAAATATGGCGAAGAAACATGTTTTTTGTATGGGAACCCCATATCAAACATTCATTTTATTTTGAAAGAAAGAAAGAGAGAAATCATGAAAGAATCTACCAAGTGTCATTGTAAAGATAGAGTAAAAAGAGGTAATACGTAGCTTAATATTCTGTAGAATTCTTTAGTGTCCTGTTATCGTTTTTGATATTGAGCAAAAATACAAAATATAACACGTCTTTTAAGGTACACTTTAAAAACGTGTCATCCACTCTTTATATTTGTATATTTTGTGTTTTTAGTATTTGTTGTTATAGCGTATCTAGTACTTGTATACTCTTGGGTTATAGCATTGGATCATAGGCAACGGAAACAAATAATTTGTGAAAGTTTCAGCTATCAAGGTGTATTAGAAACAGCCTGGTGACATAAAGACAGACAACGAATATTTTGTAAAAGGCATTCGTTTTTATCTTTTAAGTACAGAAAAGATCGCAGTAGTATATTAATTTCATTCTTAGGGTACCTAACCCTAAAAATTATTGCTGCAATATAAATACGTTTTTTTAAGTATGTCAAATATGACAAACTGACATTGACATAACTAAATTTCATTCAAATAATCAAACAAAATTATACATATTTTAAATTTTTAATTCTATTACGATACTTAATATAAAAATAGCAATAATTTATTTAAAAATAATAAATAAATTTCATCAAACTCTTTAACAATACTTTTTTTGATCCTGCCATCTAACGGAATTTTGTTGATTTATTACTACGGATGGTAAGCTTGGGTTCATGTTTGGCAGAGAGAATGACACTAACGGAAACGGAAACTAACAATGTATACGTATACATGTCACCAACTTAGCTGTTCAGGTGGCCAAAATTGGAATTACAAGTTCGACAGCACTCTTAGGTGGCAACAAATCTCCACTAGCGACACTGTCAACTGAACAGCTAAGTTGTTGCACTGCACTCATACATGTGTATTTTGCTGGAAAAAATCACGCTGATATATCTGTTTTGCGATAAAAAATGTATAATATTACCTATTTAGCGCCCCAATTAGACCATTTTAAGTTTATGTTAAGTGATTACTATTTAAAAATCTTAGAGGAAATGGTTGCCAGTCTGAGAAGCATTTAGTATGGGGCTCGGAAAGCCTTAAAAAAATAAATTTCAACTCAGTGTGATATAGGCACATCAGCATAATGCTGCTCGCCTATAAATCAAATAATTAAATAACCTAGTGTACCTAGACGTAAGTTTTTAAAAGGCGCTGTTAGCCTAGTAAAAACTTAGTATATTAAATTAATGTTGTGTAGAATAAGAACACTCTACATACATGTTACTACAGTAGAACCTCGTTAAGTCGAACCTTGATAAGTCAAAACCTCCAAATGTCCAAAACCGCCATTACTTGAAATCTTGACCCTCTGTTAGTCGAAATAATCATAGAGTCCCTCCAAGCCATTTTGGTACATATTTTCACTCTAACTCGAAAAATTTAATTTGACCTCTGCATCTCGAACAAAGCAACGTTTTATTTTACAAACTTTACAACTTGAACATTTGGAATTTATCACCTCTATTGTTCAAACATGCACTGCCATGGCAGTGCACTCGCCCCTAAAGATGATGCTCGGAAAGCACCGAAACTTTTGGACTCATTCCAACTTTTAATAATAAGTAAGTGTGACCGTTTTCTACGCGAAAATATTAAGATGCCTTACGTGAACAGTTTACAATATATAGCCTATGTTACTCGGGGATAATGTAGCTTCCCAACGGTAAAAGAATAAAATATTTTTCAAATCGTTAATAAGTAAGAGTGACCGTTATCTACGCGAAAATATGTATTGTTTCTCTTTATAACTTGGATTTTTTTCTTGTTTTTTTTTTTTTTTTATGATAGATAGGCAGGCGCTTGATCGAAACTCACCTGGTGTTAAGTGATGTTGCGATCTAGGGTGGAGCGGACTTGCCTAGAAGAAACCGATTCACTCTCGCCTTGAAGACAGTGAGGTTATAGTTCAGAGGGAACAGGGATTCCGGCAATGAGTTCCACAGTTTAATGGTCCGCACAATATATGAGGAAGCGAAACGCTTCGTGCGGATTTTTGGAACTTCAACTGTATTGCGGTGCCTCCTAGCCGTCTCCCTGCTCGTCCGATAGTGGAAAGGGGTCAGAGGAATTAGCTGATGCAATTCAGACGCGCACTCTCCGAAATGCAACCGATAGAAAACCTTAGCCTGTAAAATCATGGGCCTTTTTCGTGGTTATAAGTGAGTTAGAGCAGTCTATAACTCTATTACTACAGATATTCTTAACACGTAGATTCTCAAACGGAACCGATATACAAACAATATACAGTTTGTTTTAAAGCTTATGTGCTAGTTGGGCGGTGTCTCCTAGCCGTCTCCCTGCTCGTCCGATAGTGGATTATTTTCTAGCCCGTGCGAAGGCGGAACTGGCTGCTAGTAAATAATACAACTGAATTTGATTTCCTCCAGTCGTCCCGCTCAAGTCGCGTAAGAAGAACCTGAAGCAGAAGCAGAAGCCCTCTAGAGAGAAGAGGAAGAAGGGGAAGCAGAGTGAGGTACAAGGTGGAACCAAACATGTCAACATCAAGGTGGAATATGTACCCGGACCAGGCCGGAAGGTACCCGTCATGCCTGATCCACAGAAAGGTGAGTTTTCAGGAAAAAATAAAATAAATAAATATTAGGACACATTTCACCAGCGATGGGCGACTGTGAATGATTCCAGTCGAATTATTCGACTTTATAAATCATTCGACTGATCTACGAAAATTAGTAACTTACATGATACCCATTCAAAATTAACCGGACTGAATGAATACTACATAAGTTACTACTTGAGCCGACTCCACTCCAACGATTCATTCATATTTCATTCATTTAATACAATACAATACAATAATTTATTGATAACTCCATGTTACATGTCAAAGTTATAATTAAATTGATATAAAATTATTACAATACAAAAATAAAATTAGATATTCATAAATAATCTTTAAAATCCAAGAATTCATCTATGTCATAGAATAATTTATTTCTATTCTTATTCATGTATTTTTATTCATTTGAAACTAACAAGTGACATTGACAAGATTCGCTAACAATCGAGTCAAAAAGCCATTAGTAACTAATTAGTTGTCACCATTCGATTGTTAATTAACATTAGTATATTACTAACTAGCTGACCCGGCAAACGTTGTTTTGCCTTAAAAATATATAGTAGAAGATTCTCAGACCTACTGAATACGCATATGAAATTTGGTAAAAATCGGTCAAGCCGTTTCGGAGGAGTACGGTAACTAACATTAAGTCATGGAAATTTTATAATTCTTTATTGGCCACATAAATAAAAAAGGCACAGTAAAAGACAATTAA
Organism: Mellilla xanthometata; assembly: GCA_035578125.1. Lineage (NCBI taxonomy): Eukaryota > Metazoa > Arthropoda > Insecta > Lepidoptera > Geometridae > Mellilla > Mellilla xanthometata. The sequence goes on along the minus strand of JAPUBQ010000034.1, from coordinate 2,768,423 downwards.
CTTAAAATTAGTGTACCACAATTGGCGGCCTTATCGCTTAAAGCGATCTCATCCAGGCAACCTTTGGATGGAAAGGAATTTATAAACGACTAAAGAAGGACGTAGTGTACAATAAAGAATAATAAAAAACATACATATAATATTAATAATCTTATCTTAATTTATATAAATCTCGTGTCACAATGTTTGTCCTCAATGGACTCCTAAACCACTTAACCGATTATAATAAAATTCGCACACCATGTGCAGTTCGATCCAACTTGAGAGATAGGATAGTATAAATCTCAAATTATAGTCGCAATTTTAATTTACTGCTAATTATTGTCTGTTATTATTTGACAGTCACAATTATCTGTTAACTCCAAATGATTCTAACTGATGTCGATACCTTTCGACTGGGTTGAGTAAGTAATCAATAGATGGCACTGCTATGGTAAATCTACGAACGTGTCATATAAGCTACACTATCTATTTTTCATACCCTTAAGTGAGGCAAAACCTAGTTTGCCGGGTCAGCTAGTATTTATTATATATTAGACAACAGTTTAGCTCTGAGAATAACTTTTGCGTATGTGTAGTTAAAAGAACAAAATCAAAAAAAAACCCGAAAATTATTAGACTTTGCGCACGATCGCTGCGATGGGAGCCAACCTCGCGACTGAGCCGCGCGGGTACCTTACTCATAGATCTAAACACCCCTCCCCCGCACACGCCCTCTTCGCAACGGGCCGTGCAGCAGAAATCGTAATATTTTAATTTCACCATAACTTCAAAACCAAACGTCCAATTTTAATCATTCAAAGACCAAATATTATCAACACAAACTGTTCTTATTGATGAAATAATTTATTTTGATAAGGATTAATAGTGTATTGCTTAAAATCGCTTCGTAAATAAGCCATTATTTCTCGTACAAAGTAAAGGATAAAAAATGGTTATTGTGGGTTATTCCTAAGAGATAAACATATACCATCACGGACTTTTTTGTAGACCTTTTTAAGTTGTACAATACTGTAGTAAATTGTTTTGATCTATCTTGTAGGATTCAGTCAGCGTTTGCAATGTAAGCGCAAAAAAAGGGTTTTTTTTTACGACCTCACATTTAAAACCTCAAAAATTGTAGCCTATGTGTTATTTTGATGTATAAGCTATAGCCTATGTGTTATTCTGATGTATAAGCTATATTGTGGTAAAGTTTCATTCAAATCCATTCAGTAGTTTTTACGTGAAAGAGTAACAAACATACATCCACACATCCATACATCCATACATACAAACTTTCGCCTTTATAATATTAGTAGGATAATATTAGTAGGATATTCAAGTCGAACGTGTAAATTAGTAGTTGTAGATAATTCGACTGGTAAGATTATTCGCAGTCGTGCATCGCTACATTTCACACACGGCTGGTTAACCCCATACTGAACTATTTAGTTTGTGTTATGGTAGCTTACACAACTGATATAATTCTAATTTCTAATTCTATAATGGGGGCGATCAGACTTGCACTGACAACCCGCAGGAGGCGTATTGTGTATTTCCCCCTACCAGCCTACCCAAGCCATCCAAGCTCCTTAAAGTAGCGGAGCACGGTCTTGGGTCGCTGGCATACCTGTTCCACTGTCATTGCGTCAGATGTTGTGGTACTTCTTTTATAGCAGGAGGCGTCCAAGTATAGCGTAGTGTTTTGTTGAGATTCCCTTGCAGTTGCACAACTGATATACATACATACATAATTTATTTAGATACATATTTAACACCCAAACCCATATATATAAATATTAGGACACATTTCACACACGGCTGGTTAACCTCATACTGAACCAGTTTTCTAGTACAGTGGCCGGCAAACATCTTGAGCAAAGACCTTGAGTGCGCAGTAGACGATTTTAAAGTATCATTGGTGGTAGGAGAGGTGCGCGGGGGCATTCTGTCGGCACGCGGCCCCGCGATTGGCCTATCAGTTTGCCGCTGTCCCCCGCGCCGCGCGTTCGTCCCGCTAGCGTCTGTACTGGCATCGACTACACTTGCGTGTAGTCGATGCCATATTTATACATATTTCGAGTTTAGAAGTTTTGTTGTTAAAGTTTTGTATTCATTTATATTATTGTTACTTTGTTTTGACGTGACAACGTCTTAAATTAGGTTGCGGTTGGGAGTCACTTATGAAAAAGTGTAACGCCCGGTAACGTTACGATGAGTCACCGAACGAGAGAGGCCCGCCGAATGCCTTGCGTCTCTCTCCCACTCAACTATGATCGGTCTGCCGCGCGCGCAGCACTAGAGAATTAGGCGCATTGAATCGGCGCATGCTTGTGTCTCTGTCTTTGTCTTTCTCGAACGTTCTTGGCGTTGGAAAAACAAGAAAGCGTCACAATGTCTGTAGTGAAAATATGGAGTGCTTAGATTCGTCATTTATCATTTACAACAACTACAACAATAAAGGTAAATAATTGTACACTGATATTTCATTATCGTAAACTATGATTGATTGATTAATTGTTAGATTGACACAAAAGTTGAGAAACTGAGTTTATAGGTTATGTCATACTATTGATAAATGTTGATAGTGTTAAGTAAATTATTAGTTTAAAATTAATTAACTAATTAATTATTATTTTACAAATTTTCATTAATTTCAAATTTATTTAGCAAAAATTTGAACCTTCGATCTGAATAAATGTTTTGATTTTCGAATCGATTCTTTAAAATTACAAATATTAAGAAAAAGTGGCAGATATAAGAAAACTTGATTTAAACTGTGTTGAGCAAGAATTTTAACATCTAATTTAAGTAAATGTTTTAATTTTCAACTTCATCATTTACAATTACAAATTTTAATTAATTTCAAATTTATTTAGCAAAAATTTGAACCTTCGATCTGAATAAGTGTTTTGATTTTCAAATTGATTCTTTAAAATTAAAAATTCATCCATTCAATTTCAAATGTTCAACAGGAATCACCACTCTCAAAACAATGGAAACGGACGAGCAACTGCCTTCAACTTCCAGTACATCAATGGAGACGGAGGATATCGTGCCGTCAACGTCTGCAGTACCTTTCGTTGTTCCACACACCACCTCTACCGCCAGAACGAATGCTCAGCGACAACGTGAGTACAGACTACGTCAAGCATTGACCAGAACTCCTGAACAAGTAAGAGCCTCTGCAAAAGCGGCTGCGGAGAGGCAACGCAGGTTCAAGCTACGTAAATCTGCTAACATAGCCCTCACCAGCGGTACGTCAGAGTCACCTGCTTCAACGTCTTGTTATGTGGTGGAGAGAACAAGCGTTCCTGTCGTGGCGGAGAGAACGAGCGTTCCCCTAACTAACGCTCAACGGCAACGTGCATTCCGACAACGTAGAGCAGCATCTTCTCGGACTGATGTACAACCGAATACTTCTTCAACCAACGTCTTAAATTAGGTTGCGGCTGGGAGTCACTTATGAAAAAGTGTAACGCCCGGTAACGTTACGATGAGTCACCAAACGAGAGAGAGGCCCGCCGAATGCCTTGCGTCTCTCTCCCACTCAACTATGATCGGTCTGCCGCGCGCGCAGCACTAGAGAATTAGGCGCATTGAATCGGCGCATGCTTGTGTCTCTGTCTTTGTCTTTCTCGAACGTTCTTGGCGTTGGAAAAACAAGAAAGCGTCACAATGTCTGTAGTGAAAATATGGAGTGCTTAGATTCGTCATTTATCATTTACAACAACTACAACAATAAAGGTAAATAATTGTACACTGATATTTCATTATCGTAAACTATGATTGATTGATTAATTGTTAGATTGACACAAAAGTTGAGAAACTGAGTTTATAGGTTATGTCATACTATTGATAAATGTTGAAAGTGTTAAGTAAATTATTAGTTTAAAATTAATTAATTAATTAATTATTATTTTACAAATTTTCATTAATTTCAAATTTATTTAGCAAAAATTTGAACCTTCGATCTGAATAAATGTTTTGATTTTCGAATTGATTCTTTAAAATTACAAATATTAAGAAAAAGTGGCAGATATAAGAAAACTTGATTTAAACTGTGTTGAGCAAGAATTTTAACATCTAATTTAAGTAAATGTTTTAATTTTCAACTTCATCATTTACAATTACAAATTTTCATTAATTTCAAATTTATTTAGCAAAAATTTGAACCTTCGATCTGAATAAGTGTTTTGATTTTCAAATTGATTCTTTAAAATTAAAAATTCATCCATACAATTTCAAATGTTCAACAGGAATCACCACTCTCAAAACAATGGAAACGGACGAGCAAATGCCTTCAACTTCCAGTACATCAATGGAGACGGAGGATATCGTGCCGTCAACGTCTGCAGTACCTTTCGTTGTTCCACACACCACCTCTACCGCCAGAACGAATGCTCAGCGACAACGTGAGTATAGACTACGTCAAGCATTGACCAGAACTCCTGAACAAGTAAGAGCCTCTGCAAAGGCGGCTGCGGAGAGGCAACGCAGGTTCAAGCTACGTAAATCTGGTAACATAGCCCTCACCAGCGGTACGTCAGAGTCACCTGCTTCAACGTCTTGTTCTGTGGTGGAGAGAACAAGCGTTCCTGTCGTGGCGGAGAGAACGAGCGTTCCCCTAACTAACGCTCAACGGCAACGTGCATTCCGACAACGTAGAGCAGCATCTTCTCGGACTGATGTACAACCGAATACTTCTTCAACCCAAACAGCAATACAACTGGAACAATCCACCTGGTATACCAAATGGTCATCGTCATCGTCTTAAATTAGGTTGCGGCTGGGAGTCACTTATGAAAAAGTGTAACGCCCGGTAACGTTACGATGAGTCACCGAACGAGAGAGAGGCCCGCCGAATGCCTTGCGTCTCTTTCCCACTCAACTATGATCGGTCTGCCGCGCGCGCAGCACTATAGAATTAGGCGCATTGAATCGGCGCATGCTTGTGTCTCTGTCTTTGTCTTTCTCGAACGTTCTTGGCGTTGGAAAAACAAGAAAGCGTCACAATGTCTGTAGTGAAAATATGGAGTGCTTAGATTCGTCATTTATCATTTACAACAACTACAACAATAAAGGTAAATAATTGTACACTGATATTTCATTATCGTAAACTATGATTGATTGATTAATTGTTAGTTTGACACAAAAGTTGAGAAACTGAGTTTATAGGTTATGTCATACTATTGATAAATGTTGATAGTGTTAAGTAAATTATTAGTTTAAAATTAATTATTATTTTACAAATTTTCATTAATTTCAAATTTATTTAGCAAAAATTTGAACCTTCGATCTGAATAAATGTTTTGATTTTCGAATTGATTCTTTAAAATTACAAATATTAAGAAAAAGTGGCAGATATAAGAAAACTTGATTTAAACTGTGTTGAGCAAGAATTTTAACATCTAATTTAAGTAAATGTTTTAATTTTCAACTTCATCATTTACAATTACAAATTTTCATTAATTTCAAATTTATTTAGCAAAAATTTGAACCTTCGATCTGAATAAGTGTTTTGATTTTCAAATTGATTCTTTAAAATTAAAAATTCATCCATACAATTTCAAATGTTCAACAGGAATCACCACTCTCAAAACAATGGAAACGGACGAGCAAATGCCTTCAACTTCCAGTACATCAATGGAGACGGAGGATATCGTGCCGTCAACGTCTGCAGTACCTTTCGTTGTTCCACACACCACCTCTACCGCCAGAACGAATGCTCAGCGACAACGTGAGTATAGACTACGTCAAGCATTGACCAGAACTCCTGAACAAGTAAGAGCCTCTGCAAAAGCGGCTGCGGAGAGGCAACGCAGGTTCAAGCTACGTAAATCTGCTAACATAGCCCTCACCAGCGGTACGTCAGAGCCACCTGCTTCAACGTCTTGTTCTGTGGTGGAGAGAACAAGCGTTCCTGTCGTGGCGGAGAGAACGAGCGTTCCCCTAACTAACGCTCAACGGCAACGTGCATTCCGACAACGTAGAGCAGCATCTTCTCGGACTGATGTACAACCGAATACTTCTTCAACCCAAACAGCAATACAACTGGAACAATCCACCTGGTATACCAAATGGTCATTGTCAATACGGAGATTTCAATCTACTTTCCTGGACAACGATTTTGGCCATGCTTGCTCGGTTTGTGACAGATTGTGGTTCAAGAATGACCTTAAAACCATCACTGCACTACAACTGAAGGTAATCTCGGATTGGTACGTTAAGGAAAATCGGCAGCTACGCAAGGAGGATTATACAAAGTCTTGCAACACCTGTAGACAATCACTGAATAAGCGTAAGCTTCCTACTCTCGCAAAGGTCAACGGCTTCTCATATCCTGACATACCTCCAGGTCTACCGCCTCTGGATCCTATCAGTGAACGTTTGGTCTCACCACGCCTTCCATTTATGCAAGTGCGTCGACTGCGTCATGATTTCTCTTATGGAATTATTGGACAAGTGATAAACGTCCCAGTCAACGTACAAGACATGGTAAAATGCTTGCCTCGCCATCTAGAAGAGGACGATGTTATCAACGTTAACATCAAAAGGAATCTTGCACACAAAACAAATTACATCAGCGGGTACATGTCTAAGCGTACGGTCAAAGAATGGTTAGATGTACTTCAAAATTCAAGTCTATATCGTTTGTACGATATCAAAATAGATTTGTCAAGACTGCAGCCTGCATTGCCATCAGATGAAGGCCTTCAAGATGATCCTGCTAATCGGATCGAAGCAATCTCCGCCGAATATACGCCCGAGTCTGAAGTTCTTGCTGCGAGACAGCACACACTACTGTGGAATGAAGAGGATTGTCTTGACATCGCACCAGGACATCGGGCAACGCCTCTTAACATCATTTATGACCGTCATGCAGAAGAACTATCATTTCCTGCGATATACTTCGGAGAGCCCCGCCGTTTCAACATGAACATTTCAGTGACACCGTACATGATGGCGACCAGTGAAATACGACGGAGTGACAGACGTGGAGCCACGCCTCAAAAAGTCTTATACGATGCAATGAAGATTCTACGTCTGCGAATGGTCGATGGGATTTACAGCACATTCCGAAGTGTTTCGATCACAGAGAGCGTAACTCGAAGCATGTTAGAGGATCCGGAGTTTCTCAAAGAATTCGTTGTGCAGAATCTCGCCTTTATGAAGTCGGTGCCAGTAGTATAATATTGGGCATTCTGCCCCACCTTGTTGCTCGGCAAAACTCCGTTTTGCCATCGCAACATCGGTGTTGCAGAATGCCCAATATTATACGTTTGACATGTTGAATTGATTTCAAAAATATTTTTTCATTGTATTTGTCAACGAAATAAATGTTAGAACGCTGTCGTGATAACGCGCTCCAATTCAATGATCGAATTAACGCGTGTGCGTCTCATAGTGGTGGTCATAAATGTTTGTGTTCATATTTAATTTACTCATTATAAATCAAACCTACGCGCATTAAACATGAGATTCGTTAAACAGCCACAATCATTAATGATAAACACTATATGTGACAATGTTTCTAAGAACGTCATACGACATGGAGAATTATTACCTAACTCAATTCGATGCATTATTTGTGGACCGTCAAGTTGCGGAAAAACAAATTTATTAATTGGACTTCTTATACACGAAAATGGTTTAAAGTTTCAAAATATTTACGTTTATTCAAAAACTCTACACCAACCTAAATACATGTTTTTGGAAAAGGTTTTACAGCATGTGCCTGGCGCATCATTTCACAAATATCAAGGAAGTGATGAAGTTTTAAAAGTTCAGGATGCTAAACCTAACTCGGTGATTATATTCGATGATGTTGCTTGTGAAAATCAAAATAATATGCGTGATTACTTTGCCATGGGTAGACACAAGTATATCGATTGTTTTTATCTAAACCAAACCTACAGTAAGGTACCAAAACAGCTAGTGAGAGATAATGCTAACTTAATCATACTATTCAAGCAAGATGATATTAATTTGAAACATGTTTATGAAGAACACGTTAACACTGACATGAGATGGCTTGATTTTCGTGAAATGTGTTTTAAAATATGGAGTGATGAACCTTTCAGCTACGTTGTGATTAATAAAGATTGTCCTAAAAATAATGGGTGTTATAGAAACAAATTGGACACTTTCGTCGTTTTCGATTAATAATTCTATATAAATACTATTGCAATATCTGAATCATATTTAAAGACCATTAACTTCTCTAAGTATTTATTCTATATACAACTCTTACTCGAATACAACCTTTTAATATAATGGAAACACAATTAAAAAGACAAATTGTTGATGCGGCAGAAGCTGTCAAAAGAAAAGTGCGAAAAATGAGAGATTTTGAAAATGATAAAAATCAAGCATTGGATTCAGTTTTTAAGCCCGTAACAGAACCTCTTAACCTTATAGCTAAGAATAGTAAGCAAGCCAAAAGTATTTTACCTGACACCAACGATTATATAAATATTCCTTCTTTTGACAAACGAATATTGGAGGATGACATTAGTATAAAAAATCATAATGCTAGTAATGCAGATGAAAATGAACCTGATAACGTTAGTAACACTTCGTATGAATCATTTGATAACAATGAAGACAGCTATATATCTTCCTGGTCAGTTTCTACAGAAGCGCCGTTAGATGTACCATTTGGTGTACGTATTGTAAACAAGAAATTAATGCTGGGTTCTGCTTGTGTAACTATTAACAACGATAAAATCACAGTGATGGGTCATGCATACCGGAAAACTCCCGGGTTGAAAGAGTTATTGTTCAATAAAGAAGTAGATTTAGACTTGGTAACTGAAAGTGATTTGTTGAATTACAAATCGATGCTGATCGATACAAATGCTCATCGTCGAGACTTCGACAGCTCGAAGCCAATCAAAAGTAATAAAGGTCAAAAATATATGCAAATTATAAAGCCACTTTTTACTCTCCAAAACACATACCAAGGTGGCAAATATAAAGGAAGAGGTTTACCTATGACAAAAATGTGGAGGAAAAATGTAGATTTCATATACTGGGATGACCCTAATGAACTAGTAGAGAGGTTGAAATTATTGATTGCTTCCAGAGATGCCGGTAACACAGGATTAGATAATGAAATTATATCTATTATTGAAGAGTTACGTGAAAATAAAATTATTAATAAATAATTGATATAAAGTGTGTTTCATTCATTTTACTATAAACCTTTATACACGAAAGACATCAAGCATGAATGTAGATAAATTTGGACACACCATTCATAAAAGATTACGTTTATCCGAAATACTTGAGTATAATAGTAATGCTTTAATACAATCTGAAAATGGAGATTATAATTTGAAAAACTCTAGACTCAGGGGGGTCAGATTACCTTTAGAAGCAGACGATGCAGTTAACAAAGAATATGTCGATCGATTTAAAGACAACCTAATACATGAACTTAGACAATTGTTTGAGGCACAACGTACAAGAATCATAGGAGATACTCAAAGTTCCACTGAAAAGACTTTAAAAGCCGGGTTATTAGAAATCTTGACTCATTTAGAAGACAAGTTTTATACGAAAGCAGAAGTCGATAACTTTTTTAAACTAAAAAAATCAGCATAATGACCAAACAAGAGATTGTAAATGAAATACATAGAATGGCAAGGAAAAATTATCCACGTCGATCTGTTATACTAAAAGGTATTGATGATTTATGGCAAGCTGACTTAATAGATATGCAACACGTGAAAAGTTACAACAAAAAATATAGCTATATTTTAATAGTTATTGACTGTTTTTCAAAGTACGCCTGGACAGAACCACTAAAATCGAAAAATAAGGATTGTGTTACTCACGCTTTTAATCGAATACTCGCCAAAAGCCAACGCAAGCCTATCCACTTACAAACTGATTTAGGAACAGAATTTTATAACGCTGAATTCCAAACGTTAATGAAAAAATATCATATTAATCACTACTCGTCTTTTTCTACTAAAAAAGCGTCAATTGTAGAGAGGTTGATTAAAACTATTAAACATAAATTATTTAAACGGTTTAGTTTTAATGGAAATTATAAATGGCTTGGTTCAGAATTGGAAGATATAATTTACATGTATAACAATACAAAGCATCGTACTATAAAATGTAAGCCTTGTGATGTTAATAAACGTAACGAGTATACAATAAGAAACAATATAAAAAAAACAATAAAACAGGTATCCCGCTCGAGAAAACCGAGGTTTAAAATTGGCGATAAAGTTCGTATCAGCAAATACAAACATATTTTTGAGAAAGGGTACACACCCAATTGGTCAACTGAGTTATTCACTATCAAAAAGATTAACAAGACTATACCTGTGACTTATCATATAGAAGATCAACGTAAGCAACTAATACTAGGAACTTTTTACGAACAAGAACTTCAAAAGTCTAACTGTCCAAACACTTATTTGATAGAAAAGGTTTTAAAAAGAAAAGCTAAGAAACTGTATGTGAAATGGTTGGGTTTAAGCAAGGAAGAAAATAGTTGGATTAACAAAACTGACATTGTAGGTTAAATTAAAAAGTATATTTAATATAAATTTAGTTATTATCATTTCATTATGATTTAAACAATGCAAGGTGGTGGACTTGTTAATAATATAATTAATAATCTGCCTTTTGAATTACATTTGCCCGGTTACAATTATTGTGGTCCAGGCACTAAACTTCAAAAACGATTACAACGTGGTGACGTAGGCGTGAACAAGCTAGACGAAGCTTGTATGCAACACGATATTGCTTACGAAAATCATTCAGATTTATTAAATCGCCATAAAGCAGATTTACAATTACTTAACATGGCTAAACAGCGGCTAAAATCTAAAACGGCAGGAAAAGGAGAAAAACTAAGTTCGTGGTTAGTAAGTAAAGTTATGAAAGCTAAATTAAAATCAGGTGCCGGTATTAAGAGTTTCAACCATCTCTTGTCAAAAATAAGATCTAAAATTAAAAAACTCAAACCAAAAGATGATAAATCTTTAATTACCACAGCTCATTTGGTTGCAAAAAAAATTGCCAAGAAAATCCCAAATATTCGCATACCTCGTGTTATACCCGTACCAAAGACTGGAGGTATTCTACCCTTAATCCCTATATTTGCTGGTTTATCCGCCTTAGGAACTTTGGCTGGTGGTGCAGCAGGTATTGCTAAGACAGTTAACGATTATAAAGCAGCTCAACAAAATTTGAAAGAAACTGAAAGACATAACAAGAGTATGGAAGCTTTAGCTTTAGGCAAAGGTTTATATATTAAATCATATAAACAGGGTAAAGGTTTGTTTATAAAATCTATAAAAAACTAAATACTAAGCTACCTAAGCGTGCCCTTACTAACATAGATATTCGAAAGTATGCTAGAGACATCCCATACTTTCGAGGAGTATATATGAAAGATCAGCTACCGAGGAAGCCAAGAGACATAGAATGTGGTGTCGTTAACTTAGACAAATCCATAAATGAAGGTACGCATTGGGTAGCTTATATAAAAATAAATAATTATTGTGAATATTTTGATAGCTTTGGAGATTTAAAACCTCCAACAGAACTAATGAGGTATTTTAAAAACAATAAGGTGTATTATAACTACAAAAGGTTACAAAAGTTTAATACTGCAAATTGCGGACACTTGTGTTTGAAATACTTAAGAAATTTTTGGAATAAAAACTATAAATCATATGATCGTCTTTCATTTCAACCATTTGCAAAATGTCTCTCACCTTGTCGATTACAGGTAATTCCTCAGATTTATCTACCTACTATCCTAACTCTCTGCAGTTATATGGTCAATATGAATGTGCGTTGTTACATTTTTCAACATTTAATTCTATTCCAAATATTGATACAAGAAATAACAAGCTATATTATGGATCCAATCAAGTTATTGAGATACCTGAGGGCAGTTACGAATTGCAAGATATTAGCGATTATATAAAATCTGAAGTAAAAGATGCCACAATTAAATTAAAGTGCAACAACAATACTTTGAAAACTACTTTATATTGCACTAAAAATATAAATTTTGATAAAGAAGATACGTTTGCTAGTATATTGGGATTTAAAAAGCAGATTTTGAAAGCAAATAAATGGCATGTGTCCGAATTTCCAGTTAACATTTTGCCTACAACCGTGATCAGGATCGAATGTGATATTGTGAGTGGTTCGTACATAAACGGAGAACCCAGTCACATAGTGCATGAATTTGCACTCAACGTACCTCCAGGATATCGGATTATAGAAATACCAAAAAACGCAATATATTTTCCAATCAATCAGAATAATATAAGCTGCATACATATCAGACTGTTAGATATAAATAATAGTTTAATAAATTTGCGAGGTGAAGAAGTGCAACTTTATCTACATCTTAGAAGAAAAAATGATTGACTACAATAAATATGAATCGCAACAAATTAAAAACAACAGTACTTCTCAAGCTATCAAGCAAATAAGAGCTTGCTCTAATAAAAGAATAAAATTAACGGAAGACAATAAACTATTTCTTAAAACAATTGGCTTACTAAAATGAATATTTTAGATGTTTTGTCCACTCCTACTTATGACAACACAGTCGAAGGAATAGAATTTCATTCATACAAACCTTATGTAACAAGTTTTAATAGAAATGATGAAATTAGAATTCCTATAAATCAGCAAGATCTATACATACTACCATCAGCCAGTACCCTGTATTTAGAAGGAACCGTCATCGTCAAGAAACATGATCAAAAAGACACGGCTAGTAGTGTGCAATTTACAAACAACGCTTTGCTCTATTTATTCCAAGATATAAGGTATGAACTAAACGGAGTGGAAATTGATAAAATAAAAAATGTCGGTATTACTACTACAATGAAATCGTTACTATCGATGAATGAAAACGAATCAAAAATATCCCACGCTTGGGGTTGGAATATCGATGGTATAAAAAATGTAAATAATGGTAATTTTTCTGCTTCCATCCCACTTTGTAATATTCTAGGTTATGCCGAAGATTTTAAGAAGGTTGTTATAAATAGTAGACATGAACTGATATTGTTACGAAGTAATACTAACTTAAATTCTGTAATGCTTAACACAGGTGACGTAATAGAAGACGTTCAGATTAAAAAAATCATATGGAGAGTACCACATGTTAAAGTTTCAGACAAAGAAAAGATTAGTTTACTTAAAGTCTTAGAGAGAGATCGTTCACTACAAATGATTTTTAGAAATTGGGATTTGTATGAATATCCTGCTTTGCCTAAAACTACAAAACATACTTGGTCTATAAAAACTTCATCGCAAATAGAAAAACCAAGATATGTAATCATTGGTTTACAAACGGATAGAAAAAATAGCCCGTCCGCAGATATGTCGCGGTTTGACCATTGCAATATTCGTGACGTTAGAGTGTATCTAAATTCAAACTATTTTCCATATGAGAATCTAAATATAAATTTTGCTAATAATAATTTTGCTTTATTATACGAACAATACACAAGATTCCAACAGTCGTATTATGGACGTCGCTCGGAACCTTTATTAAGTGAAAAACAATTTAAAGAGTTAGCACCATTGTTTGTAATAGATTGCTCAAGGCAAACCGATAATTTGAAAGGAGGTCCGGTTGTAGATGTGAGAGTGGAAATTGAAAGCAATACGGATATACCAGATCGGACTTCAGCATACTGTCTTATTTTGAATGACTGTATAATTGAGTATAAACCCTTGAGCAATACTGTGAAAAAAATATCATGAATCCTGATACTATTATATTGGATGTTCAAGGTTTTAAAGACCTGAATAATAATTTTATTATTAAAGAACTAGCGGTGGCCACTCAAGAGCACACACAAACGTTTTTAATCAAACCTCCGTACATGTTTAAATACTTAACAACTGATGAAAAAAAGCAGGTCAAATGGTTGGAAAGAAATAGAGGTATTTATTGGAGCGAAGGATATATTGACTACAGAGAATTCCAACGTATAATCGTACCTTATCTGGAAAATAAGAAGATTGTTGTCAAAGGTCTAGAGAAAGTAACGTGGATAAAGAACTTGGGTGTAATGAATTGTAGTATATTAGAATTGAATGAAAGCCAATGTCCTAAATTATCTATACTACATAAAGAATATAGTAATATTAAAAATAAATTAAATTGTTTTAAACATGTTAATCAATGTGCGCTAAAAAATGTCCTGTGTTTAAAAATGTATCTTGAGAAAAAGGATTGTGTGCCTAATGTGTAATGTAATAAGTGTACCTATACCTGTAGTTTTTATTAAAAAATAAAGAACTTGACATACGAATACTACTTTTGTTTTATTTATCATAAGCACACAGTAAATAAGCAAATTTAAAATAGTCTTACAACTAGGTAGGTGAAACAACACTTTTAAAATATAAAATCACTATCACTTTATTAAAATCTTAAATCACTATCTATTAAAGTTTTAGAAATTTTCTTAATTAAACTTTCAGTCTCATCCATGATATTGTCTATATTGTCTTTCACAACATATTGTGCGTTAAGTATAACCTCACTGTCACTGTCACTGTCACTATTTACATGATTAAGGTCTATTATAGCTATTTTTATTAATTTTAGTCCTCTTTGCTCCACTCGTGTGGAGACGAAAGATTTCTTTGAATTTGTTTTTTTCTGTTGTTCTCGGCGGCGCTTCGCTAATTTTTTTTTCTCCTTGGATTTTAAATCAGCGTCACGCCGCCTCATCTCCTCAAACTCCTCCTCCATCATTCGTGGATCCTGAGCACATTGAAAAATGTCTTCGGGCTCTTCAAGAAACTGTAAAATAAAAATAAATCTTTAGTATATCGTACGAAAAAAGATATTTGTTTTATAGAATTTTAAATAATATTTAACTTACCGACGACATGATTATTTTAGGTCTATTCAAGACAAAATATACTTATGATACCTATACCAATTTTGCTCGAAATGCAATATGACACTACATTACGTACTTACCATAGACCAAGAAAGTTAGATATGCCAATCAATAACATTGCACAATTAAATTAAGTATGTAATATGAATTTATTACAGTAAAATAAGCAAGTATGCATGTATAACGTGTTAGGTATTTTAGCGTATGGCATATCTACTAATTATTAATCAACGGCTTTAACAAGAAAAGCGAACTAAGCATTTTACCTCGTTTCTTGAAACTGAGTACAATGAACTGACCTACATAATTATAAAAATACTTTTATAGTTTTTAAATAAAGAAAATAATAAAATCTTAGTTAAACTATTTTATAAGAAAAAAAAAAACAATAATAAATCAATATGAATTCGTTTTTATAAACTCTATTAAATTTGAATTTATCTAGTACTTATCTAAGGACAAATAAAAGACGATTGTAAAGTTATACCAACATTTTTTATTTATCTAACTTTTAAAATAAAAACTAAATTAAAATCTTACACAATTAACTATAGGTACCCATACTTATATTTAATGTTACCTGCTTACTTTATTCTAGAATAAAAAGTAGGCAATAATCCTGCTGCTACCTCCATACTAAAATTTCATGAAATCGGTACATGGATAATTTGATAGACATACCTACACACAAACTTCCATTATTCAATTAATAAGTATTTAATTCATTTTAAAGAATAGATGAATGGCCCCAAGCCAATGTGGAAACCTTATCTACACATATTGCTCGTTTGTCATCGTTGTTTGAAAGGGCTACTTTATTGATAGTTTGAGTGAATATTTCATGTTTTATTGATTTAAATATTACATTTTTCTTTTGGATAATACCACCATTAAATAAGATATTTTTGTAATCCATAATTTTCAAATCTTTCATGACACATGATTTCACACCTTTTGCTTTTTTAATAATTTTATCAGATGTTTTTATAGAGTAAAGTTTAGCCCTTAGCCCTACAAAATGTGTGATGGTCTGACCTCCCATTTCATCTTTAAATAAACCTGGAATTTTTTTGTTTTTTAATGGAATATTATATTCATTTTCTGGGGTAAAATTACTTGTATCAAAATATTGCAAAAAGTTTAATTTCAAATCGTCGTAAAAATTATTAGTGTATATTTTATAAACAAATGAATCCGTATCTGTATAACACAACTTCACTCGATCTTTATAAAAAGGTTTGATAATATTGTAATGAAAGTCATACATGTGTGACTTAGAAAGCTCTAAAACAGTAAAACCTATATAAATAGGCTTATCTAAAATAATCTGATCTGGTTTCATTTGTATTGCGACTAAATTTTCGGAGAGAACACAAGCACTATGGAAAAAAGGATTAGCTATGAGCCTCTCAGCGGATATAGATTTTTTGGTTTTATTATCTTGATCCGACCACTTATTGATTAAATGTACGCATACTCTATTTTCAGTGTTTTCTAATGTTTTTCCGAATACGCTATTATTCAACAATTTAAAAAAGTCTTGTTCAAAAGCATTGTTTGCGTTTTGTCTTAATCGAGTATTTAACTCTATGTATTTCTTTAAATAGGGACTCTGTCTAAAAGTAATGACCCTGTGAACTCTGCGTAAAATTAAACCATGCTCGAGACATTTTTTCAAATGTACGTAGTGTATTACATATTTATATTTATTACACAAATTTGCAATTAACTTTTCGGATTTACCTCCAGGCGGTATACATTTCTCGGCACAAAAAGGTAAATCGTTGTGAAGCTCATGTAAATAATCAGGATATAATAGATCAACTTCTAAAATGAAGCCCCATTCGGCATTGTTGTCTATTTCGCTTATACACAGATTATCTATTTCCTTTTGATCAAGGAATTTAAAACTAGAATAAGGTAAATAAGAACACAAAGAAAATCCATATAAGTTACAACAATCCGCGTAAAAAATATAGCAATCTGGTTTCGTAGCATCATAACCTGGCGTGTGTTTATTATTTGCTTCTGCATATCGATGAGAGCACATGCACAACCCTCCTCGAATACCGCTTTGAATCATCCTCACAATCGCCAAATCAGACACAAGTTCCAACTCTACACCTGTTTTAAGTAACATTGCATCGAAGGATAAGCTAGGCGCGGTTACGTAAAACGCAGGGTCTAGTTTATAATGTTGCTTGCATGTTTTACGGAATTTTTCAAAAATATCAGTCAGTAAAAGTACGTCTGTTTTTAAGTATAAATCAGTATAATCTCCCATATTCGTAATGTCAAATTCTTTCCAGACAAGCATAGCATGTTTATAATCATCATCAGTAATATCTTCATTGGTCAGAGAATTATGAAAATGATGCCGAGGTGGTAATGATGATACTTCGTACCGAGACCAATGTGACATGAACTCATAAGGATAAACACCTTTTCGTGTCAATAAATTAAATTGTTTTTTGTTAGGGAAATGAGCCCTAAGAATGGCAAAGTCATCGGGATGCATAGTTTTAGCGAGCTTATCTAAACTCGATGCTAAAAAGTTGAAGGAATCTAAAAATCTTATTTGTATAAACTCATTGTTACTGATAGGTATATATTTAGTCAGTGTTGTATATTTTTCTTTAGTCTTAGGTATAATTTTTACGTGACCAGGAATTTCGGCTAACTTTTTTATAAATAAATGACAATCATATCCGCTTAAATTGTGAAAAAATATCGGAACAAACGTAGGTATTTTATATTGCAGATTACAATGACGATGCGCTGCGCCTCGGTATTGGCCTGTGATATGACAATGATCCCTAACCTTATCGTTCAACAGTAAATTTTCGCATATGTGACATGTGACATCATGTTTAAAATTATTAGCATCTCTTTCTGTAAATATCATAGGCTCGTTTTTAGACAGAGATATGTGAATAGCTTTAACATCTTTGATCAAATATTCCATAAATTTAGTAACACAGTCATCGCCTCTATAAGTTCTAAAACCTTCAACAGACATATTAAATGACGATACAATATTATAAGCGAACGCTGCAGGCACGTGCCGTTGCAAGTAAGATGTACTGGAGGTGTCTAATGACAGATTGACGTCATCGACGGGCTCGAGCAGTGTTTCGAAATCAGCATAAATGACGAATGGAATATTTTGTTTACGTTCATAATGACTAAATTTTAAAATTGATCCTTGGTCGGGTAAAACTGTGACAACTCCCCCACATACATGCGTATCGAATTGATTTACAGTCGAAAAAAATAATAAACAGTTTTCACAAAAGTATAATTTACCATGATGTTTACTAATCTGCCTTCTGACAAGGCGAGATAAATTGGTAATTAAACAAAAATGTGAACCTGTATTATTTTCTAAATATAATAAATGTATAGTTTTAGACTTATTGTTCGATGATCTATACAAGGGCCCGACTATTGTCTTATCATTTTTTAAACCATAAACAAATATATTTAAATTTGAATTGTTTTTCTCAAACACTGCTATATCTTGAAAGGAAATAGGAAATGACAAATTATTGATATTCAGTACATCACGGAAATGAGGATAAGATGATACTCTCTCTGGATGATGTTTTGTCGGGTACAAAGCTGCCACGATACACCATAAAAAGCAATACTGGTCGTTATTCTGAACATTCAAACAAGCTTTTTTATTTTTAATATATTTAGGCAAAGGAATAAAATATGATCCGCTAAGAGGCTGATATTTATTGATGTTTAATTCTAAATATGAATTGCACAAAAATGACCAACCACTATCTCTCTCCTGAAATTCTTCAATTTTTTTCAAGAGAGTCTCTACCATTGACTTAAAAATTAAATTGAAGTCATAATGTAAATGAATGGTTAAGTTTTTAGTATAAAAAGACTTTAATTCTTTTTTATCATTTTTTAATAAGAGAAAATACGAAAAAAGTTCGAAATTAATTTTAATCGAAGTATGTTTTTGTAGTGAGTTATCAATAAGACTTTTTACATCATTTCTAATATTTTTGAGAAATATTTCCGGAAGATTATTATCAATTTGATTATTCTTCGCCATTATTCTATAGCTTATGATTCTTCCTTTAAAAGAAGAATTAATTATCTCTACATTGTCACCCAGATGCGTTTTACTATTGTTTTTATGAGTGTTACTTCGTAGATGACCAGACCATCGACGATTGTCAATAAATACTTTGCACACCGAGCAGCTAGGCATTTTGACGTTATTTAATGAAAGGTACTAATGTAATATAAAGAAATAAATCACAATCACTTACATACGTCTTAAAACAACGCCAAAATAAAAGTTTATGTGTATAGTCTATTACTTCTTCACAGTCATATAGCCTGAGCAGATTTTAATTAATATTAGTATGGAAGTAGCCAAGAATCAGGATTATCACATATTCTACTTTTTATCTAGGTTAATGCAAGCAGGTACATACCACACAAATTTCATACAGAAGTAATGTGTTATATTAAAGTCGTCGTCTTCAGTCAGGCCTTCGAATTTGCATTCTGCGTTCCGTAAATCCTGAAATTATTGAGAAAATATGATTATTTTATATCAAATATGAAAATGTTTATAGTTAATAGACAATTAAATGAGTACACACATAAATAGAAAAGACACATATTAAATTATTTTAAACTATTATAATTTATAACTGTTAACTATTATAAAAAATACCTGATTATTCATTAGAGACCCAAAATCAAATTCGGTCTGTAAGTCAACTTGGAATGTTTCTCCTCATTACATATTACCGCCAACAATCTAAAACAAAACAAAATTATATTAGTCATGTATTTAACAGGAACCCGTCGTTGCGAAATGCATAAAATTTTCAATAATAATATTTTTTATCAATTATGAAAATTGAAACAGTTTACTATTAACTGAATATAAAGTTCAATGAAATATAACAGCTCAAAAAGATAAATCAAATTGGTTAAAATATAAATATCCGATTAATTGTTGTAAAATTAGTTAGTAATAAAAATAAATACCTGATTTTTCATTCGAAATCTTAGAAATTGGAATGTAGTACCTAGGTATACCAATGTTCTCCTTATAAGATATCACCACCAAAAATCTAAAACAAAAAATATATATCAATTAATTATCGATGAATAAAAACAAAATAAAATGAAAATAAAATATGTATTAATACTTACCAAATATTAATTATTATAATATTATAAAGAAACTTCGCGTCGATCGTCGCATCAGTGTCTTTGTAATACGATAGTGATTGGTAAATCAACACCGGATACCGAAACTGTGTCGAAATTTCTTGAAATTGTGTATAAATTAGTGTCAGCATAAAGTACCTACCGCGAGGCTAAGCTGTTTCGATCAGGGGTGGCTATCGCATACACATTAACTTATTGATCTACTCTTTTAAATTAAAATTAATACTTGATTATAAATGATATTATTTTAATAAAATTGATTCAGTAAGTAGTGATAGGACAATGAAGCCATTAAAAAATATAATTGTTGGAGGTAATAGTCTTAATGACAAAAAAAAATTGCTGTTAATTTGACTAAATATTGACTTCGCAATAGAAACAGGTTTATATAATATTACCACAGTTTGCATATTGAATACTACACGTGTCATTAATTACATATCTAGTGTGACAGCCCTATCATTTTTGATTAGTTCGTTACTTATTTTTTGCAATTCTTTAGTTTTTGAATGAGGATAATACGACAAAGAATAGAAGTCGTATTTACAGTAAATCTGATTATATGACGAGTGATATTTAATATTGCGAGTAGTTTTAGGATTTTTGCTTTATAATCGTCCTCAATTCGAAGTGTGTATTCATCAACGAATCGTCGTCATCGTCTGCAAGTGATCCAGCAATCAAGAAGTGATCAAAGAAGAACTCCGCTGCCATCTTCATCAACGAGTCACTGCCACCGGCTTCAAGTGATCCAGCAACCAAGAAGTAATCAAAGAAGAACTCCGCTGCCATCTTCATCAACAAAGTCGCTGCCACCGGCTTCAAGTGATCCAGCAATCAAGAAGTAATCAGTTTCCAAGAAGCTGTCTCCCGTGCTTTCCTGTGCTGCACACTCCGACCTCGTAAAATGTAAGTACTGTAGTGAAAATAAGGTATTTTTTTTAATATAACACTGACGTATTTTAAAAAATAAGTCTGTACTAATTTTAAAAGTCTTTTAATTTTGTTAACATTTTGAAAACTATTTTAATGCATTGATCATTATTTTGTATTTTCATTTTATATTGGATGCATAAAATTGTTGTTTGTCTGACTTCTAAGTAAATGTATTTTGTGATTGATTATAGTCGTATGGATGTCTACTGAAATAAAAATTTGTATTCTAAATGATATATTTATTTTTCAGGTCTGACTCTGAGAGCGATTACTATAAATCAACTTCAAGTATTGAGAAGAACAAGGCGACTCCAAAATCCACAGGCGACAATAAGAAACGCAAGCCGAGGTCATCGAATTCAGCTCCACCGAGGTAAATAGCACTTTTACTTATATTCTTATAATCATTTCCCTGTCCAATGACCAACTTCTCAGCTTGCGGCAATTGCTTTTGTTAGTATTGATTAAATGTACTTATTTATTTCATATTTACCTTTGAGCATCTCCAACTGTAAGCAAAATCATATTCTAGCTATACTAATTTACATTTAAATAAGCAGTCAGGTTCTCACCTTACAAAAACCAGATATTTACCTACTTGTGTTCATGTTACGGTGTGGTAAGATAATAACATAAATACAATTTAACATTTAATTTTATTTTTTGTTTCAGTAAAAAGCCAACTACGATTTATGATATCTTCGGAGTCAGAAACCAAGACGCGGACACAATGGCGGGTGAAGACGGACAGCACCAGCTGACATCGTACTTCGTAAATCGAGTGGGCAACGGATGCGAGCGGCGAGTAGCGGTAACTGAAGGTGAATATTACATCGATGTCAAGGTGTACAAGACGGAGGACGCGCGTTCCTCCGATTCCCTGGAGCTGTGGAAGAAGGCGCTCGTCCGCATCAAATTCCAAGCCGACACCGACGCTCCGCAGTGGAAAACTCTACAAAAATTTGTCAAGACCGCTGACTCGTTGTTCAAGAACCCACCTCGATTTTATGATAAGTAAAATGATAATGTATATACTTAATAATTATAAATAAATTTGTTTTCAGCAACCGATTGTTTTTGTACATTTGCAATGATTTAAGCGTAGGGAGTAGGTAGGTTTTTAAAGTTGCATTAGCAATCAATTTAATACTCATTTGAATATAAATCATAATTAAATATTTTTGAAATCAATTCAACATGTCCAAAGTATAATATTGGGCAATCTGCAACAACGATGTTGCGATGGCAAAACGGAGTTTTGCCGAGCTCCAATTCAATGATCGATCATTGAATTGGAGCGCGTTATCACGACGGCGTTCTAAGATTTATTTCGTTGACAAATACAATGAAAAATATTTTTGAAATCAATTCAACATGTCAAACGTATAATATTGGGCATTCTGCAACACCGATGTTGCGATGGCAAAACGGAGTTTTGCCGAGCAACAAGGTGGGGCAGAATGCCCAATATTATACTACTGGTGCCAAACTCTGTCCAGTACTGGGCCTCTCGTAAACGAGATCTCTTCGCTATGCTCCGTCAACTTGGTAAGCCGACCATCTTTCTCACTCTTAGTGCAAACGAGGTACGCTGGTTAGTATTGCTGAATTTACTGCTCAAGTTGAGCAACAAATATCCTGGCAAAGTCGCCGAAGATCTCAACACATCAGAGCGGTGCAACTTGGTGAGTGACGATCCAATTACATGTTGCATATATTTCCACAAACTCGTTGGTACATTGATGAAAATGCTGAAATCAAAACAGTCATACAATCCGTTTGGCCAGTACTACGTGGAGGATTATTTCCTTCGCATTGAGTTTCAACATAGAGGAAGTCCGCACGCTCACATTTTACTGTGGTTACACGATGATCCACATGAGACTGTGTCAGAAAATATGCCGAAGACCATCGAGCTCGTGGAGAAGCTGAGTTCCGTCGCCAAAGAAGATGTGCCCAACGATACCATCTACGCCAATCAAATCCACAAGCACACTTTCACCTGCACGAAGCGAGGCGAAACGACTTGTAGATTTGGGATCCCGTACTGGCCAATGCTTACTACCCGTGTATTGATCCCAATGCCTCAAACTGATGGACGCCGCATAGCATTCCAAAAAAAGGCCAAGGAGCTACGCAACTGTCTCAGCGAACGTACATACGCTAGCATGGACGACTTTCTTAGGGAGCATAGTTTGACATTCGATGCATATCTTGACGTAGTGCGTTCAACTTTGCGCAGGCCATCTATGTTGTTCAAACGCAACTTCGACCAACTTATGACGAACACATTCAACCCTTACCTCGCTGGTGAAATCAAATCCAACATCGATATCCAGTTTATCTTGGATGAATACAGCTGCGCACAGTATGTCGTGGAATATGTGAACAAATCAGCTCGTGGAATGAGTAACTTGAATCGTGAGCTGACTAAGATGATGGAAGAGCATCCTGACAGGGACTACACGGGCCAATTGAAAGCATTGAGTGTCAAACTTCTTAATGCAGTTGAAATGTCAGCTCAAGAAGCAGCATGGTATTTACTACGGCAACCGATGAGCGAAACGAGCCGTCAAATTATGTACATACCAACAGTTTGGCCATCGGAAAGACAACGCTGTCGCAAACGTCGGAAACAAATGGATCGCGAAAACATCGAAGCAGACAGTACAGATGTATTTACCAAGAACATCATTCAGCGATATGAAGAGCGACCTCCCTCTCTGGAATCTTCATATTTGGCCGAGTTTGCTTCGTATTACGCTGATTATCATGATTTCATCGACAATGAAGATGACGTAGATGTGCAAGAAGACGAAATTGAAGAACCGGTGACCGAGGAAAGGACAACTGTGGGATCCTTCCCATCAAATGAACACCGCAGACGAAAAATTGGACGAATAATACGATACAGACGCTACGAAATAGATGAAACTGTTGATTATCAACGTGAAATGGTATTGCTGTTCTTGCCTTTCCGCAATGAAATAGCTGACATTGTTGATAGCAATAAATTTCTACAACTGTTCAATGATAACAAGGATACCATCATGGAACGCCGCCAGCTGTTCGAAAACAATCTCAACATCGACAGTGTGATGCAAGAGCTTGAAGCTATGATGATTCTACAAAATTCAGACAGCAGAGAACCACCAGAAATTGAGGAAAGGAGAGTGTTTGTCGAGCAGGTGTTAGGAGGAGAAGGTTCCGAGAACAACGATGATGTCAATCAAATCGTCCCGCGAGAAGGCTTATTATCGGTAGTAAAAAAAATGGTTGCCTGTAAAGTCGGTTTTACGGGCGAAGATTTTACGTGACAACGTCTTTTTCTCGGTAGAATATTTATTGATATGAATATAATTAAATTGCACAATAGGAACAAGGAATTGAATGAAAATAAGAATTGCACAAATTTTAACTATAGAAATATATTTTGTTTACTAAAACATTGTACATGTAAACTTAAACTTAACTAATTCCTATTTGAGTGATTTTGTTGAGGATAGGACGATGATAGGAGAAATATGAAATGAAAGGAAGTGTTTCTGCTTTTAACGTAGTTGACTTAGAAACGTTTGATACGCAATCAAGATTATACGTATTTTTCATGAAATTAAGAAACGAGTTGTCAGGCTTTACGTTTTTGTTAAAATCACCACACAGAAGAATCGGTATACTGGAATCAACTTGCACGAACGGTGGCACGTACTGGCTGTTGTGAATGTACGGACCGAGTCCTTGCCATAGCAACATTCCAATATCCTGCATACTAGCTCCTGGATGAATATATACAGCACCGAGTATAAACTTGAAGCTAGTATTAGCGGCGAAGCAAGTAACTTCAGTCATTCACATGTCATGACCTATGGACGGCCGTTTCCAGACACAACATCTGTCCCGGGGATATCCCTTTGCTCCAATGAGCATTCATGCCAATGAGCTTGAGCTTTCAGTGAAGGAAAACATCGTGAGGAAACCATAGCTTGGTGGTAGAGCACTTTCTAGTGCTCGCCTGGCTAGCTACCACCCTCGAGTCGAAAAATCTGTCGCCAAACACTTAACAGTGTGTTTCGCCAGCCTCCTTGAGAGAACCAGTTATTCCAGACTAGGTATGCTCCACCTTAGACCAGAGTGACGCTAACTCGTGTGGTTACGCGCGCTGTTGGTAAAATGTCTACATTTAATTTATATAAAAAAATCGAAGTCGAATATATAAATACTCCTCCTTTTTTAAAGTAGGTTAAAAAACACTTACATAGTACTTAAATTAAGACAAAGTTATAAATAAAATTATGTTCTCATGATTTTCTTTGTTTTTTTCGAGAACCCAGGGGAAGGAACCTTCTAGTAGATCCAGCACGCCGAGTCTGAAAAGATGCCATTCGCAATTGATGCCACTGACAATAAGAATGACCTGGAGGTCATTGTATGTGTTTATATGTGTGTATTTTTTGTGGGTCTCTAGTTGCCTGAAATAAAGGAATAAATAAAATAAAATAAGTTAATATATTTTTTTATAAATTAACTAGCTGACCCGGCAAATGTTGTTTTGCCTCACTTAGGGGCCGATTCTCACACCTACTGAATATGCATATAAAATTTGGTAAAAATTGGTCAAGGGGAATCATGTATGGTGTTTGATTGCAGTTGAGGATTCTTGTTTCGTTTTGGCGTTTCTAATTCATTGTCGTCTATACGGCTTGTCTTTTCGTAAGGCCGCAAGTTGGATCTATCGATCCGATATATTTTGGTACAAACAAAAGAACATTAACTGTTGGAACAGCATTGGTTTTCAGATATCTATATTCCTTTTTTGTAATAATAAAGTCGTTTTCTGTAAAATGTTCTGAGCATATAGTGCTCGTCTTGGTTGGCATCCAATTAGTTCTTCCTGTTATTGATCCATTGTTCTTTTATTTTGCCGTCTTTGGGAAATCTGAAAAATATTTTATTTGTTAATTTCTCAAGGACAAACAATCTGTATATGGATAAAACTGATAAGTGTGAGTGGGTCTCACACTCGAATGACCCGTATCAATAGAATCTTTGATCTATTGATATAATTCTAAATTTAATGTTATTTTTCTTCAAATAAAATAAATATTTTATCTACAGAAAATAGTCACAAACAACACTTACCTGTGGTATGAAATGCCTCCTCTTGAAACATTGTACAACGTGCTATTGTTCATGCAGTGAGTTATTGCACAACACGGCATATTTGCAATTTATCTCAATATTTATTTATAATTTAATAATCTCGTCAACATTATTTATCTAAAAGAACCACAGAGGAAAGAAATGGGACGTCAATCAAAACTAAATTGTACATCCTTTTGTCATTAATATGTCACCGGAATCCGTCCGGAATTTGTACATTCATATTCTTATACGCCTATAATGTACGATCGGTAAAATGTAACCAATATGATATTTTGAAGGCAAACAAACACAAACAACCGTAGAAAAAGAAGCAAACAACCCAACGGATTGAAAAAAATTGTTATGTTTGGATGTACCACAACAAATGTGATACGATCTAGTCCTGTGAAGGCTTATAATAAAATAAAAGTATTATTAATATAATACAAAATTAGTATAATGTACGGCATACATGTAGTCACATTTTTTATCTATACGTTGTGCCAAATTTAGCTTGTACATTATTGATTTCAGTGACAGTTGTAAAAAAAAAGTTGCAGCAGATACACAACATCACACAACATTTCAACCAACTTGTCTGTGCTTTCAATTGATAAATATTGATAAATCTGAGAATTAACTCTTCCCAAACATGGTTCATTTAGTTCATAGCTTCATTTAATTAACTTGTTCGTAAAAAAAACTAGCAATATGAGCGGAGTGGATACGGAATTGCCGACGAAGTCCTTGAAAACCGAGCAAGAATCTGAGTTGTGCAGGTGTTGTCATGCCGAAGGAACTTTCAAGAATTTATACAACACTTATTATTGGCTGGATGGAGAACCGGTCGTATACGCTAACTTGTTATTGGAAGGCTTTCATATTGATGTGAGTAATTAATCTTTCAATTTCCGGCACACGTAGTGTAGGACGTACTGCAACGAGAACGAGCCATGATATACGCAAAAAAAGCGAGCAGTGGATGGAGACGATATGCATAGGATAGGGTCGCGTGGCGTGCCTTGGGAGAGACATCAGTGTATGTCCAGCAGTGGACTGATTATGATGAATTATTATTTAAGCCGAGTGTGGCATGTCTGCTTTTCTAACTGACGGCTCATGGTTCGATCCCGGCCCTACACCAATAACTTGATTTTCAAGTTCTGTGTGGATTTGCGCTCGCTTTATGGTGAAGGAAAACATCGTGAGGAAACCAATATTTTTGAGGACCACAATACACTGAGATGTGTGTCATCCGCTAACCCGCACTTGGACAGCATGATGCATTATGGCCTATATAATGGCCTTGGTGACAGGTTTTTCAATATAATTAATCTATGTATGTACAGTAGAAACTTGTTAAGTCGAACCTCAATAAGTCAAAAACCTCCAAATGTCGAAAAAATGTTTTGTTCCCTTCCCTACAAACACCAAAACCTCCATTACTTGAAATCTTGACCCTCTGTTAGTCGAAATAATCACCGAGTCCCTCCAAGCCATTTTGGTACATATTTTCACTCTACAACTCGAAAAAGTAATTTTGACCTCTGTATCTCATAGCAATGCAATGCTCAACATAGCAATGTTTTATTTTACAACCTTTACAACTTGATCATTTATAATTTATTACCTCTATTGTTTGAAATTTGAAGTTTTGAAGTTTTCTATCGGTCTGGGTGTTAAATATGTAGTAACTTAATAGTGTATTTATATATTTTTTTCATTTAACTAATTTCATTTGACTCATTCTTCCTTCCAGTTGCTTGGAGTGAAAGGTAACATGCAACAAGTGCTGTGTTCTATCTGCTTCACATGCGCTCAGAGGCTTGAGGATGCAGTGCTCTTCAAGAGACAGGTGCACCGGTGCGAGGACAAGTTTCATGACATTTATATCAATTCAATGAATAATGGTGAGTGCTAACATGCCTTTGCGTATTTTAGATGTTTATTTAATTTCAAATTCAAATCATTTATTTCAGACATAGTCCATATTAAACATAATCAAAATCATAAAAAATAATAATATCACTAAATCAGGGTCATAGAAAAACAAAATTAAATAAAATTAAATGTCAAACGGAATAATCACAGTAATAATAAATTCAGGTTAATAAAATCACAATCAGTAAAAAAAGAAACAAATATTGAGGATAATAATAGAAGCCATAACCAGAAAATCCAGAGTGACTCTGCCAACACTAATACGGGGCATCATATACTCAGCAACAGAGTGGTTCATAATTGGAACAAGTTGCCCGAGGCAGTGGTCAGTGCTACATCAGTGAACAGCTTTAAAAACCGGCTTGATAGCTGGCTGCAGAAAACAAAAAAATCTCTTGCTAACCTGTGATCAGTGCACCAGTGGACTTTAAACATTGAACTATGGACATTTTATGAACTGTTAAAAATTTAATTTCAACTCAGTGTGATATAGGCACATCAGCATATTGCTGCTCGCCTATAAATCAAATAAATAAAATAAATAAATAATTATTTAAAAATAAGGAAGCATACAGGACCCACTACACTCACACCAAGTATGCAATATACATACAATAGTCACATTATACACTCAAACCAACTTGCATTAAGTCTACAAACAGCACTATACCAGCCAAGACTAAATAGAACATTGGTAGCCAGTGAGTGATCTGTAGGCACCATTAACAAGTATAAGGAGATGTACCCGTTGGGGTGCACACTGTACGTCGACAACTACACTGACCACATCTGCTTATAGCAATATAAGAGCTGATCGCAGATAGAGAGAGATATCTTATTCTTATTCTGGATTTTGGCCAATATATCTCTCTTCATGAGAGAAGGCCCCGAGTCCCAGCAGTGAGAACATACTATAGTGGGCTGCATATGCTAACATACATGCATAATGTACATCAAATGCCAATATGTCACAATGTTACACAATATGTCACAATGTTACACAATACAAAATGTCAAGTTAAATTATGTAAAATTAATATGTCAAAATATTAAAAGTTAATCAAATAACCCACCTAAGAATTTTTATACTTAATTTGGTACTAATCAAACTTGTAAATTAGAAGAAAAACTGGTTTGAACCTGTTTTAACCAAAATAAATTAGTTTGAACCTGTTATTTTTCGTCTTACTAAAACTGCTCTGTGCCAAAATATGGATAAATATGTTCTGTTTTGCAAATCTATGTTTTTTAACTTTTTCTATGTTTACATTTCAGATCCCATATTTGAAGTCAAAATCAAACAAGAGTTGCCAGATGCAGCAGGTATGTAATCTTCTACCTTCTTCCTATTCTAATCTTCTTCCATAATATAAAATTTCCATGTCACAATGGTGGCGATTCAGCGGCACACACGACTAAACTAAATTTAAAGAAGCCCCGTCTCTTTTCATCTTAGGTGGCCAGAAAGAGACGGCATGTTCTGATCCACACACTAAACAACTAAAATCACGTCAAATATGAAAAATGTAAGCGATTTTAGAGCGCACCCAATTGTATCAGCTCTAAATCTGACGTGTTTGACGTGATTTTAGATGTTTTGTCTATGGTTTAGATCGTACCATCTCTTTTTGGTCATTTATGACGAAAAGAGACAGAGCTATTTTAAATTTAGTTTAGTCGTGTGTGCCGCTGAATCGCCACCAATGTTAATGTAAATATTGTGTGAAAATGAGGCAATTTTATACACTCCAATTATTTTTCACACAGCAAGATTAAGTCTGCTTTTCCAAAATTGCATAGTGCAGCGACATTGCCCGATCTATACCTACAATACATAAGTTATATCTACTTTCAATTTAAGTCACTTTCAAAAAAGTAATACAAGTCTAATATATAAAATTTCCATGTCACAATGTTAGTTACCGTACTCCTCCGAAACAGCTTGACCGATTTTTACCTAATTTTATATGCGTATTCGGTAGATCTGAGAATCGGCTACTATCTATTTTTTTATACCCCTAAGTGTTAATAAGGGTTGTTCACTCTTAAATCCTGCGTCGCAGCTAGTTTAATGTAATTTTTAGATAAAAGACAAAATTAAATATTTACGGTCTTATTAATAAAAAGTTATGGAACAGTTGTTGTGAACATGTTCTTTAACATCACTATAACAAAAATGACGAAAATCGTTATTAATAAACGCACTATAGCGCTAAACAGTTCTTTAAGCCTACTATAAAGTTATAGTGGCCAGGCCCCTACTTTAACCGTACAATAGCGGCGCAATAAGATCCAATATGGCCGACTATCTGTCATCAGCTGATTTCCTGACATTGGACACCAATGTAAACAATCAAATTTTGTATTTTGTGACTGTGTAGATTCTTGTTATTTCTTTTGAGTTTTAGTAGTGAGTTTTCGGGATACCACATAATGCAAGCGTGACAAAGTTTGGCTACTATCGAAGCAATTTAAAAATGGTTGCCTGTAAAGTCGGTTTTACGGGCGAAGATTTTACGTGACAACGTCTGCCGCGTGCTGCGCGCGCGGCAGACGTTGTCCGATCATAGTTGAGTGGGAGAGAGACGCAAGGCATTCGGCGGGCCTCTCTCTCGTTCGGTAACTCATCGTAACGTTACCGGGCGTTACACTTTTTCATAAGTGACTCCCAGCCGCAACCTAATTTAAGACGTTGTCACGTCAAAAACTTTATAGAAAAATGTTTGACCCGTTTTCTCTGGACGATGAAGATTTTAGAAAACGGTATCGCCCTAAAAAGTTTACGGCAGAGTTTGTCATTAATTTGGCCAGAGAACAAATACAAAAAAAAAAACAAACACTGTGTCTCACCCTGAATCAATGATGTTATATGTACTAGATTGGCAGTTTACGGCAGCGACGCGTTGCAACTTCGAAGACGCCTGTGGCCTAATCTGACGTCAGTTGCCTGCTTGACATGTAGTAAGCGTGACGCGCCCTTTAAAATAATTCATAATGGTGAAATTTGCTGTTAAAAATTGTGTATAACGGTCTGAAAAGGATGATAAAGCAAGTGGCGTTACTTTTCATGAGTTAGTTTGAATATTTGATCATATTGTCTAAAATTAAATCAGAAAATAAAATAAATATATCGTCCATTATTTTTGACATCGATGTTGCCAGTAAAGCGATTTTGATTTTTCCCATTTATTTGGGAGTTTAGTTAATTAAATAATGAATGACATTAGTGTGTGCCGGTAATATCTGTGAATAAAATTTCGGCAACGTCTGTAATATACTCAATCATTACGAGAAGTATTTTATTTAACTAAGTAATGTTATTTCATCATCGTAATGTGTAATCATCTTAAAATTGTATTAAATTCTCTTAGAATGATATTTTATTTGTTTTAGTAGAGTATGTACCTAAACCTTCTACAACAAACTTATGTTACACAGCGGTGTTTAATCACAATAACACCCTGCAGTTTTATATACAATAGCACACTTTTTATTATTATTTCTATCTACAGAACGTGTTACTATCTTAGATTTTTATTATTTACTACCTTTTTAAATAAAAATCTGCCTTTTATTCATATCAAAATCTATTCACTACAGCCTTTTCAAAATATTTTCAATGTAGGTACACACACGCTTCCGTTACAGTTTTGTAATAGTATAAATTGAAAGTTTTATTAAATTCTGTTCAGAATATATAACACCAAAGCAATTAAAAACATTTATTCGTTCATTTATTTTGGGGAAATTATTTCGCGCCACTGGCAGCTCTGTCCGTTTTCATGCCAGCAATGTCTTGTCTCACTTCTACGGTAATTAGATAATGACTGGAAGAAAAGAGACAAATATAGTTTACTTTGGCATTTCTTGATAGTTCAAAAGACGTAGCTTTGGTTTCAAAGCTACGTCTTTTGAACTATCAAGTGGCTACGCGTTTCTGAAAATCGTTTGTTGTCATTGCTACTCTAGTATATATAGCTCAATGCCCTGAATTATATATAAAGATAAGTCTTTACAGAATGGTACTGCTCATGTAATTAATAAATCAATACAGATGATAGTACTAAATGACAGTATTTTAATAATAAAAATGTTAATAAAAGTATTTCTATGTGTTTCATTCGGTTTTACTTTTATAATAAAATATTTTTAGTTTTAACATTTCTTCGTTTAATTTTTGGTTTTCGTTGGCCATTTAAGCCGCATGCAGCTCTTGCCTGCAGGCTATCTCTGCATTAGAAATTTTCTGAGCAGCTGCATGAGGAGAGTGAGGTCGTTGGTGCAAGGTCCTGTTGGTCTTTGCCATGGCATTGAAGCTAAAACAACAAATATTCACATTTAAAGTTAGATTAAAATAAAAGTTGATACGTAGATCACTGTTTTAATGTTAACAAATTAATGTTCGTTTATGAAAGAACGATGTTCAACTGCAAGCATATATACAAAACTTATCTTCCTCCAGCCAATTTTTACTTATTTGGCTTTTTATAGGTCTTTTATTCATTTTTATTTTAACAGTTTTTGCCGAAATTTGAAAATATAATGTCTTTTTGACGTTTGTTTGTGTCCGAGTATAGACAAAATTTTGTGTTTATGGACACATTTCACCTTTATTTACAAATAATCTGTGGTTAACATCGTTCTTCTTTAACTTTTTCGTCATACTGGCAAGGATTTCGTTATCTGTGGCTACTATAGTTATTGAAGGCTTATATAGTCTGGCCAACGAAACATGACCCTGGAAAAGAGCGGCAAATTTAAAAAATCTGAGTATAGCAACCCCAAAACTAATATGAAATACCTGGAATAAACTAATTTGATACTTTGAAATTATTTATTTTATTTCGTCTGAATAAAAATGCTTTAAGTACTTTAGGAAGTAATACTTTAGAAATTGTTCAATCAATCTGAATAAAAAAAGCAGTATTCTATAATGTTTTATTCACTGTCATAATTAAAATGTGAATCTAAGACTTAAATTTGAAAAGATTCACCAGTGTCACTAGAATCACAGTTTTATTTATTTATATTTATTAGTTTCCTACTATAATGAAACTTTCCATATTATTTTCGGTGATCCTGTCCCGATCTTTATTTCATATTCATTTTCAATGTATATAACATTATCAGTCATATTATTCATCCACTTCTCTAGAGTTATGGTTCCAAATGTCTCTTTAATCACTTTGTCTGATTCAACACCGCAAGACAGACAAGGCAATATTTTCAATTACCATTTTGCGTTTACCCAAACTTCATATCAGCTCAATGGCAGAATCCAAATTAAGAAAAACCTGTTAAAGAAAAAATTGTGTTAAAATTACAATGTAACATTTTATGGTATGATAAATAACCAAAATGCATTATTAGGAAGGTGGGAAGGTTTTGACTAATGATAAAAGAATGTGAATCAAAATAGATAATTTTATAATAGATAACTTTATGCAAAAAGATATATAGTAAATACGAATTAAAACAAAGTATCAACTTAGTAGCGTCATACTAACCTACGAAATCAAACACCACATGTAAACAATCTTGTTTTCGTTGAAATTACGCCGAATTTCAATTCTTTTTCTTGTTGTTTTTTATGATACTTTGAGATCATGTGGAACAACAACTCCCGAACTCCACTTTTGATGATATTTTTCATTTTTCGCTGAGTAATTAGTGTTTAACTAAATCATAACAACACGCCATCTTGTTTTGGATATTGACGTTGCCATTATTATAGCATTGCCATATAAAAAGTTTGCAAAAAAATCGAGTCTCATGTTTCGTTTGCCAGACTATATAACGTTTATTAATAGTAAACTTTACAGAACACTTTAAATGCTTATAGAACACTTTAGCTATAGTATGCTATAAACCTACAATAGGCATTTTTTATTAATAAGACCGTTAGTGTACGTTCCGCTGTGATAACATCGGTGGTCATGTGTCTACCTGACAGAGGAAGAAACAGTAGAAACTCGATACAATTGGTCTGTAGTTCGGATAATCGCGAATCATTAAACTGAGGGCCTGATAATCGAGTTTCTTACACTAAATATTTAATTTTGTCTTCTATCTACAATGGATTGCCGCAAAGTAACGCCTGAGTCAATAGGTTAATGTAAATTTTGTTACAGACGCAAACATCCCGGGATCGGATAGCGCCGAGACAAAGCCAGCCCGCCCTCGGAATGCGGGAGTGGGAGGGAGCGAGGAAGATCTGTGGGAGCGAGACAGCTGCAATGACGACGATGGCTACACACCTATGATCAAAAGTAATTTATCATGTTACGATTTGAAATTCTTCTTCTGTTGAATTTAGGATCTTTGTTTTTGATGATGAGGGGGAAATCTTTAACATTATGACCAGGTATCTGGCTCACCATTTTTTTTTATTAATATTTATTATTATTATTCATTAGTTTACTCTTGTTCTTGGTATTTGTTGGTATCTCAGCAACAGAGTGGTTCACAATTGGAACAAGTTGCCCGTGGAAGGTCCGTGTAACACTCGCCCCAGAAGCTCGGGTGGTGCTCGGAAAGCACCGAAAATGTTGAACTCATTCCAACTTTTAATAATAAGTAAGTGTGACCGTTTTCTACGCGAAAATATTAAGATGCCTAACGTGAACAGTTTACAATGTTTAAACAATATATAGCCTATGTTACTCGGGGATAATGTAGCTTCCCAACGGTAAAAGATTTTTCAAATCGATCCAGTAGTTTCGGAGACTATTCGCGTCAAACAAACAAGCAAACTTTTCCTCTTTATAATATTGTATTATTTATTAGTTACGCCGTGTGACCGTGTGACCGTTTTCTACGCGAAAATATATATTGTTTCTCTTTATAACTTAGATTATTTTCTAGCCCGTGCGAAGCCAGGACTGGCTGCTAGTAAATATTACAACTGAATTTGATTTTCTCCAGTCGTCCCGCTCAAGGCGCGTAAGAAGAACCTGAAGCAGAAGCAGAAGCCCTCTAGAGAGAAGAGGAAGAAGGGGAAGCAGAGTGAGGTACAAGGTGGAACCAAACATGTGAACATCAAGGTGGAATATGTCCCCGGGCCGGGCCGGAAGGTACCCGTCATGCCTGATCCACAGAAAGGTGAGTTTTCAGGAAAAAATAAAGTAAATTAAACAAATACCTATTAAAAATAAAAATAAAAAAAATTAAGGGGGTCCCCATACAACAAACTGGGATTGAACCAGGAGCCGTCTGATTGAGATGCAGACGTTTTTTCCTCTGAGCCATACTCGATTAAATAATAGTTTTATCCTTTATTGTTCATGCTAATTTTCACGTCCTTTCAACTCCTTTTCATCCAAAGGTTGGCTGGAAGAGATTGCTTCAAGCGACAAGGCTGCCAATTGTGACACACTTTTTTTACTTTAAATTGTTTCCTGTATTTTTGAGTCCAATAAAAAATCTTCTATCTAACCATCTATCGAGATCTAAATGCATATTATTATGACAAAGTTTCAATAGTTAGTGTTGCTGAAAAATACTTAATCTTTATCTTTATATTTATAAAACGTTCTTCTTCCTTTCAGGTTACAGCCATCGCGGAGTTGTCAAAAAAAATGTCGACTACAAACAAACGGAATCCGGTTACCAATGTCTCAAATGTCCCATCCTACTCAAGGACACCCGTCATATCAGAGCCCATATAAAGACAGTCCACTTGAAAATCGCCAAACACTCCTGCCCCATCTGTTCTAAAGCCTTTTCCTCGCCCTCTGCTTTCACCAAACACAAATTCGAAGAGCACGACATAGACGACAGATTCAAATGCAACGCTTGCGAGCACGCGTTCAACACAAATGTCCAGTTAAAAAAACATATAAACACATTTCATATGCTCGGCCAAAAGATTAAGTGTGCAGATTGCGAATACGAAACCTTCAGCATAGAGAGTTTGAACAAGCACAAGTTTAAGCATAAGACGGTGAAAGATTATCATTGTAAGTATTGTAAGAAGGCGTTTTTGAGGAAAACAACTATGCAACTTCATGAAAGGATACACACGGGGGATAGGAGGAAGGTTTGTGCTGTTTGTGGACAGGCCTTTGTGCAGAAAGCCAGCCTTAACTATCATATGGCTAAATATCATCCGGAAGTACCATTTTAGTGTAGTAACGACAATTTGTATTAATTTTGATTTATAGTGCAAAAGATGTTTTAAGGAAATTGCTAAGCAACATCATTAGATATACTACACAGGGGTGATAGGAGAAAAGTTTGTGCTGTTTGTGGATAGGCGTTTGTGCAGAAAGCCAGCCTTAACTATCATATGGCTAAATATCATTCTGAGGTACCATTTTAAGAGCCCTAAGTAAAAATATGTTTATTTTTTTAATTGTGAGTTATGGTGAAAAGACGTTTTAAGGATATTGCTAAGCAACATCATTAGATACGACACAGGGGTGATAGGAGGAAGGTTTGTGCTGTTTGTGGACAGGCGTTTGTGCAGAAAGCTAGCCTTAACTATCATATGGCTAAATACCATCCGGAGGTACCATTTTAGTGTTTTAAAGACAATGTTTTATATTAATTTTGATTTATTGTAAAAAGGCGTTTTTGAGAAAAACCATCTATGCAACTTCATAAAAGGATACACACGGGGGATAGGAGGAAGGTTTGTGCTGTTTGTGGACAGGCGTTTGTGCAGAAAGCTAGCCTTAACTATCATATGGCTAAATATCACCCGGAGGTACCATTTTAAGAGTCTTAACTAAAAATATGTTTAATTTTTAATTGTGAGTTATAGTGAAAAGGCGTTTTTGAGAAAAACCATCTATGCAACTTCATGAAAGGATACACACGGGGGATAGGAGGAAGGTTTGTGCTGTTTGTGGATAGGCGTTTGTGCAGAAAGCCAGCCTTAACTATCATATGGCTAAATATCATCCTGAGGTACCATTTTAAGAGCCCTAAGTAAAAATATGTTTATTTTTTTAAT
Source organism: Mellilla xanthometata (assembly GCA_035578125.1). Lineage (NCBI taxonomy): Eukaryota > Metazoa > Arthropoda > Insecta > Lepidoptera > Geometridae > Mellilla > Mellilla xanthometata. The sequence continues at coordinate 2,731,334 of JAPUBQ010000034.1, read as the reverse complement.
TGTGAGTTATGGTGAAAAGACGTTTTAAGGAAATTGCTAAGCAACATCATCAACACACGGGTGATAGGAGAAAAGTTTGTGCTGTTTGTGGACAGGCGTTTGTGCAGAAAGCTAGCCTTAACTATCATATGGCTAAATATCACCCGGAAGTACCTTTTTAGTGTTTTAAAGACAATGTTTTATATTAATTTTGATTTATTGTAAAAAGGCGTTTTTGAGAAAAACCATCTATGCAACTTCATAAAAGGATACACACGGGGGATAGGAGGAAGGTTTGTGCTGTTTGTGGACAGGCGTTCGTTCGGAAGTCCAGCCTTAACTATCATATGGCTAAATATCATCCGGAGGTACCTTTTTAAGAGCTCTAACTAAAAATATGTTTATTTTTTTTAATTGTGAGTTGTAGTAAAAAGGCGTTTTAAGGATATTGTCCGCATGTATTCTCTAAGGAAGTACCTTAGAGAATAGAAGATAGATATATACGGGTGATAGAAGGAAGGTTTGTGCTGTATGTGGACAGGCGTTTGTGCAGAAAGCTAGGCTTAACTATCATATGGCTAAATATCATCCGGAGGTACCTTTTTAGTGATTTAACAGCAATGTTTTATATTAACTTCAATATATTTTGAAAAGGCATTTTTGACAAAAACGACTATGTAACTTCATGAAAGGATACACACGGGGGATAGGAGGAAGGTTTGTGCTGTTTGTGGACAGGCGTTTGTGCAGAAAGCTAGCCTTAACTATCATATGGCTAAATATCATCCGAAGATACCATTTTAGTGTTTTAACGACAATTTGTATTAATTTTGATTTAAAGTGCAAAAGATGTTTTAAGGAAATTGCTAAGCAACATCATTAGATACTACACAGGGGTGATAGGAGGAAAGTTTGTGCTGTTTGTGGACAGGCGTTTGTGCAGAAAGCTAGCCTTAACTATCATATGGCTAAATATCATCCGGAAGTAACATTTTAGTGTTTTAAAGACAATGTTTTATATTAACTTCAATATATTGTGAAAAGGCGTTTTTGAGAAAAACCATCTATGCAAATTCATGAGAGGATACATACGGGGGATAGGAGGAAGGTTTGTGCTGTTTGTGGACAGGCATTCGTTCGGAAAGCCAGACTTAACTATCATATGGCTAAATGTCATCCGGAGGTACCATTTTAGTGTTTTAATGAAAATTTGTATTAATTTTGAGTTTAGTGCAAAAAATGTTTTAAGGAAATTGCTAAGCAACATCATTAGATACTACACAGGGGTGATAAGAGAAAAGTTTGTGCTGTTTGTGGACAGGCGTTCGTTCAGAAAGCTAGCCTTAACTATCATATGGCTAAATATCATCCGGAGGTACCATTTTAGTGATTTAACAACAATGTTTTATATTAACTTCAATATATTTTGAAAAGGCATTTTTGAGAAAAACGACTATGCAACTTCCTGAAAGGATACATACGGGGGATAGGAGGAAGGTTTGTGCTGTTTGTGGACAGGCGTTTGTGCAGAAAGCTAGCCTTAACTATCATATGGCTAAATATCACCCGGAAGTACCATTTTAGTGTTGTAACGACATTTTGTATTAATTTTGAGTTTAGTGAAAAGGCGGTTTATGGAAATTGCTGAGCAACTTCATTAGATGCACTCGGGTGATAGTAGGAAGGTTTGTGCTGTTTGTGGACAGGCGTACGTTCAGAAAACCAGCCTTAGTTATCATATGGCTAAATATCATCTGGAGATACCTTTTTAGTGTTTTAAAGACAGTTTGTATTAATTTTGATTTATAGTGCAAAAGATGTTTTAAGGAAATTGCTAAGCAACTTCATTTAACACACGGGTGATAGGAGGAAGGTTTGTGCTGTTTGCGGACAGGCATTCGTTCAGAAAGCTAGCCTTAACTATCATATGGCTAAATACCATCCGGGGGTACCTTTTTAGTGTTGTAATGATATTTTGTATTCATTTTGAATTATAGTGCAAAAGATGTTTTAAGGAAATTGCTGAGCAACTTCATTTGTATTAATTTTAAATTATAGTGAAAAGGCGTTTTAAGGAAATTGCTAAGCAACTTCATATTTACTATATGAGGAAGGTTTTTGCTGTTTGTGGACAGGCGTTCGTCCAGAAAGCCAGCCTTAACTATCTTATGGCAAAATATCATCCATAGGTACCTTTTTAGTGTTGTAACGACATTTTGTATTAATTTTGGTTTATTGTAAAACGGCGTTTTTGAGAAAAACTATCTATGCAAATTCATGAAAGGATACACACGGGGGATAGGAGGAAGGTTTGTGCTGTTTGTGGACAGGCGTTCGTCCAGAGAGCCAGCCTTAACTATCATATGGCTAAATATCATCCGGAAGTACCATTTTAGTGTAGTAACGACAATTTGTATTAATTTTGATTTATAGTGCAAAAGATGTTTTAAGGAAATTGCTAAGCAACATCATTAGATACTACACAGGGGTGATAGGAGGAAGGTATATGCTGTTTGTGGACAGGCGTTTGTGCAGAAAGCTAGCCTTAACTATCATATGGCTAAATACCATCCGGAGGTACCTTTTTAGTGTTTTAAAGACAATTTGTATTAATTTTGAGTTTAGAAAAAGGCGGTTTAAGGAAATTGCTAAGCAACATCATTAGATACTACACAGGGGTGATAGGAGGAAGGTTTGTGCTGTTTGTGGACAGGCGTTTGTGCAGAAAGCTAGCCTTAACTATCATATGGCTAAATATCATCCGTAAGTAACAATTTAGTAATTTAACGACAATGTTTTATATTAACTTCAATATATTGTGAAAAGGCATTTTTTATAAAAACGACTAAGTAACTTCATGAAAGGATACACACGGGGGATAGGAGGAAGGTTTGTGCTGTTTGTGGACAGGCGTTTGTGCAGAAAGCTAGCCTTAACTATCATATGGCTAAATATCATCCGGAGGTACCATTTTAGTGTTTTAACGACAATTTGTATTAATTTTGATTTATAGTGCAAAAGATGTTTTAAGGAAATTGCTAAGCAACATCATTAGATACTACACAGGGGTGACAGGAGAAAGGTTTGTGCTGTTTGTGGACAGGCGTTTGTGCAGAAAGCTAGCCTTAACTATCATATGGCTAAATATCATCCGGAGGTACCATTTTAGTGTTTTAACGACAATTTGTATTAATTTTGATTTATAGTGCAAAAGATGTTTTAAGGAAATTGCTAAGCAACATCATTAGATACTACACAGGGGTGACAGGAGAAAGGTTTGTGCTGTTTGTGGACAGGCGTTTGTGCAGAAAGCTAGCCTTAACTATCATATGGCTAAATATCATCCTGAGGTACCATTTTAGTGTTTTAACGACAATTTGTATTAATTTTGTTTTATAGTGCAAAAAATGTTTTAAGGAAATTGCTAAGCAACATCATTAGATACTACACAGGGGTAGGAGGAAGGTTTGTGCTGTTTGTGGACAGGCAATGTCTAAGGATGTGGAATATGTCACGTTTTGTTTTAAAAAATAGTTCGAGCTTTTTAGCATCAAGAAGCAATTAAAACCTTGTTATAATAATAATATGAATATGACTATAAATTACAAAAAAAAAAACTATACTGCATTTTATATATGGCCTTTGGTATATTTTTTTTTATAATTTTATTTGATATAGTTCAAAAATGTGGTAGAAGTTATTTGTAGCTTTGATTATATTAATATATTTTTAACTACCAACCTAACTATATGTTCAAGTATTTGTAGGAATGTATATTACAACTATTTTATTAGTAAATATTTTAAATTTTATTATTCGTTTTTAATGCTGGCTAGTCAGGCGTACTAAAATAAACAAATTGCTATAAACGTTAATTAACATCACAATTGCAAAGTGTTTTTTTAAGATTGAATCAGCGTTATCAAAAAAAATTACGTGTGTCATCCGCCAACCCGCCAGTGTGGTGGATTGGGGACCGTCCATTAATCACGTGAGGTTCGTAAAGGGGGGGGGGTGAAAGGTTATATATAAAATCACGAAATATCACAGAGGGGTGGGGGGTTGTAATAATATATCATGTGTATTTTTATTTATTTTTTCGGAATACTGAACCGAAAAACGGCATTCGTCTTTTTGGCCTCACGCTTACTTATAGTTGCTAGCTAACTTATTTTCTATTTTAAAATTATATTTTACCAAAAGCTGTATTTTATAAATATTTAAAAATGGTTACAAAATTGTGTAGTTAGTTACAAAAAATGTCACGTGATTAATGGACGGTCCCTTATGGCTTATATCTCTCTCTCCTCGTGAGAGAAGGCCTCGAGTCCCAGCAGTGGGAAAGTATAGTGGGCTACTAATGCTTATAAATCATAAAACAGATGGAAGTAAAGTATGCGCATTATTTAAAAAAAAATGTTTATGGTTAGGTTTCTTGTTTAAGTTTTGTACTAAGCCTTAGATTTATTGGATATCCCATTAATATCTTTCTTCTTCTTATATATAAAATTTCCATGTCACAATGTTAGTTACCGTAGGTACTCCTCAGAAACGGCTTGACTGATTTGTACCAAATTTTATACGCGTATTCACCAGGTCTGAGAATCGGCTTATGGTGGCGATTCGACGGCAAACACGACTAAACTAAATTTAAAGAAGCCCCGTCTCTTTTCATCTTCGGTGGCCAGAAAGAGACGGCACGTTCTGCACCATAGTCGAAACAACTAAAATCACGTCAAACGTAGAAAATATAGGCGACTTTAGAACGCATTCACTTGTATCACCTCTAAAACTCCCTGCACATTCCATATTTGATGTGAATTTAGTTGTTTTATCTGTGGTTCTGAACATGCCGTGTCTTTCTGGCCACCTAAGATAAAAAGAGACGGGGCTTCTTTAAATTTAGTTTAGTCGTGTATGACGCTGAATCGCCACCACTATCTATTTTTCATACCGTTCAATCTTAGCCGTGCCGGGAATCGAACCCGGAACCTTCTGATTGGCAGTCTGGCTTGGTAACCATTACGCCAACGAGGTCTTGGAGGAATTTGGTATGAAAATAGTTTAGAGCCTGGATTTAGACAGTTTTTATCCCGGATTATAGCGGGCAACACAGCAGAGTACTGAATGTACTTATGTATTTATAATATGGTTAAAGAAAATAATAAATCTCATATGCAACTTTCCATGCACAATATCATATGTATATTTTTTTAAAGCATTTATTTGACCAGTAAACACATACATTGTTATGGCAATAATAATAATACAACCTTATTTAATACAGTAATACCCCGACTTACGCGAATTCGGAGTTACGCGATTTAATTTTCTCGTCTATTTTAACGTTTTTTGTTTGAAAGTCGCGCACTTCAGATTGTGTTTATACATTTTATTAATATAGTTTGTCATATTATCTAGAATTAAATTAAAATTTATTTACTAAATTATTGTTTTATATTTCCTAAATTATAGTCTCCGGTCCCAATTAAACATACTTTGTATGACTTTATAGGTTATATGCAAAATTGTACCCCGACTTACGCGAATTAGACTTACTCGGATAGCGCTCGGTCCCACCTATCGCGTAAGTCCGGGGTATTACTGTATTTACAAATGTACGTTCCCATTTTAATTTGATCCCAGGGTTTTCTCTAGTGTGGGACATATCCCACACTAGAGAAAACCCTGTGTTGTGGAACATAGATATAATAATATATAATGGTATATTATTTTGTTTATATTAACTTTTTTTTACGTGGCGCGAACTGAAGTTTAGTTTAAGTTTTTTTTTTCCGTATAAGATAATTATAATATATTTTAATTCTGTTGATAAACAAATTTTGATTAATAATTAATAAATAGTTTTTAATTATTGCGTAGTTTTTATTTAACTTAGTTACAATATACGTTTTTAAATATAAGTCTAGTTGGCATCATTAATAAATGATAAAAATAAATTTTGATTACGAATTTAATTCCTATTATTAAAGTAGCTAGTAACAAAGCCACGTCTGAGGCCTTAGGGTGGCTTCAAAACTCTCGACACCAGAGTATGACCACTTAGCTTCGTGTAACGCGAGCGAACAAGCAAGTGAATATATAATAAAAAATATATGTACATATGTATGTTTGTCAAAATGTAAATATTGGTATTGTAAGTGATTTAGAAATTAAGCCGAAAAGAGGTCAATACGTCAACTATATGTATTAATATTCATATTGTGCAACCCCTCTTTTTCTCATTCTTTCAACTCCTTTCCATCCAAAGGTTGCCTGGAAGAGATCGCTGTTAGCGATAGGGCCGCCGTTTGTGGCACGTTGTAAATAATTTTGTGTTAATAGTTTTTATTTTGACTTGTACATATAATCTGCCCAATAAAGAGTTAATCTATCTATCTATCTATATGGGATTTTTTGGACTTTTTAAAATATTTTGGCTATTAATGCCCATTATAAATATTTCGAGACGAAAAACAAAATGATCAAGTCTAAATCTACGACTATACCAGTATTATAAAGAGGAAAAGTTTGTTTTTTTGTTTGACGCGAATTTGCTCCGAAACTAGTGGACCGATTTGAAAAATTATTTCACTGTTGGTAGTACAAGTTATTATTCTGTGCTGTTGGGAAGTCACATTATCTCCAAAGCTATATTTTGTTTCTCTGTGCTACTCAGATTATTTTAGAGTCCGAGCGAAGCCGGGACAGGATGCTAGTAGATAAAAAAAACTGAAAAGGCGGTAGACCTATCATTTATCCAGGATTTTATATGATTTTTTTTAAATAAGCTATTGTGCTTCTATAGCGCCATATACATTTTTAAAGATCTATATAAGTCTTTTCACACACCACGATTTAAATTAAAATAAATATTTATTTTATTAATTAAATATGAGCTACTTTGACCTCTTTTAGGCTCAATACGCAATTTCTATTAAATAACTTACCTACATTGTTGTAAATAGTTGCTGTGGATTAAACGTTTTAAATTGTGTTGATTATGTATGTTATTATTAATAAAATATTTAAAAAACCGATGACTTTTTATCACTCTGTTAGAAATAGAAGAACGAATAGTATAATAGAATATTTTTATTCATTTAAGGTATCCTATTTTCAACCACAACTTACCTAACACTTAGTTTGTGTCAACATTTCATACAGATTCATACAGGGTTATCAGGAAAGGGTATGGTAAGCCGAAAACACGCTAAAGTACACATCTTTCTTTCTTGTTTTGTTCAAGCAGTTTCCCGAAAAGCCTCTTAGTTTTTGAAATAAAGCCTTCTAAAGTTTTCACGAAAAAACGTCATTTGCGCCCATAATGTTCCGGTCAATCACCCGCACACAGCTAATAGTGACAGTACAGAAATGAAAGCAGTAGCCTAACTTCTTGTCATACGTAACTAAGGTTACAAAACTAAATATGTTGTACCGTGAGAGAAACGGCTGAAGAAAGTAAGGCACACATACAGTAGTAGGATATGAAAATACCAACTAAATAAATTGTAATTATTAAAAAATATTTATTTTGTTAGTTTTAACGAATAATCAGGAATTTATGTGTTGAAAGTAAGATACATAAAACTTTTCAATTTTTGTTTATTATCACTTGTATTGTTTTTAATAACATTATTTTCTTCAGTCTTTTGTTTTTCATTTGACAACCAGTTAGGTAGGTACCGATCTCCTATTTTAGTGGTAAAATTGATTTCCGTGAATTGACAATGACGATTTAAATACGTATTTGACATATCTGACTATAGTGTTTATAGAACATTATCTATTTTTTTATTGATGAATGAATGATGAATTGTTTTAATATACCCGTTGTTATTCTTACCTGTAATGTTATTTATACTATGGGCTAGGACGCATCAATTAAATAGAAAATAAAACAAATCCAGCTTATACCTATTTGTCCATAATATTATATTCATATAATTTAAATAAGATTAAAGGCTTAAAATATACAACGAACGGTCGCGCAGTATAAAGAATTTCGTACATACTTATACTTATTCGTACTTCTTGGTCTACTGGCAGTGGTCACAAACATTTTTGTTTTGAGGTTAGAAAATCTTAATCTTAAAATACTTTGTCGAATTATGATAATGACTAGTAATTCCACCAATAATAGTTACACCTCGAAGACCCAAGCCAATAGATATCACACCAAGAAATAAAAATAAACTATAGAACAAAATTAAATGATAATAATTATTTTGCACATGACATAAATTAATACCTAAATAAAATTATTATAAGGGAGGCCCCCGTACAACAAACGTGATTTTGTATTTTTTTTATGTTAAATGGTACCTACTGTACCCTTTATGGAGCGACGACGGTCTGCCTCCATTTAGCAAAGGGATATCCCCCGGACAGATGTTGTGTCCGGAGACGGCCGTCCATAGATCATGCATTGTAGCTTGGAACAGTCGTACGCGCGTTGAAAATACCGTTTGCGTGATTCAGGATAAGCGCTCTGATTGGTAGCGGGCGATGAAGTGCGACAGAGACGCCACACCTTCATGCCTATTGCCGAAGCTTTTAAGACCGCCGAGGACAGGAACAAGTGGAAGACCATTGTTAACCGAGTGATCGACACTCCGTATTAGACACGACCTTCAGTAACGAATACGACTAAGAAGAAGAAGAAGACCCTTTATGCGCCAGTTCGACTCCCACTTGACCTATTATTTTTATATTAATGTTTTTGTCCATGTCATCGCCTTACACGGCTTCTGAGTGAGCAGGACGCTCAATATTTGCGCAGGAGCGAATGAGACAGGTATAATAGCGACACAACATGTCTACGATTAACAGTGGCAATACTTTATAAGGGAACTTATTCCATGTTACCATGCCATTAAAATGCATTTTTACTATGAAATGGAAAAACTGGTGAAGAGAGTAAGAGTCGTAGACAGAGAAACCAATAGACGTAGTCACAATTCCATCTCTTTTACTCAACAGCGAAACAGCCATATGTAAAAATAACATGCGTGAAAGAGAAAGGCTTATACTGTTTTTCTCTCTGTCGCTGTAACTGTTTGTCACCAAGCATTTTTGACAAGTTTGGTGTCAAACATTACTGCGATTCAGAGATTGTTGTGTTTTTTCGAAAAACTATCGTTTAAATTCAAGTGTAAGTGTTATCCTCGCGCGGTGAATAGTTTTGGACATCGACAGAATGGTGCAGTGTTGTATTTTGAGTTATTAGAATAGAACAGAACCTGGTTTATGTGATGTTACATTTCATGTTGTTTTCTCCGTCTACGGTAAGAGTCCTCGTCCCGTGATTACGCCACAGTAGCGAAAGAGACAGGTATAAAAGGTCAATGTACGAAATTCTTCATGTTCCGCGACCGGAGCTTAGTTAATTAAGTTTTCGGCGCCCGTTTCTGCATGAGATGGTGGTATTTGGTATGCACGGTGAGCGAGCGCTGGTTGTCGAAGGTCTTGTTGCACGCCAAGCAATGCAGCACTACCGGCTTGGCGCCGTGCATCTTGACCTCGTGCTCGTTCTTTTTGGTGTAGTCGCTGAATCTGAGGAAGGAAATAAAATAATTATGCTCAAATTAATATTTGAATGATGCCTTATGTGCTGTAAGTTGTGGATTCCAATTGCACCAATGAGTTTGAGCTTTCAGTGAAGGAAAAAAACGTGAGGAAACCATAGCATGGAGGTAAGGCATTTTCTAGTGCTCGCCTGGCTAGTAAGCTAGGACTTTGCGGGGGGAAATAGAAACCTTCAGCCAGTCCCAGGACGGTCGCTCGACCACGTCGGCAATGAAAGCGAAAAGTTCCTTTCTCCACTGTTACCCACTTGTCCTGCGAAAGTGCCAACGTGGACAGTGGAATCTTAGTAAGAAGGTATCATTGGTTGTAATGAATACGGACAGTTATTTTTTTATGTGAGAAGGCTTCCCATATACAGTTTATAGAACTAGTTTGGAAGCTTTTAGATTCCTGATCATTTTGTAGTTACTCGTATATAGTCCTTGACGACCTCGTTGGCGTAATGGTTACCATGCCGGACTGCGAATCAGAAGGTTCCGGGTTCGATTCCCGGCCCGGCCAACATCTTTCTGTTTAACTAAATTTGTTGGCTGTGGGTCTGGGTGTTAAATATGTACTCGTATCTATATAAAATATATGTGTATGTACGAGTATAAGTAGTATAACAGTAGTGATAGCTACCATAACACTGAGGTTAACCAGCCATGTGTGAAATGAGTTCTAGTATCATTTGTATTATTTATACTGTGTCAAATAAATAAAATTAGTTTTGTAGGGTATGGATATGGAACCCTTATCGTGGTACTAACTTGTCCCCGCAGTAGCCGCACTTGTTCCGCTTGTTGCCGAGCACGTGCGTCGCGCGCTCGTGGTCGCGCTTCTTGATGCGCGTGTCGAACACCTATACACACACACACACATTATTAATCATTTACTGTTTAGTATTCCGTAAAAAGGTAAAAACGGGACACTATTACTAAGCGTCCGCTGTCTGTCTGTCTCCAACCGGTATCTCAGAAACCGTTATCACGGTTAGCTATCGCTAGAAAACTGAAACTTTCACAAGATATGTATTTCCCGTGCCGCTATAACAACAAATACTAAAAATAAAAAAAATATGAAGGCGCCCCCCTTCTTAATATTTTTTTCCCCATACAATAAACGTGTTTTTTTTATCCTAGACCTATTACGGAAGGTTGAAAATTCATGCGCAAGCCAGATATGCAAGTGGCCAATTTTGTATTTACGTTGTTCCAATTTGTCACATTATATGTTTTTTCCTGCATTGTAAGTATTGAGGTTCTGAATACAGGTTTCTGATAATGAGGTTAGCATAAAAATCTAAACTAACACAGTGTTATCGTTTTTGTATTTTCGTTGTGCTCATTTTGCACAGCGGATGTTTTTTCCTAAATTGTAAGTATTGAGGTTCTGAATACAGGTTTCTGATGATGAGGTTAGCATAAAAGTCTAAATAACGCAGCGTTATTGTTTTTGTATTTCCGTGGTGCCCGTTTGGCACAGTGTATGTTTTTCCTGCATTGTAAGTATTTAGGTTCTGAATTCAGGTTCCTGATAATGAGGTTAGCCTAAAAATCTAACCTAACACAGCGTTATCGTTTTTGTATTTCAGTTGTTCGATTTGGCACATTATAATATGATTTTTGTATTTCAGTTGTTACATTTGGCACATTATATGTTTTTTTCCTATATTGTAAGTATTGAGGTTCTGAATACAGGTTTCTGATAATGAGGTTAGCATAAAAGTCTAAACTAACGAAGCGTTATCGTTTTTGTATTTCAGTTGTTACATTTGGCACATTATATGATTTTTGTATTTCAGTTGTTAGATTTGGCACATTATATGTTTTGCTCCTGATGATGAGGTTACCTTAAAAGTCTAAACTAACACAGTGTTATGGTTTTTGTATTTCAGTTGTTCCTTTTTTTTTATTTGGCACATTACATGATTTTTGTATTTCCATTGTGCCCATTTGGCACAGCGTATGTTTTTTTCTGCATTGTAAGTATTGAGGTTCTGTGTACAAGTGTCTGATGATGAGGTTACCTTGGCGCAGTAGGAGCATGTGAAGACGCCGGTGTTGTGTCGGTACATGTGTGTCTGGAACACTTTCTTGTTGACGAAACCTCGCCCACAGATCTCGCATACGTGATTCCTGCAAAAGGATTTTTTTCATATTCTGTGTATTAAAAACTATCAGTGAAATAAATTTAATTTGGTTATCAAAAGTATTAAGGTGATGAAAAAAAATCGATAAAAGTTGATTTAATTAAAAACAGCCATGAGCACTTTTCGATAGGCAAGCAGTTTTAGGCATATTTGTTTATAAAAAATATTTGATAAAAAATACGTCTCATCTGGTTATCAGATCGGTGAAGGACGATCTTCCACGGCTCTTAGACTAATAGAACAAAAATAAATTAATTAATTAACAACTTGGTGCAGAGGATAGCTATTGCTATTCAGCGTGGAAACGCAGCCAGTGTTATGGGCACCTTTGCACCAGGTACGGTCATGGTCGGGTTTTCCTAACTTTGAATATTTTGACATGTATTTTCATTATATTTATGGACAATAAATTTAATAATAGTTAGGTGTCTATATTATAATATAACTAGCTATAAGAAATTAACAATTTTTACCACATGTGGTAGAATGATCATCGTGATATTCTGTTAAGCAATAATATGCTTTTCTAATTAGAAAAGTCTTTAATTTTGATTTAAATATGCCGCAAGAAATATTTATTTATTTGATTTATATTATGCTGATGTGCCTAAATCACACTGAGTTGAAAATTATTTTTCAACACTTCACACAATGTCCATTGTTCAATGTCAATGTTTAAAGTCCACCGGTGCACTGATCACAGGTTAGCAAGAGATTTTTTTTGTTTTCTGCAACCAGCTATCAAGCCGGTTTTTAACTGATATAGCACTGACCACTTCCTCGGGCACCTTGTTCTATCTATCAATTATATTCTATTAAGACACATTTGACACACGGCTGGTTAGCCAAATACTAAACCATTTCTAATTTGTATCATGGTTGCTAACACAACTGATATACTACATATACATACATAAATATGTATGTATTTATATCGATACAGTAAAAGCTTTTTTGAAAGTCTTTTTTGAACTTACTGCTTTTTATTTTGTTTTTTTTTTATTGGGACCGCGTACTGTCTTTTGTTTTTAAGAACTTTATTTAACTGATAGTCTTTTGTTTCTTTACCAAATTAGATCGGGAATTAGAAATTATATTATTCCTACATTGGTATGGCTCGGATTGTTTTATGTACTTTAACTTTAAGTAAGATTAAGCACATAATATTAATTAATTGTACACTTACCGGAAATGCATGTTCATATGTTGAAGCAACACTTTGAAATTATTATACTGATGCGCGCAGACAACGCATTTTGGCAGATCCGAGTCAAATTTAAACGGCAAGATGTGACTTTTGACTTCCGTGTAGAATGTTCTACCATGTTACCCTTCAAACTTATTGGCCTTTTGTTTTATATTTGGGACCACGCACTGTCTTTTGTTTTTAAGAACTTTATTTAACTGATAGTCTTTTGTTTCTTTACCAAATTAGATCGGGAATTAGAAGTTATATTACTCCTACATTGGTATGGCTCGGATTGTTTTATGTACTTTAACTTTAAGTAAGATTAAGTACTTAATATTAATTGTACACTTACCGGAAATGCATGTTCATATGTTGCAGCAACACTTTGAAATTATTATACTGATGCGCGCAGACAACGCATTTTGGCAGATCCGAGTCAAATTTAAACGGCAAGATGTGACTTTTGACTTCCGTGTAGAATGTTCTACCATGTTACCCTTCAAACTTATTGGCCTTTTGTTTTATATTTGGGACCACGCACTGTCTTTTGTTTTTAAGAACTTTATTTAACTGATAGTCTTTTGTTTCTTTACCAAATTAGATCGGGAATTAGAAGTTATATTACTCCTACATTGGTATGGCTCGGATTGTTTTATGTACTTTAACTTTAAGTAAGATTAAGTACTTAATATTAATTGTACACTTACCGGAAATGCATGTTCATATGTTGCAGCAACACTTTGAAATTATTATACTGATGCGCGCAGACAACACATTTCGGCAGATCCGAGTCAAATTTAAACGGCAAGATGTGACTTTTGACATCCGTGTAGAATGTTCTGCCATGTTTTGCGGATATATGGCCGGTAAGATCGTCGAGGTTTACAAAAGGTTGTTGGCACAGCGTACAGTGGAGATCAGTTATATCCAGTTTGACTATGAACCCGGGTAACGTCTGAGATCGCATGAAAGTATTCTTTGCTGAGTCATCGTGTGTCTGAAAAAAGTTGTTTGTTTTGTTAAAAAAATACTGATAAATAAAAGAATGAGTTAAAAAACAAAAATCATTTCTTTAAAAAACAATCATGCTTAAATTTTTTTCATAAAGCCCAACGCACACGACGCTTGTTTTGCTGCTAGATAGCTTGCTAGAATTTGCCGCTGGGTTCGAAGTTGGCTGTGGCGCTGGGTGCGCTGATGGCTCCCTTGGTAGGTTGGCTTCACACGGTGCTTGTCGCTAGGCGTGCATCGAAGTGACGCACCCATTAATTCTCGATATTAAATTGATTTCTCAAATTGTGAAACTTGGTTGAGCACTCTTTTGCCGTCACGGTTGGCTTTAACCCCAAAACTGCGTTCCTCACTCTATCAAGAGCCTCAGTTCGAAGACGCTTGTTGTGGTAATTCGGAGTATTTGTTGCATACAAACACGGTTCTTCTTTGTATGCGTCAATTAAAGCATTAATTTGCTCCGGAGACCACCTTTGCGACATATTTTTTCAACAACAGAGCACGAAAAAAAGAGAACACGCAAGCAAGCCGTCACGAAAAATAGCACACGTTCTATCATCGACAGCCAGCACGCAACCACGCTGCAGAGCCAGCAGTGACGTCACTTTCTCGCAGCGATGCCAGCAGAGTAGCCAGCAGAGGGCCCCGCAAGCAATCCAGCAGCAAAACAAGCGTCGTGTGCAGCGGGCTTAAGTCAATATTAGGACACATTTCACACACTGCTGGTTAGGCCCGTACTAAACCATTTCTAGTTTGTATTGTGGTTGCTAACACAACTGATATACTACATATACATACATACATATTTTATATAGATACATATTTAACACCCAGACAGTAAACAAATTTAGTTCAGCACAAAAATGTTGGGCGTGCCGCGGAACGAACCCGAAACCTTCTGATTGGCAGTCCGGCATGGTAACCATTACGCCAACGAGGTCGTCAAATAGTGGTTAAGTTCAAACTGTAAATTCATCATCTTGAATTCCCATATTATTTTAACTATTATAGATATAATTCCATTAAAAAAAAAACACACACAATAAAAAAAACCTTACAAATAGTACCTAGATTAAATCTAAGTCAGTGTCCGCGGGAAAGGTGTCTAAAATACTGGCGGCATTACCTCGCTGGATCGGATTATTATTATTATTGGATTATAGGATAAATATTGTACCTGCGAGTGCGAGTGTAAAGCGAGTGCAAATCCACACATAACTTGAAAAACAAGACATTGGTGTAGGGCCGGGATCGAACCAGGGGCCGTCTGATTGAAAAGCAGACGTTATTACCACCGAGCCACACTCGCTTTACGGTGAAGGAAAACATCGTGAGGAAACCGGCATGTTTGAGGACCTCAATATCTGAAGACGTGTGTCATCCGCCAACCCGCACTTGGCCAGCGTGGCGGATTATGGCCTGTATCTTTCTCCTCGTGAGAGAAGGGCCCGAGTCCCAGCAGTGGGATCGTATAGTGGGCTGCTTATGCTTATATGCTTATTGTACCTGCAGCGTGTGTGTTTTGAGAAGCGCGGCGTCGGCAAACTGCTGCGGACAGAAGCAGCACATATAGCCGACGCCGCCGTAACGACGGATGGGACTCGCGTTCGAGCAGAGAAGGATGTTTCTGAAATACATAAAGATAAAGATTGTTGAGGACTGCGAGCTAAAATATCATATAATTTATTTTTAATTTAATACATAAAACATTCTGTGAATGTATAGAGGGTCTACCACATATCGTTATCGAGTAAAAAACTACTCAAAATTTACGTATGTTGTATGGGATAATTTTATTTGATAGTTAATAAACATCTATGTATTTTGTGAAAATTACAAGTGTCTAGTCAGCTACCGTTATTGTTAAATAAAAAAACACGTTAATTGTATGGGGACCCCCTTAATATTTTTTATTGTTATTATAGCGGCACGGGAAATATCTTGTGGGAGTTTCAGCTTTCTAGCTATTACGGTTTTTGAGATACAGCCTGGAGACTGACAGACAGCGGAGGCTTAGTAATAAGGTCCCGTTTTTACATTGGAGCGACGACGATCTGCCTCCATCTAGCAAAGGGATATCCCCCGGACAGATGTTGTGTCCGGAGACGGCCGTCCATACGTCATGCATTGTAGCTAGGAGCAGTCGTACGCGCGTTGTAAATACCGCGCGCGCGATTCAGAATGAGCGTTCTGATTGGTAGCGGGCGATGAAGTGCGACAGAGACGCCACAACCTTTTAGGTAAGGAACCTTAAAGAACGTAGCACTTTTTTTAAAATATGGCATTTTGCTCCCATAAAGCTTTATTAACGCGTTATTAATGGTCAATAAAGTTCTGTGTTTCTGTAAGCTGTATGTTCCCTCACCGTATGTTAACCTGATGTTTTCCTAGTTCAGATTTCTTGAAGACAACTCGTAGTTTCTTCTCCTTGGGCTCAGACAGAGTTATCACTTTCTTCTTTCGTACCTTCACCTCGTCTTTCCTGCGCGACTTCTTTGTGATCGAGGACTTGCTTCCTGGAAACATTGAATAATAGATTAAAAATTTAAAAAAATGTGTCGCGTCACGTGACGCCTGGCAGATGTGAAACATCGACATTATTTTGTAAAAGTAATATTCAGTATAGAACATATTGTGATAAGAACTAAATATGTTATAATGATAAAATAAAATATTACGTTTATTTCCAGAAAAATAAATTAATATTTTAGGACACATTTCACACACGGCTGGTTAACTCCATACTGAACCATTTCTTGTACGTATTATGGTAGCTAACACAACTGATCAATATACTACATATACATACATATTTTAAATAGATACATAATTATTTAACACACAGACCGACAGCTAACAAATATTTAGTTCAGTACAAAGATGTTGGCCGTGCCGGGAATCGAACCCGGAACCTTCTGATTGGCAGTAATGGTAACCATTGCGCCAACGAGGTCGTCAAACTACATCGATGACTATTTATTGAATAAACATTTATTTTCATGAAATACAAAAAATTACGAATTTATTCCAATTCGTGACTACTAAATTAGTTGTTCGTGTTATGTTTTAAAACGAAAGCAGTATCTCCCTATACCATCATAAAGCGCGTCGCCATGGCATGCGTCGCCACGCTAGAAATCGGTTTTACGTGCGGCTATAGATGTTTCACGTCAAAATTCATACAAATACAAATCATTTATTGATATCACCAAAGTTACAAGTCAAATAATATAATATCATTACAATAATATATGATATGATTCAATGTCAATTTTCAATTCTAATTCTAGTAATATAAATCATTACAATAGTATATATTACGATATTATTATGAATCAAAATAAAATCAAATCAAAAAAAAATTGATAACACCAAAGTTACTAGTCAAAACATACATACCACTTAGACCAAAAAAAAAAAAAAAAAAGTAAAATATATACATAAAAGAGAAAAAAAACTGTCTAATTTAAGAATATTTTGCCACTTGTGATACTGATATATATACCTTCATATATATCCGTATCTTAAGTAACCATATGAGCGGAGCTAACCAGCGGGCCTAATAATTTGTGGGCCACTGAGTGAGCCCACGATTATGGTGGTCCGTTGGTTGGACTGTTATATAGTGTTCTCTGTTTTGTGTTGTCCATTCAAAAAAAAAAAAAAAGAGGTGAATCATTTACCGATCATAACAAAAAAGAACTAAGTAATTTGCGTAAGCAATTTGTTCAGCCTAACAATGTCTCTGACAACGAATGTCGGAGGAAGGTATAGACGGAACGAAAAAAAAAAAAAAAAAAAAACCACTTAGACCAGCCGTTTGGGCTCTTCGTTGCCTATAGACATCTTATCTTATCTTAATATATATAAATCTCGTGTCACAATGTTTGTCCTCAATGGACTCCTAAACCACTTAACCGATTATAATAAAATTCGCACACCATGTGCAGTTCGATCCAACTTGAGAGATAGGATAGTTTAAATCTCAAATTATAGTCACAATTTTAATTTATTGCTAATTATTGTCTGTTATTATTTGACAGTCACAATTATCTGTTAACTCCAAATGATTCTAACAGATGTCGATACCTTTCGACTGGGTTGAGTAAGTAATCAATAGATGGCACTGTTATAGTAAATCTACGAACGTGTCATATAAACTACACTATTTATTATTCATACCCCTAAGTGAGGCAAAACAACGTTTGCCGGGTCAGCTAGTAGACTAATAAATATAAAGAGCTCAACCTCTTGTCGAAAATCGTATTATTTTTTTCATCTATAGCAGGGATTAGAATACTAATGAGTATTGCTGATTCCCATAGAAAAAAGCGTGGCACGGAAGTTTGCCATAAATACCGATGAAACCAAGCTAGAATAAAATGAGATCAAACTTTTTAAAGAGACAAGACTGTCGTTTTTCAAGTGGCATTTTCATCTGGGCGCTACCGTGGATCGGATGACACGTTAAATTGTAGGTCCCGGCTGTACAAGCAATCTTAGTACGTCTTAGCAGTCGTTAAGCCAAGTCAGCGGCCTTCGGGTGGCTTGAAAAACTCTCGACACCAGAGCTTGGCCACTTAACTTATACGAAGAAGAAGAACGAATGGTTACGAACCAGAGGATAACTTTGAATTGATTTATTTTTAGTTATCTAAAAGTTGTGTAAATAGTTATAATATGAATAAAAAACTTAGAGTATATTAGAGGAAGTTTGAACGTGGCGCCTGTTTCAGAGAAAGTGAAGAGTGGACGGTTAGCGTGGTACGGACATGTAATGCGTAGAGAGGAGATGCTTGTGACTAGGAGAAGTATGTATATGATTGTAAGAAGTAGCGGAAGGAGAGGTAGACCAAAGAAGATGTGGATGAATTGTGTGAAGGAGGATATGAATGAGAAGGGAGTGAATGTGGAGATGACGGCTGATAGAGTGGCGTGGAAGCGAAAAACAGGCTGTGCCGACCACACCTAGTGGGAAATGGTAAAGGAGAAGTAGAAGAGATGAATGAAAAACTTACTCTAGATCTCAAATTATTTATTTCATTGTGTAAAATGAATATCCTTATTCCTACTTATACTATAAATGCTATTGTTTGTAAATACATATTCACGCTCAAACGGCTGAACAGATTGCGTTTTTTTTTAAGGAGATAGCTTAATCACTGGATTAAACCTTATACCGGATTAATGCGTATAACATCCAACTAATCAATACAACATAATTGTAAAATAGGTATACAACATTTCGTGATATAAAATTGATTTAAATAAATATCAAGGTACTTTACGTTTAATATAATCTACAATAGCGATGCGCGACTGTGAATGATTCCAGTCGAATTAGTCGACTTTATAAATCATTCGACTCATTCGAATGATCTCCGAAAATTAGTAACTTACATGATACCCACTCAAAATGACGTAATTCGACTGGCGGTGGCGCTAGGGAGCGGCGCGGGGGTCCGGCGAACGATTCATTCATATTTCATTCATTTGAAAATAACTTGTGACATTGACAAGATTCGCTAACAATCGAGTCAAAACGCCCTTAGTAACTAATTAGTAGTCATCATTCGATTATTAACATTAGTATATTACTAATATTCAAGTCGAACGTGTATATTAGTAGTTGTAGATAATTCGACTGGTCAGATTATTCGCAGTCGCGCATCTCTAATCTACAATGATTTGTGTCCTGATTTTAAAAGCTAAAACTCAAACATTTTATCACACCTACACTACCACACGCATTTTACCACACCAACAATTACCACAAGTAGAATTATTACTTAAGTATAAGCAGCCAACAATACGTTCTCACTGCTGGGACTCAAGGCCTTCTCTCACGATGAGAGACGTATAATAGCCATAAGGCTGACCTAGGCGGGTTGGCAATTCCCGAAAGTTCTTGGACAGCAAAATACACAAAATTTCTCTTTTTTTACCTCCTTTCATCGAACTAGAATACGGAAGAGTAACTAACTCCATACAATTGCCGCTTAGAATTTGTATCCATCTACGCATACAATTATACTGCTATCCCAACGAAACACACAAAGCTCGCACGCGATTGGTGCCGTGTCACACCATGTGACGCGCGGGTAGCTGTTTTGCCCCGCCCACCGCGGTATTTTACGTTTACGTGTGGAACCATTTTATTGGCCAAGTTATTATTCTATTTATTCTAGTTCTATGCCTCTTTTATAAAAAAGGTCTCCACCTTCGTAGTAGAATGAAATTATTTTCCGAAGAAGGAAGCTGATGTTATGAATGTGAGCGGGGGAAAAATTATCAGATTTTGTCCCCGCTTTATATATGATTATTCGGGGGCTACTACATACAATATATTTATAATTTATCTACAATTAAATGGCTACTTAACTCGTGGAGAAAAGTGTTTCTTCATAATACAATTATAATAATAAGATCCTGATCTTGAGTCTTTGAAATAATGGGCATAGGGCTTACATAGATTACCAAATGCAGTCCATATTTTTATATCAATAATTTTTTTCATACCGGGATATTTCAAAGTTATTAAAACAAGTCTTACACGATAAAATCAAATCAAAAATTTCTTTTTCATATACTGCTACTTAGCAATCTGTTTTCTAACAAGCATAATATCAGATTACCGTAGAAACTCGATTAACTGTACTTATAGTTGTTTTTAGGCATTCGGATAATCGAAAGTACGAAGACAATCGTTTTTATTTATTTTCGAAGCCGGCGCGGGCGGGGTGATACCAGTTCCGTCAATCGGTCTGTTGTCCGGATAATCGCAAATACGTATAACTGAGGGTCAGATAATCAAGATCTACTATATTGCCTCGTATAAATCAGCATCTATCATGATGCTGATTTATATGACAGACATATTGCTTTAGTGGTTCAAAAATAGGTAAATGAATTAAATATAGAAGACAAAATTAAATATTTAGTGTACTTCCGCTGTGATCCGAAATCCAAATTAAGACAAAGGAAAAATTAACTAAGATTAATTAAGATTAACGTTACCTATCACAATTCGGAAATTCTTAACTCTACACGTGTTTCGCCTAACCACAAGGCATCATCAGGAGATGCTGACTCTCGAACGACAAGTCGAGAGTATCTAGTAGTCGAGTCAAGTTCGAAGAGTCAGCATCTCAATCTTAGTTAATTTATCTTAGTTAATTTTTCCTTTACTTGTCTTAATATGGATTTCGGATCACAGCGGAAGTACACTAAATATTTAATTTTGTCTTCTATTAACAAAGGATTTCCGCAAAGTAACGCCTGAGTCAATAAGTGAGTTAAATATCATGAACAGCCTTCTTGTGATCAATCATCTTGCTCCGAATAACGAAGCTGGTGTCACAAAACTCGCAAACATAGTTCCTATAGTGCTGCGACATGTGCTCCTGAATCCCTTCGAACTCGATTTCCGTACCGCAGACACTGCAAGTCAGCTTCTCGTCCACAACTCTTAGCGGCATTATCTGGTTTTTAATCACCAAATGCATGTTTTCCTCGTGGTCGCTCTTCAAGTGCTCCATCAAGACTTCCAGACTCATCATGTCCATATCACAAGCCGTGCAGCGCAAAGATGTTATGTCCAAGTATACTATGTGTTTTGAAAGCGATGCGTAGTGGATTTTCAAGAAGTCCGGCTTCTTCTTTTTGTGGGATTTTGATGTGAGCGTGTGCACTTTTAAGTCTGTAAGCTTCTCGAACTGCTGTTTGCAGTAGCTGCACTGGTATCCACCGTTGTCATGGCAACGAATGGGAGTCGCGTTTGAAGAGTTCAGTATGTTCTTAATGTTCTCCAGGTGCCATTCGATCTCAGTGACTGGACGCTTTCGGACTTTCTCCTCGCTATTTTCTCTTGCTCGGGGTTTGCGTTTGGCTTTTGTCTTCGCAGTTGCTTTGCGCTTCTCGCGTTTCGGCGGCGGCTCTTCTGGCAAAGGCAAAGGCTGCAAAGGTTCATTGTCTATGTCATCGAACAGAATATCGTCATTAACAATTATATTTTCTTTGTGCTTTTCAATCTTTTTGGGTTTCTCAGAGTTGCTAGTGGAGGAGGACTTTTTCTTAGCGTCAGCGGGTAGAATGGATATGAAAGATGTAAAATTGACTTTCCTGTCGAGTGTGATTCGGTTTTCTTCAACGAATATGAGAGGCGTGTCGCTCTCATCACTGCTGCTCCGGCGAGAACCTGGAATGAAGTGGATGAATAAGAACTGAGAATTTAACTAAGGCACTTAAAAAGCAATTTGTAACGTAGCGTATTTTTGTGTTGGGCTAACCAAATGCCAAAATGAGATTAAAAACAGGCATGAGTGGAAAAAATATAGTTTACTGCAATAATAGCTGGTAAAATATTAACAAGATACTTATGTAACAGTTTATCGTAATATATCACTTTAAAGTGTTATGTTTAATTTATATTTAAAATATTAAAGAAAATAGTACTTAGGTAGGTGGTAAGTGGACATATGTTACATACTATTTATATTCACTATTAGAATTATTTAGTCGTTTCAAATGAACTACATGAAGTTTAGCCGCGGATCTTAAACTTCTTCAGACAAAATCTTGAATTTAGAATTTTGTCGTTATAAATCAGAATCGGTTAGAGATATAAAAAATAACTAGTTCGCCTAAAGAATAACTCTAAAAACGTTCATACTAATTTTAGTACCATTCAGACTCATTAGTAAAACTAATAGAATGTATTTAATTTTAAATACTTTGTATACGTTTTTTTTTCGATTCAGAAATTTTATTGGTACCTAAACACCGGCACCCTCTTCTGCGCCTGAAGTACTTTAAGATCTTAAATAGTACTTAGTACTTTAAGATGTAATAACAATATTTAACTTATTTAAGCCGGGGTCTATATTTAATTATTCTACGATTATGATTCTGAAATATAAAAATGCAGTTATAAATATATGAACAATTGTTTTATTACTGTACAAACATAATACTTTACAATACTTATGTTAATAATAAATCATTCAGATCAAATCTAACTATTTAACTTATGCACTTGTTTCTTATGATCCCTCAACAGATACGGATAAATAAACTCGTGATGACATATCTCGCATTTCACCTTCTTCTCCTCCATGTGATTCCTCGCGTGGTTCAACATCGTCTTCTTCGTCTTGAACATCCTCGGACAACCGAAACACTGGAACGACGGCCCCGGCCCATGCTGGGCTAGATGATTCTTCAAAGTCGTGGAGTCTGCGAACGATTTACCACAGTGGTC
This sequence comes from Mellilla xanthometata, assembly GCA_035578125.1. Taxonomy (NCBI): domain Eukaryota; kingdom Metazoa; phylum Arthropoda; class Insecta; order Lepidoptera; family Geometridae; genus Mellilla; species Mellilla xanthometata. Next base: position 2,708,177 of record JAPUBQ010000034.1, on the reverse strand, counting down.
GCAAACAAACCGCTTCTCCAACAAATGGACTCTGGTCATGTGTTTCTTTACGTAAATCTTTCTTTCGAACATCTTTCCGCAAGCGCGACACTCGTATTGCTTCCCTTGAGGCTTGTGATCTGGGTTTGCGTTCATGTGTTCTATAAGGGAGAGTTTTGTTTCACATTGACAGGAGCAAACGCTGCACTGATAGGTTCGCAAGTCGGAATGCCGCAAGGACTTATGCTTGGCCAGCTGTGATTGGTACAACATTTTGCTGCAAATCTCGCATTTTGACAACTTATCGTTTAAATGAATTTGCCTTGTGTGGTGATTTAAATGCGACAGTCTAATGAACGATTCTTCACATAATAAGCATTTGTGTCTGCCTTTCAGGGAATGTGTATAAATATGTCGAGCTAAAGTTTTCTTCCAAGCAAATGTTTTGGCGCACAAGTCGCACTGGTACTCTCGTGTTTTCGCGTGAGTTGCCATGTGAGCTTTTAATTGTTGCGGCGTGTAATTACCTCTTTCACATATATTACATTTAGATAGCAACGCTTCTTGCAAATGCACTTTTCTTGCATGTTCTATAAAAGTTTTTAGATTATCGTAAACAATTTTGCATTCTGCGCAAGCGTATTCGTGTCGTCCATCGTGTTTTGTGTTGACGTGAGCTCTTAAACAGTCGTCGGATTTGAAGTTTTCATTGCAGTGGGGGCATTTATGTGTGATATTGAATCCGGAATGAGTTTCTAACTCGTGATGTTTATATTCGGTGTATTTCTCGAAAGTTTCGTCGCAAAGGGGACACTTGACTTCTCCTACTGTAACATCTTCACCTTCCGCGTGCGCCACTAACATTCTATAGTTAATAAAACCAGCATTGCAATCTTGGCAAACGTAATTTTTGTAATGCTCATTCATGTGATCTAGTAAGAACTTGAAATTGCTAAACCCTTGTCCACAGTGCATGCAGCTCAACGAGTTTGTATCGAATTTGAAGCTCACTATTTGATTTTTGATATCATTGTACAGATTCAAGTTGTGAGAAGTTAAATGTTGTATGAAATCTTCTAGAGTTATGAAATATTCCATGCAGATTTTACAGCGCAAGTCTGTCACGTCTAGTTTTGCAACGTATGTGAATATTGACGTAGATTTCTCTTTGTACGTGTCTATATCGTTGTAGTGTATAGCTATTGAGTGTTTCTTCAATTCAGCTGCGTGTTTGAAGACTCTATAGCAGTAACTGCAGGCGAATCCTTCGTCCACGTGATAAGCTGCGAACGGTGTTGCGTTAGAATTCCTCATTATAGTTCTAACATTATGCCTATGCTTGTCCAACTCTGTTTTATGATCTACTACTAACTCTTCAGGCTTTTTACAATAAGTCTCGAGCGTTTTCAATATTTCTGTCAGCTCTGGCTCAGTTTTAGATGGCATTTCAATTGTAACTGATGATACGGGTTTATTTTTTGTCTTTTTCACTTTCTTTATGACGACATCGTGTAAGAATGTCTTATCTTTATTACGTTTTTTCTTAAACTTAAACGGTTTCACGTCTACTTTTTCTTTCTTTATTTTCTTCTTGTGCTCAGTTTTAGACGGTCCTAGTTTTGTAATAGTGATTTCCCAGCCAAGCTCCTGACTCTCACGTTTGATGGCTCTTTGGAAACCTATAAAGAGAAAAATACAATTGGTTTCTTCTGATTTGTTTTCTGTTTTCACAACACACTATAAGACGTGCTACAATCAAGCGAAATACATTGGATAGGTATTGTAACTTTACTTATGAAACTAACATGATTGAATTTTAGCGAAGATAAGTTCGCAGATAAATTTATTTAGTTAATGTACTTAGGAAATGCAGAATGTGTTTATAATATATTTGTTTCCACTACTTCGTGAACACATTTGCTTCGTTATTGGTCTAATCGAGTCAAGTGGATACGACAAAACGTACACAAAAACTAAATTATGTAATTTGTAAACTGTTATCGTAAGGCATATTATATATTTACACGAAACAAACGGTCACACTTACTTAAAATAAAATGCATCGAAACCCGTTGGACGTACATCCAACGTTTTTTAAGTAAGTGTGACCGTTTGTTTCGTGTAAATATAATTTATGTAAGTTAGAATTAAATAGTTATAGTACGTAATCCTTTGTAAATGTTCTCAAATAAACTATTTTCTATGTTTTCTTATCATGACCAGGCGTAGTATGAAGTAGCGGGGCCGTGGGGGAAAAGGCGAAAAAATTGGTCGTCGACATCGGCAAGACATCGGGCATCGTTTGCGTGAGAGAGAGAGCGAGGCCCGCTGGCTGGGGAGTAACTGAGACAGCAAATTTCCATTGCCATACAGCGGGAAAATGCTGTCTGATAGGAAAGTTTGGGCGAGGGACTTGGACGTAATCTTTTGAGATATAAATATTAGGCATTATTGTAATTTTTGTTTTCGGTTTTCACAACACAATACAAGACGTGCTACAATCAAGCTAAATACATTGGATGGGTATTGTAACTTTACTTATCCAACTAACATAATTTAATTTTAGCGAAAATAAGTTCGCAGATAAATATATTTTAATAATGTTCTTAGGAAATACAGAATGTGTTTACAATATTTTTGTTTCCTATTTTGTGAACTCATTTGCTCCATTATTGGTCTAATCGAGTCCAGCGGAAACAACGAAACGTTCACTAAAATAAAACTAAATGTATATGTTAATTAGTAATGAGACGTAATGTTCTTAAATAAACTATTATGTATTTGTTCTCATCATGACCAAACTTGAATTATATTCACAAAAACCATGTCCCTATTAAGCAAGAAGCTTTTAATAAGGGAGAGCCTTTATCTATGGTATCTTTGAAACGAAATGAGCCAACGTTTGGAACAATTTCGTGGTAGTTGTATTTTCATTTAACACAACAAATCAAAGGCAAAGCCAAAACGTGGTACGCGCTTGTTATTATACCTTTGTTTCCTATCTGTAGTATTATATAATCTATGCTAGCTTGAATTAGTTTTGCCATAGAAACCTGCAAGCAAACTTCCCTTCTTTTTGTGGGAACCACACCCCACTAAATAGCATTCGACGAGGACAATCAAGTTTCGTCAACATTGGCTCAAAATTACGGCCTTTACGTGAGAACTGCCAACGTTTAAAGGTAAGAACATAAAATCCTAGGCACTTATAGGATAGATGAAAGAAAATTTGACCAATTGGTTCCACGTTGCTCACTTGGTAAGTCATAAAAGAAACACAAGAATAACAGCAAAAAAATTGGATTTTGTATCTAGTAATCATCAATTAAGTATCTAATATGATTATAACGCAATTATTGCAATCATGTCCAATGGGGAGTAAGCTCCCATGCCTATTTTGGAGATGCAGCCTCATTTACTTATAGCTTTAAAAAAACAGAAGTCAATAAAAACTCAATAATCATTACCAATATTATTTAATAAATTTGTCACTTTAATTTACACTCTATACTCGTACAATACTTGAATAATAAATAAAAAATCTATTTTAGACTATTAATTTTTCATTGTTTTACAAACTATACTGCTGTTCAACTATTTACAAAAAGAATACATAATTATTCACAATAAAGTCTGGACTAATTAAAAATAATATAAAATACATATGGAAAACAAGTTAGGACCAAAGTAATCTACGTACAATTTATTTAATAGGGTCACAGGCACAAATATTCACGTAATCTAAAACGAGCGATGAAAAATGGAAGGTCGTGTTTGCGCAAAACTACCCTCCCGAAAGAATTAACTCTAATCTAATTAAGAATAGAACAATTGAAAATTTCTCTATTTTTATCCCCTGACGCATAACGAAAAAACGACGGAGTCTTATAAGTTTGATGCATGAACATGACTTCCAGATAGGAAAAACCGATTATGATATACACAGCTTTTTATTCAATATTTGTTTTACTGTTCTAGATATGATTGTAAGAAGTAGCGGAAGTAAAGGTCGACCAAATAAGACGTGGATGAATTGTGTGAAGGAGGATATGAATGAGAAGGGAGTGAATGTAGAGATGACGGCTGATAGAGTGGCGTGGAAGCGAAAAACAGGCTGTGCCGACCCTACCTAGTGGGAAATAGTAAAGATAAAGAAGAAGAGGTGTTTTACTGTTCTGGAAATAGTTGTAAGAAGTAGCGGATCTAGAGGTCTACCAAAGAAGACGTGGATGAATTGTGTGAAGGAGGATATGAATGAGAAGGGAGTGAATGTGAAGATGACGGCTGATAGAGTGGCGTGGAAGCGAAAAACAGACTGTGCCGACCCCACCTAGTGGGAATGGTAAAGAAGAAGAGGTGTTTTTATGTTTAGCTATATTTGACGGCGAGTCATGATAGCGTTCTGTGAACTAGTTTGAAAGCCTTTGGACTCTATTTTTATATTTGTGTCTTTTACTTGTGTCACAAATAAAAATAATAATAATGAGATCAGTCAAAGATGGCTGCCGCCACAACACGGCATATTGCACCTTTTTACACAAAGGTGTCAAATAAAAGATCTTGTCTAGTTAGACTAGAAACATTATTACAAATTTAAAATCAAAGATGGCCGCCAACATTTTTTTTTTAAATTTTAACCAATTGCGTGTTGAAACACCGGCTCCCGGTATAAACACATTTTCGCCGCAACTGTTGACATACCGGGAGCCGGCGTGGGTAAAACTAAAACTTGGTACTTGGACTTTTTTTTAACAGATAATACAAAATGGGCTAATGTCATTCAACATACGAACGTTCAATAAAGTTAAGTTAATTCTTTTAGATGTTTTTTTTTATTTATACTTCAAACTAACCTATAAAAAATAAATTTAAAGCTTCATAAACTTAAGCTTAATATAAATTACTGTATTTAAGTTTAGTTTTGCTCAAACACAACCCTCTACTCTATACAATCGATCTTTTTAGATTACGCGGCTTGTAACCTTGCATTCTGGCTGGAACAAATCTAATCATCTTCTTCTTTGTATAAGCTAAGTGGCTAAGCTCAGGTGTCGAGAGTTTTCAAGCCGCCCAAAGGCCTCTGAATTGGCTTATCTACTGCTTTTACTTGACTAACAGCCGAGACCTACAATTTAACGTTTCATCCGACACACAGTAGCACCCCGATGAAAATGCCACTTTTCATCTAGATGCTACCTAAAAAAAGACAGTCTTGATGATCATCCATCCAAAGGCTGTCCGCATCGACCGTTGCTTAACCTCGATGATCGCGTCAGATCATCTTAGTTTGCCGAGCTACAGACGCTACGCTAGCAAATCTACTAAAAATACAACTATATATACATACCTACAAAACCTTAATTCGTAACACTGATAAAGATTCTGGTGTTTATGCAAGATTAAATCAAATTTATAGTAGTTCTGTCTCGTTTCATCACTAACGATCAAAACGAGACGGCACAATCTAAAATAACAAAACAACTAATATGTCGTTGTTTCAGAGCGGATATAAATGGATGCGTTCTAAAATCGCCATATTTTCGCCAAATTGTCCATTTTTGATGTGATTTTCGTTGTTTTGTCTATGGTTGAGATCGTTCCGTCTCTTTCTTGTCACTCATGATGAAACGAGACAGGGCTTCTTAAAATTTAGTTAAGGCGATGATAAGCTTGAATTTACAGTTATTTCGCTTTAAATTGTAAACGGTAATAAATATCGATAAAATAGCTTAAAGGTCTATATAACCACTCAAAGAATATTTTTCCTTGTGTCTGTTCAATCAGACTTATCATTAAGAAAAAAAAACAGGTTAAAAAATTTAATTTGTAATTTTTTTTACCAGTTTTGTGTTCTACTTCATAAGTCTGATTGGTATCAAAATAAGTATAAAATATTATTTAGATGGTCTTTCAACTATTATTTCGATACAGTGTAATCTCTATATAACGTCACTGAAGGGACTGTGCATTTTATGGCGTAATATAGAGAGTGGTAATTAAATGGAGATAATGAATCATTGTATGGAATACAACTAAAGCTAATTGATTACGACGCATTAGAGAGTATTTCGTTAAATCGAGTGACGTTACATGGAGTTTACACTGTATTTTTTCTGTTAACGATTTATAGCGAAAAAACTGTAATATCTAGTTTTTGCCCTTATCTTTAAGTCGTATGTACACAAACATCGCCACAAAGAATTCGACTACAAATTTTACACAAACTACAAAGTTAAGTTACTATGTACAAAGTATTAAAAAGAGATCAATATTTATTAGGCCTAATACTTTTTCAATTCAAATGCAGTTTTATTATAACTATTTTTTATATTATATTTACATAGCATTCAGGATGGCAAACATTTAACACTTAAATTTTTAGGGTTCCGTACGCAAAGGGTACCAAAGGGACCATATGATTGATTATAATGATACAGAAACAGGGATGCTATACAGAAATATGAATGTATAACAAGTTGCCAGAGAAAATAACAAATCTAAATAGTTATGAAACAGAAAATAATGAGATTTTGTGAAAGTTATCCCTTTTATAATTATATGAACATGGAGCTTGAAGATTCACAGGTTGTGAAACTATAGGTCCGAAGTTGAATTCGATGATTGTGTCAGATCACTTTAGCTAGCCTACAGGCGTTATCGCACTCAGAGTAATATATACTCGTAAGTACAATTAGAAGAAGTCTGTATTTTGTATTGTGTTTGTATACTCGTATGTATGTATTCATTTATTTTTTGCACATTAAACATTTTTTCTTTCTTTCTAAATGTTTTTTTTTTTTGAATGCCTAAAAGAAGAAATTTTTTTTTTTTTTGTTGACGAGGGGGAAATCTGCCACTTGATACCTGGCTACGATGGGGCGCAGCCAGGTTATGTGGGATTTGTATCCACTAAAACCCCCCCGGTGACCTGCTTCTGTGCTTAACGGAGGTCTCCGGGTTCTAAAAGAAGAAAGTCCTAGGTTCCACCGCGGGCGGTCTCTCATTGACAGGCGCATTCACTGTTATAGATCTACTCTTATCGTTATTGTGCGTCCGCATGTGCTGCCTCAGCGTCTTCTTCAACCTAAACGCCTTACAGCAAATCTCGCAGAGGAACTCCCGAATATCCGTATGAGTGACCATATGGTTGTCCCTTTCCGCCTTGGAGAAAAACCGCATGTCACAGTTCTCACACTCGAAACGACGCTCTAGCAAATGGTCGCGTCTTTTGTGCGCCCACAGCGTAACTTTATTAGTAAACTGGCGGTCGCAAGTCGGACATTTGAACTCGTACTTCGCCCCGTGAACCTGCTTCATGTGGTCCTTTTTTAGTTTGACGGAGGCAAACTTCTCGCCGCATTGGAAACATTTGTACCGGAAACCCGTGTGGAATTTCTCGTGTTGCCGCACTTTGTTCTGGGTCTCGAAGACCTTCTCGCAAACTCTGCACTTGTACTCGCCGACGGTGTGAACCGTCGCGTGGCGGGCCAACATGCCGTGGCTAACAAAGCCCGCGGCGCAAACCTCGCATATAAAATTTCTGTAATGCTGATTCATATGTTCGAGCAAAGGTTTGAATGTCGTATACTCTATGGGACAGAACATGCACTTTAACGCGGTCCCCGCAAGTTTGAAGCAAACGATTTGATTCTTAATGTCCATGTGCAAGTTCTTCTCGTGCGCCTTGTTCAGGTGTTCCATCAATTCCTCTACCAAGTTGAATTCCGTTTCGCAGATCGAGCAAATCAGCCCCGTTATATCGAGTTTGACGATGAATTTGGAAAGGGATTTCTGTTGCATGTATTTAACTTTATCTTTTGTGTGTTTTTCTAACGTGTGCGTTTTTAGATCGGCCGCTTTGTGGTGGAACTCCTTGCAGAATCCGCAGGCGAAACCTGTGCCGGCATAGTGGGCTCTTATGGGCGTAGCGTTGGAGTATTGTAGTATCATTCTAATGTTGTATCTGTGTTTGTGGAGATCAGACATTTGGGGCTCGCAATCGTTCATTCTAGGTTTCCTCGGTTTTGTATCTACCGTCTTGGGCTTTCCCAGTTTAGCTTTAAGCGTTACTTTGGTAAAGTCAGGGGGCGCTCGTATTTTAGTTTTGACTTTGGTTGTTTCCCTTGCCGCTAGTTTGTGTTTCCGTGGTTTGATCGCAGCGGGCTGGATTTCGAGCGCGCCCTCTATCTCTTCTTTGATATGTTTGAGCTCCGTGTTAGGTACGAGACCTACAACAAAAAACATCATTCATTGGTTTGGTTCCTTCCGTTTTCAATGCTGACAAAGTAACGTTTAAGCTAATCTGGGAAGCGAAAAATGTTCCTAACCACAATTTGTGGTTAAAAACTGAAGTACATGTTTTTGAATGTGTTTAAGTAGTTTCCGTAAGTGTCATAAGGAATTAGACGTTACTAAGTCCTATATCCTAAATGGGTCCTTAAAACCTGTTTTTTTATTATTTATTAAGTTTCAACGGATTTCTTTGAAGAGTTTAGGTCAATGATAGTTGGCGCAGTATTAAAAAGAAATATGCAGTAATAATAGGATTAAAACTAACTACGATATATGCAGTTGCATTTTTATTAGAATGTATATTCCGTAACATTAATTATATAACCATTTTTTTCGTAACAACAAATCTAAATCTAGTAGCTCAAAAAAAATAATCTCTCAAATAAGTACAAGCGCAGCAACTACCAATATATCTTACATTATTTAACAAATTAGAAATAGCTATATAACAAAAACGAAACCTATATAACAAACCTAAATAAAAAATAAAAACTGAAAGGGATTTTTAAGGCAATTCATTATTTATAGAAATCCAAAATATGTTATGTATCTTTTGACCATAACTAGTCAGATACTAGGAACAAAAATTTAATCATAATTTCACCAGAGGTTCTAAAAGTTAAACTCCTGATTTATCAATCTATGTTATAGTTACACATCTCTTCTCTTGGCAGTGCTCTTCGGATTTTTCTTATACCATAATTTTAATATGAATATAAACTTATTTTAATTTTTTTTTCTTAGTGCTCTTCGAATTTTTCTTATACCATAATTTTAATATGAATTAAACTTATTTTTAAGCTTTTCCTGATGTTGAAGCTTAAAACAAAGTCTACCCCATATTACTTTCCCCATGATACGCCATCATATGCTGATGCCATTCTTGGACTTGGTAAAACGAGACCGCGCAGTCTCTACAATTATAATTCTGCTGAATAAGAGGTGCGTGCGAAGCCACGTGCGATTCGAAACTAGCCTTCGAATGAAGGACTTTGGGACACAAATTGCATGGGAATTTCACGTCATCCCTATGCGTACGCATATGAGTCTGCAAGGTTTTCTTTCTTGCAAAATCTCGACCGCACAGCTCGCATTTAAAGTCCCTAACACCCGAATGTATTACCGCGTGGTTATCTAACAGCCCTTTCGTGTAAAACGACTTGTCGCAATCGAGACATTTGAACCGTCGCTCCATAAGGTGGTCTCTTTTCGTGTGGACGCGCAAAGCGTTTTTGTCTCTAAACTTCCGGTCGCAAGCTAAGCACGGTATCATCGGGAACTCTGCGCCGTGGACGGACGTCATGTGATGCTTTTTACTTTTGATCGTGGCGAATTTCTCCCCGCACTGGTAACACTTGTGTCTATTGACGACGGTGTGGCACATACGCGTGTGATACTTCAACGAGCGTAACTTGTCGAACACTTTCTCGCAGACGTCGCATTTGAACTCGCCCTGCTTGTGTCCGTCCACGTGGATCCAAAGCATTCTTTGCGTCACAAAACCGGCGTCGCACTCCTCGCAAACAAAGTTCCTGTAATGCGAATTCATGTGTTCTAGGAGCACTTTGAAACAGCTGCACTCGATTTGACAGAACATGCATTTCAATTCCTCATTATCAAGCTTGAAGCAAATCGTTTGACACCTTATATCTGTGTTTAAACCTTTCCTGTGCCTCTCGTTTAGATGTGTCATTAAATCTTCCAACGTGTTTATTTCTTCTTTACACAAATTGCACCGTAAGCCAGTTATGTCGAGTTTAACCGCAAAGGAGCTTAAGAAAACGTTCGACATGAATCTGTTCTTTTGTTTTTTGTCGTGATCTTTTATCGTGTGCGTTTTGAGATCGGCCGCTTTGAGGAAGAACTGCTTACAGAAGCAACACGCGTACCCGTTACCGACGTAGTGAGTCCGTATCGGAGTGGCGTTAGAAAAGTGTAAGATAGTACGTATATTGTATCGATGTTTATCTAACTCTATCGACCTTTTGAGTTCTAGCTCGTAACTATTTGGCGCCGAATCTAAGGCTACTGAAAGCGGAACCACAGCGCGTTTTGTCTTTTGTTCTCTTTCACTTCTTTTTATGTTCTTCGCATTAGTTTTAAGATTATCTTCAACAATTTCGTAGTTAATTAGTCGCAGCTTATTTTTAGGTGTGGCAGCTTTGATCTTTGCCTTTCTTTCGAGCTTAGTTTTGCTGTTGCTAGTTCCTTGGTCGGGGTCTTTGATTCTTAAGTGAAGCCTAGTTTTAGATTTAGTGATATCGTATTCTAGGGGTATAATTTGGTCGGGATCCGATTTGACCTTCTTGATAGTTAGGCCCCACTTAGTTTCCATTTCTTCCTTTACCTCCGACTTAGCGACGTTACATAGGATACCTACAAAGAGAAAAACATCATTGATTTATTCCGTTCCAGTGAAACAAGTCGGAGGTATATTATGTGCTATTTGGAAGGGAGGCTTTTCATATGTTAACGTGGTAAATAAATTAAATGAATTAATAAAAACAGTTGTTATATTTACATAGAGATTTCCGTAAAAAATATGTTCCGCCTAACAATTTCTCTGACAGCCATTGTCGGAGGATGGATTGAATGAAACTACAAAAAAAAAAAAACAATTGTCTATGTGGTAATTTTGCTGTTAATCAGTGACACCTTAAAATACATTATTTTTAATGTCATGTCTCTTGCTTGCTTAATATATGATGACTAGTTACATTTATTTATTTATTTATTTATTTATCATCAATTAATTATTACGGTTAGCACCAATTACAATAATTAATAAACTTAAAACATATATGTAAGTCAAAAATTATTAAGTAAAATCACAATATCACAACAATAATAAAATCACAATAAAAGTTAAATAAGAAATGTCAGGTAAAGAATTGCAATAAATTATATAATGATAGTAAACATTAACCTAAACCATAATGTCAGCAAGTCTTAATAGAAGACTCCACATACTCTACCCTCTCACAATATTGCAAACAGACCACAAGTAACTCTGCCCACCCATCGGAGAATAAGTCAACGCGAGGGTTTTGATCCACGATGGAGTTGAGCGCAGATATGACTCGCGGAATGGGAGAGGTAGCGCGCGCAACACTGCCGTAACAGGATTCGTAGAACAGCTTGTGTCCCTTGCGACTGTTTCTAAGATACTTGTCTGGGACATAAAGCCTGCACAAGTCCTGAATCAAATCCGGACAGTCGATGAAATTTCGAAGAACTTTAAACGCCATCACGATTTGATCATGAAGACGTCGTACTTGAAGCGAATTGTACCCTAAACAACCCGTGACAAAATTTGTAGGGTACATATAGGGGTAGTAACCAAATTGGCGTTTGTACAGGAAACGCAGAAATGTCTTTTGGACCTTCTCAAGAGCAAGCTGGTAAGATAGCTCATGCGGGTTCCATACACAAGAACTAGACTCTAACTTTGTCCTTACTAGCGTACTAAACAAAAGCTTGACCACATTATCGTTCTTGAAATCTCGAGAATTTCTTAGAACAAATCCAAGTCTTTTAAATGAGTCTTTCACAAGTGCAGTGATATGGTCATGAAAAGTCAATTTTCTATCAAAGGTGACCCCCAGATCCTTCACCGTACTGGTTCTCGAGATTTTCTCACCATTAATTTTGTAAGGATGAAGGATTGGGTTCCACATTCGTCCAAAAGTCATTACATTGCACTTTGCCGGGTTAAACTCCATTTTATTGGTAACACTCCATTCATAAATGGCATTAATGTCCCTCTGAAGAAGATGGCAGTCCAATACAGAACTAGCCTCGCAGTACAATTTTAGATCGTCAGCGTAAAGCAGACATCTCCCATGACAAACGACAGATGGAAGGTCGTTAATCATAAGCAGGAAGAGCAACGGTCCCAATATAGATCCCTGGCTGACTCCGGAACGCGTGTGATAGGGTCGAGACTCATACAATCCAAGTCTAACAAATTGCTGGCGATAGACTTACTTATAGTAGAGGAGCCCAGGATGCTAAAAATGTACTAAATCGAGCGCGTATGGAGCTCTTATCACTACATAGTATAAAACGAAGTCGCTTTCTCGGTCCCTATGTCCCCTTGTTTGTATATTTAAAACTACCCAACGGATTTTGATGCGGTGTTTTTTAATAGATAGAGTGATTCAAGAGTAAGGTTTATATGTATAATAACATCCATTAAATAGTGGAGAAATACTGTCATTTTTGAGGTTTCTAATGTGATGTCGTTAATTATTATCTTTTTCTGCTTACATTGCAAACGCAGGCTGAACCCTACGAGATTTATCAAAATAATAGCACCAATTATTTGTACATATTGAAAAAGGTTTCCTGTAGTGTATTTAGTATCAGCATTGCACCCGTGCAAAGCCGGGCGGGTTGTTAGTTAGATTATATATAAGATATTATAACATGATAAAATCTGTATGGGACGTATCTTGACCGCCGACGGCGGCGGCCAGGCGCTTTTTTTAAGTTTCAAATATAGTAAACGAATATTTTTTCGTTTATGTTTGTATTCATCTGTAGATTATAAGTTTCCTAATAAAACTAAAAATTTGGCCATAACTGAGCGTCAAAGTTTAAAGTTTGACGCTCAAAGAGTAAAGACCTTCTCATTCCCATGTGTTACATTTATATTGACAGATTTTCAAACACTCTTAAAGACATTTCCGCGTAGAAAACGGTCACACTTACATTATTATTAAAAGTTGGAATGAGTGGAACAGTTTCGGTGCTTTCCGAGCACCATCTTCAGGGGCAAGTGTTACACGGACCGTCGCCTACGAGATTCACGCGCGATGTAAGTGATGTGACCGTTTGTACGCGGTACACAATAATACGACTTTGGCCAATTGGACTGTTGTCCGGATAATCGCGAATCCGTATAATTGAGGGCCGGATAATCGAGTTTCTACTGTATTGTGTGTTTTTATAACCTATGCCAAATAAACGTATTTTGATTTGATTCGTATAAATTCGACTGTAGGTTTTAATGAAAACTCGCTGAATAGTACAATATAGTGTTTTTATTCGTAAATTCACACTAAACTGATGGCGTAACAATAAACCATAATGTTTAGTGAATAAGGCATAATATTCATTGAACAAAATTATCATAGTATAGTAAAATAACAGAGGTGCAAGTACAGTTATTTTTCAATTCAAACTATAATAATAATAATACATTTTATTTATGCAAAAGAATTGTTACATTTTTATACAAAATTTAAGTTATAAATTAAATAAAAGTCTTATTTTAGTGTTAATTTTAGCAAAATTTTGCATGTTTGGAGGCTCTAGCTTTCTCAGTAACATTCACTGAGTTTGAGAAAGCTAATTGTAAAAAATTAAAAACTGACATGATGTAAATATACAAGTGTAAATTAAAAAAAATAGAAAATCCCAAACAAAATTTTGAGGTGGTAATTATCTTTTTTTGAAAAACATATATCATAATACAGTGTAAACTCCATGTAACGTCACTCGATTTAACGACAAACTCTCTAAAGCTTCGAAATCAATTGGCTTTAGTTAGTTTAGCTTGTATTCCATACAATTATACATTCTCTCTATTCAACGACCACTTTCTATAACACCATAAAATGCATAGTCCCTTCAGTGTCGTTATATATAGTTTACACTGTATACATATGTATTCTACAAGTAAACTCCTTTCATTTGATTCCCACAATGAGGAAGTTGTGAAAATTATGTAATTCGCCATTTTGTAGCGGCTGCTACAAGTAATTAACAGCTATAATGTTATTTTTTTTACAAAAAAAATAATTTATTTTCTGGTACCAATCAGACTTATGAATTACTTAAGTTAATAAGATTTTAAAATATAATAAAAATTATACATGTCAAGAAAAAATTTCATGTTAGGAAACCCCACCCATGACCGTACCTGGTGCAAAGGTGCCCATAATACTAGCTGCGTTTCCACGCTGAATAGCAATGGCTATCCTCTGCACCAAGTACGTAATATATTTATTTTCATAAATGAATAAAGATCTGTACTTGCACTTCCGGTTATAAAACATTGCAAAGACTACAAAAATACTTTTTAACATAATTTTTATCAGTTGAACTAAGATGGCCTGATGCAATCAATACATATAAAAAATGTGTCGCGTCACGGGACGCCTGGCAGATGTGAAACATCGACATTATTTTGTAAAAGTTATTTGCAGAAAAGAACATATTGTGATAGGATCTAAATATGTCATAATGATAAAATAAAAAATAAAAAACGAGTGTGGCTCGATGGTAATAACGTCTGTTTTTCAATCAGACGGCCCCTGGTTCGATCCCGGCCCTACACCAATGACTTGTTTCTCAAGTTACGTGTGGATTTGCACTCGCTTTACGGTGAAGGAAAACATCGTGAGGAAACCGACATGTTTAAGGACTACAATATCCGAAAGACATGTGTCATCCGCCAACCCGCACTTGGCCAGCGTGGTGGATAATGGCTAATATCTCTCTCCTCGTGAGAGAAGGCCCCGAGTCCCAGCAGTGGGAACGTATAGTGGGCTGCTTATGCTATGCTATGCATGACAAAATAAAAATATTACGATTTTTAGGCTACTTTTAAAATATTAATTGATTAAAATATCAATTTATCTAAAATATTCAAATCAGTATAGATAGCTTGTGCAAACGCTTAATATAGCTGTGGTCAAGCGCGAACCCTAAGTTTAAGTAAAAAATACATAGTACTGTGATTCCGCTTACAAACGTAACTTATTGAAATGAAAAAAATAAAACATATTAAAAAAATTATTAACAACTCTTGATATTATAAAGTTGCCCCCAGAACAAGTAGTCAAATTATAATCCGAAAGATTATTTAGAAGTAAAGTCTAGAATTTACGTGTGGATAAAATTATCTTTCCCTGCCTTCCTCCCCGGAAATAGACATAATAAGAAGTACAACTAAGCCATCTTAGTTTAACCTGATACACATATTCACTAACAAAATAAAAAAATGACTAAATTAAAATACTTAAAAAAAACTTCAAGATCTTTAAAACCATTTCATTATATTTCGTGTAAAACTATATAGGCATTTGAATTTGATTCCAATATACTAAATATTACTCTAATACGCTTCTTTTACCTTGCCCCACTTAGGTGGGGTCGGCACAGCATATTCTCTTCTTCCACTCTCCTCTATCAGCCGTCATGTCTACACTCACTCCTTTCTCTCTCATGTCCTCATTCACCCACTCCATCCATGTCTTCTTCCACTCTCCTCTACCAGCCGTCGTCTCTACACTCACTCCTTTCTCTCTCATGTCCTCATTAACACACTCCATCCATGTCTTCTTCAGTCGGCCTCTTACCAGTGGCGTAGCTATCGTAGGCCCGGGTGGTGCAGTACACCAGGACCCCGGATCTCGGGGGGCCCTTTACCCATCAAACTTCGCTTTGAAAAGAGCGGGTCAGTCAAAAATTAAAACGCGCAAGAGGTTGTGAACTGGACCGCAAAGTCTGTTTAGTATCGGTTTTTTTCTCATTTATTATGATTCCATCTGTGTAATTAATATTTTATAGTGTGTTATGCGCGTCGTTGCTCATTTATTCCTATTTTCTTTTATAAAACACAGCGATTCTACCCGTCATAGAGATGACATATGAATTTAGCCAACTTATCTGTTTTTTCTCTTCCGTGCAACTAATGATAAGTTCAATCCACTGTATCCTGTATCCCATTATTATTATTATCTCATCTTCTTGTCTTTTCTTCTAATATATAAAATTTCCATGTCACAATGTAAGTTACCGTACCTTTCCGAAACGGCTTGACCGATTTTTACCAAATTTTATATGCGTAGGTCTGAGAATCGGCTACTATCTAATTTGAATACCCATAAGTGATAAGGGTTGTTCACCCTTAAAATGTTATTTTTTAATTTTTTTTTGACGACCTATTTTGTTTTAATTTTTTTACAATATTATTTTCAATTTAATTTTTTGACGAACTATTTTGTTTTATTTATTTATAATGTGGCATTGAAAATACATACAACCCTAATTATTTATTTTTTTATCACCAACCCCTACTTTTTATGGCTATTTTAGTAATTCAATAATTTTTCATCCCGCTCGATAACTGATCAATTGTAGTGTTTTTAACTGTACTTAAGGCAAAACAACGTTTGCTGTGTCAGCTAGTTTTTATGTATAATTTTGAAGGGGAGTTCAAGCTACGTGAAAAAAAGGGTGAGATCCCGATTCTTTCTCTATGCACCGCGCCCCTTGCCCACTGAGCTACGCCACTGGCTTTTGCACTTTTGCTTATTACCCTAATACTCTTGTATATACTAAAATATTGTTTACCAGTTCATTAAGGAGACATTTTAAAAGTAAGGGCCTTCGCATACGGGTCGCGACGCAGGCGTTTTGAGCCCCTCAACACTGCGGCATCGTGATGTTTCGCAACAAGACTGCCAAACAGAGGGTCCCGGTTTCTATTCCCGGCACGGCCAACATTTTTGTGATGAACTAAATTTGTTGGCTGTCGATCTGGGTGTTAAATATGTATCGATATAAAATATGTATGTATGTATATGTAGTATATCAGTTGTGTTAGCAAGCATAATAAGAACTAGAAATGGTTCAGTTTGGGATTAACCAGCCGTGTGTGAAATGTGTCCTTATATTTATTATGAATATTTATTTATTTTATTTACCATGCTTGTCAAATGCCTAGCAGTAAAGAGTAAACAGTTGACTTAAAACAGACTTCCTAAAAGGAAGATTCTCAATTCGTTGTTTTTTTTTTTATTATAGCTATGTCACGTATTTTTTAGCTCAAGCGTTGGAGAAACAAGATTACTGAAAACTAACAAAAATCTTTTATAGGCTAGTCTAGGCTTCAGAGGGATGAGAGATTTTTTAAACAAAAAAAAATCATTTGAAAGTTCATTTTTTATCACTAGCCCTAACTGAATGAATGTGCAAGAAGAAGCCAGACAACTTTCAATTGTTTAATTAAATTTCAATGATTTAATTAATTATCCCTTAAATGGACAATATTGTTTTTAAACAACATACTAAAAATAACACATAAAATTGACCTTAATTTTTTTTTAATATATTTTGCGCAATGTAGTTTATAAAAAACACTCACAATATTGCAAAAAAAGTATAGTAAATTAATGTCTAGATTTTTTTAACTCATTTTTCCTTGACATGTCTATAAGACAAATATATTTTTTAAACGTGAATCAAAAATCGTCCATTTAAGGGTTAAAGACCTTGTATTACTAATCTGTAGTATAAATAAAGGAATTTTTTTAGTTACGAATTTTGGATTTTTACTAGACATAAACCAGCCAATTCTCATATTTTGATTTGAAACAAAGCAAATTTTGTATCAAGTTAAGTTTTTTTTTCTGGTGTTTCCAAGTCTCCGATCCAAACTTAATTGAAGGTAATAAAGCTGTCCTTTAAAAGATTTTCCGTTAGTTAACAATAATAAAATATATATAGGTATAAAGGTATATAATTAAAGATCAATACATCTCTGATTCCATACAAAACTATTTCTGTCTTCAAACCCCTAGCAGTCTAAGCTCAGTGGTCTACAAAAATTCCTGTTTCTGTATCATCTGATTCTTCATTTTGCTTTCAGCGGCAATCTCTTTGAGTGTCATCTCTCTGTTATCGATCAAATGCTTCACGTCCTCGAATTCCTTGAATATGTCCAAATCATCCTGATGCAAACGGATATGACTTTTCAGGCTGCACTTCTGCATGAACGTCTTCTTGCAGATCTCGCACTGGAACCTTTTATCGTCTTCGTGGACCTTCATGTGGTCTTTCAGCGTTCTTAATCTGGAGAAGACTTTTCCACACACATCGCAGGAGCAGGCCTCCCCTCCCGAATGTCTCGTCAGGTGGTCTGAAAGACCGCGCTTGGAAAAGAACTTCGCGTTGCATTTATCGCACAGATAGCTTCTTTGCTGCAAATGGTGGTGTCTTATATGCCTGTTCAATTCGAATTTCTTCTTATAAGTCTTGTTACAAGCGTTGCAGGGATATATGACGGGTTCAGCATTATGCTCCTTCACCATATGCTCGCTCCGGTCGTAATAGCTCGCAAACGTTCGAGGGCAGTGGAGACATTTGTTCCGGAGCCAACCCAACGTGTGAACCCCTTTGATATGGTTGCGCATTTTCGTTTGAGTCGTGTAGGTCTTTTCGCAAAAATTGCAAGGGAATATGCCTTGAGCGTGCGTTTTGCCGTGTTTTCTCAGAGCTGCTATAGTAATGTAGCCGACGCCGCATTTTCTGCAGCAATAATTACTGTAATGACTGCTCATGTGGTGGTAGAGATTCTTGAAAGACACGTGGACGACGGAGCAAACGACGCACTTGAAACTCTGACCGTTCTCTAGACGGAACGGCAGTATGATGTCTTTGATGTTTTTGTAGATGGTTTTGTTGTGGACCGCGATGAGGTGGTCTTTGAGGTTGTTGAGGTCCCTCATGGGGGCCACACAGACGGTGCAGTGGAGGTTGGTAATGTCGAGTTTGATGGGGTTATAGCTGAGCTTGTAGTCTATTATAGTGTTGAGTTTGTCTTTCTCGGTTTGCTGAGCTGTGTGCTCCCTGAGCTCGTGAATGGTCGGGAAGTACTTGGCGCAGTAAAGACAGGAGAAGCCTCTAGCCGTCTTGTCCCGGAAGGGGCTGGCGTTCGAGTTTTGGAGTATAGCTGTCAAGTTGACTCTGTGCTCTACGCGTTCCGGGGTGGCACTAACGTCCGATTTCTTTTTCTTTTTCCTGCGCTTTGGCGGGTCCCCAGTGCCTATAACAGAAACGGGGCACATCTCATTATTTTGTCCTCTCTTTCTGATCGCATGCCTATTTTCTAAGTCTTCTCTTTCTGGAGATACGCCTATTTCTAATCCTTGTCAGAGGCCTTTGGACAACGCGAAAGATTTTTATATCAGATGTTAGTCACTTAACTTACACGAAAGAAGATGATTATTTCTGGTAGAATGAGTTGCTCAGGGTGGTCCGACAGGACCCATGTTATTCATAACTTATCGAGTGTTTATAATATTCGATTAGTAAATCTGAGTTATGCGTGCGCTTAACACGATATTCCTGTAAAGTATTAAATTTTTGACAATGTACACACACAAGTGAAAAATTAGAAGGTATGGGTAAAAAATACGTATATCGCAAAAAGATAAAATATTTCAAATAAAACGGGAAACAATTGACCGCATGTGTATTAATGACATTGCTTGATAGTAAGCGATATTGTGATTGAAGTGGTGTGCGCTTGCCCAGAAGAAACAACTCTCTCCTTGAAAAATCTGAACAGACTAATGAAAACCATTAAACTGTGGAACTCTTTGCTGGAATCCCTGTTCCCTCTGAACTATAACCTCACTGTCTTCAACGCTAGAGTGAATCGGTTGCTTCTATAGGCAAGCGCGCTCCACCCTAGATTGCAACATCACTTAACATCAGGCGAGTTTCGATCAAGCGCTTGCTTATATACATCATAAAAAAATAAAATAAAATAAAACTTAATTTCTAGGTTTGCATTCCAGGGTTAGACTTTAAGGACGATAAGTAAACACCTCTTTACATAATAAAAATTATATTCCTGTCAATAAATAATAGTACCTAATACAAGTAAAAATATAAACACTAAACACATTTCATTCTGACTACCTGTTTAAAAATATAACACTAAATGAGATTCTTTTACGTTTCTTTGAGCTTATAAATTTAAAACTTCTGATTTACATTGTACAGTGTAAACTCCATGTAACGTCACTCGACTTAACGACAAACTCTGTAAAGCGTCGAAATCAATTAAACTCTATATGACGACACAGAGGGGACTGTGCATTTAATGGCGCTATAGAGAGTGGTCGTTAAATAGAGAGAATGTATCATTGTATGAAATACAAGCTAAACCAACGAAAGCCAATAGATTTAGACGCTTTAGATAGTTTGTCGTTAAATCGAGTGACGTTACATGGAGTTTACACTGTATTACCAACTATTTTCACAGTGGGCCATAACATTTCTTATTTTAAAATCCTAGCCCGGCGAATAATTATGTACATATTGAACACAGGGATGGATATAAAGTAAAATCATTTAACTTTATCTATTCTACATAATTACATGTATATACTACTGACAAGTAGGAACTATTTTTGGCCGATTTTCAAAGTCAAAGTAAACACACGAGTCTGCGATACTCGGGCCTATGGCGGAGCATGCCTATTCTGAACTAACTGGCATTCAAGAAGGCTGATTATTCAGCTTAAGGGTGGTTGAAAACCAGGTGAGTGCTAGAGAAAACTACCAACTCTTCTTCTTCTTCACCTTATCCCACTTCGTGTGGGGTCGGTACAGTATGTACGCTTCTTCCATACATCTCTGTCATTCGTCATCCCTGTATTCACACCCCTCCTGGTCATATCGTCATTCACACAAATACCGACCGACTAGATTTAGTCGGTCGGTATTAAAGAATACATTTGAGTAAGAAATAAACTTTTAATTTCTTACTCATTTGATTATGCAATTAAGAGGACATAAACTTTCAAATGTATTCTTTATTGATTCTAGTTATATAAGGAGACTACGCTACAGTGGATCGAATGCCAAGTTAATTTCTAGGTCTCTGCTGTTAGTCTTAGTACAAACAGTCGTTAAACCAATTCAAAGGACATTGGGGTTGAAAGTAAAAACTTGGCGAAAGTAAAGCACATCGGCTCCGTTGGTTCGGCCACGTGGAAAAGATGGGAGAGGATCGGGCTGTGAGGCGAGCATACTTGGGACGACCAATTGGCCGACGTCCGGTCGGTCGTCCCAAGTATCGCTGGGAAGACCTAGTGCAGCAAGACCTGAGCGCGCTTCATGCCACAGACTGGCAGGAGACAGCACAGGATAGAGAAAAGTGGCGTCTCTTAGTGTCGGCGGCCCCATTTCGGGGCTAGCGAGCCATCATAGTTAGTTAGTTGGGTTTGAAAAAGTTCGACATCAATACCTGACTACTTAGACCAATCGAAGAAAATCTACGCCCTAGGCATCTCCGGCAAAATAATAGAATTTTTGGCAATCCCGTGATTCTTCTTCATATGCTTCCGTTTACTATTTTGCGTCGCGTACGCTTTACCACAGATTTCGCACTTGAACTTCCTTTCATTAGTGTGCGTCGCTAGGTAATGGCCTAACATGTGCCTCTTTATGAAAAAGCTCATACTGCAAACAGAGCATTCGTACGGCCTTTCCTTTAGGTGCACACTTCTCATGTGGATCATCAGATTCGATTTCAAATTGAACTTCTTCTCGCACAGATCGCACTTGATCCCTTCCGCGTTGTGAACCTGGATCATGTGCCGAGTTTTCTGGTAGTAATTCTTGAAACGGGCTTTGCAAATCTGGCAGACGCTGTCGCCGGCGATGCCTTTGTGCTCTTGGTTGACGTGAGCCTTCTTCTTGGACTCAGCGGCGAAAACCTGCCCGCACTCGCGACACGGAAAACTAGATTTCTTCTTCAAATGCGTCGTCTCGTGCCGGTTCAGCCGGAAGCTATTCACGAAGCCCGCCCCGCAAGTCGTGCAGATAAAATTCCTATAGTGCACATTCATGTGCTGCATCAGCAACTTCATGTTGTGGAAGACGTCGTTGCAAATGCAGCAGTTGATTTGCATTTCGTTAGTGAGCTTGTACGGTTGAAAATAGTCTGTTACGCCTAGGTAGTATTTCTTGCTGTGGTTCGTGACGAGGTGCTGCGCTAAACTGTTGAGGCTTTCCATTGGTTGCTCGCAAAGTTTGCATTTTAGGTCGACGATGTCTAGGAACGCTACGAATGTTGCGACTCCCTGTCCAGGCTTATAAAAAGGGGTTTCCCTTTGGTGTTGGGTGTGCGCGTGTGTCCGCAACAAGTCTGCATTTGGGTACGTTTTGAAGCAGTAAGCGCAAACGTATCCCGCATCAGTTCTATCTTTGAACGGGGTAGCGTTCGAACACTGCAGTAAGGTTGTCAGATTATGCCACTGCTTCTTCATTTCCGGTAGATGTTTTTCGACGTACAAGAGTTTATTTAGAGCGATATCGTCCTCGTCTTCTTTAGGTCGTTTTCGCTTTTTCGCTCTGCGTTCGCCTATAAAAGAAAAATAACTTCTTTCACACGCTTTTTCAGTTTCAGTGGCTTCTTCGGTTCGGTAATGTTAGGACACGGTTGCTTTTTGTCAGTTACGATACGTATCATCAGTTTCTGGGTATTTTATGTTCACATTATCACTTAATTAAATGAATAGGAGTACTTCCTAATATAAGAGCTCCTTAAAACGTCACCAAATTAGATCAAAGAAAATTCAAGGCGAAATTCAACACAACGATTCAGTATTTTTTTAAATCCGTGTAATTTGCAGAAAGATCTATTGTCTGTGATGTTGTTTAAATAACTTTATTTTTTTAGAACAATATTGTTATTTATCAAATATCTTGTCTTCACCGTCGCCGCGTCGTTAATAATTTCGATAGCGTTTTATTTTTTGCAGTCGTTACATGCAGGTATCTATATATACAGGTACCTATGCATATAATTTACCCCCCAAGAGTGTAGCAATGTAAGTGTAGTAGCACTTACGGCACGAGAATAGTTCTGGTCTAAGTATAAGTGCTATCATCTACATCTGGTATAAGTGTCACTGTATCTATATCTGGTATAATGGCTATATATATAGCTGGTCGCCACGATAATAACTAAAAATAATTAATGTTTCTTTTTATAATGTTTTGTAAATATTTAAGAAATAAAATTAAATGATTGATTCATTGAAATGATTGATTGTAGAACGGACCAATTTATTTAATAGCAGTAGTTATAAAGTAACTTTCTTATGTGTTTTTGTTTATATTAACCACTACGAGTCAAAAGGCAAACGAACGCGCGTTAAGAGACTTTAACTTTAAAAGAGAGAGTTACAACAGGGACCATGAACCCTTTAACTGCTGTAAACTACCCAAAACAGAACGCGCGTTCTGTTTTCGCAAACGCACCTGATGGGCGTTCATTTGCTTCTTTCTTTCACTCTTTTGTAAATGGAAAATAATAGTTTCGTTTAAGACCTTCTATTTATTCATTTATTCAACTAAATAGCTACAACAGTTTTTACACCAAAGCGCTAACTATTTTAGACTTAAAACTACACTCCTGAGTGCGCACACAATGCAAGTGACGGCACTACAGAAGATGAAGCTGATTTCGGATAAAGCGTTAAGGTAAGTTATAGCTCGTCGCGTAGGGGCCGTTTTAGCATATTCCGTGCGAGAATGAGGGACACTGAACAACTTGTGCCATCGCCACACACACGAGCGAGTGTAATAATCAGGGACGTACAAAAAGAAAGAGCTCAAAACAGTAGGATTGTCAACCTTACCGCGGAGTACCATACAGTAGGGCATAACCACATTGATGCTTCTTCTGATTTCTATATAGTCTATGGTTACAGTAACAGCTTAGAATATACTGTTTCGGCAAACGTAATTACAAAACGCGCTGCGTTTACAACAAAGGTCCTGGAACCATATGGTTAGCTAACGAAACTTAACTATTGGTTAATTTGTCGCTTTGTTTCACAGGTTCTTAGACAGGGATTACGGTGATAACTAACCAGGGGGGAGCTGATGTATACATTTGTTATGTAAATGATATTAGTTTCATATTGCATTGTAACACATTAAAAAAGATAAATAAAATGGTACAGAGAAAAATAAAGTCAAGTAAACAAGACTATTTCCTAAACATGGATTATACAATTCAAGAGCGTATGTTTAAAAAATCTATAATATTATAATAAATCGGGTTTTCCTTCCTGACGCTATAACTCCAGAACGCACGAAACGATTTCCACAGATTTGCATTCGTTGGAAAGGTCTCGGGCTCTGTGAGTTTTGTAGCAAACAAAATTCAGGGAAAATTTCAACAGAAAAGGAAGAAAATAGGGAAAATCATTTTTCATATACAGCGCCATCTTTGATACATAGCATGTACCACATACAAATCAATATGGATCTGCATGGTGATGGAGCAGACGCGAAAAGCGACATACACGCTGGCGGAGTCGCGGTCAACTGCTAGTATGTTTATATCAATTAAAAAGTTAATATATGACATACATTACTACTACATACTTGTACAAAACCCGTAAATGAATGGAACAAGTCACGAGTTCAAAGCCCAACGTGTTGTCTATGGTTAATTGACTTACAGAATACCGAAACAAGGTTTTAACAACACCCAACCTTGATCCACTACTGAGCATAGGCCTCTCTCCTCCTTAGTGAGGTACTAAAAGGTCATCATATTTTTTTTATATATATAATTTATATATAGGAAATGTTTTACGTAAAAAAAAAACATGTTTTCCTGTCCGAGAAAAGATATTTTCGGGCGTTAGCACATTTCACGCATACGTACATATTTACTAACTTTTTTATAGGTACCTAGTTAAAACATTAAAAAAAGTCTGGACGGTATTAAAAAATGGACGTCTAACTTAAAATTTAAAAAACCAGTCCATCAATGCATTAGAAAATACTATACTTTATAAAATAAATCATTAAAGAATACATTTGAAACTTCGTTTTCTCTCGCTCACTCATATTGATGCACAAACGAGACAACGTTAATTTTCAATTGCCTTCTTTAACCATCGGAGTCAAATTGTATTGTGAAGTTGAATATATTATCTTAATATATATAAATCTCGTGTCACAATGTTTGTCCTGGACTCCTAAACCACTTAGCCGATAATAATAAAATTCGCACACCATTTGCAGTTCGATCCAACTTGAGAATTATAGTCGCAATTTTAATTTATTGCTAATTATTGTCTGTTATTATTTGACAGTCACAATTATCTGTTCCAAATGATTCTAACAGATGTCGATACCTTTCGACTGGGTTGAGTAAGTAATCAATAGATGGCGCTGTACCCCTAAGTGAGGCAAAACAACGTTTGCCGGGTCAGCTAGTTATTGTATAAAAAAAAAGTCTACGCTGAACACAAATAGTCTACATTTGTAGGTCCCGGCTGTAAGTCCTAATACTAGCAGTCGTTAAGCCAAGTCAGGGACTTTCGGGCGGCATCAAAACTCTCAACACCAGAGCTTGGCCACTTAGCTCATACGAAAAA
Source organism: Mellilla xanthometata (assembly GCA_035578125.1). Classification (NCBI taxonomy): domain Eukaryota; kingdom Metazoa; phylum Arthropoda; class Insecta; order Lepidoptera; family Geometridae; genus Mellilla; species Mellilla xanthometata. Next base: position 2,682,696 of record JAPUBQ010000034.1, on the reverse strand, counting down.
GAAGGAGAAGACTGCCTCAGCCCATCATGTAGGCTGATGATGATGATCATCCACTGCTGGACATAGGCGCATCACGCGACACTATCCTATCCTATGATTCTTATATTAACATTTATCAGTTACTAAGCTCATTCAACTTTACAATACAAATTAAAACTAATCTACGTACAAAAAGGTAATAAAAAACAGCAAAACGAAAGGTATCCAAAAAGCTGCCATGGTAGTCTAAAATATAAACATTCATTTAAGTTTTATATCACAAAAGTTTCTCCTAAAATTTAAGTTTTTGTTAGGCATTCGGATAAGCAAAAATCCGGATAATCGAACGTATGAAGAAAATCGGCATCATCACAAAGGCTTCTCTTAAAATTTAAGATATCTATAAAATTTTAATTAATCAATAAAATCAGATAATATAATTTGTAATGCTACAGTCATATAAATTAATATACAGTATAACTCGATTATCCAGCCCTCAGTTATACGGATTCGCGATTATCCGGACTACAGACCAATTGTTCAAACTCGTATTTTAGCAATCATGAACTTGTCGGACGGACCTGGCATAACCCCACCCCGCCTGCGCCGGTTTCTCATCGGAAAATACAAAAACTCCTAAGAGCCCGTGAAGATCGTCCTTCACCGATCTGATAACCAGATGAGACGTATTTTTTATTAAGTATTTTTTATAAACAAATATGCCTAAAATTGCTTGCCTATCCAAAAGTGCTCATGGCTATTTTTTTTTTGCGCATGCTCGTGTATAGTCAAATGATAATTTAGCTACAATTATCAAAAATAAAAATAAAATTCTAACTGTTCAAAATCGTTGTTACTCCTATGAAGCGCTTCAAAATCGAATGAGTCAACTATTTTGACTTACCTGTTTACACCTGCTTGCCAGGTGTAAACAGGTAAGTCAAAATATATATACACTGAAATGAGTAGGCAAGCATACCGAGGCATATTCTGTGTATTAAAAACTATCAGTGAAATAAATTTCATTTGGTTATCAAAATTATGAAGGTGATGAAAAAAAAACAATAAAAGTTTATTTAATTAAAAATAGCCATGAGCACTTTTCGATGGGCAAGCAATTTTAGGCACATTTGTTTATGAAAAATATTTACTAAAAAATACATCTCATCTGGTTATCAGATCGGTGAAGGACGATCTTCACGGGCTCTTAGACTCATACGTACGATTATCCAAACATACGCGGCCTGCGGGCGAGTGCCGAGATCTTTTGTTCTAGTTATTTTTAATGCTATGTCACGCGTCTTGTATTTATCTTAATATATATAAATCTCGTGTCACAATGTTTGTCCTCAATGGACTCCTAAACCACTTAACCGATTATAATAAAATTTGCACACCATGTGCAGTTCGATCCAACTTGAGAGATAGGATAGTTTAAATCTCAAATTATAGTCGCAATTTTAATTTATTGCAAATTATTGTCTGTTATCGATACCTTTCGACTGGGTTGAGTAAGTAAATCAATAGATGGCGCTGCTATGGTACATCTACGAACGTGTCATATAAGCTACACTATCTATTTTTCATACCCCTAAGTGAGGCAAAACAACGTTTGCCGGGTCAGCTAGTTTGGTCTATAAAGTAGTGAGAACCTTTTACCTTAGATAAACCCAGGTTTTTAGGTAAAATATTTTAATTATAACATGTATTCTATTTGTGATAATAATAATAAAATAATTTTTAAAAAAATCCGGATTTTTGACTATCCGAATGCTTAACAAAAACAATTAGTTCGGTTAATCGAGTTTCTACTGTACTTGAGAAAATGATTGTATTGTTTTTAGTATAAAGGCAACTTTTTAAATAACTTTCAGTGGCTTAACGCAGTGTGCACACGCTCGTTTATAGCTTTTTGTGATTAAACACATTATTGTCACTTTCCACGGATATCTCGAGGGAAAACAATAAATTAGATCATAAGGCTTTGAACAGTGTGGTGTAGTGACGATTATTTTTGTTGAGTGTATACAGGTTTATGTAAATAATAAATGATAAAAAAAAGAATCCTGACAGTGTTTCTGCACAAGCTTTTTATAAATAAATATTAGTACACATTTCACACACGGCTGGTTAACCCCATACTGAACCATTTCTAGTTTGTATTATGGTAGCTAACACAACTGATATACTACATATACATTCATATATATTTTTATGGGTACATATTTAAAACCCAGACCAACAGCCAACAAATTTAGTTAGGCACAAATATGTTGACCATGCCGGGAATCGAACCTGAAAGCTTCTGATTGGCAGTCCGGCATGGTAACCATAACACCAACGAGGTTTTCCGGATATTACTGATGGAGTTAGGTAATATTATTTTTAGCAAGCACGCAATATAACCCCTCTTTATAATTGTGCTAAAAGGAACTTCGTTCCATCCGGGCGTCGCTTGACATCTCAAGTTTTTTTTTTAATGATGAATAGGCTTACGTTAGACCGCAGCTTGCCTGATGTTAAGCTTGACTGTGGTCTAAGATGACGCTTGCCTACTTACTCTAGATTTGAAGACCCCCAAATTGTACTTCTCGGGAAAAAGAGACTCAGGAAGAGAGTTCCAAGGCTTCGCAGTTCTCACGAGTGAAGGTTAAAAGCAAAACGCTTTGTGCAAATTCTCGGAACTTTGACATTTAAGGCTCGGTGCCCTTTATTGTTTGATCACATTGTATGGACAAAACATCTGAGATTAATCATCTGAATATTATTAAGATTATTGACGAACTCGTTGGCGCAAGATTACCATGCCGGACTGCTAATCAGAAGCTTTCAGGTTCGATTCCCGGCATGGTCAACATATTTGTGCTAAACTAAATTTGTTGGCTATTGGTCTGCGTGTTAAATATGTACCCATATAAAATATGTATGTGTAGTATATCGGTTGTGTTACTTGTGTAACACAAACTAGAAATAGTTCAGTATGGAGTTAACCAGCCGTGTGTGAAATTAATCTGTCCTATTATTTATTATTTTGTTACAATTGTTAGTATTGTAACAAAAAAAACATACTTTATTAACATTATAATTAGTCTGTTGCATTTTTTTTATTTTAAAAACTAGTATTTACAAAATCTTGTTCTAACCTACATGTGAGTAATAGATCTATAAGAAAGGCCATTTTTTTTAATAATGTACTTCTAAATAAAGCCGCGTGCACACACAAGCGTTGCCACTAGTAAACAAAGCTAAGGACTTACTTTTGACCGTGCCGTCTCCGTCGCTGGACTTGGACTTCTTGGCGCGTGTGGAGACACTCTTAGCCGCTCGCTTCTTCGGCTTCTCCTCTGACTCAGACTCCGTCTTGATCGGGATGTCGTAATCTGGAGAATGGCATATACATTTCAATTCACATTAACCAGGGATCAGAATATAATAATAATAAATATCCCTTATTGACATAAGTAAGAAATACACTAGAAAAATCAAACTGTGGTGGCCTACATTATATGACGTCAGGCTGAATACGCGTGCGCCGCTGAGCGGGCCGACCGAGCTCCGACGGACACCATCCCTGCGTCGTAGACTCTGGCCGACTGCGCTCGCGCCTCTTTTGTTTTTTGATAATGACAATGTTGTTGGCCTGAGGGGCCTCTACAGCGACACCGGAATGGTGACATTTGGATTGGTGGCTGGGTGCTGATGGCGCCGGGCCAGAGTTTGACCAGAGTGGGGGGAGACCGGGTTGCCCTGTTAGTCCCAGAAGGGGAGCAAACTAAGGCCCTAATGTTTGTTAAACTGATTGATTATTTGGAGAGAGATACTGCGCGCGCGTCGTTACAAAATGTTTACATATAGTAAGCGAGGTGCGAGCGGTGCGCGCGCGGGCGAGCGAGAAAGCAACAAGATACTGCCGTTATTCGTTACTATAACGCGAATCAAGTTTGTTTTAAATAAACATAAATGATGTGTAATAAACTATGTTCCTGTAATCGCTGTTTCAATTACCACCACTAGTCTTAGCAACAAGTAGCCAAACTAGTATTAGCCAACAGTAGCTAAAAAACCATTGGAGCTGATTTAAGTGCTGAAAAAGTCATACATAGACTGTGTTTCAACACCAATGGCCTCTCCTACAGAATTATTACAAGTCTTGGTTATCTTTTTATATATAAAATTTCCATGTCACAATGTTAATTACCATACTCCTCCGAAACGGCTCGACAGATTTATACTCAATTTTATATGCGTATTCAGTAGGTCTGTCATATTTTGACACTATTTATTTTTTTACCATAATATGATTGCTTGCTATGCTTCAACATACTGATGGCAAGAACTTAGACCGGCTCCTCGCCACAACCGGCTAACGCAGTAGCTACGGACCTCCCAAAAATGTCTGTCAGGTTAGCTAGTTAAATATAAGTAATAATACCTGGCACATAGTCCTCGTCATCCCCATTATCCATGTCATCCGAGTCATTGTCTTCAAACACAGACTCCTCCTTCACAGCTGAAATATTGAAACAGTTGGTTATTGTACAGTTTTTAATTTATTCTAAAGAAAGTGTTGCCGCCGATCAGCGCCACCTAGTGACCTTTTTCTAAACTAGCTATATCATCATCATCATCAGCCTGTGTCTTCCCACTGCTGGGTACAGGCCTTCTCTCCAACACGCCATACAGTACGGTCTTCAGCCAGTTTCCGCCAGCTCTTTCCAGCGTGCTTAATGATGTCATCTGACATGGTTTTTTTTTTTTATCTGCGCACCATAGACACCTGGGTCCATGCCTTTTGTTATTATTTACATTAATTATTTACTTATTATTATTTTTGCAACAAATTTTTGGATACAGGAGAATACTTATATTACTATTTCTAATTAATTAAGTCCTTATAAATTTAGTCAAAATTAATTTCTAATATATTTGTCTAACTTTTACAAAGGGGGGAAGAAAGGGATGGTAACACACATATCTACATTTCACTCAATATCACTCTTAGTTTTTCCGCCACTGCCATGTTCCGGTCCTTCATTGCCATCTCGAGGTTATAATTCGCGACGACACGAGGAGTTTTGTGTATTATACAGACGATGCAGAGGACGCCATCGGTCGCTTCGTGCGAAGAGCCGTGGCTGCGACACCTCATATGATCATCTGACATGGTTAGGTTAGACTTAGCTATATGGTTCGATTGATAAAGTAGATGCGGGACGGCCCCCTCCCGCCCCGCCCTCGCCCCCTTCAGCTTCCTTACATTGGGCACTCATCCTGTCACCGCCGCAAAAACGGGTGTGTCGAAACCGCATTCACCGGTGCACCCTAACCGCGTCGCGCCGCGCCTTTACTAAGATCCAGCTCAGGCTGAAGAAGTTCCAGCAGACTCCCGGGAGACAACAGGTGCGCCCATCCTATTTCCTTCAAATGTATGTCTCACATCTACCTACTACCGCTATTACCGCAGGTCCTTCGTAAACCCCAAGGTCCGCTAACGCAGCAACAGAAAAGCTTAAAGATTTAAGGCCTAATAGTAGTACTACGATGCTTATAATATCTCTCTTGTCGAGCTCATTGGAGTAAAGGTTATCATGCCAGACTGCCAACCAGAGGGTCCCAGGTTCGATTCACGGCATGGCCAACATCTTTGCGATGTACAAAAATTTGTTGGTTATTGGTCTGGATGAGCAATATGTATTGATATAGTGTTTGTCTGTGTATGTAGTATATCAGTTGTGTTAACAACCATAATACCAACTGGAAATGGTTTAGTATGGCTAATCAGCCGTGTGTGAAATGTGTCCTAGTATTTATTTTATCCATAATAGAAACTATTGTCTAGTATGGGGTCTTACCAGCCATATTCGAAATTTGTCTTTATAATATTAAATGCACAAGCTCAGCTTATAGTATGTTTATTACAGTATTTTTTTTACTTGTGGTAACTTACGTTTGTACCCCTTGCTGCGTAGATGCTGCTTGAACTGCTCCTCAGTCTGCAGCACCTGCTTCTTGAAGTTGGAGGCATTCCTTAGCTGAGTGATGCAAACCTCACAGATGCCTCCCTGCTCCGCTGATGTTAACTATAGAAAAATATAACATTACTAGCTGACCCGGCAAAAGTTGTTTTGCCTTAATAATTATTTCTAAATATACAGTAGCCTATTCTCAGACCTACTGAATACGCATATAAAATTTGGAAAAAATCGGTCAAGCTGTTTCGGAGGAGTATGGTAACAAACACTGTGACACGGAAATTTTATATATAAGATAATTAAACAACAAGCATTGGAGCCCACTAAGTTTTCCCACTGATTGGACTCGGGGCCTTCTCTCACCAGGAGAGAGATATAGGCCACAATCCATCACGCTGGCCAACAGCAGGTAGACTGATGACACACATCTTCAAATATTGCAGTTCTCAAACATCTTGGTTTCCTCACAATGTTTTCCTTCACCATAAAGCAAGTGCAAAAGCACAAATAACTTGAAAAATAAGATATTGGTGTAGGGCTGGGATCAAACCAGGGGCAGTCTGATTTAAGAGCAGATGTTTTTACCACACAGCTGCACTAGGTTTTTTAGATTGATAACAAAGCTTTGGATCTCTTTTCTAAAGCTTAGTTGTCAATTTGTTGATTCTTGGATTCTCCTAATCTTTAATTTTTTTTTAGGTTTATAATATACTAATTTTAAACATAATATGAACTACCTCCTTCCAACAGTGCTGCTGCTGCATGACTCAGTTGCTGGATTATAACTTCAAAACCCAATACATCAGGTCTTTGTATTCTGATTCCTATATTAGTCTTCAAAATTAGTTTAAATAGGTATCTAGTTATTAAGTTAGCCTGCTTTAGGGTGCAATAGTCTAACACGAAATTCTCAATTTTATTAATAGTTTTAGGAATTTGGTATATGTTTATAGTTTATTTATTAGCTTGCAACACATATGATATAAAGTTATGTTACATGTGCCCTGTTGTAAGAGGGTGTAAATATATAAGGGTTGCAAGAGGTTATTTACACTTATTACTAATTATAATACTACTGTACAGGGGGAGATTACGATTCATACGGCATCACGATTTGATGGCAGATTCTTATAGATTTCAAGGAAAGAAAATGAAATGTGGGAATAAAATTTTTCGATATCTTGCTTCGTTTCTGAGATATCGAGGCTTATAAATCGAAAAATAGAAAAAAAATATAAAGAATTATGATAATATTTATTTATTTAAAATAATATCAGCAAAAAATATTGTTAGGAAATTTCAATATCTAATTGTGTGGAGTAACACCGAGGTCTAGTAGTGTTTAATATTTCAATATTCTATAATCATAATATTTTTTTCAGCGTAATATTATTTAGGTCTTATTTTATAATTAAACTAGATTTTATTAGCATTTGTACATCATGGACTAGATTTATCCCTTCCTCGTGTGTGCCTACAATTTAATTAGAATTTACCTATGTAATAAAAAATATTTTTCTATTATTTTTTGCTTTTGTTTATATTTACGATTTAAATATCGAATGTGTAGGGACGCCGCTATAGAGTATTTACAATAAACCTCAAGATTTACGGTCGTAACTGGCCTCAACAACAAACCCAGTGATTGCGCGTCTAATCATCAGACGTGTATGTAATTGAAGAGTTTTATTCACAAGCAAAAGCCTTACATTTACTTCGAAGCATTCTCTGAGCATGTCACTATAAACTTCTTCCTCGCCCATCCAGTGGTATGAAGTTTTAATGTCTTTGAAGGCACCTTGCGACGCGCAACAACGGCATACACCGTTCACCGATGAACTCTCCATTATTTACAAAATATCACAACATTTGCACACAAAATAATAATAGTATCATTGATATTATGGCATCGAAACACCGACGCTACGAAATTGTTTCCGCCATTTTGTTTATATCATGTTTTTTTTTCTTAAATTTCTACCAAGCAAATTACAAAAAGCTTCCAAAAAAGAGCCATCTAGTGCTGAGTAGTAGGATCAATACTGATTTTTCATCTGTGGTAACCAGATGATTCTGTCAATCAATATTTGACGTCTTTGATCTGTCAAAGTAAATAAAAATAATTCTTGTTGGATTCTACTAATTTTAAATTAGGTTTAAGGTATAAACAGATGAATTCAAGTACTTTATAAAAGCAGAAAGATGTCTTCCCTCCAACTATGCCGCTGCTGCATGACTCGGCCCCCGGATAAGAACTTAAAAACCCAATACACGAGGCTTGGTGTTTCTGAAGTTTACGCAGATATGATCAAAGAATGCTTTGAAATACACGTACGTATTGCTTTTCTCCCGGTCACTTGACTAATTCTCGACCCCTTTATATATATTATTCAGGTTACATACGTATATTATATATCTATATCAAGCAAAAGATATCATGGCAATGTAACTTCTCAAATTATTTTTTATTCGACTGTTTGTTTTATTATTTCTCTCGTAAAACTTCATTTCTCTTTTTAAACGGATTGTTCGGTATTCCATTTCTCTTTTGAAACGCATTCTTCACCATTCCTGGCCAGAAAATTTGTATTTAATGAGACCTATAATTATGTTTGGTGACTATAAGTCTGTCAGTTTTGGATAGAAACAATGGATACTTTGGGAAACTTTTTAAGAGTTATTTGGGAAACATTTAAGAGGATCTATAAATAATAATAATCATTTATTTGCACCAATAGGATATACATACAAATTCAAATTCAAATCATTTATTCACAGAATACAGCAATTAAAAGATGTTACATGAAATTAAAATATATAAAGTCAGCTATATTCTTACCCGTAAGGCGCGTGAAATTTAAAATAAAACTAAATTAAAATCCTAAGTTACTAATAATATACAATACAAAATGTCACTATTTCTATGTCAATCCTACTAATATTATAAAGGCGAAAGTTTGTATGTATGGATGTATGGATGTATGTTTGTTACTCTTTACTTTTTAAAAACTACTGAATGGATTTGAATGAAACTTTACCACAATATAGCTTATACATCAGAATAACACATAGGCTATAGCTTATACATCAGAATAACACATAGGCTACAATTTTTGAGGTTTTTAATGTGAGGTCGTAAAAAAAACCCTTTTTTGCGCTTACATTGCAAACGCTGACTGAATCCTACAAGATAGATCAAAACAATTTACTACAGTATTGTACAACTTAAAAAGGTCTACAAAAAAGTCCGTGATGGTATATGTTTATCTCTTAGGAATAACCCACAATAACCATTTTTTATCCTTTACTTTGTACGAGAAATAATGGCTTATTTACGAAGCGATTTTAAGCAATACACTATTAATCCTTATCAAAATAAATTATTTCATCAATAAGAACAGTTTGTGTTGATAATATTTGGTCTTTGAATGATTAAAATTGGACGTTTGGTTTTGAAGTTATGGTGAAATTAAAATATTACGATTTCTGCTGCATGGCCCGTTGCGATGAGGGCGTGTGCGGGGGAGGGGTGTTTAGATCTATGAGTAAGGTACCCGCGCCGCTCAGTCGCGAGGTTGGCTCCCATCACAGCGGTCGTGCGCAAAGTCTAATAATTTTCGGTTTTTTTTTTTTGATTTTGTTCTTTTAACTACACATACGCAAAAGTTCTTCTCAGAGCTAAACTGTTGTCTAATATATAATACTAGCTGACCCGGCAAACTAGGTTTTGCCTCACTTAAGGGTATGAAAAATAGATAGTGTAGCTTATATGACACGTTCGTAGATTTACCATAGCAGTGCCATCTATTGATTACTTACTCAACCCAGTCGAAAGGTATCGACATCAGTTAGAATCATTTGGAGTTAACAGATAATTGTGACTGTCAAATAATAACAAACAATAATTAGCAGTAAATTAAAATTGCGACTATAATTTGAGATTTATACTATCCTATCTCTCAAGTTGGATCGAACTGCACATGGTTTGCGAATTTTATTATAATTGGTTAAGGAGTCCATTTAGGACAAACATTGTGACACGAGATTTATATAAATTAAGATAAGATTATTAATATTATATGTATGTTTTTTATTATTCTTTATTGTACACTACGTCCTTCTTTAGTCGTTTATAAATTTCTTTCCATCCAAAGGTTGCCTGGATGAGATCGCTTTAAGCGATAAGGCAGCCAATTGTGGTACACTAATTTTAAGTTAATTGTCTTTTACTGTGCCTTTTTTATGTGTCCAATAAAGAATTATAAAATTTCCATGACACAATGTTAGTTACCGTAACTCCTCCGAAACGGCTTGACCGATTTTTACCAAATTTCATATGCGTATTCAGTAGGTCTGAGAATCTTCCACTATATATTTTTAAGGCAAAACAACGTTTGCCGGGTCAGCTAGTATTCAATAATTATTATATGTCCACCAGTTTATATGTTTTATATATGTATTTCTTTATCGTCAAAAAATTCTGATATACTGTAATATGACTTGCTAATAAGAAAATTTACAAAGCAGATTACATTAGTTTATTATAGTAATAATGTATCCTAATATTTATGTACTGAAAGAAACTGAGTGTGATCCACAGAACTAAGCGAACTTGTATCTTTGAGGCGCAGCTCCAAGTGTGGTGTATTGCATTTCTTAGACAATCTACTTTACAGTTTACAAAATTAAATATTACATAATGTTTTAATTGTGTTATAACATTACTATTATATTTGTATCTAAGGATTTCTTATATGAGCACAATCTTGTCTTGTATTTTATTAGTGTACATTATATATTCTATTCTTAGAAATTTGTAATAAAGTAAATTATGTTATAAAGAGGTAAAGTTTGATTGTTTGTTTATGCTCAGATACTACTGGACTGATATGAAAAAATATTTCACAGTTGGTAAGCTACATTATCCTGACTGACATATATATTCAAATTCAAATTTAAATGTATTTTTATTGTTCTATAAACTTAAGGCTAAATATATACACCATTACTAGACATAAAGACAAAAATGACAAAATAATCAATTAATTTTCAGCCTGTGTAGATTTTTTTTCTATGATGGATGGGAATTATTGGAAAAACCTATTTTCTTATAAATTTCCATTTATAAATATTTCTTGCAATATGCATACTAATAATAAAAATAACAAATGCCAGCCTGCCAATCAAAAGGTTCCGGGTTCGATTCCTGGCACGGCCAACATCTTTGTGCTGAATTAAATTTGTTGGCTGTGGGTCTGGATGTTAAATATGTATCTATATAAAATATGTATGTAGTAACCATAATATGAACTCGAAATGGGGTTAATGTGTAAAATGTGTCCTAATATTTATTTATTTTATTTAGGCGTAGAAAACGGTCACACTTACTTATTTTAAAAGTTGGAATGAGGCCAACAGTTTCGGTGCTTTCCGAGCACCATCTTCAGGGGAGGGGCGAGTGTTACACGGACCGTCGCCGACGAGATCCGCGCGTACACTGATTTATATATTTTATTTATAAGTAAATGAATAGCAATTAAGTATATTAATTTCCCATTAGTATTTTTAGTTCGTAGTTTTTAGGGTGTGACGTAATTTTATATAATTTTATTGAATAAATTTGACATTTTTAATTAAAGTGATTAGTATCTATGTTTATAAATAAATAATACACTCTTTGTTAAGTATTTCCCATGTATGTATAATTCCAGTTGGTGTCAGGAGATGAGAGTTCAGCAGGAATATGTGAGGTGTGCGTGACGCGGCTGTGCGACGCGGCAGACTTCAAGAAGCAGGTGCAGGTGTGCCAGCGCACCTGCCAGGAACTTCTGTCTCATGCTGTTAAAGGTAATACAAATACAAATACAAAATACAAATCATTTATTGATAACACCAAAGTTACAAGTCAAACAATATGATATTAATACAAAAGTATATGATATGTATCCATGTCAATTTTCAATTCTAATAATATAATATCATTACAATAGTATATGATATTAATCAAATGTCAATTGTCACATCTAATTTTAGTAATATAATATCATTACAATAGTACATGATATGAATCAAATGTCAATTTTCAATTTTAGATAATCATTAATATTATAAAAAGTTTTATCTAATAGCCAAACCCTGAGTCTAGTCTTAAAGCTGGCGGTGGAAGGTGCATCCCGGACAGTCGCAGGTATGCGGTTGTAGATCGCGGGCCCCAACACGTAAACGGACCTCTCTAATTGCACGTATGGCGCGTTTCTGCATGCGAAAAACTCGTATTAGAGATACGAGTTTTTCGCATGCAGAAACGCGCAGCAGCGTTGCCCCACAACTCTAACCCGTACGTGATTACGCTATGGACAGTCGCGAAGTAGCAGGAGCGCACGACGCTGCGGGTGGCGGTGCTCGCGAGCCGCCGAAGCGCGAAGCATGAGCTCGACAGCTTCCCGCACACTTCGTGTATGTGCGTCTCCCAATAAGTAATATTCCACTATCGGACGAGCAGAGAAATACCAAAGTGGCATCGTTATACCGTGAAGGTTCCAAAGGCGCGTAGTAAGCGGTTTGCCTCCACCTTCATAGTGCGAACTGCGAAGGTGTAGAACTCTTTGCCAAGCTCCCTGTTCCCTGAGAACTACAATCTGGCGGTTTTAAAAGCAAGAGTGAACCGGTTTTTTCTGGGTAAGCGCGCTCCACCTTAGATCATAATGTCGCTTGCCATCAGATGAATTGTGATCAAGCGCAAGCGCATTTAATGTGAAAATAATAATAGTAGTTTAAATAAACTAAAAAAAACACGCTTATCTGGCCGTTTTAAGTGGGTCAAAATCGCGCCCAAAGAAGTCGGTTACAAACAAACATACAAAAAAAAAATGTAATAATTTTATCAAATTAGTGTATTGCCATCGGTCCTCAATAAATCTACAAAGTTTCAACGAAATCTGGCCTTTTAAAGTGGGTCAAAATCGCGCCCAAAGAAGTCGGTTACAAACCAACAAACATACAGTTGAAGCCAATATAAAGCGTGTAAAAAAAAATAGCCGCATACTGACTGACCTAGCAGCCACGCAAGTCCTGCTGCGCGAAGCAAATGCTTGGACAAACAGGACATGCCCTGTCGAGACAAAAATACGCGCCTCGCCCGAGCATGCCACAGACAGACCAGTAGTAGTAGTAACCATTACGCCAACGAGGTCGTCAAATAGTCGTCAAACAATGGGACTAAATAGACTAAATATAAAAAAAAAAAAAAAAATGCCTTGTCCATTTCAAATACAGTGACACCTCTATTTTTGATTATCACTTGGACACTACTGCTTGGCAGCAAAATAAATGCGTTCATTTCTTATTATATTGTAAATAGCTTTAAATGTTCAATTTTCAGATGAAGAGCTCCCAAAAGTGAAAGAAGAAGTAGCTGATTTTGATGATAACGGAATATACTTTCTGGGTAAGTCCTGTTCAAAATATTATCAAGCTAGTAAAAGTTTTTGTGGTTGTGCAAAGTTACATAAACTTGTAATTTTAGTATGTTTATGTTACTTTAATCATTTAAAAAAAAATATGACTCTTTTCACACAATCAATGAATGCTGGTTAGAATAGAATAGAATAAGTATATCTTAATAGTACAACCAAAAAAAAAATTACATACATAGATAAATAGATAAACTCTTTATTGGGCAAATAAAAGGTACAAGTCAAAATAAATAGTAACAACACAAATGTATGCCACAAACGGCGGCCTTATCGCTAACAGCGATCTCTTCCAGGCAACCTTTGGCTATTACCAACATATTATTTAGCCCAATACTAAACCATTTTTATGAGTAGTTTGTAACACAACTGATATATTTAAAATAACATAAATGCTTTATATCGATATATGTATATTTAACAATCCGATGGATAAATGAGCTCATCACAAAGATTTTGGCCGTTCCAGGGATCAAACCCGCGACCCTATTTTTCCTAATCTATCTGGTAGTCCGGCATGGTAACCATTACGTTGGCGGTTCCAGGAATCAAACCTGGGACATTCTACTTGGCAGTCCAGCATGGTAACCATTACGTTGGCGGTTCCAGGAATCAATCCTGGGACCCTCTATTTACCAGTCCGGCATGGTAACCATTATGCCAACGAGATCGTCTTTACTGATGAATTTTTCTATCCCCAGATTTAAAAGAAGAGCTGTCAGATTACGGTGCTCTGGATGAGGACGCGGAGGATGACAAGAAGCTGGCGGAACTGCTCGGGCTGCGTCACCTCGCCGCCACCACTGTGAGACGGAAAGCTAGGAAGAAGGACAAGCTGGCTAGAGGAGGTTGGTAACCATTTTTTTTTTAACATGAGGAAATGCATTTACGCATGCCCACCTTGAAATTTAAATGTATCATATTATGTACTCTACTAGTCAAGCTTTTGAGAGATTAGCTTGTCAGAGCGAGAACATCAAAATCTGTGGAACAAAAGAACTGATTGTAAAAACTCAAGACTCTTCTTACCCAAGTTAAACAAAAAAGTAACAAATAATTTACAATGAAACAGTAAAACATGTGCTACTGCATTGTAAGGCAACCAAACAAACCAGAGGGAGTCACGGCCTGATGATAGCAGCTCAAGATGAATGTTCGCCTTCCAGTGCTAATCTTCAGACAAACAGACCATCTGACGTAACAGTGGTGGAACAGGTATGCCAGCGACCCAGGGCTGTGCTCCGTTACTTCAAGGAGCTCGGTTGGCTTGGGTAGGCTGGTAAGGGGGGAATTCACAATACGCCCCTAGCGGGATGTCAGTGCAGGTCTCATCACAACCACTTCAAATTAGAATTAGTCAAGCTTTTTCATTTTATACCAATATTGAGAGAACTGTGAAATAGTACATAATAATATGTGGACCCGTCAAGCTCCAAACTCATTTTTGCGTCAAGGGTTAAAAATAGGTGCAATGGTGTCTTTTTTTTGGTGAGAACATGAATAAATGCGTATACGCATGCCCACCACACCCGGCGAGGTGGGTGGGGTATGTCGGGCTCGATGCCAGAAGGGCATCACTACCGACTAAAACCTCACGATGGCCTCCTCACCGGAAAGGACGGGGTGAGGTTCCGCTCCTCGCATTAACCCACCACCCCGCCCACAGGTTGGTCACCCTAGCATACGCAGCCCACTATACGTTCCCACTGCTGGGACTCGGGGTCTTCTTTCACGAGAGAGATTTAGGCCATAATCCACCACGCTGGCCAAGTGCTGGTTGGCGGATGACACACGTCTTCGGATATTCTGGTCCTCAAACATGCCGGTTCCATCACGATGTTTTCTTTCACTGTAAAGCGAGTGCAAATCCTGGCAGTAAAGTCATTGGTGCGAATTCCAATTTTATTCATATTCACAAGATATATAGAATATGGTATTTAATCGCTCTGCCAAATATCAACTATCAGTAATATCGTCTGGTAAATAAAGCCTTCGTCTGTATTAAAAAACAATACAATAAACAAAAAACAAAAAGCTAAGCTATTACGAAAACTTATAAATCTTTTCATCTAATTGTGTATGTCTTTTGTTTTACAGAGAAGAAATTGAAGAAACTATCCACCGAACCTAGAAAAATATCCTTCAAGAAGTTAGCAAAATTGGACACTATCTATTCCCGAAGTCAAACCGCGAAGCGATCGTACGGCGACCCTACAGTCTCTGAATCCGTCAAGCACAAAACCAACATGGAAAATCTGATGAAAAACTCTAATTGCACACCTTTCGCGAATAAAACCTTAGCGGGTATCCTCTGTGCGTTCTGCAAAGAGGTTTACCAAAACCCTAAAGAGTTGAGGATCCACATCGACGTTAAACACGATTCAGTCAGCATAGTCGACCCCGTTAGAGACAGGAGCAACGCCACCTACAAACTCGATATATCGGACCTCAAATGCAACATTTGTAGCAAAACCTTCGACGTTATAGCAAACCTAAAAACCCACCTAACAAACGAGCACGACGTAAAATTCTACCCGGACGTCCACGACTACTTTATGGAATTCAAATTGACTGACACGGAAATGCTCAAATGTGCGCTCTGCCATTCCTCCTACGAGACTTTCAAAATGTTACTCCAACATATGAACGGGCATTACAGGAATTTCGTCTGCGAAGTTTGCGATCTCGGCTACATTAACAAGCACAAGTTGAAAAACCACCAACGGACGCACGAGACTGGCAATTTCAAATGCTCGTTTTGCGAGAAGGAATTCACGACTCGGGTACGAAAGATGTGTCACGAGAAGTACACTCACAACACGGCGGCTCGGTACACGACGAACTGCCCGCAGTGCGACAAGTCCTTTACAAGCTACTATCAGAGGAACAGACATATGTTCACGGAACACAACACTGTTGCTGCAACGTACAAGTGCAACATTTGCGACAAATCTTTCATACTCAAAGCTAAGTTAACCTCGCATATTAAAAAAGTACATTTAATGGAACGAAACCACATATGCTCGGTTTGTGGACAAGGCTTCTTTATTAAGCAGAGTTTAGAAGAGCACATGATAAAGCATAATGGGGAAAGGGTATTCAAATGCACGGTCTGTCTGAAAGCGTATGCGAGGAAGAAAACTTTAAGGGAACATATGCGGATACATAATAACGATAGGAGATTTAAGTGCGGGGTTTGCGGGTTGGCTTTTGTTCAGAAATGTAGTATGAAAAGTCATATGCTTTCGAACCATGGTATTACATTAGCCGAGTATGAAGTGGCGAAAGCTGATGAGGCTTCCAGACCGGACACAGCTGAAGCCGGTATGGTGTTGGCTTAAAGCTTGTGCGGGGTTTGCGGGTTGGCATTTGTGCAGAAGTGCAGTATGAAAAGTCATATGCTCTCGAACCACGGTATTACATTAGCAGAGTATGAGGTGGCAAAAGCTGATGAGGCATCCAGACCGGATACAGCTGAAGCCGGTATGGTGTTGGCTTAAAGCTTGTGCGGGGTTTGCGGGTTGGCATTTGTGCAGAAGTGTAGTATGAAAAGTCATATGCTCTCGAACCATTACATTAACGGAGTATGAAGTGGCGAAAGCTGATGAGGCTTCCAGACCGGACACAGGTGAAGCTAGTATGGTATTAGTTTAAAGGTAATACTGTATGTATTGCGATAGACAAATTGGTGGCGATTCAGCGGCACACACGACTAAACTAAATTTAAAGAAGCCCCAGTAAATAAAGATCTGTACTTGCACTTCCGGTTATAAACATTACAAAGACTACAAAAATACTTTTTAACATAATTTTTATCAGTTGAACTAAGATGGCCTGATGCAATCATTGGTGGCGATTCAGCCGGCACACACGACTAAACCAAGTTTAAAGAAGCCCCGTCTCTTTTCATCTTAGGTGGCCAAAAAGAGACGGCACATTCTGAAACACAAACAAAACAACTAAAATCACGTCAAATATGAAAAATGTAAGCGATTTTAGAGCGCACCCAATTGTATTAGCTCTAAATCTGACGTGTTTGACGTGATTTTAGATGTTTTGTCTATGGTTTAGATCGTACCATCTCTTTCGGGTCATTTATGACGAAAAGAGACAGAGCTACTTTAAATTTAGCTTAGTCGTGTGTGCCGCTAAATCGCCATTATCAACTATAAATCCTGACTTAAATTTATTCGAATTATTTTGTTATAGTAGACATTATGTTTTGTAAACCTTAGAGATTATTGAAGTATTTATTTACAAATGTATAATTTAAAACAAAATTATAAAGAGAAAGAATAAGAATCTTTATTCTGACTCATATTTATTATTATCATTACAATTTGATTCGAAACATTTTATATTAAGCGTATATTTTTATTTTATTTTATCTATACCATTATTATAAAGAGGAAAAGTTTGATAGTTTGTTTGTTTTACGCGAATAGGCTCCGAAACCACTGGACCGATTTGAATTCTTCTTTACTGTTGGGAAGCTATATTATCCCTGAGTAACATAGGATATAGTTTGTTTCTTTTTGCAACTTAGATTATTTGAGACTTGATTTACTTAGAGACCGTGCGAAGCAGGGTGAAGCAACTTGAAATAATGTAGTAAATAGTGTCGTCGCGGTTCAAGTCGCATAGCATTTGAAACTGATTATATACTTTAGAAGTTAGTTAGATTTTTTTAAAGTTGCAAATAATATTTTCTGTTACTTTTTTATTGGTACAAAGTACTATCATACACTATTTTAAAAAAAAGCAAAGTATTATCAACGTTTACTTTCTCTAAAATTTATTATTATTATTTAATATTTTCATATTCAAACATATATATTGTAAATACTTATAAATAAAATACACAATACATTATTATCGTTCTGTGTTATTCCTAACTACTTAACAGTATTTTTTCCTGCCTTAATGTATAAGTATTATGTTAAATATAGAGAATAAAGTTGCTAAGTTTTGTTATTTATTGTTTTATTTCATGTTTTTTTTTATACTATTAAGAACAAGTCTGTTCCGCTAACAGTCACATTGAATAGTCGGTTTGGTACTTTTTAAAAAATACACCAAAAAGTTAAGTTTTTATATTATATTTTAATAGCTTTCTGTAATAGTTATTTTTTAAATAACAAAATAAATGTAGAAAAACTAAAAATTAATGTAACTTAAAATAATGTAATAAAACTACAAAAATTTGAAACTTCATTGCGCCAAATGAGGTTTATGTTATGATAGAAAATAATCAGATGTTTGGATAAGTTTAAAAATTACTTCAATGCAAAGACATTGCCATTTTTCATTTCTGATTAATTTATAATGCCACCAAAAACTACATCAAGTGCTTTAGTCGTTACTCTGAGACATCAAGAGCAAGACTCAAAGATTGAAGCCGATGGAACTTGGGTCTAATTGGAACAACCATGGTTAACAGCTTTGAACTAATTTGTGTGGCAAATTCAACAAAGTTCTTCTACTCAACAACAGATGGCAGGAAAAGACTGCAACTTACTCCATAGACAAACTTTTTTCTTACTATACAAGGGTTTCAATTCAATTTGAATTCAATTGAACACGCATTTAAATTGTAGTGTTTTGGTTTTTTCTTCTTCTTTTCTTGTTATCTAGTATTTTAATTGTTATTTCTGTAAAAGTTATTTGTAAATAAAGATCTAACTAGTTTTTAAACTAAACTAATTTATATTTACTAAACGAATAAATAACTAATTAAACTAAATAGATTGAACACACGCGTTTATGTAATCTAAAACATATTTGAAAACTAATAAGTAAATGTTTAGTTTCAGCAGATTTAACGAATGAGTCTGTCACGTAGAATGAGAAATCTGTGGTCTATCACTTGACGGGAAGATTATTTACCTTTGTTATGGCAACACCTTATATCCTTTTGTTTATTTCGACTGAAGAACTTGTATCCATGGTCGTTAAATAAAGAAAAAAAAGGTTGTTTATTTATCAATATCGTAACTGCGCGTATTGCCTTGTATTTGAGGCATATGTTTGCAACAAAGCCTTAATTTATATTAAAATGTACAGCAATAGCAAGGAACCTTACGACCGTTGCCGGTGTTGCTTCGCAAAAGGCAACCACCGCAATATCAAACAAGAATATTATCACGAAGGCATGCGAGAAGTTTACATGGAAATTTTCATGGATTGTTTCAATTTACGCGTAAGTTTTTTAATAAAAACATTAGCGACGAAGTCAAAAGTCATTATTTATCCGTAAAATCTTACACTTATGACTTCTTGCTACTATAAACTTCAATCTAATGCACAATAGTTATATGAGATGTCCTTTTGGGTTTAAGAGAAAGGTAAAATCTTGTTACTATCGTTTTTTTGGTATAAATTCAATTTCAAATTAGTAAAAGCAAACACATTCACATAAATTTAGTAAATCGTAAACGTTAAAAAATGTATTTTCCCCATACTGAACCATTTTTAGTTTTTATTATGGTTGCTAACACAACTGATATACTACATATACATATTTTATATAGATACATATTTAACACCCAGACCGACAGCCAACAAATTTAGTTCAGCAAATAGTTAAATATGTATGTTAATAAGTAACTATATAAAATATGTATGTATGTATATGTACTATATCAGTTGTGTTTGCAACCATAATACTAATTAGAAATGGTTCAGTATGGGGTTAACCAGTCGTGTGTGAAATGTGTCCTAATATTTATTTAATTATTTTTATTTACTTACATACAAATGTACACCTTGATAATATTAGTGAGATGGAGATTTAGCCATTTGAATGCGGACAATTAACTCACACATGTCCAAATTGCACCTTCCAGCTATCCAACAACATGACACTTAGTCCATCGATATGTAACCAGTGCATCAGGAAACTGCGCGAAGCTAGCAAATTCCGTGCCATGGTAGTGGACTCTGAGCAGCAAATGCTGAAGCTCCTCTACTCCAATCAGGACACTGTGTTTGTTAATGGTGAGATTGAGTTTTTATTGGTGAAACTGAGTTTTTTATTGGTGAAACTGAGTTTTTTATTGGTGAGACTGAGTTTGGTAATGGTGAGACTGTTTTTATTGGTGAAACTGAGTTTGCTAATGGCGAACTGAGTTTATTATTAAGGTGTGACTGGTCAATGGTGAGATTTAATTTTTTAATAGCGAGACTGAGTTTGTTAATCGTGAGACTGAGTTTTTACTGGTGAGACTGAGTTCTTTATGGCGAAACTGAGTTTGGTAATGGCTAGACTGAGTTTGTTAATAGTGAGACTGAGTTTGTTAATAGCGAGACTGAGTTTGTTAATAGTGACACTGAGTTTGTTAATAGCGACACTGAGTTTGTTAATAGTGACACTGAGTTTGTTAATAGTGACACTGAGTTTGTTAATAGCGACACTGAGTTTGTTAATAGTGACACTGAGTTTGTTAATAGCGACACTGAGTTTGTTAATAGTGACACTGAGTTTGTTAATAGTGACACTGAGTTTGTTAATAGTGACACTGAGTTTGTTAATAGCGACACTGAGTTTGTTAACGGTTAATTGAGTTTGTTAAAGATGTGACTGACTTTGTTAATGGTAAGACTGTATTTCTTTGAGTTATTATCAATAACTAGTCCGGTTAAGTTAGGTTATAGAATTCAATAAATCCAGTTTCTACTGTAGATAATTGCACGAAACCCTTAATGCGAGAACCCGAGTTACACTAGGCACTTTGTTACCGTTTAGGTATTCCAAAAAAAAAAACTCTCACTCTTAAAATTCTCGTTGTACATTCCAGTCATATTTTATACCGTTAGGCCTATTAGGTACTTATTTAGTCATAGTTTGTGTTAATATACAAAAATGTACAACTTTTTTGGAAATAAAGATGTTTTTATGTTTTAGTTCCTGTAGAAGTGGCGCCGTCGAGCGTGAAACCAGAGCCGGAGGTATCGGTGAAGGTGGAAGAGTTAAGTGAAGACGACGCCGGCATAGCTAGTGACTCGGACTTCCACGCACACGATCTTATAGGTAATCTCCTCTCCAATTCCGCGTGTCATTCTTATGGTCTAAGATCCGAGCCTACATCGACCTTCACCGTGTGACGTGTTCACGTGATAGTTGAATAAAATTAATTTCATAATAAATTTAGCATATTAGAAAATATATTAAAAATGGGTTGCCTAAAAAAATCCTGAACAGAAAATTATAAAAAAAATTTTTGCAAAATGATTTATTGTAAAATTTTGAAATTTTTTAAAAGAACTACTGGGTTGTCACGTGTAAACAGGTATGTCGAAATTAGCTACTTTCAACCGATTCAATATTAGAAAATAGCAACATAAGCGCTGTTTCATTGCGATCATGCGTGTCTAAGATCCGAGCCTACATCGACCTTTACCGACGTGATAATTGAATAAAATTAATTTCATAATATATTTAGCATATTATTAGAAAATATATTAAAAATGGGTTGCCTAAAAACTCCTGGACAGAACATTTTGTAATTATTTTTTGAAAAATGATTTATTGTAAAATTTTGAATTTTTTTAAAAGAACTACTGAGTTGTCATGTGTTAACAGGTATGTCGAAATCAGCTACTTTCAACCGATTCGATAATAGAAAAAAAAAATAGCAACATAAGCGCTGTTTCATTGCGATCATGCGAGTCTAAGATCCGAGCCTACATCGACCTTCACCGACGTGATAATTGAATAAAATTAATATCATAATAAATTTAGCATATTATTAGAAAATATATTAAAAATGGGTTGCCTAAAAAATCCTGGACAGAATATATAAAAAAAAATTTGAAAAATGATTTATTATAATTTTTTTAAAAGAACTACTTACTGGGTTGCAGGTGTATATTTATTAAAATTGTTACCTGACATTTTTTATTAATTTAATTTGTGTGTAATTTTTCAAACTTTTTTGGTTATATTGTGTTCGCGATGCAAACAGCGCCTGTAGGAGTAGTGTGCATTATAGCCGTCCCAAGGCCTGTGACTTGGCTTAATGAATGAATGTAAGACCAACAGCCGGGACAGCCAAATCACGGTAGCGCGGTATGTGTATTGTATTTTATGGGCCTCCAGTTACCTGAAATATAGGAAGGAATAAATAAATAAAAATATAATATATTTCTTATGATATCACACGGAAATGCCTGAACCAATTTGTATGTAATGTAAATAAGAATAATAATTGTAGCATGTTTGTTTTGTTTTTACAGAAAATTATCCCAAGTCCGAAGAAACTTTAGTTCCAGGCGAGACGGCGCTACTAGCTCGCTTCGCTCTGGGCACTGTGCCGCCTTTACTGACGAGAGCATCGCTTTACACCATCTGTCCGCAGTATGTCGAGAAATTGGACATATTATCTCGTGAGTATACCTGTCTCTCTCACACTACTCACTGCAAGGTATCTGTATGTCTCGCTCTAACCCGCGACGAGGCGGCGCTGCGCCCTCGCTTCGCTCCCGGCACCCTGCCGCCTTTACTGACGAGAGCGTCGCTTTACAACATCTGTCCGCAGTATGTAGAGAAATTGGACATATTATCGCGTGAGTATACCTGTCTCTCTCACACTACTCACTGCAGGGTATCTGTCTGTCTCGCTCTAACCCCAGGCGAGGAGGCGCGGTTCGCTCGCTTTGCTCTCGGCACTGTGCCGCCTTTACTGACGAGAGCGTCGCTTTACACCATCTGTCCGCAATATGTCGAGAAGTTAGATATATTATCGCGTGAGTATATCTGTCCCTCTCACACTAAACACTGCAGGGTATCCGTATGTCTCGCTCTAACCCGAGGCGAAGCGGCGCTGCTCGCTCGCTTCGCTCTGGGCACTGTGCCGCCTTTACGGACGAGAGCATCGCTTTACACCATCTGTCCGCAGTATGTCGAGAAATTGGACATATTATCGCGTGAGTATAACTGTCCCTCTCACACTTAACACTGCAGGGTATCTGTCTGTCTCGCTCTAACCCCAGGCGAAGCGGCGCTACTAGCTCGTTTCGCTCTGGGCACTGTGCCGCCTTTACTGACGAGAGCGTCGCTTTACACCATCTGTCCGCAGTATGTCGAGAAATTGGACATATTATCGCGTGAGTATAACTGTCTCTCTCACACCACTCACTGCAGGGTATCTGTCTGTCTCGCTCTAACTCGAGGCGAGGCGGCGGGGTCTCGTTTTTACCATTTAGGTACAAGAAAGAAACATTGTTCTCTATGAATTCGGTTTAGGAACAATAATATAAGTTTACTTGTTATCTACTGGAATATCGGAGAATTCTGCCTAAACTGTAATACAGAAATACAGAACTTTATTAGCCCTAAATAACATACGTTAAAGGCAAGTCATACTACAATAATTACTTAATACTTAAAAACATTAGTTAGATAAAATTAAATAAACTTACAAATTTCATTAAATAAATATTCTACCCCATTAAATACTACACACATTAGCACTTGTTTTCCATGTTTATTAAATTTAAAATACTACTGTTTACACATGAATAACGATTCTGCAAGCTCCATATTCATATATTCGCTTAAATTATAAAAGGAATTACTTTCACAAAAACTCTTTATTTTCTGTTTAAACATACTACTATTAAGATTTGTTATTTTCTCTGGCAACTTGTTGTACATTAATATTTTTGTATAACATCCCTGTTTCTGTACTTTAGCTAGTCTATTTGCTGGTAGAACTTTACCTATATTCCTACGTAAACAATAAGGAATAACATCTTTTTTATTCTGGTACATTTCATTTTCATGAATTTCTAGCAGGCTATTATATATGTACATTGAAATTACTGTCATTATCCTATCCTTTTCAAAATATTTCCGAGCTGAGCTACGCTTCTTTAAACCATTTATTATTCTGATTGACCTCTTTTGACATTTCAAAACTTTGAATATATCAGTTGCATTTCCCCATACAGTAATGGCATACCTAATATTTGAATGTATATAAGCATAATAAACAGATACAAGTGATTTTTTATCTAATAAAGGTCTAAGTTTAAACAATGCATAATTGGCACTAGCTAATTTCTTACAAAGCTTTTTTATATGTGCACTATGTTGAATAGTGTTATCTATTGTATAGCCTAAGAATACATTTTCTTTTTTTAATGAGTTACCATAGATACCTAATCTGGACTGGTATTCCATCACAATGCTTTTACTTGAATTTAATATAATACCATTTGATTTAAACCAATCTTCAAGCAATGTCATTACTTCATTTACTTTTTCATCTAACTTGATTTTACTTTTATCTCTTATTCCTACATGAGTATCATCGGCAAATAAGCTTATATGGGACCAGTTGGGCATAACATTTACAAGATCGTTAATGTAGATTAAGAACAAAACTGGCCCCAAAATTGATCCCTGTGGTACTCCGATTGATAAGCTTCCTACGGTTGACGATTTTTCTCCTACTGTAACAATTTGGGTACGATTACTTAAATATGATCTCATAATGCTTAGTTCAGAACCTTGAAAACCATAATGTTGTAACTTCATCATTAAAATATCATGCCGTAAACAATCAAATGCTTTAGATAAATCGCAGAATATGCTAGCACATCTATTTGACTTGTCTAATGATTCTAAAATAAAATATACTACATCTCTAATAGCCATTTCCGTTGATTTACCCTTCCTAAAGCCAAACTGTGACATAGTAAATAAATTATTTTCTTCAAAGTATTTGACGATTCTATTTTTTATTACTGCTTCTAAGATCTTAGATAAAGTGGGCAATATGCATACTGGCCTATAGTTACTTCGATCAGTGCAATCACCTTTTTTAAAAAGTGGTATTATTCTACCTGATTTAAAAACATCTGGGAATACACCTTCTGATAAACATGAATTAATTACTAAAAATACCAATTCAAACAAATAAACATTTTTTAAAATAAGATTCCTAACTGTCCTAGTACTCATATCATAGATATCTAAAGAGGACTTCTGTTTCATATTTATAATTATACTATTGAGCTCCTTATGATCTACTGATTTGAAAATGATGACTTGTGTACTTTTTCCATTACCTAAATACTTCAAGCACTTATTTACTTCAATATTTAAGTTGCCAGTTATATTATTTGCAATACTACGGAAAAATTCATTGAATAGATTTGCTATTTCTTCTGGATCTGAGATGGCTTGGCCACTATCATTTTTGACTACATTAATTTTAGAGCTGCTTTTACTGTTTTTATTTGAGCCTACCTGCTCATTAATAATTTTCCAAGATTCTTTAATTTTATTTTTAGATTTCATGATTCTATTTTTATACTGTAGTTTTTTAGCTGCAGTCATGACTTTTTTTAATACTTTCCTATATTGTTTAATTTTTTGTTTCCTATCCATACTGGGTTCCATTTGCTGTAACATTTGTAATTCACTTAATTTATTCTTACTTGTTTCTATACCTATGGTAGACCACATTTTTTGTTTTCTACAAATATTTTTCTTGATTTTCGGAAAAGCAATCCCAAAACAATAATTCAATGTATCTTGCAGCATCGTTGCCCTTGTGTTTGCATCTATAGCCATTAACAATTCAGACCTAACATTTTCATAATTTTTATTGAATAAATAATGGAAATACTCGATATTACATTTAGTAAAATTTATAGCTGGCACAAATTTGTTTAAATTAGAGTGTAGTTTTTGAAGTGATAGATCTAATCTGATTACATTGTGATCTGACAATTTCTGGCTTAAAATAGATGCTGTGCAATCATTAATGTTAACAATAAAGTTATCAATACAAGATGAACTAGTTTTCCCTCGGTAATCAGTTTCAGATCTTGTAGGTTGGTTCAGTAACCATTTACAATTATAATTTTTTATAATCCTATCCAAACGCTTTATATTATTATTTTCAATTAAAACATTTAGGTTGAAATCACCTGCTATTACCACATGCTTGTTTTCTGTACACACTTTGTTAAGTAACTTACTGAAAATTTCAAAAAATAAATTTAAATCATAATCTGGGCGATATAGGGAAACAATAACAATAACAATAACTGAAGGGTCTACAAAACGATCATAAGACAAAAGTGGTGCATGAGAGAGGATTGCATGCGGTAGAGATGCGAATGTTGAGATAGATGTGTGGAGTGACAAGAATGGACAACGTAAGAAATTAGTATATAAGATGAAATTTGAAAGTGGCGCCTGTGTCAGAGAAAGTGAAGAGTGGACGGTTAGCGTGGTACGGACATGTAATGCGTAGAGAGGAGATGCATGTGACTAGGAGAAGTATGGATATGATTGTAAGAAGTAGCGGAAGTAGAGGTCGCCAAAAAGAGACGTGGGTGAAAGAGTTGTTCTTTAGACGGTCTTTAAGCTATTTCTACCGTTAATGAAAAAAAAAACTGAATATCTAAAATTTTGCCTTAAACAAATTTAAATTTTTAACACTGTTGTTAGGATAGCATTCAATTTATCCAACACTATATTTCAGATAAATTAGTGACATCAAGCACCGTAATCCAACCTCCCCTGGAGATGAAGAGGCCTCACAAGAACAAGAACAGCTTCGTCTCAGAGAAGCTGGCTCACGTGACCAACGCTACCACCCTGCTGCAGTACTCCAACCTCACCCCCTTCAAGAGCAAGAGTCGCGCCGGCTTCCCCTGCTTCTACTGCAGGAACATCTTCGAACACTTCGACAAACTACGAGAACACGTCCAGGAACATAAAGCGGCTGAAATCCATCGCGTCCTCAAACAGTACGGACCGGAAAGCTTGGTCGTCTACGCCGAAGTGACCGACCTAAGATGCAACATATGCAGCGAAAACATACCCAACATAAACGAGCTCAAAACCCATCTGACCAAACTTCACCAGAAGAAAATGTACCCAGAAGTTTCCGACCGGGTCATACCCTTCAAAATTACCGAACGAAACTCCGTCTGTCAAATCTGCGGATGCAACTTCGAAACTTTCGGCGCGATAGAGAGACACATGAATGGTCATTACAGAAACTATGTGTGCAAAGACTGCGGATCGGGTTTCGTGACGAAATACAGGTTGAAAGTCCATACGAAAAGCATGCATGTTGACGGAACGCATCCGTGCGAGTTTTGCGGCAAAGTGTTCAGTACGCCGCAGAAACATAAGAACCATGTCAATGCTGTGCATAAGATGATAAAACGGTTCAAGTGCGTGAAATGCCCGCTGAGGTTCGCAGAGTACTTCCGAAGGCAACGTCACATGGAAGAGGTTCATGGAGTCACACCCCTCAAATACAGCTGCAATGTGTGCGACCGCGCTTTCGATAGACGCTACACATTATCCCGGCATCTAAAACGGGACCATTTGGAGGAACGAGATTATCAGTGCGAGATTTGCGCCTACAAATGTTTTACCAAGAACGAGTTGAAAGTCCACATGGTGAAACATAACGGGGAGAGAATTTTCGAATGCTCAGTTTGTAAGAAAGCGTACGCGAGAAAGAAGACTTTGAAGGAGCATATGAGGATACATAATAATGACAGGAGGTTTGCTTGCGCGATCTGCGGACAGGCGTTTGTGCAGAAATGTAGCTTGAAGGGACATCTTAAGACGCACCATTTGCAGTATAGAATGCATCATGATTAAATACAATTTGAAGATAAATAAAATAAAGAATCTAATACATGAATGCAAAGCAAAGACAAAGGTTTACATTAACAACAAAATCCCATGCCGTGGATTGATCCCATTTCTGGCAAATCCCACTTCTGGCAATTAAGGACCAGAAAAGAACTCCGGTACAAAGTACAACCTCGCGAGTTATGCGAGTTGTTTTACCAAGAACGGACATAGCTTGAAGGGACATCTTAAGACGCACCATTTGCAGTATAGAATGCATCAAGTTTGAATAAAATTTTAAGATAAATAATATAAGAATACGAGGGTGAATCAAAAAATTCTTGGAATCAATATTAAAAAATGCAAAGATTTAAATAATAATATTTTATTTTTCTAGATAATCTCCCTGCAATGCAATGCATTTAGAATAACGCGTTTCTAACTTCTTTATTCCTTGTGAAAAAAAATATTTTCTTGATTCTCGAAAAAGTCCTCTACGGCAGCTATAACCGCGTCATTATCGTGAAATTTTGTTCCACGAATTTCCTCTTTTAATTTTGGAAATAAGTGAAAATCACTTGGGGCTAAAACCGGAGAATATGGTGGGTGGTCAAGGAGATTGAAGCCAGCACAGCGGATTGCGTTGAGCGCAACTTCCGATCGATGAGCAGGAGCGTTATCTTGAAGGAACAACACGCCCAACGACAGTTTTCCACGACGTTTTTCTTTAATCGCTTCACGCACTTTCGGGATTAAATTTGCATAATAAGGTCCAGTAATCGTCTGGCCTTTTGGCATGTAATCAATAAAAAGGATTCCTTCACTATCCCAGAACACAGAGGCCATAACTTTGCCAGCGGTAGGAGCAACTCGAAATTTCTTAATGGATGGAGAGGATGGTCGTTTCCAAGACATGCTTTGTCTTTTAGTTTCAGGATCAAAATGGTGGACCCACGTTTCATCCATGGTGACAAGACGACGGCAAAAATTATCCGAATCACGCTGGAACATTTCGAGATTACGCTTGGAAATTTCCAAATGTCGCTTTTTGTTTTCGTCGGTTAACATTCGTGGCACCCATCTTGCAGACACTTTTTTGAACCCCAGTGAATCAATTAAAATTGGTTGAACGCTACCAAAAGATATCTTTAGGATCTCAGCTATATGTTTTATAGTCATTCTTCTGTATTCCAAAACCAGATTCTCAACCTTTTTGACATTTTCTTCTGTAACGGAGGTTGAAGGCCGCCCAGAACGCGGGTCATCTTTACAGCTTGATCTACCTCTTTTAAATTTAGCCACCCAGTACGCAACCGTAGAATAGGGTACAGCATCACCCCCTAATGTCTGCTGAATGTCCAAAAAAAATTCCTTCGTAGACATTTTTTTCAAACTGAGATATTTTATCACCGCATGTAACTCACTTTTATCCATAATTTTAACTTTTTAGCAACTCGTTGCACAAAAAAATTTATTACATGCGAACGAACTGACAAAAACAAGTGGCAGTCTGCATAAATATAGTGTGATATACACTCTTTAATTTGAATATCGAACTTGATCCAAAAAAGTTTCATATATATGCACTTCTAAGAACTTTTTGATTCACCCTCGTATTTAGCGCCTTTTGAGCGCCAAAGCCGCCTATACTTGACAAGCACTAACTTACCTACTACACTAATAACCTACGTCTATAATTGACAAAATCGCGCGCCACCAAAATATTAAATACAAGTGTTTCAAAATTTTTACTGGTCTTTTTATTTAACATTTCGTGAATTAGAATATCTCAATAACGAGCGAGTATAAGAAATAAATGATTTGTATTTGTAATAAAACCAACTTGTTATGTAAAAATTGCTATTTATTTGTAAATTTAATAAATTAAAATTATTATTTCTGTATATAATTATTACTAACAAGCTGCGACCCGCGGCTTTACCCGCGGATTATGAGATAATCAACTAAGTCTAAGAAGCGTTGGAGTCGATTGAGAACCGCGCCAAGAAGCTCATAGGTAATGAGTCCATGTGCAACGCGAGGCTTCAAAGTTTGGAGCATCACCGCAATGTTGCGAGTCTGTCGGTTTTCTATCGGTTGCATTTCGGAGAGTGCGCGTTTGAATTGCATCAGCTAATTCCTCCGGCCCCTTTCCACTATCGGACGAGCAGGGAGACGGCTAGGAGGCACCGCTATACAGTTGAAGTTCCAAAAATCCGCACGAAGCGTTTCGCTTCCACATATATTGTGCGGACCATTAAACTGTAACTCTTTGCCGGAATTACTGTTCCCTCTGAACTATAACCTCACTGTCTTCAAGGCGAGAGTGAATCGGTTTCTTCTAGGCAAGCGCGCTCCACCCTAGATCGCACATCACATAACATCAGGCGAGTTTCGATCAAGCGCTTGCCTATCCATCATAAAAAAGCATACTCGTACACAAACATAACAGCTATATGAAGTTATTCACATATTTCAATTCAGCTCAAATCTTTGACAGTAATTACTAGCGTATCCCACGGGAACAACAATTGTTTTCAGGATAAAAAGTACTCTATTAATCTAAGCTCTAACCTATTTAGAACCTAAGTCATTTCATCATAATCGAAGTCATTTCATCATAATCGGTCCAGCCTTTTAAGCGATAAGAAGTAACAAACATACACACACAAACTTTCGCATTTATTAATATATTAGTAGGATTCCTACCCTTATTTATAGGTAGATACAATACATGGGTAATATCCTAATACTATAAAATATGTATAAATATTGCTTATAAACTGTTAAAAAATGCTTCATATTACTATGCGTGCCAACTAAGAATAGGATCGCGCTTGCTTCTAACTTCACACGATAACTGTCAAAATAGTACTGCCAGCAAAAAAAGCTCATAAAGTTTTTTTTTCTTCATAGATATAGATTTAATTACTGTACTGAAAAGAGGTGCGGTGCTCCATTGTAGAGCACGAAAGGTCGTTTTTAATGTGCACAAGTACTTCGAAAATTAAAAATATCGTGCCAATGACGACCTCGTTGGCGTAAAGGTTACCATGCCGGATTGATAATCAGAAGGTTCCGGATTCGATTCCCGGACCGGTCAACACCTTTGTGCTTAACTAAATTTGTTGGCTGTGGTCTGGGTGTTAAATATGTATTTATATTTAATATGTATATGTAGTATATCAGTTGTGTTAGCAACCATAATACGAACTAGAAATGGTTCAGTATGGGGCCGCCAACCAGCAGTGTGTAAAAAAAAATGAACTGCCGCGAAGTTTAACATTAGCAGTAATACTAAATAAGTAACATATCCGCCTCTAAAGAACTTTACGACCGCTTCATAACAACTGAAAATTAATGTACATTTTTATAAATATGCTTTTTTTCACATCTTACTCTTTTACAATGAATTGAAGTCAAAAGTAAAAGAAATACCAAAAAAGCGTACATTAAACATAATAAACTGAATTTAGTTTGTTTACAAATTTTTTGGCACACCATACACTTTGGTAATGACGTTAGCGCGTATTACTGAGCAAAATGGCGGTTTGACAGTTCTATTCTTAGTTGGCACGCATAATACTTGTGATGTTTCATACGACTTAAATTTAAATAAAAAATAATACTTTAAAATAATTCCATTACAATTGTTGAGTATTGAGATCCATTTCAGATAAATAAAAATAAAATACTTGTTACAATTTCAGGGTTACGTACCAGCGGAGTCTTAGTACATACATCTTATCTTAATATATATAAATCTCGTGTCACAATGTTTGTCCTTAATGGACTCCTAAACCACTTAACCGATTATAATAAAATTCGCACACCATGTGCAGTTCGATCCAACTTGAGAGATAGGATAGTTTAAATCTCAAATTATAGTCGCAATTTTAATTTATTGCTAAGTATTGTCTGTTATTATTTGACAGTCACAATTATCTGTTAACTCCAAATGTTTCTAACAGATGTCGATACCTTTCGACTGGGTTGAGTAAGTAATCAATAGATGGCGCTGCTATGGTAAATCTACGAACGTGTCATATAAGCTACACTATCTATTTTTCATACCCCTAAGTGAGCCAAAACAACGTTTGCCGGGTCAGCTAGTATATTTATATGTATGTACTAAGACTCCGCTGTATGTCAGTCTGTCTATCACCACCCCTAAAGTCCAGTGTTTAAGCCACTGGCAACTATAGCCACTCTCAATTGTAATAGCTGCTAACAGTGGCAATACATTAAACAATTACTATGCAGAACGACGCGTCAGTAGTTATCAATTTTATTTTTTCTTACATACAGACACTGATCGTAGAAGCTATTACTATTATTAAAAAATCGAGTGTGATTCGGTGGTATAAAAGTCTGCTTTTCAATCAGACCGCCCCTGGTTCGATCCCGGCCCTACACAAATGACTTGTTTTTCAAGTTATGTGTGGATTTGCACTTCGCTTTACGGTGAAGGAAAACATCGTGAGGAAACCGACACGTTTGAGGACTACAATATTCGAAGACGTGTGTCATTCACCAACCCGCACTTGGCCAACGTGGTGGATTATGGCCTATATCTGTCTTCTAGTGAGAAAAGGCCCCGAGTCCCAGCAGTGGGAACGTATAGTGAGCTACTTATGATTATGCTATTACTATTGGAGGTGGCTACAGTTTCTAGTGGCTTATACACCTGGACTTGAGAGGCAGGTTGTATCTGACATTGAAAGCTAGATAGCTTAAGTTCTGTAATACTTTTGGGTGCCACCTATTTGGTTGGCGTTAATCTCTTGTTTTCTTTCATTATTTAAGTCTAAACTGCGAACTACCCTCAATTTTTATTCTTCTTGAAGCTAAAAGTAACCAGGCTTTGGCTTCTAGCGTTTTCAATCGGCTCGTGAACAATTTTTTCGACATGATTTACCATTTATGATTTATGACGAAAAAATTTTAAAATTTTTTTGACAGCAAATTAAAATTTTATCTTTGTCATCGCCTTAAAGCCAAGATATTTTAAGATGTTCACGAGCGGATTGAAAACGCTAGACGCCAGAGCCTAGCCACTTTTAGCTCCAAAAAGGAAAGAAAAATTGAGGGTAGTTTGTCTTAAATTATATTTTTAAGTATTTCAGTGTTGTAAGCACATGTCTTACTCTGCCTCTTCTTACCATAAAAGAAATACAGTGTAAACTCAATGTTACGTCTCTCGATTTAACGACAAATTCATTAAAGCGTCGAAAACAATCTTTAGTTGGTTTAGCTTGTATTCCATACAATGACACATTTAACAACCACTCTCTATAACTCCATAAAATACACAGTCCCTTCAGTGTCGTTATACAGAGTTTACACTGTACTCTAAAAACCAAACTACCCTCAAAAGTAATATCCCTCAACGTCCCCACACTCCGGATGGTGGCTCTTCATGTGAGATTTCAGGCTTGTATTCTGTATGAACGCCTGTCCACACATATGACACCTATACCGTCTATCATTCGTATGCGTCCGTATATGATACTGCAGAGATTTCAACCGAGGATAACTTTTATCACAATGTTCACATCGGAAGTTCCTTTCCCCGGTGTGTGTTGCCATATGCTCTTTCAACCGAGACGGCAAATAGAACCGTTGGTCACAATACTCACACTGGTGTTTCAGAACTTTCTGGTGATTCCTCCTTTGATGTTCTGTCAAAGTTTTCTGTCTGTTATAAACTTTGTCACATAGATTGCATGGGTATGTACGTTTCTGTCCGTGGGCTTCGGTCAGATGTTTGTTTTTTAGAGCATACGACATAAAGCACTCATCGCAACGAGGGCACCGTATGATTGCTTTCTTCTTATGCACTATGTCCACATGCATGTCTTTGTAGTGGTTCGATTTGAAGACCTTCCCGCAGATTTCACACGTATGCCGTTCGTCATCCTTATGTCTTTTCAGGTGCGCGTCTAACCGAGGCTTCTCCAAGAAGCACATTCCACAAACATCGCAGGTAAAGTTGCTGAAGTGTGTATCTATCATATGCGTGTTTAGCGTATTGAAATCTTCGTAAACGTTGCTGCAAACGACGCAGACCAAATCGTTCCAGGTCAGTCTGAAGAGAAGCAACTTGTCAGGGGCTTCGAAGTAAATTTTTTTGCCGTGAATGTGATCTATGTGTTGTTTGAAGACGTTTAGATCATCGATTTTTGTGGGGCACAGTTTGCAATCGATTCTTGTGATGTCTAGTTTGGGCATTTTCTTGTAGCCCATTAGGAGCTGGAAGGGTTTCGTATCGTGTGTCAAGGTGTGTTCTCTAAGATCTTCCGGCTTGGGGTAGTAGTCTTTGCAGTAGAAGCAGTAGTAGTTGTTCCGTCTGTTCTTGAAGGGGCAGGCGTAGGAATACTGTATGATGGTGAGGAGATTCTCCTCTGCCATGCAATCCAGGTCTCGGTCGTAGTTCTTCACCTTCTCGACGGGGACTTTTTTCGGTGCTTTGGGTGCCTTTTTTGAGGCTGAAAAAAAAATAGAAAGATTTTTTATGAGAAACATCTACGAGTATAGCTGCACGTTAACCCAATTTCTGGCGTGTCGACGCATGCCATAGCGACACGTCGCCACGCTATATGATGATTTATATGTACAGTCTATATGCAGTAGTGTATACGGTGTGGCGCCGCGTCTCCATGCGCAATCGACTATGACGAATTAAGTAGTCACGATATGAAATAAATTCGTAACTTTTAGCCCAGTGCCAAACTAACTTCACTGCGCCGCTCGCTCCCACGCTCCGCCCATTTTATATTACGCAACTGGTTGTATCTAACTGACGTGTTAAACAAAATAGACTGTTGATTTTGCACCAAGTGGTTTGACTTTCCTGCCTTAGTTCTCGATCAAACTATAGTGACATACACGCTATATCCTCACCTGTTTTAACCTTCTTCTCTTTAACCTTCTTCTGCTTAGTCTTCTTTTTGACGCTCTTCTTCTTCCGCTTGAGTGGTCTATCCGAGTCGGAGGTGGAGGCTGACCAGTCGCTACCGTCGTCCGCCGCGCTGAAGTCTCCGGCCTCTAGCGCTTCCGGGGGTGGCACGTCTTCTGTTTTAAGAGGTTTTAGTTCTGGAAATAATTACGAACATTTTTTTCCTTTCAAATAAAAAAATATAAAATAAATAGGACCACAAAACTAATTTAGAAGACCACTCCGGATAGAACCTGACGAAAAGGTGACTCATAACGCTCGTGGCATTGCCGCGTTGTATAGCATCGGAAAAAAAATTATAAGCGAGTGTGGTTCGGTGGCAATAACATCTGTTTTTCCATCAGACGACCCCTGGTTTGATCCCAGCCCTACACCAATGACTTGTATTTCAAGATATGTGTAGATTTGCACTCGTTTTACGGTGAAGGAAAACATCTTGAGGAAAGTGGCATGTTTAAGGACCGCAATATCCGAAGACGTGTGTCATCCGCCAACCCGCACTTGGCCAGCGTGGTGGATTAAGGGTTTTATCTCTCTCCTCGTGAGAGAAGGCCCCGAGTCCTAGCAGTGGAATTCTAAAAATATCTCACCTTCCACATGATGAGTAGCAAAGTGATCGGTACCCCCCTCTTGATCGAGCCACGGTGTGTCATCTTTGGGCTCTGTCTTCAATACTACTGCTCCATCTACCTGCATAGGTTTGTGAGCTTTCACCTCTGAAACGGAACCAATTATACAGTCATGTGAAAACGCCTAAAATGTGTGTGGTCATGTCTGTATGTAGGACGACCTCGTTAGCATAATGGTTACCATGCCGGACTGCCAATCGATGGGTACAGGTTCGTGTCCCGGAACGGCCAACATCTTTGTGCTTAACTATAATTATTGGTTGTTGGTCTGGGTGCACATTTTCTATATATTTGTGTTGCTAATAAAGACATTTTGAATTTGAATTTAAATATGTATGTATATGTAGTATATCAGTTGTATTAGCAACCATACTACAAATTAAAAATGGTTCAGTATGGGGTTAACCAGCCGTGTGTGAAATGCGTCCTAACATTTATTGTAAAAAAAAAAACAAAACATTAGAAAATGCTCTACCACCATGCTATTGTTTCCTCACGACGTTTTCCTTCGCCGAAAGCTCTAGCTCATTTGCGGGCATCGAACCCACAACCGTCCAGATGTGAGGCACCATCGCTTGTATGTATCCACTACTGGTCACAGATCCCTCGCATGCGACGTAGTGTTTGCGTGCGTAATCGACCTTATCCTAATACTAATAAAGTTCATATCGTTTTGACCCTATGCTCACGACTGGATGATTGTTACTGGTCGGTTAGTAGAAGAGCCGTGGAAGATCGTCCTTCACCGATCTGACCTTCCAAATGAGACGTATTTTTTACCAAATATTTTTTATAAACAAATATGCCTAAAATTGCTTGCCTATCGAAAAGTGCTCAGGGCTATTTTTAATTAAATAAACTTTTATCGATTTTTTTTTATCACCTTCACCCTTTTGATAACCAAATGAAATTTATTTCACTGATAGTTTTTAATACACTGAATATACCTCGGTATGCTTGCCTACTCATTTCAGTGTGTAACTCTACCTGGCACGCAGGTAAGTCAAAATAGGTGACTCCATCGATCTGATAACTTATCCAAAGTTATCTCAAATTTTAGATTATTTTATTTCAAAATCAGAAATATATACTTGCCTGCGAAAAATCGTAATTAAAGTACTATTGCCAGCCTAAAAACTTTTAGAATTTTAACCACTTGATAGGTGCGACAAAGTAGAGCGGCCGAGGTCCGTGGGATAGAACAGGACACAACATAGCAGCTGCTATCTTGGCATATAT
The DNA here is from genome assembly GCA_035578125.1 of Mellilla xanthometata. NCBI lineage: Eukaryota > Metazoa > Arthropoda > Insecta > Lepidoptera > Geometridae > Mellilla > Mellilla xanthometata. Next base: position 2,645,836 of record JAPUBQ010000034.1, on the reverse strand, counting down.
CTTGGGCCCCATTCCAAGAATACTATTTGAGAACAAAGTAGTGTTTCGGCGTGGTTCGCGGATTTTGTGCTGACACCCACCTTCATGCTCCTTATCGAGCAGCCGTGCCCCGAGGAACATCTCCTCGCACTGCAGCACCTGGCGGCGGAAGGCGCTGGCGTCGCGCAGCCGGAGCACGCAGGTCGCGCACACGCCCGAGTCGCGCTCGCTCTCGTCCACATGCGATAGCTGCCGGAGATTAGGAAATTATATTGGCAGCTTTAGGGCCGTCCATTAACAGAATACACACATTTATCGATAAATAAATATTTACAAGTCAAGATAATAATATAAAAATACTAGCTGACCCGGCAAACATTGTTTTGCCTTAATAATTATTTCTAAATATACAGTAACCGATTCACAGACCTACTGAATATGCATATAAAATTTGGAAGAAATCAGTCAAGCCGTTTCGGAGGAGTACGGTAACAAACACTGTGACACGGAAATTTTATATATAAGACTAGAGGTTGCCCGCGGCTCCGCCCGCGTGTACGTCGCTTTTCGCGTAACCTGTGGAAAAATTATATTGTACCTTTCACCCCCTTAAGGGTAGAATTTCCAAAAATCTATTCTTAGTACACGTTCAAGTACTAAAATTTATACACACTCCACATTTTACACCTCTAAGTTCAAAAACACAAAACTTTCATTTTTAACTTTCAACCCCAATGGCATCCCCCTTAATGCACCCCTGGTAAAAAAAAATATAATTTTAATTTAACCATTTGATAATATAGTACCATAACAAATTTCAAGACTTTAACTTGATAAATAAAGAATTTTCCATACAAACTTTCATCCCCCATTACAAACCCTTAGTTCACCCCTGGCAAAAAAAATAATACCATTATTTTTAATTTTACATAAACTATACATATTCCAAATTTCATTGCTGGGAGTTCAATAACAAAAAAGTTTCATACAAACTGTTTTACCCCCTTTCACCCCCTTAGGGGTGGAATTTCCAAAAATCCGTTCTTAGTACGCGTCTACATACTAAAACAAATACACCCTCCAAATTTCATAACCCTAGGACCAGCCGTTTAGGCTCTGCGTTGTCTATAGATGAGTCAGGACAAAGAGTCTTATAGTATAGATAATTAATTACCATATGCGGTACTCGTATCATTTTGAAATTCTCTAAGAGAATAATAGGATTTGCCTACTAAAAATTGTTTTAATTTAGCTTTAAATATAGAGACAGAAGCTGCATGTCTTATACTACTAGATAGTTTATTATATAGCTTAGGGCCACAAATGTAGACCGATAATCACTTGAGGTTCGAAAGGGGGGGAGGTATATATAAAATCACGAATTATCACACCCCTGTGATAATGGGTGGCACCCCTGGTGGGGGGTAATAATAATATTTTATTTATTTATTTGATTTATAGGCGAGCAGCATTATGCTGATGTGCCTATATCACACTGAGTTGAAATTTATTTTTTAACAGTTCACATAATGCCCACTGTTCAATGTCAATGTTTAAAGTCCACTGGTGCACTGATCACAGGTTACCAAGAGATTTTTTGTTGTGTTTGTCTATAAATCAAATAAATAAATATTAACTAACATAGCCTGATGCGATATTGTGTGAAGGACACACATTTCACACAAAGCTTGTTAACCCCATTTCTAGTTTGTGTTATGGTTGTTAACACAACTGATATACTACATATACATACATACACATTTTATATAGATACATATTTAACACCCAGACCCACAGCCAACATATTTAGTTAAGCACAAAGATGTTGGCCGTGCTGAGAATCGAACCCAGAACCTTCTGATTGGCAGTCTGGCGGTAATCATTACACTTAAAAGGTTGTCATAAGAAGGAAATTATATAAGTCAGAAGGAGGATATGAATGAGAAGGGAATGAATGTGGAGATGACGGCTGATAGAGTGGCGTGGAAGAGAAAAACAGGCTGTGCCGACCACACCTAGTGGGAAATGGTAAAGATAAAGAAGAAGATCCAGATGGAGCCATCCTTAACAGTAACCTCATTGGCATAATGGTTACCAAGCCACACTGCCAACCAGAGAGTCCTAGGTGGGTGTTAAATATGTGTTGGTATTTAGAGTATATATGTATGTTGGAAATCAGTTGTGTTAGCAACCATAATACAAACTAAAAATGATTTAGTAAGGGCCAAACAAAGACATCTATGAAATGTGTGCTAATATTTATTTATATGTGAGTTAATAAATAAACCAGCTAGTTATATGAAATGGGTACAAATTAGCACTACTTATTTTGGTACAAATGAGACTTATCAATTACTAATAATAATAATATTAATTAGACTTACTCTAAGAATGTTTATACTTATTTTGGTACCAATCAGACTTATCAATATGCAAAAAATATTGGTTCAAAATACATATCTTAAATAAAGTTTTTTTAACCAGTTCTTTTTTAATCATTCTTTGAAAAATGGTTCAATAATTTAAACAGTTTTTTTCATATTGATAAGTCTGATTGGTACCAAAAAAATTGGTTCAAAAAACTCAATTTAAGATATTTTGAACCAATTTTATTTTTATATTAATAAGTCTGATTGTTTGTACTAAAATAAGTATAGACATTCTTAGAATGGCCTTTAAGCTATTTTTTCGATATTTTTATTGTTTACGATTTATAATGAAAAGGCTGAAAATTCATGATTTTGTCTTAAGCCTACATAATTCAGGGTTCAGCCTAGTCCAAGCCTCTTTTGCTTGCCTGCAGTCTTCAATACTCATAGCCAATTTATAAAACATAATAGTTACTAGACTCGATTTAACGACAAAGCATCGAAATCAATTGGCTTTAGTTGGTTTAGCTTGTAATCCATACAAAAATACCTAGAAAACCCACATGTCAGAAATATTTTAGATTTGCTAGATAAATCACCATACCCAGATGAAATGATTCAAGGTTACATGCAAGAGCCAATTTTTACAGAGTTCGTGGATGCCTGCCTTAGTGTTGTACAGCCACCAGATAATAAAATAAAACTACGTAGATAAATGATACATTATTTCCATTAGACGACCACTGTCTTTAACACCATAAAATGCACAGTCCCTTCAGTGTCGTTATATAGAGTTTACACAGTAATTCAAAACTCCCAAAATTGATTAAGTGGTTCCAAATTTACTTAAACCAACTTTATTTTAATATTGAATAATTCCACTAATACAAAAGTTTGTATTTCATAATGTTTGTAATAACTTCTTCATGCTCAAATGGCTAGACAAATATTGGTTATTTTGGTATGAAGATCGCTTTGACCCTTGACTAACAACTAAGCTACTGTTTATCCCAGATTATGTTATTATGGTAGCACCATTGCTAGTTAATAATAAATAAAGACTAGCTGACCCGGCAAACGTTGTTTTGTGTCACTTAGGGGTATGGAAAATAGATAGTAGCCGATTCTCAGACCTACTGAATACGCATATAAAATTTGGTAAAAATCGGTCAAGCCGTTTCTGAGTAGTATGGCAACTAACATTGTGACATGGAAATTTTAGATGTTAGAAGATATTATCCTTACCAGTACTCCGAAACAGTCCATCACCATATCAGCATATACTTCTTTCTGGTCCTGCCAAGTGTACTCTGCTGTAAGGACCCTGCATTTCTTGATGGCTCGACAGCATCTACACAATGCAGGGTCTATGATGGGACCCTGGCTTGAGCCACTCATTTTGCTAAAGCTTAATACTTATTTATGTGTTTTAATCATTGCAATTTAATTAATTACTTTTATTTACAAAAAAGAGGTTCTATGAGCCTAATAAGAGCGGAGACAAACTCCTTACTGGAGACGCTAAACAAAATCACTGAGTAGGTAAGCGGTAGCGAATTCTGTACTCTGTAGTCTTGGTCAGTGCTGCCGTTTTAAAATTTATGAATTTGCCAAACCAAGGCAAAAAGCTGCCACAAAGCATAAGCAGCCCACTATTATACGTTCGAACTAGGGGCCTTCTCTCACGA